>CM062817.1:1029784354-1031221866 GCA_031772625.1 Pinus tabuliformis | reverse complement strand
TGATCCCTGAATTGACTTGTTTTTGAGCAGTTTCAGGTGGAGAACTTCTGTGAATTGCTGTGGTTGTCCTTCTTGTTCCTCTAGGGGTAGGAACAACATTTTTAGGGACTTTGGATCCCTTAGATTATGGACATTTCATGCTCAATGCTGTAAGGCACAAAAATGTCTATAACAGTTGCCCCCTAAAGTATGAGGCTGTTTATCGAGCGAAATGCTTTATCAGGGGGATCCGAAGTTCATCCAATGCTGAGAGGAGACCTGTAATAAGATACAATACAATACATTATTTTTCATACTGCTTTCATGATCTAGCTGAGGCGGTCATTCCCATGCTCAGCTTTATAAATTAATTTTTTTGTACATAGAACAGACAATCGTCTGATGGTAGACTGATAATTTTGATGAAATTATCATCCTTTGAGTAGGATGATTATCTGCTGCAATGATGTACATGTCAATGTCTTTATATTTCCTGAATATATATCGCAGCCCAGATGGATGAAACTAGATCCGGGGTCTTCAAACTCGTTCGATCTTCACTCTAAGTACAAGTCGATCCATGTGAGAATTGTTCTGAAGTCGAACATGGAAAGACATCGCTTGATTACCGGTCAATGATGTAAACCGTTAACAAGCGCGAGAGGAATCACCGATAATGATAATGACCCTCAAGGTATTGCAGTACAATTCACGTGGTGTGAATAAAGGACTTGGCGTCGAACACCACGCAAAATCTTTCGGTCGAAGGTCATTGATGAATACCTGTCGCCGGAAGTGAGAAACTTGCCATTGAGGCATGCAAGCTTCAAAGCACTGAGGGGGTTGTTCCTAGATCAACTTCTTGGATAATGAGCTGATGTCGACAAGAAGCGATCCGTCAAAGGAGGGCCTTAATGAATCCCACATCAGTGACACAGAATGGAGCTAATGATTTTAATGGAGGTGAAAACGATCTGTGACATATGATTCAGGGTGGCGGTCATGAAAGGATGAAGGATGATGTATGGCAGTGGATGGGACACGGTTGACTCTTCTGAACGACTTCTCTTGAACATATGGCGACACTGATGCGATGGATTAGTAACATTACCCCAAATGTGGATGGTATGGCGAGAAGATGGATGTGACCGGTGAATGAAACAACCCAACCCGATTGTGGTACGGAGGAAAAGTGTCATGTTCAAGAGCGACTTGCTACCATCAAAGTTTTCTTTAGTTTCTCCCAATTTTTCCCCAGTCATTGCTGACCAGTACCTCTTTATTTTTGTCAAGCTTGAGGAGGATAACATATGCTTGTTCTATAACCTGCCCTTCGGGCAAGCCTATCACTATGTTTTAACGAGCCTAGCGATAGTGAAACTCGTTCTCGTCTAAAGACAAGTTTGTCGCTATTTAATGATTTTAACGAGTCTAACGACAAGGATAACTTGGTCCTTTTCATTTTTAGAGAGTCTGAAAAGGTACATAAAGTTAACTCCAAAAGTCCTTTTTCGTCATCTAATCCCTTAAGTCCGAAAAAGTATAAAACAATACAGAAGGGATGAGTTTTCGATAGTTTTAACGAGCCGAACAAAACAAGCGCTCGATCTTTTTGTGCAATAATCCCTCAGGTCCAAAAAGATTAAAATCTAGAGGAGGGATAGCTCTTCTGGTTGCTTTAACGAGCTGGAAGGCCAAAACTCGGCAATCTTTTCATATTTTACGAGTCAGATGAAAAGAGCTTAAAGAAGACTCGTCTTTTGAGGAACGAGTGATAAACAGGGTTAGCAGCTGATTCCAGGTACAGGTTGGAATTTTCCAATCAAGGCAATGTCACAAGGATGGCTAGGTGAAATCACTCTTCGCAGCTGTTCCTCAAAATGGGTAAAAAAACATATGGAGGTGAACGATCGGCCAATGGAAAAGTGGAGGTGACGGTGCAAACACGACCAAGGCTTTAATGGCTGATAAGGTTACATTCACAGTGGTTATTTACCGGGTAGGTTCATTTTTTATTTTAAAATGAGCTTAAACGCTGGTGGAAACACTTGCTCATTGCTTATGTTTATTTTTTAACGAGCATGAAGTCCGCGTTAAAACTGCTCGGATCTTGCGTTTGTTTTTTAACGAGCATGAACTGTGTGCTAAAACTGCTCGATTACCCAGTCATATGATAAGAGTGTCTCATTGAGATTCTATCTTTTATGGAGCTTCATCTCACAAAGCTATGCCCCGCATCCTTTCTTTATGCAAGTTAGGAAACGGCTAACCCAAAAAACAGATAAATAACCGCTCTTTGCTTGCACTCCAAAAGGTTTGCATGCCCCCAGGTATAAAGTACGATTTCAAGGTTACCTCTACTTCACTTCCGCCAAAACATTTGTTTTAACGAGAGAGGCTTACCTCTTTCAGGTTACCCGAAGATTGTCTCGTTAGTAGTTTAAACAAAACACTCCCTCGGCAATGTCTACCGAAATAGACAAAGGTGAGCGACGTAGCCTGCCAACTCACATAACTTTGACAAAAGAATCTTATTCTAGAATAACCCTCTTCCTAGACAGACGGGGTACAGACTAGTCATATTCTCCCGCGGAAACCTACTCTATACCCAAAGTTTCCCTGCCGAAGCAGACCAGGACGCATGCCCCCTGGATTCCAGTCATATCCTCCCGGATTACTCGCGCTCATCAGGAGGACGGACCGTGGGTTGAGACACTTCTTGCGTGAATAGACCATTTAGGGATGGTATATGACTATTTGTGATACGTGATCTGGGAAATGAAAGTTGGTCCACGAGCTTGACCACTCTTCCTTCATGCGGAAAACACATTACTCTAAAGAGTGAGGAGACAATAGCTCCCATGCAATATATATAGTCTCGTCGAAGGAGTAGGTTATAATCCAAGGGTCCTTGAACGACCATCACGTTCATTTGAACGGTCTTCCCTTTCAATGTAATGGGCACATTGGGGAGGATCCCTAAAGGTTGACTGGTTCCTTTATCAAAGCCTGATAGATTTCTCATCTCAGGCAAAAGCACTGGCAAACCAAGCACTTTCCAAGCAATAGAGGAAAGGATACTCACAGATTCCCCCTCATCAATGATAGTGCCGGCCATTACCATTCTGTATATTTGAACGATAATTTTGAATGGTATGCTCGCTGGCAACCGGGGTCTGCCTAGTTGGTTCTAGTCAAAGGACACAAATAGGTTGCTTGGTGGTGGGACCGAATAAACGGTCGGATATCACTCTGACGAACTACCTTCCTGCGATAAAGGAATGGGGGCATTGCCCCCTTGTTCATCAGAGTCAGTGTTGATGAAGAGAATTTGGACGGTGTCGTCTTTATTCTCCTCTGTGATGGTATCATTCGAAGATAGAGCCTCTGAAGGAAAAACGAGGTCAACTGCCGTATCAACCTTTTGACTTTCATCAGGCATGGATCCAGACGGTTCATCTTCAATGATAGGTGCTTCGGCTAACCATCTGAGCGGGCCAGCCGGGTTCTCAACTAGTGAAGGACTTGGCAGGAGTTTTTGATATCCAGGAGGAAGTTGCGCTCATAAAATCGGGCGATCTTCCAGAATTCTTTTAGCCTCGTCTAAGAAGGGACAACGGTGTATGGCGTGATCGCCTTCGCACAGTTTGCAGGGAAATCTAGATTTCCCTCTCTGTCCTGGGACTTCACTTTCACTAGTTGACGGTGAGCAATCAACATGGCTATCAGAGGTTGATGCTACCGAATTGTGAAAACGGGGAGACCAGTCCCTTAGTATTCGAGGGATACAGGGACAATCTCTGTGGAAGTGGTCTCCCTTGCATATGACACATGGCGATTTAGGCCTTGTTAGTGCTGTGTGTGGATTTTTGTCAGACGACACTTGTTTGCCCCCAGTCGCCTTTGGCTCCTTCTTCTTCTTCTCTTTCTTCTTCTTTTCCTTCTTCTCCTTAGGAACTTGGTTTTTTGTTTTACCAGTTCTGTCAAGCGAAGAGGAAGGAGGAGAGGAAGAGTTAGATGAAGTAGAAGGCTGGTTGGCAATCCTGGTCTGGTCTAACTGTTGACTCGACTATTCAGGAGTGGTGGTGTTCTGAATGACATTGGTTGAAAAGAGCCAAACTGGCAGGCCAATTGTCAGTCCTGGAAGCGACAATGTGGCCATGTGGGGCGCACCAACATCTCCCCAAGAGGAGAAGGGACTAGGATTTCCACCAAGGGGAATTCCTTGGTTGGTGTGTTCCATTTTTTCAACCTAAAGATTAACGCGGGAATAGGGGTGATTGTTCCGTTTAAAATAAATTTTAACGACGCTTTAGACACAACTTGCTTTTTCAATTTTAAAGAGTCGAGAAAAAGCTAAAGATGACTCTAGTCTCCTTCGATGTTTTAACAAGCCCGAAGTGACAAATGCTCGGATGGACTTTTTCCGTTATAGAGTCTGAAAAAGGCCAAAAGGAACTGCTCTGGAGTTCTAGGCAGAGGGTGTGCCAAACTTTTCGCAAAACCACAGAATACTTTTTAGGGTACGGGCGGTCAATCTTCCTGAATGCTGTGTTCAATGCATTGTGATCAGTAGGGCGGCCGACACGACTTCCTAAGGATAAAGGTTTTATGCCTATAGGGGTCTCCCAATATATACGCGACGGTACGTGGGACCACAATCCGTACTGGCGCTATCGTCCCTCAGGAGGAATCACCCACCTTCTACGAGATCGACAGTCACCAGGCTTAACGACGCCGGAACACGTCTCTGGCCTAGACCTCTATGTTGTGCGTTATGTTGCAAAGCGTTGTTAAGTTCATTCAATTTATTTTAGGTTGATCTTTTTAAAGTTTGCCTTTCAAGGTTCACCACGAGATGTATGATACAAATTCCTAAATGCAGTCTAAAGATGATAAGCAAGCTTTATATCTTTTCAACTTTGAAAATCCTAGCTACTAAGGGAAAAGAAAGACACCATCTTTTCTCAAAGAGCAATCAGCACACTCTAATGCACTTTTCCTAAATCCAACATGCAAACTATCAAATGCAAATGCACAATGCAGGTGTTTGTTTTCCGCTTTCTTAGTATTGATGCCTACAAAGAAAGCTTTTTGTACAACTTTGAATTTGCTTTTAAATGATCAATACAAACAAGTTTACTTTTTCGAAATCAGAGAAGATAGAAGAGATTACAACACTTAACGATTTTCGAAATGAATACTTGTTTTGACACTTAAAAGAGACAAATCCAAACCAATAAGCAAAAGTAAATGTATAATCAATCTGCAAACAGCCAACGAACTCTCTTCTAAGATCACAATCAACAGATCTGAATCAAGGGCTACAGGATGACTATTTCACTCATGCAAAGGAAGACTGCAAATGACGCCACTGATGAGCCCCAAAAATGTACAATTATTTGGGCTCATTCAACCTCCTAATTTGGCTTAGTCCACTATCCTCATTTGTTTATTGAATGTTTTTGATTATTTTTATGTTAATAGAGTGAATTTGGTTAGTCATTATGCCAACAAGTCTAATGGGTGCTTTGTGTAGCCTTGTTGGTCAACTTGGAGACAAAATTGAAGGTCTTAATGAGCACTTGGCAGCCAAATTCGTGGGAGAACAAGCTAGAGGATTTGTAGGAAGGTGTCCCCATCATTTATGGGCCCTTACCTCGAATTCTCCACCATCAGCTCGGAGTTCAAGGGCCATCGAATCAATCAGCTCAAGGGCAGCCAAGCAAGTCAAGTTGGACTGCTGTTAACTCCAAGTCTTGGGCAGCCAAGTCCCTAACTTTTAGGAGGACTGTTGGGTCCTCAAATTGTATAAATAAGAAGGCTTGGGGCCTCATTTTGGTTAGCTAGTGAGTAGTCATTTTGTAGCTAGTAGTTAGTCATTCTTGGGATTAGCTAGTTAGTCATTTTGGTTAGCCAATTAGTTTTTTTCTTTTTGTAAGCCAGTTTTGGCATGATATCAGACTTTTGATTATGAATAAAGGTAGCAGATTTTGATCTAATTCTGAGTTTCTAAGAGAGCAATAGATCTCCTCGGTGTTGTAATGTTGTTTGCATTTCGTTTCAGCACTTTGAGTTTTACTTTCACATGCAATTTGAATTACAGGTTGTTAATTTAGTCTTTTTCATGAGTTTAGATAGGATTTTCTTATGGTGAATTTGTTTCCAGTTGCTTAGGATAGAAGAGGATAGATATAATCTATTGGAGCTCCAGCAAAAAGGTTGTTAAGGCTCACTGCCATCTCTCTTGGGGATTGGGGTGCAGTCCATAACTAACCACCAAAAATACACATTTCTTTGCTTTATGATTGCTGCAACACAGTCACGTTATGTTAGATGCTTCCATGTAATTCACACCTGCACCACACACCTTCATCACAGCTTCATGCACATTTCTCTTCACGTTTTGGATTGCTGTTCATTGAATTCATAGCACAGGTAGTCTAGGTTAATGCATTTTCGGTTTGGTGACATTCATCAGCATTTGTTTCATTTACACTGCTCTCTCTCGTTCCATTACCTTCTCCTCCATCTTGATCACGCATGCAAACACATCCTTGACCTCTGCTCCGCTCTGTTATCTCCCAAAGTCTTTCACTCCTCACGTAACTTCATTCCCTAGCCCTTTCGTTGACATAGCCCTTTATCTTCCAACCGACTCCCTACACTCATTTCCCATCCTATTCCTCCACTTCTGAGCCATCACCAGCCTTATTCCTACCTTACACATCTCCCCCTATCATTCCATCACTCCTCCATCACTTCAAACACCCACGGTAGGTCATCCTGTAGCAGTTTGTAGACATCTTGTAGAAACCTCTGAGTATCCTGTAGGATCCCCTGCAGACATCCTGTAGGAGGCCACTCACTCGGTTGCTGAGCTTCTGAACGTGAGGAACCTCTGTGGATGGATGCTAAGGATCCCTAGGGATCTCTCCTAACCTCCCCAACCTTTCCCATGCTTTCCTTCCTTCTCCATGCCATCTGCACAACCAAACCCTAGTTAGCACAAAATCACAATCATTCCATACACTTAAAGGAAAAATACAAAAACATGTCTTTTATGATGCAAGTAGCTTAGATCCATGCATTTTCACTTATTATAGGTAATGACAGCATTGGTAGAAGTTTTATTCACATTCTTTGCATTGTAGAGGTTAGACTAGTCAAATTAGGGTTTCCTAGGTTTACATGCTTTGATTTGCTTTCAGTTCATTTTTGTCAAGTAAAGTAGCTTTCCTTTGAGAATAGCTTTCGTCCATCAATTAGCAAGCTTCTTCTGAGAGCCTATAGAAGTTGGCTTGAGCCCTAGCAGACTTGTGCCAGCTGACCAAGTGACAGCTGCGACAAGAGCTAGTACTTGTGCATATAGCACCGCCGCTTCCAAGTTTGTACGAACTACCGGGTTGATAAAATTAAGAGACAGGAAGCCCCAGGAGTTGTAGCATTATTGCTACAATACTGGAGCTCACCAGCCACAAACACATAAAAACACTCACAGTCTTTTTGTACAAAAGGAGGCGGAATGTAAGCAGAGAAAAGGAGTTATCAGACTGGTACCTATGCTGGTTACAGGCTGCAAAAATCAGAGATCAAACCAAGGCAAAACAGAGCAGAGAACCCCAGCTGCACTAGGACAAACTGGTTCAGCGCAACCTCAACACAGGGGTTTTGACATTCAGCACAGGTAGCCTTCACAGGACCTGCATTGAAATGCAGAATCCCTTCACTGGGTCTGCGCTGAAGGAGAAACTCTCGTTTCCCCCAGGTTCTGGGTCACAGATTGCTATTTAATTCACTGTTTTAGGCCAAATAAAAGCAACAAGCAAGGTACAATCAGAGGGATGCTTTGAAGAGATACTAAGATCTATCACAAGGATCATCAAATTATTTGTGAGTCCATTGTTCAGATCATAGACAAGTCCAGCAATTGGATCAAAGCAGCAACTTTCTACTTTGCATCCGGGAAAGATGCAGTTCGATTGTTGCTGTCAAGTCTATGAAGTAAACAATGATAGAAACACAAATAAAATGACTAAACAGATCTCCCCAGTGGAGTCGCCAATTTGTTGTGGGGAAAAAATGCCTATGCAGGACGATCCTATCCACCTAAGGTGTGACAGTGCCTTAGCAACAAACGAGTACAGCTATACTGGTTTCTTCCTTTATGAAATGTGAAAGAAGAGAGATCAATAGACTTACAGATGTCTTCCGTTTGTCCCTCGATCCAGTATCTCTTCTCTTTGGGTGTTCACAGCTACTTGCCTTCTTGCTTATCCAGCTTCAACTTCCTGCAAGATCACAAGAGAACAGCTACTTGCGACAAGAGAAGAACACTACACAAAGACAGATATTCACATTCATAACTAGTTTAGGATTAGAAATAAACCAAATATACTAATACATTCATACATCAAAATACATCAGCATATAGGAGAAACCAAGATAGCTTTATTGATGAATAACAAGGTTCAGGAAGAGATACAACCCAGAGGGCTCCAATCCAGCATCTCCTTCCCAGAAAATGGAATTCCTCTCTTTTCCCCCTTCAAATCATTAAGCACCCAATGATTCCAGTCTCAAACCAACATCAATTCTTTGCAATAACAAAATTCCAACCTCTAGATCGCATGGAGGAGAGATCCATATATAGATGTTTGGAGAGAGGATGAGTCAGCTTGAGATCTGACTAGTGTCCTCTCCCTCTGTTAGTTCTTGAGTCCACTTGGAGGTTATTGCTTCCACTTGGAGATTTGGAACCTCTTACTCATCACCAGTCGAATTCCCTGAGGCAAGTGTCATTTTGGAAGCTTCCTGGGTTTTGACACCTTGAGAAATGAGCCTGCCACTTGTCCACTCTCGTTCAGCGCAGGTAGCCAGTGTTCCAGTTGACATTCAACGCAGGTAGCCAGTGTTGGCTTTGACATTCAGCGCAAACAGCTAGTGTAGCCACTGAAATGATCCTGAATTGACTTGTTTTTGAGCAGTTTCAGGTGGAGAACTTCTGTGAATTGTTGTGGTTTATTAGCCTTGTTCCTCTAGGGGTAGGAACAACATGTTTAGGGACTTTGCATCCCTTAGATTATGGAAATTTCATGCTCAATGCTGTAAGGCACAAAAATGTCTATAACAGGTTGATCCTCCTTATCACACTTGGAACTCACTAACACTCCCTATCACCCACTCTTATTCATTCATTTCCATGCAATTGAAACTAGTGTTCCCTAACATGCGTTGGTGCCACACCCTAGAACCTGGCACATCTTGTCATGTATTGGCATGCCTAACATGTCTTGGAACTGTCTCACATGTGTTAGCACTTCTTGTCATTCCCTAACACACCTCGGCACTCCCTAGTTATCATGCCCTTATAGATAGCCTTACTTTTTTTGCGATTTGGGAAAACCAAACCAAGTCATTGAAAAATAGTGTTGTGCATAGCCCAAAGTCTACCTTTATCTGAAACTACTTTTTCTCAACCCCTTATTTCAATCGTAGGCATGCCTCCTATAAGTCCTATTTTATCCCAACCTCTTAGAAAGGTCTTTCCTTTTCCTTTTCCTTTTCCTTTTCCCCTTTTAATATTTTGTCGTGATTTTTGTTGTGTGTTAATAAGGTGATATTTTCAACCTGCTATATTTGAGATTTATGGTTCTGAAGCTAATCCTCCTTTCAATAAACCTTCTTCCATTAGTCTAACCTTAGGCTTGTAAGTGCTGGGGAAATTTGAATATTTAGGCTTATTCATTACTTGATATCCTTACCAATGACCATTGAAAACTTATCTTGTTTCACTCTAACGTAGAGCTTTGGCTTAGACAAAGCTCTAGACCAAAAGAGGCTTAAAAAGCTTAAATGAAAGGGAGTTTGGCTGAGACTTAGATATGGCTACTAGATCAAAGCTAGAATGAGAGCTTAGCTCTTTTGAACTACTATTTTTTCTCAAATGAAAATAACCTTGGACAGCTCATGCTAAAATTAAATATCTATGTTGGAACACCATCCATATTGGAAACACCTCATGATTTGGTTGGAGATGATTTGTTAAGACAATGACGTGTCACTTGTAAATTCATACTAGGATTTGAATGCCTCCTGTGGACATGATTGGGCTCATAATTAACAATATCAACTTCCATTTGAAACTGTGAAGGGGCATAATTAATTGTTGAAAGGGCCCACTATCTGACAACCAACACAGTGAAAACCCTTGGGAAAAAGAAAGATAATACACAAACTTTACTTGCTGTCAAAGAAAATTGCCTTCAACTCTAACCACTAGGTCTGAAAATGTCCAACTTTGTAACAATTTAAATAGTGAAATGAGATTTTCCAATAATCAATCTTATGGGTCTAGACTTTTTCCTTGTAAACTAATTCAATGGCCTTGAATAAAATATCTTTGATATCTACTTTGACTAGAATCGAGGCCCAATGCATATTAATTGAAACATAACAATTAGGGTCCAGAGAAATAAATCTACCAAACTTCTTGCCAATAATGTGAAGGGCCTCCTCTATCTAGAAGACAAGGGAAGGGCTCAACAATATAGACAGAAGCGATCAGAACACAATAAATTTCTCATACGAACTCGGTTTTTTATGAAACAAGTTGCGTTAGGATCATTTTTCCGAGACAGACTCGGTAATTCAAGTTTTGATCCATTATGAGAACTTTTATTTTTGAGCTAAATACTGAGCGCCTGATCATTCCTCCCCACTAGAAGCCTTTTGGACCCAAAAAGATACTATCAATTCTTCAGTAGGTGAGGGTACATCTCCCTCACCTTCTCAATCTACAGCCATTTGGCTTAAGAAGGCTTTTGTCCCTTGAGTCCCACTCCAAGGTATTCAACATCCCCTCTCTTTGAAGTTCTGATTCTTTTGTCAAGTATGAGATCCTGTTGAAGTTATTAAGATATTTTGGTGAGAAATAATCTATTGATGGTAGTTGAACATGCTTTTCTTGATCATCAATCAAAGGAGGCTCAAACAATCTCAAATTCTCAACATTGACAATAGAGTATATTTGCATGTAAGGAGCCAAATCAAGCATAAAAGCATTATTACCAATCTTTTCCAAAATTTTAAAAGGACCATAACAGATTGATTTAATATTTTTACCTTCCCCTTGAAGTATCTCTTTGCTAATATATAACCAAACTTCATTGCCAACTTGAAATTAATGATCAACCCAATGTTTTCCATGCCTTGCCTTGTAGCTTCTTTGACTTTTCTCAAGTTGTTCCTACACTATATGATGTATCAACTAAATTTTCTCTATGAACTTCCTTGCCTTATTGATGTCACTATGACCATCAATGGTGACATCTTTCTCAAAGATGAAGTCCAATGGCGATCTTGGAAAGTACCCATAACATGCCTTAAATGGAAATGTGTTTGTGGAAGAATGCTTTGCCCTGATGTATGCATGCTACATGTAATGCAATTGTTCATCCCACAACTTGGGATGTTTGCTGCAATATCCTCTAAGAAGATGAATAATTGTTTGATTGACCACCTCGGTTTGTTCATATGTTTGTGGATGAAAGGTTGTACTCTTCTTCAAATTTGTGTCCATCATGTCCCACAAATTTGACCAAAAATTCCAAACAAATCGAGAATCTTGATCACTTACAATAGAAGTAGCGAGACCAAAATGAACCCAAATGTTTTGGAAGAAAAGATGAGTTGTTTGTTCAGCTGTAATTTTATTTTTACATATTGTTACTATGCACATCTTGCTGAACCTGTCTACAACTAACATATAAGTAATCATGACCTTTCCTTGACAAAGGAAGACCTCCTACAAAATCCATTTAGATATTGTCACATGAACATGAAGGTACCGGAAGTGGAGTGTATAAACCAAGTTTCCTATTGCTAGGCTTACTTGTAGCACATAAAGAACATCCTCTTATCAAATGTAAAACATTATCCAACATGAATGGCCAATAACAATACCTTTGAAGATTCGCTATTGTCTTGCCTACACCAAAGTGTCCAGCAATCAAAGAAGTGTGCACCTCCCTTATGATTTTGTTTCTTTCTCCCTATGGAATACACAAACTTGCCCAAGTGATTATCCATAATGTGAAACATCCCTATTGTAGATAATTCTATAAGAATGTTTGTTTACTAACCTCATTAAGGTTTTTTCTTCCTACATCTTGTATTGGCATAAAGAATATTGATTTTATTTTCCATTTAAAAGCTACAAGGTATAATGAACAATTCTAGAGGTCAAGCACATGTCTTCATATTTTTTTCATGATAGCACAAAGTATTGCATGGACATGGATCTACATGCTTCATTGATCCATAACTTTGTTTTCATAAAGACAAAGATGTCGGCAACTAAATTTTAGACAGTTATACTACAAGGATTTTTCAGATTTGATAGTTGTCACATGTTTGAACCAATAGACAAAATATGATACACAAGTTGAAATACTCAAATAAATTCTCTAAGAAGCTATATGCTTGATGACAAATTTCATGTAGTAAAGGTTACTATGGTATAGAAAATTGAATTACAGTAGTTTCTTACATGTACTTGAAAGTACCTCTTGGGTAGCCTATGATGGTCAAGCAAGGTAAGAGCCTAATATAACTTGCCCTTAAAGTGAAAAATCATAATGGGAACTAGTCTCAGGTATCTTAGCTAAGTAAAATGTGAATATTGAATCATTCAGCATTTTCCTCCATGCAGGCTGGCAAAAACAAGGATGAACATTTACAAAAACGTAAGTGTCATTCTCATTTCTTAGTTTCTATGCCAATAGTGTTGTAGGATAATATCTACCTTCAGTCTTAATATTTCTTGTTTTATTTCCTAAAGGTTCTATATTTAAGGGACTGCATAATCTAATAATTATGCATTTTCCTGCTAGTTCTTGAGATAATACTAACTCTTATTTCATCTCCATTCTTTGTGTTTACTGGCGCTTTAAAATCTTACATTGCCATTATGATATATTGGGGATTTAAATTTGCAATTCTGATCTTCTTGTTCTTCTTTATGTATTGCCCATCCATGCAGTGATTGTTTTGCTCCAAATGATAAATTGCTTCTTCCAACAATTAAAAAAAGAAAAATATCACTGTAAACTTGTCAGTCAAGTATAATTGTTTATTACCTTGGAAACTATGAAGGTGCTTGATAAGGATGGTGGATTTATTTCAAAAGGTAAACTGGAAAGTGGTGCAAGTTGGGTAGTTGAATTGGGTCTTCAAACTATGGGGTGCCCTATCATAGTGGATAATATGAGTCAGCCACGAGAATTTCTTATAGAGGTCAGTTAATTTCTTAGATTAACAGGTTTTTTATATTGCACTCAATAACTCATTTTTGTTACTTTGGGACATGGTTTAACATTATCATGTTATCTTCTATCGGTTTTCACCAATATTGTAGATGCTTTGTGAGGAACATGGGCTCTTCCTTGAAATAGTTGACATCATTTGAGGCTTGGAGCTTATGATTTTAAAGGGAGTCATGGAAGCTCACAGTGACAAGATCTAAGATCGCTTTATTGTTGAGGTAATGCCATGATTGTAAACAAGATAATTAACTACTAGACCTTTGATTCCATGTAAAGCTTCCTCTATTATTTGTGTTTGGTTTCTTTAGAAGACCATAGAATTCAAGGATTGGAATTTGGATTTATAATGAGAACATGGTATGCAATCTATTTCAAGTGTGTGTGTGTTTCTAGAGTTGGAGAAAAGTGCCAATCCAAACAAATGGATATGGTTGATGCTTAATAACTAATGCTTATATATTGTTCTTAGGAATTTTATTTTTTAGGGTTGTATATCATAAGATACTCTAGCTATCAACCTCTATATTTCACCATATGTTCTCTATGTTCTGTCATATAAAATTCTGAAGGCACCATAACTTGATTTGTCATGTTGTGGAATTTGGCAATTTCACAATATTTTTTGCACAACAGTGGCTTCCTGTATTGGAAGTGAAACTCTAACGATGTAAGAATATTAATAATGTTCTAGGAACTGAACATAAATTTTAAAATCACAATTTTGATCTTTAGTGAGCCCTGGACATGCATGTTACTAAAGACTACTTACAGTTAGCAAGAGACGATGTAAATCAGTGAAATTGTTTTGGTAGACTTAGTACTCTCACTTGATGGTGTGCATTAGAATTAGAAAATTTTCCTAACCCACTTTGTCCTTGGGACACCTCGAATTCACTGACACTCCCTGACACTCCCAATACTCCTTGACATGCATTGCCACTGTCTGGCATTTGTTAACACTCCTTTTCATTCCTTGGCATGCTTTGGCACTCCCTAACACATCCTACCACTCCGTGATGCCTTTCATGCCTAAAACTTGCTGACACTCCCCTTCACACTCTTATTCATTCATTTTCATGCATTTGAAAATAGTTCTCCCTCGTGTTTCCCTGGCACTTGGCCCTAACACACAATAGAATGTGTTGGTGCCACACCTTGGCACCTGACACATCTTGGCATGCCTTAGCACTTGGCATGTATTGGGATGCCAAACATGCCATGGAAATGTCTTGCATGTGTTAGTACTTCATGGCATTCCCTGGAACACCTTTGCACTCCCTAGTTGTCATGCTCTCATAGATAGAATTACCTTTTTTGAGACTTGGGAACCCAACCAAGTCATTGGAAAAGCAATGTTGTGCCCGACCCAAGTATCCATTTTTCTGAAACTAAATAATCCAAGCCCTTATTGTAACCACAGGCTTGCCTCCTACAAGTATTATTCTGACCTTATCCTAGCATACTTTATCCTTGAGACACCTAGAATTCGTTGACACTCCTTGGAACACACTCTTATTCATTCATTTCCATACATGTTGACCTAGCTCTCCCTTGTGATGTTTTGGCACTCCCTAACACTCCTCAACATGCATTGACACTATCTGGCATGTGTTAGAAAGCATTTCCATTCCTTGGCATGCCTTGGCACTCCTTAGCTATCATGCCCTCACATCTACCCTTACTTTTTTTTGGGACTTGGGAACCCAACCAAGTCTTGCCTTGACTACAACAACTTGACCAAGTTACGACTACTACAACTAGACTATGCCATGTTCACCTAAGAACTAGCTATAACTCATATTAGGCTACTATGAATATATTATTGGACCATTACAATGTTTTATAGTATTATACTTCCCTTTACGAAATCCCCTTTTCTCTTATGGGATAATTTTCCTTGAGTGAACTTTCAAATGGTTGCTAATAATTTTTGTTAAGACCTTATATGAAATATTTCACAATGACACTAAATGGCACGTATCAAAACCAATGAGATCCATTTATTTTGGTAATAGTGCAAGAAAGGATCTATTTATCACCTCTTTTGTAGATGCCCCATTTATTATGATATTCAAGGGATGTTCTATTGTCTTTATCAAGATTTTGATGGGTCGTTATCTACATTATTTCAATACATATCTAGCTCTTTTTATGAGGGAGGTATTTAGATTTATTGATTACATAATTGAGAGAAGATTTGCATGGGTGGAGAAAAATAAATAAGAAAGAGAGTCCAAACTTAATAAATTAATTTTCGTTTTTAAATTTATGGCCATTCCACTATTTCCATCTATTTGGCTACTTTGAATGTATTCTTGGACCATTACAATGTTTTATAGGATTATACTTCCCTTTAGAAAATCCCATTTTTTCTTATGGGATATATTTTCTTGAGTGGAATTTTAAGTGGTTGCTAATGATTTTTGTAGGGACCTTATATGAAATATTTCACAATGACACTAAATGACACTTATCAAAACCAACGAGATTCATTTATTTTGGGTTTAGTGCAAGAAAGAATGTGTTTAGGGGATGAAAATGAAGAATATATCTACTCACCATTGGTTGATGCTATTTATAGAAGTGTCTCATGAAACCATTTGAGCTTCAACCCTTATATTGTTTCATGCGCATTGATGCTTCCCATGGTTCTTCCTTGAAGATTGAAACCAACAACTTTTGGTTATCCTCATTCAATATGGCCCTTGTAATGTCCCCTATCTGGATAATTTACAAAGCCTTGGTCTGAATTGCTCACAATATATACACTTCATGTTGATATGGAGCTTGTAGTGCTCTCCCATATAGGAGTCGATAATCAATAAATCACTCATAAAGAAAAGGCCTCTCTAGCCCTAATGCATAAACAATTAACCCTTGATACAAATATTTTGTTTGCTTAAAAAACTCATTTGTGTCAATGTAGAACATTGTGTACATAAGATCAGATAAAATGATAGTATCCACATAAATGCTTTAAATAACCTCACATTAGCCATGACTATGAGATGAGGGTTGAATGTGCAACACTATTAAAGTTAAATCATGTTTAATTTCTTTTTACATCATGAGGCTGTTCTCCAGCAAGGTTGATGAATCATCACAAGGGAGCATGACACATCTTCATGGGGGAGAGATTAAAGTTCTAACATAATTCAAGTGATATACACCTCCAACGTAAATTCCATTATCATATGCTTCTGTCACATTGTTAGAGAGGTTATTTATAGACACTACATTCAATTTAGTTGGAATTCATCTTTTCATAGCCTCGACTCTAAGATGGATTTGTGCTAGGTACACTTGATGCAAATGAGAGGGGGTGTTATTGTTAACCCACATATGCACCAAGGCATTGGATGTTTCTCTTAGATTCCCCTTATTGTGTTTGAAGTCGGTTAACATTAGCATCAAGTTGAAAATAATCATCATGATCTTCCTCTTCTCAATAACATCTGCTAGCTTTTCCATATACATGAGATAGAGTTAGAGGGTCACCTCATATGTAGAAGCCCCATTTATTATGGAATTCAAGGGACATTATATTTTCTCTATCAATATTTGGATGGTTCATTGTCTACATTCTTTCAATACATGTCTAGATCTTTTTATGATGGGGTTCCTTGGATTTAGATCTTTATATAAGGCCTTATGTGCCATTACCCATTTGAACTCTTTTAAAGGGGTCACCTCCTTCCATGTTTCCTTGACTACTTAGGGCCAAAACTGGAAAACCAAGATTAAAACTTCTTCAACTATCAAATTGGTGAGGTCTCATACCTCATCTTGGCCCTCAATGTTACATATATCTTCAAAGAGACTTTTGAGGATTTCCCATTGAAAATTGTAGGTTAGATGTCATAGGACATGTTATGCCACTTTATATAAGGGTTTTTAGAGGAAATTTACAAATTTCCATTGTCATATTAGTCTCTGGGATTATTTTCACATTGATCATTTTCCAACTAAGGTATATACATATATATGTAACTCATGGATTTATCATTGGTTTGATGACACATTTCCTTGGCTACCTAGGACCCTAGGTGTAGGAAGAGGTTTCTTTAGCTACCACATTTAGCTTGATATGTATGATCCATGTGTATATGATATATTCATTGTTTATTATTTTTGTTGTGATCACTTAAGTAATCTATTCTAGCTCTTGATGCTTTGGCTATAGGTTCTAAGTTTGATTGTCCTATGGTGTTTCATAATTTTACTCAAAGAAGTGTGTCATCTTGATGGTTTGGGAATATACTTGGTGATTTGAATAGGTGCTACACATCAATATTATTGTACCCTTATTTCCCTTAGTCAAATTTTATCCCATGTCTTTCTATAGGATATTCATTCATTTTCCTCAGGTGACACCTTTATGATTAATCATTCATATATTTGTGGAAAATTATTTCCCCTTTTGTCATTTGTGATGAAATAAAAGAAAAAATTGAAAGCCAAAATCATTAAAGATACACGAGTGCGATGTATCTATGTTTAAACTCTAAGGTTGAAGTGCAAATTCATGTAAATGTTATATCTATGAGTTGTTCAAAACTAATGAAAGCCTCATTCCCTAAGTCCTAGATATAAGAAAAAGGTGAAGGAAGGAAAATAAGGCCCATTGAATGGTAACCCATGATAATGAAACCCAAGATATCAAAATGACAATTGTAACTATTTCTAATTGTTACCTTTGAACACTAAATGAGTGGTGTGATGAAGGTGGTATCCCGAGTAGAAATCAACTAGCCTAAGATGAATTCAAAATTCTTGAAATATAATAGTGAGAAAGTGTGGCCTTTGGGTAACATCTTGGGCAATAAGCCACATTCTTTAGGTCAAAATAACGTCCTTGAATTCCATTTATTTATATTTTTTCCAACATCAATCAAATAGAACAATGGTAAACATTAGTGTTTATGATATAAAATAAGTTTGGGTTGGGGAACCATGCTGAATGCATGGAGGCTTGAAGTTCCAAATGGAACGCGAGTGGGAGATGGTTCATTTATCTTCAATGTTTATGTAATAAAAAAATATTGTGAGGGATATAACACAAAGTAAAGGAGAGAGTATTGGAGTAGGGTTGAACAACAAATGAAGCACATGGGCATTGAGAAGAACACCTTGGAGTGAGGAGCTTCCCTTTCATTGACAATGATTATGTTTACAAAGCTCATCAAATGCATGGATGAGGGTCGCATTCTAAGTGTCGTGGGGGAGGGAAAGTAATTAGCACCCTTGGGTGGCTCTAATGCAGAGGGTTAGACATAATCCACATTAGGTGTGAGTGTGGATCAACACAATATCACTAATTTACTATTCCATTGTTTATTCTCCAAAGATGGGCTAAGCGTCTTGTAGCCTTGAGGGTTAGTTTCAGTAGCCATGAGTAAGATGTGAGATCTCTCTCCCCATTTTGGTGAGGTCAGAGGTTCAATTCTCTTGGTCTTCTAGGGGCAAGATGCTTGGAACTTGGGCAGTGATGGTCTACCTAAGTTACCATCCATCAATGGTGGTGAAGTCTATGGAATTTTCCCATGCATATATATATATATATATATATATATATATATATATATATATATATATATATATATATATATATATATATATATATATATATATATATATATATATATAACAAGGTCACACATAAGATGGGTGTTCTCCTTGTGGTTTCACCCCATCGACACAAGCATTTATGTCACACAAGGCCCGACCTACTTTGTTGGAAGACTATTGTTGGAGGAAAATCATAGGAACTTGGTGGAGAAGAATCAAATCTCCTTTTCATTGGAGGATCATATTTTGATCACATGAAGGACAATCAATGCTTGTGGGAGTATTTGGTATTAGGATGCAATGTTAGAGGTCTCATTTGTATGAGAGCTCAATGACTTCTTATTCAGAGAAGAGATGCATGCAATAGTGTAGGCATGACATAAACACGACCAAATAACTTAATTGTGAAAACTATAAGATATAATGTAATACACATCCTTTATAAACAAAATAAATAAATAATTATTCATTTCAATATAAATATATTATTATTCTAATTTGATTTTAATTAAATCCTTAAATTTATCCACATATATTATTAATTACACCAGACACATTTTAAAATGAGATAAATTATCGTATATAACTAGGCATATAGAAGTAATTTATCCCTAAAAATAATAAAAAATTAGAATTTTATCCCTCCAAAAATAAAAATAAAAGCAAAATTTAGAAATCAAAATGATTTATCACTTTACTCCACCTCTATTTACAACATTTTACAACCATTATCTACCCATGTGTTAGCTCCACACACAATCGATGAGGGTGGGAAACAAAACATTTCAAAACCATTACCTGACCACACATTACCTCCTTGCATAATCAGCTAAGGGAAAACATGACCAAATAACTTAATTGTGAAAACTCTAAGATATAATGTAATACACATCCTTTAAAAAAAAATTAAAAAATTATATATTATTAATTTCAATATAAATATATTATTATTCTAATTTGATTTTAATTAAATCTTTAGATTTATCCACATATATTTTTTGTTTTTTTTTGCTAAGTAAGGTTAATCTATTAAGAGGAAAAAAGATATTTACAGAGAGGAACTGGCTGTAAATGAAAACAACCTATCTCAGCTTGCCAAAGAACTAGTTCTAAGACTGCCCCAACAGAGGGGAAACCAGTCTGATAGTGCGGGAATTACAAAAAGAAAAAGGACATCATTGAACATTTTCCTCAGTTTTCTAAAAAGAGCTAAGAAAACAACATAAAACCAGCAATTCATCCTCCTGGATGCACCTACGTGGACAAAAAAGAGGTGGAACCAAACGTTAGATGAAGTGCCACCTGGCATTGGTAATTTGGTTGATGAACTCCTCCGTGGCAGGTTCCTCCACCACCGGGCAGCTCCAATCTTCGCGGTTATCTGGCTGAGATTGCTCGCCTTCTCCTCTTCCTTCAACCTACTGCGTGTCCTCCTCGTTCATCTTGCCCATCTCCATGGCTGGCTTGGCACGCTGAGGCTCTGAATCCTCCTGCCTTTCCCTCATAGCCTCCTTCCCTTTCCGCTTGGGCTGTCCACCATGCGCAATTGCCTTGTCTCTTCTTTCATTCTGCTGGTCTCTGCGATGACTGGGCTCCGCTTTAGGCATATCGCCTCCAGGGCAGGGCATCTGGGCACTCTGAATCGCTTCCTCGGAGAAGGAGATGGAGATGGTTGCAGTGATAACTGGCTGGTTGAGAGTGCTGCGGAAGTGGAAGAGCGTGGTATGGGGGGAGGGGTGCTGGGGCAGAGGAAATGGAGCTGAGCGAAGGCCTGCTCTACCTTGTCCGCTTCTAGTGTTGGGATAGCGAGGATTTTCCACAGAGGAAGAGGGAGAGCCCGAGGTGCTTCGCCTCCGGACTTGCTGTCGAGAGCTGCCACCTCTCGAGCCGCCCCTTCTGCTAATTAACCGTTGTCGCACCATGATGGGAAATGGAGCAGAGAGAGCGCACAGGTACTCCGAGAGTGGAGAAAAGAGAAAATTTGGAGCTGGCGGAGGGCGCGACTCAGAAGCCGAGCATGACCCAACAGCGTCCCAGAACCCACCTTCGCCCGACCAACAATGCATATGAAACTTCCAACCGAGTCCATGGCTATACATGAAATTGACTGCCACCAGCTCTCCTCGACTATCCCCCGCCATAACTTCTGCAATAAATGGAGCCGAAGCCCAGCTATACCTGAAGCATGCGGAGGTGATGGTCCGGTCCAGGTTTCGACTGTGCATGTTGTCTTCCCAATGCTTGAGGCCATGTGATCGCACCTTCCTCTGTATGAGGCTTGTCCCATCCTTATCCAGGTGGTGTTGGGCTAGCAGGTGTCATCCTGCTTTGCCACACCCCTGTCCCATCTCCTTAAATGCCAGCTGAAGCACCCGCATCCGGGGAGCCTGCATCCTTTTGAACCAGAATGTTGCATTCCTGTTTCTGTTCATGATTCTGAATTATATCTAGGGCCCCTGTGAGGAGAGAGTGCCTATTGTCTACTCCCAGGTTGGCAAGGAAATCCGCTACCTTGTTGCTTTCCCTTCTAACATGGTTGAGAATGATTGCTCTGTTGGAGTTGAGAATATTTTCTATGGCTTCCAATCTGGCCTCAAGTCTCCAGCTAGTGGAGATTTTATTCGCATGAGCTCCATTGAGCAGTTGTTTGGCCATGTTGATGAGGAGTTGGGAGTCTCCTTCGATCTCCAGAGGCTGGAAGTCATGGTGTTGGGCTAAGAGTATTCCTTGCCAGAGCCCCTCCAGTTCAGCTGAGTTATTTGTGTCCCATCCTATGTTGCCGAAGTAGATTAAGAGAGGAGAACCCTTATGATCTCTGAAGATGCCGCCAAATCCTGCATTCCCTGGGTTACCCTTAGAAGCTCCATCAAAGTTGAGCTTGTATCTGTGTCTTGGGGGGGGAGCCAAAGATTCGTGCTGATGCTTGTTTTTCCGATAGGATTGCAATCGGGGATTCCTTGCTGGAGCTGGAGGTTCCAATTTTCCCATATGGTTTTCTCATTAGCCAGCATGGGAAAGTCATCTGGAAACCATGTTTTAAGCAACAAAGTTTCCTCCAGGTTCTTACCGAACTTGTCCCAGATGATTTCTGAGGGAGTGCTTTGGTCTTTGAAAATACGCTTGTTCCTTTCTTTCCATATAGTCCATATGAGGAGCCCAGATATGATTCTCCATAGATGGTTAAGGATAGCACTTTTGTACAGACTTTGGTGCCAGAGGCGCATGGAGTTGATGATGTCCTCAGATGTTCGGCAATTTCTTTGACAGCGGAAACTGGTTTTCTCCCACAACTGATTGGCTAGAGAACAGGAGTCCAGGAGATGTTGTATCGTTTCCTCTTGGGAGTGACAGTTGGGGCATATGGAGGGCCCCTGTATGTTCCTTTTTCTTAAATTGTCCCAAGTTAGAATTTTTCGGTGCCCAGTGAGCCACAGAAATATTGAGACTTTGGGCCAAATGCCCGGAGTCCAGACCCTTCCCCAGATGGGATCCTGAGGCGCATCATCTTGGCATTTGATTTTGTAAGCTTCTTTCGTGGTGAAGGAGCCCCTTGGGGTATATCCCCATCTCATTAAATATTTACCTTCGGTATATCTGATTCTTCATTTTTGGAGCTCTCTTTCCAGGTTTTCTCTTGTCTGGTTGTCAGTATTTCTTATCAGTCTTTCCGGGTGCTTCCATTGTCTGTAGCCTTGGTTGATCTCCTGTGACCATTGTTGTTTGACCGTTTCCCTTTGTCGTTCCTCCCAATCATAGTTGGGCTGAAGATTAAGAATGCTTTCAAGCTTGGGAAGCTGATTCCAAGCGTCCGTCCAGAAACGAGCTATATTACCACTTCTGATCTCCCAAAAACTATGTTGTTGAATCAACAAGAAGTGTTGACTGGCGGCATTCCACATCAACGAGCCTTTCTCAACAGGGGTGAATCTGATTAGCTCCTCCATTGGTCTGTGGTTGGCGTATTTGGCTGTCCAGATGACCCCCCAGGGCTTGTTTGGTGCTGTGAGCCATTGCCACCAGATTCTCGCTCCCATGATTTCATTGCTGTGATTTGGGTCTCTCAGACCTAAGCCTCCTTTTTCCTTGGGTTTGCAAGCCGTAGTCCATTTTACAAGGGCCCATTTACAGTTTGTCCCATGAGTTCCCCACAGAAAGTTGCGCTGAAGATCTCTGATTCTTTTGAGTGCCCATTTAGGCGCTGCCAGGATTGAGAATAGATACAGGGGCATTGCCTGAAGCACCTCTTTGATAAGGACTAATATGTTGGCCATGTTCAGAGCTCTATAGGTCTAAGAGGAGAGACAAGATTCATGCTTAATGGCAGAGTCAATGAGAGGGGTGCCTAGGTAATTGGAGGGCAGGGTAGCTATGGAGAAACCAAGAATGCGGGCAATGGCCCGTTGAATGATGGGAGGCGTATGAAAGAAGAAGATTTGCGATTTGGCTTTGTTGATGCTTGTGCCTGAGGCATCTGAGAAGTCCTTCAAAAGGGCTTTGAAGATAGTAGCTTCTTGAACAGATGGGTATCCAAAGAGCATGTTGTCATCCACAAATTGTTGGTGGGTGGTAGCAGGGGTATTGTGAATGGAGATTCCTTTAAGGAGCTAGGAGTGAAGGGCATGCTTGATGAGTCTCCCTAGCCCTTCTGCCATTATAACAAAAAGGAACGGAGATAGAGGGTCCCCTTGTCTGATTCCTCTGGAGGGGCTGAAAGGTCGAGAGGGGATGCCATTAATGAGGAGGGAGAAAAAGGTGGAGGAGATTAAACTTTGAACCCAGCGAACCCACATTGGTGAAAAACCAAAAGCATGAAGCATTTTTTGAATGTAAGTCCAACTTAATTTATCAAAAGCTTTGGAGAGGTCAATCTTGAGAATCATACCTGCCTGCTTGGAGATCTTGAGGGAGTGTATGATTTCATGAGTGAGGATAATGTCGTCTAATATTTGTCACCCTTCAACATACCCTGACTGTTCTGGTGATATGAGCAGGTGGTGGGCCCCAGTATTGTAGCAATAATGCTAAAACTCCTGGAACTCCCTTCTTTAATTTTATCAACCCGGTAGTTCGTAACAAACTTGGAAGCGACGGTGTTGTATGCACAAGTACTAGCTCTTGCCGCAGCTGTCACTTGGTCAGCTGGCACAAGTCCGCTAGGGGCTCAAGCCAACTTCTATGAGCTCTTAGAAGAAGATTTTTAACTGACTGATGAAAGCTAACTCAAAGGAAGCTAATCTACTTGCGGAAAGAAACTGAAAGCCAAAAAGAAATACAAACCCTAGCAAACCCTAATTCTACCAACTAGTCCTACTGATGAAAAAATGAGAATGAAAACTACGAGAAGAGATGCCATTACTTCTAGGAAGGTAAAATGCATGTGTCTAAGTTATCACTATCTGAAGAAAACATCTTTTTGTATTTTTGATTAAGTTATTAGAATTATCATTCATGTGCTTTTAACTGGCTTTTCACTGTGCAGGGATGGATCAAGGAGGAGGAATGCTTGGAAAAGGCTGGGATGGTACAGAGGGGGTCTAAGGGATCCCTAACATTCTTTCCGAGAGTTTCACAAAGTCTGGATGCTATGCAACCGAGGTTATGGACTTCTACAGGAAGTCTGCAGGGGTTTCTACAGGATGTTCTGTAATTCTTCTACAGGATGTTTCGAAATGGGATTTTGGAGCATGGATGGAGGGAAAAAGATGGAGGAATGAGTATGGAGGTGAAATAAGGGTGTGAAGAGGTCTAGGACTTGGTGGATGAGGCTAAGGAGCGATTGGATTTGTTCAAGGATGGATGAAGCGATGTTGCACAGGAAGATGAGAATCATGGCAAAGTAAGCGGATGAGGAAAATGTAAGGTAAGGTTTATAAGTGAAGGATGAAGCAGGTAGGATGGATGGAGTATTTGCAGGTAAGGAAGGGTAATAGGTACTCTGCAAGTGGTTTTTCAAACTGACCAAACAAAGACATGCAAGAAAACAAAGATCTAGTTATAAAACATATGACCTAGTTACTTCACTCTAATCTGACCTAACAGCAAAAGGAAATGAACAGAAGTTTATTTGCAGTGAAACCATGTGAAACAACTATGAAACTAAGTGATCATAAACCTGAGCATGCATCCAAACTGATATCAAGTTCTACGAATGAGATTCAAACACTAATGATTGCATGGTGAAGCAAAGAAAGTGTTTTTGTTTAGGACAGCATGGTTACTTCAACTCCAGCCCCTGATCCAATAAGGAAGAGGTGAAACCAAAAGCGTTTACTGACCCTTTTTTGGAGCTTTTTCCTGTTATTATCCTACCAATATATTTTAAACATAAACAACTACTTTAACCATCAAAAGAAATCTAAATAACGAAGCAAGATCTAAATCTAAATATCAGATTTTATTTCAAGAACGCAGCAAACACATAAAGATAAACGAAGGAGGTACTGGGCGCTTGAGATGGGCCCAACCCCAAGAGCTACAGCCTCCCAAGAGAGATTTAGAGCTGGTGCAAAGCTGGATTCATCTTTATTGATCAAGAAATGAAGAGTTACATCAAAATTTTCCACAAGAAGGACTTGAAAATGAGCTGAAAGCAAAGGTAATCTATTGCATAAAAATCGAACTACAAACTAGCTAACTAATGGCTGCAAAATGACTAACCACTAGCTACTATCTACTGGCTAACTAGCTAACATCCACTGGCTAACCCAAATGAGGTCCTAAGCCTTCTTATTTATACAAATTGAGGACCCAACAGTCCTCCTAAACTTTAGGGACTCGGCTGCCCAAAACTTGGAGTTAACAGCATTCCTACTTGACTTGCTTGGCTGCCCTTGTGCTGATTGATTCGGTGGCCCTTGAACTCTGAGCTGATGGTGGAGAATTCGAGGTAAGGGCCCATAAATGAAGGGGACACCTTCCTACAAATCCTCTCCCTTGTCTTCCCACGAATTTGGCTGCCAAGTTCTCATTAAGACCTTCAATTTTGTCTCCAAATTGACCAAAAAGGCTACACAAAGCACCCATTAGACTTGTTGGCATAATGACTAACCAAATTCACTCTATTCACATAAATATAATCAAAAACATGCAATAAACTAATGAGAATGGTGGATTAAGGCAAATTAGGAGGTTGAATGAGCCCAAATAATTATCCATTTTTGGGGCTCATCAGCAGGGGTAAAAGCAGCTTCAGCCTATTTGCAATGACTTTATATATGACCTTGTAGATGACATTGCAAAGTGCAATTGGACGGAATTTATCCGGAGTGATGGTGTTGTCTTCCTTGGGGATGAGAGCAATGAAAGTAGAATTGAGCAAAGGCAGCAACCAGTGAAGAGATCGGGATTCCTCCACTACTTGCCATACTTCCCCTTTTATGAGCTCCCATAATGAGTGGAAGAAGGTGGTGGAGAAGCCATCCAGACCTGGTGCTTTGCCTTCCTTGAGCTGTTTCATGGCTAAGTCCACCTCCTCGGGCATTACAGGTCGGAGAAGGAGTTGGTTGTGGTCTTCTGTGATTACTTTTGGCACATATTGAGTAATCTTTTCTATAGCATTCCTTCTGTCAATTTGGGGTTCTTGTAGGACTTCCTGAAAGTAATTGATAAATTCTTGTTCGATCTCTGCATGGTCCTCCACTCTTCCCCCCCTTGCTTTTGGATAAAGGAGATAGTATTGTGCATTCTTCTTTGTATAGTGGTTTTGTGGAAGAATTTGGTGTTTCTCTCGCCTTCTTTCAGCCATCTGATTCTGGATTTTTTCTTCCAGAGAATCTCTTCCTGCTTGTTTCTCTCCTCCATTTGATTATGTATGTGCTTCTCTCGTTCCAGAGTTCCTTCCCTGTACGCCTCTGTTATTGTTTGTTGCTGGAGATCCCTCATTTCCTTGTTGAGGTTTTGTTGAGCTTGAAAGATATTGCCAAAAGTCTCCTTATTCCATATTTTGATTTGGGTTTTTAGATATTTGAGTTTCTATTGGAATTGGAACATTTTTTATCCTTCTGGCACCGTGAAGTTGTTCCAAGAATGATTGATGAAGTCTTTGAAAGCGGGATGAGATAACCAGCATGCCTCAAATCTGAAAGGACGTCTGGTAGAGTTGCCTGGTCGCTGCCATTGGAGTGCAATAGGCCAATGATCAGAACCAGAGTAGGGGAGGATGGATGCTGAGAGGTCGCCTCCGAGATGTATTGCGCTATCTGAGATGAGGAACCTGTCAAGTTTCGAAGCAATTTGATACCTCCCAGCCCTACGATTGCTCCAAGTGTGCATGCCATTGGGTGTTTGCATGTCGATGAGCATGTTATTGTGGATAAAGTCTTTGAAGTGGTCTGCATCCTGATCCAACTTGGCCCGACCTCCCTTCTTTTCCTCTAACTTGGTGATCATATTAAAATCTCCACCTATGAGCCAAAGAGAATGCTCCCTGTTGGAGTTGAGAGTTGCTATGGTGTCTAAAAGAGCAATTTTATTTGGAGCATCCTGCGGAAAGTAAACGTTGGTCAGGTGACCATGTATGTTGGTACCAATTATATGGAATGTTGCCTGGATGATATTGTGGGATGCGTGAAAATTTGACAACAATATTGCTTGCGTATTCCATGCAATCGCTAAGCCTCCAGATGCGCCTGATGCATCCACTGCCACTGAGTGACATCCTGGCCATGCTTTTGAAAGGATGTTTCCCAAGGTGTTACTGTTGCACTTTGTTTCCTGCAAGAAAAAAATCTGGGGTTGTTCCTGCCTTATCATATTTTTAATCATTCTGAGTTTCCCAGGGCTATTGAGCCCTCTTACATTCCATGAGGTGAGCTTCATTGTTCACTATGTGGAGTGGGCCTATAGTACTTCGTCAATTTAGCATATCTGCCTGAGTCGACCAGGATTTTCCCTACTGCTATAGTTCTCTGGAGATCTGTCTTTCTCCCCCTCTTTTTGGAATCCTTTGGAAGGAGGTTACCATCCCATTGGCTTCCTGGTTGTATACCCAATTGTTGCTGCTGATAAGCTCTGGATAATATAGTTTCCAGAGTACTGAGCTGATGCTCTTGGATTTTGTCATACTCCTTCTTTCTACAAGCTTGCTCCAATCCAAAAATGTCTAGCCCTTTTAGGTCTATGCTCTTGGGCAGGCAGATCAGAGGGATCGTAGACAGAGGCTTTGGCATTTAGCGGACAATCCCTGAAGAGATGCCCATGAGCATGACATTTGCAGCAACGAAAAGGTACATGTTCATAATCCAGGGGTTGAATCCATTCATAATCGTCATGAGAGAGACTTACCGAGTCCGGTAGGGCTTTATCCAGGTGCATGAAGACACAAATGCGAGCATAGGATGTGTATCTTCGGAGCTTCGTCTCTTCAGCTGCTTTTACGAATTCCCCCAGTCCATTTCCAATGTCTTTGAGTAGCCCTTCATCCCAATATTCCTCTGGAAGTGAATACATTCTGATCCACACTGGAGCCCAGGTGAGGTCTTCCTTATTTGGGTTAAATCTTGCTACCCAATCCCTTAGATATAATCCTGCTGAGTTGAAAAAGTATGGCCCTTCATCCATGATTCTGAACTTGTCTTCTAGGCACAAGAATATCACAGTGAAGAATCCCTTCGGTCCCAGCTGCAATGTTATGTGGCCCTTGGGTTTCCATTTAGCAGCGATCCAGCCATACAAGGCTTTTTCTGTCGGCCAGAAACCTATAAATTTTCCTATGAGTGCATGGTCCGTCATATATTGGATTCGTTCATTGATCTTCTGACCGGGCAGTTCTATCTTGGGTCTTTCAGCTGCTATTGGTTTGCATGTTGTCGAGGTGACCTTGGTCGTTTCCTCTGTCTTGTCTTTTCCTTTTGGTATTTCACTGCTCTTGTCTGACTGACTGGCAGGTGCATTGGGCTTATGCTGCTGCGTCTTCTCATTGTTATCCGCCTCTGCATGGATCGAACCGAATACTAGAGACCCCGTTTGCCCTGGCGGCGAGGTGTTGGACGAGGGGGAGGGCTTTGAGCCCCCCCCTGCGGGGGATCCATACTCTTTGTTGTTATGCCTGCGATGCTCTGTCGAGACCAGGAGGTCAGGCCTTCAGTGGGTACTATGTCGTGCTGGTCTGTGCCGTCTCAGAGAGTCGCCAGAACCCTAATTGCAGAGCTCTCAATTTATCCACATATATTATTAATTGCACGAGACACATTTTAAAATGAGATAAATTATCATATATAACTAGGCATGTCGAAGTAATTTATCTCTAAAAAAATATTAAAAATTAGAATTTTATCCCTCCAAAAATAAAAAGCAAAATAAAATTTAGAAATCAAAATGAGTTATGACTTAACTCTACTCCTATTTACAACATTTAACAACCATTATTTAACCATGTGTTACCTCCACCCATAATCGATAATGGTGGGAAACAAAATATTTGAAAACCATTACCTAACCACGCAGGACCTCCTTGCACAATCAGTGAAGGGAAGGAAACAAAGTGGTTTCAAATTTGAAACCCCACTTTTCTATCATTCCACCTCCACCCATAATCAATAAGAGTGGGAAACAAAACATTTTAAAACCACCACGCATTACCTTCGTGCATAATCAGCTAAGGGAGGGAAACAAAGTGGTTTCAAATTTAAAACACGACTTTTCTATCAGACCACCTCCACGCATAATCGATAAGGGTGGGAAACAAAACATTTGAAAACCACCACGCATTACCTCCATGCACAATCATCTTTAGAAGTTAGGGCTTATTTTTTTAGAGGTTAGGATTTACTTTTTCTTATCTACATGTAGGAACAAGACGAAATTACTAATCTTTTGAGATCTGGACGTGCTGCAAAACGAGGAGCCAGATAAAGAAATTGTGGCAATGTTAATTCTATTTCAAAAAATCAAAAGACAATGTAGGATATGGGAGCCCACTATTTCTCTTTGAAGGACATTTTCAGGCCCAATCACCAGTGTACCATCAAGTTCTTTGGCGCTCTCATCAATTTCTGCTGCTACAGGTGAGATGGACATAGTATGTTACGAGATCTTAGCGGTAGCGTGTATATTGGCTTTAATGTGTTTTGACATTTTTTTTCGTACTCAAGGAAAATAAATTGTTAGGGGTAAGCCGGTCAATAATGGAATGCAACAAGGAACTTGAAAATGAATTACTGATAGAAGAGACGAACATCAAGGTTTTTCTCTCCAAATTCTCATATGAAAAATAATTGCTTTGCTTCAGATTTTTTTGTAAATTTAATTAGCTTAGATTTGCATATTTATTCTTTTTCATTGGATCTGAGCTGGAACAATAATTGAAAGAAATTGAGGCAGAGTGACCATCAAAGAAGCCTCTAACTTAAGCACTAGAGGCTGAAATTAAGAAGTTGCAGCAAAACATTTTGCCTCTGAATAAACAACAATCTGATTTGCAGGTTGAAGTGTGTAATCTCTAGGAGAAGATTAGCGAGTAGAATAATAAGGATCTCGGTCTGTGTTGATTTCAGGGAAAAATATTCACTGTTTTACCAGTCAAATTTGAGAAGGTCTGTTTTACCCTAGCCTCAATAACTTTAGCCAAGTTGCGGCCCACTCAAACAATTTTGGTGGGCATCGTACCGGTTTGAAACTGTGCATGGGAAATAAGTCGAAGGACTCCACAGAAAACCAAATCTGGAAAGAAAGGGAAGCAGAAATGCGAACGGCGGCAGCTTAAAGCAAGAGGTTTTCAGTATAGGGACACTGAATTAACTGGCACAACAGAGAAGCATATGCGTTTAAATTATTTGGTTTAAAGATGACCATTTTACCTGACGAATACCCTCACGCAAGCACTTGATTATTATAGTGGCATTCCTCTCTATAAAATCTCATCACAACATACTTGCACAGGCAAGCCATTTTCAATACTGACCCCAATCTCTGGATCCAGCTATCCTTCAAAGAATTTTATGGGCAGTTGTTTTAGTATATGAATGGAATATGATTCCAGCTCACTGTATGTATGACATTTGAATCTTCTGTGCACCAGATTTTGCTATTATCATAGGTATTTAGTTTGGGAAGTAGAAAAATTCCACTTTACTTAAAAAAGAAACCACTTATATTTATATTCAGTATTAGTATTTATATTGTGAATATCCATCTAAGAGTTTTAGCCCATTGACCCGGAATATTAAGTATTTGAATAATTGAAATGACCGAACAAAACAAACACTACGACGAGGATTCTGAATTGGGGAGCAAGTACCAACAGTCTCGGTCGGTCTCTCTTACCTGGCGAGTTCCCTTGATTTCTAGAAACTTAAATTTGTCAGCAATTTATATCCGTGATTTGGTTTTTCTATTACCATTCTACAGATAACCGTTCAACCCCCGTTGTTTCGAAAAAAAATGATGATCTGGAAGCGGATCAGTGAATGGACTCCCTCTCATTTGTATTTCTTTATTGGGGAACAAGTAGTGAGGGTCTCGCTTTCCATTGCCGGACGAATTCCCTTACGCAAGTAGTGGGAGTATTATAGTGGAATTCCTCTCTATGAAATCTCATTACAACCCCCACACAGGTAGGTCATTTTCGTTACTCACCCCAATCTCTGTATCCATCTATCCTTCAGAGAATTTTATGGGGGTTTGTTTTTCTTGTACATCACCTCATCTTCCCACTGCCAAATTAGTGGTCATTGAGGAAGAGGCGGATGGATTGATTAGAAAGTTCCTGGAGCATGTGAAAGTAGCAGAGATATTAAGAGAGAGACCCGGCTTCTTCGTCTGCCATGCCGATTCCATTCGTTACGATGAGTTTATTTCTCCCCTTTCTGCAGAGCAGGAACTGCAAGTGGGGCATCTCTATTTTCTACTTTCTTTAGCCAAACTCAGTCGTTGTCCTGATATGGTTGTGTTGGTCGTTGAAGCTAGAGCTGCCATGGAATGGAACGACCACCGCTACAAGAAATTAGAGCGACAACGAGGCCATAAAGTCACTGCGAGTGTGACAATGATGGGACTTAAGGAGGTTGGACTATCCATATTTTTCAATCATGCTTGCCTAAAATCGAGTTTGGAGACTAGTAGTCACTCCATTCAGAATCTTAAGCATCATCATGAATCTCCCATCTTCAAAAACCAACAAAGAAACCAAAAATAGTTCAGCTCACATTGATCAAATAACAAAAAAAACCCAAAACTTTAGGGGAAGGCATATCCTAGAGGAATTGAATTAGGGCACCTACAATGATGCTTTCTTTCGTGAAATAGATCCAACCATTTCAGGCGTACATCTATATCGTCCTTATTAACCTTCTCACTCTCAATTTCAGCCAAGGGCTTCTTTGCAGTTCTTCAATCTCATTCTCCATGAAAAATTTCATGGGCTCCCTTTCTAACTTAAGATCCACACAATAATCATCTCCATGAGTGAATACACTCCAATTATTTCATTAGACACTTCAACCATATATCCATGGTTGAAGTGCAAGACATTTTCCATAATTTCTAAAAACAATTACATTAAGTGGAATTTTGAAATTGAAGTTCCTAAACACAATAATTACCTTAATCAGTTGAGCTTTGAATTTGAAATACATTTTGCTGTAAATTAGCTGCTTTGGAAAATCCATCAAAAATTAGTTGCTTATGATCCATAAAAAATTAGTTGCTTTGGAAAATCCTATTTCAAAAAATAAAAATGTTACAGAAATAATATGTTGTCCCAAACTCTTGCCTTTATATCCCATGCTATCACAATAATTAAAATGACAAAACAGATGGCGTATAGCATACAACATGATAGTTTTCCAGAATCTTGAATTACATCATGCTAATGCTCCATGGCAATTGTTAAAAGAGAAAATAGAAGAGTCTAGTGTCCAAGCAAATGGTACTTGGATGGATCTATAGATTGATGCCAGAGTTCTCATTTATTTTAGAATTTTTTGACCGGAGAATCCACAGTGATAGAATTTTTACACCAACGTTTCGAATCCCAAATGGGATCCATCATCAGGGCAAGAGAAAGAAGATTGAATATGATAAAAAGAAGAGCCAGATGGAAGAAATAAATACTAATGAATATAAAGGAACAGCACAGGTCGGCCAGAGAGATTTTAAAAAGAAACCTAAAAATGATTTTAATAATTATGAATTAATATTCATTATTTTTATTTATATAATTATGAGTTAATATTCATTATTTTTAATTATATAAATTAATATTAATTAATTAATCTTTATAAATTACTATCAAATAATTAATGTTAATAAATTAATATCAATTAAATAATCTTTATGAATTAATTTTTTTTATAACTGGAAACTATATTAGTATTACTTACTCAACACTAATATTAATATTAAGCTGTAAATATTACACTATATTAATATTAAACTATATATATTATACTATACTAATATTAAACTATATATATTACAATATATATATTACACTATATATATTACACTATATTAATCTTAAACTATATTAATCTTTACTATATTAAACTATATTAATATTATTTACTCAACATTAATATTAATATTAAGCTCTATATATTACACTATATTAATATTAAACTATATATATTACACTATATTAATATTAAACTATATATATTACAATATATATATTACACTATATATATTACCCTATATTAATATTAAACTATACTAATCTTTATTATATTGAACTATATTAATATTACTTACTCAACACTAATATATATTACAATAATAATAACATGAAACCTAATATTTATATCACATTTAAATTTTTTTAAAAATCTAATGTTTATGAAACTAAATGCTTTATAAAACAAGAACACTAGAACCCTAATAATAATCTAACCTAGAATCTATTATTAAAAAAGGGTTGGGTTTGATCCAAGCATTTTGAAACAAATTTGTGAGTATTTAAGGAATCATTTGTATTCAAAGTCATTGATCACAGAAGGAATCTAAGAAAAAACTTTCCTTTGAAAGGAAAAATATTACAAACATGTACTTTGTGAATAATGGTTCTCATTAATGCTAGACATTTAGAAATCAATCGAAACCCTTGTTGAATCTAATGATCCATACCTTATACAACACTATGTTCCTTCTATGACCAAATCAAATTTCTAAAACTCAATTTTTGTACAAATATCTCTGCATTATGAGTCTTGTAGCCCAGATCTATCATTTTAAACATAATTTAAGGGTGAGGATTGAGATCGAGGAGATCGGATCTGTGATTCTCACTATATCGATGATTGGTTAATGATTCTTGGTTCTCAAACAGTTTATTTGATATAAAAAATATGTGATTGATTTCTTCTAGTACAGTAGCACGGTTGCTCCAACTCTTTGGTCATGTCATTACTATCATCAGAATCGAGGCTGTCAAATTTGGCTATGACTCTGAGATGCAACGCTGGACTCTGACATGAGTCGAAAGCTCGACCTTTTTCTGTTTGAAGCCTCACAGCTCTTGACTTAGGTGGATCTGCTACATGATTGTGTGTCAGTAATCTGTAGATAACATTCACCTTGGATATCCTATAATTTGTTCTTTCAAACTACAATCATGTTTTGTTGCATCAGGTATGATCATTGCTTATGACTTTGTTGTGAGTGACAAGTGTTTTTGAAGGTGAGGTAGAGGTGGCATGAGTAGAGTAACATCAAAATAATTGTGTTGAATTTATGTTGACTCCAGGTTCCAAAAATATCGTGAAATTTAACTGTCAAGAGATCAAATAATTGACCATCTCTCTTATTCTTCATATTTAAGGATATCATCCGAATTTGTAATAAGCATAAGGATTCCCAAAAATTTACATGTAATTCAGCCATATATTAATTATTAATTTACAAAATTCTTGTACAGAGTTTGTACAAAGTTTGGATTAATGAAATTGGTATATTTTATTCCCAATTTTATGAGTTCAATGTCTCTGTGTTAATGTGCCAAGGTATGGTGTTAATTTCATAATACATATTATCCATTCAACCTATCAATTGTAAGCAAAATTGGGTCAAATCGCATCCAAATGGAAGTGCAACATTAAAGTATTGTGTTTTATGGAATAGGGAAAAGGAATTATGTGTGAGGCCAAGTTTGGGGGAACTTTTCTCTGTATAGCGAGCTATTCATCTAAATTAATGATGTAAATTCTACCTAGTTCATCGTTTATATGGAACCAATGGTGAAGCCTCTGTCCAACACATCACTCATTTAAAATTGAGTTCAATGTTGATGCATATTGACTTGATTCATCGAAACAAAAGTAGAAATTAGTATCCAATGAGTATATACAATTGTAATTGAGGATGAAGTTTGTATAGGAATTTGTGTTGATTGGAATTGATGGTAAAATCAGCTTAGTAGGTTATAGACACAAAACCATGGATGTAGCATGTGTGCATCAAATCTTCACAGACTATGATTGTAGAGCTATAGAAATTGGTGGTTGAGACAAATGATTGTTTGTTCGAAGGTTATTTTTGGAGGGATAAAATTCTAATTTTTAACTTTTTTTAGGGATAAATTACTTCTATATGCCTAGTTATATACAATAATTTATCTCATTTTAAAATGTGTCTGGTGTAATTAATAATATATGTGGATAAATTTAAGGATTTAATTAAAATCAAATTAGAATAATAATATATTTATATTGAAATTAATAATTATTTATTTATTTTGTTTATAAAGGATGTGTATTACATTATATCTTAGAGTTTTCACAATTAAGTTATTTGGTCGTGTTTATGTCATGCCTACACTATTGCATGCATCTCTTCTCTGAATAAGAAATCATTGAGCTCTCATACAAATGAGACCTATAACATTGCATCCTAATGCCAAATACTCCCACAAGCATTGATTGTCCTTCATGTGATCAAAATATGACCCTCCAATGACAAGGAGCTTTGCTTCTTCTCCACCAAGTTCCTATGCTTTTCCTTCAACAATAGTCTTCCAACAAAGTAGGTCGGGCCTTGTGTGACATAAATGCTTGTGTCGATGGGGTGAAACCACAAGGAGAACACCCATCTTATGTGTGACCTTGTTATATATATATATATATATATGGGAAAATTTTAGGGGCTAATATTTGCCCATGGGCTAATTTTCTATACCTTTTCCAAAAAAACGATTCGCTAATATCCATTTTTTGTAAAAATGATTTGCCAAAATTTTATAGAATGAAATTATCTTACCCTAAAAATTGCCAAAAAGGTATATATAGACTATATAAAAATATTAAAAATTTGAATATTTTTACAAAAATATCTCCAAACATTTGATAGATTTCATATTATGGACTAGTGGGATTCGCCAGGGTTTCCAAACTTTAAGATAAATTTCCATCCTTAAAATGTCCCTTGATATATATATATATGTGTGTGTGTGTGTGTGTGTGTGTGGGAAAATTCCATAGACTTCATCACCATTGATGGACGGTAACTTAGGTAGACCACCAACTGCCCAAATTCCAAGGATCTTGCCCCTAGAAGACCAAGAGAATTGAACCTCTAACCTCACCAAAATGGGGTGAGAGATCTCACATATTACTCATGGCTACTGAAACTAACCCTCAAGGCTACAATACGCTTAGCCCATCTTTGGATAATAATCAATGGAATAGTAAATTAGTGATATTTTGTTGATCCACACTCACACCTAATGTGAATTATGTCTAACCCTCTGGATTAGAGCCACCCAAGGGTGCTAATTATTTTCCCTCCCCCATGAAAATTAGAATGCAACCCACATCCATGAATTAGATGAGCTTTGTAAACATAATCATTGTCAATGGAAGGGAATATCCTCACTCCAAGGTGTTCTTCTCAATGCCTATGTGCTTCATTTGTTGTTCAACCCTACTCCAATCCTCTCTCCTTTACTTTGTGTTATATCGCCCACAAAAAAAAATTATTACATAAACATTGAAGATAAATGAAACATCTCCCACTTGTGTTCCATTTGGCATTTCAAGCCTCCATGCATTCAACATGGCTCTCCAACCCAAACATATTTTATATCATAAACACTATGTTTTACCATTGTTCTATTCAATTGATGTTGGCAAAAATAGAAATAAATGGGATTCAAGGATGTTATTTTGACCTAGAGAATGTGGCTTATTGCCCAAGATGATACCCAAAGGCCACACTTCCTCACTAATATATTTCAAGAATTTGGAATTCATCTTAGACTAGTTGATTTCTACTCGGGATACCTCCATCACACCACTCATTTAGTGTTGAAAGGAAACAATTAGAAATAGTTGTAGTTTTCATTTTGATATCTTGGGTTTCATTATCATGGGTTACCATTCAATGGGCCTTATTTTCCTTTCTTCACCTTTTTCTTATATCTAAGACATAGGGAATGAGGCTTTCATTAGTTTTGAACAACTCATACATATAATATTTACATGAATTTGCACTTCAACCTTAGAGTTTAAACTTAGATACATCGCACTCATGTATCTTTAATGATTTTGGCTTTCAATTTTTTCTTTTATTTCATCACAAATGACAAAAGGGGAAATAATTTTCCACAAATCTAAGAATGATTAATCATAAAGGAGTGACCTGAGGAAAATGAATGAATATCTTATAGAAAGAAATGGGATAAAATTCGATTAAGGGAAATAATGGTACAATAATATTGATGTGTAGCACCTATTCAAATCACCAAGTATATTCCCAAACCATCAAGATGACACACTTCTTAGAGTAAAATTATGAAACACCATAGGACAATCAAACTTAGAACTTATAGCCAAAGCATCAAGAGTTAGAATAGATTGCATAAGTGATCGCAACAAAAATAATAAACATTGAATATATCATATACACATGGATCATACATATCAAGCTAAATGTGGTAGCTAAAGCAACCTCTCCCTACACCTAGGGTCCTAGATAGCCAAGGAAAGGTGTCATCAAACCAATGATAAATCCATGAGTTACATATAGATGTATATACCTTAGTTGGAAAATGAACAATGTGAAAATAATCCTAGAGGATAAGATGACAATGAAAATTTATAAATTTCCTCTAAAAACCCATATATAAAGTGGGGTAACATGTCCTATGACATCCAACCTACAATTGTCAATGGGAAATCCTCAAAAGTATCTTTGAAGAGATATGTAACATTGAGGGCCATGATGAGTTATGAGACCTTACCAATTTGATAGTTGAATAAGTTTAATCTTGGTTTGCCAATTTTGGCCCTAAGTAGGCAAGGAAACATGGAAGGAGGTGACCCCCTTAAAAGAGTTCAAATGGGTAATGGCACATAAGGCCTTATATAAAGATCTAAATCCAAGGACCCCCCTCATAAAAAGAGCTAGACATGTATTGAAAGAATGTAGACAATGAACCATCCAAATCTTGATAGAGAAAATATAATGTCCCTTGAATCTCATAATAAATGGGGCTTCTACATATGAGGTGACCCTCTAACTCTATCCCATGTATATGGAAAAGCTAGCAGAGGTTATTGAGAAGAGGAATATCATGATGATTAGTTTTAAATTGATGCTAATGTTAACTAACTTCAAACACAATAAGGGGAATCTAAGAGAAAAATCCAATGCCTTGGTGTGTATGTGGGTTAAACAATAACATCCCCTCTCATTTGCATCAAGTGTACCTAGCACAAATCCATCTTAGAGTCAAGGCCATGAAAAGATGAAGTCCAAGTAAAATAAATGTAGTGTCTATAAATAACCTCTCTAACAATGTGATAGAAGCATATGATAATGGAATTTACGTTGGAGGTGTATATCACTTGAATTGTGTTACAACTTTAATCTCTCCCCCATGAAGATGTGTCATGCTCCCTTGTGATGATTCATCAACCTTACTAGAGAACAACCTCACGATGTAAAAGGAAATTAAACATGATTTAACTTTAATAGTGTTGCGCATTCAACCCTCGTCTCACACTCATGGCTAATGTGAGGTTATTTAAAGAGTTTATGCGGATACTATCATTTTATCTAATCTTATGTACACAATGTTCTACATTGACACAATTGCATTTTTTAAGCAAACAAAAGTATCAAGGATTCACTGTTTATGCAGTAGGGCTAGAGAGGCCTTTTATTTATGAGTGATCTATTGATTATTGAATCCTATATGGGATAGCACTACAAGCTCCATATCAACATGAAGTGTATATATTGTGAGCAATTTAGACCAAGGCTTTGCAAATTATCCAGATAGGGGACATTACAAGGGTCATCTTGAATGAGGATAACCAAAAGTTGTTGGTTTCAATCTTCAAGACAGAACATGGGAAGCATCAACAAGCATGAAACAATATAAGTGTTGAAGCTCAAATGGTTTCATGGGACACGTCTATAAATAGCATCAACTAATGGTGAGTAGATATCTTCTTCATTTTCATCCCATAAACACATCCTTTCTTACACTAAACCCAAAATAAATGAATCTTGTTGGTTTTGATAAGTGTCATTCAATGTCATTGTGCAATATTTCATATAAGGTCTTGACAAAAATCATTAGAAAACACTTAAAATTCCACTCAAGAAAATATATCCCATAAGAAAAAATGGGATTTTCTAAAGGGAAGTATAATCCTATAAAACATTGTAATGGTCCAAGAATACATTCAAAGTAGCCAAATAGATGGAAATAGTGGAATGGCCATAAATTTAAAAACGAAAATTATTTTTTTAAGTTTGGACTCTCTTTCTTATTTCTTTTGCTCCACCCATGCAACTCTTCTCTCAATTATGTAATAAATAAATCTAAATACCTCCCTCATAAAAAGAGCTAGATATGTATTGAAATAATGTAGACAATGACCCATCCAAATCTTGATAAAGAGAATAGAACATCCCTTGAATATCATAATAAATGGGGCATCTATATATGAGGTGATAAACAAATCCTTTCCTGCACTATTACCAAAATAAATGGATCTTGTTGGCTTTGATATGTGCCATTTAGTGTCATTGTACAATATTTCATGTAAGGTCTTGACAAAAATTATTAGCAACCATTTGAAAGTTCACTCAAGGAAAATTATTCCATAAGAGAAAAGGGGGTTTCGTAAAGGGAAGTATAATACTATAAAACATTGTAATGGTCCAATAATATATTCATAGTAGCCTAATATGAGTTATAGTCAGTTCTTAGGTGAACATGGCATAGTCTAGTCATAGTAGTCCTAACTTGGTCAAGTTGTTGTAGTCGAGGCAAGACTTGGTTGGGTTCCCAAGTCCCAAAAAAAAGTAAGGGTAGCGGTGAGGGCATGATAGCTAAGGAGTGCCAAGGTGTGCCAAGGAAAGAAAAGGATTTCTAGCACATACCAGATAGTGTCAATGCATGTTGAGGAGTGTTAGGGAGTGCCAAAATATCACAAGGGAGAACTAGGTCAAAATGCATGGAAATGAATGAATAAGAGTGTGTGCCAAGGAGTGTCAACGAATTCCAAGTATCTCAAGGATAAAGTATGCTAGTATAAGGTCAGAATAAGATTTGTAGGAGGCAAGCCTATTGTTACAATAAGGGCCTGGACAATGTAGTTTTAGACAAATGGATACTTGGGTTGGGCACAACATTGTTTTTCCAATGACTTGGTTGGGTTCCCAAGTCTCAAAAAAAGTAACTCTGTCTATGAGAGAATGACAACTAGGGAATGCTAATGTGTTCCAGTGAATGCCATGAAGTACTAACACATGCTAGACATTTCCAAGGCATGTTTGGTATGCCAATACATGCCAAGTGCTAAGGCATGCCAAGATGTGCCAGGCGCCAAGGTGTGGCACCAACACATTCTAGTGTGTGTTAGGGCCAAGTGCCAGGGAAACACGAGGGAGTACTAGTTTCAAATGCATGGAAATGAATGAATAAGAGTGTGAAGGGGAGTGTCAGCAAGTTTTAGGTGTGAAAGGCACTAGGGAGTGTTAGGATGTGCTAGGGAGTGCCAAAGGATGCCAAGGAATGCAAGGGATTTTAACATGTGCCACATAGTGTCAATGTTAGACGTACCAAGTTTTATGGCATGTCAATATGTAAACTATGTTTCTTAGTTGTTTTATGACCACGGTTGGATGTCAGCCTTGTCTTCATAACTTCTTAAGTTGTATGATTTGAGATTCAACATGAGTAGCCTAAGATGAGTTATAGGAAGTTATTAGTTGAAGAAAGAATAGTCAATTCATACTAACTATAACTTGGTCAAGCTGTTGTAGTCAAGGAAAGATTTGGTTGGGTTCGCAAGTTGCAAAAAAATGTAAGGGTAGTTGTGAGGGCATGATAGCTATGGAGTGTGAGGGCATGCCAAGGAATGAAAAGGTGTGTTAACAAATGCCAGAAAGTGGCAATGCATGTCGAGGAGTATTGCAGGCCAAACACCAAATATATCTATCACAAAGACGATTTGGCTCTCAATTCTTGTGGTCATGGGTTTGAAATTTTATTCCTCATGGAATGAGATATAAAAACCTCTTGGCATAGGTTATAAAGAATACATAACCTATCAAATTTGGAATTGGACTTCTATTCTTTATCCAGAAATAACGAATCAATGATTGATCCTTACAATGTAGATGGGTCTGAGAAGTAGAGTGCAATCAATTACCTTAAGACCAATCTAGTGTGGTTTTGGAACCTAAACTCAGTCTTCATAGAAGAAAAAATCTGGTGTGACTTTTAGAATTTATTGAAACTATTACTAATGTGTAATGGTTTTCATTGAATGAAATCATAAGAGTGTTTTTAAGGCTCCACATTCTTGCATTGAAATAAATCTGATCGCACTCTCTAAACCAAATTCTCAACGACTGGATCTATATCTCTGTTCATTACCTCATTGTGAAATCATATGGGTTGGGGTGCATTTAAATGTCATGGATATGTCTATATATCACTTATATAATCATTTCCTAATATCTATGAGCTCAATATGCATGCAAATCAATGTGATTCTAATTGGCCCAACAACAAACATTTGCATAATGTTTGAATTGTTTTAATGCTTGGTTGTAATTGGAAAAGTATATAATGCATTCAATAAATTGTGTTGCCACAAATGTTTAAACTCTGGCATAAAACATCTATAGCCATTCAATCTATATAGTAAGATAACTACACCCTCATGGTTTGAAGTTGTTTTGATTTTCATGGCTCAAAAGTAACTCTAGGTTTATTAGGCGTCCACATTCTAGTTGACACTTGGGACGGTACCTACTACTGATAATCTTGTATCAGCGCGGTTATTCGTTGTGCTTAATGGGTGGTTTTGTAATCACTTATTAATCCCTAAATGTCCACTTGGCTTTGAATATTCACTAATCAATAATGGGTTGACAATGAATTAATTTGGTGTTTGACCAAAAATTAAAATATATTTTTCAATTTATACATTATAAAAAAAAAATACCTTTTGAAATTGCTCGAAATGGCTTGAATATTATTTTGTAATCACTGCAATCTAATAAAGGTGCAAATTACAGTTACCACACTTTCCATGGATTGTTTGAATCGTATTGATTTATATATTTATTATGAAGTTTGATCTTATTAAGTGTGGGGGTTTTTTAATTAACATTGTGAGAACCATGTACGAATAATTTTTTAACTAACTGGGCATTCGTACGCAATTTGAGTCATTTCAATCAATCAAAGAGATGGTTTGGTAAGACAATTGATCACAAAATACCCTTTCTATGCCAAGAACTCTTTCACAACATCCTACGCTTGATGCTCCGACTGCGCCACTGCATGCGGAGAATGGCGCCACTGTTAAATTAAATCAAATAGATTTCATTTAATCCGGTAAAAGATCATATGGAGTATGTCATAGGCAAATGAAATGGGTAGATGAAACTAGAAAGTGATCTGATTAAAAAAAGAATTCCTATTGGCATAAATATTTCAAAACAAAAGGAATAATTTAAGAAGTGTTTTATTTTTTTCTCATATTAATTTATGAAAGAGTGCTAATCAAAACATGATGATGATCATTGCAATATAGTTGGATTTCCATATGTAACAATGTGGTTTTTTTATCCAACATTCAAACTATTAATATCTGAACATACAAATCTAAAATTTAATGAAAGAATTAGAAAAACGTTGGGATCCCTACTATCTGAGTGAGAAAGGATGGCTAGATGATTTTTCCATCCACTTACTATGAGGCGACTATGCTCCTTAATATAAGTTGGCTAGAAAAACATTGGGATCCCTAGTATAAGTTGATACCACAGAGTAGTTTGTTATAATCATAGTAAATCATGAGTCGACTTTACGTTAAAAAAAAATAGAGTTGTGCAAAATATGGTCTGGGTGATGAGAGTGTGGATGATCAAGTTGTGTGGCATTGAGGGTTTTGGGAGATAGTTTCTCTGCGTTTTATAATTGCATATTTCTGGGATATCAGGACGCCTTGTTAGATGATAGTGGGAGGCATTATTTTCAAAACTGTTACATTGAGGGTGTTGTCGACTTAGTATGTGGCAATGTAAAATCTCTCTATCAGGCAATGGAAAATTTATCTTTCGATTGATTTTCTTTTTCTGTTTCAATATCTCTTTCCGCTCATTAATAATAATACATTTTTTTTTTAGTTGGCGGCAGAAATGCCAGCTACATGCCATTCCTAAAATTCATGGTGCATTTATGGCTCAAAAGAGTATGTATACATTGGAAGACTCAGGCTTCATCTTTTTAAATTGCGGGCAAAGGAAAAATGCATCTAGGAAAGCCATGGGGAACTTTCCATTCAAAGGTAGGAGGCCAAGATAATCAACGTATGTTTATTGCAAATTATTTCAAGGAAGTTGTATGTCGTGTACCAGACACAACCTTTGATGGTACCACTCTCCACTTTTCCATGTTCTCTAATTTGAAATGTTTTTCTTTATGATGACTTCGAGAATGTTTATAACAATTACATGGTTGGGTTTTAATTTCTAGTAAGAATAATGTTGAATAGGTTAATTTTGATTTTTTTTTCATGTTACCTTTAAATTGGTCATTAAATATGGAGCCTACTAAATACATTAATCTTGTAATGGTATACCATATTAGATACATTGAAACAACCATTCTTTTTGTTTTTTGATTTTTAAAACCTTTTCTTTTGTAAGTTTGACATTACTATATTGCCAGGCCCATGAGGTGAGATGTAAAATATGATGTATTTATGAAAAAACCACTGAAATTAATTTGTAAAATCCAAGGGATAAAATCATTAGTTATAAAATACAAACAACTCTAGTTTCAACAATATGTTTTTGTCAATAACCTTTTCAGAACAGTAGTAGAGACAAAGTAGAAGAAATCAATATTGGATAACTTTTATGCCTCATAAGAGAGACATAAGCTACACAACCACCTTTATGTAACCATAAAAAGACATGACTTAATTAAACACTCACTTCACTTCATTAATTACTCCCAACTTGAAAACTTGAAACAAAAATTTTGTTTACCTTTTTAATGGAGTGGTAGAATTGTGTTTTAAAGGGTGAGCCAGAAATTAGTACGTGAAAGGTAGAACTTGAGAATAGCAAGCTATCTGATATGGATCTAGAGACACAATAGACCATGAAAAAAAAATGATGGTATTGATGAGTCTTCCCAACAAATAAGCTCTAATTGTTAGAGCACTACCCAAACTTCACTTATCTGCAATGAAATAGTGACTCTAGCTTTATTTGTAAAATAGAGACTTTGGCCATTGTCATGTTCATTTTAAAGGAATATCACACGACCATAAAACCATATTCATCCCAAATTAACTCACAAAAAATAAACCAGCAACACACAAAAGAAAAACTGGCAGAAAAGGCAAAGAGCCATCATGTGTTCTCTCATGCTCATGTATTTCTCTCTCTTACGATGATATTCCAACAAAAGTATCATGTCACATGCCACGTACAGATACATGTTCTGCTTTAGCTACTCGATCAATGTGTTACCAATGTACCACAGGTGCTTTGCATCAATTCAGATGTCTATGTATGTTAATGTTGAAATGTACAACAAGAAATGCTAAAAATAGAAGGTGCTAAAAATAGCACTGCTATAAATAGCCCGGCCATAAATAGCACTTCACCCATTGGTGATCTTAGCAACAATGGGTGAAAAGTGAAAGTGCTAAAAATATATTTTTTAAAAATAGCATTTCAGGATTCCTTCTTATTTTAGTGAGTCCCTGGACTAAACATAGGAAATAAAATTCAAATTTGATATCAACAACAGTTTCAAAATTGATTAATTAATTCATCTTGGATTAATTAGTTAAGGAAAATCAAACATGAAGTCTATGTGAGGACATGCAATAGTTTCTCCTTTGATTGAGGAATTTATCCATCAGTTAAAGAGATAAGGATGAGTTGTAATATTGAGTTGTAATCAGTTGACTTAGTTTAACTTAGTCAAGTCCAGTTAGATTAATTTAATAGTTTGTTAAATTAATGAGAGTTCAGTTAGTTAATGCTTGTGTGCATGTAACTACTGTATTTCAAATAATTGAGTATTCACTCATGGATAACTCATGCATGTTAGTTCAGTCAGAGACCCGTTGAGATCAGATGCAGGGACAATGTACTATCAGTTGCTAGGATATTGCTTGGTGAATATTCCTTACATGCAGAAGGAATACTATTCCTTATGGATTGCGCAGTTGGACCTGAGATTACAGTGAGTTTGATGAGGCCAATTCACACATGTGATATCATTGGACCCCAATCAAAACTGTGCAAGGAAATAGGAGGCTTGGAGGGCTTGAGGAAGATATATTCTATGTTTATTGAGCCTGTGAGTTGTATTGTTTAAGTATAGAGAGAGCAGGATAGCTTGAGAGCTGATTCTTTTTGTAACTTTAAGAAGATTTTCACTTGTATGATAATACAGAGTTGGGGTTTTAGGCTAGTGCTCTCCCCAGTGATATATCTTCTGTGTTATGGTTGATTACTTCTCATTCTCAGTTATATCTGTTCGTGCTTGATGATGCTCATATTTGTTTAAGCTTTCGCAAAGTTTATGGTAGAAGTAGATCTAGTATTATGCTTTAGGACATTGCATATATCAGGTGATCTATAGGTGAAAATTCTACATGGTATTAGAGCAAAGGTGATCAAGGAAGAACAATATACAAGCAAGAGAAGTACGAGGTTTGGTTTTTGAATATTGAATTGAGTTCTTATCACGTCTATTTCATCAATGGCATTTAGTGGTTTAAGACTCGAATATGCCCTTGATGGTAGTTTGAATTATATAGCTTGGAAGGATCGGATGGAGGAAGTATTGGAAGATAACGATCTCAAGGACTTCATTGATCAAGAAGTCCAAAATTTGACTGATGCTACTCAACTGGCGGAATGGAAAGTGTGGCTAGAGCAAGGAGAATCCTCCTGGAAGGAGTTCGAGATCACATTGTCTCGAGCCTCCATGGGAAGGAGACTCCATTTTTGATGTGGAAAACATTGAAAGATATTTATCAGAATAGCAATGATCAGAGGAAGCTAGCGCTGAAGGAAAAATTTAGAAAGCTCAAGTGCGAAAAGGGCGACACAATCCCTACGTTCCTGAACAAGCTCACCACCTACAGGAATGAGCTTGCAAGTGTAGGGGTCGTGACTGTTGATGATGGCATGGTGAGTCTAGCACTCCTTGGTCTTCCTAAGAGCTAGCATAACTACCAGGACTCGGTTAATGGAAGAGAGAAACCACCAGATTTGGAATGAATTTGGTCAAACCTAATGCAGGAGGAGATAAGGCAGAGCACCAGGGATGGATCTTCATCAAAACAAGATGATGAAGAAAATCTAGCTTTAACTAGTAAATCTAAGAAAGGGAAAGGGAAGGTGTTCCAATCCAAATCTTCTCATGGTGGGAAGAAGGTTGACAAGTCGAAGGTGCGATGCTTTCACTGTCATGAAGTGGGCCATTATGCTATGAATTGTCCACAGAAGAAATCCAAGAAGGGTTCCTCAAAGGGATCTGATGGTGATGCACTAGCTTCACAGTTTGAGCTGGATTTCTCGCTTATTGCATGCATGGTTTCATCCATGGTGGGATGTATTTGGTACCTGGACAGTGGAGCTTCTTTCCACATGTCGGGTGACAAGAATATTTTCAGTACATTGGAGGAGAAGGATCTCCAAATGTGGATCGAGATGGCTGATGATGGAAAGTACTGTGTCTCAGGTGAAGGTACAATTGTGTTTCAGAGGGAGGATGGTGCTTCTCTCACCCTATCTACTGTTAAGTATGTAGCAGGTCTGAAAAAGAATCTTGTGTCTATTGCTATGCTAGAAGATAAAGGCTATGATGTAGTCTTTAGTTAAGGAAAAGTTTTCCTGAGGCATATCGGCACCGGATAGACCAAGTGAATTGGGATTCAAGTAAAGAATATCTACAAGATGAAGGTAGATGACTATGCTGCACTAAGTTCCAAAGCAGAGGTGGTGCAAAGCCAAGATGTTGGCGAGCTGTGGCATAGAATACTGGGCCACTTTTATCACGGGGCCTTGAAGATCATGCAACAAATTTTTACCGGCTTACCCAAGGGAAAACTAAAGTGAACAAACACATGCAAAAGATGCACCCTGGGTAAGTATGCAAAATCTTCCTTTCAGGATGAGGATAGTAGAGCTGGAGCAATCTTGGAGCGAGTTCAATCAGATGTATGTGGACCATTATCTATAGCCTCCACCGCTAAGCAAAGGTACTATGTTATTTTTATTGATTATTTTTCTCGTAGATGTTGGATCTACTTTATGCAAAAGAAGGATCAGACCTTCTTAAGGTTTTGTGATTTTAAAGCCTCGGAAGAGAAAGAATCTGGGAAGAAAGTAAAAGACTTTTGTAGCGACAATGGAGGAGAGTATGTTTCCCAATAGTTTAAAGACTTCCGCGCTGCATAAGGAATTAAAAGGGAACTAATGGCACCCCATAACCCACAACAGAATGGGGTGGCTGAAAGGAAGAACAGATCTATTATGGGATTAGCTTGAACGGTGTTGCATGACCAAAGCATACCACTTCATCTGTGGGTTTATGCATGCAATACAGCAGTGTACCTTCAAAACAAAAGTCATCATCGTATCTTGGGGATGAAGACACCTATGGAGGCTTTTTCGGGGAAGCGACCAAATGTGAGTCACTTCTACGTCTTTGATCATCAGTTTACTGTCATGTGACCAAAGATGCTCAGAAGAATCTAGACCCAACAGCTGAGTTTGGGATACTTGTGGGGTACATAGATACACCCCACAACTATCGTGTGTTTCTGCCTGCTAGTCAGAGGACCGTAGTGCACAGGGATTTGAAGTTCAACGAGAAAAGAGCCATGTGAGTGTCACTTGAGAGGGAGCTCAAGTTGCATGGTGATGAGGAACTTTTAGTTCCAAAGGAGGAGGAGCCTCCTGATGATGTGGATCAGCCACATGTAGAGGATCCAGTAGTGGATACCACCACTCCTGGAGAGTCTTCTAGAGACGGGTGGAAACACTCGTGGGAAGCTGCCAGATTGATGCTAGATGCGAGAGAGAATGTGGGGCATCCATCCTCTCAGTGCAGATAGAGTAGATCTCCTGAGAGATACACTGGCTACATGGCCCTGGTTGGGGAGTGTGTAGCGACCAAACATTCTTCTTTTCAGGAGGCAGTGCAGCAACTAGTCTGGGTTGATGCAATGGTAGAAGAGTATAATTCTATCATACGTAATAGTGTGTGGGATGTTGTCCCTAGATCTAGGGACAAGTCAGTGGCTAGTTTCCAATGGCTTTACAAGGTAAAGCAGGTAGCTAATGGAAGTGTTGAGAAACACAAGGCAAGGTTTGTTGCCCGAGGTTTCTCATAGGTTGATGGGATCGACTATGATAAGACCTTTGCTCCTGTAGCAAGGTACTCATTTATCAGATCGATGCTGGCTCTATCAGCTCAAATGGGTTGGAAGATCCATCAAATGGATGTGAAGACGACATTCCTCAATGGGTGGATTGAGGAAGAGGTATACATTGAGCAACCCAAAGGATTTGAGACCTTCGATTGCGAGTCACATGTCGGTCGACTCAAGTGAGCATTGTATGGGCTGAAACAAGCACCCCGTGCTTAGTATACTAGGATCGACAGTTATTTCACCTGGTTGAGCTTCACCAAGAGTGAAGCAGATGCAAATCTATACCACATCATGGTAGACAGTAAGCCATTGATTATTGTAGTTTATGTCGATGATCTAATTTTGATAGGTGATGACTAGCTGATACAGTCTTACAAGGAGGACCTTGCAAGAGAGTTCGAGATGAAGGACATGGGCCTCATGCACTACTTTCTAGGCATGGAAGTGTGGCAGAAATATGGTGAAGTATTTGTGTCTCAAGGCAAGTATGCCAATGAGATACTCAGGTGCTTTCACATGGAGAAGTGCAAGCCCATGCAGACTCCTCTAGCTGGGAACTGGAGGAAGGAGGATGCTACTTCAGGTGAGGTAGTAGCAGCTACTACGGCAGTTGGTGGGTTCACTTATGTATCTGGTAAACACACGAACCGACCTATGCTTTGCGGTGAACCAGCTAAGTCAAGCTATGATTTATCCTACCAAGCTATTTTGGAAGGCAGCGAAACATGTGTTGAGATATCTCAGAGGCACTACACAGTACGGATTATGGTATAGATGGATAGAGGGAGTGAAGCTACAAGGCTTCATGGATGCAGATTGGGCAGGTAGTCCATCAAACCAGAAGAGCACTTTTGGAGGAATCTTCAACCTTGGTTCAGCTACAGTTTCTTGGTATAGCAGGAAACAGAGATCATTTGCACTTAGCTCAGCAGAGGCTGAATACATGGTTGCCAGTCAGGCAACATGCAAGGCCATTTGGATGTGGAAGATTCTAGTGGGATTGTTTGGTCAGATGATGGATCCTACAGTGATATACTGTGATAATCAGAGTTGCATAAAACTCTCTGAGAATCCAGTGTTTCATGATAGGTCCAAGCATATATATATCTGTAACCATCATCTATGGGACTGTTTGGTCAAGAGGATCATGATGTTGCAATATGTTTCAACCGAGGAGCAGGATGCAGATATTTTGACTAAGGCATTGTCAAAATGCAAGTTCGAGTTCCACAGAGACAGGATTGGGGTTATTGATAATCCCTTTCTTGTTGAGAGGGAGCATTGAAATGTGCAACAAGAAATGCTAAAAATACAAGTTGCTAAAAATAGCACTACTATAAGTAGCCTGGCTGTAAATAGCAGTTCAGCCATTGGTGATCTTTGAAATAATAGGTGAAAAGTGAAAGTGCTAAAAATAGATTTTCGGGATCCCTTCTTATTTTAGTCAGTCCCTAGACTAAACATAGGAAGTAAAATTTGAATTTGATATCAACAACAGTTTGAAAATTGATTAATTAATTCATATTGAGTTAATTAGTAAGGAAAATCAAACTTGAAGTCAATGTGAGGACATGCAATAGTTTCTCCTTTGATTGAGGAATTTATCTATCAGTTAAAGAGATAAGGATGAGTTGTAATATTTAGTTGTAATCAGTTGACTTAGTTTAACTTAGTCAAGTTTAGTTAGATTAATTTAACAGTTTATTAAATTAATGAGAGTTCAGTTATCTAATGCTTGCATGCATGTAACTATTGTATTTCAAATAACTGAGTATTCACTCATGGATAACTCATGCATGTTAGTTTAGTCAAAGACCCAGTTGAGATCAGATGGAGGGACAATGTACTATCAGTTGCTAAGATATTGCTTGGTGAATACTCCTTACATGCAGAAGGAATATTATTCCTTATGGATTGCGCAGTTGGACCTGAGGTTACAATGAGTGTGATGAGGCCAATTCACACATGTTATATCATTGGACCCTAATCAAAACTGTGCAAGGAAATAGGAGGCTTGGAGGGCTTGAGGAAGATATATTCTATGTCTATTGAGTCTGTGAGTTGTATTGTTTGAGTACAGAGAGAGCAAGATAGTTTGAAAGCTGATTCTTTTTGTAACTTGAACAAGATTTCACTTGTATGATAATACAGAGTTGGGGTTTTAGGCTGGTGCTTTCTCTAGTGATATATCTTCTATGTTATGCTTGATTACTTCTCATTCTCAGCTATATATGTTCATGCTTGATGATACTCATATCTGTTTAATCTTCTGGAAAGTTTATGGTAGAAGTAGATCTAGTATTATGCTTTAGAACATTGCATATATCAGGTTATCTACAGGTGAAAAATCTACAGTTAATTGCTCAGCTCCATATGCAACTAGTTAAAATTTGAGGCACGGTCAAATTTTTCAAAGAATTGATCAAGAAATCAGGTTGTTGTCATTTTTTATCAGACAAAACAATGGCTCGAGCTCTAATCGGCCATCTGTGTATCATGTTCTCTCAAGCACCCAACAACGGTCTTATGTGGACCATACTTCCTGGATTAGGTACCCACAATTCATACCTCGCGTGGATTTGTACAGAGACATTTGATTTATGAGCCCCCGTTGACCCAACAAATTGCAAGGGTGACTCAAACAATAAATTTCGCTGGACTTGATTTATCTCCAAATCACATAAAAATAAACTCAATAAAATAAATACCATACATATAAAAAACTGAGGAGGTGCATTGTGACAAGTTGTGATCCTAAAAATACAAGATGGAGCTACCACAATGGTGGCTCTTGGCCAGTTTTGCTATGGTTATTGACAACAACGTGCATAAAGTGAGGATGACCACAGATCGCTCGTAAGGCAATTGACCTTGTAGAACAACGACTGGCTAAAGATGGTTGGCCAGAATATTATGATGGCAAGACTGGTGCATATATAGGGAAACAAGCTCGAAAACACCAAACCTGGTCTGTTGTTGGGTATCTTATTTCCAAAATGATGCTAGAGGACCCTTCTCATTTGGGAATGATCTCTCTGAAGAAGATAAAAATATTTTGAAACCATGTCTCACAAGATCTGTTTCTAGGTCCAATCAATTAATAACTTTTCTTCTTATGCAGACATTCTGCCCTTGTCCGCAATTGTTATATACCTAGGGGGGATAATATGGGGTACAAAGGGAGGTACCCAAGGGAATAATGTAATAATGGGATGGGCCATAGTAATAAATAAGGTGGTTAACCGATATCATGGAAAGGACCACAAGTAGTTAGTAATAATGTAATGGGCCCATGGTATTAGATAGATGGTATTGAGGGAACCATGGTAATGACCCATGGTATTGTATGGATGAGGCCTATATAGAGGCTAGAGACTCCACATTGAGGGATGTCAAGGAATATTGTATGAACAGGAATATGGCTTATGGAGTGCTCTCCTTCCTTAAGGAGTGAATGTATGGTGTTGCCCTACCTTAAGGGTTGAATCAATAATAATCATTTCTATCTAAAATATACCTAAGGGGGATAATATCGGGTACAAAGGGAGGTACCCAAGGGAATAATGTAATAATGGGATGGGCCATAGTAATAAATAAAGTGGTTAACCTGTATCATGTAAGGGACCACAAGTAGTTAGTAATAATGTAATAGGCCCATGGTATTAGATAGATGGTATTAAGGGAACCACGGTATTGTATGTATGAGGCCTATATAGAGGCTAGAGACTCCCTATTGAGAGATGTCAAGGATTATTGTATGAACAGACATATGGCTTGTGGAGTGTTCTCCTATGTTAAGGAGTGAATATATGGTGTTGCCCTACCTTAAGGGTTTGATCAATAAATAAGCATTTCTATCTATTCAAATCTTGTTATTTCTTGGGTTTATTTGCATTGTCTTATATTTTCATATCAGATCTATAACAAGTGGTATCAGAGCACTTTCTTGGGCAAAATTTTATATACCTAAGGAGGATAATATGAGGTACAAAGGGAGGTACCCAAGGGAATAATGTAATAATGGGATGGGCCATAGTAATAAATAAGGTGGTTAACCCATATCATGTAAGGGACCATAAATAGTTAGTAATAATGTAATGGGCCCATGGTATTAGATAGATGGTACTGAAGGAACCATGGTAATGACCCATGGTATTGTATGTATGAGGCCTATATAGAGGCTAGAGACTCCCCATTTAGAGATGTCAAGGATTATTGTATGAACAGGCATATGGCTTGTGGAGTGTTCTCCTTCCTTAAGGAGTGAATATATGGTGTTGCCCTACCTTAAGGGTTTGATTAATAAAGAAGCATTTCTATCTATTCAAATCTTGTTATTTCTTGGGTTTATTTGCATTGTCGTATATTTTCATATCAGATCTATAACAAGTGGTATCAGAGCACTTTCTTGGGCAAAAGTGGAGATTTTTATTTTTTATTTATTGCAAGAACTTTTTGGGGTGGCGAGTTTACAAATCAAATTTGGATTTTTTAAGAAAAAATACTCGATTTCAAAAAAAATTGGCTTAATCGGAATCCAGATGAAGGAGATATCGTTGATCTAAAAATCAGTGGTGTTGCAGACATTTTTCAGGGCAACAAGTTTGTGGAGTAGATGTAGACATCCTAGTGCAAAATATGCAAAATCTAATTGCATATCTGGATTTCTTGTGAAAAGATATCCAAATTAAAAAAAAAAAAAAAAACAGTCGAATCGGTTTCCGAATGAGGGAGATGTCGCTGATTTAGAATCAACTCTTTTTTCAGAAATTTCAGTGACGGCGGGAGAGTTGCAGTGCATATCTAAGATTCTAGTGCCTAGATCGGGATTTCTATCACATGGGAAGATGCAAAATGGTCATTCCATTTCCAAAAATATGTCATAATAGGGATTCTGAGAAATATTGACGGAATTGTGGCCATTTAAAATTTTCGCAAAGTATGTAAGGTATTTGCCAAACCCTCTTCATGGAGATGCTATTTTTTACAACAAAAGATGACAACCCTACTATTAAAGAATTCCAACAGAGACAAAAGTTCAAATTTGGGAAATTTTGGAGGGATATGGTACCACTTCAATGCAAAGATGAGGTTGCAAAATGGTATTTCTCACTTGAGAACAAGCAGTTGGTCAAACTCTCATATGCAGAATTTGAAAGAGTCCTTTTAGACAAATGGTCTCGTGCTAAAAAGCAGAATGAGCCACGTAAGGGGTTATTTTCTACTGGTGTCTCCTTATTGCAAGTTCATGGATTGATTCCGAAGGAGAAGATCGTTGTGTCTATAAATCCTAGTTGCAAGCATAATTTTATCAATGTTAATTTGGCAAAAAAATTGCAAGTTCCAGCAAAACACGTTGAAAACACACAGGTGGATGATGAGGATGTTCAAGTGTATAAGGATTTGGAGATTTCTATGGATAAGTATGTGTGCCATGTTGATTTCTATACTTCAGAGATGGATAATATGGATGTTGTTTTGGGATATCCTTGGATGGAATCCGTGGGTACTATCAATATTAATGTACAGAATAAATTCCTGAAGCTCTGGTATAAAAAGAAGAAAATTACATTATAGGATATTTCCATCAGTAAATAGGTAAATTCCACAAAGGTTGAAGCAAAAGATGTTCCAGGGACTGACGTATCAAATGATGAGCCTTTGATGATCGAAAATCAAACACAAACAAAGGCTGAAGCAGAAAAAGTTACAGGTGCTGATACATCAGATGAGGGCTCAGTGGTTGAGGTAATATTGGAAGATAAGACACCACAGCAAGCACCACAGTAGGGTGAATTAAAGAAAAAGACACCATGGGTTAAAACTTCAACATATCATCACCCACATCACCCCGTAAGAACACAACCAACAAGATGGCAACCAATTAGCCACAAGGACAACAACCCCCGCATGACAGATAGAGAGGAGCGAAGATCCACCTACTATACATCAACACAGAAGAGCTGCGATGGTCAACTTCCATCTAAAGTGAGTGAGGCACCAGCGAGATCAAGGGATCACCTTTCTCTTGGATGGCTAGATGCACGTGCATGGTACCAGTGGACTACTCTTTTGAGTAGATCTTATTATTTGTGTTCTTCCCATGTTTCGGGGACGAAACATGCTAAGGGGGGTGGAATGTTATATACCTAGGGGGGATAATATGGGGTACAAAGGGAGGTACCCAAGGGAATAATTTAATAATGGGATGGGCCATAGTAATAAATAAGGTGGTTAACCCATATAATGGAAGGGACCACAACTAGTTAGTAATAATGTAATGGGCCCATGGTATTAGATAGATGGTATTGAGGGAACCATGGTAATGACTCATGGTATTGTATGGATGAGGCCTATATAGAGGCTAGAGACTCCACATTAAGGGATGTCAAGGAATATTGTATGAACATGCATATGGCTTATGGAGTGCTCTCCTTCCTTAAGGAGTGAATGTATGGTGTTGCCCTACCTTAAGGGTTGGATCAATAAAGAATCATTTCTATCTAAAAAAAAAAAAATCTCCACTTTTGCCAAAGAAAGTGCTCTGATACCACTTGTTATAGATTTGATATGAAAATATAAGACAATGCAAATAAACCCAAGAAATAACAGATAGAAATAGATAGAAATGATTCTTTATTGATTCAACCCTTAAGGTAGGGCAACACCATACATTCACTCATTAAGGAAGGAGAGCACTCCAAAAGCCATATGCATGTTCATACAATATTCCTTGACATCCCTCAATGTGGAGTCTCTAGCCTCTATATAGGCCCCATCCATACAATACCATGGTTCCCTCAATACCATCTATCTAATACCATGGGCCCATTACATTATTACTAACTATTTGTGGTCCCTTCCATAATATGGGTTAACCACCATATTTATTACAATGGCCCATCCCATTATTAGATTATTCCCTTGGGTAACTCCCTTTGTAACCCATATTATTCCCCCTAGGTATATAATAGCAACAAGGAATTTCAGGTCTCGAGCTTGTGCTTGTACTCGACAGATACTGAAGATAAGTCCCTCAAATAACTCACTCCCTGCATCGAGATTCCTTCTCAATAGTCATCCTACAACTCATTCAGGCCAATATATAGCCCGATTCATTCCTCTGGCTCCTCGACAGTTTTGGCATTTTTGTTATAGGTTCACGCTCACACTGCAACAACTTCCTTACAAATAACTTGTAGGCTCATAGTTTTGAATGCAGCCTCCTCCCCAGCAATATCTCTCACGTGGTTCTCACGCCAATACAAGTACGCAACTTCATGTAGCTCTCAGGTAGTCAATATATGTATGCAGCCTCACACAGGTCTAATGTAGCTCTGATACCACATGAAGAAGAATCACACAACAATATAACCATATGCATAGAAAATTAACACACAAACAATAAACTGGTGGAAAAGGCAGAGAGCCATCAAGTGGTCTCTCATGCTCATGTAATTCTCTCTCTTAATCAAATAATTTAATAATACATTTAAATACATGAGAAAGTGGTCTTAAGATAGTGCATCTATCTCAGACTCACTTGGTTGAAACATTTTCTCAACTTACACACTAATTTAGGAGAGCTAGTTGGAGACAATCTCTCATCCAAACTAGAATCTTTGGTTTGAGGAATTCTCATGATTTTATTTATTTAACTTAATAATTGGATTTATTATTGATTTTTAAAAGAGTGAGGCTAACACGTTTTCTATGAATTATTTTGATTTTCAAACTCAACTAGTTTTTCGTTAAACTAATTAAATATATGATGACAAGCTTATAGTTTTCAAAGCTCTTTTTTAAATCTATTTTCTTGAGAAAATTTGTCTTTTTTACTTTAGGTACTGTATATTGCTACTGTGTGACATATGCTATGATATTATTGTCTGGATAAATAGACAGAAGTGTTGTACAACATAGTCTTTTTTAAATGTAAATAAGCAAAATCTCCAAATACAAATCTTATTAATTAAGAACATATTTTAGACTTCTTAGCTAAGTTATGATTATATTTCGGTAGGGTATTTTGTGCGCATTGATATTGTGTTGTCTCTTTGGTTTTTGTTAGGTAACAATGGTTAATAAGGAATGCGTTCTTGAGCAGTAGACACACATCTTATTCTACTACCAACATGAAACTCCATGGTTTTTAGGTATGTCAACAAAAATGGAGATGTTAATGGGATATCCAAAGTCTGTGTTGGATGAATTTAATACTAGTGATGATTTTGATTCATTGTCAGATAAATAATGTTAGATGTTAAATTCAAATAAACAGAAGCAACTCAAGAATGAAGCTAAAGTTATTTCTTTTTGTCCAAGTCAATTTTTTTTATTTGTTGGTTGTTGTCATGTTTTGAGTGCGGACTTGTGAAATTCCAAATTGCATGTTGGTTTATGTGAAAGAGATATATATATATATATATATCATTCATGGTTTATATAGATCTGTGTTACATTTGCACATAGGTTTAGATATCATTTAGATATCTAAACATTAAGCAACAACAACATTGAGATTTTTCTTTCACTCAACCTATAACATTGCATCTGTTTTCATCAATTCTCTTCTTCCATATGCTATCCACTTATGACATTTCCTTTGCAATATTTGGTGCATTTGCTAGTTATAGGTCATATATAGGTTATAAATGCCTTCATATTTTCACTTCTAATTGAGTATTCAACTGAACATGTTGATTCTATTATACGTAACTATTTTTCCTCTCACCCACTTTTCGTAACATCCATAACCATTAGGTAGGGACTTGAAACTTCAATGTTGCTTTGCTTGTTTAGTAAAATATTGTCGAGAATTTAATTTATTGAAAGTTGTATAATTTACAATTTATGAAGTTTCAAGGTCTAATTTTTAAAAGTCTAATTATTTAAAGGGTGCTATCTCAATGGAAGAGCACCTGCTTTATAAGCAGGAGGTTTGTGGTTCGATTCCATCATGCCTTGACATCCATATGGAATGGAGGTTATCAATTTTTGGTGGCAGAGGCTCTTTTGACCATCACCAATGAGCTTTGGTGACATTTTTCGACCTTCACCAAAATATGAAATGGTGACAGTCGACGAACGCTACCATATATATAGATAAATAGTGACAACCCTCAAAGGTCCATAACCATAAATCATTGTTGTTGATATGAAATGGTGATGGTCGATGTCCGTAATTATAGTTATTATTAGTGATGGACCTTGAATGTCACCACAACACCTATACTTCTGGCAATACATATTTTGGTGATGGTCAATGAACATCACCATATATATGCACCAATAGTGACGGCCATGAAATATCCATCACAATAAATTGTTGTTATTCATATGAAATGGTGACGGTCACTATACATCATTATAATCAATATTCGTAAGAGACTTTGAATTTTACCATAACACCTATACTTTTGGCGACGCCACCTTTGGTGACGTTCATTTTTCAGTGGCTGAGGCTATAGTTCGTCACCATTGCTCATATGAAATGGTGATATATGCTAACCATTGCTCACTACAACACCTATAATTTTGGTGACGCCACCTTTGGTGACGTTCAGTTTTTGGTGACAGAGGGTATGGTCCATCACTATTGCTCATATGAAATGGTGACGGTCACTATCTATCATTATAAATCATTATTGATGATGGACTTTGAATGTCACTACAACACCTATATTTTTGGCGATGCAACCTTTAGTGATGTTTATTTTTTGGTGACGAAGGCTCTTTTGACCATCACCAATGAGCTTATGGTGACATTTTTTGCCCCTCACCAATGTCATTTTTTCTTTTAGTGAAAGAAAAGTTTCTCCGTGGAAAAACATCTTTAAACTCTATAATTTTCATCCAGAAACTCTTAAGGAGCCAATGATTCCCCCATTTAAGTAGCTTTCAATTTTAGAGAGTAATTCTAAAATATACTTTAAACTTAAAGGATAAGAGGTCTCATCAAGAGCCAACTTACCATGATCATAAGATTATAACTAACTGACATTACCAATACTAAACATCAAAATAGGGTAATGACTTGAGATTGATCAATCAAAAGACAAGGAGTCTCATCAAGAGCCAGCTTGCTCAGTCAAGTTACAAATCAAGTGAATGGCATTGTCAATTTTGGCCACCAAACCAAGACATTGTCTATTAAGAAATAAAAGAAGAATGAATTACTTCAATAAAATAAAGAAAGCATCAAGTATACAGAATAATTTATCTATAAAATTGAATTCTTACTTAAGTGGGATACCGAATCATTGCTGGGTAACAAGTAACCCTATTGAGGCTATGAATGCCAACTGGCAACAGAGGCTCTACCTACGATAAATGAGTATACCAAAACTGGTCTAACGAGATTCTTTTTCTTTTATATTTATAACCAAGTAATGAGTGATTTAGGTAAAATGACTATCTGTGAGAAAAGGGAAATAAGAAGAAAGATAGTTAGAGCAGATGTTGTTTATTGATAAACGAGTAGTACTACTTACCTTATATACCATGCAATTTAGTTTTATTTTCAAAACTATCTTTAGTTTAGAAGTTTTAGAAATTTCAAAAAACTCTCAGATATAACTGGTTCTTCCAAGTGAATCGTCAATTGTTGTGCTAGTCAACAACCCGCCCATTTATTAACATTATTAATAAAATATTACTTTAATAAATGGGGACCCTCTCAAAAAATGTATATACCCAAAAAATCCGTCCTAGCATGTAGGTGTTTCTTTTACTTTTAGAATAAATCAAGATATCAAGCAAAACCTATAAAACCATTAAAATAATACTTTTTCATATTTAGCATGAAATGCATCACAAACGATACCTTTCTAACCCATTCGATCTAAGATGAAACATCAAAAAAAAAATCTATATTTGAAAAATGGTCATACTGTTAGAAAGTCCTTAAGCTTCTTTAAAAAAGCTAAAGTCTCGCATCGCAACATCACTATTTATAAAAGACTTCTCTGAAGAGGTTACCCCGAAGTATTGTGATCTGCTAGATTGCGATCTGCAAAATTGCGATGGTATAATAGCCTTCTCAGATCGCATTCCAATCATATGACACAAGCCTCAACCTATTTTATGTCAATATTGCGAAATGTGATCGCAACCTGGAGCCACCTCTTAATCTTTCCACTAACACATGCGGAGATCCATTATTCATTAAAAAGAAGCCTGATAAGTGATGACGCTTGTTTCTCGCATCTCACATTTTGCACAAACTCAAAAAATGGTAAGTTAAACAAAAATGAATTGTGCGATATAGTGATCTGCGATATTGCTTTGTAAATCACAAAATCGCTATTATTGCAATTTAAAGGCTCACCAGCCTAGGATAATGTTTCCCAATTTACGATGTGAATATTTATGGACATTCAAGTTAAAGGATAACGGATCATTAGTGGGCATTTATGAAGAAGTAACTACATTTATGTGTGAAAGGCCATTTAGAGTGATTTGATATCTTCTTACGTGATTTCAAATAAAACACCTTTATCACCTTTACTAGTTTTTTTTATCGATTCATTCATACGTTCAGTATCATTTTTATCTGATAAAATGTTCCTCTTGAAACTTTAGGAAAGAGCCGCAGAACAGGACGATGAAAGAAATGGTGAAGAAAGGGAAAGCAGTCACCTTTGAGAAGTCAGAATTGACTCCTCTATTCACGGATACTACATGTAATAAGGAAGCACAGACATCTACATGGGAGGCTATGTATCAGTTACTGGAGGAAGAACAACCAAGGTTCTTAAGACAAAAATTGCAGTTGATGGGCGCAATTCCTCTAATGCTTCCATAACTAAGCTTGCGTGCTCATTTTTTCACCGAATAGCCGCACCACCAAAAATAATCCCCTATACTGACATGGTTAAGTGGATCATTGATGACGCTGATATATCTGATAGAGAATTCAAAATAGGAGGCTAGGAAGTTATAGGATCTTTCACTCCAGATAACCTAAGGCTTATGTACCACCTATCACAGCCACAGGTTACCCACAACAGGAAATTTGTTGAGAAATTCATCAACGAAAATGAATATTTGACGGACTACACAAAGAATTGGTCAAATAATGATGAAAGAATAAAAAAAGACAAAAATATTATGTACGCCACCGCATCGGCTTGTTCCCCTTTCTATTTTGTTGCGGCTATCTTATGTAGACTATTTGGCAAACCTGATAGTAACAAATTCTCCTCATAATGGTTTCCCTTAATAGATGCATGTGTCAATTCAACAATAATAGATTGGGCACAAATCTTGTCTAATAATTTAGTTAAAGAAATTATAGAGTATAAAAGGAAAAGGAGTATTGCTTCGAGGGTTTACCCTCCGTTTTTCATGAGTACTTATGTAATGGATGCTATTTGTTTTGATTCTAAATTCCCTCTTATGGGATGGAAGTGGACTATTCAAGATCCACTTCCTATTCACATCCACCACAAAGACATGTGGGAATCCAATTTTGAACCACATTTTTTCAAGATTTGTCACAGGGTTATGCTTCCTATCCATAAACAAATTTATAACTGAGATGCCCCTAGATTTTCCCAAGAAGCCGAGATAGACATCCTCCCAGTAGCCCGATGGTTTAGGGAAGAGACATTTACATATATCAGAGTATTTGGCAGCATCGCCTCTCCCCATATTCTCCCTTTCTATGTCCCAGATAAATTAATGGCTAGCAAGATAGCCTAGCAAACATGCAATGAAGGAGGGATGAGAAAAGCATTGAAGGAGTCAAAGAAGGCCATTTGGCCTCAATGTCATGTGTCATGTGGAGTGTTTTCATTACATGACCTTGGACATTCATTTAGGGAAGTAGATAATATGTTGTCTCTACGATTACCTAAGTTCCCCGGAAGACAATACGACCCATTCAGTATTGTCAAGGATTTTACCACTATGGTCAAAATAAATATATTCAGCAATGAGAAGGACCCATTTGATGATGTTTTCTTATAGAAGAATACCTTCAAAGAAGTGAATCATATGGCACAAATAATTTTTGATCAGGAGGGTCTTGAAGAATTTTATAGATACAGAGAAAAGAAATTATCAAAGGTCCCATTGGACCAATTGTTAATTGAACCAAGAAGGGAGCCCACTCCCAGTGTAAGCATAGATGGTGACTCTAAGGAAAAATCTAAAACCAATTCCGGAGAGCAATCTGGAGAGAAATCTGCCAAGGGATCCAACAAGTCATCAAAGAATAGGAAAAGCAGCAGCAGGGAATCAATCAAGGATACATCCCAGTTTGCAACAAAGACAGATGAACAAACTTTGACCATCAAGCAGACTGAAACCCATACTCCCTCTATACAACTTATAAAGCCTCGGGTAATTAATTTGGAAGAGGAGTGGGATAATTTCAACAAAAAACTCAACACAAAGGAACATGCACTGGAGACGCAAATGACACATCAGGAAATAACTCCAGAAATTATAACAGGGGGAACTGTGAATACTCAAGAAATAGAACACATTCCTATTACCCCCACCTCTGATATTGTTTTAAGAATAGAATAAATTCCCCCTCTTGATTTATTTTACAGCCCACAACACAAGGCCATTGTTATTAGACAGAGAAAGAAAAGAAAATTGGAATCCACAACTACTACCACTCCAGAATATGAGCCGATGGATGTCTTCTGGAAAGACTCATCCACTGACCCATCGGCCAACCTCACTAGGATCTCGCAGTTCGTCGATGCATACGCTATGGAAACCATTGAAAAAGAAATAGAGGTACAACTGTTTCTTAAAGAAAAAGAAGACAAAATTTTGTCACTCGAACAACAATTACAACAAGCCAAAACCAACCAACAAGCAGAAATACAATTAGCTAAGCTACAACAGGAGTTCCAACAAATGCAAATAGAACACCAAAGAATCTTGGTAGATAAGGAGGCATAGATATAGAGCATAACAGATATGCATAAGGATGACCCAAAGATTGATCAGTTTGTCACCAAAGCACTCAGCCTCAACTCCCAGCTCACACACCAAAAAGAATTGCTATGCCAAAAAATCTCGCAGTGGAACTCTCACTGTGAAACAAGCGACAAATTAACAAGCCAAGTTGTGGAAATGCGACTTGAATATGATGAAATTCTTAAAAAGGTTTCAGATTTCATAACTTGGCAAAATTTTGAAAATGGGAGAAGATCCGACATGCCAAAACTGGATGAATCACATAAGGAGATCTTATTTGCAAGTTGAGGTTCTCAACTCAAAGAGGCAAAAAATGCAATAGAGGATGCAACAGCGGTGACAAACATCGTCATTGAAAGTGTAAATGAAAATTTGCATAGTGCTAATCTTGTGGTAGATACCACCCCTGGTTTCCTTCCAAATTCAAAACAACTTGAATTATAGTGGAAACAAGAAGCAGAAGAAAGAGCAGAAGCAATTAGGAAAGTAACCAGGTTAAATTGGGAGGCATATTGGCAATATCTGGTAAAACTGCACAACTAATGGATGACCCTGAAATTTGTAATCGTTTCTACTGAGAAAATGGTGTAAGTGCTCATCAATGTCGTGTTTACAGGACAACTAAAAGCCGAAGTTAGCCAACCTACACTCCTCAAGACCATGCTAGATATTTGCGATTTGAAAGATCGAATGTAGGATTAGGCATTATGCACGTCTCTATTTTTGTTTTATTTTGCTTAAAATGAGGCACGCCGTTTAAACATCCTCAACTTTTTTTGTAATAATCTATTTTTAGTTTCATAAGTTAGTATTTAAACCCTTCTCATGCATTTAGAGAAGGGTCCAGAAATTTTATCAGAAACATTCTTTAGAACATGCACTTCTGTCCCTTTGAGGAAGTTCTGGTGAAATTAATGGAACAAGATTGATTTTCTACTTAAATTTGACATCTTCTACTGAAATTGCACGTCTGTACTCTCACAGGATGTTGGATGATTTGAAATTAAACCAATATTGTTGGCGCACATGAGTAGAATGTATTATAAATGGTACTTTTATCTCTTAATTTATTTTACTTATGCGTTAAGCAATACATTATCTTCAAGTTATTTATGTATGACAGTTTGAATTTTAGATTTCCATTATTGCACTATTGTATGATGATGATTTATAGTTTATGATAAATACATGAATAATTTTTATTCGATATATCTCTCATATTGTTTCGGCTAACTTTTTATACGAAACGATCATTGTTAAATGGATTCACTTCTTATCATAGTTGAATTATCTTTATTATCAACTTCTTTCAGACATCATTTTAGATTACATATATTATGTTACTCCGGGGATATTTATAGTTAGATAAATATTTTTGATTAGGACAAACTGCACATGATTATTAGTTAAATTATATTAGTTTGAGGATAAGTGTTACCCCAAAAATCTCAAAACATCATCCCGTTAGCACAAGCATAAAAATAGATTGGGAAACTAGTCCCATCATCCCCAGTCAGAGCGACTAGTCTAAATGAAAAAGGAGTTGTCCCAAGGTCCAGACCGAGTGGTTATCCTCCTTGTTGAGGCAATGATTTTCGAGCCTTCAACAGGGTCTTAGTGGTTTCAAATGCATTTTGGGATCCTAATAGTTTCAAATCCATTTTTCTCACACAAAGATTTATTTTTTCAAATTTTATCTTCCCCTTTTCTTCTGTGGTTGTTTCCTATGATATATTAGTTAGTTAGTGCAAACCATCACTGTCACTAATGTATCAAACTAACATACATGACATAATCAATTTTGTTGGAGAAAAACTCATGTTACTTATTAAACTTGTGTTTTTCTTGTCCAAGTCATGGATCAGTACCCATAAATAAAGGAACTTGCCCAATAGTTAGATTGTTTTTCCTTTGACACCTCTATGTTATTCCCTTTTCTATAAGCACTCTTGATTTTTTCTTGTTACATCTTCTAATTAATATTCTCATACATGTCATTACTCTATCATATCTATGTCATGAAGCGATTGTTGAGCTAATTTATTTACCAAAATTAACACAATTATTTCTTATCAATCCGGGTTGTTTATGCTTTGAGGAAAGTTCACTATATGTGAAGATCAGATGTAATCTAACCTTGAAAGATAAGTTATTCAAAATCTTAAAGCAATACATCCTACAACTCTAATTCAATTAGTTTAAAAAGAGGAAAAATGTTGAAATGGTTCTTGACTCAAGAAGTCCAATTTTGCCTCAATTACCACTTAATGAATCAGAGATTAAAACCAAGAACTTAAGATGGATAAATTATTAATGAAAGAATCTCTTAACTGAAGAGACACATAAGGTATTTTATCATAATTCATTCATCTCAATACCAAAATCACAATAAGAAACTACTTGCATGCAAACAAAGGAAACTAGTTTTAATTCGTCATTTTAGTAGAAGGGATGCTCAACTTGAACACTTGTTTTTCCAACTTAATAAAGTGATGAATAAGCTAAGAACTAATGAAATCAATCACCATGCATGAACCATAAAGCAATCTGAAATAAAGCTTTGAAAAACCAGTTCTACAATAACCAGATTACAAGAAATAAAACTAGTTAACAAGGAAGTGTACTTAGCTTGGAATGGGGGCCCTCCACCCTTGCCTTGCACACTTGAGAAGTGATATCAGAAGATCATATTCAGTCACACATCCATAGCATTGAACAGAAAAATAATAATAGCACAAGTCTTCAAATTAACTCTTCAATCCAAAAGTGTCACAGCATAAAAGTATAATAAGTCAATACATAAGCCATCAAAGTCTTGGCTCTTAAATAAGAAGTCTCATGAAACAAACTGATCTATATTCACTCAAACAAACCCATCTACTCTCATCCATCTATATAAGTCGAATTCATTACTCCCATCCCAAGAAATATGACCAATCCCATAGAATCTCAAAACTGCCCTATTTCTATGGGATTTCTGAATGACTAGTCATGATTGACTAGCACCAAATGGGCGTAATAAAACTTGTTCTGTTCGAACTAAGCATAGCTGGCTTAGTCCTAGTTCCCAAGCTGTCCATCCATGCATTCAATTCATGCCCAGGTGTCCGACAACCACATCAACCATAGAGCTAGTACGAGAATTTCTGAATCTGCCAATTTCGCACTTAAAACCAAACTTTCATAAAAACTTTAGAAATTGAATAATTAAAATTAAATACCTGAATGGATATCAAATATACATCAAAATGGGATGAATGAAGGGAAAATGGATGGCAAATAGATGGATTAGTAAGTTTCTTAGAGCAAAAATAAGACCAAAACTAAGGCCCAACATCTCTCCCTTGCTTATCATCAAGCATGTCCCCATGCTTGCTTACTCCTCTTTGATCTTCTTCTCTCTGTAGTAGATGTTGTACCTGTAGATGCTTCCTGTTGTGCTACCCTGACCAAACAATCCAAACCTGAGTCATGTCTTTCCCTGAACAAAGCTGCTTTTACCTTCTGTTTTTCATACTTTGCCTGCCACAGATTCTTTTCCTTTAACCATTTAAATGCTTGCTTAGAAAGTAGATCATTTTTTCATTTCAGTCTCCCTAACTCTTCATTTAGCTTTTCATTTTCCTTGACCAACTTATCATTATCCTTCTTATTTGCCTTTTTTTCCTCTTTTAATTGTTTTTCCAGGATTTTGCTAATTTCTAATTGGTTAGTTAAGTCCCTGATTCTTCCCAAATTGATTTCTTTTTCAAAATCTTGTGTTGTTTTCATTAATGATGCTGCTACTGCATCATCATATGAAGAATCCCTCTCAAATACTTCTTGTGCAATGTCATTTTCTTCTTGTTTTCTTGGAGAATATGTTTCTACTTCCTTGTCTAAGTCAATGGGACTTTTATTCCTAAATCTTCTAGGAATAGACATAACAGATGTTTCATTTTCCTGCATGGCCATGTTATTTTGCTGTTTAGCTCTTGTTCTGGGATACAAGGGTGAACTCATCAATCCTCTATTTTCCTGCTCTATTTTATCCTGTACTTCATTAATCTGTTCAATAAATTGATTTTTAGACATGAACTCTCTCCATACTATGCCTTGTGACCTCACTTGATACTCAACTAGGATTTTGATCAATCCTTGGTGGTAAATCTGTCCTGCTTTAGGCCTGTGTTCATGTCTTACTGTTTCAATCATTCTCAAGAGGCTCCTATATAGGAAATATGGCAAGTTAATCCTATCCTCTCCCTTAATATGTTGTAGAAGCCTGACATGATACAAGTGGGCAACACTATATCCTCTATCACAAGTCAAAAACTTCTAGATGACCAAAACCAACTCACCCCATGGTTCATTGAACCATTCCCTTGGCATCCCCTTTGTTCTATCAAAAGTCCCTTTCCGGTTCTTCTCAAGAAAGAAAGTCCATGTTTTCTCCTTGAAGTGTAGGCCTTTGTAATATTTCTCACCTATCATTGGTAGATCTAAAGCTTGGGAAAGGTATTCCTGAGTCACAGGAATAATAACATCTCCTACCCGTGTCTGGTCCTGACTGAAATTGTTTATAAAGTCCCTGGTTATCTCTTCAGAGTGGCCATCAAATTTTTGTAAAAAGCCTATCATTCCTGCTTGGTAAAGTTTTTCTATAGTTTCCTTCCTCCAGCTCTCTATCTGAAATTTTGGCTCTACTCTGGCTGACATTGTTTCTGAAAACCAGTGAATGTATGCTTCTGCTGTTACTAATTTCATCTTGACAATAAAAACTTTATGACTATTGTTCTTTTCAAAATGAAATTCTGAAAGCAGAGAAGCTTACCTGCCTCTTCACAACAATTTAACTTTGATTTCTTCAGCCTCTGTTTACCCTTTCTCTGCCGCAGCACTGTGGATAATCCGGATCATGAAACTACAAAAAACTTCCACAGAAGCTTAAAATCTAACATAACTTCTCTGTACGGAGGGGAAACATGGAAGGAGATTTGTATTCTCGAAATCCTGAGGATAAAAATTGAGAGGAGAATTGCAGACCTACAATTTCTAAAGCAATGTAGTAACAAGAAAATCATTCCTCCTCTTGCCTGGGTAATTTCTGATTTGTCCTAATGATGGACCCCCTTTGGGGTTTGAAACGTTGGCAGAATGAACTGAAAACTGTGGATAATTCGGATCATGAAACTACAAAAAACTTCCACAGAAGCTTAAAATCTAACATAACTTCTCTGTCTTCTCGAAATCCTGAGGATAAAATTTTAGAGGAGAATTGCAGACCTGCAATTTCTAAAGCAATGTAGGAACAAGAAAATCATTCCTCCTTTTGCCTGGGTAATTTCTGATTTGTCCTAATGACGGACCCCCTTTGGGGTTTGAAACATTGGCAGAATGAACTGAAAACTGTGGATAATCCGGATCATGAAACTACAAAAAACTTCCACAGAAGCTTAAAATCTAACATAACTTCTCTGTACGGAGGGGAAACATGGAAGGAGATCTGTCTTCTCGAAATCCTGAGGATAAAAATTGAGAGGAGAATTGTAGACCTGCAATTTCTAAAGCAATGTAGGAACAAGAAAATCATTCCTCTTTTTGCCTGGGTAATTTCTGATTTGTCCTAATGATGGACCCCCTTTGGGGTTTGAAACGTTGGCAGAATGAACTGAAAACTGTGGATAATCCAGATCATGAAACTACAAAAAACTTCCACAGAAGCTTAAAATCTAACATAACTATTTTAAATCCCTGTTCAAGCAATCAAACACCTTTATATCCCTGTCAATATGCTAAACTCCGTTCTGGTAAACAAAATACATATGAAAACAACTTTTCCTTAAAGGGTCCTTAGTTTTCTAATGTATTTGTTTAGGCATTATTCTCATACTGTTCCATGTATGCCCATCACTCTACACTATGTATACTGTCACCAAAATCAAGCCATATGTTCACTGTGTATATACAATCATTAAAAACAAACAGTGTTTCTACTGTGTACATACAAGCTCTCAAAACTAGCAGTGCATTCAAATGGCTCTCGGCCTCAACATAAAAATTTGAAAATCAACAAAATGCTCTCGGCCTGGTTATCTAAAAACTTGAAAATCAACAGTGCTTCGGCCTCAAAACAAATTGAAAACCAAATAGCGCATTTAAAATGAATTTTAAATGGCTCGGCCTTTACTCTCTTTGGCAATCAACAGCGCTCGGTCTTAGACATTACATAGCTCTTCTTTAAACATGACACAGCTCTTTCGGCCCACACAGATTTCAACCCATTGTTTAATCAAAACAAAGACGCCCAGTGGCAAAAGGTTCTAGAACAGAGACACATCCATTATGTTTGTTCACCATACGGGCCGTTTCCATACACAGGCATGTGATATATCAGTTAAGTAATGACAGCGCGCAACAAAACAAAGGATGTGCATCAATCAAAATACGCAATCAAAATAATGTGCAATCAACCAACAGTGCGCAATCAAAACAAACATATCACATCTTCGGTGCTATGAGGTAGACTCTGCCTCCTCTGTTTTATGGACTTTGGTTTGTTTTACAATACTGCACTCTGTTTTTGTTTGCACAACTTCTCCTGCAAACCCCATACCACTAACGTGTTATCCATGCAACAAGTTTAAACTTAAATTGTTGCGCTATTTACTAGTGTTCTATGCCATGATTTACGCAGTGAATCTTATCGCCAAGCTCATACTTATTAACTGTTGTAAACCGACTTACTGCTAGAGTTAATGCGTGGTTTCGGCGTTACCTGGTTGTCAACGAGCGCTAAGGAGTGTTAAACGGTGCTCCAAATCCCTGTTGCTTCGTTCAACTGACTAGTGGCAAGGGCATAATCATTAACCATTAATCACAAGCAGTTTACAACTACATTCCACAGTTGTCGAGCTTAAACAAACTACACCGTTACCAGAATGGATCCTGAAAATTCAGTTATCACTCGATGTTAAGTTCGGGGCAATTTCCTTCTTAAATCCTCTCAAACCCACTTCAGTTTCCATTTCACTAGCTTGCAGCTCCAAACACCATCGTTCTAAGCTATTCGGCAATGAAGAATGAGTTTTGAACAGTGCAAGAACCGTCGGTCAGTTCATGACCGTTTCATGGGTGTACTGTGCACTCTGCTTATTGGTGCTACAATGTATGGTTGGTATGGTTGTCCTGTTGACCAGTCGCCCGACTGTGTCATGAGGATGGCCGAATCATATTCTTAATTTGAACGTATGCGCATAACTCCTGCACAGCGCACAGTCCAATGGAAAATAGTCGCCATGCCACGGTGTTTAACCCGTACCTGTGTGCTGGCCTATATTGAATTGGATTGTTGTTTTATTGATGTTGTTTGATTTGGTTGCTCTCCCTTGGCTACATACAATATGATTGCCGCACATCATATAGACCGTCGTGTGCTTATAACCGTGCTCCGCACTCATTCTTATATGCAATGATGTTAAACAATGTGTTCTTATGCAATGAGTTTGAGCAATGTGCAATTAACATTTAGTCCATATACAATACCCCGCTGCCACATATTCAATCACAGTTTTGTCTTTGTACGCGGTCTTTCCATATGTTTTGCACGCGGCCTTTTCTTTATACACATTACCTTATATCATATGCGTCTTACCTTATATCATATACATGCGCTTTAGTTTATCATATATGCATATAATCTTACTCCACCATTTTGACTATAGCGCATATATTGATATATGCATATTATAACCATTTGAACTATAGCACATATATTGCATTTGTTTGTTTGGCATATGGCATATATAGATTTTCATATAGCGCATGACTTATTTGGTTATATGCACATCTTTATAATTTTAAAATGACCATCTTGGGTCATATTTAAAATTATCACCATTACTAATCCTTGAGTTGTATGTGCAGGTTGAAAAGTTGTCCCAGTTTGGTCTTTTTATGCTTCTAAAGAAAAATACTTAGGGGTTAATGATCATGAAATAAATATGGGATATGTATGGATATGAAATGGAATATAATGTATAAGGATTATAGGGTATGTATAGGGAATATAGGATATGGAATGATAATGAATATCCTCAGGTACTAATTTCAACTTAACAAAGACTAAAAATTTCTAAGAAAAATTTGAATTTTCAAGCACAAAATGACTATACATATACTCCCCTGGATGATGTCTGTACAAGTGGGATGAAATCAGTTGATCAAATGTTGTAGATGGATTGAAAAGTAAACTTTATTGCTGCTCCTTGTTCTTCATGCTCTGGTTCTTGAATTGTTGTTCAGGTCCCTCTGTAATGATTTCTTGATTCAGGTCCCTCTGCAATGCTTATGGAATATGTACATGTTGTTTTGACATTTGCAGGTCTTTCAGGTCCCTCTGTAATGATTTCTTGTTTCAGGTCCCTCTATTGACAATACTAGTTCCATCTATACTTCAGCTTTCCAGTTAAATTTCTTATGCAATTCTCCCCCTTGCTTAAGATTTGACTTGTCCTCAAGTCAGTTGTCTGTGGAGAATTTCCTGCATTGAAATTATGTGAGAACAGTAGAACAAGAATAAGGAATTCATAGAGTCCAAGTTGCCCTGGTTTTCCCCTATGAATTCGTGTTTGCTTGGTGCCAGTTTTTTGGTTTTCAGTAGCAAACAAGTTATTTATTTTTTATATTTTTTTATTTTTTTATTTTTTTTATTCAACTACAAGACTGGAAGATGGCTAAGCCTGGTGTGCCATGATTTCCAGTTCTGTATCCTCTACCAGTTGTTTCATAAATGCTTCCTTACTGATAGGTCTATTATAACCTTTGAGCCTATGTCCATTTACTACAAATGAGGTGGAGTCCTGGTTGATTGTCCTGATCTTTAATGCTCCATTGTCAAAGATTTCGTCAATTTCATATGGGCCTAGCCAGTGTGTTGTGAACTTTGCTTTGAAGTCTTTGAATTTGGAGTCAAAAAGTAATGCCCAGTCTCCCTTGTGAAATGTCTTAGTTTTGATATATCTGTCATGCCACTTCATTCTTTCTTGTTGCACCAATGATGTATGTTCTATGGCTTGCTGACGGTGCTCATCTAGTTGATTCAGTTCCATGATCCGCTTCTTTTTTGCTTCAGTCAGGTCTAGTCCTAGTTCTGCTGCCAGTCTGTATGTTTGTATCTAAAACTCTATAGGCAATAAGGCCTCTTTTCCATATACCAACTGGTATGGACTAAAACCAGTTGTGTTCTTCCATGTGATTCTGTAGGCCCATAGTGCATCTTTTAATTTTCAGACCAATCTCTTCTGTTCATCTGTACTGTTTTAGTCATGATATTTTCTAGGACTTTATTTGTTGCTTCAACTTGCCCATTTTCTTGAGGGTGATATGGTGTAGACTTCCTGTGTTTGATCTTGTATTTCTCTGTTAGATCTCGGACCAGCTTTGATGTAAACTGTGCTTCTTGATCTGTTACAATTTATCTGGGTACTCTGTATCTTACAAAGATTTCTTCAAAGAGAAAGGTGACCACTGTATCTTCTGTTGCTCTATTTACTGCTTTGGCCTCCACCCATTTGGTGACATAATATGTACATACTAGGATGTACCTCTTTCCATTTGATGGTGGATTAATAGGTCCAACAAAGTCAAGTGCCCATTGCTCAAATGGTTCTATGAGGACATGTGGCTTGAACGACATCTCATCTGATGTGATTGGTCTCCCTGTTCTTTGGAAACTGTCACATTGTTTGACATATGCCTTAGAGTCTCTGAAGATGGATGGCCAGTAATAGCCCAATTGCAGCACCTTATATGCTATTCGTTTATCTGCAAAATGACCACCACATGGTTCATCATGACATGCTCTTAGGATGTCTAATATTTCATCTTCTTGCACACATTTTCTAATCATCAGATCTGAACCAGTATAAAATAAATCACCATTTACCCAACTATACCTAGAACTTTCTCTAACAATTTTTCATTTCTGCTTTTTAGAGAGTTGAGTTGGAAACTCTCTAGAAGATAAATAATTTGCAATGTCTGCAAACCATGGTGTTTTTACTGTTATGGCAAACAGGTGTTCGTCTGGAAAGTTATCTACAACCGGATTTGGATCTTTGGGTGAATGTATGCGGGACAGAAAGTCAGCCACTTGATTTTCCTTGCCTGGTCGGTCTTGTATTGTGATATTAAATTCTTGTAATAACAGTAACCATCTTGTTGTTCTTCCATTGGTGATGGGTTTATTCATCAAGTATTTGATTTCTGAATGATCTGTATGAATGAAAACTTGATAACTTGTTATATAGTGCCTGAATTTGTTTACTGCATGTATAACGGCTAACATTTCTTTCTATGTGACTATGTAGTTCAATTCTGCAGATGTTAAATTCTTGCTTATAAAGTATATTTCATAATTGAACAAGTTCTGTTTCTGCCCAAGAGAGGCACCTATCGTGATATCAGATGCATCAGTTGAAATATGAAATGGCAAAGACCAATTTGGCCCACGGAGAATGGGTGCAACTGATAATTTTTCTTTTAGAATTTGAAATGCATTTTGACAGTCATTTGTCCAGTGAAATTCAATATCTTTTGCTAATAGTTTGAACAGAGGTTGGGCTATTTTACTGAAGTTTTTAATTAATCGTCTATAGTAGCCTGCATAGCCTAAGAAACTTCTTACCTCTTTTTGTGTTGTAGGAGGCATTAAGTTAACTAGGACTTGGATTTTTGCTGGATCCACCTTAATTCCTGAAGCGGAAATATGGTGTCCCAGAACTATTCCTTCTGTCAACATCATATAGCATTTCTCATTGCTCAATGACAAATTTGTTTCAATGCATCATTTCAAGACTTTCTCAAGGTTATTTAGGCAATCATTATATGTGTTTCCATAAACTGTGAAGTCATCCATATAAACCTCTACACATTCGTGAATTAGATCAGCAAATATTGCAAGCACTGCTCGTTGAAAAGTTGCAGGTGCATTGCATAAACCAAATGGAAAAACATTATATGCATAGGTTCCCCATGGGCAAGTGAATGTTGTCTTGTCTTGGTCTTCTGTTGCTATTCTAATCTGGTTGTATCCGCTAAACCCATCCAAGAAGGAGAAAAATTTCTTTCCAGCTAATGAGTCCAACATCTGGTCAATGAATGGTAGAGGAAAATGATCTTTTAGTGTAGCTTTGTTTAGTTACCGATATTCCACACATACCCTCCACTTTCCATTTTTCTTTGGTACTATAACCAATGGAGAAACCCATTGACTATCTGAAATAGGATAGATGAATCCAACATTTAACAATTTTTGCAGTTCCTCTTTCACTATTTCTTTCATCATGGGATTCATTCGTCTTTGAGGTTGCCTTACAGGTTTGAGTTGATCATCTGTATAGATGTGGTGGATACACGTGCTGGGATGGATTCCTTACATGTCAGTATAATTCCAGGCAAAAGCTTTTGAATATTTCTGTAATAATGCAATTACCTCTTGTTCTTGTGCTGATTGCAACTGGTTTCCAATGTTCAAATGTTTTCCAGGATATACCTCAATTGTTTTTATTGTTGGATTGGAGATTGTGTTTACAGGAAAGATGTCTATAAAAGAATCCCGCAAAGTTTGAACAACACAAGTTTCCTGAAAGCATTGATTCAAAAGGTTACTTTCAGCTTCATATTGGACTTCTCTAAGCTTCTCTGAAATACTTAGTTCTGAAATGAAAAGATCCATTAATTCTTCATTCTCTTCTTCTTCTCTAAAGTCAAAGAATTGATTTATACTTAAAATTGATTTAGTTTGTTGTTTTTCTTGAGTTTCAAGTACTGATTTTAAAGAAGTTGATTGTGCAGGTGAATAAAGAGCAATGTGTTTCCTTTCATCTCCATGTGAAATAATCATGCTTCCTGATCTACATCCTATAAAGGCATCAGCAGTAGCTAACCATGGTCTGCCTAAGATTAGAGGATGTCCTCCCAAATTTGTTTTTGGTTGCAAGATAAGGAAGTCAACAGGATACTCCCATGAATCCAAAGATACTATGATATCTTCTAATATTCCTTCCGGAACAACTTTAGATCTGTCTGCTAGTTCTAAAATTGTAGAAGTTGATCTAATGTTGTTTAAATGCAGAGTTTTCATTGTCTCCATTGTCATTACATTTATAGCTGCTCTGAAGTCTATTAATGTGTTTGGTACTGAGAAATTATTTATTGATATAGTAACCATAGGGATACTAGGATCAATATATTTCTCTACAATGGTTTGTGTAGACATGAGCTTGCTAATTTACCAATGACTTGGATTGTAGTAGGATCCTTCTTCTTTTTCCCTGATTTCTTAATGCACAATTCCTTTATTGTTTTAGCATATATTGGTATTTCCTTAATTGCCTTCAACAAAGGAATTTTTACATAAGCATTTTTTAACTCATCTAAAATATCAAATTCAGGAAGGGTTATTTCTTTTTGTTGTTCCACTAACCTTTCAGGATAAGGTGTTGTTTGAGTTGTAATGGTTTTTCCTTTCTGAATTTGTATCTCATTTTGTGATGTTTCAGGTGATTCTCCTTGTTCAGTTGGTTCTTATATGATTGGAGGAGAATCCTTCTTAAGCACTTTTCTAGACCTTAGATGGACATCATTAAGAGGAAGAATCGAATATGTGGGAAAACATGTTGCTTCCTCTACAGTGTATGCAGATTTGTCCACCTTATTATTCGGATTTGCCATTGGTTGGGTTGGTAATTGAGTTGGTCTGGGTTGATTTTTGGGTAGTTGTAACTGTTGTGGTTGGGTCAACAACGGTGGTGGATTCTGCTGTGGAAATGGCATGGATTGTGGATATGCAAAATGTTGTTGTTGAAATGATATGGACTGTGAATATTGTGGATATGCAAATGGTTGTTGGTATTGTTGCTGGTATTGTTTTTGATACTGTTGAGGTGGCTGGTTTCCATAACCATATCCTCTCCAACCTTGTGCAGGTTGTTGTGGATATTGTTGTGGAGGCCAAGCTTGCCATGGCATTGGAGGGGTCCAAGGATTTTGAGGTGGATAGAGGTAATTTTGTTGAGGGAATTGTTGTTGATTTTGTTGAGGCATCCTAGGTTGCCATGGTCTTCGTGGTGCTACATAATAAAAACTTTCTATTCCTGGCACTTCTTTCATTGAGTTCACTTGTAATTCTTTCAATCTTAGACAATTTTCTATGGAATGATTTTCTGTACAAAGACCACAAACCTGAATACTATCCAAAGGACATTCTCTCAATGGATGTTTCTTTCTACATTTGGAACAAAAGATTGCTAGAGCTTGTTCTTGTTCTTCTTTCTTCTTGTTTTCATTTAGAACATCTACTTATGTTCCTAATGTACTTAAGAGGTCTATTTTGAAGTTTTCCAATAAGCTTCCTATTTCAGCTCTTGTTATCCCTCCTACAGTTGACTTTGCTACTTTTGAACTTGCTTCTCTCTTTCCTGTTTTTGATCTTCCTCTAGAATATTTTTGACATAACTCAATAATTTCTTCGAATGGTAGGTTTGAAATGTCTCCTTTACCCATCACATTCAAAATTTCAAGGTATTCATCCCTTACACCCCTGAGAAAGATTATTCGAATGGTTTCTTGATTTAGAGAGTGTTGTTTAGATTTTTGTAGATTATATGCAAATCTTTCCAAATAGTCTTCTAAACTTTCATCTTCTTGTTGTGTCATTCTGAAAACATCTTCCTTTGAATCTCTAGATCTACAATAAGCTTGATATTTTTTAAGGAAGACTGATCTCATATCATCCCAAGAAGCTATTGTTTGTTCTCCTAACCCATGAACCATTTTAAAGCTGCTGCTTTTAATGTTGCAGGGAAAAGACGAAGTTTATGAATGTCATCAGTGTATCCATATGTTCTACATAGAATATCAAATTCAAACATAAAAGCATCAGGATCTTCCGTGGACATTCCATAAAAATTTGGCAATACAGAAGGTGGAATATTTTTCATTTTCACTTCTTCTCCTAATATTGCACTTGTGTCTACTATTGGAAAGCCAAAGGTAGCTTCTTGATCATTACCATCTTCTTGTCTTTTCCGATCATTTTCTATCTTCGTATCATTTTATTGTTTTGCCTCCTCCTCTCTCTTTCTTCTCCATTCTCTTTGTTGTCTTTCATACTCAGCTCGTTGTTCAGGAGTGAAAAGAATAGATCCATGTCCCTCTTCTGCCATTGGTTTATTTGTTTCAATTTTGAGTAGAGATTCAGGTTGTTGAAAGATAGGTGGATTTATGGATGGAAAGACAGGTTGCTTTCCTTTGATAATTTATTTTTGTTTGCCTGAAATTGAAGGTTGTTTTTGTTTTGCTTCCCAAGCTAACAAAGTTTGTCTCTCAATCAAAGTTAATCTTTGTCCAGTTCTTTGTTTTTCTGCCAATTCCTCAATTATTGGATTACCAGTAACTGGGGTGTTTAATGATCCTATCTCTATTTGTGGGAGGTTTTTAATAAATCTACCTTGAGGATATCTATATCTAGGCATAAAGAAACATAACTAAAAAGGAATGTAACTAATGTTTTTGTTTGTTTTGAAATTTATCTTTCTATTGACTATGTCGATATTTGCCTCCCCGGCAACGGCGCCAAAATGTTGAGCTAATTTATTTACCAAAATTAACACAATTATTTCTTATCAATCTGGGTTGTTTATGCTTTGAGGCAAGTTCAGTATATGTGAAGTTCAGTATAAAGTGATGAATAAGCTAAGAACTAATGAAATCAATCACCATGCATGAACCATAAAGCAATCTGAAATAAATCTTTGAAAAACCAGTTCTACAATAACCAGATTATAAGAAATAAAACTATTTAACAAGGAAGTGTACTTAGCTTGGAATGGGGGCCCTCCACCCTTGCCTTGCACACTTGAGAAGTGATATCAGAAGCTCAAGTTCAGTCACACATCCATAGCATTGAACAACAAAATAATAATAGCACAAGTCTTCAAATTAACTCTTCAATCCAAAAGTGTCACAGCATAAAAGTATAATAAGTCAATACATAAGCCATCAAAGTTTTGGCTCTTAAATAAGAAGTCTCATGAAACAAACTGATCTATATTCACAACCCATCTACTCTCATCCATCTATCTAAGTAGAATTCATTACTCCCATCCCAAGAAATATGACCAATCCCATAGAATCTCAAAACTGCCCTATTTCTATGGGATTTCTGAATGACTAGTCATGATTGACTAGCACCAAATGGGCCTAATAAAGCTTGTTCTGTTCGAACTAAACATTGCTGTATTAGTCCTAGTTCCCAAGCTATCCATCCATGCATTCAATTCATGCCTAGGTGTCCTGCAACCACATCAACCATAGAGCTATTACGGGAATTTCTGAATCTGCCAATTTTGCACTTAAAACCAAACTTTCATAAAAACTTTAGAAATTGAAAAATTAAAATTAAATACCTGAATGGATATCAAATATACATCAAAATGGGATGAATGAAGGGAAAATGGATGGCAAATAGATGGATTAGTAAGTTTCTTAGAGCAAAAATAAGACCAAAACTAAGGCCCAACAGCGATATAGTATCCTTCTCAATATCTTATGGTCATTGGACCATTAGTATCCTCCAACTGCATCTTAGTGGGGGGATTCCCCTCAAAGGTGTGACTCTCTCCATTTTCTTTGGTTCGATCTCTTGTTGGACTAGTTTCCTTGGATTAAGGGTTTATTGGATTTGTTCATATTTTTTCTTTGGATCATTCTTAACCACAAATTAACATGGGTTACTCACATAATGACCACTAACAAAAATTCAAAATTAAGGGCATACTTCATTTTCCATACTTTATTATATTGTTTGGTTTACATTGCAGTTTTAGAGATGATTTCCAAGATGTTTTGTAGGGAAGATCTAGTACTTTGGAGCATTTTAGGAGGTTCAACACTTATTATATTTTCACATAGGTGCATCACATATTCTCATCCTAGATAACATATTTTGTCTTTTATACTTTGCTCCCACTCTGGTTTTCTATACATTTTAATAGTTAGAGGACACAATCTAACTAGGAGGTGAACTTCATTTGTTGTCAATCATTATATACTAAAGCCTTCTAGGCTATTGGAAAATACTGGAAAACATAACTAAAAACTATCATTAAACTAACCCATAAAAATAACTTAGCCATGCAATTAAGAAATAACCAATTAACTTAGTGGTTCCCTTTTCTCTTTTCCCTCTTTGTCCCTTGGGTTCTTAGTTACCCCCAATAGTAGAGTAGTGATTCCTCTCTCTCCATTCCTCCTTTCGGTGGTGGTTCAAATTTTTTTGTAGTAGTGCGATGTCTTGCTTTGCCCATTGTACTACATTTATTTGAATTTATTGAAGAGTTCATATCACCCATTCCCTTCTTGAGTGAAGGATCTCTCATTTTCAAACTCTTACCATGGAAGCAATTCTCTATGGTCCCCATCCATTCTTATTCCATCATTCTAGCTTAGGTACACCATAATTTTGTGGTGTGCTAAGTCCTAACCAAGCACAATTATTCATCGTGCCAAATTTAGTCTCTTCACTACCTCTCCATGGATATCCTTCTAGTTTGAAATAACCATTTATTAATAGCACAACTTTTAGAAGCCATTTCCTTTAAATTGGTGAGGGTCATATCTAAATCAAGATAAGAAAACCCACAATGAAGTTGCTGATATCTCTTTAATATACTCAACACTTCTTTTAAGGGTAATCCATATTTATTCTCAATGGTCTATTGTCTCATAGCAAAAATAAATTCATCAATGATGCCCTCCACCTTGCTCTAATCAAAGGAATCAAGCCTCCTCAAGTCTCTTGCTATGTAATCTCCAAGTCAAGAAAAACTAAAGATCCCTTGGTCCCCTTCATCCTCTACAACCTTTAGTTTGAAGAAATGTTGAAGGGAAAAGTTCCCAAGGGTTATGGTTGAGAGCTTCAACAAACAATAATAAAAATATAAAATGGATAACTCATAAAATCATGTGAAGTACTTGAATTCTCAAAAGTAGGGATTAAAAGTGTATCGGGAGGTCCTACAATCAAAGTAGATCCCATAGGGTCCAAACTCTCCATCTTCTTCCAAAATGTGTAGACCTGCAATTAAATGACAGAGACATGAGAAAATCATTGAATTCAAAGTACAAGTATATATATCATCATCATCATCATCATCATCACAAATTAACATTCATAGAACAACAATGCAATTTGGAAACAGGACATGAGTCTCTTTATTAACTGAAAGCAGCAAGAATAGGTGAAGCTACAACCTGATCCTATCCAAAGGCATTGATGAAACCTTCCTTCGGATCCATCCAACCCGAGGCATCAAAGACTTCCTCTCCAATATATGCAAGAAGATGCTAGATAAGGAGGTTGATCATATCTATAAGGAAATGAGGGTTTCTTGAATACTGGGAAAGCAGGAGCATGCAAAAATTGTAGATCTAATATGGGGAAACTTGGGCATAATGATGATACCTCTCATTAGGAATGCATTATCCCTACCCAAGGGGTGTATATATACCACCTCAAACCAGTTAATTCATTTAGGCCACAGGCCCTTGTAGGTGGGCTTTCGGTAAAACCCCAAAACCTGCCTGAAATATAGTTTTTTATATATTTTTTCAAATTTTAAAATAGTTTATGTAAGTATTGTTCATAAAAACCACATATGTACACGTTTTAGTAATGGGAAGAGTCATCTATAGTTTTTGAGAAACGCTTTTTTTGAAATGAGGATAGAGTTGCAAGGGGAAGGGAATTACCCAAGCCATATAAAAGCTTATGGTCTATAGGAGTGTTGAAATATGCTATAAGAAGGACCATCATTGAGATATTTCTTATTCCTTCTATATCTAGGGTAGAATTAAGTTGGCTATGGTTAAACATGTCATTGTCAACCCTAGATCCAACTTGAAAATAATGTTGTTATTTTGCATTTCACATGCTTTTTGCATGAGTGAATTGACACCAACCCACTTGGTATGTCATAAGTTCAACAATTTCAACAAAAAATCATTTTGATCCCTTTAAATTGATCTTACCCTCTAGTTCAAGGTAGCTTATACGAGGGTGTTGTGCTTCTTCGTAGGCCTCAAGTACAACGCCCTCCTTGGTTTCCCATGTTTTTCCACCATTGCTCATTTTTCCTTACACCTTCAAGGGAGAACTTCACTTTCAATATGAAGGAAATAATTACTTTTTCCATAACAACCTTCATCATTTTTCCCATGTTTCTCCTTGATTTGTTCAAATCTAGAGAGGCGATGATAGCCTCCCTAGTTTAGGACTTTTTGTTGAAGCTCCCCTCATCCCCATGTGTCATATTTGATCAAAGCTCATTTTATGTCAATCCTAGTTTCAATAGAGACACACACATGGTTTCTTTCCCCTCTCCAATGGTCTTACTAAGGACAAGGCCACTATGGAGTCCCTGTATTTTCTTATTGTGTAGCTGTCATCACCCTAGAATTTATAGGATTGCTAGTCCAAGCCCCTACATAAGGTTGTGCCTACCCCCTTTAATGATATGGATAAGGTGCACCATGTGCATCATGATGACAATATATGTGCTCTCTCCTTAAGGGAATACCATGCTTGTGGATGATCTATCAATGATAATGCAAGAAATTAAGTGTCTTCCTTTCCAATGATGAGATCATTTGCTATACAATCCTCCATCATGAGTATGTCAATGTTTTTGCTTGGAAATATGAAGATATGTAGGGGACAGAGCCTTTTGTTGTAGCTAAGAATTTCATGACCTACCTTGAGGATAAGCTCATACACATATGTTAAATCTAGGGTCGAAAATGGGCATTCTAAGGAAACTATTAAAATAGTAAAAGCATATGCGATGCCAAAATAAACTAGAGGCATTATCTAGTGAAAATCAATGTACCTAGGAGAGTTTTGAGTTATAAAATGGGCTTCCTAAGGAAATTACAAAATAATAGTGCAAATAATAAAATAAGGTTAGATTACACCATCAAATTTTAGAAGGAAAAGAAAAAGAAAAAAATATTTTTCGACTCGTATTTTCAACAAATCTCCCTATGGGTTTACTCAAATTTTGAGTGGAAAGACTCATTGGATGAAGAATTTGATTCCTCATCCAAGGAGTACCCATGTTGCATATATTCACTGGACCATGATACATGAAAAACATGATTGCAATCACGTTTTTTCATGTATTTCTCATTTTTCATGTAGCACGGTTCATCGAAAGTATGCAGCATGGGTACTCCTTGGACGAGGAATTAAATTTGGCATCCAACAGATACTTTCTCTTGAAATTTGAGTAAAACCTTAGGGAGAGAAGTTAAAAATATGAGTTGAAAAAATTAGTTTTATTATTTTATTATTTTTTAATCTTTTTACTTTTATACTCAAAAAATGGTGAACCATCTCCTTAGTTGAAATCATCATCTTGAATCTTATTGGTTCTTATAAAGTTTATTTTGGTTGTACATTTTTCTCAGGAGGCCCATTTTAGACCTCAATTCCCCTAATGATTGTGATAGTTGCCAAGTGTGTGTGTGTGTGTGTGTGTGTGTGTGTATATATATATATATATATATATATATATATATATATATATATATATATATATATATGTTGTTTTATAATATAATAAATTTCTTAATGACAAAATGGGTTTTTGGCAGAAATCTAGCATTACAATTTTTAGTAAGATTGTGATTTCCTATTGTTTAAAATGCATTTTTGAATGTATAAATGGATTCAACATCCTAAAAAACCCTCGAGACACTCAATATTTGCATATTAAACAATTAGACTTTGTGATTTCTAACAATCTCTATAGTATTTTGTGATTTCTTATTGTTTAAAATGCACAATGTATAGATGGATTCAATATCGTAGAAAGCGCCTTGGAGGCAATCAATTTTTGCATACTAAACAACTTAAAATTAAGATTCTTGAAAATCTCTACAATGTTTTGAACAAAATTGACCAGACAAAATATTTAGAAAATAATAATTACTTTTATTATATAATTATTTTATGTTATATATAAAAGTATTTAAAATATATAGTTTAAGTTGATTTATTATGATTTCAATTAATATGAGATTTATTTTTTAAATGTTTGAATTGATAGCATAAAATACTTTATTTTAATATCTCATAAATGTTTATCATATTTCAAAATGATATTACCAATTTTAAATAAGGTAATTTGTATATGTAATCAAATATGGGGTTGTCTACCAAGACCACAATTTCACTTGGACAACAAGTTTTTCCTTAGAATTCTATTCTTTTTTTTTATTAGTTTTTAAATGTGATTGTGAGAGTGTTTAAAATGTTTTTTCTATGGCATAAATGGATTCAACATCATCAAGAACCTCAGGGGCATCCAAAATCCTCAAGTTTGATAGCTATAATCCATATTTTCAAAATTTCCTGCTGATTTTTTTCAAAATCTTCCTAGAATTCCTATTGTTTTCTAGGGAAAATTGTGGCCTCTTTAGAAAAGGTAATTAAATATTGTAAAACAAAAATATAACATATAAATATCATCAACAAGGTTCAAAGCTATTACAACAAAGTTCATCATGTCACTTGATGTTTAGTAAGGAGGGAAAAAATCCATCCAAAATAAAATAAACCCAATAAACATTAAGAAATGAATGTATAAATAAGTATTTTATATTAAACATAATATACATTATAAAAAAGTTAGTTATATTTGATTTGTTTATTGTATATCATATAAAAATTAGTTATATATTAATATTATTTTCATTATTACGTCATACGACATTCCTGAGAAGAAATCCCCTCCCATGCCACCTATAATTTTGTGTGCCTTTCATTTAGAAAAAACCTAGGCCATTAGATTGAAAACTAGTATGAGTTGGTTACAATTAGTTATGTGATAGTTACAATTTGTTATATGATAGTGTGATATAATTAGAGTACCAAAATTCATCCACACGAACGAACCAGTGTTCGTCGGGCATCCTCGGATAGACGATAAACTTTCATAATGTGGAAACAAATGTCTTGGTTTTAGCCACAATGGATGTAATGTTTTTGACTCGAGCGACAACCTTGTTGTTTTTAGAGTGAAATTTCATGCTTATGGGATCACTGTAAGGGATCGACAGGTCCGGTTTTAGGGTCTTGTGCTATTTGGGTTTAAACTGGCACCGGAGAATTTCAATTTTTTTTCTCTAGCAGTTGGGGATTATTTTAATTATTTAGGGATTTTTTTTCTCTAGCGGTTGGGGATTATTTTCTCTAGTGTTTTGTTTTTTTTGTTAATTTGGTTAAAATTTTGTAGGATTCGTTAGAATAATAAATTTGATTTTATAAACTCTTTACAATTTAAGTTTTTAAGGATTTTTTTAGTTTTGAATTTATATATACAATAAAAAATAATCCAATTTATCTAATTAAAATCAATATTTATATTAAAAAAATTAGCCTTGTTCTAATAAAGGGATTTTTTAGTTTTGAATTTATATATACAATAAAAAATAATCCAATTTATCTAATTAAAATCAATATTTATATTAAAAAATTTAGCCTTGTTCTAATAAAAAACACCAAAATATCAATTCCTATAGGAAATAGGAGCATTTTGCCCATTAGTGTGCAATATTTTTTTCAGCAGCTTTTAAAATTCATGGATGAGGATATCTTATAGGAGTTGTCTATAATGCGACTTTTGGAGATTCAGGTGACGGAATCCGGCGTAAGAAATTGAGATTAAATCATGATTTGTTGCAGTTAAAATGGTTTTTTAACTGCATATCTGGATTCAGCACCATGAAAAACCCCTGGGACGCTTTGATTCTGCAGAAAGTAGCTATCAAACTTGCCATTCCAATAAATTGCTGCCGGATTTTCACCGAAAAAACCCGCCGAAAAGACTTTCAAAAAGTCGCATTATAGACAACTGCTATCTTATATTAAAACTCCCTTTGGTTGCATAGCACAAGTTTTAAATGTTTCATACAAAATTTTGATAAGTCCTCACTGTGCATACGGTTACACATAAATTTGAATTTTCGTGTAGGACTAGCCTTAAAAATAAATGCTACACTTTATATACATATATGTTAGAGGTTTGAATCATTTCCAAATTAAAAGAACAACATATAACTCAATATAAACAAAAATAAGTTACTTCAAAAGTGTATTACTACAAATCATTTATGAATTAAAAGAACAACATATAACTCAATATAAACAAAAATAAGTTCTAAAGCATATTACTACATATCAGAAAATTGAATACAATTGAATATAAACAAATCTTAAGAATGTGTTAGTACATAACAAGTCATAAGATACAAAGTTGAAGCTTACTTAGCTCCTATGTGGAGGAAGGAGGAAGAGGTAGGTCGCTTATAACTCCACCAAATCAGTCCTTATAGACAATGCTATGAATATGATCAATGGTATACATATACCACTAAATTGAAGTTGAAAATGGTACAATCCATTTTATTGCTTGGATTCAATTTTTGCAAAAGCCTCTTTTTCCAAGAAAGCATCAATTTCGACATATTAGAGACTTCACAAGATGATTACCTCTTTGGTGTGATCCTGATGGTCAAGATAGTTCAATGCACAAAATAAATTTATTTATTAGGTAAGTTTCACATACCTAAATATCTTCTTACTAGAAATAGGCCTTATTTTTTCTACTTTCCCAAATACTTCAAGTCATTTCCAATAATAATACTACCTTTTCTAATCAAATGTAAAAAACTCAAATCCATTTTTGATCTAACAATAAGAAACTGCTTCCTTTTTCAAGGTTGAGGTTTGAGATTAGTTATTGTATTGTTTTAGGGTTGATTGTGCAAGCACTTCGAGACAAGTATCCATTAGTGGAGTAACAAATGGACCCAAAAGTATGAAAAGATTCATTATTTCCAAATCTAAACAACAATGTGTAGGTGAATATAAATGATTTACTTAAAAAACATATTATCACAAGTGAATATAAACAAGTTATTTTAAGAACATGTTAAAATACACAATCTTACTCAAAGTATATGCATAAACATTGGTTGTGGAGGAAGAGATAGGTATATTTTCTGGATGACTTACATGATTTATGAATCATAAATGCAGAAGGTTCTTTAAAAATCCACTAAAGGGACAATTTTTGGATGATTATCTTACAATTGCAAATTATTCTTATGTAAAGTGCCAGGAGATCTGTAACATGCACAATGCTAATGATTGGTGTGGTCACAAAACCAAAGGACATAGTCACAACCCCACCATCTCCAGTGATATTCAAATTGTATTTCCCCCCATTGCTGTCAGTTGCCATTGTGTTGGCATGGTTGTTAAAGTCCTGGAAATTTTCAATGTGTAAAACTTGGAAATGCAATGGTCCAACAACAATTCTTTCTTCTCATCGACTGTCAAATTGGTGAGCATTGTCTTTGGGAGAGAAGAGAATGCAGTATCAGATGTTACAAATATTGTAATACCTTGCTATGTGTTGTTTTCTTCTTCTTGTAGAACTATAAGCAGGTTGTTGGATTCCAAGAGACTCAAGAAAATCTTGAATGACCCACCTAATGATAGCAAAGTATTGAGATTGGCAAAGATCGGTGCTAGTGTCGATGTTCGTGTTGAGGTTGGGTTCAATGTGGATGCTAGTTCAACCACCATAACTACATGCCTTCATTCTCATTACAATGGCTACCTCCAAATTACCATGTTGAAGGACGTTATGCCAAGCATTTCTTCAACCTTGTGAACAACTCTAACGAGGTTGTTGCAGAGGTTTGTATGTTTACGTAAGTCTTGTTACATTCAATATGTATGTTAAGAGTAATTTATTGGACTGTAGTCATGCCAAGTTCTAAAAATATTTGTTGTTTTGTAGGCGAATCCAAAGTAGGTCATATCACATATAAGCTTGGGAGGAGATGTGTTCAATCTGCTAGTGAGGCATGTCTATGACCAAGCTTTCGTTATGGGATTGATTCACACTCCAGATTAGACCATGTCATCTGTCTAAATGCCCATCCTTTATAAGGGGTACCCAAAGGAAACAGAGAGAAGGAATATTTTTTAGGCATTCCTCCTCTCTCATGGTATTAGAAATTCCAAATCCTACTAAATATGAATTAAACATGCAGAATCCCACTTTCAGAATATGCAAAAATTATGGAATCGAATGTTTTTTTGAACTATGATGCCATGTGTAGAGTGTGTTAGCTTATCATTTTTTACGTGTTTTTACAGCATAAAGTGGAGTTTGTAGACTCCTTTTGGCTCAGGAAATAACTCTTAACCCTGACCGTCTCCAACGTCTCTTCATTGATCACACAAGCATAACCCTATTTTACCAAAGACGACAAACATGGTGGCCCATTCCCATGTGCATACTGCAAATTGAAGAACTTGGTGGTTCATTCCCATGTGATTTGCAGTTGAAGTTTATGATTTTGCTCATAGAATTTTAGTGGCAATGTTGAATGCACTCCAAACTAATGTCCCAAATGATAGTAACCAGTAAAAATCAATTAGTTTATCTCTACATGCTTTAAAAAGGAAAACCCTACCTAATGTGTAGTTGACAATTTGAGAAGAACTCAATAGTGACCATCCCATGTTTTATGGCTTAGTAATTAATAATGTTGGCAAGATTAATTCATTAATGAAAGTTGGATCAGTTTGAATTAAGAGTTCCTATGAAATCAGTGTAATGTGGTGATTTGTGTTTTGTTGCATTTACCTAGAATGTGATTTGTATATATTCATAGTTTCTAGATGAGAGGACTCTCAATTGTTGTGTCACAAAGATGACATTATTGTCTCTTTCCCTACACATTCTTGTGTCTGCCACAACAATCTCACTTCTCCTAGAGCTTGTATTGAGTATGTCAACCCTATCCACTTTGGTAGAGTCCTCTTAATTTTGTTATCTTTTTAATTGAATCAATTGACAGGATACAAATATCATGCACTTTCAATTCATTGCAGGAGAGATTCCCAACATTTGACGAGTCTGGGTGTACAAACACCCACTAATAGCAATACATCTCCTCTCGTACAGTGCACTTTTCACATGTGCCCAATTAGAATACATTGGCATGTCAAGCTCAACTACAAAGAGTATTGGGGAATGAAAATCCTATCACAAACTTCAATTACATGATGAATTATAGTGATTGGAATATTGTTGCTCAACATCCAAACTTCAACAACTTGACCCAAATTTTCAGCTTCAACTACAAGCCACTTGATACATATGCATCTCTGAGTAAGTAACTCAATCCTTTTCCCCTATGTTTTCACACTTCACTATTTCTGACAACACCTTATCAAATTTTCATTTAAATGCTAATAAGTTAAGATATCCCCTATCTTGTTTATGTCTTTGATGGTGCCTTTACAAATGAAAATGCATTGTTTTGGGGAATCAAATACTACAATGATATGCTTTTGGAAGTTGAACCAATGGGGAATGTCCAGTTTGAATTGTTGCTTTAGAAGGATACACAAACATTCAATCTAATGTTCCCTCGAAGAATCTACTTCTATGGTGAGGATTCACTCTTCATCTATGCACTTTTTTCATATACTACCCACTTACAACATTTCCATTGCAACATTTGGTGCAATTGCTAGTTATATTATATGTTTGCTACATATATTATATTAAAATGTTATATTTAATTTAAAATACTTCTTATATGTTAAGATGATATTACCAAGATATTAACCTAGATTAGATTTATATGTAATTAAATTTTTCCAAATAAAAATATGATACATGAGTATCTCTGACTTCTATTTACATTTTGGTTCTTTTTTGTCATATTTTATAGTCAATCTTGCTAGAAATTTGACAAAACTTTATAGGAATCACAAGTTTGAGTTGTGAAATCTACATCATCTGAGTGCTTTAGGGTTTTTTCAGGGTGTCGAATGCATGTATACATTTAGAAATGCATTTTAAACAATATAAAACCATGATTTTACCAGAAAAACCTATTATTAAATTCTCATGAAAAAACCAAAGCATAAAAAAATTAGAATGCACCATATTATATATCCAACTCATATATATATATATATATATATATATATATATATATATATATATATATATATATATATATATACAATGTTCATGTCCAAAAAGGACTATCATTCTTTAATTTAACTTTAACTGTATCTTGCATATCATTCCAACCCAAAAAAAACCAAAACTAATTTATAGTCTACACATTCACATTCTTATAGTCTGCACATTCACATTCTTAGAAGTACATCATTCAAAATTACCACAACAAAAAATACAAACAAAATTCCCATTGCTCCAACAGGGAGAAAAGGGGTCCACTTAGAGAGTTCATCTGCCTTTTGATTGAGTTCTCGGAGGATACAGAAAAAGGAAGCCAATGATAATAAATGACAGGCTATTTAATATTCCTTATCAAAGGTTCAAGTCTGGGATTGGAGACTCGGGCCTTTGATTCATCCCTTCAATAACAAGCTTTGAATCACCCAACCCCTATTAATGTCTTTTTCTATGACAACCTGCAGCAAGGTCCAAAGAGCAATGAATTCTACTCTATTGTTCATTCCCCTACCTGGAGCATATCTAATGCGGATGTAATTAAGTGAATTCATAAAAATAACTATCCAACACCGCAAACTACAGGATAACCTTGGGAAGCCCCCATCAAAGAACCCCAGGGATTTCGAAGTCATGTTCATATATCATTAGAATGTGTGGGTTTTGAATTTAGCTTGGACTTGAAAACATTTGACAAGGATGGAGCCCACTATGGTTTTTGGTTGAATCTCCATTTCCTTGAAAATATAATAATTTCCAACCCCTCAAAGACTAGTTAACAGAAAGTAGGGCATCTGAGGAAATTATTTTACCTCTTCATGTACAAGCTAATTTTTCAAGCATTCCTCTACATTGAGACTGTTCCATCCATATTTCAAATTAACTCCTTCAAAACTATACTTATCACCTAAACAATGTACATGCAATCAATGAAAATATGGGTAGCAGTTTCTTCATGATTTTTGCGTTAAGCACAACTGTTGGGACCAACCAACCTCTTCTGATTCCCAACTCCCATGTAAGGACCTTGATTTTTCACTCACTTCAGGGGAGCATTGATATTCCAAATGAGACTAAACCACCACTGCTTAGAACCCTCAAAGCGAGATCCATCTAGGATTTATGGGCTAACTTTTCTGTGAATTCTCCAGAAAGAGGATTTTTTGACTAACAAAAAGAATTAGATTCATCTTCTCATAGGATAATGGAATTTTCTATTAATAGCCCTATGTATCGATCCCATTCCACTTCTACATCTCCTTATAGTCCCAAGGAATGCGCAGATTTCCATCTCACCCTACCTCTTAGTTACAGAGGATTGAACCTTTGCATCAATTAAGGAAAAAAAATTAGCTACGTGCAAAACTTGTAGAAGAGGCTTCAAAAAGCGAAACTCATTTCCCACCCCTAGCCAGGGTCCCTCTCACTGATATAGATGTTCTCACCATTTCCAATCTTCCATACAGTCCAACTCCCACCAAAGGGAAGGAAGAAAGTATATCCTTCCACACTGTCGATCCCTTTGATAATTTGAGATGGCGATCAACTGGTTTGAAAAGTACTTAGACTGCATAACCCTTTCCCAAAGGGAAGGGAATCCCCATAAGAAAGTTTGACATATATTTTTGCCAGCTAGGACTTGCATAAACAAGTAAATATTTTTTAAACCCCTTTCACTAAGATTTACATAAACAAATTTATTTTTGAATTCAAGCTGCACCAGATCTTGGGAGCACATCACAACTTTAAATGATTTAACCAAAGGAATGCCCCTAATTTATGAGAACTTGACCAAAGGAATTGAATACTATTTTTTCAATCTTAAAATGGATCCATTTCGATATGGCAACTATGGATATCCGGTACACTGAAATACTTTTGATGATAGACTTAAAAAGAACAAATCTTCCACCCCGAGACAACAAATGATTTACGCATCCCAAAACCCAAACCTCCACTTTCTTAGCAAGCCACAACCAATCTTAGGATCGCTTTAAGATCCCAAATACTTGAAACCTCCTTCCACGTTTTTGTGAGGGATCAGAAGAGTATTATTGATAAGAAGTCTTTCTAGATCTGGGATTAAATAAGGAATCAAGAAAGATTTCTCATAATTGATTTCCACACTTGAACCTTTGCAAAAAGAGATCAAGTATCCCCTTTAATGTTAAGATTACACATACGAGCTGTGAGTGTAGCAAAGAACATCATCCATAAACAATAGGTGAGAGATAGAGAATCAAAAATTTTTAATCAAGGAATTGCGCCTGAGCAAGGAGCTTCAGAAATTAGCGTGCTAAGCCCATCAACAATCATAAGAAACAGAAAAGGAGACAGAAGACAACCTTGCCTCAAACCTCAATAAGCTTTGAAGAACCAGCTACATTAATCAACATAACAAATGACACAAACTGTATGCACCCATAATCCAATTCAAAACTGATAAAGCCATAACCATTTGAAGAAGAACGAGTTCAAAGAACCAATCATAAGCTTTAGATAAATCCAGTTTCAGAATTGCAGCCTTTTGTTTCATCTTTCTTATAGAATGAAGAACCTCCTGAGCTACAACCACTACATCATGAATTTGTCTATGTTTGTAGAAACAAATTTGGAATTCGACTGCATTGAGATCACTTTTTCTATAATTTTATAGATCACATTACAACAAGAGATAAGCCTATAATTCCCAAACGAAACTCTAGCCGGCCTTTTAGGAATTAAACAAATACGTTTAGAGTTGAAAGATCCTAGAACCTTTATCAATGACTATGATTCCCTTACCACCTTAAGAAAGTTGTCCTTTATCAGATCATAAAAAAAAACAATAAAAATTCAACCATGAAACCATCAGGCCCCGTACTTTTACCTTCTGCAACGTGGAAATAACGGCTAACACCTATGCCTTTAAGATAGCTTTAGACAGGGAAGGATTCATTTTTTCTGTAATGACAAGTGGGAATTTGGATACCATCTATAGAATATCCTAAATGGGGCATTCAATCTGAGCCTAAATGAGAGGATAAAAGATATAGCCTCTTCCTCCGCCTTCTCTTCAAAAGAGAGATTCAAAAATACAGCCCCTTCCTCCACGAGAACTCACTAGCCTACCATCTTCAACTTTATTTTCGCACATCGTGTTGTTAATATTCCAATGATTAGAATAATTATAAAACAATCTAGTGTTGTTGTCTCTTGCACTAGCCAAGTACCTTGCTTTCTAATCTCTAGGTTTCCTCCTCCGAATCGAGGAGGGAATGTCTGAAACCTCCAAGGCATTTAATTCATTATATTGAGATACACTTAATGGACCAGAATCCAAATCTTCATATAGCTTGGAGATTTTTTCTTGTGTTTCTATTAAAAGAACCTGAGATCTTGCATTGAATGTTTTGATTCATTTAGTTGTCACCTTTTTTACTCTAGAAAGATTCTCCATGAATGGAAATAGATAAGAGGAAGATGGAAAGGATGACAAATGAACCCATGAAGAGGCTACAAGAGCATGGTAATCATTATTCTAATCATATTGGGTGGATGTTAGGTCCCTATAATACTAGTGATTACCCCATTACTATTGTAGTTGTATCCCTTATTAATATTTTTGTGTCCCTATTGTCCCCACATTGTTATTACTGTACCCCATAGAATCCCTCTATTGTTATTTTTGTGCCTTTATATTATTATTGTTAGGTCGGCTAGGTTATATTGTGACTCCTTAGACTCCTATATATAGGAAGGAGGTTTTGTCATTTGAATCATCAAAGAATCATTCATTTGTGTAATGTAAAGGAGGTTTCCCCTCGAAGAGGCTAAAATCTAAGGCGTTGATCTATCTTTTCTATTTTTTTGTGAGCTCGTTTCATAACATTTGGTATCAGAGCTTTAAATTCTAGGGTTTCACTGCTCCAAATAGGTCATCGTGGCATTTGCGCTATAACTTTTTTTCCTGCGACGTTTTAGATGCTAAAAAAAACCCATTTAGGCTGAAATCGTTCTAAATCGCAGGTCTGAATTTTAGAGCTTTTAGTGCTATATTTGCGGACATATGATCTGAAAAAGTTGGCATTATTGCAGACTCTCGAATTACATTCCAAACAGGTGACCTGGGAAAATAGTCATAACTTTTTTTTTAGCATCAGATTGAAATTTCGTAAGAAGTTATAGAAAGAAGACAGACCGTAGTTTCCTGTGTATATTTTTCAAATCCTAAGGTCGAAATAGTGACACGTGGCACTGCCTATAAGTTCGCTCTTCTGAAAAGGTCTATAATCAGGTCATCTTGGGAGATTGTGCATAACTCTGCCTTGGAGAATCTAAATTCGATCAGACTGGTGGCATTGGAAAGAGGACATAGAGGGCTACTGTAAGTTGCAATTTCAGAACTGGATGATATGAAACTACAGAGATACATCAGAGGCAATATCGAGCTCCTATAAAGTGAAAAAAGGTGTGTAAATTTTTAAAATTTTTTGCTTAAGCTTGGTTTGAAAAATTATTTTGAAGGAATTCAATGGGAATAGTAGAGCATTATTATTGGTAACTCGTGCCCCGAGGAAAGAAAATGCAAACACCTAGTAAGAAACATGAAAGCTCTAGCATGACTTATGAAGAAAAGGAAGAAATGCAACATGATATATCAAAATTACGAGACCAAGTGCAACAAATGTCACTCGCACAAAAAGTAACAGAATCTAAGATGGATGGTTTAAAGAAAGATGTAGAAGCTAAGATGAATGACGTGGAAGCTAAGATGGACAATTTGAAGATAGATTTGAAGACAGATTTGACAAATTTTCTATAAGAAATACTTATTAATGGTGAAAGGGTAGTAAAGGAAACACATGATGAGAACAAAAGAAATGTTAATCATGACTTCATAGACTCTAATGTTGGATCAAAGACCCACCATATTCCAAAAATCGATATGAGGAAGTTTGATGGCAAGGATATCGCAACATGGATATTATAGATGGAGCAATTTTTCGATCTCAATAATGTGCAAAACACACAAAAGGTATGTATTGATACTTTATATTTGGAATCAAATCAGTTTGTATGGTATCAATGTCTTTGCTCTCATAAACAAATTATCACTTGGGCAATTTTTACGGAAGAATTGACAACACATTATGAGGATACAAAAAGAAACACTTTTTCAGCCAATTGATAAGTCTCAAACAAAAGGGTTAAATAATGGATCACATTGAGGAGTTCCAAAAATTGAACATAAGGGTAAAAAATATTCCAGAGGATCATAAGATTGATGTGTTCATAGGGACTTTAAAGGATAATATCCAACATGATGTTCGCCTTTGGGAACTTGATTCATTAAAGAAGGCATTCAGGTTAGCAAGAAAAATGGAAAACAAAATTATGGCAACTAGGAAGCATACCACTCACAACTATAAAGATGGAAGTGTTGTTGCCCCTAACCTTTCACAACCTATAAGGTTGACACCACAAAAATTGGAAGAAAAAAGAGAAAAAGGGCTTTGTTACAGTTGTGATAACAAATACACTAAATGTCATAAGTTTGCTCAAAAGAAATTATTCTACATAGATTGTGAAGAGGAAGAAGAAAAGGAGTAAGAAAGGTCAAAAGAAGAGGATATACTCCAGGAACAAAGCCTAGATAAAGAAGAAATGAACCAGACCATATCTTGTAATGCATTGGCTAGAATTACCACCTCTCAAACCATCAAGAGAGAAGGACAAATCAAGAAGAAAAATGTAATAGTGTTTATTGATTCAGGAAGTACCCACAATTTTATTCATTGTAAGATAGCAAAAGAATTGAATTGCTTCCTCTATCTAGCATCAGAGTGTCAAATGATGGTTGCAAATGGAGGAACGATAAATTTCTCTGGAAAGTGCCATAACATCAAGCTATCCATGGGAGAATATGTATTGACTAGCCCAATTCTTTCCATTCCAATGGGAGGTGTTGATGTTGTACTAGGAGTCCAATGACTACAATCCTTGGGTAAAATAGATTTTAATTTTCAAGAACTTTTCATGAATTTTTTTGTGGAGGGAAAGGAAGTTGAATTAAGGGGTATTGTAGGGAAACCAGGAAAGATAATCAGCTCTAACAGTATGACAAAGCTTCTAAAAAAGGAACAAAGAGGTGTAATTGCACAATTATGTTTGCTAGATGTTTCCACATCGAAATCATCTATTTCTCCAGATCTCCAAAAAGTCTTGGACAATAATTCCAAGGTATTTGAGACTCCGAAAGGTCTCCCACCTATTCATGATCATGATCATGCTATTCATTTGATTCTAGGAAGTGTTCCTCCAAACATCACGCTGTACAGATGTCCCTATGCACAAAAATAGTGAAATTGAACGTATGGTTGAAGAAATGCTAGAGGTGAGTATAATTCAACCTAGTCAAAGTTCTTTCTCTGCTCCAGTAGTATTGGTGCACAAGAAGGATGGATCATGGCGCATGTGTCCAGATTATAGGGAGCTCAACAAGCTCACTATTAAAGATAAGTTTCTCATTCCTCTCATTGATGAATTACTAGATGAATTGCATGGATCAATTTACTTCACCAAGTTGGATCTTCATTTAGGATATCATCAAATCAGAATGAAGACTGAAGACATTCTAAAAACAACACTTAGAACTCATGAGGGTCATTATGAATTTTTGGTCATGCCTTTTGGCCTTACCAATGCACCTTATACATTTCAAGGTTTAATGAATTCCATTTTCAAACCCTTCCTTAGAAAATTTGTGTTAGTATTTTTTGATGATATACTAATCTACAGCAAGTCTTGGAGGGATCATGTTGAACATGTTGACAGGGTGCTATAACTATTGGAGGAGAAACAATTATATGCAAAAAGATCCAAATGTTTCTTTGGAGTACAAGAGGTGGAATATCTGGGTCATATTGTATCTCATGAAGGAGTTAAGGTAGACCCTAGAAAAATTAAAGCCGTTAAGGAATGGAAAATCCCCACATCCATAAAGCATCTGTGAGGATTTCTTGGGTTGACAGGGTATTATCACAAGTTTGTTAAGAATTATGGGAGAATAGCAGCACTTCTAACAAGATTATTGAAGAAAGATCATTTTCATGGACTCCAGAAGCAACAGAGGCCTTCGAACATCTTAAAGGGGTAATGTGCCAAAGCACCGGTCTTAGCTACAACAACTTCACAAAAACCTTTATTATGGAATGTGATGATTCAGGAAATGGAATTGGTGCTGTTTTAATGCAAGATGAAAGACCCATTGCTTTTGAAAATCATCCAATCAAGGGAAATTTTTTACACAAAGCTATTTATGAGAAGAAAACGTTGGCAATACTACATGCACTTAAGAAATGGCGACCCTACCTAATGGGAAGACACTTCAAGGTAAAAATGGATCATGATAGCCTTAAATACATTTTAGAACAAAGATTATCCTCTGAAGAGCAACAAAAGTGGGTCACAAAGATGTTGGGTTATGACTTTGAAATCATCTACAAAAAAGGGAAGCAAAATGTGGTGGTAGATGCACTCTGAAGAAAGGATAAGGATGTGGAAGCATTGTTGTGCGCCATGTCTATTATCCAACCAGATTGGATAAACAAAGCAAGGGAGGAATGAAAGAATGATGAAGAAGTGTGGGCACTTATTCAAAAGTTACAACAAGATTCCAGTACATCTGATACATTTAGTTGGCAAAATTATTCGTTATGGTACAAAGATCGCTTATACCTCTGTAAGAATTCCCAACCCAAACAAAATATTTTTATCGAATTGCACACTTCTCCCTTAGGAGGGAATTCAAGATTTTTAAAAACTTACCACAGGGTTAAGAAGGAATTTTTTTGGGATGGCCTTAAATCCGATATTCAAAAGTTTTTGGCGGAATGTTTGGTTTGCCAACAAAATAAAGTTGAAACAATTAAGACCCCGGGTCTATTACAACCTTTATCCATTCCAAGCCAACATTGGGAGGAGGATTCAATGGATTTTATCACAGGTTTACCCAAGTCTAAGGGAAAGAGTGTCATCATGGTGGTAGTTGACAGACTTACCAAGTATGCACACTTTTGTGCATTATCATATCCATTTAAAGCCAGTACAATTTCTACTGCATTTATGGAAACAATTCAAAAGCTACATGAAAACCCAAATATTATTGTAAGTGACAGAGATCCAATTTTCACTGGAAATTTTTGGACAGAATTATTTTCTTGTCTTGGTACCCAGTTAGCTCATAGCTCATCTTATCATCCTCAATTTGATGGGAAAACTGAGATAGTAAACAAATGTTTGGAAGGATATCTTCGTTGCTTTGTATCTGATAAACAGACACAATGGGTCAAATGGTTGCCTCTGCTTGAATGGTGGTATAACACTTCCTTCCATACAGCAACAAAAATGACCCCATTTATGTCACTTTACGGATATCAGCCACCATCCATCACATCATATTTAAGAGAAAATTCTAAGGTTGAAGCAGTGGAACATCACATCGAGCATCAACAACAAGTCCTCCAACTCTTAAAGGACCTCGTGTTGGCGCATAATAGAATGAGTCAATAGGCAGATCAACATTGCAGCGAAAGAAGTTTTGATGTAGGTGCTTGGGTATTCCTACAGCTACAACCATATAAACAAATGTACCTCAAGCAAGCTAAGAAGGATAATAAATTATCACCAAAGTATTATGGTTCCTACAAGGTGTTTCGAAAGATTGGTACTATGGCATACAAATTGGAGCTTCATGCAGCTTCTCGAGTGCACCCAGTTTTCCATGTTTCATGTTTAAAGAAGATTATAGGCGGCAAGCTCCCAGTTCAAAAAATATTTCCAGAACTTGAAGAGGAAGGAAAAATTATATTGGAACCAGAAGCAGTCATAGAAACAAGAATCCACAGCTACAAAATCAATCAATTTTGGAGTATCTCATCAAGTGGAAGAACTTATCCACTGAAGATTCCACATGGGAGGATGAGATTTTACACAGAAGCATCCAGAACTACTCAAGCGTTGAGGACAACACTTTTTTGAAGGAGAGGGGCATGTTAGGTCCCTATAATACTAGTGATTACCCCATTACTATTGTAGTTGTATCCATTATTATATTGTTGTGCCCATATTGTCCCCATATTGTTATTATTGTGCCCCATAGAATCCCTCTATTGTTATTTTTGTGCCTTTATATTACTATTGTTAGGTGAGCTGGGTTATATTGTGACTCCTTAGACTCCCATATATAGAAAGGAGGTTTTGTCATTTGAATCATCAAAGAATAATTCATTTGTGTAATGTAAAGAAGGTCGCCCCCTTGAAGAGGCTGAATTCTAAGGCATTGACCTATCTTTTCTATCCTTTTGTGAGCTAGTTTCATAACAATGGAACTTAAGAGGGGAAGGTTGAAATTTCCCCTCTGGAATCAACTTGAACATGATAGATGATTTACCTACCCACCTATCACACAGAATATGAAAATCAGCCACCCTACAAATGACCCAAGGCCATCATTCAGGAAAACCTGAAAAAAAAAACTCAATTACCAACCCACTTTTCACATGGAAAGAAAACCTATCACTTGTATCATTTGGATGGGAATGAGGGACCAGGACGATCCAGGGAACCGCACCTCAAAAACCCATACAACTCCAAAAACTTAGAGATAAGAAGGGGAATTGTTCACATATGCCTCCCCAGATGAGCATGGCCAACATTACAACTCATGTGCTATCGAGTGGGGATGGAGAGAAGATGAAAATCGACCACCCTACAAGTGACCCAAGACCATTCTTCAAGAAATCCTAAAAAAATAACTCAATTACCAACCCACCTTTCACACAAAAAGAAAACCTATCACTTGTATCATTTGGATGGGCACGAGGGACCAGGATGAGCCAGGGAGCCACACCACAACAACCCATACAACTCCAAGAACTTAGAGAGCAGAAGGGGAATTGTTCACATATGCCTCCCGAGATGAGAATGGCCAACATTACTGCTCATGTGTTACCGAGTGGGGATGCAGAGAAGATGAAAATCGGCCACCTTACAAATGACCCAAGGCCATTCTTTAGGAAAACCTGAAAAAACAACTAAATTACCAACCCCACCTTCCACAAGAAAAGCCGACCAAGGGACCAAGGAAAGCATGGCCAACATTACCGCTCATGTGCTACCAAGTAGGGATGCATAGTAGATGAAAATCGACCACCCTACAAATGACCCAAGGCCATCCTTTAGGCAGACTTGAACAAACATCTCAATTACCAAACTGCACTCGAATGAGTTTACATGGGCGCCCTCACATGACTTGACCCGACCTAACCGAATGAGTTTTCATGGGTGCCCTCACATGACCCAACCAACCCAAATGAGTTTACATGGGTGCCCACACATGACCAAAACAAAGGCACAAGGGAGAGCTGAACAAACAAGCCACACGAATGTGCATAAGGACCACCCCAGGTCACAACTTTTCATTTTTGATATAGGCTCATGTGCCTAGGTACGCCCTCACACTGAACAAACCAATCGAACAAGTTTACACGGCCACCCTCAAATGACCCGCTCGAATGAGTTTACATGGGTGCCCTCACATGACCGAAACAAAGGCACAAGGGAGAAACGGGCAAACGAGCTGCACGAACGTGCACATGGCCCACCCCGGGTCACAACTTAGCATTTTTGATATGGGCTCATTTGCCCGGGTGGGCCCTCACACTGAATGATCCAACCGAATGATTTTACCCAGGTGCCATCAAACGACCTACTCGAATGAGTTTACACGACCACCCTCAAACGACCCGCTAGAACGAGTTTACATGGCAAACAACCCACTCGAATGAGTTTACATGGTGGGTAATTTGAGGACAACTAACCGTAAATCCTATCTCAGAGAGGCCATACAAACCTCCCCGCCCCACATCGATGGCACCTAGGAGTCCACCCGGACATCAGCAACGGTGGATCTCGATTGGATGATTGCCTGCGGTAGCCTCGACGCAAAGGAAAAGGAAGGAAATAATACAAGGCAAACCGAAACCACAACCTACCTTAGAAATGTCGCCCAACCATCCCCTCCCCACATAGAGGCCACCTAGGAGTCCATCCACACAACAACAATGATGGACCTCGATCACATGATTTCCTGTGGCAGCCTCAATGCAAAGGCAAAGGAAGGAAATAAAACAAGACTGACCAAGCCCATAACCTATCTTAGAAACTCCCCCTGAGCCTCCCTGCCCTGCACAGAGGCCACTCGGACAGCAGCAACGGTGGACCTCGATCACTTGAACGCTTATGGAAACCATGATGCAAAGGCAAAGGAAGAAAATAAATGCAAATCAAGAGGCTCACTACACAATATAATAACATATCCAAACAAGAGGAGGGAGGTCGAAGCATTCCACCTCAAAATCCTTCTTCTAGAATGTAGGTTTTAACCCCGTACAAAAATTACTTGCATACAAATTCTAAAACACAAAAAATAAACAATGTGAGAGCATAACACATAAAACACATATACACATAGATTTTCCCCTGGATCCCAAAATCGGGACTACAAGCTTGACTTTTCATTATGTTCCTTTCAATGTTAAAATACATATCTATACATGCCGAAGCATCCAATACCATGGACCGAAAACCATCGCGTCCAAAACCATGTGCGAAAACCATGCACAAAACCATAAGTAGGTTCACCCAACCTAATATAGGGTCCAAAAAAATTTTCCCCAGGGCGCTGCCCTCGACCCCATAGAGGGGGGCTACCCACCCCCCTCAAACCCCATTGATAGGGGGGGATACCCCCCCCCCCCCCCCCCCCCCCCCGCTCCATAATCGGTGCAATTAAGGGGGGACTCCGTCTCCCCTATAACCCCTCAATTAACTATGTGGGCTAGTTGTGGAAAGAATGTAACACAACCCAACATTCTCCCACTTGTTGTTTTCTTTTCACGGGGCCCACATGAGAGCTTAGTCATTTATCCAGCCCTACAATGCCCATTGTTTCTCTACACCAAGAGGACTTCTCAGAGCTAACAGATTTTGTCAATGCATTTGGAGTATTCTTCAAAGTGTCCACCTTTACCAGCAACACCTTTTTTCCTTCTATCATATCCCTCACAAAGTGATACTGAACATCAATGTGTTTTGTCTTTGAATGATAAACATGGTTCTTTGTCAAGAAAATTGCACTTTGGTTGTCACAGTCTATCCTTATAGCTCCCTGTACTGACCCCATACTTGAACACAATCTCTACAACCAAACTTATTCTTTGCTTGCACGGGTGCCTGCCATGTATTCTGCCTCTGTAGTTGATAATGCCACTACAGATTGTTTCTTACTCATCCAATTGACTGCACTTCCAAATACGTTAAACTCATACCCACTTGTAGATCTTCTTTGATCCAAATCTCTAGCCCAGTCTGCATCAACAAAGCCATGAATATCCAACACTCTGTCTCATACTGGTCTTCGTTGGTAGCACAAACCATAATCACTAGTGCCACTCAAATACCTAAAAACCCACTTCACTGTTGTCTAATGCTCCTTTCCTAGTTTTGACATAAACCTACTCAATACTCCCACTGCATGGGCAATGTCTAGTCTAGTGCAGACCATTTCATACATTAGGTTATCGACTGCACTTGCATATGGGACATGGGACATGTCCTCTTCCTCTTCTTGTGTCTTGGGACACTGTTCAATAGATAACTTCACACATACATGAATAGGAACCTTCACTGATTTACTATCCTACATATTAAACCTTTGCAGTATTGTCTCGACATACTTCCTCTGGTTTAGTCAGAGCTTCCTCTTTTCCCAATCTCTTTTAATTTCCATGCCCAATATATAGTTTGCAGCATCAAGATTTTTCATGTCGAATTTGGAGGACAATTGGGTCTTCAAATCCTAGATAATTTCTTTGGCATTTCCAACCAGCGACATATCATTCACATATAAGACTAGATAAATAACACGGTCACCAATTAATTTAAAATACATACAATGATCTGCTTTGCTTCTGGTGAATCCAAGTCCCCGTATAAATATATCAAATTTCTGATACCATATCCTTGGTGACTATTTTAACCCATATAGAGACTTCTTTAAATTTCATACCGGTGATTTCTTACCCTTCATCGCAAAGCCTTTAGGTTGCTTCATGTAGATCTACTCTTCCAGATCCCTGTGACGAAATGTTATCTTCACATCCATCTATACTACTTCAAAATCAAAAGCAGCAGCAACAGATAAAAGTAATCTAATAGAAGCTACCTTGGCAATAGGAGAAAAAATATCACCAAAATCAATTCCCGACACATGGGAATAACCTTTTGCTACCAACCGAGCTTTGTATTTCTCCACCTCACCTTCTGCATTTGTCTTCTTCTTGAAAACCCATTCGCTACCAATGGATTTCCTTCCAACTAGCAACTCCACCAGATCCCAAGCTTCTTTTTTGTGCAAAGATTCCATTTCATCAACCATGGCCTCTTTCCAGAGTTTTCTATCCTCTGAATCTACTGCTTCCTTCACAGTTCTGGGATCATCATTAGTAACAAATAAACCAAAATTTGAACAGAAAGTAGATGGATTATACCTTTCCGCCCACCTTCTTTCTCGAACTGATCTTCTCACACTTGGAGTTTGTGGCTCTTCATCTTATGATTCCTCCTCTTTTGTAGAGTCTGATTCTTCCTCCTTAAGCTCAAACTCTATCTTCTCAGGTTCCTTTGATGGGACTTCATGTTTAATAACATCTTTCATCTCTCTGAACACCACATCTTGGCTGTACACAACCTTCCTTGTTACTGGCTTCCAAAGCTTATAACCCTTTAAACCATCCCTATAACTAATAAAGATGCACTTTTCAGATTTACTATCCAACTTGGTTCTTTTCTCCTTTGGAACATGTACATATTCATCACATCCAAATACCTTCAAATGTGAAAGAGAGGGTTTCTTAGCAGTCCATACCTCTTGTGGAATCTTATCCTCCAATGCTGATAAAGGTGATCTATTGATCAGGTAACATGTTGTCTCCACTATCTCTGCCCAGAATTTCTGTCCTAACCCAACACCATTGAGGATGCTTCTTTCCCTTTCCATCAATGTCTTGTTCATTCTTTCTGCAACTCCATTTTGCTTAGGTGTGTATGGAATAGTCTTCTGTCGTGTTATACCACACTTCTTACAGAATTATTCAAATTATTTGCTGCAAAACTATCCACCATTATCTAACCTCAACACCTTTATCTTCTTCTCTATCTGGATAGACGATGTGCGCTTTGAAAGGAATGCCAACCCTTACCTTTACAATAAGGAGAATAGCTCCTCACATCGCCCAATGGAAAAAGCAAGCAAGCGCGGGGGGGTAAGTGGTTTACAACCAAAACCCTTCCACATTCCTCTTAAATGTATGCATCTCAACCGACAATGCCAACACAAAAGGAGTACAAGCACAAGAAACCAACACCATAAACAACCTAACAATGAAGAGGTTAGCCATCACAGGGAGCCACACCACAACAACCCATTCAACTCCAAGAACTTAGAGCAGAAGGGGAATTGTTCACATATGCCTCCCAGGACAAGTGTGGCCAACATTACCACTCATGTGCTACCAAGTGGGTATCCAGAGAAGATGAGAATCGACCACCCTACAAACAACCCAAGGCCATTCTTCAGGCAAACACAAAAAACGAACTCAATTACCAACCCACCTTTTACACGAAAGCAAACCCCTCCCCACCAAATAGGGAGGAGGTGAAAAATATAACGAGGAGCCAATTTTAATGGAGCCACACATGGTCACCTAGCCCAATCGAAATTTTCTATTCGCAACAACCGAGGGGCACGATAGTGACACAGGCACAACAGAGTTTTGGGGCTTCCATCTAGGATGACAACAAAGAAGGCACAAAGGAGCACCAAGCAAATTTATCATTTTTATCATTTGGATGGGCACAAGGGATAGGGATGAGCATGGCCAACATTACCGCTCATGTGCTACTGAGTGGGGATGGACAGAAGATGAAAATCATCCACCCTACAAATGACCCAAGGCCATCGTTCAGGAAAACCCGAAAAAGCATCTCAATTACCAACCCACCTTTCACACAGAAATAAAACCTATCACTTGTATCATTTGGATGGGCACGAGGGACCAGGACAAGCCAGGAAGCCACACCACAACAACCCATACAACTCTAAGAACTTAGAGAGAAGAAAGGGAATTGTTCACATATGCCTCTCAGGATGAGCATGGCCAACATTACCGCTCATGTGCTACCAAGTGGGGATGGAGAGAAGATGAAAATCGGCCACCCTACAAATGAGCAAGACCATCATTCAGGCAAACCCAAAAAAGAAACTCAATTACCAACCCACCTATCACACAGAAATCAAACCTATCACTTGTATCGTTTGGATAGGCACGAGGGACTAGGACGAGCCAGGGAGCCACACCACAACAACCCATAGCACTCCAAGGACTTAGAGAGTACAAGGGGAATTGTTCACATATGCCTCTCGGGACGAGCATGGCCAACATTACTATTCATGTCCTACTGAGTGGGGATGGAGAGAAGATGAAAATCAGCCACCCTACAAATGACCCAAGGCCATCCTTCATGCAAACCTTAAAAAACAACACAACTACCAACCCACCTTTCACATGAAAATAAAACCTATCACCTATATCATTTGGATGGGCACGAGGAACCAGGATGAGCTAGGGAGCCACAACACAACAACCCATACAACTCAAAGAACTTAGAGAGTAGAAGGGGAATTGTTCATATATGCCTCCTAGGACGAGCATTGCCAACATTACTGTTCATGTCCTACCAAGTGGGGATGCAGAGAATATGAAAATCATCCACCCTACAAATGAACCAAGGCCATTCTTCAAGAAAACCTGAAAAAAAAAACTCAATTACCAACCCCACCTTCCACACAAAATGTTGACTGAGGGACCCAGACGAGCATGGCCAACATTACCACTCATGTGCTACCGAGTGGGAATGGAGAGTAGATGAAAATCGGCCACCCTACAAATGACCCAAGGCCATCCTTCAGGCAGACCCAAACAAACATCTCAATTCCCAACCCACATTTCACAAGAAAAGAAAACCTCTTTCGAACGAGTTTACATGGGCGCCCTCACACGACCCGACCCAACTCAACTGAATGAGTTTTCATGGGCACCCTCACATGACCCAACACACCCAAATGAGTTTACATGGGCGCCCACACATGATCGAAATGAAGGCACAAGGGAGAGCCAGGCAAACAAGCCACATGAACGTGCACAAGGACCACCCCGGGTCACAATTTAGCATTTTTTATATGGGCTCGTGTGCCCGGGTGCGCCCTCACATTGAACAAACCGATCGAACGAGTTTACATGAATGCCCTCAAACAACCCACCCAAATGAGTTTACATGGGCATCATCACATGACCAAAATGAAGGCACAAGGGAGAAACGGGCAAACAAGCTGCACGAACATGCACATGGCCCACCCTGGGTAACAACTTAGAATTTTTGATATCGGCTCGTGTGCTCGGGCGCGCCTTCACAACGAACAACCTGACCGAATTAGTTTACCTGGGGTGCCCTCAAATGACCCGCCTGAACAAGTTTACATGCAAAACTACCCGCCTGAAAGAGTTTACATGGCCGCCCTCAAACGACCCGCCCGAACGAGTTTACATGCAAAACGACCCGCCTGAAAGAGTTTACATGGTCACCCTCAAACGACCCACCCGAACAAGTTTACATGACCGCCCTCAAATGACCTGCCCGAACAAGGTTACATGGCAAATGACTTGCCCGAACGAGTTTACACGACCGCCCTCAAATGACCCGCCCGAACGAGTTTACATGGCAAATGACCCACCTGAATGAGTTTGCACGGGCCCCCTCAAATGACCCGCCTGAATGGGTTTACATGGCAAATGACCCACCTGAACGAGTTTACGTGACAAATGACCTACCTAAATGTGTTTACATGGAAAACGACCTGCCTGAATGAGTTTACATGCCAAACGAACCGCCCAAATGAGTTTACATGGGCGCCCACACACAACCAAAAAGAAGGCACAAGGAAGAGGTGGGCAAAGGAGGCACAAGAACATGCACAAGGCCCACCCCAGGTCACAACATAACATTTTTTATATGTGCTCATGTGCCCGGGCGTGCCCTCACACTGAACGACTTCACTGAATGAGTTTACACAGGTGCCCTCAAATGACCCGCCTGAACGAGTTTACACGGGCGCCCTCAAATGACCCGCCCAAATGATTTTACATGGAAAACGACCCTCCCAAACGAGTTTACATGGGAACCCTCAAATGACTCGCCCAAACGATTTTACATGGCTAAAGACCCACCTGAACGAATTTACATAGGCACCCTCAAATGGACCGCTCGAATGAGTTTACGTAGCAAATGACGCACCTGAATGAGTTTACACGGGCGCCCTCAAACGACCTGCCTAAATGAGTTTACATGGAAAATGACCCTCCTGAACGAGTTTACATGGGCACGCACGCATGACCGAAACGAAGGAACAAGGGAGAGGCAGGCAAGCAAGGCTCATGAACATGCACAAGGCCCACCCCAGGTCATAACTTCGCATTTTTCATACGGGCTCGTGTCACCGGGCATTCCCTCACACTAAATGACTTGCCCAAACAAGTTTAGACGGGCGCCCTCAAATGACCCACCCAAACGATTTTACATGGCAAATGACCCTCCCCAACGAGTTTACATGGGTGCCCTCAAACGACCCTCTTGAACGATTTTACATGGGAAACGACCCGCTCGAACGAGTTTACACAGTCGCCCTCAAACGACCTGCTCAAACGGGTTTACATGGAAAATGACCCACCCGAATGAGTTTACACAGCCACTCTCAAACGACCTACCCTAAAAATTTTACATGGCAAACGGCCCACCCGAACGTGTTTACACGACTGCCCTCAAATGACATGCCCGAACAAGTTTACATGGCAAACGAACCGCCCGAACGAGTTTACGTGACTGCCCTCAAATGACTCGCCCGAATGAGTTTACATGGCAAACCACCCACCTGAATGAGTTTACATGGCAAACTACCTGCCTGAACGAGTCTGTACGGGTGCCCTCAAACAACTTGCCCAAATGATTTTACAGGATAGATGACTTGCCCGAACGAGTTTAAACGGCAAACAACCCACCCGAATGCGTTTACATGGAAAACACTCTCCTGAATGAGTTTACACAGGTGCCCACACACGACAGAAACAAAGGCATAATGGAGAGGCAGGAAAACGAGGCACATGAACATGCACAAGGCCCACCCCAGGTCACAACTTAACATTTTTGATACGGGCTCGTATGCCTGGGTGCACCATCACACTAAATGACTCAAAGGAATGAGTTTACATGGGTACCCCCAAACGACCCGCCCGAACGAGTTTACACGGGCACCCTCAAATGACCCACACGAACGATTTTACATGGAAAACGACTATCCCAAACGAGTTTACACAGGTGCCCTCAAACAACCTGCTTGAACGATTTTACTTGGCAAACGAGCTGCCCGAATGACTTTACATGGGCGCCCTCAAATGGACAACCCAAATGAGTTTACACAGAAAATGACGAGCCCGAACAAGTTTACATGGGTACCCTCAAATGACCCGCCTGAACGAATTTACATAGCAAACGACCCTCTCGAACGCATTTACATGGGCACCCACACACGACTGAAACGAAGGCATAAGGGAGAGCTAGGAAAACAAGCCACACGAATGTGCACAAGGCCCACCCTGGGTCACAACTTAGAATTTTTTATACGGGCTCGTGTGCCCGGGAGTGCCCTCTCACTGAATGACCTAACCGAACGAGTTTACACGGGTGCCCTCAAACGACCTACCCATATAAGTTTACATGGGTGCCCTCAAACGACCCGCCCGAACGATTTTACATGGAAAATGAACCTCCTAAGTGAGTTTACACGGGCACCCTCAAACAATCGTCCCAAACGATTTTACATGGAAAACAACCTGCCCAAACGAGTTTACATGGGCACCCTCAAATGGACCGCCTGAACGAGTTTACACGGCCACCCTCAAAAAACCTGCTCAAACGAGTTTACATGGTCACCCTCAAATGACCCGCCCGAACGAGTTTACATGGAAAATGACCCGCCTGAACGAGTTTACACGGCCGCCCTCAAATGACCCGCCTGAATGAATTTACATGGCAAATGACCCACTTGAATGAGTTTGCACAGGCACCCTCAAATGAACCGCTCGAACAAATTTACACGGCACATGATCTGCTTGAATGAGTTTACACAACAAACGACCCGCCCGAATGTGTTTACATGGTGAACGACCTGCCCAAATGAGTTTACATGCCAAACGACCCGCCCAATCGAGTTTACATGGGTGCCCACACACGACCGAAACAAAGGCACAAGGGAGAGGTGGGAAAACGAGGCACACGAACGTGCATAAGACCCACCCTGGGTCACAACTTAACATTTTTTATACAGGCTTGTGTGCCCAGGCACACCCTTACAATGAATGACCAGACCGAATGAATTTACACGGGCACCCTCAAACGACCCGCCCAAAAGAGTTTACACGGGCGCACTCAAAAGAACTGCCTGAACGATTTATGGCCACTTATTCAAAAGTTGCAAAAGATCCCAATTCAAACAATATTGCCAGAAATTAAAGAGGAAGGAAAAATCATATTGGAACCTGGAGCAGTCACAGAAACAAGAACCCGACAGCTATGAAATCGATCAATTTCAAAGTATCTCATCAAGTGGAAGAACTTACCCGCTGAATATTCCACATGGGAGGACAAGAATTTTATACAGAAGCATCAAGAACTACTCAAGCATTGAGGACAACGCTTTTTGAAGGAGAGTGGCATGTTAGGCCCCTATACTACTAGTGTAACCCCTTATTGTTATTAGTATAACCCACTTATTATATTGATGTACCCATGTAGTGCCCATATTGTTACTATTGTGCCCCATAGAAGCCCACTGTTGTTATTATTGTGCCCTTACATTATTATTGTTATGTCGGCTCTGATTATGTTATGACCCCTTAGACTCCTATATATAGAAAGGAGGTATTTTCATTTGTATCATCCAAGAATTTTTCATCTATGTAATGTAAAGGAGGTTTCCCCCTCGAAGAGGCTGAATTCTAAGGCATTGATCTATCTTTTCTATATTTTCTTGAGCTGGTTTCATAACATTTGGTATCAGAGCTTTGGATTCTAGGGTTTCGCTGCTCCAAACAGGTCATCGTGGAATTTTCGCTATAACATTTTTTTTGTGACATTTCAGAAGTCACAAAAAAACCCATTTGAGAAGAAATCGCACTGAACCTTGGGTCCGAATTTGAGAGCTCTTTGGGCGATATTTGCGGAGATATGATCTGAGGAAGTTGGTCTTTTTCCAAACTCCTGAATTACATTCAAAACAGGTGACCGGGGGAAAATCGTCATAACTTTCTCTCTAAGGATCGGATTGAAATTTCGTAAAAAGGTACAGAAATAGGACGGACTGTAGTTTCATGTATGCATTTTGCAGATCCAAAGGTTGAAACAGTGACTCGTGGCACATCGTACAAGTTCGCTCTACTGAACTAGTCTATAATCAGGTCATCTTGGGAGATTGTGCATAACTCTTTCTTGGAGAATCCAATTTGGATAAGACGGGTGGCATTGGAAAGAGGACACAGAGGGCTACTACAGATCACAATTTCAGAACTTAAAGATCTGAAAGTACAGAGTTACAGTTGTTTCAAGGTAGAGCTCCTAAAATCAAGAAAAATCAAGATGAGGAAGTTTGATGGCAAGGATCCGATAAATTGGATATTTCAGATGGAGAAATATTTTGATAAACATGGTGTACAATTGTTACAAAAGGTATGTATTGCATCTTCATATTTAGAACCAGATCAATTTTTGTGGTACAAAGGGCTTTGCTCTCGTAAACAACTTGTTACGTGGTCAATTTTCACGGAGAAAATGACAGCACATTATGAGGATACAAAGAGCAACACCACAACAATTGGAAAGAGTAAAAGGGCTTTGTGACATAGTGGAAAGAAAAATTATGGAAACCAGGAAGTGTACCCCTCACAACTATAAATATGGAAGTGTTGTTTCTCCTAGCCTTCCACAACCTACAAGGGTTACACCACAACAATTGGAAGAAAAAAGAGAAAAAGGGCTTTGTTACAATTGTGATAGCAAATGCACTAAAGGTCATAAGTGTGCTGAGAAGAAATTATTTTACATAGAATATGAAGAGGAGGAAGAAAAGGATCAAGAAACAACAAAAGAAGAAGATATACGCGAGGACCCCACCCCAGAGAAAGAAGAAAGGAATCAAACCATATCTTGTAAAGCATTGGCAAGAATTACCACTCCTCAAGCTCTTAAGATAGAAGGACATATCAAGAAGAAAAAGGTGCAACAAGTGAAAGATCACATCGAGAAAGAAGAAATGAATCCAACCATATCTTGTAATTCATTGTTCGAAATTACCACTCCTCAAACTATCAAGATAGAAGGACATATAAAGAAGAAAAATGTTCAAGAAGTGAAAGATCACATCGAGCATCAAGAAATAAATCAAACCATATCTTGTAAAGGATTGGAAGAAATTACCACTCCTCAAACTCTAGAGATAGAAGGACATATCAAGAAAAAAAAGGTTCAAGCAGTGAAAGATCACATCGAGCATCAACAACAAGTTCTCCAACTTTTAGAGGATAATGCCACTTCGGTGCAAAATCAAACGAAACAACAGGCACTTAAACAATGGCGACCTTACCGAATGGGAAGACTCTTCAAGGATGAGGATGTGGAAGCATTGTTTTGCGCTATTTATATTATCAAACCGTATTGGATAAATGAAGCAAGGGATGAATGGAAGAAGGACGAAGAACTATGGCCACTTATTCAAAAGTTGCAAAAGATCCCAATTCAAACAATATTGCCAGAAATTAAAGAGGAAGGAAAAATCATATTGGAACCTGGAGCAATCACAGAAACAAGAACCCGACAGCTACGAAATTGATCAATTTCAAAGTATCTCATCAAGTGGAAGAACTTACCCGCTGAATATTCCACATGGGAGGACAAGAATTTTATACAGAAGCATCAAGAACTACTCAAGCGTTGAGTACAACGCTTTTTGAAGGAGAGGGGCATGTTAGCCCCTATACTACTAGTGTAACCCCTTATTGTTATTAGTATAACCCACTTATTATATTGATGTACCCATGTAGTGCCCATATTGTTACTATTGTGCCCCATAGAAGCTCACTATTGTTATTATTGTGCCCTTACATTATTATTGTTATGTCGGCTCTAATTATGTTATGACCCCTTAGACTCCTATATATAGAAAGGAGGTATTTTCATTTGTATCATCCAAGAATTGTTCATCTATGTAATGTAAAGGAGGTTTCCCCCTCGAAGAGGCTGAATTCTAAGTCGTTGATCTATCTTTTCTATCTTTTCTTGAGCTGGTTTCGTAACAACCCACCTGAACGATTTTACTTGGCAAACGAGCTGCCCGAATGAGTTTACACGGGCGCCCTCAAATGGACAACCCAAATGAGTTTACATAGAAAAAGACGAGCCCGAACAAGTTTACATGGTTACCCTCAAATGACCTGCCTGAACGAATTTACATAGCAAACGACCCTCTCGAACGCATTTACATGGGTGCCCACACACGACTGAAATGAAGGCACAAGGGAGAGTTGGGAAAACGAGCCACACGAACGTGCACAAGGCCCACCCTGGGTCACAACTTAGAATTTTTGATACGGGCTCGTGTGCCTGGGTGCGCCCTCTCACTGAATGACCTAACCGAACGAGTTTACGTGGTCGCCCTCAAATGACCTACCCATATAAGTTTACATGGGTGCCCTCAAACTACCCGCCCGAACGATTTTACATGGAAAATGGACCTCCTGAATGAGTTTACACAGACACCCTCAAACAATCGTCCCAAATGATTTTACATGGAAAACAACCCGCCCAAACGAGTTTACATGGGCACCCTCAAATGGACCGCCTGAACGAGTTTACACGACCACCCTCAAACAACTTGCTCAAACGAGTTTACATGGTCACCCTCAAATGACCCGCCCGAACAAGTTTACATGGAAAATGACCCGCCTGAATGAGTTTACACGGCTGCCCTCAAATGACCCGCCTGAATGAATTTACATGGCAAATGACCCACTCGAACGAGTTTGCATGGGCACCCTCAAATGACCTGCTTGAACAAATTTACACGGCACATGATTTGCTTGAATTAGTTTACACAACAAATGACCCGCGCCGAACTGTTGGGTTGTGTTATATTCTTTCCATGGCTAACCTACGTAATTAAATGGGGGGTTAGAGGGGGGCGGAAGCCCCCCTTCGTTGCGCCGATTGCGCAGCGGGGGGGTCACAGGGGGTTTGAGGGGGGCGGGTAAAAATTTTGGACCCTATATTAGGTTGGGCGAACCTACCTATGGTTTTGTGCATGATTTTCACACATGGTATTGGACGCGATGGTTTTTCGGTTCATGGTATTGGATGCTTCGGCATGTATAAATATGTATTGTAACATTGAAAGGAACATAATGAAAAATCAAGCTGGTAGTCCCGGTTTTGGGATCCAGGGAAAAAATCTCTGTGCATATGTGTTTTATGGGTTATGCTCTCGCATTGTTTATTTTCTTTGTTTAAGAATTCGTATGCAGGTAATTTCTGTACAGGGTTAAAACCTACATTTGGTATCGGAGCTGTTTTGGCTTCAAGGGGACACCTTTTTTGCTAAGGGGTTTCGCTCGGGCCTGTGGTAGACCCTGTTCAATGGGAGATCTGCGAGATCGATTCTGGTGGTGAAAGAAGATGGCGAGCAGTGGAAAGATCGAGATTGAGAAGTTCAATGGTCAGAGTTTTGAGTTGTGGAAACTCAAGATGGAGGATCTGTTGGTCGATAAAGATCAGTGGATCGCGGTAGATTCGGGTACTAAACCATCGGGAGTGACCGATGAAGAATGGAAGAAATTGGATCGGAAGGCAAAGAGCACAATACGATTGTGTGTCTCAGATTTAGTATTGCTGAATGTATCAGGGGAAGCTACGGCAAAGGCTTTGTGGGTCAAGTTAGGGACTTTGTACCAATCTAAGTCTCTGGTGAATAAACTGTTCCTGCGGAAAAAGCTGTATAACCTGAGGATGAAAGATGGAGACTCGGTGATAGAGCATCTAAACACGTTTAATACTGTGGTAAGTCAATTATTATCTGTTGATATTAAAATTTCAGATGAAGATAAGTGCATCAGTCTATTGTGTTCTCTACCAGATTCGTGGGATAGTCTGGTTATTGCAATAGGTAGCAATGCAACTGCTTTGCAGTTTGATGAAATAGTCTCAGCCTTGCTGACGGAGGAAATGAGACGGAAGAATATGGACAACCAGAATGGTGATGCCTTGTCTGTACGAGGACGGTCCCAGAACAGAAACAAAAATAAGTCATCGAGTGGGAGATCTAAATCTAGAGGGAGATCTAAATCTCCAGGAAAACCTACAAAGGTGGTGTGCTGGAAATGCGGAAAGGAAGGACACTTCAGAAGGGATTGTAAATCTAAAGCTCCTGATAAAGGAAAGGGATCTGATGATGCTCCTTCTGCAGAGGCGAAAACCACCTCAGATGAAGGTGGGGATGTGTACTTGGCTTCTTCAAGTACACATGTAGATCATGAGGCATGGTTGATTGACTCAGGTGCATCCTTTCACTTCACTCCCCATAGAGAGTGGTTCTGCGAGTATGAGAAATACGATGGTGGTGATGTCTTCTTAGGAGATGATAGGAAGGCTAGAATCATTGGTCGGGGAAAAGTAAAGTTGAAGTTGCAAGGTGGAAGGGTTAGAACACTTCTGGGTGTTCTACATATTCCTGCATTGGCCAGAAATCTGATTTCTGTAAGCAAGTTGGATGATGCAGGTGTAAAGACGGTGTTCGAGAAAGATACCTGCAAGATGGTTCGAGGAGCACTGATATTGATGCGGGGAGTTCGGACTGGAACTCTGTACAAACTGCAAGGTAGCACTGTTGTTGATGGGTGCAATAGTTCTATGGTTCCTGAAAATGGAGTAGAAAATCTAGTGGTCTCTGGAGAGAAGACCATGTTGTGGCATCAAAGGCTTGGACATATTGGAGAGAAGGGCCTTCGAATACTTCATAGTAAAGGTATGGTAGAAGGTATGAATGATAGCTCTCTGGATTTTGATTTCTGTGAAAATTGTGTGTATGGGAAGCAGAATCGAGTGAGTTTCCCCTCTGGTGGTAAGAGGACGAAACAGATATTAGAGCTTGTGCATAGTGATGTGTTTGGACCTGTGAAGGTTCCATCACTGGGTAAGTCTGTGTACTATGTATCATTCATAGATGACTTCTCAAGGAATACATGGATATATTTCCTTAAGAAGAAATCTGAAGTCTTTGACAGGTTCAAAGAATTTAAGGCTCTGGTGGAAAATCAGACAGAGAAGAAGATAAAGGTGCTGAGGACAGATAATGGTGGAGAATTTTGCAGCAAGGAATTTGAAGAATTTTGTAAGAAGTGTGGTATAGCACGGCAGAAGACTACTCCATATACACCTCAGCAAAATGGAGTCGCAGAAAGAATGAACAAGACGTTGATGGAAAGGGCAAGAAGCATGCTCAGTGGTGCCAGGTTAGGACAGGAATTCTGGGCAGAGGCGGTGGATACTGCACGTTACCTGATCAACAGATCACCCTCATCAGCGTTGGAGGATAAGACTCCACAAGAAGTATGGACTGGTAAGAAACCCTCTCTTTCACATCTGAGGGTATTTGGATGTGATGCATATGTACATGTTCCAAAGGAGAAACGAACCAAGTTGGATAGTAAATCTGAAAAGTGCATCTTTATTGGGTATAAGGATGGTTTAAAGGGTTATAAGCTTTGGAACCCAGTCACACGGAAGGTTGTGTACAGCCGAGATGTGGTGTTCAAAGAGGTAAAAGATGTTATTCAATCTGAAGTCCAACCAAAGGAACCTGAGAAGATAGAGTTTGAGCCAAAGGAGGAAGAATCAGACTCTGCAGCAGAGGAGGAATCAGAAGATGAAGAGCCACAAACTCCGGCTGTGAGAAGATCAGGTCGAGAAAGAAGGCAGCCAGAAAGGTATAGTCCATCTGCTTTCAGTTCAAATTTTGCTTTGTCTGTTACTGATGATGATCCCAGAACTGTGAAGGAAGCAGTGGATTCAGAGGATGGAAAACTCTGGAAAGAGGCCATGGTTGATGAAATGGCATCTTTGCACAAAAATGAGGCTTGGGATCTGGTAGAGTTGCCGGCTGGAAGGAAACCCATTGGCAGCAAATGGGTGTTCAAGAAGAAGACTAATGCAGAAGGAAAGGTGGAGAAATACAAAGCTCGGTTGGTAGCAAAAGGTTATTCCCAGGTGCCGGGAATTGATTTTGGTGATATTTTTTCTCCTGTTGCCAAGGTAGCTTCTATTAGATTACTTCTATCTGTTGCTGCTGCTTTTGATTTTGAGGTAGAACAGATGGATGTGAAGACAGCATTTCTTCACGGGGATTTGGAAGAGGAAATCTACATGAGGCAACCTGAAGGCTTTGCGGTGAAGGGTAAGAAAGAACTGGTATGCAAGTTAAAGAAGTCTCTGTATGGGTTAAAACAGTCACCAAGGATGTGGTATCAGAAATTTGATACATTTATACGGGGACTTGGCTTCACCAGAAGCAAAGCAGATCATTGTGTGTATTTTAAATTAATTGGTGACCGTGTTATTTATCTGGTCCTGTATGTGGATGATATGTTGCTGGTTGGAAATGACAAAGAAATTATCCAGGATTTGAAGACCCAATTGTCCTCCAAATTTGACATGAAAGATCTTGGTGCTGCAAACTATATTTTGGGCATGGAAATTAAAAGAGATCGGGCAAAGAGGAAGCTCTGGTTAAACCAGAGGAAGTATGTCGAGACAATACTGTAGAGGTTTAATATGCAGGATAGTAAACCGGTGAAGGTTCCTATTCCTGTAGGTGTGAGGTTATCTGCTGAACAGTGTCCCAAGACACAAGAAGAGGAAGAGGACATGTCCCGTGTTCCATATGCAAGTGCAGTCGGTAGCCTGATGTATGCAATGGTCTGTACTAGACCAGACATTGCACATGCAGTGGGAGTATTGAGCAGGTTTATGTCAAAACCTGGGAAGGAGCACTGGACAGCAGTGAAGCGGGTTTTCAGGTATTTGCGTGGCACTAGTGATTATGGTTTGTGCTACCAAGGAAGACCAGGATTGGACAGAGTGTTGGATATTCATGGTTTTGTTGATGCAGACTGGGCTGGAGATCTGGATCAGAGAAGATCTACAAGTGGGTATGTTTTTAACCTATTTGGAGGTGCAGTCAGTTGGATGAGTAAGAAACAATCTGTAGTGGCACTATCAACTACAGAGGCAGAATACATGGCAGCCACTCATGCAAGCAAGGAAGTAGTTTGGTTGCAGAGATTGTGTTCAAGTATGGGGTTAGTACAGGGAGCTATAAGAATAGACTGTGACAGCCAAAGTGCAATTTTCTTGGCAAAGAACCCTGCTTATCATTCAAAGACAAAGCACATTGATGTTCAGTATCACTTTGTGAGGGATATGATAGAAGACAAAAAGGTGTTGCTGGTAAAGGTGGACACTTTGAAGAATACTGCAGATGCATTGACAAAATCTGTGAGCTCTGAGAAGTTCTCTTGGTGTAGAGAAACAATGGGTGTTTTAGGGCTGGAAAAATGACTAAGCTCTCCTATGGCCCCCTGTGGAAAGAAAACACCAAGTGGGAGATTGTTGGGTTGTGTTATATTCTTTTCACAGGGGGTTAGAGGGGGGCGGAAGCCCCCTTCGTTGCGCCGATTGCGTAGCGGGGGGGTCACAAGGGGGGCAGCAGCCCCCCTGTCCGTGGGGTTTGAGGGGGGCGGGTAGCCCCCCTCTACGGGGTCCGGGGCAGCGCCCCGGGAAATTTTTTTTTTGGACCCTATATTAGATTGGGCGAACCTACCTATGGTTTTGTGCATGATTTTCGCACATGGTATTGGACGCGATGGTTTTTCGGTTCATGGTATTGGATGCTTCGGCATGTATAAATATGTATTGTAACATTGAAAGGAACATAATGAAAAATCAAGCTGGTAGTCCCGGTTTTGGGATCCAGGGAAAAAATCTCTGTGCATATGTGTTTTATGGGTTATGCTCTCGCATTGTTTATTTTCTTTGTTTAAGAATTCGTATGCAGGTAATTTCTGTACAGGGTTAAAACCTACACGAACGTGTTTACATGGTGAATGACCTGCCCAAACAAGTTTACATGCCAAACGACCCGCCCAATCGAGTTTACATGGGTGCCCACACACGACCGAAACAAAGGCACAAGGGAGAGGTGGGAAAACGAGGCACACGAACGTGCATAAGACCCACCCTGGGTCACAACTTAACATTTTTTATACAGGGTTGTGTGCCCAGGCACACCCTTACAATGAATGACCAGACCGAATGAATTTACACGGGCACCCTCAAACGACCTGCCCAAAAGAGTTTACACGGGCGCACTCAAAAGAACCGCCTGAACGATTTTACATGTCAAACAACCCTCCTTAATGAGTTTACACGGGCACCCTCAAATGACCCACCCAAATGATTTTACATGGCAAACAACTTGCCCGAATGAGTTTACACAGGTGCCCTTAAACGGACCGCCCGAAAGAGTTTACGAGGCAAATGACCCTCCCGAACGAGTTTACACGGGTGTTCTTAAACGACCCACCCAAACTCGTTTACACAGCAAATGACCCTCTTGAATGAGTTTATATGGGTGCCCATGCATGACCGAAATGAAGGCACAAGGAAGAGGTGGGCAAACGAGGCACACAAATGTTCAGAAGGCCCACCCCAGGTCACAACTTAGCATTTTTGATACATGCTCATGTGGCCGGGCGTGCCCTCACACTAAATGACCCGACCGAACGGGTTTACACGGGTGCCCTAAAATGACCCACCCAAACGAGTTTACACAGGCGCCCTCAACCGAACTGCTCGAATGATTTTACATGGCAAATGCCCCTCCTAAACGAGTTTACACAGGTGCCCTCAAACGACCCACCCGAACGATTTTACATCGAAAACGACATACCCGAACAAGTTTACACAGGTGCCCTCAAACGACCCACCCGAATGATTTTACATGGAAAACGACCTGTCTGAATGAGTTTACACGGGCACCCTCAAATGACCCACCCAAACAATTTTACACAGCAAATGACCTGCCCGAACGAGTTTACACGAATTCCCTGGAACGACCTGCTCGAACGAGTTTACATGGCATGCGACCCGCCCAAACAAGTTTACACAGCAAATGACCCACCCGAATGAGTTTACATGGAAAATGACTCGCTTGACCAAGTTTATACAGGTAAACGACCCGCCCAAATGAGTTTACATGGGCACCCTCAAGTGACCCGCCCGAATGAGTTTACAACATGGTCTTCTCTCTAGAGACCACTAGATTTTCTACTCCACTTTTAGTAACCATAGAATTGTTGCACCCATCAATAATATTTCTACCTTGCATCTTTTACAGAGTTCCAATCAGAACTACCTGCATCAATCCTAGTGCTCCCCGAACCATCTTGCAGGTATCCTTATCGAACATTGTTTTTACACCTGCATAATCCAGCTTGCTTATAGAAAACAAATTTCAAGCCAATGCAAGAATGTGTAGAACACCCAGAAGTGTTCTAACTCTTCCACCTTGCAACTTCAACTTTACTTTTCTGTGACCAATGATTCTAGCCTTCCTATCATCCCCTAAGAAGACATGACCACCATCGTATTTTTCATACTTGCAGAACCAATCTCTATGGGGAGTGAAGTTAAAGGATGCACCTGAGTCAATCAACCATGCCTCATGATCTACATGTGTACTTGAAGAAGCCAAATACACATCCCCACCTTCATTTGAGGTGGTTTTTTCCTCTGTAGAAGAAGCATCATTAGATCCCTTTCCTTTTTCAGGAGCTTTAGATTTACAGTCCCTTTTGTAGTGCCCTTCCTTTCCACATTTCCAGCACACCACCTTTATAGGATTTCCTCGAGATTTATATCTCCCACTCGATGAATTATTTTGTTTTTGTTCTGGGACCATCCTCATACAAACAAGGCATCACCATTCTAGCTTTCCATATTTTTCTGTCTCATCTCCTCTGTCAGCAAGGATGAGACTATTTCATCAAACTGCAAGGCAGTTGCATTGCTACCTATTGCAATAACCAGAATATCCCATGAATCAGGTAAAGAACACAACAAACTGATGCACTTATCTTCATCTGAAATTTTAATATCAACCGATAATAACTAACTTACTAAAGTATTAAATGTGTTCAAATTCTCTGTCACTAAGTATCCATCTTTCATCCTCAGGTTATACAACTTTTTCCATAGGAAAAATTTATTCACTAGAGACTTAGATTGGTACAAAGTCCCTAACTTTTCCCACAAAGCCTTAGCCGTAGCTTCCCCTGATACATTCAGCAATACTGAATCTGAGACACACAATCATATTGTGCTCTTTGCCTTCCAACCCAACTTCTTCCATTCTTCATCGGACACTCCCGTTGGTTTAGTACTTGGATATACCGTGATCCACTAATATTTATCCACCATCATATCTTACATCTTGAATTTCCACAACTAAAAACTCTGACCATTAAATTTCTCGATCTCTATCTTTCCACTTCTTGCCATCTTCTTTCACCACCAAAGTCGATCCCGCAGATCTCCCACTAAATAGAGTCTACCACAGGACCGAGTGAAACCCCTTAGAAACGAAGGCATCCCCTTGAAGCCAAAAAAGCTTTGATACCAAATTTAGGTTTTAACCCTGTACAAAAATTACCTGCATACGAATTCCAAAACACAGAAAATAAACAATGCGAGAGCATAACACATAAATCACATATACACAAAGATTTTTCCCTGGATCCCAAAACCGGGACTACCAGCTTAATTTTTCATTATGTTTCTTTCAATGTTACAATATATATTTATACATGTCGAAGCATCCAACACCATGGACCAAAATCCATCGCATTCAAAACCATGTGCAAAAACCATGCACAAAACCATAGGTAGGTTTGCCCAACCTAATAAAGGGTCCAAATTGTTTTTCCCTGGGACACTGTCTCGGATCCCATCGAGGGGGGCTACCTTCCCCCTTCAAACCCCCTGGACAAGGGGGGTTGTCGCCCCCCCTGTGACCCCCACGCTACGCAATCGGCGGAACGAAGGGGGGTCTCTGCCCCCCGTCTAACCCCCCGGTTCACTATATTGGCTAGTTGTGGAAAGAATATAACAAAACCCAACACAGATATCCCCCACCATCGACGTGACAAGCCTCCTCCCTATTGGACCACAATCGCATACACAATTGAAAGAACGAATACCCATAAATGTTGTGACTTAACATTTCCAGCCGCAAAAGTCTACCACGCACACAAGATGCAAGGAAAAAGCCGACCACTTGATCAAACATATGGGCCACCACATCTATCAAAACCTCAAAGCCAACGCAACCATAGATGATGTGCACTTTGAAAGGAATGCCAACCCTTAACTTTACAATAAGGAGAATAGCTCCTCACATCGCCTGATGGAAAAAGCAAGCAAGAGGGGGGGTAGGTGGTTTACAACCAAAACCCTTCCACGTTCCTCTTAAATGTATGCATCTCAACCGACAATGCCAACACAGAAAGAGTACAAGCACAAGAAACTGACACCATAAACAACTGAACAATGAAGAGGCTAGCTGTCACAGGGAGCCACACCACAACAACCCATACAACTCCAAGAACATAGAGTAGAAGGGGAATTGTTCACATATGCCTCCCGGGACAAGCATGGCCAACATTATCGCTCATGTGCTACCAAGTGGGTATGGAGAGAAGATGAAAATCAGCCACCCTACAAATGACCCAAGGCCATTCTTCAAGAAAACCCAAAAAACCAACTCAATTACCAACCCACCTTTCACATGAAAAGCAAACCCCTCCCCACCAAATAGGGAGGAGGTGAACAATATAACGAGGAGCCAATTTCAATGGAGCCACACATGGCTGCCCAGCCCAATCAAAATTTTCTATTCGCAACAACCGAGGGGCATGATAGCAACATAGGCATGACAGAGTTTTGGGGCTTCCATCTAGGACAACAACAATGAAGGCATAAAGGAGCACTAAGAAAACTTATCATTTTTATCATTTGGATGGGCACAAGGGACAGGGATGAGCATGGCCAACATTACCACTCATGTGCTACCGAGTGGGGATGGAGAGAAGATGAAAATCGGCCACCCTACAAATGACCCAAGGACATCGTTCAGGCAAACCCGAAAAAACAACTCAATTACCAACCCACCTTTCACATGGAAAGCAAACCTATCACTTGTATCATTTGGATGGGCACGAGGGACCAGGATGAGCTAGGAAGCCACACCACAACAACCCATACAACTCCAAGAACTTAGAGAGAAGAAGGGGAATTGTTCACATATGCCTCTCGGGATGAGCATGGCCAACATTATCGTTCATGTGCTACCAAGTGGGATGGAGAGAAGATGAAAATCGGCCACCCTACAAATGACCAAGGCCATCATTCAAGAAAACCCGAAAAAACAAATCAATTACCAACCCACCTATCACACGGAAAGCAAACCTATCACTTGTATCATTTGGATGGGCATGAGGGACTAGGATGAGCCAGGGAGCCACACCACAACAACCCATACAACTCCAAAGGCTTAGTGTCGGCCGGATAAATCGTTCTTGTGGACAAGACCGATCTCCCTAGTATCAACAGATATCTATCAACAAGCAGGACAAGAAAATCTATCTTTCTCTAAATATATTGTGATTCATTAATAAAAACCAAGAGGTGTTTTAGACCCTACCTTAAGTCCAAGGCTAGTTTGTGGCAGCCACGCTTCGACCGTCCGAACGAGTTTCCTTTTGAGAACCTGCAATCACAAACAAGCACACATCAAATAACACTTGCATAGCTAATATAATAAATCATATTTATCATGGTGATCAAGGAATCCATGAAAGAAACCATAAAAGACAACTTATTGAGAAAAATAAACTTGATTGTATTAACTTTGAAAAAAGAAGTACTTTATAACCTTTGGTGCCTTGATGTTGTACAAGCTCCTCTCAGAGTCTGAAACAGGAATCTCCTCTACTTTGACAAGCCTCACACTCTTTCAAATGAGATCAACAAGGTATGTAATCTTTCCTCACTTAAGGTCAATTAGGAAGACTAAGTTCCAGCAACATTTCACCTCAAAAATCCTTAGCTTTCAACCTCCTCAGTAACCAGCCCAATGCTTCATTTTATAGTGCAAAGGAAGGAGGTTACAGGTCCACCTATGAAGGGATAGAGTCCTCCTTCAAAGGGATAAGCTCCTCACATCAAGGGGTTAGCTCCTTAAGGTATGGGATGCATGAACCTTAAAGGAGCGAACTTGCCACCTCAAGATTCCTTCTAGAAGCTTCCAGAAATGACTCAAAGTGAGTTTTTAAGAATGTACTTGCGCCTTTTTGACTTTTACAGGGGTCTGCACCCATTACACAGAGACAGAGCAGTCAGGTATGCAGGGGACATGACTAGTAGGTGCAGGACCACAGGTAATGCGAAGAGAAAGTGCGGAAGAAGAGTTTTAGAGACTTTTAAGGGATTTCTTTTATTTTTCAAGGCTTGAGATGAAGAACTGAGGTTTAAGACTTACAAAGGAGGAAAGTATGAATGGTGATAGACTCATACCGATTGCATAACGTCATGGTGACAATATTTTTTGCAACAGATTGCCCCCTAAAGTGCGAAGTCTGTAATAGATGAGGATAGAATTTGTCATCTAAGAAAAGTGAAGTACTTTATCATTTCAAGGATCATCCTATGTACACCCTGGTTGGAACCTATAAAAACATTCAATACAAAATATATATATGTGAACATATCATCGCTGAGGTAGGAATTCTCATACTCAGATCAAAACTGACTAGAAAACTAACTAAACTGCTCTGATATAGAAATGATTTTGCAATACATCACAAGTATAGATATATGTAGACATAGTATGGGCGTAGCCATCTGTTTATGAATAGTCCACTGTATAATGAATCACAAAATTCCTCGCAACCTGGATGGTGGAAACTAGATCCAGGGTCTTGATTTCTGCTTCCCGAACTAGTACGATTCTATCCATGTGAATGCATGTGTCGAAGTCGAACATGGTAGAAACCACTTAATTACCAGTCAATGATGTGAACTGTTAACAAGTATGAGAGAAACCACCAGTAATGTCAATGGCTCTCAAAGTACTCAGTACAATCCATTAAATGTGAATAGATGAGCTGATGTGGAACATCTCATAGAATCCTTTGATCGAAGGTCAATGATGCAACCTGTCATCGAAGACGAGAAACCTGCCATTGAGGCATGCAGATTCCAAGGTACTGACGATTTCTAGATCATTTTTCTAGATAATGAGCTGAAGTTGATAGAAAGCGATCCGTCGTAGGCAAGCCCACAACACAAAATCATAGATCAAGTTTGAAGAAATATATTTGGCAAGGACTAACTCAGGGATGGTCAAGATGGATGACAGATATTTTGCAGATGAATGGTTTATTTGAACTGATCTCTTGAACACATAACGACACTGCAAATGGTTTGGTGACAATTGACCCAAAGCTAATACCCAGAAACTGGCTGAAGACTTTCAATATGGTTTAATTAACTGTTAGGCAAAGGATTTCCTAACCCAGGTGAACAAAAAGTGTCATGTTCAAGAATGGTTAAATTCTTTTCTACAACACAGAGTATGACAAACAGGTTCATTTTTATCTATTTTCCCCCACCATTTCTAGCAAGCACCTCTTTATTTTTGACAAGCTTGAGGAGGATAACATTCGCTTGGTTATAAGCTCATCCTTCGGATGAGTCCAACTTAGTTTAAAATTCAAACCCTAAGAAGGAGTGGTTTGTTCCTGTTTAAAATTGAATAGGTCCTTTGCTATTAATTTTAACGAGTCCAGTATAGGAGAAACTCGGTGTTTTTCAATTTTAGGGAGTCCGAAGAAAAACTTAAGAAAACTCCATGGTTGTCCTTTTTCGTAAATTTATGTCTCCCAAGCCCGAAAAAGTATAAAATAATGCTTGAAAGAACCACTTGACCATTACGATCAAGGATTACTTTTCATAGTTAGTGTCTCTGATCCGGAAAAGTAGAAAAGCGATCAACGACATGTCGTTTTATAACCAATATCGAACTTGAAATGACAAAAGCCCAGCAATCTTTTCATGTTTATATGGTCAGAAAAGAGCTGTAAGTGAACCGTATTTTTAATTCCATTTTAACGAGCTTAAAAAGAAAAACTCGGTAATCTTTTCATATTTTACGAGTCAGAAAAGAGCTTAAAGAGGACTCTAATGTTTGTTGTTGAAAATGATCAATTTTCCCTGAAAAATCCAATATTATGCACAAAAACTCAAACATTATTCATACCTATTTAAAATAAATAAAAATGCATCAAAAAATTACCTTTTTAAAGTGAAAAATAAACAAATTGAAAATTCATTTATTCAAAAAATCTTATAAAAAGGGCTTTTGTAAATTCATTTTTACCGTTTGACTTCAGAGTGAGAAGAGAGAGATTTTGGGTAAGAAACTTCCTGTGAAGATTGCAAAAAATCTGTCCATTGGAATCGAAAACCGTCAGCTCCAGGTAATCCACATCATCCTTATCTTGCATTTCAACTGTTTGCATTTTGTTTTTAGGCTTCCATTTTGATTTTTAAGGGAAAAATTAGTTTAGAAATCCACTCAGGGGGGTCCGTAGGCGCAACATGTGGAACCTGCGGGCCCCGACTTTTTTCTACAAAGGAAAGAGTCAGAGTTCCGCACCTGTTGCTTGGGAAGAGTGCAGACGTACGCACTGTCCCTAACTAGTGGGTGCAGACCCCGCGAAATAGGTTTTAAAACTTCAAATTTCTACATTTGCGCCCAAAAATTTTCGAACTAAAATGTTCTAATACGTATTTTTTTGCAATGTAGAACATAAAAAATGCTTATTTGGTGGGAACACGAGCACGAGGATGAGGACCTTGCTATAATAAATCATCAACCCTCATTGGATGCATTGAGAGCATGCTGACTATTTAAATTCTGGGCCTTACCCGGCTTGAGGACCCAAGTAGACTTTTTGCAATGGCTGGTAGACAGGTGGAACATATAGGACCAGTGTTTCATTATTGGTGGCCACCGGCTCGAAATCGAGCTAGAGGACATTTATTTCTTGACTGGTTTGCCCAAGAGAGGTGAACAATTATCTCTATTCGGGACTAGGCCAGGTGGCCAGTCTGTCGATAGTCTCCAACTAGAGTTTTGTAATGACCAAACAAAGGACAAAGGGATCGATATCAAAACTATTTCTCGTCCTAAACTTAAAGTGATTGCATTTACTATCATCACACTCTGCAGAAGCGCAGCACTGCATGTAGCTACCCGATCCCAAATGCAAATGGAGTAGACTATTATCGAGGTACCATCTTCAACTGGTGCGAAGCTGTGTTGGCGAATGTAAAAGGCTAACTAACTAGAGCAAAGAATGGACAACTAAAAAACTTTGGATAGGGTTTCCTAGTTGTGAGCTTTGGTCTAGAGAGGGTTCCGATGTTGGTCCCACAACAACTTTCCATCAGAGTTGGACTTCCCCGAGAGCCTAAGCTAATGCGTTGGTTTGCAGTTATGGCCCGTCATCCTGAGAAGGGTTCAGAGGTTGTTCAATTTCCGCCTGAGTATTTTCGTTGGTTGGAGAACCAAATTTTTCATGATTCAGGATTTTCCATATGCTGGGATGGATTATCGTGGTGACCCAGACATGACTCTTCCACCAAGAGAGCAGTGGGATGATTCAGGTAAAATCATTCTCAATATTTTCTAAGTTTTAACTAATTTTTTTTTGTTTTTAAATCATTCAAAGCTGATAATAAAAAGTTCCAAATGCAGATGTGGGTCCACGGTGACCAGCCGCTCTCTGGCCTTATGAGAGGAGACACCCAGCTACAACAGTACTGGCCCCACGGGGCGAATCTACAGAGACCCTGACCGAACTTGAAAATCATTTAGAGCGTTTGACAACAGATATTCCAGAGACTATCATAGATGATATTCCACTTAGGTTACAACACTATGTGATTGGGGTCCCAGGACCTTTCAGGAGGTTCCTTTGTAGGGTGGCCAGAGTAGTGGTTTCTTATCGTGATCATCACCAGTGATAGGATGATCACCTTTGTAGACTCATATGACAATTTTTCTTTTTTTACTATCATTTTTGCTGATCATAAGGTGTTTTTCAACCTATGATCAAAGACGATGTATATTTGACACACTTCTATGCTATGCTATATTACTATTACTGGCTATCTTGTATAACATGTTATGGAATGTTTTTAAATTTACTGTTTGATTATTGCAAATGTCTATTTAACATTCGAGAAGCAATTGCAACTGCTAATGTATTTAAATATATTGGAATATGCTGATATTCAATATAGTCAAATTCACGTTCCAAGAGACAAACTCTCAAAAATAATCTTAATAACACTAGATTTCTAATGGCATAAACTCTATTAAGCTGCAATACAACGAGTTCAGAATCTAACCTGATAATCAAACTTTGAATCCTGAATGAGATGGATTCAGATAATAACTCAATCACTGCACTATACTCTGCAATGTTGTTCATTGTTTGACTGAGGCTTACCCCATGCATAGATACCAACTCATCAGAGGGTGAATAGATAACCCAAGCCGCGGAAGAAAAGTTCTATGTATTATGACAAGCACCATCAGTGAAACTAATGTACGTTTGAAGAGACGTTGACATCTACAATATCAAGAGTAAAATCAAGATAAGCAGGAATAATGATAAAAACACTCTCTAAACTAGGCACACTTTTCTAATCTAAAACACATCAGCTAGAAAGAAACTAATCTAACTAAAATCTCCACACCCAGATTTAAGCATAATATCTCTTTAGATAAAGACCATTTTTGGGTTTACCTAAAGAGACATCGTCAAAATATACCAATTCATAGGCCCATTTTGTCAGCTTTCGTTTAACAACATAAGGACCATGCCACATAGGTACAAATTTTCCAGCCCCTAGCTTATCTACTTGATCGTATAGTAAGACTACGTCTCCTTCCAAAAAATTACAGGGTGTAACATTTTGATCGTACTGAGATTTTATTCTTTTGGCATGAGTTTCGATTGCTAATGCAGCGTCACGTCAATTCTCATCTAGCTGAGCTAAGTACAACAAATTTTTCTCCTTTTCGGAAGTGGCTAGGAGTAATTCTATGGCTATTTGCAATGACGGAATTTCACATTCAATGGGTAACACTGCTTCCAAACCATAAACCAATTGAAAAGGAGTGAAACCAGTTGATGTTTTCATTGAGGTTCGATATGCCCAAAGTGCTGAAAATAACATGTTATGCCAATTCGACCTATGAATACCAATGATTCATCGGATCATAATGACAAGAAATTTGTTGATAGCTTCAACCAGACCATTAGCCTGTGGGTAATATGGAGTAGAACTATCGTGATGTAAGCCAAGTTGATCTGTTAGTTCAGTCATCATGATGTTTCGAAAATGACTCCCATGATCGGTAATAATGGCTTTAGGAACACCAAATCTAGTAATTATATGATTGAAAACGAAAATTGCAACAGTTTTTTCGTCTGCTGAAAATGTAGGCATTGCCTCAGCTCACTTAGTAAAATAATCTACCGCAAGGATGATATACGCATGCCCCCTGGCCGAGTGAGGGTTACATGTAATAAAGTCGATACCCCACTTTGCAAAAGGACCGACGACAATTATAGGGTGGAGAGGAGCAGGTGGAGCACACATCTTATGATAAAAAATTTGACAATTGTGGCATTTTCGGACCGCATAGATATAATCTTTAAATAAAGACGACCAAAAATAACCAGCGCGCAATATCTTTTGGGCTGTGGCATACCCAGATATATGACCGCCACATGCTCTAGAGTGACAGTCATTTAAAACCTTTTTAGCTTCTTCATGAGTTAAACAACGTTGGAAAACAAAATCCACCCGACGACAATAGAGTGTATCTCCAATAATATCGTATTGTTGGGATTGGGAACATATTTTTCGTCCCTGAGATCGTGAAATTTCAGGCCGAAAAGATTGGGTTTGGAGATAAACAATGATATCTCCATACCGTGGATTAAGAGTACTGATAAGAAACAAAGATTCATCTGCAATGGGCTCTTCTGCCATAGTTTCAGTATCAGCACGCGGGAAATCACACATCAGTTCCGCAAATACCAAAGATTTCTTTGCCTTGGATTTTTCAAATTCCAAGTCAAATTCCTGTAGGATAACTATCCATTTGGAATACTTGCCCCTTAGTAATTGTTTGGTTAGAATATAGATCATAGGGTTACAGTCAGAAATTACTGTAGTTTTGCATAGTAAGATGTAATGACGAAATCTTTGGACAGCTTGAACAGCTGCCAAGGCCAATTTCTCCACATGTGAATATTTAAGATCAGTTGGATTCAAAGTTTGACTAAGATAGTAAATCACATGTTCACTATTGAATTCATCTTCTTGAACTAAAACCATCCCAATGGTGGAATGAGAAGCAGAGAGGTACAAGAAGTAATCTTGGTTGTAGTTGGGAGGATGCAATAAGGGTGCATGGTTCAATGCGTGTTTAAGTGCATCAAAAGATTTGTCAGCTATCTCATCCCAAGAGAATGGAGTATTCTGTTTCAACAACCTAGTAAAACCCTTTGTTATCTCGACATAGTTAGGAATGAAATGATGTAAAAAGTTTGCTTTCCCTTGCAAACTTTGGAGTTGGCGAAGAGTCGAAGGAGGAGGTAATTTGACAATAGCTTCAACCTTCAGGGGATCGACACAAATGCCGGCTTTTGAAACAACAAATCCCAGTAAATGACCCGTTTCTATACAGAAAACAAATTTGTGTGGATTCAACCTAATTCGATAATGCCTACATCTCATAAATATTGCTCGTAAATGAGTGAGATGATCAGCTCTACATAATGAATGGGCAGGTAAATCATTGAGATATGGTTGCACAATGTGCTTGATGTCATGAAATGCGTAAGACATAGCCCTTTGAAAAGTTGCTCTGGCGTTCTTTAATCCAAAAGGCAATTTGCAGTAAGCAAACTTCCCCCATGGACAAATGAAAGCCATTTTTGGTTGATCAGCAGGGAGTATGTTGATTTGATTGTAACCAAAAAAACCATCCATATAGGAGAAAATTTCACTGCTGGCACAATCATCAATGATTTGATCGATATAGGGGGTTAGATAATTGTCTTTAGGACAAGCTCGATTAATATCCCTATAATCGATACATATTCTTATCGTTCCTTGCTTTTTGTTAACAGGAACAGTATTCGATACCCAATCTGTTAAATGAATTGGATAAATGAAACCTGATCGAAGTAATTTCTCAACTTCAGCTTTAATAGCAGCAGCTTTTCTCGGATGTATCTGATGCAAACGTTGCCAGATAGGTTTAGCATCTGGGTAAGTTTTAATTTCATGGACAACAATTGATGGATCGATTCCTGACATTTCTTCATATGACCAGGCAAACATGTCACAGAATTCTTGAAATAGGGATTTATAAGTTTGGAGTTCATTGTTCGTACAGGAAGCACCGATATGAATGTTTTCAATAATTCATGGTTTAACTAAAATGTCAATAGGAACTGTTTGAGAGATATTTCCCAAATTTAACTCAGAATCAGGATGTTGCAATGGATTTTGTGGTTCTTTGACATAATCAGTAGTAAAAATAGATGAAAAATAATTTTCAAAATGATCAAGCTCAGGTAAAAACGAAGATCGATGATGAAGATCTTCCCATGGTAAATCATCAACAGACAAAAGTTCACGAATCTGCTCATCAGTATGAACAAGCTTGGAAAAAGGTGTTGAAATTGAGGTTGATATTGAAAGTGATTCTCCGTGGACCAAATTCGTTAGATCAATTTCGGTTGAACAAGGGTCACAAAACGACTGTACAGCCTGATATGAAATTTCATAGGGACTCAAAGGCATCACATCACCAAATGAATCCACCTCAGACTCGGAAGGTACTATCCAAGGATCATAAAAATCAATAGTGTTTGATGAAATCATATGAATATTTGCAGTAGGAGGCGATACGTTAGGAAAAGTAAAGGAAAAAGTTCCTAGTAAACCAGAATCTTTAATCAATCCTACCCCAACATCCTTGTAAGGGATAGTTGTTTTACCAACATGTTGGATACTTTCAGAAGAGGTTGGGTCGGATGAAAAATAAGTAAGTTGGTCTATTGTAATGATCTTTCCATTATGAGGAAACTTGATAAGCCGAAAGACTGATGAAACAACAGCAGTCATAGCATAAGACCAACCACAAACCAAGAGAAGGTTGTAATTTAGAGGGGCATCAACCACTTCCACATCTAGATTAACAGTTTTTCTTTCGACCCCTATAGTTAAATCCTGTAGAATGTCAAAAGGATGGAACCCACGGCCATCAAAAGCTTTTAGAATCATTGGGGATTGATTGATTGCATGAGAACCAAGCGATCTCCAACACTGGATCGACATAATACACGTAGAAGCTCCCTCATCAATTACAATCCTAAAGCAAGGTCTATTTTTTACTAACACTGGAATCTGGAAAGCCATTTGATGAGGTAGGCGATGTGTACTATTCTCTAAATTGAAGATTATAAGGTTTGAATCCTGAATATCAATAGCTTCTATAGTCGACATTAGTAATTTAGTTTGTGCTGGGCATGATTGCAGCACCTCAAAGTCGACATTGCTAAGGGGAAAATAGATAAGTATTCAACAATGTTATAATTTTGAGCAGCTCTCACATGTGGATTGAAAGTTTACTTCCGAAGTATAACTTTAGCAGGCAGTTTGATTACTAAGTCTGGGTTAGGTTTCTTGATCTGTAGCAGATCAGAACCAGAAGGAGTTGAAGTTGATGGGTTTGAATTAGAAGATTCTGCTTCCTTACCACCAACAGGACTTTTACTACCATAATCTTACAATCGCGTCGCAATCCTGACATGAGACATCATCATTATGGGTTCTTCCAAGGCATTTGAGGAAGAACCAATCATCTTACTATCTTGACTAGGAAAAGGATCTTTCAAGACAGCAGGCATTTGAGAACCTTTGACGATTTTCACAACCTCAGTGCAATGTGGGCAGTGTCTTGTAAAATGCTCTTCGTCACAAATGAGACAAAGATAGCGAGGTTTATGATTCTCGTCAGTAGATTCAGTTTTATCTAATTTCTCTTTTGAGTTTTGTTTATTTTTCTTCTTCCCTTTCTTTTTACCACCAGATTTTCATTTGGCCGTAGATGATTATACGACATGAATATTGACAGGAATTTCAGCGGAAAAGTCTCCTGTCAGGGAATCTGGTAAAGTTATAATAGGAGAATAATTATTTGAAGATTTCTTCTTGCTTTTGTTGCTAATTGAACCAATCATACCATCAGCAGCATGAGAACCTGAAGGAGTTGCAGTTATTTGATTTTGTTTTCGAAGGTCAGGGATTTTTTTGTGTAAAGTACCTGACTACGTATAAACGAGGTCAAGGTACTGAGCTTGAGAAATTACTTGCTCTTCAGTAACAACTCCTGCCTTAGCTACATCCTCAGTGATTTTAGGTAATAATGATTTAACAAACTATTCTGCTAAAATTTGATCCGGAATAAAAACTTTCACTAAACGTCGTCTATGTCGCCATTCATGAATATGATCTGAAATATATGTGGACGTTGACTATTTTAATGAAGTTAATAATTCTGTGCCGTTGTCATATCTGATAGGCAACTAAAAATGAGTTAAGAAAGAAGTGGCTAACTGACTAAAATTATAAAAAGAAGCTCATGGTAACTCAATGTACCACTTGGCCGCAAGACCAATCAAAGTGCGCTAAAAAAGATGTAAGTGAATTAAATCATCAATAATGGAATTAGATGCACACCAGAGGTGATAAGTAATCACATGGTTTGACGGATCCTCTCCTGATTTACCTTCAAAATTTGGGATATCACTGGGCAACTTATTCTGCATTGGTGGCCAAAACAGAAGATAATTAATCGGATCATTTGTAAGGTGCGACAAATCAGGCAAGTCCAAAGTTGCAATAAACAGTAACTGATGGTTAGGGTCATGAAAACCTTGGGTCATAAGACCAGCCCCAGGAGGAGGATATCCAAGATAACTTGGAATTGGAATTGCATTTGGAATATTATATCCTCCTGGAAAACTAGGATTAACCGGACCAAAATGGGGTTGTTGATAAGTATATCCAGGGTACGGTTGATACTGGTAAACTGGGATTTGTACAGCAGGACCGAATTGGTATTTTCCCTAGTACGATTGATAAGTGAATTGCGGTTGACTTGTGACAACCGTACTTGGACTAGATTGTCTTACAGGCATCTGAATCGAAGTCTAAATTGTAGGTCCTGATTGAGATAAAGAGGCTTGAGGAGTTGATGCAGGAACAGTAGAAACCGGAGCTGCTGATACTCTAGAAGTAGGTGGGGTAGATTGAACAGAAGCTACAGTAGTTGCAGCAGTCGTTTGAGGCAGAGTTCAAGGCGAACTAAGCCTAGACTGATAAGCTATAGCAGGTGCAGAAGTTTGAATAGTAGGCTGGACAGGTTGCTAGGTTGAACCATAAACCAAAGGTTGTCCAGATTGAGATGACAACTGCACATTAGGTTGCAAGATCTGTTGAAATTGAGATGGATCCCACACCATATTCATTCTGGGGTATGAACCCATAAAAGGTTGAGCATATTAAGGACCATAACCGGGTTGAGCGTAGGGATGATAATTCAATGGTACATTTCCAGCTCCTTGTACGAATGATTGACCAGAAGGTGGTTGGAAACCTTGGATTGGGTACTGACCTTGAGGTTGATAACCTTAAGGTACGTACTGAAACTAGGGATGACCTTGAGGTATATATTGATACTGGGGTTGACCGTGAGATATGTACTAAGTCTGGGGTTGACTTTGAGTTATGTACTATCCCGAAGGTATGTACGGTCCTTGAGGTTGCCCCCCAGGCGGTCACTGACTACCTTGAGGTTGCGGATTTGGAATAGTAGCAGACATCATAAGAATTTCTTCTACACTCAACGGTTGAGTTATGTTATTATCATTTGATATCCCATGTACAATGGGTTGAGGTGATGCTCCTAAAAATGTACCAGTGAGTGACTGATACCTAGAAGGAATAGAAGGACTGCCATATAAAAATGTTTCTGGTGATTGGGAAAACATGGATGACTGTCTCGACATATTCAAAGGAGGATAATAACCTTTAGGTGTTGGATGAAAAGGAATTCGAGGTGGTGAAAAACTAAGACCTGGATTTTCTAAAAAGTTGGTCAATGAGACGTATCATGCGCCCCTCCTAGGTGGATTGTAGAAAATTGATTCATGCTCCCTAAGTTCTAAAGTTGGTGATTTTCAGGGAGAGTTATATATTCTCCCGGACTAACAAGTTCTTCAATAGAAATGAGTCCAGAAGGAAGATTTTGGGTAATGATCCTTCCTACCATGGGTGAATTAGGACCATTACAAGTTGGAGAAGCAAATCCCGAGGATGGAGTTGTAGCAGGTTCAGTTTTGGGCTCAGAAATTTCAGGTTCTCCAGCTAATTCACCAGTAGAAGAAATACTACTAGTAACTTTGGAAAATGAAATTGGTTCAGAAATATACTTTGTTGCTTGAACTTGATAATCAGGATGAACAATTAAAGAAGACTCTCTGGCTTCTCGTGAACCAAATCTACTGTCACTAGGTGATACAAGAGCTCGTAGCCCTTCAAGCTGGCTTGGTGTATACTTGGGAGGTTGCCCCTGAAGTCTACGGGATTGTCTCGGTAATTCAGCCACAATTAAATATTTTAATTACTTCACACGCAAACAAAAAAAATCTCAATAAAACCACCTAAAGTCTATAAAGAACCAAACAATTGAATCACACGCCCTAAAAATCTAAGAGTTCAAACCACATACAAACAGTAACTTTCTGTACCAAAAGCACTAGTTGGTGATGAAATCCAACGTTGCAGAATTCAATACAGAAAGGGCGGTTGGAACAGTTACCTCGACAACCTACTTAATGAAACAGACTAGCACAAGTTTCTTCACAAAACCATCCCGAGTGAAGAGAACCCCCCAGAGAGTCCAAGTGAGTCTAGTCGATGTCAGCTCTAGGTACAGTGAGACCCGTCCTTCACCGTCACCTTAGGAAAGAATCTTAAGGTTATGGTCACTAAGGATACCAACAGTAACAAATACAAACGGGGGAACAGTCTACAATCCAATCTACGCGCAAGGGCGGAGTAACAAAGCTCAATCCCCCTGAAGGCTCCTCAACATGATCAATCCGAGGTTTACCAACAAGTGACCCCAGGCTCCTCGACAATGGTTAATCTGAGGTTTACCGTTTTTAATACGTGCAAATCTTCTATCTTTCCCAATGAGATAGACTTGATTGTCTCAAAGGTTCGTACGTGATCTCATGATTAACTTCTTTAAGAGGAGCTTTCCAAATTATATCGATTTCAATTGGATTTATTTCCTACCGCAATATATAGCTACTTGTTTGTTTTAACTATCTTGGAAAGTTAATTACTCCCTACTCCAAGATACTAGCCTAAGCTATATTGGTGATAAGAGCCCTAGAAATAAAAAGATTGCTAGATCAATTTTAATTTAAGCATTATTTTTATGGGTTGTTTCTTAAGTCAATAGGAATGGAGATGAAAATTTATGGTGTGAAGACTCGACTCCAAAAACCCTATAAATGCACCTAAGATGATAAACAATTCTTTTTCTTCAATGAATTTCTAGCTAAAAGAAAGAGTTGAGAATGAAATTTTTTGTAAAACAAATCTTTCTTTTAACATGTAAATAAAAAGAAAATCTTTTTGTCTTTTTCAATAAACTCAAAACAAAACTACTAATTATGCTCACGAAAAATCTCTTTCTTTTTCAACACTCAAAAACTATAGAATACAATTTCTTTCAAAAGAGATTTTACAATTTCTAGAAAACACTCAAAACTGTAAAATTAATCTTGAGATATAAACTTCTAAATATCTAATTGAAATAAAAGCTTTAAATATTTTTGAGGACGTTTTACTTAGTTATTCAATAAACTAAGGGTTAATTCATTCAGAATAATAAATCAATTAAAAAACACCCAGCTATGTTTTCTTTTATAAAAATGAAATTCAAAACTTTCAAACAAGTTCGTTCAAAGCTTTGCAAAGAGAAAACAAAATCTATTTCTCAGCAAGGGAAGATTTCACAAATCAGTCAGACTCATCAAGAAGAGCAAAAAGACCAAGGTAATCTAAGGTTTCTTAGGCTTCTAATCTCTAATTCACTACAAAGACCAAGCGAAAATCAATCCGGCCACGCAAAACTTCTAGAAAATCACCTAAAACCAAAATGCCAATGGAACTCACTCACAAGAGATTCTTGACAGAACATATGTAGATCTAGGTAGACACTAAAAGCCAAAAATAAAAAGTTAACTTAACTGGACGAAAACAATTTAGGTTTTTCAAAAATTTTAATAAGGTCTACAGGCTTCCAGTAGAACCAGATGCGGTACCGCTCTGTGTACTAAAGAAAAGATGCGAAGAGGTCAGCACTGTCTATAAAAGAAAAGTGCGGTTCCCTGTAAACTTCGGAAATAAAAAAAAGAATCCAGATCCTAAAAACTATCCAATCCCGCCCACATTAAGCAAAAACTAGAAACAGGGATAAGTTTCTCAAGTCAAAGAAAAAGCAAAAGCGAAAACCAAATTCAAGTCCCCAGTATGGTTGCCAATTTGTCGATCGGATAAATCGTTCTTGCAGACAAGACTGATCTCCCTAGTATCAACAAATTTTCTAGCAACAAAAAGGACAAGCAAATCTATCTTTCTCTAAATATATTGCGATTCATTAATAAAAACCAAGAGGTGTTTTAGACCCTACCTTAATTCCAACGCTAGTTTGTGGCTGTTATATACCTAGGGGGGATAATATGGGGTACCAAGGGAGGTACCCAAGGTAATAATGTAATAATGGGATGGGCCATAGTAATAAATAAGGTGGTTAACCCATATCATGTAAGGGACCACAAGTAGTTAGTAATAAGGTAATGGGCCCATTGTATTAGTTTGATGGTATGAGGGAACCATGGTAATGACCCATGGTATTGTATGTATGAGGCCTATATAAAGGCTAGAGACTCCACATGGAGAGATAGTCAAGCAATATAGTCAAGGATTATTGTATGAACAAGCATATAGCTTGTGGAGTGTTCTCCTTCCTTAAGGAGTGAATGTATAGTGTTGCCCTGCCTTAAGGGTTTGATCAATAAAGAAGCATTTTATATTATTTCTGGGTTTATTTGAATTGTCTTATATTTTCATATCAGATCTGTAATATTTTTGGGTTAGATCTATAACAAGTGTTATCAGAGCTATAACAAGTGGGATCATAGCCAAGTTAAATTCATAACAAGTGGTATCAGAGCACTTTCTTGGGCACAAAAGTGGAGAATTTTTTTTATTTTTATTTTTTGCAGGATTTTGGGGGCGGCGAGTTTGTAGATCAGATCTGTATGTTTTGGTGCAAGATCTGTAAAATCTAATTGCAGATTTGGATTCCTTGTGAAAAAATAGCCGATTTCAAAAAAAAAAATTGGTTGAATCGGAGTCCGAATGAAGGAGATATCGCTGATCTAAAAATCAGTGGGGTTGCAGATAATTTTTCAGGGCAGCGAGCTTGCGGCGCAGATCTAGATTTCCTGGTGCAAGATATACAAAATATAATGGTATATCTAGAATATTTTTGAAAAAATACCTAATTTCAAAAAAAAAACAGTCGAATCGGAGTCCGAATGAGGGAGATATCGTTGATTTAAAATCAGCTCTTTTTGCGGAAATTTTGGTGACGGCAGGAGAGTTGCAGCGCAGATTTGAAATTCTAGTGCATGTATCAAGATTTCTATCACATGGGCAGATGCAGAATGGTTGTTCCATTTTGGAAAATAGGTCATAATAGAGATTCTGAGCAATATTGACTAAACTGTGACAATTTCAAATTTTCGCCAAGTAAGTGAATTTTTTCCAAACCTTCATGGCTTCTAGCAAATAATTTTTTGCAGGGAATGATAAGGGTCCTACTATTGAAGAATACATAAATGAATACAAGAGGTTATTTAGACACAATTGGAAATGGGTGGCACTGGGTAATTTTAAAGATGAGACAGCCACATGGTGGGGATTACTTAACCAAAAGAAGAGTTTCAACCTGCCCGATGAAGAATTTGAAAAATTACTTTTAAACAGATGGTCTCATGCCAGAAAACAAGATAAGGAGAAACATGTGGGTCTATTTCCTATTGGTATATCCTTATTACAGGTTCATGGATTGATTCAAAAGGAGAAGATCATTGTTTCTATAAATCCTAGTTGCAAGTATAATTTTATCAATGTTAATTTGGCAAAAAAATTGCAAGTTCCAGCAAAACACATTCAAAACACACAGGTGGATGATGAGAGTGTTCAAGTGTATAAAGATTTGAAGCTTTCTATAGATAAGAATGTGTTGCATGGTGATTTTTATACTTCAGAGATGGATAATATGGATGTTGTTTTGGAATATCCTTGGATGGAATCTGCGAGTACTATCAATATTAATGTGCAGAAGAAATTCCTGAAGCTCTGGTATAAAAAGAAGAAAATTACATTACAGGATATTTCCATCAATAAACAGGTAGAGTACATGGAGACTGAAGTAGAAGATGTTCCAGGGACTGACATATCAGATGATAAGCCTTTGATGATCGACAATCAAACACAAACAGAGGCTAAAGCAGAAAATTTTACAAGTACATCAGATGAGGGCTCAGTGGTTGAAGTCATATTAGAAAAGAATACACCACAACGGACACCACAGCAGGGTGAATTAAAGAAAAAGACACTATGGGTTAAAACTTCAACATATCATCACCCACATCACCCTGCAAGAAAACAACCAACAAGATGGCAACCAATTAGCCACAAGGACAACAACCCCCGTATGATGGATAGTGAGGAGCGAAGATCCACCTACTACACATCAACACAGAAGAGCTGCCATGGTCAACTTCCATCTCAAGCGAGCGAGGCACCAGCGAGATCGAGGGTTCACCTTTCTCTTGGATGGATAGATGCACGTGCATGGTACCAGTGGACTACTCTTTTGAGTATATCTTATTATTTGTGTTCTTCCCATGTTTCGGGGACGAAACATGCTAAGGGGGGTGGAGTGTTATATACCTAGGGGGATAATATGGGGTACCAAGGGAGGTACCCAAGGTAATAATGTAATAATGGGATGGGCCATAGTAATAAATAAGGTGGTTAACCCATATCATGTAAGGGACCACAAGTAGTTAGTAATAAGGTAATGGGCCCATGGTATTAGTTTGATGGTATGAAGGAACCATGGTAATGACCCATGGTATTGTATGTATGAGGCCTATATAGAGGCTAGAGACTCCACATGGAGAGATAGTCAAGGAATATAGTTAAGGATTATTGTATGAACAAGCATATGGCTTGTGGAGTGTTCTCTTTCCTTAAAGAGTCAATATATGGTGTTGCCCTACCTTAAGGGTTTGATCAATAAAGAAGCATTTCATATTATTTCTGGGTTTATTTGAATTTTCTTATATTTTCATATCAGATCTATAATATTTCTGGGTTAGATCTATAAGAAGTGGTATCAGAGCTATACATTCACTCCTTAAGGAAGGAGAACACTCCACAAGCCATATGCCTATTCATACAATAACCCTTGACACTATTCCTTCACCTTCTCCATGTGGAGTCTCTAGCCTCTATATAGGCCTCATACATACAATACCATGGGTCATTACCATAGTTCCCTCATACCATAAAACCAATACCATGGGCCCATTACATTATTACTAACTACTTGTGGTCCCTTACATGATATGGGTTAACCACCTTATTTATTACTATGGCCCATCCCATTATTACGTTATTACCTTGGGTACCTCCCTTGGTACCCCATATTATCCCCCCTAGGTATAGATCTGATATGAAAATATAAGGCAATGCAAATAAACCCAGAGATATTATGAAATGATTCTTTATTGATCAAACCCTTAAGGTAGGGCAACACCATACATTTACTCCTTAAGGAAGGAGAGCACTCCACAAGCCATATGCATGTTCATACAATAATCCTTGACACAATTCCTTCACATGGAGTCTCTAGCCTCTATATAGGCCTCATACATACAATACCATGGGTCATTACCATGGTTCCCTCATACCATCAAACTAATACCATGGGCCCATTACATTATTACTAACTACTTGTGGTCCCTTACATGATATGGGTTAACCACCTTATTTATTATTATGGCCCATCCCATTATTACGTTATTACCTTGGGTACCTCTCTTGGTACCCCATATTATACCCCCTAGGTATATAACACTCCACCCCCCTTAGCATGTTTCGTCCCCGAAACATGGGAAGAACACAAAAAATAAGATCTACTCAAAAGAGTAGTCCACTGGTACCATGCACGTGCATCTATCCATCCAAGAGAGAGGTAAACGCTCGGTCTCGCTGGTGCCTCGCTTGCTTGAGATGGAAGTTGACCGTGGTAGCTCTTCTGTGTTGATGTGTAGTAGGTGGATTTTCGATCCTCTCTATCTGTCCTGCGGGGGTTGTTGTCTGTGTGGCTAATTGGTTGCCATCTTGATGGTTGTCTTGCGGGGTGATGTGGGTGATGATATGTTGAAGTTTTAACCCACGATGGTTTTTCTTTAATTCACCTCTTACTGGAGCCTGACTGTTATGTTGTGGTGCTTGCTATGGTGTCTTATCTTCCAATATTACTTCCACTATAGAGCCTTCATCTGATGTATCAGCACCTGTAACATTTTCTGCTTCAGCCTCTATTTGTGTTTGATTGTCGACCATCAACTGCTCATCATCTGATATGTCAGTCCCTGGAACATCTTCTGCGTCAACCTATTTATTGATGGAAATATCCTATAATGTAATTTTCTTCTTTTTATACCAGAGCTTTAGGAATTTCTTCTGCACATTAATATTTATAGTACCCATAGATTCCATCCAAGAATATCCTAAAATAACATCCATATTATCCATCTTTGAAGTATAAAAATCACCATGCAACACATATTTATCCATAGAAACCTTCAAATCCTTATACACTTGAACATCCTCATCATCCACCTGTGTGTTTTCAATGTGTTTTGCAGGAACTTGCAATTTTTTTGCCAAATTAACATTGATGAAATTATGCTTGCAACTAAGATTTATAAAAACAATGATCTTCTCTTTCTGAATCAATTCATGAACCTGCAATAAGGAGATAGCAGAAGAAAATAACCCTTTAGGTTCCTTGGTTTCCCTCTTTTCTATAAAATCTTTGCTAGGCTATGTGTCTGTCTGTGTGAACTTATCCACAAGATTAGCTTTACGGTCAAAGTGGTCCATAAGATATTTTGTGAATGTGTCCCAAGTCAAGGGCCTTCGATAGCAACATTGATGCCATTGCCACCATTGCCGTCTTTCATTGTCCAAGTACATTATTCCCACACTCAACTGAGTCTCATCATCCATGATGTAATTCAATCTAAAATATTTATCCATTTGTGCTAGCCATTTGGCTGGATGAGAGCCATCAAATTTATACAAGTCCTTGAAATTCTAACATAGGGCTGCCATCACAAAAAAAGTGGCGAAAATTTGAAATGGTCACAATTCCATCAATATTGCTCAGAATTCGTATTATGACCTATTTTCGGAAATGGAACAACCATTCTGCATTTGCCCATGTGATAGAAATCCTGATCGAGACACTGGAATTTCAGATCTACGCTGCTACTCTCTCGCCGTCACCACAATTTCTGCAAAAAAGAGCTGATTTTAAATCAGCGATATCTCCCTCATCCGGACTCCGATTCGACTGATTTTTTTTTTTGAAATTGGGTATTTTTTCACAAATAATCTAGATCTGCAATTAGATTTTGTAGATCTTGTGCTAGGACATCCATATCTGCGCTGTAAATTCGTTGCCCTGAAAAATTGTCTGCAACACCACTGATTTTTAGATTAGTGATATCTCCTTCATCCAGACTCCGATTCAGCCGATGTTTTTTTGAAATCGGGTATTTTTTTTACATAGAATCCAAATATGCAATTATATTTTCTATATATTGCACTAAAACATACAGATCTGATCTACAAACTCGCCGCCTTCGAAATCCTGCAAAAAATTAAAAAAAAATTCTTCACTTTTTCCCAAGAAAGTGCTCTAATACTACTTGTTATAGATCTAACCCAAGAATATTATGATCTAACGGGGGTGGAATGTTATATACCTAGGGGGGATAATATGGTGTACTAAGGGAGGTACCCAAGGTAATAATGTAATAATGGGATGGGCAATATTAATAAATAAGGTGGTTAACCCATATCATGTAAGGAACCACAAGTAGTTAGTAATAATGTAATGGGCCCATGGTATTAGTTTGATGGTATGAGGGAACCATGATAATGACCCATGGTATTGAATGTATGAGGCCTATATAGAGGCTAGAGACTCCATGTCAAGGAAGATTGTCAAGGAGTATTATATGAATAGGCATATGGCTTGTGGAGTGCTCTCATTCCTTAAAGAGTGACTATATGGTGTTGCCCTACCTTAAGGGTTTGATCAATAAAGAATCATTTTATATTATTTCTGGGTTTATTTGCATTATCTTATATCTTCATATCAGATCTATAGTATTTTTGGGTCAGAGCTATAACAAGTGGTATTAGAGCACTTTCTTGGGCAAAAGTGGAGAATTTTTTTTTGCGGGTTTTTGGGGGCGATGAGTTTGCAGATCAGATTTGTATGTTTTGGTGCAAGATATGCAAAATATAATTACAGAGCTAGATTATTTGTTAAAAAATATCCGATTTCAAAAAAAAATCAGTTGAATCGGAGTTCGGATGAAGGAGATATCGCTGATTTAAAAATCAGTGGGGTTACAGATAATTTTTCAGGGCAGAGAGTTTGAGACGCAGATCTGGACGTCCTGGTGCAAGATCTGCCAAATATAATGGTATATCTGGAATCTTTGTGAAAAATACCTAATTTAAAAAAAAAAATCAGTCGAATCGGAGTCCGGATGAGGGAGATATCGTTGATTTAAAATCAACTCTTTTTGTAGAAATTTTGGTGACGGCGGGAGAGTTGCAGCGCAAATGTGAAATTCTAGTGCCTATATCAAGATTTCTATCACATGAGCAGATGAAAAATGATTGTTCCATTTCTGAAAACATGTCATAATACGAATTCTGAGCAATATTGACTAAATTGTGACAATTTCAAATTTTCGCCAAGTAAGTGAAATTTTCATGGCTTCTAGCAAGGAATTTTTTACAGGGAAAGATAATGGTTCTACTATTGAAGAATACATAAAAGAATAGAAATCATTATGGAAAAACAATTGGAAATTGTGTGTAGTGTAGCTATTTAGAGAGGAGGCAGCCACATGGTGGGGATTACTTAACAAAACGAAGTGTTACAACCTGCCCGATGAAGAATTTGAAAAATTACTTTTAAACAGATGGTCTCATGCCAGAAGACAAGATAAGGAGAAACATGTGGGGCTATTTCATACTATTATATCCTTATTACAGGTTCATGGATTGATTCAAAAAGAGAATATCATTTTTTCTATAAATCCTAGTTGCAAACATAATTTCATCAATGTTAATTTGACAAACAAATTGCAAGTTCCAACAAAAAAATTGAAAATACACAGGTTGATGATGAGGATGTTCAAATTTATAAGGATTTGAAGCTTTCTATGGATAAGTATGTGTTGCATGGTAATTTTTATACTTCAGAGATGGATAATATGGATGTTGTTTTGGGATATCCTTGGATGGAATCTGCGGGTACTATCAATATTAATGTGCAGAAGAAATTCCTAAAGCTCTGGTATAAAAAGAAGAAAAATACATTACAGGATATTTCCATCAATAAACAGATAGAGTACATGGAGGCTGAAGCAGAAGATGTTCCAAGGACTGACATATCAGATGATGAGCCTTTGATGATCGACAATCAAACACAAACAGAGGCTGAAGCAGAAAAGGTTACAGGTACATCAGATGAAGGCTCAGTGGTTGAAGTCATATTGGAAAAGAAGACACCACAACAGGCACCACAACAGGGTTAATTAAAGAAAAAGACACCGTGGGTTAAAAATTCAACATATCATCACCCACATCACCCCGCAAGAAAACAACCAACAAGATGGCAACCAGTTAGCCACAAGGACAACAACCCCCGTATGATGGATAGCGAGGAGCGAAGATCCACCTACTACACATCAACACAGAAGAGTTGCCATGGTCAACTTCCATCTCAAGCGAGCGAGGCACCAACGAGATCAAGGGTTCACCTTTCTCTTGGATGGCTAGATGCACGTGATGGTACCAGTGGACTACTCTTTTGAGTAGATCTTATTATTTGTGTTCTTCCCATGTTTTGGGGATGAAACATGCTAAGGGGATGGAGTGTTATATACCTGGGGGGATAATATTGGGTACCAAGGGAGGTACCCAAGGTAATAATGTAATAATGGGATGGGCCATAGTAATAAATAAGGTGGTTAACCCATATCATGTAAGGGACCACAAGTAGTTAATAATAATGTAATGGGCCTGTTACATAGCAATTTGTCACCGTTTGTCATCGTCCCTGTTACCCCTCTCCCACACACTAGAGGACTCATTCCGGGACCTGTGAGAAGTGACATGACCTGAAACCACTTGCATCATATTCCTCTAAGTATGAGTTTCATATGCCCTGAAGACATCTCCTGCAAAATACCCATGAAAATAGCTCTTTTTGCATTAGCGCGGGTCCACAGTTCACTGCCCGCGCCAATGAGGGAAATCCTCTAAAAAGGGCGCGCCATTGGCGCTCTGTCTCAGAGTCGCACTCGTGCCAACCGAATTGAGTAAAGTTTTCAACCACCAAACTCCCGAAGGTTCTCTTCAAACCCATTTCACCAACTGAATATATGTTGAGCGAGGATGGTTTGGCTTCGGCTCTCCATAGAAGGGAAAGTGGTTTGCCACCTTTCATGGAAGTTTCCAAGTGATAAAGCCAATCCCATGAATAATGTGGTTGATCCTATCTCTTTCGTCTCTATCTATAAAAGCTTGCCTTTATCCCTTGAGCAAGCTAGTGAGAGTTACAGTAGTTCTGGTCCCAGCATCGTGATAGAGAGTTTGAAGCTGCAAGAGCCTTCTTTGCACCCATAAGGCCAAATCTAAGTAAGGAGATTCTTGTCACCCAAAGAGAGAGAGGCTTGTTCCTCATCCCAACAAGCTTTGCAAGACTTGTGTTGCTGACTACCCAGCCAAAGGAGGATTTGACGTCAGAACAATGGTTGTATTCTTCTTTGTTACTTATTAATAATAGATGACTATCATTATGGTTCCACTCTCATTGTCTTATGTTTGATGTTGAGTTATATCTTTTCTGACTGATATATAATTGCATCTACTAGATTTTATGCTTGTTTTCGTGTTGTTCTTTGCATGTGCAGGTGTCCAATCACGGAGATCGTGGGGATCGTGACCGTCCAAAGCAAAGGAACGAGGGCGACATCTCTTCTACAAACACTAGCGTTGGAATCCAAGTAGGTTCTCACCATCTACTTTGTATTTGCAATTAGGGACTTGCGTGATAGCATTGTGTGATTGTTGCTAGACCCGGTCTGGGCTAGTAGGGATCGTCTCTATCCGCAGAGAGGATTTACCTCCACAACAATTTGGCAACTCCGCTGGGGACTCCTGTTGTTTGATTTGTAAACTTTAGACGGAGCCTGAAGTACGGCCAGGTAGCCTTCGAAACGCTACTGCTTTGCATTAGCGAAGTAGATCAACGCCACTTCAGTCAATCTCCGGTTTGGTTTACGGACTAAACAACTTGGAGTTTGTCTTGTCTCTTTGGTTTTTCTTGTTTAGATAGCTTTTTGGGTTGGATTTCTTGCTGTTTCTTGCTTCCTGGTTTGCCTAGATACTGTCTTCAAGCCCTGAGTCGCTTGCTTTTGTTTTTGATTTAGCAAACTTTATTAGCACGCTTTTTAGCCTTACAGTCGCGCTATTGGCGCGAGTTGCTCAAAGACAACCCGCGGCAATCCTATAAAAGCGCGAATTGCTACCTGACAGTCGCGCCAGGCCTGTCAACTTTTCAGTTTTCTTGTCCTTAAGCCCTCTGAGCTTGGATTTTGTGTCTTGCTGTGTCTTTTTCAATTACTGGAGTGTGTTTGATCCTGGTTTGATTGGTTTTAGACCTTCATCCTTCGGGTGTTTGCCTTTTTCTATCGATTACGCCTTTTAGCCCTAGGGCATCTAGTGGCTTGGTGCATCGAGCCTTCCGTAGGAGTCTTGGGTTCTTTGATCGTCCAGTTGACTTTGTGATTACCTTTCGCATTTGCTCGGTAGTTGTTAAAGCTTTTTTCAAGTGATTTGTTTCTTTTTCGCTTGGTTTTCACTTGGCTTTGTTTGGGCTTAGATCACATAGCTCATAGAGGTCTTTGTGTTTTCTTCTTGGTTTGAAGGACTGTTTTGGTGTTTTGGGGATTAGATTGTGTTTTCATTGAGTGAAATTGATCTTTTGCTCGGTGTTACTGTCTCTCAAAATTTGTTTAGTGCACTTTGCCATTGAAAAGAAAAACGAATAATCTCTTTTGTGTTGCATTAGTTAATTGAAATTAGAAGCTTTTCATTGATTGAGTGATTTAAAACAAAGAAAAGTTTCGTTTATTTTTCATTAGCTGCATTAGAGTGCTTCTTGATTGTGGTCATTTTGTTTGAGAAATTCTCAACTCTCTCGTAGTTAGTATTCATCGAACGAAATGATATTCTTTGGCATATAGCTTGCATTTAGGGAATTGTGAGAGATCACATACGGTAGGGCCTGGAAACTGAAACTTAACTACATATCAACCATAAAATGAACTGAATGAACTTAAAAACACATTGGAACATAACGCTCACTAATTAGAGGTCTAGGCTAGAGACGTGCTCCGGCGTCGTTAAACCTAGTCACTGTTGTTTCACACTACGGTTGGGTGATTCCTCCTTTTGTGACTCGATAGTGGTCTAGCACGGACTTGAGCTCCCACGTACCGTCGCGTATATAGGGGAGACCCCACTAGGTTATCATCCTTTATCCATAGGAAGCCGTGTCTGCCGCCTTACAAGCCGTAACGCACCGAACACAGCATTCGGGAAGATTGACTACCGTACGGGAAGTCCTTGGTTTTCATATGATTGCCAAGGTGTATATGCAGTTTTACGGATTTGTTTGGTAAACCCTTTTGCCTAGTTCTCCAGAGTAGTCACTTTTGATCCTTTTCAGACTCCTTAAAAGAAAAGGCTCACTTGAGCAGTTTGTCACTTCGGGCTCACAAAACATTCGAAGGCGACTAGAGTCACCTTTTTGTCCTTTTCTCGACTCTTAAAACATGAAAAGGTCAAGTTGTGTCCTTGCGTCTTAAAATTCATTTGGCCACGATAAACATTACCTGGTTAGATCTTGTGTGCGTTAGTTTGAGTAGGGTCCTTTATCGTTAGACTCCCTTAGGTCTCGTTTGAAGTTTGTCATCCTGTTTGAACCGTCAACTCCCGTTCCAAGTGATCAAGGGTCTCCGTCTTCCGTTGCTGCTGAGGTACCGGTTGTAAGTGATACTCTTCCTGTTATCCCGAGTATCCAACCGATCAACTCTCGCGCTCCAGACGATGAAGGTTACGAAATTCATTAGAACCCCATCTGGGAGCCTGACGAGGACGATATTCCTTTTACCCCCCTAGTGTTTCGTCTCCATTGTCTACCTCTCACATGGATGAGACATCTCCTAGAGTGAGTGAGACACCTGTGTTGTCAAATATCGACACTCCCATCCCAGCTACTTCTCCGCTCCCCCCACGCTATCAGTCGTTGAGGGATAGGGTAAGTGCCAGGACTCCCGCTTCGACTATGTGGGATCCCCATATCACTCCCACCATGGGATCTTTTGTTTCACAAGTCCACACTACACCTGTTACTTCAGTTCTGACAAATCCAACTGTTTGTGTAGCGCATTCAACTCCGGTTGTTAGTGCCGTAACAACGTCTTCAGCCTTGAACACTGGTGCTGGTCCCCCTCACGGTCAAGTGAGTAATGGCCAGCCGGCACTCTCGCCTAGAGTTGTCCACCCTGCACAAAGTGCTCCACCCTCTTCTGGTCCCGTTCCAGGAGGGGGGCCATATGATGCTTCTGGACAAGCTGTTCAGGATCCGAATGCGCAAGGTCCATTCTTTTATTACGATTCTACTGGTCAATACCTTCAACTTTCTCAACCCTTGCCTACTCAACCTTTCGTTGAGGTTTCGGTACCGTTATCCATTGCTTGGGACCCTAGTACCACCTCTTTCCATGGAGGCCAAGCAATGCCTGCACAGCTTCAAGGACCGCCTAACCAAGGCCAGCCATCTTATGTGCAAACCCCCCAAGGGCAGCAATATTATGGCCAGCCTTACCCAGGACAATCTGGGGGCCCACAAGGACAACCCTATCAGGGACAACCTTCGGCTGCTGGTGGTCCATCGTTTACTTATCTGAGTCAACCTTCTGGTTATCCGGGGTAACCTGGTACCCAGCAAGGTTACCCGTCTGGACAACCAGGACAACCTTACATCCAACAAGGCCAACTTGGTATCCAGCAGGGTTATCCCTCTGGACAAGCTGGACAAACTTATATTCCGCAAGGTCAATTGGCAGTCCAACAGGGGTATCCTTCTGGGCAAGGGGGGCAGCCCTACATACAACAGGGCCAACCCACTGCTCAGCCTGATTATCCTTCTGGCCAAGCGGGTCAGCTTTCTACACAGCAAGGCCAACCCACTGCCCAGCTTAGTCATCCTTCTGGACAGGCTGGCCAACCTCAAGGTCAACTGGCCGTCCAGCCCGCTCAACCATCTGTTCTGCAAGGACAACCCTCAGTTGCACAAGGACAACCTGGTACCCAGCAAACACATCCTTCTAGGCAAATGGGTCCGTCCCAAACCCAACCAGGCCAACCTTCCGGCCAGATGGTCCAAGCTCAACCTGTTCAAGGACATCCTTCTGGGCCCCAAACTCAAATTGGTTATCAAATGCAAGGTGGGCCATGACCCCAACCTTCTTACCAAGCGCAACCTTCTTATCAGGCTCAGTATGGAGCTCAGAAAACGTATGGCTACCAGCAACCCCAGGGGCAAACTCAATTTACCGCTTATCAAAATTATCAACAAATGCAGGTCACTCCTTACCAGAATTACCAGCAACAGTACGTTGCACTTGCATGTCAAGTTGCTAATCCATGGGGTGCTGGGGGGCAGACCCAGGGTCAACTATCTGCATATGGAAAGAATCCTCACGGACAAAATCCATATGGACAGAACCCCTATGGACAAAATCCCTATGGGCAGAACCCTTATGGGCCAGGCCCATCCGGACAAAGTCCGTGGGGGCAACCACCACCTGGTTGGAACCCTGGTACTACCTCTCTTCCTCAGCCACAAATGTCCTTTTATCCTCAGTTGCCCTTCTTAGCGACATTGGAACTTCCAGATGTGGCCAAATTGACAAATGATCCCATTCTTCATAATCCATATTGGCCACCAGTTCCAACTAAGATACCCGGTGATTGCCCGAAATTCGACGGCAAAGCTGGTGAAGATCCTCAAGCCCATGTCATGACTTATCACCTTTGGTGCTCATCCAACTCATGGCTTGATGACTCCATCTAGCTCCGCCTCTTCCAAAGGACTCTCTCTGGCTCGGCCGTTAAGTGGTATATTGAGTTGAATCGCGGAACATTTCAAGACTTCAACTCGCTGGCTATGTCATTCCTAACTCATTTTCAGTTACCCATTCGGTATGAGACAGGGACACATCTCCTTACATCTCTCAAACAGGACACGGCCACGCATATATCCGATCATATACATGAATGGAGATGGCGTCGTCGCTTGATCAAATTTTGGATTCCTGATCATCTCCTGACCGATTGGTTCATGACTTCCTTTGTCCCTGAAATTGCACGAGACATCGCCATGGGAGCTTGTGTAACTGAAGAGCAAGCTATCATGCGTGCTCAGTACCTTGACTTGATATATTCTCAGTCAGGTACTTTATATGATTATTTGCCAGACGCCCCGAGACCCGGAACATCCAAAGCTCCGCCAAAACCATCTGTTGACGGAGTTATTGGCTCTGTAAACGCATCTTCAAAGAAATCATCTGCGAACTTTGGGAAGCAAAAAGAGAATGCTTCTAATGGAAATGCTTCTCAGGGTCAATCTAATTCTGGAAGTACCTCCGAGGTTAATGTCGTTCAGTCCACCACGACGAATAAATCCTCGAAAGGGAAAAAGAAAGGGAAAGCCAAGAATAAATCCGAACAGCCCAAACAGGACTCCCCTAAACCTCGACCCGAGGAAGGAGCCAAACGTAAACCTAAGTATCCTTGTCTTATCTGTGATGAGGATCACTACACTAAATACTGCCCCAGGCGGTCCGAAGTTAGTTGATTATTGAAAGGTGCTCCTGGGACTCCTGCTGTGCTTAAAGAACCTTTCCCTTCACAGCAAAGTCAAATGGTGGCAGATCCATCGCAACCCTCTTCTTCATTCGGCTCTCAAGTCTTCATGGCTGGGACGATTCCCATCCATGTCACCACTCGAGCGAAAGAATATCCATCTCATGCCGGGAAAGAGCCGGAGGTCCCCTCCAGCTCTCCTCCGTCCAGTTCTGGTCCACTCCACATTGAAAGACCTAGCACTGAGACAACGATCCGACCCCCTCCAAAAGGTGTACTCCGAAAGTCTTCTTACAACCCAAATGCTCGTGCTGCTCAGCACTACACCATTGTTGAGGACTTAGCCCAGGCTCCGTCAGCTATGTCCGCTCTAGAAGTACTCCAGAGCTGCCCCTCCCAGAGGAAGTCCTTGCTATCGGCTATCGGTGGCATAAACACAGCTGACTCGGATCTGATTTCTTTTGATCTCGATGGCTATACACCGAGACTACCTCACCAAATCGCTTTCCTTATACAGGTCATCATCAATGGTAAAACGATTCATCGTACAGTCATTGATGAAGGTGCCTCAACTTGCATCATGTCTGTTGCTTGCTGGAAAGCTATTGGTTCTCCAACATTGAGCCAGTCTCCTACGACGTTAGAAGCCTTTGATGGAAGAGAGTCCCGTCCTTACGGTATCCTCCAACGCTTGCCCATCTCCTTGGAAGGGAAGATGGTAGAAGTGGAGGTCGAAGTTGTCGACGCTAATCTTACCTACAACCTTCTCCTCGGACGTAGCTGGACATACGCCATGCAAGCCGTGGCTTCCTCCCTTTTCCGTGTCATTCGTTTCCCTCATTAAGGGAAGATTGTCACGGTGGACCAACTCTCCTTCTTCGCCTCTTCTTCCGAAGGTAATGTGCCGTTCGTGGAGCATACCTCTAAATCATTCGAGAGTGTGGGAGCCGGACTCTTTAAGGATCCCGCTCTTATGGGTGTCTTTCCCCTTCCACCTCCGAATCTCGCCCCTATTAACATGATTTCCGTACGTTCTGATCCGTGGGTTCTTCCTCCCGCTAATCAGATAGACTCCTGGGGCGATATGATGCCGTTGAGTCCCGCCGAGCTCAACTACGTCTAAGTCATTGCTGCATCGGGTCCCCCTCCCGAACCTACTCTTCCGAGCGGTGTTCCCGACTCATATGTTCACTTCCCTTGGCTTGGAGATGATGCTACTTCGGATCCATTAAAGGAAATATTTCCTTCCGATGAAGCCATCATAGAGACCATGTCTCTTGAAGAGCTCCCTTGGTCAGATCATCACCACCGCTCTTCTTTTCTCCCTGCCCATCAAGAAATGATCACATGTCTCAAATGGTTTGCTTCGTGTATCCCATCCTTGCCCCTTCAAATACCTATTCAAATTTACCAAGTATCTTCTGAGGGAAATATGGGAAACATTACGCAAACCCAACCCATCGACATCTCTGTGAAACCAGGGATTGTCGAGCACATTCATATTGGAGTCACTTGCACTCCAGAGGAAGTTCAACTCTACGCTGATCTATTTCGCGAATTTCGTGTCTTTACTTGGTCCTATGAAGAGATGCCTGGCATCGACCCTAGTATAGTGGTGCACGAGATACCTACGTATCCAGGTGCTAAGCCTGTTCGTCAGCGCCTATGCCCTGTGCACCCCCGAAAGGCCGCAGCCATCAAAGCAGAAGTCGAAAAGCTTCTCAAGGCTGGTTTCATTTATCCCATTCCACTGACAGATTGGGTTTCTAATATAGTCCCTGTGAACAAAAAGCAGGGAACTATTCGAGTCTGTGTTGATTACCGTGATATCAATCGCGCCTGTCCTAAGGATAACTTCCCTACACCCTTCATCGATCAGCTCATTGATGAATGTGCAGGAAGCGAAATTTACTCATTTATGGACGGTTTTTCTGGATACAACCAGATCAATATTGCGCCCACTGATCAACATAAGACCGCTTTTATCTGTCCTTGGGGCACTTTTGCCTATAAGAAGCTTCCTTTCGGTTTAAAGAATGCCAGCCTTCCAACGTGCAATTTCCTATGCCTTTCATGACATTCGTCACATTGTACAGCCGTACCTGGATGATCTCCCAACTCATTCAGTCAAGCGTCAGGACCATCCTTCCCATCTTCGCGAAATCTTTCTCCGCTGTCTACACTACCGTCTTCGACTCAATCCTCATAAATGTGTCTTCTGCGTTGAATCAGGCCGACTACTCAGGTTTATCGTCTCCCGAGAAGGCATCCGTCTGGATCCCCTCAAAGTCGAGGCCATTTTGAATCTTCCTCCCCCTGCCTCTTTGCAGCAATTGCAGAGCTTGCAGGGAAAAGCAAATTTTCTTAGAGATTCATTCCGAATTATGCCGAGGTGGCTAAGGGTTTCACACAATTACTGAAGCAGGACACACCCTTTCATTGGGATGCTACCGCCCAGGAGTCTTTTGAGCGTCTTAAGGGTCTCCTTGTTTCCACTCCATTATTGAGACCTCCGAACTACCATCGTGATTATACTCTCTATCTGGCCGCCGCCGATACCACTATCGGCATGGTTCTAGTGCAGGATGATGATGACGGCAATGAGCACGTTATCTATTACCTCAGCCGCAACCTCCTGGATACGGAAACTCGCTACGCTTACGTTGAGAAGTTGGCATTGGCCGCTGTCTCCGCCATCCAACGTTTCCGGCATTATATCCTCTTGCACACCACGACCGTGACTTCTGACTGCAACCCGATGACGTACATTTTGTCGCATCAGTTGCTGGGGGGCAAATACTCGAAATGGATCGTAATCCTCCAAGAGTTTGACTTGGAATTTACTGCTGCCAAGTCTAAGAAGTCTCTGGTCTTTGCTGAGTTACTCTGTTCTTTGCCATCTCCTTCTACACCCTCTCTTTCGGAGGATCATATCCCGGACGAAACTCTTTTTCTAATCAGCACCCTCGATCCCTGGTACGGGGATATTATTGTTTATTTACAAATGTCCTCTTTCCGCCCCGCTGTATCCAAAGATGCTCGGCGGCGGATCCGCCATCAATCTCAAACCTATCGGATCATAGGGGACACCCTATACCGTCTCGGCGTTGACTCCATTCTTCGCCGATGTCTTACCCTCGAGGAGGCTGAGAAAGTCCTGAATGACTGCCACTCTGGCGCCTGTGGTGGCCATATGTCCGGATATGTAAAAAAATCGTTCGCGCTTGCTATTTCTGGCCCTCCATCTTTAAGGATTGCATTCTTGTTGTCCGCTCATGTCATGCATGCCAGATATACCAGCAGAAGATGCGTGCACCACCGGCCCTGCTGCACCCTGTAGTGACTGTAGGCCCTTTTGCAAAATGGGCATTGATTATACAACCTGTAAGCCTCGCTCGGCCGGGGGGCATGGGTTTATTATCGTTGCCATTGATTACTTTACAAAATGGGCCGAGGCGATGCCCACATTAACTGAAGACGGTCATACAGTGGCGCAGTTTTTGTTCAATCATATTATTACGCAGTTCGGAGTTCCACAGGCTATCGTCACAGATCACGGAAAGCATTTCCGTAATCACATGATGACTGAATTGACAACCCAACTAGGCTTACGGCATGATAGTTCAACCCCGTACTATCCTCAGTCTAACGGCCAGGTTGAAGCCGTGAACAAGATTATGGTTACGATGCTTCAACGTACTGTTGACATGCATAAGTCTAATTGGCATCTGATGTTGTTCCCCGCCTTATGGGCCTACCACCTTATGCCACCGGTTTCACTCCATTTCAGCTAGTTTATGGACTGGAGGCTACCCTTCCCATAGAATGTGAAATTCCTTCGTTGAAAATAGCCGTCGAGTTGCTTCCCAACACTACTCTGGTAGAGGAACGACTTCTTTATCTAGAACGGTTAGACGAGACCAGTCGTTTAGCCTCCCTAGCCATCGAAGCTCAAAAGAAGAGAGTCAAAACTCATTTTGACCACACGATTCATCCTCGTTCCTTTGTTGAGGGAGACCTTGTCTTGCTATACGATCAAGCAAATGACAAGCTGGGGGCAGGTAAGCTCGAGCCCATGTGGCTAGGCCCTTACATTGTAAAGAGAGTATTGCAAAAAGGGGTGTACGAGCTAGTTGACTACGAAGGTAATCCTCTTGATAAGCCCCGCAATGGGCTGTAATTGAAAAAGTACTATGCATGATTCATGCGCTTCGATTTGTACATGTGTGTGTGTGTGTGTGAGTTTTCATGTTTTCAGTTTGGTGTGAAAGCGTGATTGCCCCTTATTGTGTCTTTTTGCTTCTTGTGCAGATGTCAGGTGCACCTTACATTGGTTTCGCTGATGGTGCCTCCCGCACCACTCGAAATTTGTCCTCTGCGGCGTGGGTGATCTACGATCCTCACGGTGAGTTGATAGATCTTCAAGGTGTCTGTTTAGGATGTACTACAAACAATGTTGTTGAATATAGCGTTGTTATTGAATTATTAGCCGAGGCAATTAATCTCGGTATTCGTACATTGCTTGTTAACCTAGACTCTCAACTTGTCGTCCATCAGCTCAATGGGCGATATTTCGTCAGAGACCGTCACATTTTAAGGTTGTACTTACGTGTTAAATTGTTAGAAAGGAATTTTGACTTTATCACATATCAACATATTCCACGACGATTAAACACATTATCTGATGCATTGGCCAATCATGTATTAGATAGACATTTGCGTAATTTATAATCAAAACATTATACAAGCAAGCACATAAAAGCACAATAATAAACCATAGGCATATGTATATATATATATATATATATATGTGTGTGTGTGTGTGTGTGTGTGTGTGTGTGTGTGTGTCATAATGTTTGCACTGCGTGCGTTACAAAACCCAAAAATAATACATGTTCATCCTGATACATCCTCGGACAACATGTCCCTCAAAAAATATGCATGAAAGAAGCCTAGGAGTCTATTCGTGGTGGTGCTCATGATAGCACGTCACTGCACGCACCAAGCGTCTCAACAGACGATGGATGCGGGTCGGCACCCCCGCTGTGTGCCTCTGATATGCAAAGGGCACGTCCGCCAATCTAGCGTAGACTGGAATCCCTTGGGTAAGTCCCTCGAGATTCTTCACCAGCTCTTCCCCCACGGCTCCCCTTGCCTGAGGGTCAGCTGCAGGTTGGTCCCTCCGCGCTATAGGAGACAAGCCGGCTGGTCGCTCTGGGCCCACATCTGCATATACATACAGTTGTTATCAGAACATGCATGTATTGACAAAAAAATGAAAATACATAAAACACCAAAAAGAGAAGATCATACCTAACTCCTCTTCCCACTCCTCCCCCTCTGGCAGTGGGAGGTCTGGATCCCCCATGAAGTTGGTTCCCGCGTATGGCCAATCCTCTACCACGATCAGCTGACGGCGAAGCCATATGAAGAACTCAGGCCTCCATGACATCTATTGGCCCCCTCCTCCTCTGGGCATCAATGCTGCCCAGCGAGCCATCCTAGGCTCTCGTGGCAATGGGTCCGCCACTACAGCTCCCTGGTACTGAAAAAGTGGCAATCGTTCCAAGAAGAACGACACCACAATCGAGCCATACCCGAACTGTTTCACTCCCCCGCGCTTACACTTTGTAAGTTGCCTTTTGATATTTGTAGTCACCGCTGTAGCCCAGTCAAAAATGGTGGGGCTAAGGCATTCTGTCGCTAGTAACAGATGATTCTTGCTTGCCTCATGGGGCGCCTGTACCCCAGCTGCATGCGTGATAGTGAACAGTATCACTCTAAGAGCCAAGTCATGGATGGTGGCGATATCCACCTTAGCATTGTTTTTCCCAAATTGTGCCTCTGGGCACACACGAGCCTTCACTTCACCTATCTTCTCCCCGGAAGGCCTGCTTCTGGTCAAAATGGGGCTCGCCCCTCTCCGTGATAGCCCAGTAATGAAGTACACATCAGATACATCCAGCTCTAAGGTTTGATCCCATAAGCGGAATACTTGGTCATCAACATCCCAAGCATCCACTATGAACTGTAATAGCTCCGGTTGAGCTCGCAGATAAGAGGTGAGGAAGAACTTTTTGAGACCACAGTCTCTCAAAGCATTCATACATCCCTCATCCGCTATGGCCAAGGCATCTATGGCATCATGCTCCCTTTCTTTCCATTCCACCACCATTTTTGCTTGTTTCCTGCACCCACAAGGATGAATACATCATTAATGAAACCCTGGTAGGCTTACAAACCGGACAAATTTCAAAAATGATGGGTAAATTCAAATAAAAAGTTAGGTCGCGCGGTTGGCGCGACTGTTTCTAAAACAGTCGCGCCAATAGTGCGGCACCTTTGGGTAAATCACCCCATTGGTGCGGACCCGTGCCAGATACCCGCGCCAATGGGGCGCGACCCTAAATTTTAAAATCCCCCTTGCGGAGGCTCAATCAAGGAACAAAATGCATAAAACAAGTATGGAAATGGAGCTAAAGGAAGCGCCTCTTACCTGGAACTGGCGGAATTTCAAATGGTTGCCCGGATTGGCGGTAATCGCTGCTTGAAGTTTTCTCCCCAAATGGACCACCACCACTATGCAAGAGGTAAAAAGTAAAAGTAATTCTATTTTTTACATTTTCACCATATTTATAGACTTTTTGACTTGTAATTAGGGTTAAAGAGTTCTTTTTTGAATATTCTAATATATTTTTGGTCGAAAATAGATTTTACGCTTGCTATTGATGCTATGACAGGTCCTTTTTGCAACTTCGATGGTGAGACGAGTTGTATTTTATACTTTTTCGGACTCGGTAAATACACAAAAAAGTCACTATGGAGTCATCTTTCAGCTCTTTTCTGACTCGCTAAAAATGAAAAGATTTCCGGGTTTCCCCTCTTGACTCGTTAAACATAAATAAGAGGCGGTCATCTTTAAACCCTTTTCCGACTGTGTAAAAACAAAAAGATCGTCGAACCTTTGTCGTTTCAGGTTCGTAAATGGTTACGAAACGACGTGATGTTGATTTCTTTTTTACTTTTTAAGATCGATATCACTACTCATGAAAAGTACTCCTCGATCGTAATGGTCGGGCGGTTCTTTCGAGCATTGTTTTATACTTTTTCGGGCTCGAGAGACACAACTTTATGAAAAAGGACCCCCCTAGAGTTTACTTTTCTGCTGTCTTTTCAGACTCTCTAAACAGGAAAAGGCGCCGAGTTCTTCCTTTGTCAGACTCGTTAAAACTTAATGACATCGGATTCCGTCGAAATGATGCCCACAAGCATATGCTATCCCCGTCAAGCTTGTTAAAAAATAACTGGGGTACTTGCCATAAATGGTGGGGAAAATGGATCCATAATCATTGTCGTGTCGGCAGTATGTCGCTCTTGAACATGGCACTAGTCTGCATTCGTGTCTGGGTGGGAACATCTCATCTTGTTTCACATTAGCCTCCGTGGGTTTGGGTTATCCTGTTTGACCTCTCATTTGCTCATTGCCTTGTCACCATGACCTCTGCTCATTTGATGTCAAATACTGCCAAGTCCACTGTCGTGCCGCCGATATGTTCAAGGGAAGTTGACCTCTGCAAAATTACAACCTTCCTCTGATACCTCACATAATTTTGATTCACCACAACATCTTTCCTCTGTCTCGTGTCAATGATGTGGGAAACATTATGGCCCACCTTTGATCAAGGTCACTCCCTGTCGACTTCAGCTCATTATCTAGGAAGCTGATCTAGAGATTCCCTTCGGTGCCTTGGAGCCTGCATGCCTCAATGGCAGGTTCTTCGTGTTTGACGAGAGGTTTTCATCATTGGCCTCCGATCGAATGATTCTACGGGTGTTCGACGCCAGCTCATTGATTCACACACCATAGATTGTACCTATAGTACCTTGAGGACCATTGTCATTATTGGTGGTACCTCTCGCGTCTGTTAACAGTTTTCATCATTGACTGGTAATTAGACAATGTTCATGCATGTTCGACTTCAACTCATGTATTCGCATGCTTGAACTTGTACTCTGTTCGTGTCGAGATGGAGCGCAAGACCCTGGATTTTGTCTATTGGGATCCAGGCTGCGATTTGTGGCTTATTATGATCATTACATGACTCATTCACTGGATGGCTGCGACCATGCCTGAGTCTATTTATCGATCCTCTTTGTATGTCTGTGTCCATACCTTGGATCTAGATCATTATGTACTCTATTATGGATGGCTGCGCCCATACCACATACATCATGTACTTGAGATATCAGTTGTACTTCTTTACACAGGTTCTCCAGCGGCCATGTTTCCAGTCACGCATGTTCTTGTAAAGCATTTCACACCTCTCTCTCTCGGGCCTCATGCTTTAGGGGGCATCTGTTACACAGCAATTTGTCACTGTTTGTCACCCTCCCTGTTACCCCTCTCCCACACACTAGAGGACTCATTCTGGGACCTGTGAGAAGTGACATGACCTGAAACCACTTGCATCATATTCCTCTAAGTATGAGTTTCATGTGCCCTGAAGACATCTCCTGCAAAATACCCATGAAAACAGCTCTTTTTGCATTAGCGCGGGTCCACAGTTCACTGCTCGCGCTAATGAGGGAAATCCTCTAAAAAGGGCGCGCCATTGGCGCTCTGTCTCAGAGTCGCACTCGTGCCAACCGAATTGAGTAAAGTTTTCAACCACCAAACTCCCGAAGGTTCTCTTCAAATCCATTTCACCAACTGAATCTATGTTGAGCAAGGATGGTTTGGCTTCGAATCTCCATAGAAGGGAAAGTGGTTTGCCACCTTTCATGGAAGTTTCCAAGTGATAAAGCCAATCCCATGAATAATGTGGTTGATCCTATCTCTTTCCTCTCTATCTATAAAAGCTTGCCTTTATGCCTTGAGCAAGCTAGTGAGAGTTACAGTAGTTCTGGTCCCAACATCGTGATAGAGAGTTTGAAGCTGCAAGAGCCTTCTTTGCACCCATAAGGCCAAATCTAAGTAAGGAGATTCTTGTCACCCAAAGAGAGAGAGGCTTGTTCCTCATCCCAACAAGCTTTGCAAGACTTTTGTAGCTGACTACCCAACCAAAGGAGGATTTGACGTCAGAACAATGGTTGTATTCATCTTTGTTACTTATTAATAATAGATGACTGTCATTATGGTTCCACTCTCATTGTCTTATGTTTGATGTTGAGTTATATCTTTTCTGACTGATATATAATTGCATCTACTAGATTTTATGCTTGTTTTCGTGTTTTTCTTTGCATGTGCAGGTGTCCAATCACGGAGATTGTGGGGATCATGACCGGCCAAAGCAAAGGAACGAGGGCAACATCTCTTCTACGAACACTAGCGTTGGAATCCAAGTAGGTTCTCACCATCTACTTTGTATTTGCAATTAGGGACTTGCGTGATAGCATTGTGTGATTGTTGCTAGACCCGGTCTGGGCTAGTAGGGATCATCTCTGTCCGCAGAGAAGATTTACCTCCACAACAGGGCCCATGGTATTAGTTGATGGTATGAGGGAACCATGGTAATGACCCATGGTATTGTATGTATGAGGCCTATATAGAGGCTAGAGACTCCAAGTCAAGGATTATTGTATGAACATGCATATGGCTTGTGGAGTGTTCTCCTTCCTTAAGGAGTGAATGTATGGTGTTGCCCTACTTTAACGGTTTGATCAATAAAGAATCATTTCATATTATTTCTGGGTTTATTTGCATTATCTTATATTTTCATATCAGATCTATAATATTTCCGGGTTAGATCTATAACAAGTGGTATCAGAGCTATTTTCGAGTTAGATCTGCGCTGCTACTCTCCCGCTGTCACCACAATTTCTGCAAAAAAAAGCTGATTTTAAATCAACGATATCTCCCTCATCCGGACTCCGATTCAACTGATTTTTTTTTGAAATTGGGTATTTTTTCACAAAGAATCCAGATCTACAATTAGATTTTGTAGATCTTGTGCTAGGACATCCAGATCTGCGCCACAAATTCACTGCCCCCAAAAATTGTCTGCAACACCACTGATTTTTAGATCAATGATATCTCCTTCATCCGGACTCCGATTCAGCCGATTTTTTTTTGAAATCGGGTATTTTTTTCCATAGAATCCAGATCTGCAATTAGATTTTGTAGATTTTGCACCAAAACATACAGATCTGATCTACAAACTAGCCGCCCCCGAAATCCTGCAAAAAAAAAAGTTCTCCACTTTTGCCCAAGAAAGTGCTATGATACCACTTGTTATAGATCTAACCCGGAAATACTATAGATTTGATGTGGAAATATAATATAATGCAAATATACCCAGAAACAATAAGAGAGAAATAGATAGAAATGATTCTTTATTGATATCAAACCCTTAAGGTAGGGCAACACCATACATTCACTCCTTAAGGAAGGAGAACACTCCACAAGACATATGCATGTTCATATAATAATCCTTGACCATCCCTTGACACAGAGTCTCTAGCCTCTATATAGGTCTCATACATACAATACCATGCGTCATTACCATGGTTCTCTCATACCATCAAACTAATACCATGGGCCCATTACATTATTACTAACTACTCGTGGTCCCTTACATGATATGGGTTAGCCACCTTATTTATTACTATGGCCCATCTCATTATTACATTATTACCTTGGGTACCTCCCTTCGTACCCCATATTATCCCCCATAGGTATATAACATTCCACCCCCCTTAGCATGTTTCGTCCCCGAAACATGGGAAGAAAAAAAATAATAAGATCTACTCAGAAGAGTAGTCCATTGGTACCATGCACGTGCATCTAGCCATCCAAGAGAGAGATGAACCCTCGGTCTCGCTGGTGCCTCGCTCACTTGAGATGGAAGTTGACTGTGGTAGCTCTTCTGTGTTGATGTGTAGTAGGTGGATCTTCGCTCCTCTCTATCTGTCCTGCGAGGGTTGTTGTCCGTGTGGCTAATTGGTTGCCATCTTGATGGTTGTCTTGCGGGGTGATGTGGGTGATGATATGTTGAATTTTTAACCCATGATGGCTTTTTCTTTAATTCACCCCTTACTGGCACCTAACTGTTATGTTTTGGTGCCTGTTGTGGTGTCTTATCTTCCAATATTACTTCCACTACTGAGCCCTCATCTTATGTATCAGCACCTGTAACCTTTTCTGCTACAACCTTTGTTTGTGTTTGATTGTCGACCATCAACTGCTCATCATTTGATATGTTAGTCCCTGGAACATCTTCTGCGTCAACCTGTTTATTGATGGAAATATCCTGTAATGTAATTTTCTTCTTTTTATACAAGAGTTTTAGGAATTTTTTCTGCACGTTAATATTTATAGTACCCACAGATTCCATCCAAGAATATCCTAAAACAACATCCATATTATCCATCTTTGAAGTATAAAAATCACCATGCAACACATACTTATCCATACAAATCTTCAAATCCTTATACACTTGAACATCCTCATCATCCACCTGTGTGTTTTCAATGTGTTTTGCAGGAACTTGCAATTTTTTGGCCAAATTAACATTGATGAAATTATGCTTGCAACTAGGATTTATAGAAACAATGATCTTCTCTTTCTGAATCAATCCATGAACCTGCAATAAGGAGATACCAGAAAAAAATAACCCTTTAGGTTCCTTGGTTTCCTTCTTTTCTATAAACTCTTTGCTAGGCTGTGTGTCTGTCTATGCGAGCTTATCCACAAGATTAGCTTTACGGTCAAAGTGGTCCATAAGATATTTTGTGAATGTGTCCCAAGTCAAGGGCCTTCGATAGCAACGTTAATGCCATTGCCACCATTGCCGTCTTTCATTGTCCAAGTACATTATTCCCACACTCAACTGAGTCTCATCATCCATGATGTAATTCAATCTAAAATATTTCTCCATTTGTGCTAGCCATTTGGCTGCATGAGAGCCATCAAATTTTTTACAAGTCCCTGAAATTCTGACCTAGGGCCACCATCACAAAAAAAATTGGCGAAAATTTGAAATGGTCACAAATCCATCAATATTGCTCAGAATCTGTATTATGACCTGTTTTCGGAAATGGAACAACCATTCTGCATCTACCCATGTGATAGAAATCCTGATCGAGACACTGGAATTTCATATCTGCGCTGCTACTCTCTCGCCGTCACCACAATTTCTGCAAAAAAGAGTTGATTTTAAATCAGTGATATCTCCCTCATCCGGAATCCGATTCGACTGATTTTTTTTTTTTTTAATTGGGTATTTTTTCACAAAGAATCCAGATCTGCAATTAGATTTTGCAGATCTTGTGCCAGTACGTCCAGATCTGCGCTGCAAATTCGCTGCCCCGAAAAATTGTCTATAACACCACTGATTTTTAGATCAGTGATATCTCCTTCATCCAGACTCCGATTCAGCTGATTTTTTTTTTGAAATCGGGTATTTTTTCACATAGAATCTAGATCTGTAATTAGATTTTTTAGATCTTGTACCAGAACGTACAGATCTGATCTGTAAACTCGCCGCCCTCGAAATCCTGCAAAAATAATAAAGATATTCTCCACTTTTTATAGCTCTGATACCACTTGTTATAGCTCTGATATCACTTGTTATAGATCTAACCGAGAAATATTATAGATCTGATATGAAAATATAAGACAATTCAAATAAACACATAAATAATATGAAATGCTTCTTTATTGATCAAACCCTTAAGGTAGGGCAACACCATACATTCACTCCTTAAGGAAGGAGAACACTCCACAAGCCATATGCTTGTTCATACAATAATCATTGACTATATTCCTTGACTATCTCTCCATGTGGAGTCTCTAGCCTCTATATAGGCCTCATACACACAATACCATGGGTCATTACCATGGTTCCCTCATACCATCAAACTAATAGCATGGGCCCACTACCTTATTACTAACTACTTGTGGTCCCTTACATGATATGGGTTAACCACCTTATTTATTACTATGGCCCATCCCATTATTACATTATTACCTTGGCTACCTCCCTTGGTACCCGATATTATCCCCCCTAGGTATATAACAGTGGCAGCCACGCTTCGACCGTCTGAACGAGTTTCCTTTTGAGAACTTGCAATCACAAACAAGCATACATCAAATAACACCTGTATAGCTAATATAATAAATCATATTTATCATGGTGATCAAGGAATCCATGAAATAAACCATAAAACACAACTTATTGAGAAAAATAAACTTGATTGTATTAACTTTGAAAAAAGAAGAACTTTACAACCTTTGGTGCCTTGATGTTGTACAAGCTCCTCCCAGGGTCCAAAACAAGAATCTCCTCTACTTTGACAAGCCTCACACTCTTCCAAATGAGATCAACAAGGTATGTAATATTTCCTCACTTAAGCTTAATTAGGAAGACTAAGTTACAACAACATTTCACCTCAAAAATCTTTAGATTTCAACCTCCTCAGTAACCAGCCCAATGCTTCATTTTATAGTGAAAAGGAAGGAGGTTAGAGGTCCACCTATGAAGGGATAGAGTCCTCCTTCAAAGGAATAAGCTCCTCACATCAAGGGGTTAGCTCCTTAAGGTATGGGATGCATGAACCTTAAAGGAGTGAACTTGCCACCTCAAGATTCCTTCTAGAAGCTTCCAGAAATGACTCAAAGTGAGCTTTTAAGAATGTACTTGCGCATTTTTTACTTTTACAGGGGTCCGTACCCATTACACAGAGACAGAGTGGTCAAGTACGCAGGGGACATGACCAGTAGGTGTGGGACTGCAGGTAATGTGAAGAGAAAGTGCAGAAGCAGATTTTTAGAGACTTTTAAGAGCTTTCTCTTATTTTTCAAGGCTTAACATGAAGAACTGAGGTTTAAGACTTACAAAGGAGGTAAGTATGAGTGGTGATAGACTCATACCGATTGTAGAACATCATGGTGACAATATTTTGTGCAACACTTAGAGAGTACAAGGGGAATTGTTCACATATGCCTCTCGAGACGAGCATGGCCAACATTACCACTCATGTGCTACCGAGTGGGGATGGAGAGAAGATGAAAATTGGCCACCCTACAAATGACCCAAGGCCATCATTCAGGCAAACCTAAAAAAACAACTCAATTACCAACCCACCTTTCACATGGAAAGAAAACCTATCACTTGTATCATTTGGATGGGCATAAGGGACTAGGACGAGCCAGGGAACCACACCACAACAACCCATACAACTCCAAGAACTTAGAGAGCAGAAGGGGAATTGTTCACATATGTCTCCAGGGCCTATCATGGCCAACATTACCTCTCATGTGCTACCGAGTGGGGTTGGAGAGAAGATGAAAATCGGCCACCCTACAAATGACCCAAGGCCATCGTTCAAGCAAACCCAAAAAAACAGCTCAATTACCAACCGACCTTTCACACTGAAAGAAAACCTATCACTTTTATCATTTGGATGGGCACAAGGGACCAGGATGAGCCAAGGAGCCACACCAAAAGAACCCATAAAACTCCAAGAACATAGAGAGCAGAAGGGGAATTGTTCACATATGCCTCCCGGGACGAGCATGGCTAACATTACTGCTCATGTGCTACCAAGTGGGGATGGACAGAATTTGAAAATCAGCCACCCTACAAGTGACCCAAGGCCATTCTTCAGGCAAACCTAAAAAAACAACTCAATTACCAACCCACCTTTCACACAAAAATAAAACCTATCACTTGTATCATTTGGATGGACTTGTATCATTTGGATGGGCACGAGGGACCAAGACGAGCCAGGGAGCCACAAAACAACAACCCATACATCTCAAAGAACTTAGAGAGTAGAAGGGGAATTGTTCATATATGCCTCTTGGGACGAGCATTGCCAACATTACTACTCATGTCCTACCAAGTGGGGATGCAGAGAATATGAAAATCGGCCACCCTACAAATGACCCAAGGCCATTCTTCAGGCAAACCTGAAAAAACAACTCAATTAACAACCCCACCTTCCACAAGAAAATTTGACTGAGGGACCAAGATGAGCATGGCCAACATTACCTTTCATGTGCTACCGAGTGGGGATGGAGAGTATATGAAAATTGGCCACCCTACAAATGACCCAAGGCCATCCTTCAGGTAGACATGAACAAACATCTCAATTCCCAACCCACTTTTCACATGAACAGCAAACCACGCTCGAATGAGTTTACATGGGCACCCTCACATGACTTGACCTGGCTCAATTGAACGAGTTTTCAAGGGCGCCCTCACATGACTTGACCCACCCAAATGAGTTTACATGGGCACCCACACACGATCGAAATGAAGCCACAAGGGTGAGCCGGGAAAATGAGCCACACGAACATGCACAAGGACCACCTCGGGTCACAATTTAGCATTGTTTATATGGGCTCGTGTGCTTGGGTGCACCTTCACACTAAACAAACTGATTGAATGACTTTACATGACGACCCTCAAACAACCCACCCGAATGAGTTTACATGAGCACCCTCACATGATCGAAATGAAGGCACAAGGGAGACTTGGGCAAACGAGCTGCGCAAACATGCACATGGCCCATGTTGGGTCACAACTTAGAATTTTTGGTATGGGCTCGTGTGCCCGAGTGCGCCCTCACAATGAATGACCTGATTGGATGAGTTTACCCGGGCGCCCTCAAATGACCTGCTAGAATGAGTTTACATGGCAAATGACCCGCCCGAACGAGTTTACACGGGCGCCCTCAAACGACCCGCCCGAACAAGTTTACATGGAAAACAACCCTCCCAAAAAAGTTTACATGGGAGCCCTCACACAACACGACATGACCTGACACGACTGAACAAGTTTATATGGGCACCATCACATGAAACGACCCAACCTTCCTGAAAGAGTCTACACGGCCGCCCTCAAATGACCCGCCTGAAAGAGTTTACACAACTGCCCTCAAATGACCCGCCTGACAAAGTTTACACGACTACCCTCAAATGACCTGCCTGAACAATTTTACATGGAAAATGACTTGCCCGAATGAGTTTGCACAGAAAATGACCCACCTAAACGAGTTTAGGCGGCAAACGACCCGCTTGAACGTGTTTACATGGCAAATGACCCACCCGAACGAGTTTACATGCCAAATGGCCCGCCCAAATGAATTTACATGGGCACCCACACAGGACCAAAATGAAGGCACAAGGAAGAGGTGGGAAAACGAGGTGCACGAACAAGGACAATGCCCACCCCGTGTCACAACTTAGTATTTTTGATACTGGCTCATGTGCCTGGGCGTGCCCTCACACTGAACGACCTGACCAAATGAGTTTACATAGGTGCCCTCAAATGACCCGCCTGAACGAGTTTACACAAGCGCCCTCAAATGACCCACCCAAATGATTTTACATAGAAAACGACCCGCCCAAACAAGTTTACAAGGGCACCCTCAAATGACTCGCTCGAACGATTTTACATGGCAAACGACCCACATGAACAAATTTACATAGGCTCCCTTAAATGGACCCTCGAATGAGTTTACATGACAAATGACCTGCCTGAATGAGTTTACACGGGCGCCCTCAAACGACCCGTCTGAATGAGTTTACATGGCAAGCGACCCTCCCGAATGAGTTTACATGGGTGCCCACGCACGACCGAAACAAAGGAACAAGGGAGAGGCGAGCAAACGAGGCGCAAAAACATGTACAAGGTTCACCTCAGTTCACAATTTCGCATTTTTGATACAGGCTTGTCTGCCCGAGCGCGCCCTCACACTAAATGACCCACCCGAACGAGTTTACATTGTTGTCCTTAAACGACCTACCTGAACGGGTTTACATGGCAAATGACCCACCCGAATGAGTTTACATGGCCACCCTTAAACGACCCACCCGAACAAGTATACATGGCAAACGACCCGCCCCAACAAGTTTACATGACTACCCTCAAACGACTCGCCCGAACAAGTGTTCATGGCAAATGACTTGCCCGAACGAGTTTACATGGCCGCCCTTAAACAACCCGCCCGAACGAGTTTACATGGCAAACAACCTGCTTGAACGAGTTTACATGGCAAATGACCCACTCAAACGAGTCTGTACGGGTGCCCTCAAACGACTTGCCTAAACGAGTTTACAGGACAGATGACTTGCCCAAACGAGTTTAAATGGCAAACAACCCACCTGAACATGTTTACATGGCAAACGACCCTCCCAAATGAGTTTACATGGGTGCCCACGCACGACCGAAACGAAGGCACAAGGGAGAGACGGGCAAACGAGGTGCATGAACGTGCACAAGGCCCACCCCAGGTCACAACTTAACATTTTTGATATGGGCTTGTGTGCTCGGGCACACCATCACACAAAACGACCCAACCAAACGAGTTTACACGAGTACCCTCAAACGACCCACCCGAACGAGTTTACACAGGTGCCATCAAACGACCCACCCGAATGATTTTACATGGTAAATGACTGTCCCGAATGAGTTTACACATGTGCCCTCAAACAACTCGCCTGAAAGATTTTACATGGAAAACGACCTACCCGAATGAGCTTACATGGGCACCCTCAAATGGACAGCCCAAATGAGTTTACATGACAAACGACTAGCTCGAACAAGTTTACACGGGCACCCTCAAATGACCCACTTGAACGAATTTACACGGCAAACGACCCTCTCAAACGCGTTTATATGGTCCCCCACACACAACCAAAATGAAGGCACAAGGGAGAGCCAGCAAATTGAGCCGCACGAACGTGCATAAGGCCCACCCCGGGTCACAACTTAGCATTTTTGATACGGGCTCATGTGCTTGGGCACACCCTCACAATGAATGACCCAACCAAATGAGTTTACATGAGTGCCCTTAAACAACCCACCCAAACAATTTTACACGGGCGCCCTCAAACGACCTGCCCGAATGATTTTACATGGCAAATGAACCTCCTAAGTGAGTTTACATGGGCACCCTCAAACAATCTGCCCAAATGATTTTACATGGAAAACAACCCACCCAAATGAGTTTACACGGGCGCCCTCAAACAGACTGCCTGAACGAGTTTACACAGCCGCCCTCAAACAACCCACTCAAACGAGTTTACACAGTTTCCCTCAAATGATCCGCTTGAACGAGTTTACATGGAAAATGACCCACCTGAACGAGTTTACACGGCCGCCCTCAAATGACCCGCCAGAACGAATTTACATGGCAAATGACCCACCCAAATGATTTTACATAGGCTCCCTCAAATGACCTGCCCGAACAAGTTTACATGGCACACAACCCACCTGAACGAGTTTACACGGCAAACGACCCACCCGAACGCATTTACATGGTGAACAACCTGCCCGAATGAGTTTACATGCCAAATGACCCGCCTGATTAAGTTTACATGGGCTCCCACACACGACCGAAACAAAGGTACAAGGGAGAGGTGGGAAAACGAGGCACACGAACGTGCACAAGACCCACCCTGGGTCACAACTTAAGAATTTTTTATACGGGCTCGTGTGCCCAGGCGCACCCTTACAATGAACGACCCGACCGAATGAGTTTACATGGGAACCCTCAAATGACCCACCTGAAAGAGTTTACACGGGTGCCCTCAAATGACCCACCTGAACGATTTTATATGTCAAATGACCCTCCCGAATGAGTTTACATGGGCACCCTCAAACGACCCACCTGAATGAGTTTACATAGGCACCCTTAAATGAGCCGCTTAAATGAGTTTATAAAGCAAATGAGCCTCCCGAATGCATTTACACAGGCACTCTTAAATGACCCGCCCAAACGTGTTTACACACAACAAACGACCCTCCCGAAAGAGTTTACATGGGTGCCCACACACGACCGAAATGAAGGCACAAGGGAGAGGCGGGCAAACGAGGCACATGAATGTGCACAAGGCCCACCCTGGGTCACAACTTAGCATTTTTGATACAGGCTCATGCGCCCGGGTGCGCCCTCACCCTAAACGACCCGACCGAACGAGTTTACACGGGCGCCCTGCAATGACCCACCTGAGCAAGTTTACACGGGCACCCTCAACCGACCCGCCAAAACAATTTTACATGGCAAACGACCCTCCCGAATGAGTTTACATGGGTGCCCTCAAATGACTCGGTTGAACAATTTTACATTGAAAACGGCCTACCCAAACAACTTTACATAGGCACCATAAAATGACCCACCTGAACAAGTTTACATGGAAAACGACCTGTCCAAACAAGTTTACACAGGCGCCCTCAAATGACCTACCCAAACGAGTTTACATGGCAAATGAACCGCCCAAACGAGTTTACACGAACGCCCTCAAATGACCTACCTGAACGATTTTACACGACAAGCGACCCGCCTGAACGCATTTACACAGCAAATGACCCACCCGAATGAGTTTACATGGAAAACGACTCACTTGAACGCGTTTATACGGGAAAAGGACCGGCCCGAACGAGTTTACATGGGCGCCCTCAAACGACCCGCCCGAACAAGTTTACATGGAAAACAACCCGCCCGAATGACTTTACACGAGCCAACGACCTGCCCCAATGAGTTCACAATGGCGCCCTCAAATGACCTGCCCGAACGAGTTTACACGGCAAACGACCTGCCAGAACGAGTTTACATGGGCACCCACACACAACCGAAATGAAGGCATAAGGGAGAGTCGGTCAAACAATCCACACAAACATGGACAAGGCCCACCCCTGTTCACAACTTAGCATTTTTTATACGGGCACATGTGCCCTGGGCGCCCCTACACGACGCGACCCAACTTGCCTTGGGCGACCCAACTTGCCCAAATGTGTTTGCATGGGCACCCTCACATGACACGACCTGAATGAAATTTAGGGTTTCCATGTTTGCATGACTTGAACGAAATTTAGGGTTTCCATGGGTGTACAACCCGAATGAAGGCATGAGGGAGCTTTGAGCAAACGGGCCTCACAAATGTGTAGAAGACACACAGGTGTTCATGAGTTAACATTTTTGGCACAACCATGTGTGCCCGGGAACCCAAACACAACATGAAATGAATCGACTACACATTGGGCAAAACGACCTAACCCACTCGAACACATTTGCATGGGCACCCACACACAACATGACTTGACCCACCCGAACGAAATTTGGGGTTTCCATGGGTGCATGACCTGAATGAAGGCACAAGGGAGCGTCAGGAAAATGGGTCACACGAACGTGTAGAAGACACATGGGCGGTCACAACTTAGCATTTTTGGCACGACCACGTGTGCCCGAGCACCCACACACAGCATGACATGACTCGACCCGCCCTGGGTGAGCCGAGCCGACTTGCCCGAACATGTTTGCATAGGCACCCACACATAACATGACCCAACCCACGTGAACAAAGTTTGGGCTTTCCATGAGTGCACGACCCGAATGAAATTTGGGCTTTCCATGGGTGCATGACCGGAACGAAGGCATGCGGGAACATTAGGAAAATGGGCCACACGAATGTGCAAAAGACACATGGGTAGTGATGACTTAGTATTTTTTGCACGACCATGTGTGCCCGGGAACCCACACATGGCACGGCAAAACCCGACCCACCCTGGTGAGCCGACCTGACCCACCTGAATGTGTTTGCAAGGGTGCCTACACATGACATGACCCGACCTTCCTGAACGAAATTTGGGGTTTCCATGGGTGCATGACTCGAACGAAGGCACGAGAGTGTCAGGAAAACAGGCCGCACAAACGTGTAGAAGACACACAGGCGGTCACGACTTAGCATTTTCAGCATGGCCACGTGTGCCCGGGCACCCACACATGGCATGACCCAGCCCGCCCGAACGAAATTTGGGGTTTGCATGGGTGCACGACCCAAACAAAGGCACGAGGGTAGGAATATCTTTGACTCTAATACATAAATATACCTGGTGTAACATGCCCTTAAGGTCTTCAACATTTTCTTTTGACTCTTCGACTCACCTATAACACTTTAACATGTGCTAGGCCTATTTCAATGAGCAAGAAACTCAATGATATATTTCTTTTCTTGAATAAATACAAATATCAAAAGTACATTTATGAAGACCGAACCTAGTTACACTTTCTTCAACACCCCCTCTTAACTAGGGAGGTATTCATAAATCATTACAAGGTGTTTGGCTATTTTTCAATCTTGAATAATTCACATAAGAGAAACCGGATTGGCAATCCATTTGTTATAGCATCATAGTAGCCAACATTGTTCATAGCAAGACCTTGACTAACAATTTTATCTCTCATAAGATCATAGCACAATGTTGGCAAGACCAATGGCTTATAAATACCTTAGTCATTGTCTCTCAAGGTACATACCCAACCATGTGTTCCCTTAGTATGACCTTCTAGGACGATTCTTGTCTTGGGTTCCCAGCCCCCAAAGAATATCAATCCTCTTGCCTACTCTTGTCTTGGATGCCCTACACATCCTCAAAGAGAATCAGATGCCAGATGATTACCCAATCCTCCCATTCTTTCTTGCCAAGTGAAGACAAGAATGTTGTGTCTATCTCTTCCCCTTGATTGAGGAAGACATGCCCAAGTTTCCTCTGACAAGGAACTTGCCCAAGCTCCTTTGTAGTTGGGAACTTGTTAGAACTCCCTCTTAGCTAGGGACTTGTCCATTCATCAACAACGTCTTCTTTGTGGGTCCTTCAACTGCTTGATCTCCTTCTTTCCTTTGATGTCATGAAGTCTTTGTTTGAACTTCTTCTTGGCAGGGTACCGGCCATCGATCACTTTCCCTCCTGGTTTGTCATGTCATTGCTCCCTTCGTGGAAAGTGGCCTTCTTGATATATATCAGGTCCTTTTGTCATCTAGCTACTCCTTTGTCATCTTGTCTATGCTTCATAATACTTATCACATGGATTCTTAGTTGTACTTGCTTGTTCCCATACTTTGATTTAGTAGCCCTTCATGACTTCATCATGATATTGCTTCAACATCAAATGGTGCTTTTGTTGGATGGCTTCTTCATCATGACATATTTGTAGAGTTGAATCGGTTATCTGCACCTTACTATCTCCAAGGCCTTCATAGGTGTCAAGGGTCCTTTGATCTTTTTCTTCCTTTGTCAGAGTTGCCATGCCTTCTTTTGAGAGATGTTGAGGAATCTTGTCAAATAGTGATTCTTTGTGACCACGATGTTCTTCACATGCTTGATCTCTTTCTTCATTTTCTTCTTCTTGGATTGATTAGTCAACCACCTTATACTCCTTATGAGAGCACTTCTTCATGTTGACCTTTACTCCATTGTAGTACATGCCTCCGAGCATATCGTTGGCGAAAGAGATCCTTTTATTCTTGATCATGATTCTAGAACTTTTCCCATGACCCAATATATATGATGACATGACTTAAACTTTGATGCATACATACCTCATCTTGATTATGCTTTTATCATCTCGGCTTTATTTGATAGTTCTCCTCGATTGGTGTAGCCTTTCTTGCTTCATCTGCTCTCGCTTGTATATCATCCTTTCTTGAATCCCATAAATGGGACTCCCAATGAGACATCTACCCCCTTATGTATGAACCTTATTTTGAAGATTCTATCAGAGGATCTTGAAGACCCTTACCTTGCAAATGTTTCTTCCTTTGATGATGGAGGCCTTCTAAGAATTTTAATCATGATCAATCATTTTTTCATTGTGGATGAGACCCTATAATAGGTATGCTCCTTCTATATGAATATCTTGAGCTATATCTACACCATGCTCCTATATTCTAGAAGATATCTTTAACCATGCAATATATTCTATTTCTATATGCTCCTATACTACTCAAAACTTTGAAAGAAGACTTTAAGAAAAGAGGTTGACTTAGTCATAGTAGAGATCTGGAGGATCTTCCTTCTTTTGCTTCTTGTCGTCTTCTTTCACTTCTTGAGTTACATGAGCTTCTTCCCTTTTTCTCTTGTTGTTGTTGTCCTTCTTAAGTTTAGGACAATCCCTTTTGTAGCATCCATATTCTTGGCATCCAAATCATTGGACTTTGGACATGTAGTGGTCCCAACCAATTTGTTACTTTCCTTGCAAAAAGACATTGAGGTATACTCAGAAGGGGACATATACTTACTTGATAGAGTTTGAGATGTAGTGAACTTGCTTTCTTCTTGAAGACTTGATGGCTTGCCTTCCTTAGATCTTGATGTTCTTCAAGTTGCTTTCTTCAAATGGACTTGCTTGATGACTTGACTCATAGTGCCTTTCATTTTTCAAGATGGTGTAGCTTGATGTAGGTCCCTCTTTGATTTGTTCTTCTTGTAGGTGCCTTTATACAAGGCGTTTCTTCTTGCTTTGTAGTCTTCCATGATGAATGATAGATGGTAGACCTTCTTGTCCTTGATGTGATTGAGACTTCTTGGCTTGATGCTTCAACCTTGTAGATGTTCTTGAGATTCCCTTTCCTTGATGTGTCACCTTAGCTCTGATACTGTGTTGAAGAATTTGGGGCAATGGGGTATAGTAGGATTCTTCTAGACTTGATAACAATTTGTGAAGCTCTTTTACAATTCATCTTGTTAGCTTAATATTCTTCTCTTCTTATTAATACATGTGTGTTCATCAAACTAGTGCCAAAAGCATAAGAACAAGAACACAAGATGTTGGCTCTCTGCCAGGGCAAACCTTTCTCTCTCAAAGAGGAAAACCCTTTCATAAATTTCTCTTATTGAAGCTTCTTATTGATCAATGCCAAACCCTAGACCCTTGACAAGAATATCCTCCAAGCACAAGTCAAGTCCTTCCTCCTCTCTGCACTTTGTTTCTTTGGCACTTCATTCCCCGGCACTTTGTCCTTCTTTCAAATTTTGATAGTCCTTGGTAGACTAGCTCTAGAAGAGACTCCAACCTTTGATCCTTAGTGAGATCCTTTACCAATGAAGAAACCTTCATTCTCTTGACCAATCGAGCCTTTTTCTTGATGTGAGGTTGCAGACTCGATGTCCATTTTCTTGGGCCACGACTTCCATTGTGGGAGGGACACGAAAACACCAAGTTTAATGCACCTGGGTGATTTCCATCACGACGAGACATGGAAACCCCAAATTCCCCACCTTTGCAAGGCTTTCCACAAGGCGGGATAGGGAAAGCCTGGGTTCCCTGCAATTTGGTGACTTTTGTCGAGGAGGGACTGAGAGACCCAACGTCATGCCATATCCTAATGGTAGTCTTTCAACCACACATACACGGGTGTGGCACCACCGTACTTTTTCCTTTTACCAATACTTGAGTACACGGTTTGCGCCTACTTCAACACTTAGTCAATTTTCCAATAAGTGTTCTTAACAATGCAGTGAAAATAACTTATCATCAATTTATCTTCTTCAATTATTCTTTCATCTTGTCGTGTCATGTGGTTGTGTTGCATTTCCCACGGCTTGCACCACACAACCCCACACCTGAACTCCGACCGGTGTCACCCGCACCCAAGTATGCCACTTGTATGCTCGACTTTCCATTCCGTGGTGCCCAAACTCTTCCCGTCTGTGCGGGCCATAGTGAGCGCGCATGACACCACATAGTGTGCGCATGACACCATGCAGTGGGGCCTAGCTGCCCAGTCGGTAACCCGACCTTCCTTGCTTGTCTACACTACCAAGTCCAACCTGTCCGTTGGTAATCTGCCTGCTGGTGTCCTTTTAACCATAGCCTTCTCTTCCTTCTATTTTCACCCAACTCCTTCCTTCGCACTTGTTCTGTGATGTGGAAGTTTGATTTTGATGTCCCTTGGTTGAATGCCATCCACCTTACTTATATGCATTGTTTCGCCCAAGGGCCATGTCTCTCGAGGATAACAAGGGTCGACTTTGTTAGCACCTAAATCTGCCTTAGGCTGAAGGAAGGCAAAAATTAGGGTAACCACAAACCACATTCAGTCTAGTAGCTAGCCCTACCAGAGTAGGAGAGGGCTCTCTTCGAGTCACGCTCAACTAACAGATAGGAAAAATGGTCTGAGATGACTTAAAATGCAATATTTACCTTAGGCTAGTAAGTGAAAATGGATTTTGGAAAATATTTTATGAAATGACCGAGCTTCTGGGATGTATATGGGACTGGTGCTCAACAAAGAACAAAGAATTGAAAATGAAGGCACAGATTATTCCGTGAGGCAAGGTAGGCGGCAAGCACAGACATTTCAACTTAAGGTAACATGGAATGGAAAGATTGTTGAAGAGATTGAAAAGGGTATGGTCGCATGAATCCTTTTCAACAGAAGAATAACACTGCACATGAAATTTTCCCACAGGCAGAGCAATATAAATTGAATTCTACCTAATCTCACGTAGAAAATTTTACTGAAATGAAGCATGAAATGAAATATGAAACATAAAAAGATACATATGGAACATAAGAACACATTTGCTACACTCACGACCACAATCTCATGAAACAGAGCCACTGCCTTTCATTAATCCTCTGTCAAAAATACAAAGTGCAGAAACAGAGTTTCTTTCCCACAGTCTCCCAAAAGTTACAAGCCAACGAACCCTTTGCAAATAACTTGCATACACTATATAGAAAGTGTAGTGAAGAGATGGAATGCCCAGGGTTTGGGAAGTTACTCAAATCATTTCGAAAAGGAGATGGAGAACCAAGCATCAGCTACAGGTGCAGGGCTCTCAAGCATGACATTTGGCTGGGGTGACCCTTTGCATTCTTTTGCCACTTGGATAGATGCCCATATGGAGAGAAAACTCTTCAAATTCCGCCTTTGGTGCCAAAAAACCGAAGTGTATATGACTGGGCCCACTTGGAGAAGTCGCGACCCAAAATTTCGCGAAACGGGAGCAAACTGGCCGTTTTTTCCCCTGTGGGCCGTGCCATTTTCTCTGTGCGTCGCGCCACTTTGGGACCTGTTTTGGCGCACTTGCAGGTGTCCAAAATGTGCCTAAGTGGGCTTGTTGGAAAGCCTATTTTGTCTAATTTCTAACCAAACTAGAATTTTCAAATTTGGTCCTCATTTTCCCCTCCAAATCTTCATTCTCCCAAGACTGCTTTCTGTGTGTCAAAAAAGTGGCAGAGAGGCCCTTTTTGGGTTTTTTTGACCTTTAGGAGACCCAGATTTTGTCAAAATTGATTTCCCAGACACCAGTAGTCGTAATTTTTGATGCTGAATCCAAATATTCAAGAGGTTTCTCCATTGGAGGCCTAGAATTTTAGCGTCATGCCAGTGGCGCGGCGCACAGGGAGAAATTTCCTGTTTTTTGTCCAAAAAATCAAAATTTGACCAAAACTTCACCAAATTTACTAAAATTTGGGCTAAAGGTTCCTTATGGGGTGCCATGGTGAGCCAAGGAAGCCTCATCCAAGATTATAAGTCTATATTTCTCCTTTTCCCATTTTTCCCTTTCTGATGCCTTCCATAGGTTTGCCTTCAAATTCCTTATTCGTGCCTTGCAAACCTTGTTCCGTGCTCAATAGTGGTTTTTCATGTTCCTGAGCATGTCCCTGTCCTTGTGTGCTTTCGTTGACAGCTTATCTAAGTGGATGTGGATCCTCTCGAGCCAAATCCCTCAATCAGCTTCTATCTCCTGCTGAATAGGTGTCTTCTCATTTAGGCTTCTTTGGGCAGCCTGCTGGTCTTCACAGATGTTTTGCAGCTCCATGATCTCATGCTAGTCCTTAGGCTGCTTGTTTCTCTACTCCAAATACTTGATGATCCATTTGGCCCTCTCCACATCTGCATCATCATCCTGAATGAGGATGAAATCAGCCTCCTATTCACCTGATGGCTCCTCATCATGCATAGGTTTCTTGTCATTGTCCTGTATTGCTCTGAGGGGAGCATAAGCAAGCAAATCCAAATTAACCTTCTCCTTTTTCCTAATTAGGGTTTCCTGGAGCATTTTCTTCAATTGCTTGATTTTGACTTTGGAGACCTGATTCCTTGTGTAGAAATGAGTAGCCATGCGTCTTTGAAATTTGTTATCTCTTTTGGCCTTCTTAAGAAGACTGTTTAAATGGAAATTTAATTTGTCAAGCCAAACTCCCTATTTTCATTGATTTCTCCTGTGGGCATGTTCTCTTGAAGCTATGTCACTGTGGGTCTCCTCCTCATATTCTGATGAAACCTCAGATGCCATGACTGTTGTTTTAAAAGTTGAATTTGGGCTGCCCTTTGATTTAAATGAAACTAGAAGTTGCTTTGACAATCTGCCACGAAGGGAACAATTTAATAGGGAGCATTAGGATGGGGATAATATAATGGGAATAGGGGTTTATAGGAGAATTTTTTTTAGGGATATACAGGGGTTTTTGGGGTATTTTGATAGGGTAGGGTTTGGGTTTTTAGCAAGGTAGGGTTTTAGGGTTTGTAAGGTAGGGTTTGTGTTTATTGAGCAATAGGAGGAGGGGAAAGGGAGTATGATATTGGTAATGTTAGGGTAATGATTATGGGGACAATGGCATAGGGGAATAAGGAGTAGGGGTAGGGTAGGAAGAACAACCTTGGCAGCAACAACAATGTAGCAAAAACCCTAGCAGAATAGTCTTTCTTTGATGTCTTCTTGTGTTTGCTTTATGAAACTTTTTGCATTCAATCACAGGAAATAAACCATCATATCTCTATCAAATTTGATGTGCAAGTGAGTTGATGGAGCCTACCTTAAAATTTGATGGGCTTCACAAGAAATTTGAGGCAATTTGGCACAATTTCAGGCCCTTTCTTCCCTGTGCGTCATGTTAGTGTAAATTTTACACTAGAAAATCTCTCCGAGTGTGTCGCGCTCCCTCTGTGCGTCGCACTCTTTTCCAGGTGACTTTTGGAGGCCTTCCCAGTGTCAAAATGGGGCGCAAGATGTCTCCTTGGAAAGGAATGTGAGTTTAATTTCCAACCCAACTATAATTTTTCAATTTGGAGTTCATTTGCCCTGTCAAAAAGCAAATATCCCAAGACTGGTCAAAAAGTTCCTAGTGAGGTTGCCTCAAGGAAGAGTGCTGTTATAGTCAACTTTTGAATGCCTTACGCAACTCCAAATTGAGCTCATGATAGCTCATTGAAAATATATTTGTGTCTAGTTATCATTGGAATCATCAAGAAAGTCATTTGGCCAACCAAGCTAGGAGAAAAATTGATTTTCCCAAGGTCACTTCAGAGGTGCATCAATTTTCCCGAGGCAATTGTATTTTTGAAATTTATCTAAAACCATGATTCTTGTGTAAAAAGGGAAGGAGTTTTGTCTTCCTTTGCCTATTATGGACAAAAACCTCTCTCAGTTTCTCTAAATTCATCTGTCCTTTCTCAGAAACATCATTTGAGTGAAACCTACCCCGATGTGTGGAACAAGAGATTTGTCGAAATGAAGCAAAGTGAAGGGATAGGGAGCTTATAAATTCTTGAGGAAATTTTGGGAAGTAGGGAGGGATGTTAGGAAGTAGGAGAAACTAGAATCTCTGAAATTGGGTGAGGGGAAGGGGTCCAAAAAGGCAAAACACAGGCCCAACCTAGAAAACTGCCACGTTGTAGCATGAAACTAGGGTTTGTGTGAAAATGAGGAATTTGGGGGATCTCAGTGATGGGAAGTGTTTGATAAGGTACTTTAAGGATAAGGGAAGGTGTATAAACATCTGGATACACGTTTTGCTGATGATTTTGCCGTCCAAGAGAAATTGCCTTCAAAACCCTAGGAGAGGGAAATGACCTTACCTAGGTGCAACTGAAGCATGAACAAGGTGTAAAATGACCCAGTGGAACTTGAAATGATAATGAAAACTCTCTGAATGATGGTACACTCAGCTGAATTGTGACATGGACTGACATTTGGACAACTTTGACAAGGGTAAAATCAAACCCTAGACCCAATGCCTAGTGCCCAAATTTTGCTTGAAGACTCACTGAAATGACAAAATTTGACCTTGACACATTAAAATCACTTTGTAAGAGCATGTTTGATCACTGGAGGAAGGCTGTAAAGACTGACACTAACATTGGCTCCAATAGGGATGGCAGCTCTAGCTCCTTGGAGGTGCCAAGAACTGCAGATCTTTGGGTGAGCAGACAGTGCCTTCGTCCATTGGGCTATGGAGTCCATTATTCCGACAAACCAACATGACCCAATTTATTGACTGAAACTGACTCAATGCGAACTGAATTGACTGAAAAACTTGACTCTATGCAAAAGGAAATGACTCATGACTGACTTAACTAAAACAAGAACTGACAAAACTTACTCAATGGTAGCAGTCCATCAAAATTCGAGGGTTTCAAATCATGATGACAGCCACCTGCGTACTAATGCAATATGTACAATCATGTGTAATGTGTCTTCCAATGTAACCAATCAAGTAGATGCCTCCTTGATTGATTCTCCGGATCAGATCTTCTGGTCAACAACAGATACTGGTAACTGGGCCTCCAAAAACATAATTGACCATGATCTCCTTCATCACTGAATATTGCAAAATGATCTTCATAAGCATCACCATTGATTTCCATTAACACATTACTGCTCTAGTCCAAGTAATCTTCACAGCTAGATATTAACCTTTTCCTCACATCTGCACTGTCTTTCTTTGATGATTTCAGCAAGTGGTCAAAAGGATCCTGATTTTCGTGAAGAACCAAACTCTGTTGTTGATTCCAAACAGAACCAAAGCCTCCTTTATCAATCTCCTCATATGACTGCAAACTTTGGTATGGGCTATGAAATGAACAATCTATTAAACAAGACAATGAAGGTGACCCTTGAAACAGATGATTATCAACATTCTCTTTTGTCTCCTGGTTGGCTGATGGAGAAGAAGTTTTACAGCAAACAAAATCTAACACATGAGCAAAAGGATCATCAAAAACTTGAGGAGACTGCTGCGATGTATCTATTGAAACTGTATGACATCCTATTGGTTGTTCATCCTTTTCTTTAGAGTTATTACGAAGATTCTGCCTTATAAACTGAAATTCTTTGTAACACAAGGGTACAAAATCCTCTTGCATCATTAAATCATGTGTTTCGGTTGCCTCACCTTCATCCGTAATCTGACCTCGAATTGTGTTTGGTGGCGCAAATCTAGTTCTGTATCCAAAATGATTTCATCAATCATTTTAGGGAAAGATTTCTTATTCACGACCTGCTCAAAAATTTCGCCATTTGTCTCATCTTCAACATTAAAACTGAGAGATTGTTGATTTCCTACAAGCTTTTCATTTGAAGATTTACTATGCAATTTACCCCGCAAAAACTAAAATGATTCAAAATAGAGAGGTAAGGAACATTCTTGTATCGTTTGATCATATAAGCCAGCTCCTATGTCTTCATGTGCAACCTGAATATTAATGGCATTTAGGGGCTCGAACTCTGAATATAAGAAGTCTGGAACAAAGTTTTCATTGCCCTCAAGAGGATCCAAATCAAGATTTGTCAATAGCTGATGTCTGATTACATGGAAATTATCTTTGATGAACTAACATGAATCAAAGCACAAAGGCAAAGATCCTTCACTTACTCAAAATCTGCTGCACTTTCTTCATCGTTTCCATAGCTGATATGCCTCGATTGATCACTGTACTCGAGCTGCTGTAAGTGAACTTCCTCATCCCATAAACTAGTTGCTGATTTGTCTGCAAGATTAGCTTCTGTTTGGAGAGCATAATCATCATCATCATACTGATCAAACTGAGGCAAATCGTCAGTATAAAACATGTCATCAAGCATACATGTCATATCAACAGGTCTTTCTTCTCCAATATGATCTACAAAACAATCCTTATGACTACAGAGATAAGAAACAAAATGTTTTGGATCAGCCACTTGTTCATGAATGTCATTTTCATCTTTTGCAGTCATTTTCCTCGCCATCTCTTCTACTACACTCACCAAAATGTCAAGCTTTTCCTCTAAAGGTGTAGTTTTCTCTGGATCCACGTTTTTCATCTCTTCTTCTTTCAACCTTGCCCTTTTGATCAGCAAATGAGCCTCTACATTTACTGCATTGTTCTGCATCTCTTCAAGTGTTGCGACATTCTTTTCTCTCAGCTGAAACTACATTTCCGGATCAAAGGCACCCGGGTAGTGCAAGAGAGCAGATCCAGGAGGGGGTCTTATATCAACTGGCATTGAATAATACACTTGATTAAATCTGGCCGAAAACTGTTGTACTGTCTACCCTGGCAGTCTTTTCAGTTGATTATACTCTTCTACGATAAGGAAAATGTTCTGTCCGATCCTCCATTTGTTAAGAAAAACTTTGATGAACTGCTGTAAATCTGTGATGCTCACATCCGGCAGGGATTTGAACCAACTCTTGACTTTGCCTTGCAAAGAAAGAGAAAAAAGCCTTATACTGACATCTTCTTCATCAATTTCAAAAAGTTCTAGAAAAGTCTCAACATTCTGAACATGTTGCTCAACATTGACATTCTTACATTCACCGTCAAATTTTGGCAAGTATAGATCATAATTTTTGGGGAAAGCATGAAGAATAGAAGGTAAAACAAGAGGTTTATACCTATCTGGGATTATAACAGTTGTAGGGATATGTACAAGAGCTATGGGATTAGTTTTGTTTTCTTTAGGCTCATCACTTTACAGAGAATCATCGTAAGATGTAGGAAAAGTAAGGAGGCTAGGATCCAAGGGAAACTCACTATTTACACTTTTTGAATAGATCAAGTGAAGATTTTGATCACCTTTATCATACAACAAGTTCTGAAAAACTTTTAGGGCAGCTTCAAGAACAGCGAAGAAGTAATTTACAAGAAAGCAGAGTAGAACCTGAATACCATTCCACTTTGGATACCCGAACTTTGTGTAAGATCCTTCCATTTTCTCAGAGAAAGAGTTAGTCCTCCAGTGGAGTCACCATGAAGCACTGATTCCTGGATTCTTCAGTGAATGGAGTCGCCAGGTAAATGATTTCAGCCGTCTTCTTATGTCTGTTTGTTTTTCACCATCAACCATCAGATCTGAGCTTGATAGATGTACTGGGGCAAGACAATCTTCAAGCAAACCATTTCGTTCCCTAGTATGATCGCCACTATGTTAGCACCTAAATATTCCTTAGGCTGAAGGAAGGCAAAATTTAGGGTAACCAAAACCACGCTCAGTCTGGTAGCTAGCCCTACCAGAGCAGGAGAGGGCTCTCTCTGAGTCACGCTCAACTAACAGATAGGAAAAATGGTCTGAGATGACTTACAATGCAATATTTACCTTAGGCTAGTAAGTGAAAAGGTATTTTGGAAAATATTTTATGAAATGACCGAGCTTCTGGGATGTATATGGGACTGGCACTCAGCAAAGAACAGAGAATTGAAAATGAAGGCACAGATTATTCCGTGAGGCAAGGTAGGTGGCAAGCGCAGCAATTTCGGCTTAAGGTAACGCGGAATGGAAATATTGCTGAAGAGAGTGAAAAGGGCATGGTCGGATGAATCCTTTTCAACAGAAGAATAACACTGCACATGAAATTTTCCCACAGGCAGAGCAATATAAATTGAATTCTACCTAATCTCACTTAGAAAATTTCACTAAAATGAAGCATGAAATGAAATATGAAACATAACAAGATACATATGGAACATAAGAACACATTTGCTACACTCACGACCACAAGAATCTCATGAAAAAGAGCCACTGCCTTTCATTAATCCTCTGTCAAAAATACACAGTGCAGAAACAAAGTTTCTTTCCCACAGTCTCCCAGAAGTTACAAGCCAGCCAACCCTTTGCAAATAACGTGCATACAATATATAGAAAGTGTAGTGAAGAGATGGAACGCCCAGGGGTTGGGAAGTTACTCAAATCATTTGGAAAAGGAGATGGAGAGCCAACCATTAGCTACAGCTGTAGCGCTCTCAAGCATGACATTTGGCTGGGGTGAACCTTTGCATTCTTTTGCCACTTGGATAGATTCCAATTTGGAGAGAAAACTCTTTAAATTCCGCCTTTGGTGTCGAAAAACCGAATTGTAGATGACCGGGCCCACTTGGAGAAGTTGCCACCCGAAATTTCGCGAAACGGGAGCAAATTGGCTGTTTTTTCCCCTGTGCACCGCGCCATTTTCTCTATGCATCGTGCCACTTTGGGGCCTGTTTTGGGGAACTTGCAGATGTCCAAAATGTACCCAAGTGGGCTTGTTGGAAATCTTGTCTTGTCTACTTTCTAGCCCCACTGGAATATTCAAATTTGGTCCTCATTTTCCCCTCTAAATCTTCATTCTCCGAAGACTGCTTTCTGTGTGTCAAAAAAGTGGCAAAGAGGCCATTTTTGGGTGTTTTTTGACCTTTAGGAGACCCAGATTTTGTCAAAATTTCTTGCTCGAATACCAGTTGTCATAATTTTTTATGCTGAATCCAAATATTCAAGCGGTTTCTCCATTGGAGCCCTATAATTTTAGTGTCGCGTCAGTGGCGCGGCGCACAGGGAGAAATTTCCTGTTTTTTGTCCAAAAAATCAAAATTTGACCAAAACTTCACCAAATTTGCTGAAATTTGGATTAGAGGTTCCTTATGGGGTGCCATGCTGAGCCAAGGAAGCCTCAACCAAGATTCTAAGTCTATCTTGCTCCTTTGCCCATTTTTCCCTCTTTGATGTCTTCCTTAGGTTTGCCTTCAAATTCCTTATTCGTGCCTTGCAAACCTTGTTCCGTGCTCAATAGTGGTTTTTCATGTTCCTAAGCATGTCCTTGTCCTTGTGTGCTTTCGTCGACAGCTTCTCTAAGTGGATGTGGATCCTCTTGAGCCAAATCTCTCAATCAGCGTCTATCTCCTGCTGAATAGGTGTCTTCTCATTTAGGCTTCTTTAGGCAGCCTGCTGGTGTTCACGTATGTTTTGCAGCTCCATGATCTCATGCTAGTCCTCCAGCTGCTTGTTTCTCTGCTCCAAATACTTGATGATCCATTTGACCCTCTCCACATCTGCATCATCATCCTGAATGAGGATGAAATCAGCCTCCTGTTCACCTGATGGCTCCTCATCATGCATAGGTTTCTTGTCCTTGCCCTGTATTGCTCTGAGGGGAGCATCAGCAAGCAAATCCAACTTAACCTTCTCTTTTTTCCTGATTAGGGTTTCCTGGAGTATTTTCTTCAACTGCTTGATTTTTACTTTGGAGACCTGATTCCTTGTGTAGCAATGAGTAGCCATGCGTCTTTGAAATTTGTTATCTCTTTTGGCCTTCTTAAGAAGATTGTTTAAATGGAAATTTACTTTGTCAAGCCAAACTCCTTATTTTCATTGATTTCTCCTATGGGCCTGTTCTCCTGAAGCTATTTCACTATGGGTCTCCTCCTCATATTCTGATGAAACCTTAGATGCCATGACTGCTGTTTTAAAAGTTGAATTTGAGCTACCCTTTGATTTAAATGAAACTAGAAGTTGCTTTGACAATCTGCCACCAAGGGGACAATTTAATAGGGATCATTAGGATGGGGATAATATAATGGGAATAAGGGTTTATAGTAGAATTTTGTTTAGGGATATACAAGGGTTTTTGGGGTATTTTGATAGGGTAGGGTTTGGGTTTTTAGCAAGGTAGTGTTTTAGGGTTTGTAAGGTAGGGTTTGTGTTTATTGAGCAATAGTAGGAGGGGAAAGGGAGTATGATCTTGGTAATGTTAGGGTAATTATTATGGGGAAAATGGCATAGGGGAATAAGGAGTAGGCGTAGGGTAGGAAGAATAACCTTGGCAGCAACAACAATGTAGAAAAAACCCTAGCAGAACAGTCTTTCTTTGATGTCTTCTTGTGTTTGCTTTATGAAACTTTTTGCATTCAATCACAGGCAATAAACCATCATATCTCTATAAACTTTGATGCGCAAGTGAGTTTATGGAGCCTAGCTTGAAATTTGATGGGCTTCACAAGAAATTTGAGGCAATTTGGCACAATTTCAGGCCGTTTTTTCCTTGTGCGTCGCGCTGGTGTAAATTTTACACTGGAAAATCTCTCCCAGTGCGTCGTGCTCCCTCTATGCGTTGCGCTGTTTTTCAGGTGACGTTGGGAGGCCGTACTAGTGTCCAAATTGGGACCAAGATAACGCGTTGGAAAGGTCTTTGAGTCTACTTTCCAACCCAACTGGAATTTTTCAATTTGGAGTTCATTTTCCCTATCAAAAATCAAATATCCCAAGACTGGGCAAAAAGTGCCCAGTGAGGCTGCCTCAAAGCAGAGTGCTGTTACAGTCAACTTTTGAATGCCTTCCTCAACTCCAAATGGAGCTCATGATAGCTCATTGGAAAGATATTTGTGTCTAGTTATCATTTGATGCATCAAAAAAATCATTTGGCCAACCAAGCTAGGATAAAACGTGATTTTCCCAAGGTCACTTCAGAGGTGCATCAATTTTCCCAAGGCAATTGTATTTTTCACATTTCTCTAAAACCATGATACCTGTGTAAAATGTGAAGGAGGTTTTTCTTCCTTGGCCGGTTTTGGACAAAAAAATATCTCATTTTCTCCAAATTCATCTTTCCTTTCTCAGAAACATGATTTGGGTGAAACCTACCCCGATGTGTGGAACAAGAGATTTGTCGAAATGAAGTGAAATGAAGGGGATAGGGAGCTTCTAAATTCTTGAGGAAATTTTGGGAAGTAGGGAGGGATGTTAAGTAGGGGAAAGTGGAATCTCTGAAATTGGGTGAGGGGAAGGGGTCCAAAAGGGCAAAACACAATCCCAACCTAGAAAACTGCTAGGTTGTAGCAAGAAACTAGGGTTTGTGCGAAAATGAGGAATTTTGGGGATCTCAGTGATGGGAAGTGTTTGATAAGGTACTTTAAGGATAGGGGAAGGTGTATGAACATTCAGATACAAGTTTTGCTTATGATTTGGCCGTCCAAGAGAAATTGCCTTCAAAACCCTAGGAGAGGGAAATGACCTTACCTAGGCGCAACTGAAGCATGAACAAGGTGTAAAATGACCCAGTGGGACTTGACATGATAATGAAAACTCTCTGAATGATGGTACACTCATCTTAACCGTGACATGGACCAACATTTGGACAACTTTGACAAGGGTAAAATCAAACCCTAGACCCAATGCCTAGTGACCAAATTTTACTTGAAGACTCACTGAAATGACAAAATTTGACCTTGACACACTAAAATCACTTTTTAATAGCATGTTTGATCACTGGAGGAAGGCTGTAAAGACTGACACTAACAAGATCCATCATCATGCATGCCCGGCCGACCTACCACATAACCTCGACACACCCCATTCCAATGAACGGTTGCGTCCCTTTGTGTGCATCGTCGCACCCATGGGTAGGCTCCAACATTTAGCCAATTACACTTGTCACCACGTGTTGCACAACTGCCCGTGTCCTAAATTGTTCGCACATGGTCACCTCTTTCATCTGGGCACCCAACACGGGTCCCCCATGTGCCTTTCACCAGTGACATGCCCATCATCCACTTATAAACGGGTGGGCACCCTGCCCAACACGGCGCACCCGCTATGAGTGCACCCATCACTGTCGCACATAAGCGAATGTCATGCCAAGTCTTCACATATAACCAAATGCTCACCCAAGTCACATTTAACCAAACGTGGGCGCAGTCACACATCAAGGCATGCCTGTACTAGGGGTTCAGTTTTTCAACTCTCTCGGGCACTCTCGACTCAAATAACTAACACCCCAGGCTGCTGCCCCCCATGTGGTAGAGGTTTCCGGCACGATGGGACATGGAAACCCTAGATTTTATGCAATTGGGCAACTGTCATCATCATGGGGTAGGGAAGCCCCACTTTCCCCGCACTTGGATGGCTTCTATTGGTGGGCCCCAGTATTGTAGCAATAATGCTACAACTCTTGGAACTCCCTTCTTTAATTTTATCAACCCGGTAGTTCGTAACAAACTTGGAAGCGACGGTGCTGTATGCACAAGTACTAGCTCTTGTCGCAGCTGTCACTTGGTCAGCTGGCACAAGTCCGTTAGGGGCTCAAGCCAACTTCTATGAGCTCTTAGAAGAAGCTTTTTAACTGATGGACGAAAGCTAACTCAAAGGAAGCTAATCTACTTGCGGAAAGAAACTGAAAGCCAAAAAGAAATACAAACCCTAGCAAACCCTAATTCTACCAACTAGTCCTACTGATGCAAAAATGAGAATGCAAACTACGAGAAGAGATGCCATTACTTCTAGGAAGGTAAAATGCATGTGTATAAGTTATCACTATCTAAAGAAAACATCGTTTTGTATTTTTGATTAAGTTATTAGAATTATCATGCATGTGCTTTTAACTAGTTTTCCACTGTGCAGGGATGGATCAAGGGATGAAATGCTTTGGGAAAGGTTGGGATGGTACAGAGAGGGTCTAAGGGATCCCTAACATTCTTTCTGAGAGTTTTACAAAGTCTGGATGCCATGCAACCGTGTTTATGAACTTCTACAGGAAGTCTGCAGGGGTTTCTACAGGATGTTCTGTAATTCTTCTACAGGATGTTTCGAAATGGGATTTTTGAGGATGGGTGATTGATGGAAGATGCATGGATGGTTATGGAGGTAGGATGGGGGTCTGAAGTGACCCAGGAACTGATGGATGGAGTGGTGAGATGATATGTGGAAGGCTGATTTGGCTTTAAGATAGTTGAGACAACAATGGAGAAGAAGGTAGGGTTACGTGGGCAAGAGGATGGGTGTGAAGCGAGAAGCCTAGATATGGGATGAATCAGATGGCTCTGATGAAGCTTGACCATGTGAGTGAGTGATAGAGATGCCCTGCATAATGCACATTCAACCGAATCAATGAATTCTTGCAAACAAACTAAGTCCTAGCTAACATAATCTAACTGTCAATGAAATGAATAAACAGCAGCCTCGTTTGGAAAGAGAACCATGTACATCACGTGAGCAAGAACATTCTGAAAGATCTAAATGCATGACAAACTCCTACCAATCAATTCCCAAACATAAAAAGCTACTTTAACCAACAAAAGCAACCTAAGTAACAAAGCACGAATTAAATCTAAAGAGTAGATTTTATTTTAAGAATGCAACGAACACACATAAAGATAAACAAGGGAGGTACGGGGCGCTTGAGATGGGCCCACCCCCAAGAGCTACAGCCTCCCAAGAGAGATTTAGAGCTGGTGCAAAGCTGGATTCATCTTTATTAATCAAGAATGAAGAGTTACATCAAAACTGTCCACAAGGAGAGCTTGAGAATGAGCTGAGAGCAAAGCTAGTCTATTGCCTACAAATCGAATTACAAAATGACTACAACAAGGCTATGAAATGACTAACTACTAGCTACTATCTACTGGCTAACTAGCTAACATCCACTGGCTACACTGGCTAACCCAAATGAGGCCCTAAGCCTTCTTATTTATACAATTTGAGGACCCAACAATCCTAAAATTTAGGGACTCGGCTGCCCAAAACTTGGAGTTAACAGCAATCCTACTTGACTTGCTTGGCTGCCCTTGTGTTGATTGATTCGGTGGCCCTTGAACTCTGAGCTAATGGTGGAGAATTCGAGGCAAGGGCCCATAAATGAAGGGGACACCTTCCTACAAATCCTCTAGCTTGTCTTCTCACGAATTTGGCTGCCAAGTGCTCATTAAGACCTTCAATTTTGTCTCCAAATTGACCAAAAAGGCTACACAAAGCACCCATTAGACTTGTTGGCATAATGACTAACCAAATTCACTCTATTAGCATAAAAATAATCAAAAACATGCAATAAAACAATGAGAATGGTGGATTAAGTCAAATTAGGAGGTTGAATGAGCCCAAATAATTGTACATTTTTGGGGCTCATCATCACCCCCCTACTGAAAGTGTTGCTCATCCTCTAAGCAACCAATCTCTCTCCTCGTCTTTGATGGCCCTGGTGGCTTCTTTGGCTAACATCTCGGCTGATTTCTCCTTTGGCTTCCCTCTTTTCAAACTTCCTGTAGAAACAGTTCTCTGTCTTCTTGTAGAAACAATCTGCTAACTTCCTGTAGAAATAGTCTGCTAACAGTTCTCTGTCTTCCTGTAGAAACAGTCGGCACTGTCTTAGCCTGCTTGGCTGAGGGTGATTGTCCTTTCAGCTTGGCTGTGGCAGCCTTCGTCTTCTCGCCCTTCTGCTCTTCTTCCTCACTGTTTGCTGCTTTTCTTAGTGAATCCTCAGCCTTGTTATGAGTGCACAAGTATATGCAATCATATGGAAGAAATGGTGCCCTTGGCATTCCCTAAAGCCTGCAACGTGAGGGCACTTGTATGTCTTGTAACAAGAAAGTTGGTTAAATCCACAAGATAATCCATGGTCATGTTTCCAAGCAACAGGAATATGATAAAGGTGTTTCCTTTCCTTATGCTTTGGCTTTGATACAAACAATTGGCACTGGCTTCTTTAACTGTGTACAACTAATCAATTTTCCCCTATTTGCCTCATGTTGACTAGATTCTGCATAATCAGTTGTAGGTCTCCACCACACCTCTTCCATATCTGATGGGTTCTGTTTCATATGTTTCTTTTCATCCAGATCACTAAGCATATGAATGCCCGATAAGGGATCCTTCAATGCTGAAAAAAATCAGAGATCCTTCCTCTCTTCTCTCATGTTCATTAGAAACACCATCTTCTTTAAATTCGTATTGAGCTGCACTCTGGCCATCTGGCATACCTGATATATAATCTTCAACCCGTTTCATGCCCTCTGTATTATCAAGTTCTGCATAAATGTTTGACATATGTTCCTTGAGTTGTGAAAGAGAAATTTGTTTCTCCTTACCTTTATCTTGTTTAAGAGGAAACCTTATGTCCAAGAGCTGGTACGTTTCCTTCTAGACCTCAGTCAAGTGTGTAGGAATGATTTCCTCATGCGTCACTTTAGGGAAACTTATCTCCATATGCTGCTGACTTTTCTTCTAAATAATAGTTGGATGTGAAGGGCTAGTTTCTTTACATACCACTTTTGGAATGGCAGAATTAAAATGTTGTTTCGGAAGCTGCATTTATGATCCAGTATGGTTGACATTGTGAATTTCATTTTGATGAGCATGAATGCTCTCTTTATGCACTTTTTCGGTGTGTGCAAGTTTTGTGTCCCTTTCAAAAGCACAGCTTTAATGGGCTCCTTTTATCTTTCTCCTCTTGAGTATTTACAGTGCCATTTTCCTTTAAACACCCATCATCATTTCCAGGCCCACTCTGATCGGCACCAACATTGTTTGCCTTCCCTACATAATCTTCCAAAAGGCAGTAGCAGAAATTATTTTGCTCTGAGGTGCAAAAACAAGCTTCATTGGGTTACCAGGATGTCCGAGTCCTCTGCAGTAGTTATTGATGGGAGAGTTCCATGAGTAGTGAGCACTAATGCTCCGTGAATCAGAATCCCTGACCCTGCCGAGTTTATGCTTACTATGGCTCCTTTGTTGGACAAGACACTTTCTCTTATTTTCTTTGAACAACCAGGCTCTGCACACAGGTACCCACAAAAGCAGGATGCATTGCTCAAGAAACTCATAAGGGAAGCCTTTGACTGCTTGCTCCTAGTGTCCAGTGATTACCAAAAGAGCCGAAGATTTTCTGATTAGTTTCTGATTTTAAACCCTTTTATCTCTGCTCCATAAATATATATATTTATTGCACACAAGAAGACAACAATAACTGAACAGAATTCATCTGCGTGTCATGGAATTGACACACAAGGATTCCATTGCATTCATGGTCACTACCAGTAAGGGATGACATGAATATTACTCAGTTTTGACACTTTCATGAAAGAAAATGCAGGGCTTCATTCTCTTCTGGATAATGGGAATGATCAAATAACAATTTTCACGAGTACACCAGCAAGGAGATTTTTATCAGAAGCTGGAAAGGTAAAACTTGCATGGGCAGTATCAGGTTCCTCCCGCTCCAAATCATAAAGCTTTGGAATAGCATTTGCAGCACACCTTCTCACATAAGGAGAAGGATCTATAGCACATTTCTTAAGAGCCATTGAAACCAGAGGTGCCACACCATGAACACGGATTCCAGACATTGCACGAAGAGTCCATGCATGCAACAACACGGATTCCAAACATTTCTATGGAGCTTGTTACAGCTGCAAGGACGATGATAAACTAGAAACAATACCTGTGAGAGTTCGATTGGATGTTTATGAAGATTTTCGTTGATGAAGGGTGAGCTGGCCAACTACACGTTGGCCCCATGCAAACTGTTGTGCTATCATGAACTGCAGTGGTTACTATTTGTTCTCTGCTTGAAATCTCATCCATCAGTTGCACTGGAGTTAGACTACCCACACTGTCCGTGTTTTTTTAAATTTCACGTGCATGACTGACCCATGCATGCTGCGTGACTTTCTCATGAGTGCTAGAGAACTAGGTGTATTGCTACATTCATGGCTTAATTTCACCATTCCATTCGTTCATGCAATGCTTAGACTAGATTCATGCAATAGATGAACAAGGTTTAGTCACGTACCTGAAGTCAAACGGCTGCTTGTGAAGCTTTTTGCTGCTGCATGCTCTGATTCTGCTGCTGCATGCTTGGATCCTTTGATTGCATGAGGGCTTGGCTGATGATTTTTGATTGCTTTTCCTTGTGCAGGTGTCCTCTGGCTGGATCTGAGCTGCATGCAATTGTTTCCACGTTCAGATCTGCACCTTCAAGCTGCTGCTGCTGCATGGTCACAAAACCAGAACTTGTTTTTGCCATTGCTCTCAAACGGTAAACCAGATTGATCTAAAACTCGGTGAGCATGTTCCTATCATCATTATGAATCACCCATAGCAAAATCGTGATCAATGGATGCACGGATTTCGAGAAAAATGGAAAATGGCTGAAGATTTCAGAGCTCGATTTCTCGGAAACCGTGCATCGGAATCGGCTGAAACTGCTTGGATAGGTTACCATCACTCACATGCATATCCCCATGAAACAAGTTTTGAAACAAATGCACGGATATGGAGAAAATGCAAAAATGGATGATGGTGATGGAGGATGATTTCTTGGAAATCGTGCACCGGAATTTGATGAAACTGCTCAGGCATGTTGCCATCACCCTTGTACAATTCCCCATAAAACGGTTTTTCAAATGGATGCATGGTTTTCAGGTTATGGCAAAAACAAATTTTGTTATAGGTATTTTTGCTTCAAGGCATTTTGCATTTTTGTTGCATGGTATGAAAAATGAATTTGGGTTGTGATGCAGGTATGGAGATGATGGAGGAGGAGTTTGAAGATTGCAGGAGGACTTTTGAACCCTTGAGGAAGCTACCAAGTTCGCCAAACCACCTTTTTGAAATCCATTTCTAGCTTCCTGTAGAAATACAGAACTTCCTGTAGAAGGCACAAAAACTCCTTTGTCTTTGTTTTGAGTGATCCTCCTGACCTGCAATGTCATTGCTACAACTTGAAATTATTCAAGGGGAATTAGTTTTCTTTTTCTTTTTCTTTTTCTCTTTTTTTTTTTGAAAAACAACTAGGGCGCCTCATGGAGGTTTTCACCCTAATTGCCTGCCCTGGGCGCCTCCAAGGGAGGTTTTCACCCAGAGATCTTATTCTCTTTTCTCTTTTCTCCCAACCCATTGAACGCCTCATGGAGGTTTTCAATCAATGAGCCAATCTAAGGCGCCTCCGAGGAGGTTTTCACCTTAGATTTTTATTTTTTTCTTCTTATTTTCATTTTTTTTTTTTTTTTTTCCTACCTTACCCTACTTGAAAAACAAAATTCCTTTCAAGTATAAGAATACTTCCAATGGAGCCATGTGCACATCGAGATTAGAGACAAGATGATGTGAAGGCTCGAAATGCATGCTTTGACAGGTATCTGGATTTCAGAGACCAAATGATCTAACTTTGAAGGGATCAAACATAGCTGAGGAAGAGAGTACCACTGCAACTTAGTGACTGTCTGGAACCATGTCTCAATATAGCTCTGATATCCTTGGTTCTTTTGCTGATCTGGATCATGTTTCATGTCACCTTCTAACATGACTTTCTCATCTTCCTCTTTTTGTTGATCTTTCTCTTGAATACATGGAAGATTTGATGGTAACCATGAGGAAGCTTTCTCGATCTCTGATTCTGATCTCTTCTCTTCATCAAGTGCAGCCCATGGTTCTTTGATCTCCTCTTTTGAATCTTCTTTTGCCTGATGTGGTCCTTCATTACTTTCAATATAGTCTCTTTTTTGTAATAATCTTCCTGAGCTATGGTGAAGATAATTGAGCTCAAGAGCAGTTGTTTGGACATGTTGTGCCTCAACTTTGCAATTGGGTTGAGCTGCTCCATGGTATGGTTTTGGAAATGGTGGTACGGGTAGTTGAGTGGAGGTGTGTAATTGAGATGGATGAGGATGGGGTTGTGGTTGAGCAAGCATTTGGGGTTGCCTTGGTGGAGTAGGAGGTGATGGTTGTGGATGAGCAGGTGGTGGAGGGAAAGAAGCGGGATGAGAGTTGTACTGGGGCCTCCACCCCTGATAAGGTGCATTCCACTGAGGCTGTGGCTGAGCATAAGAGTGAAATGAATGAGCAACTGGTTGGGCATAATATGGATCTGGGAAGGAACAAGGAAGAGGTGTGAACCAGGAAGGATGAGCAGGGGGACCCCAAGAAGGCATGAAAGTGGCTTGATAGGGGTCATAATAGGTCTTGGATGTCCCTTGCAGTTCCTGCTGGTAAGATCTAGGTCCATGCGGCCTCCCTTGGTTCATATAATGGAGTGATTCAGTGGCTCCTTTGGCTCTCTGATATGCAGCTTTGAATCTGGGTAAGGAAGGGCACTGATCTGTAGGATGGTATTATTCACAGGCAAAACACACTTCTATGGAGTACAATGGACATGCGTTCCTAGGATGCTTTCTAGTGCACCTAGGACAAAAGATGATCAAAGCCCTCTTGGCTTCCTCGTACTTCTTTTGGATCCACAGGGTATCCAATTGCATGGCAAGAAACTGCCTCATATCACTCTTGAAATCTTCTATCTGATCTTCAAATTCTTCTTTGGACAAGGGACTGCTCCCAACATTTCTGCTTGTGGCCATTTGCTCCAGAGGAATGTTTTCTTCTTCTTCTCCCCTAGAGGTTCTTCAGATATGTCTTGATGTCCACCCAGGGGTTCTTCTTAGTCACAGCCATCGAAGAAGAGAGAAGATTGGCTGTGTGAAGCAAAGGGGGGTGTTGTGAAAATATTTTTCTAACTTATCTCTACTCCTACAAGGCATGAAAAGAAATCTTTTTGGTTGTTTTTTTGTATTCTTCTTCTTGTACCTGCAAAACTAAAATAGGTTGAACTACAACTAACTATCTTGCTAAAACGAAAATGCGGAATTGAAATGAAAGCAGGAAAGGACTAATCTATTTTGCTCAAATGAAATTGCAGGAATGAAATGCTAGTCTAAGCTTGCAGAATTGAAATGCTAATCTACGCTTGCAGAAATGAAATTGTGGAATTGAAATGCTAATCTATGAAAGCGGGAAATGCTAATCTACTTTTGCATAAACGAAATTGCATAATGGAAATGAAATAAACTACTTAGCAGAAGATTGTAGTGGAAAATAGAAGAAAAGCGGCAATCACCAATACTTTGACGCTTCCCCGGAAACGGCGCCAAAAATATGGTGGGCCCCAGTATTGTAGCAATAATGCTACAACTCCTGGAACTCCCTTTTTTAATTTTATCAACCCGGTAGTTCGTAACAAACTTGGAAGCGACGGTGTTGTATGCACAAGTACTAGCTCTTGCCGCAGCTGTCACTTGGTCAGCTGGCACAAGTCCGTTAGGGGCTCAAGCCAACTTCTATGAGCTCTTAGAAGAAGCTTTTTAACTGATGGATGAAAGCTAACTCAAAGGAAGCTAATCTACTTGTGGAAAGAAACTGAAAGCCAAAAAGAAATACAAATCCTAGCAAACCCTAGCAAACCCTAATTCTACCAACTAGTCCCACTGATGCAAAAATGAGAATGCAAACTATGAGAAGAGATGCCATTACTTCTAGGAAGGTAAAATGCATGTGTCTAAGTTATCACTATCTGAAGAAAACATCTTTTTGTATTTTTTATTAAGTTATTAGAATTATCATGCATGTGCTTTTAACTAGTTTTCCACTGTGCAGGGATGGATCAAGGGATGAAATGCTTTGGGAAAGGTTGGGATGGTACAGAGAGGGTCTAAGGGATCCCTAACATTCTTTCTGAGAGTTTCACAAAGTCTGGATGCCATGCAACCGTGTTTATGAACTTCTACGGGAAGTCTGCAGGGGTTTCTACAGGATGTTCTGTAATTCTTCTACAGGATGTTTCAAAATGGGATTTTTGAGGATGGGTGATTGATGGAAGATGCATGGATGGTTATGGAGGTAGGATGGGGGTCTGAAGTGACCCAGGAACTAATGGATGGAGTGGGTAGATGATATGTGGAAGGCTGATTTGGCTTTAAGGTAGTTGAGACAACAATGGAGAAGAAGGTAGGGTTACGTGGGCAAGAGGATGGGTGTGAAGCGAGAAGCCTAGATATGGGATGAATCAGATGGCTCTGATGAAGCTTGACCATGTGAGTGAGTGATAGAGATGCCCTGCACAATGCACATTCAACTGAATCAATGAATTCTTGCAAACAAACTAAGTCCTAGCTAACTTAATCTAACTGTCAATGAAATGAATAAACAGCAGCCTCGTTTGGAAAGAGAACCATGTACATCACGTGAGCAAGAACATTATGAAAGATCTAAATGCATGACAAACTCCTACCAATCAATTCCCAAACATAAAAAGCTACTTTAACCAACAAAAGCAACCTAAGTAACAAAGCACGAATTAAATCTAAAGAGCAGATTTTATTTTAAGAATGCAGCGAACACACATAAAGATAAACAAGGGAGGTACTGGGCGCTTGAGATGGGCCCAACCCCAAGAGCTACAGCCTCCCAAGAGAGATTTAGAGCTGGTGCAAAGCTGGATTCATCTTTATTAATCAAGAATGAAGAGTTACATCAAAACTGTCCACAAGGAGAGCTTGAGAATGAGCTGAGAGCAAAGCTAGTCTATTGCCTACAAATCGAATTACAAAATGACTACAACAAGGCTATGAAATGACTAACTACTAGCTACTATCTACTGGTTAACTAGCTAACATCCACTGGCTACACTGGCTAACCCAAATGAGGCCCTAAGCCTTCTTATTTATACAATTTGAGGACCCAACAGTCCTAAAATTTAGGGACTCGGCTGCCCAAAACTTGGAGTTAACAGCAGTCCTACTTGACTTGCTTGGCTGCCCTTGTGTTGATTGATTCGGTGGCCCTTGAACTCCGAGCTAATGGTGGAGAATTCGAGGCAAGGGCCCATAAATGAAGGGGACACCTTCCTACAAATCCTCTAGCTTGTCTTCCCACGAATTTGGCTGCCAAGTGCTCATTAAGACCTTCAATTTTGTCTCCAAATTGACCAAAAAGGCTACGCAAAGCACCCATTAGACTTGTTGGCATAATGACTAACCAAATTCACTCTATTAGCATAAAAATAATCAAAAACATGCAATAAACCAATGAGAATGGTGGATTAAGTCAAATTAGGAGGTTGAATGAGCCCAAATAATTGTACATTTTTGGGGCTCATCATCTATCGCAATGAGTCATGGAAAACCCAAGTTCCAGAGATAGACCAAGTAAGCAGTTTCCACCCCACCGCGAAATGGAAACCCCGAGTTCGCAAGACTTGGGTAGTTCTTCATCGTGCCGCAACATGGAAACCATGAGTTCCATAAAATTGGGTGATTTCGGTCGTGTTGTGACATGGAAACCCAAGTTCCCCGCACCAAGGCCACAGTTTTCACCTAGGAGGGAGATGGAGACCCAGAGGTTCCCGGAATTAGGCGATTTCCCTCATGCCATGAAATAGAATCCCTTGGGTTTCGCGGACTTGTGTGGTTCTCTGTCGTTCTACAGCATGGAAACCCAAGTTCCTTACACCAAGGTTGTGGTTTCTATCATGGCGACACATGGAAGAACCAAGTTTCCCATAATTGGACAATTTCCGTCATGCCACTGAATGGAAATCCCCATGTTTGGTAGACTTGGGTAGTCATTCCCTGTCGCGCGCTGACATGGAAACCTGAAGCTCTCCAGATTTCGGTGGTCATTCCCTATCATGCGATGACATGGAAACCTGAAGCTACCTAGACTTGGGTGGCCATTTCCTGTCACGTGATGGCATGGAAACCTAAAGCTCCCCAGACTTGGGCAACAATTTTAGCCATGGCACCACATGGGAACCTCGTGTTTCCCAGACTTGGGTAGCAATTTTTGTCATGACACGAAATGGAAACCTCATGTGTCGACTGACTTGGGTAGCATTTTCCATCGCACTGCGAATTGGAAACCTCGAGTTCCCCAGACTTTGGTGGCTTTCTGTCACCCCACAACATGGAAATCTAATGTTCCACAGATTCTCAAGTGATTCAAGGCGTGCCGCGACATGGAAACCCCTAAGTTCCCCATGCCAAGGAAAGACATAGAAACCCCAAGTTTCCCATACTTGAGTGGTTTCCATCAATGGATCCAGCCGCGTTGTGACATGGAAACCATGAGTTCCCTAGACTTGGGCAATGGTTTCGAAACACCCTTATTGACCTACCGAAACATGCCTTAAGTCAAAAAACAGGGGCAGTGCCCTATCTCTGCCCCACGGAATAAGTAAAATAACGTTAAAAGTAGTGGTATTTCATTCCGCATCGCCAGTTCTGCTTACCAAAAATGGCCCGCTTGGAGCTATCGATTCCATGGCACGGCTCAATGGAGCAGCCACACCCTCTTACCTATTTAAAGTGTGAGAATAGTTCGAGGGCGTTATGCCCCTGATGCCTCTAATCATTTTCTTTACCCAATAAAAATTGCCCGTGAGCTCTAGCTATCCTAAGGGAAACTTTGGAGGAAACCAGCTACTAGATGGTTCAATTAGTCTTTCACCCCTATACCTAAGTCAGACGAACGATTTGCACATCAGTATCGCTACGAGCCTCCACTAGATTTTCCTCTGGCTTCGCCTTGCTCAAGCATAGTTCACCATCTTTCGGGTCCCAACAAGTGTGCTCACAATCAAACCCTTCACATAAGATTAAGGTCGGTTGAAGATGCATCCCCCTAGAGAGGGGATCTTTCCCGTCAGCTTCCTTATAGGTTTTCAAATCCACCGACTCACACACATGTTAGACTCCTTGGTCTGTGTTTCAAGATGGGTTGAATGGAAAGCCTACCAACCAACACCACGGGCGCATAGGTGCACAAGACTCGCCACAAGGGTGCACGCTTTGTTCCTCGACACTGCAATGGTAAACTGAAAGGTGGTAATCCACTCGTGCTTGTGATGATGTACTAGCCTGTGTTGGTTTACACCTTGAGTCGAGTAGCAGACCATCCTGAGCTGTTCCACATCTGACTGAGATGCATCGACAACCTCCATCCACTTCCCTCCCAGCAATTTCAAGAACTCTTTAACTCTTTTCAAATTCCTTTTCATATTTCCCTTGCGGTACTTGTTCGTTATCAGTCTCTCACTCGTATTTAGCCTTGGACAGAATTTTCCACCCAATTAGGGCTGTATTCCTAAACAACCCGACTCGCTAACAACGCCTCATGATGCGGAAGGGTCCCAACCCAACTGGGTTGTCACCCTCTCAGGCGCCTCCTTCTAAGGGACTTGGCCCAAGTCCACCACTGAGGATGCTTTTACAGAATACAATTCAGGTGACGATACCGCCCGATTTTCATGCTGTGATCTTCCCGATTCGCTTGCTGCTACTAGGGGAATCCTTGTAAGTTTCTTTTCCTCTGCCTAATTATATGCTTAATCTTAGTGGGTGTTCTTGCCTGAGCTGAGGTCAAAATGTTAGAGCTATATCTAGCCTACACGATGGGAGGACAAGAGAGAGCAAATCAAGTTCCAGCGATGCCACACAAAGCCCACATCAGCTAATGCCGACTTCCCATCCAAGGGGACAAGATCACCACTCGTCGACGCACACCACGAAACATCGCTTGACGTATTTCAGCCAACCACAATGTATTAGGCACGGATGACTAGCTTTGTTGCTCCCTAACATATTGCAGGGATCACATTTGAATGGGATGCGATGCCTAGACAGGTGTGCCCTCGATCGAGGCCTCGGACGCAAATTGCATTCAAAAACTTGATGATTCACAAGATTTTTTAATTCACACTAAGTATCACATTTCGCTACGTTCTTCATCGTAACAAGAGCTGAGATATCCATTGTCGAGAGTCGTTTCCATGTATTACTGAAAAATCTGCCACAACACTGAATAGGGGCACCCCCCACAACAAATGTAAGGCTAAGGGCCAAAAGGAGGAAAGGAAGAAAAATGCATGAAAGAAAGAGAAACAAAGGTGTCTACCCCCTCACAGGAGGAGGCTCAAACAGAGAACAATCTTCCCAAGCCCCACGCCCTCACAAAAAGGGGGAAATGCATGGAACAACAATCGAGAAGGACTAGGGTGGCCACCCTGGGAGCTCACACTGCTTTTAATCCTTCCCAAACACTAGTCCACAACAATTCCCCCTTTTCTCTGTAAAGCTAGGGACTAAAAGGAAGAAGGGAAGAAAACAAGGTGAAATAAATAGAGATCAAACATGGCTACTAGCTCACAAGGGGAGGCTCAAACAAAGCACAAGCCTTCCAAGCCCTGTGCCTTCGCAAAAAGGGGGGAATTGAAGGGGATGATGATTGAGAAGGACTAGGGTGGACAGCCCAAAAGCTCGCACTGTGTTTCGTCCTTCCCAAACACCAATCCACAACAATCCCACCGTTTCTCTGTAAAGATAGGGTCCAAAAGGAAGAAGGGAATAAAACAACATGAAAGAAAGAGATATCAAACGTGTTTACTAGCTCACAAGGGGAGGCTCAAATATAGAACACACTTCCCCAACCCCATGCCTTCGCAAAAAGGGGGGAACTGCAGGGGACAAAAGTCGAGAAGGACTAGGTTGGCCACCCTAGGAGCTCGCATTGCATCTCGTCCTTCCCGAACACCAATCCACAACAATCCCACCTTTTCTTCGTAAAGATAGGGGCCAAAAGGAAGAATGAAAGAAAACAACATGAAAGAAAGAGATATCAAACGTGGCTACAACCTCACAAGGGGAGGCTCAAACAGAGAACATGCTTCCCTAACCCCTGTGCCTTCGCAGAAAAGGGGGGAACTGCAGCAGACAATGATCGAGAAGGACTAGGGTGGCCACCCCGAGAACTTGCACTACTTTTGGTCCTTCCCCAACACCAATCCAAAACAATCCCACCTTTTCTCCATAAAGCTAGGGGCCAAAAGGAAGAAGGGAAGAAAACAACATGAAATAAAGAGATACCAAACGTGGCTATCGGCTCACAAGGGGAGGCTCAAACAGAGAACAAGCTTCCCAAACCTCATGCCTTCGCAAAAAGGAGAGAACTGCAGGGGATGGAAATTGAGAAGGACGAGGGTGGCCACCCCAGGAACTCACACTACTTTTCATCCTTCCTGAACACCAATCCACAACAATCCCACCTTTTCTCTGTAAATCTAGGGGCAAAAGGAAGAAGGGTAGAAACCAACACCAAAGAAACAAAAATCCAAAGAAAAGAGAGAGGCTCAACAACACACCAAGGAGATGTTGCCTAACCAAAAAGAAAGAAAACAAGGCACCCAATCAAAGCATCCCACCTATTCACACCCTCCCACATACGTTACGACACAACACCCTTTCTAGCTTTACAACATAACAAACACCAATCAAACAACCAAGCAAATAAATCACAACCTAAACTTAACCACTAGAAAATACAAGGGCCGCGATGAGAAAAGTGTTTGGAGCATGTTACTGAGAGGTAAACAACCCCCCCAACCTAGCACAAGGCTTAAAATGACAAATACACTAATAGAAAACCCACCCCACTATTGCACCCCTCTGTATGCAAAACACCCAACAACCTTTCTAGTGAGAAAGTCAACGGGGGTCAAGAATCAAAATCCAAAGAGGAGTTGTCACAGGCTGACACTCAATGTTGGAGAAATCCACGGGCCACAAATACATCGACAGTGAAAGGCCACTAAAGAGGGGGATGTCCACAAAGCACACACAACGAAACCAAGAAATGACCAAGTCGCACAAAAAACCCACAATCCAAAGGGAGAAACAAAGACACAACCCACTACTTCTTTCCTTAGAAGGGGAGTGGCTCATGAGAGGACAAGGAATTCCCTCGATGATAAAGGCATGAGATAAGAATGCCACCTCATGCCCATTGGCAGGGAAAATTGTGATCTCGATGGAGCTCAAACCGAGGGAGGGGTTTTTCATTACCTGGACACCCAACCCTTCCATGAGGGCATATCGAGGAATGGTCGGGAGGACTAGGGTGGCTAGCCCAACGGGTTGAACTGCTCTTCATCCATCCCATATTGACCCCACCCTGAAAATTTCCCCTCATGGAAGGTTTGAGCTACCAGGCACATGCGCAACCACTCCCTCGACCCAACCACCAGCAAAAAATCTCACCCAAGCAACACATAAACCACCACTGCCTTTTTGAGAGAACCAATTATGGAGGCCTGTACCCTTGGCCCATGCCTTCCAACGAACAAAAGATCGAGCACTGCTGCTAGAAATGAGTCTAAATTTATCCATCATATTTCCCAAGCACCTCAACTGCAGCAACCATGCCCCGCTGAACAGATCGTTGGAGAGGGCTCCCAAGAAGAAAGCTTCTAAACCCCCTACAGAAACAAATTGGGGTGAAGAAAAACAAAGAATGGGTGGGACAAGCACAAGCATGGCTTGCAAGAACACATGAAAAAACAAGCGTGACATCAAGACAAGCAACCAACAATGTTCCCACCAAACACCAAACCCGCTCCCTTAGAGACACACCAAACAAGCCCACATTGCAATTGAAACCCACCCAACCCGAACCAAAAAATAAAACCCCTGCTATCAATGATCCTACTACAGGTTCACCTACAGTAACCTTGTTATGACTTCTGCTTCCTCTAAATGATAAGGTTTAATGAAATTATCATGACATCGATGGCGGGAAACCACCATCGTCGACGCAATCCGAACACTTCACCAGATCTTTCAATCGGTAGGAGTGATGGGCGGTCTATACAAAGGGCAGGGACGTAGTCAACACAAGTTGATGACACAAACTTATTAGGAATTCCTCGTTGAAGACCAATAATTGCAATGGTCTATCCCCATTATGATGCAATTTGAGAAGATTTCCCAATCCTCTCGAACCAGGAAGAAAAACTTGTTGGCTGCATTAGTGTAGCGCGTGTGTTGCCCAGAATATCTAAGGGAATCACAGAACTGTTATTGCCTCAAACTTCTATGGCCTAAATGGCCATAGTCCCTCTAAGAAGCTGGCCGTGAAGGGGAACCTCCGTGTAGCTAGTTAGTAGGCTGAGGTCTTGTTCATTATCAGAATTAACCAAAGAAATCTCTCCACCAACTAAGAACGGCTATGCACCATCAACCATAGAATTAAGAGAGATCTCTCAATCTATCAATCCTTACTTTGTCTAGACCTACTAAGTTTCCCTGTGTTGAGTCAAATTGAGCCGCAGGCTCCACTCCTCATGGCGCCCTTCCATCAATTCCTTTAAGTTTCAGCCTTGTGACCATACTCCCCTCGGAACCCAAACATTATGATTTCTCAGAAGGTACTGGCAGAGTCCTTAGAACAACATTCGCTGATCCCTGGTCAGCATCGTTTATGGTTGAGCCTAGGATGATATCTGATCATCTTCGAGCCCCCAACTTTTGTTCTTGATTAATGAATACGTCCTTGGAAAATGCTTTCGCAGTGGTCTGTCTTTCATAAATCCAAGAATTTCACCTCTAACAATGAAATACGAATGCCCCTGACAGTCCCTATTAATCATTACTCCGGTCCCCAAGGCCAACACAATAGGACCAAAATCCTATCACATTATTCCATGTTAATGTATTCAGAGCATAAGCTTGCTTTGAGCACTCTAATTTTCTCAAAGTAATAGCACTAGAGCCGCGACCCATCCAATTAAGGCCAGCAGCACGTCGCTGACAAAAGGGACGGAAGGGAAGGTGCACACCGAGTAGGCGGACCGACCTTTATGACCCAACATCCAACTACAATATTCTTAACTACAACAACTTAAATATACACTATTGGAGCTAGAATTACTGTGGCTGCTAGCACCAGACTTTCCCTCCAATGGATCCTCGTTAAGGGATCTAGATTGTGCTCATTCCAATTACTAGACTCGATGAGATGAGTATTGTTATTTATTGTCACTACCTCCCCATGTTAGGATTGGGTAATTTGCACACCTGTTGCCTTCCTTGGATGTGGTAGCTGTTTCTCAGGCTCCCTCTCTGGAATTGAACCCTAATTTTCTGTTACCTGTCACCACCATGGTAGGTCTCTATCCTACCATCGAAAGTTGATAGGGAAGAAATTTGAATGAAGCATCACAAGCATAAGGGCTATGTGATCTGTCGAGTTATCATGATTAATCGGAGAAGTGGGCAAGCCTGTGCCGACCTTTTATCTAAAAAATGCATCTCTTCCAAAGAGTCAGGACTTGGTGCACGTATTAGCTCTAGAACTACTAAGGTTATCCGAGTAGTATGGTACCATAAAAAAAACTATAACTAATTTAATGAGCTATCTTCAGTTTCACAGTCTAAATTAGTTCATACTTAGACATGCATGGCTTAATCTTTGAGACAAGCATATGACTACTAGCAGAATCAACCAGGTAGCACCCTCCCACTTCAAAGGGAATTCTGGGTGCTCTCTTACCAAAAGCCAACCTAAACACCCATCAAGTCAAAGAGATATCGAAATATCATGTAAAACTTTTATTCCTTGCACCTCTTTCATCCCAAGAAGGGAACAAACACAACATGCCAAGGACATGGCGAAAAAATGGGTAGACCTGCCGAGTCACAATGCACCAAGGCCACTTTAGAGTTTTCAACCATGCCCCAACCAACAAGAAAACGAGCGATCACTCACCCACTCCCTTAGAAATGCCTCCAAAAAACTCCATGCCCTCCGCCGAGGCCACCTAGGATTCCACCCGAACAATAGCAATGGTAGACCTCGATCTCCCAATCGCCTGCAGTAGCCTCGATGCAAAGGAAATAAATGGAGAATGACCAACCATGCAACCTCTATATTATAAATGAGCCCCAACCCTTTGTGCCCCGCACCGAGGCCACCTAGGAGTCCACCCAGACAACAACAATAGTGGACCTCGATCTCTCAATCACCTGCGACAACCTCAATGCAAAGGTAAAGGAAGGAAATGCGGTTTGGGCAGGTCGTTTGTGGTGGCCTGTGGTTAGATAGTCCATCTTCAGAAGCCTTTCAGCTTAACATAAAGCCACTTTTTTGGTCAATTTAGTGTCCTAAATTGATCTACATAAATTATCAATCCAGGTATTGTAAACTGATGAAGTGTAGTGCACTCATGTGCTAGATGGCCCTTCCTACTTTAGTGTTTTTGAGTTTTTAAGTTTGTTTTGGGGTTTTGATCTTTTAATTCCTAACAAAATCTTGAATCTACTATTGCTAATGAAATGAGAGCTTAAAGTGCTCTAAGCCAGATTTTGAAGTAAAGTTTTAACCAAGAACATGATAACGAAGTTTCTCTTCTTGCTATTATGATTGTTTCCAAAACATGGAATGAAAGGAATTCACACTACTATCTCATTAATTACAAAACCAAAGCTTAAATGAGATATTAAAACTGAAAATGGGATTGTAGCTATCTACGATGAACTAAAAATGAAATACTAGAAATGAGATTACAACTACTGTCTAGTCTATTGCAGAATTAAAACATAATGAACAATTGGAAATGGAATTGAAACTAAATGAAAAACTATGACTAAAAATGAAATTGCAATTAATATATGATAAAAACTAAATGAAGTGTTTTGTCACCTTGCTATACAATTTTGGGAGAACTACCTCCCTGTGATAGAATTTTGAGGGACTCCATACTTGAACATTGTTCTAAATTGAAAATGGAATTGGAACAAGACTAAATGAAAGATTAAGACTGAAAGTAAAATTACAACTAATCTACTATAGCAACTAAATGAAGTTCTTTATCACTTTTCTACACAATTTTGGGAGAACTACCTCCTTGTGTTAGCATTTTGAGGGACTCCATACTTCATTGTTCTAAGAAAAAGTAAACATAAAAATACAGAGAAAGACTTATTCATAAATGAAATATTTCACCACTTATTTTTAAGATGTATCATCAATTGAAAGGGCTTTCGGAAATATTCACTTATCACATGAGTTATTAATCTAAAAACAAAATGGCATTGATCAGTTAAATTAAAAATCTAAAGACTAATGACAGTAAATGAAAGAAACTAGACTAATGATCAGCAAATCTAAATTACTCTATGCTACTGACATCAGCTTCAAGCTACTGATAAGAAACTAGAAAGTAGTGAAACAAAAATAGCTATTCTGTGCTAATAAGAAGATGACACGGGCTGCAGTATGAACATAGTTAGAAAATGGTTATAAACATCATGGTACAAACACAGTGAATTTACAATTAATCATGAAAAAAAAAACATAAATAAAATGTGACCTTGACCAACGCAGGGGCCCTCTACAAAGGTCTCGGATTATCAGCACTTAATCAACACTCCAACAACGCTTCAGGTATCCATTGAAACAGAGTCTTTATATTAAAACAGAGAATGCATTCTTCAAGCTATAGAACAAAAATCTGAACTTAATACGTAAGCAAAAACTGAACTTGTTCTACGTTTTCCACACTCGTATTTATAGAAAATTATACAACTATTTTAAAGAGATAAATAAGCTACAAAAAAACACGTAGACAGGCAAGTATGCAGAATTCTTGTCCTCTTTGCTTGGAAACATAAATCTTATGGTAATGGCTGTTGGACTCTATTTGTGCAGGTGGCAGATGAAGTCCGTGGCCTCAGGAAACTGCTTCGAATCCCTATCTCTGAGAAACGTGTGCAAAACAGAGTCTTGTTTGCCATAAGTTTCTATGTTTGACTTCCTTTTGATCGGGATCTTCCTCATCGATCTAGGCCAGATGAATAGGATACGATCCATGCCCTATTGTTTTCCAAGATACCCATGTAGTCCTTTTCCTCTCTTGACACGTGGAACCTATAAAAGCGTGGAAGTAGCTGTGAAACAATCGATTAGATGTAGAATGTGGATGTGTTCCATGGCTAAAAGACAAAAACTTATTCAAATAGAAAATATAAAAGTATAACCTATAAATCACTGAAATAGAATCCTTGAGGCAATGTGTAATCATAAGGATGCATTTCTTTTATGGAAAAACAGAGAAGGAAGGATGAGAAAAGTAGCTAAGGGAAAGACAGTTTTGGAACTCAACATACTCCCACTGCTAAACTATTGCATGTCCCCATGCAATCAAAATTATAAACTACATCCTCCTATTGCATTTGTTCTGAGACTTCAGCCAAAACATCCAACCTCTTCTTGCTTTTCTTTGCCCCAACTGCCATCTTAGGCCTCCTCATGAGAAATCTGTACTTGAGGTTGATGATTGCCCTGTTTAGCTTCTTATTCTTCCTTTTTAGTTTTCTGTTCTTCTTGTGCCATAAACCCAAGTGAAGCATGGTGTTATCATGGATAATTTTATCCAACTTGTTCTATTCTTTTAAGGCTTCATTTTCCTTTTGGATATGTCTAATTAGCACTTCTAGCTCATAGATTTCTTGTTTAAGTGAGCTAGTCAAAGTTTCTTGTGATGTGGCAGGCTGTTCAGGATTAGATGAAGTCCTTGGGTCCATTGTTGTACTTTTCTTCTCCAATGACTCTATGTAGTCATAAATCTACTGTTGGACCAGATCAATGCCTGGAGAGGCTCTTCTTGGGCTGCTTTCAAAGTTTTGTTGAGGAGAGATCTGTGTTGGTTTCTCATATGTGATTTTTTCATGGGACTGAGTTGGATTTTCTTCTCCCAAATCTATGAACTGGGCCTCTGTTGATTTTTCTTTCTTCACTTTTCCCCTGAGTCTAGAACTTCTCCTCAAACTTTAGGAGCCTATGATTTCTTCCTCTATAAATTGTTTTCTCTTCCCTTTCTCTTTATCTTTCTTGACCTATTCTCTGATTTTAATAAGTCTCTAAGAAAGTAGTTGTTCATCATCCTTAGATGATGAAGGTTCAAGAATATTTTTGTGGGGTCAACTTTTTCTTTCAATTTTCTTCTTTGCTTTGCCTACTTTTTGATCTTTGTTAATGTTTCAGAGATGGTTTCTTCTTCATTGTTTTTTTGTGCTGAAGTTTCAGGAGTATTTTGAATGGTGACACTCGTTTTCCTTCTCCTACTTATTTTTGCAGGACTTCCCTTAGGAAATTCTGGGGCACCTTGGAAGAAGTTTCTGACCAAAAAGTCCTCCCATGTGTCCTCTACACTCTTTAAGTGATATTAAACTAAACTTTTTACTAGTCCATGGTGATAAAGAGTGGTTTCTATTGCTTCCATTTTCTTCTGAACATTAGTGGCCATTCTTCTCAAACTATTCAACAGAAAAAATGGGAGATTGAGGTTTCCATCTTCAAGAAAATTCATTAACAGTCTTATGTGATATACATCCATGGAACCAAATCTTCCCTCACATGTAATAAATTTTTGCAAAATTAATAACATGCTACCACATTTGCTCTTAAGTGCAGAGATTGGAATCCCTTTCCTAAAAACTGAAGTGTCCATACCTGGATTTTTGAGAATGACCTTCCAGGTTTCATCACGAAATTCTTTGTTCTTGAACCACCTCTCTCCTAGCCTTGGTAGCTCGGTTGCTTCAGCAATAAAAGACTCGGTCACTGCTAATTTTATGTCACCTATTTCCACATCCACTCCATCAAACGATATGGCAAAAGTTTTGGTGATTTCTTTATGGCAGCCATTGAATTTTTCAATGGAACTCAACCAACCAGTCTTCTGCAACATTCCTTTCCGCTAAGGATAACCTTCCATGTACTTCACCCCTATGGGTTTAATTCTAACTATGAGCACCATCACCTCTGTTCTCTGCTATTCTTCAAAAATTCCCTTTTCTTTTTGAAAAATGGAGTGATAGTGTAAAGAGGACTATGTATACGGCAGTGGAATAGCTGGTATATAGGAACAAAAATAACTATGTATATGGGGATGAAATGATAGAATATGTGGAAGAAAAATGACTATGAGTATGGGATAAAACAACTGTACATGTAGGGTTTACGAAACATAGTAGATGCATGCATAAAATGTGTGAAAATAGAGTGTGTATAGGGTATATGAAAACAGAGTGGTTGTACACATCAACTATGTGAAAAACGGAGTCACTGTTATACACAGAGGATACGAAAACAGATTGACTGTGTGTACAAGGTAACCGAGTGCTTGTATGCCAAAATATATGAGAAATGGAGTGATTGTATGCAAACAAAGGCTGAGGGAGTATAAGAGAAAAACTTGGTGTAATAAATGAAAAATCAGGGTTTTGAGGAGTCGTATTCAAATAGGTTGTGTCATGAATCTAACCGTTTAACATGTGTGTAGGAGAAGTCTAGTTAAGTATGAGTCATTGATTTTAAAACGAAGATTGCATCATTAGACCATTAGCATTAAAGTCAGAAGGTGTGGCTGAATCATCATGGCAGTCAAATCTCATAATGATAAATCAAGGAGTCATTTGATTATATGAGTAATACCAACTTATGTTTTGTATTTCTTTTTGCAATAAGTTTTTGTTTTTACCTTTTAGAACCATACCTTTCACTTGCTAATCTCTTGTTGTTTGCTTCCACAGGTGCTTAGATGTGATTGGTCTTCAAAAGTTGTTCTCTCCTCAATTACCTGCATATGAAATTTTTATTATGAACTGGCCTCATTAGGACTGATGATCAAACTGTTAAAGCAGAATCAGATTCGCTGCAGAACAAGATTAGCTACGGAATGGGAACAACTACAGAATGTGGAAACAACTGCAAAATGTAAACCAGAGAACAAATTATGGCTTATGGATGAATGGAATGGAAATGGCTGCATGAGTGAAAATATGACAAGATGATAAATGAAAAATGGAGATGGAAGAAATGTTGATGAGGAAAAATTTATTGGTGGAATATGATAGTGGAGTGAAGTGAAACTTTGCAGAAGTAAAACAAAGTGAAAATGAGATAAAACAATATATTTTGTAGAATGCAAAGTGAGTCATCTTCTTTTTCAGAAAAGGAAATGGAAAAATATAGGTTGTCAGAAGCTTCTGATTTTCACCCTGTATTTTCTATATAAGCATGCAAATTAGTGATTGGTTTTCAACCTTATACAATTTTTTTTTTAGATAGGAAAAACAAAGACTGAGTTGGTGGAGAAGAAGGATTCTTCTTCACCAACTTCATATTAGAATTGTTCTGAAAGATCTTTATGAACTCCTCCCTTGAGATTGGTTTTTGGTAAATTTTCAATCTATGACCATTCACAAGGAGAGGAGTTTGACATTCATCTATTGTTCTGATCCTTACTGCTCCATTACTAAAAACATTTTCAATCTCATATGGCCCAATCCAATGAGTTTAAAACTTCCCTTGAAAATATTTAAACTTTGAATCAAATAATAGTGCCCAATCTCTCTCTTGAAACTTCTTGTCCTTGATGTATTTGTTATGCCACTTAGCCCTCTGTTGTTGAACTAGACCAGTCCTTTGAATAGCTTCTTGTCTAATTTCATCAAGTTCACTCAATTGTTCTAGTTATGCTTTTGAGCTTCTGATAAATCCATCCCCAGCTGGACTGCCATCTTGAAATTTTTGACTTGGAACTCTATGGGGAATAGGACTTGTTTCCCATAAACAAGTTCATAGGGTGTATGTCCAGTTGTGTTCCTCCATGTAGTTCTATAGGCCCATAGGGCTTCAAGAAGCCTTTCTACCCAATCTCTTCTATGTAGATGCACAATATTGGTGAGGATTCTTTCAATCACTTTATTTGTAGACTCCACTTGACCATTTTCTTGCAGATGATAGGGAGTGGATTTCCTATGCTTCATTTTGTGCTCCTCCATAAGCTTCTCTATCATGTTGGATGTGAATTGAAGTCCTTGATCTGTCACAATTTCTCTTGGAACACCAAAGAGTGTGAAAATATCTTCAAAAAGAAAATTAACTACATAATTTTTGTTAGAAAAAAGTAATGCTTTCGCTTCCACCCGTTTGGTGACATAATCAGTGCATACCAATATATACCTTTTCTGCTTGGATGGAGGTATAAAGCCCATTTTTTAAAGGGTTCGATAAGTACCTAAGGTTGCAATGGCATTTCATTTAAGGGAGTAGGTTTCCCTACCCTTTGGCAGTTGTCGCACCTTTTGACATATTCTTTAGCATCTTTGAAGATGGATGGTGAAAAATATCCTAAAGAAAGGATTTTATAGGTTGTCCTCTTGTTAGCAAAGTGTCCAACACACAGCTCATCATGACATGCTTTCAGAATATCAGGCATCTCATCTTCCCTAACACACCTTCTGATCATAAGATCTGGCCCTATTTTATACAATTTTTTAGTGATCCATGAATATCTTGCACTATCTTGAATAATCTTTCTTTTCTCTCTAGGAAATAAATGTGAAGGAAACTTCCCTGTAACCAAGTAGTTAGCAACACCTGCAAACCAAGGAGTTTGTGTAGTTACTGCAAAGAGATATTCATCAAGAAACGTATCTTCAACCAGAGAGTCCTCTTTGATATTCTGAATCCTGGACAAGAAATCAGCAACTGTGTTTTGTTTTCCAGGTCAATCTAGCATAGTAATGTTGAATTCTTGCAAAAGTAAAAGCCATCTTGTAACTCTGCCATTAGTAATAGGTTCATTCATCAAATATCTAATTGCAGAGTGATCTGTATGAACAAAGGTTTCATAGCCTATTATGTAGTGTCTAAACTTGTTGATTGCATGAACAACAACTAAGAATTCTTTTTCGGTCACAGTATAATTCAACTCAATGGGAGTCAAATTTTTACTTGTATAGTAAATGGCATAAAGAATCAAATATTTTTGTCCCAATACAGCTCCCAGAGCTATATCTGAAGCATCTGTAGAAATGTGGAAGGGAAGTTTCCAATTTGGTCCTCTTACATATGTACTTCAAATATTTTTTCTTTCAAGGTTTCAAATGCTAACTGGCAAACAGGATTCCACCTGAGTTCACAATCTTTTGTAAGAAATTTGAGGAGTGGAGATGATATTTTAGTGAAGTTTTCTATAAATCTTCTATAGTAACCTGTAAATCCTAGAAAACTTCTAACATCCCTTTGGCAATTTGGAATTGATAACTTAGAGATGACTTCTACTTTAGATTTGTCAACTTTAATCCCATCTCCTGAAATATGATTTCCTAAAACAATAACTTCTGTAAACATCATAAAGCATTTTTCATGGCTTAGTGAAAGGTTTGTTTCTTTATATCTTTTAAGGATCTTTTCCAAAATTTCCAAATCTTCTTCAAATGTGTTACCATAAACTGTAAAATCATCCATATATACCTCTACACAATCATGTATTAGATCAGAAAAAATTCCTAGTATTGCTCTTTGGAATGTTGTAGGTGCATTAAAAAACCCAAAAGGAAGCACTCAGTAGGAAAAAGTTCCCTATGGACAAGTAAATCTGGTTTTCTCCCAATCCTCAGGTGCTACCTGAATTTGATTACAACCACTAAAACCATCCAAGAATAAGAAATACCTTTTACCTGCTAATGTATCTAATACTTGATCTATGAAGGGCAAAGGAAAGTGATCTTTCAAGGTTGCTTTATTCAATTCTCAGTAATCAATGCACACCCTCCATTTACCATTCTTTTTAGGCACAATCACCAAAGGAGAGACCCATTAGCTATCTGAAATTGGGTAAATGAAGTTTACATTGAGTAATTTTTGGAGTTCTTCTTTCACAATTTCCCTAAGATTTGAATTCATTCTTCTTTGAGGTTGTCTGATTGGTTTATTGTTTTCCTCAATATAGATATGATGGATACAAGTCTTAGGATCAATACCTTTCATGTCGGTGTACTCCCATGCAAATGCAGCGGAATGTTTTTGTAATATTTTGGTTAGCTTTTCTTGTTGTAGTTTCTCCAAGTTTTTGTTTATGTTCAATGTACTACCTCAAAAAATTTCAATTGTAGAGCTACCAAACTCTTCCATAGAATAGAGAGACATCTGCCTAGATGACAAGTATTCAACATTAGATTTTTCTTGGAATTGTGTATGATCATACTCTGAAGATGTTTTAAAATTTTCCAATGTGTTCAAATTTTGACTATCTTCAATACTTTCTGACATAGTAAAGAGAGGTTGAATATCATATTCTTCATCGATCCATTCCTTGTCATCTATTTCTGTGATTGATTTTCCTAGAGGATACACAATTAATTTCTTTGTTGAGTTACCATTGGAAATATACATTTCACCATATCTATAACTAATAAAAGTATCAGTTGTGGCAAGCCAAGGTCTTCCTAATATGAGTGGGTGTCCTGCTAGATTATTCTTGGGAGTTAAAATCATGAAATCAATAGGATATTCCCAAGAATCTAGGGAGACTAAAATGTCTTCTAGCACACCATCTGGTTTGATTAATGATCTATCTGCAAGTTGCAGTAAGGTAGGTGTGTAAAGAAGATTAGGAAGTTTAAGCTACTCCATAGTTTGTCTACTCGTAATGTTTATTGCTGCCCCTAAGTCAATCAATGTGTTTGGAATTTCAATCCCATTTATATGTGTCTTGACAATTGGACTTCCTAGATCGACATATTTCTGCATGGCAATCTTTCCCATCGTGATATCTGCTATCTTTCCTACCAGGTGAATTCTTTCTGTTTCTCTTGGTTTTTACCTGGTCTTTTGATGCTCAACTTCTTTATTGTTTTGGCTAGAATAGGAATTTCTCTAATGGCTTGTAACAAAGGAATTTTGATACAAACATTCTTCAATTCCTCTAGAAAATCATAATTGGGCAACAAGATATGTTTTTCTACCCCTCTATCAATTTGTAATCCCTCAGGAAAAGGAGGTGTAGAAGTAGATGCTGGTTGCTCAATGATAGGAGTTGTGTTTATTGATTCTTTTTCTTTTTCTTTTTCAATGTTTTGGTTTTGGAGGGATGTTCCCTCAAAACTTTTATTGACTTTTAGAGAGTCTTCCTCAGAGTTATCTTGTTCTTGAATGACTATAGAAGGTTTTTCCTTTTCTAATATCCTACCAGATCTAAGCTGAACATCATTAAGATCTAGAGGAGTAATCATGTAAGTTGGAAATTGTTATCCTTCTACCATGTAAGCGTTCTGAGGGCTTTTATTATTGAGGTTTGGCAAGGGTTGGGCAGGTAACTGATTTGGTTTTTGTTGAAATAGAAGTAAGATTTGAGGATTTTGACCTTGTTGTGGAGGTTTTTGTGGAAATGGTAATGAAAGTTGAGGGTTTTGATTTAGAAGTTGTGGTTGCTGATTTTGTTGCTGAGTTTGTGGGGGAGGATAGCTCTGATAAGATGGAGGATATTGATAATATTGAGCAAATCTCCCATAAGGAGTTTGTACCCCTTGTGCCCAAGGTTGAGATTGATACTGAGATTGAGGTTGAGGTCAAGGTTGCTGCCAAGAATTCCAGTTTGGTAGGGGCTGAAAGTACATTGGATTGTTAAATCCTTGATTTTGTGGCCCCTGCCAAGGTCTTCTTGCAGCAAAACAAAGAGGTTCTACATGATTTGGGATTGTTTCTTCATGAAAGACAACCTTGAGACTTGGGATTGAAGGATAACCCTTGGTCTCATGTCTTTCTGAACAAATCATACAAGTTTCTACAATTTTTACATCTAAAGGACATTCCCTTAGAGCATGTTTCTTTCTACATTTTGGACAAAAGATGGCTAAAGCATCAACCTCTGTTTTCTGCTTGTTTTGAATTTTAAGGGTGTCTAGTTGCTCACTAAGGCTCCCTAAAATGTCAATTTTAAACTCATTAAGCATATTGCCAATTTTTGCCCTACTTACAGCTCTAGTTGCAGATTTGTTTTCTCTAACAAGTGAAGGATCTCTTGGTCCTTTCCTGATTTTAGATTTCCCTCTTGAGAGATGGACACATAGTTATGCTATGCCACTCAATAGAAGTTGAGAGATATCTCCCTTCCCCATCATGTTAAGGATATCTATCCATTCATCTTGTTATAGACATTTTTGTGCCTTACAACATTGAGCATGAAATGTCCATAATCTAAGGGATCCAAAGTCCCTAAACATGTTGTTCCTACCCCTAGAGGAACAAGGCTAACACACCACAGCAATTCACAGAAGTTCTCCACCTGAAAACTGCTCAAAAACAAGTCAATTCAGGATCATTTCAGTGGCTACACTAGCTGTTTGCGTTGAATGTCAAAGCCAACACTGGCTACCTGCGTTGAATGTCAACTGGAACACTGGCTACCTGCGCTGAACGAGAGTGGACAAGTGGCAGGCTCATTTCTCAAGGTGTCAAAACCCAGGAAGCTTCCAAAATGACACTTGCCACAGGGAATTCGACTGGTGATGAGTAAGAGGTTCGAAATCTCCAAGTGGAAGCAAGAACCTCCAAGTGGACTCAAGAACAGACAGAGGGAGAGGACACTAGTCAGATCTCAAGCTGACTCATCCTCTCTCCAAACATCTATATATGGATCTCTCCTCCATGAGATCTGGGGGCTGGAATTTTGTTATTGCAAAGAATTGTTGTTGGTTTGAGACTGGAACTATTGGGTGCTTAATGCTTTGAAAGGGGTGAAGATAGGAATTCCATTTGCTGGGAAGGAGACGCTAGATTGGAGCCCTCTGGGTTGTATCTCTTCCTGAACCTTGTTATTCATCAATAAAGCTATCTTGGTTTCTCCTATATGCTGATGTATTTTTGATGTATGAATGCATTAGTATGTTTAGTTTACTTCTAATCCTGAACTAGTTATGAATATGAATCCATGTCTTGTGTAGTGTTCTCGTCTTGTGATCTTGCAGAAACCTCTTGAAGTTGGGCGAGCGAGAAGGCAAGTAGCTGGGAATCCTCCAAGAGAAGAGAGACCGGATAGAGGGACAAACGGAAGACACCGGTGAGTCCATATATCTCTCTTCATTCTTAATTCATAAAGGAAGAAATATCAGAGTAGCTGTCTCTGTTTGTTGCTAAGGCACTGTCACACCTTAGGTGGATAGGATCGTCCTGCATAGGCATTTTTCCCCACAACAAATTGGCAACTCCGCTAGGGAGATCTGTTTAGTCATTTTATTTGTGTTGCTATCATTGTTTGTTTCATAGACTTGACAGCAACAATCGAACTGCATCTGCTTTTCCCGGATGCAAAGTAGACAGTTGCTGCCTTGATCCAATCACTGGACTTGTCTATGATCTGAACAATGGATTCACAAATGATTTGATGATCCTTTGTGATAGATATTAGTACCCCTCAAAGCATCCCTTTGATTATACCTTGCTTGTTGCTTTTAATTGGCCTGAAACAGTGAATTAAATAGCAATCTGTGACCCAGAACCTGTGGGAAACGAGAGTTTCTCCTTCAGCACAGACCCAGTGAAGGGATTCTGCATTTCAACACAGGTCCCATGAAGGCTACCTGCGTTGAATGTCAAAACCCCTGTGTTGAGGTTGCGCTGAACCAGTTTTTCCTAGTACAGCTGGGGTTCTCTGCTCTGTTTTGCATTGTTTTGATCTCTGATTTTTGCAGCCTGTAACCAGCATAGGTACCAGTCTGATAACTCCTTTTCTCTGCTTAGATTCTGCCTCCTTTTGTACAAAAGGACTGTGAGTGTTTTTATGTGTTTGTGGCGTCATTTACAATTTTCCTTTGCATGAGTGAAATAGTCATCCTGTAGCCCTTGATTCATATCTGTTGATTGTGATCTTAGAAGAGAGTTCATTGGCTGTTTGCAGATTGATTATACATTTACTCTTGCGTATTGGTTTGAATTTGTCTCTTTTAAGTGTCGAAACAAGTATTCATTTCGAAAATCGTTAAGTGTTGTAATCTCTTCTACCCTCTCTGATTTCGAAAAAGTAAACTTGTTTGTATTAATCATTTAAAAGCAAATTCAAAGTTGTACAAAAAGATTTCTTTGTAGGCATCAATACTAAGAAAGCGGAAAACAAACACCTGCATTGTGCATTTGCATTTTGATAAGTTTGCATGTTGGATTTAGGAAAAGTGCATTAGAGTGTGCTGATTGCTCTTTGAGAAAAGATGGTGTCTTTCTTTTCCCTTAGTAGCTAGGATTTTCAAAGTTGAAAAGATATAAAGCTTGCTTATCATCTTTAGACTGCATTTAGGAATTTGTATCATACATCTCGTGGTGAACCTTGAAAGGAAAACTTTAAAAAGATCAACCTAAAATAAATTGAATGAACTTAACAATGTTTTGCAACATAACACACAACATAGAGGTCTAGGCTAGAGACGTGTTCCGGCATCGTTAAGCCTGGTGACTGTCGATCTCGTGGATGGTGGGTGATTCCTCCTGAGGGACGACAACGCCAGTACGGATTGTGCTCCCACGTACCGTCGCGTATATATTGGGAGACCCCTATAGACATAAAACCTTTATCCTTAGGAAGCCGTGTCGGCCGCCCTACTGATCGCAATGCACTGAACACAACATTCAGGAAGATCGACCGCCCGTACCCTAAAAAGTATTCTGCGGTTTTGCGAAAAGTTTGGCACACCCTCTGCCTAGAACTCCAGAGCAGTTCCTTTTGGCCTTTTTCAGACTCTATAACGGAAAAAGTCCATTCGAGCATTTGTCACTTCGGGCTTGTTAAAACATCGAAGGAGACTAGAGTCATCTTTAGCTTTTTCTTGACTCTTTAAAATTGAAAAAGCAAGTTGTGTCTAAAGCGTCGTTAAAATTTATTTTAAACGGAACAATCACCCTTATTCCCGCGTTGATCTTTAGGTTGAAAAATGGAGCACACCAACCAAGGAATTCCCCTTGGTGGTAATCCTAGTCCCTTCTCCTCTTGGGGAGATGTTGGTGCGCCCCATATGGCCACATTGTCGCTTCCAGGACTGAAAATTGGCCTGCCGGTCTGGCTCTTTTCAACCAATGTCGTTCAGAACACCACCATTCCTGAACAGTCGAGTCAACAGTTAGACCAGACCAAGGTTTCCAACCAGCCTTCTACTTCATCTAACTCTTCCTCTCCTCCTTCCTCTTCGCTTGACGGAACTGGTAAAACAAAAAACCAAGTTCCTAAGGAGAAGAAGGAAAAGAAGAAGAAAGAGAAGAAGAAGAAGGAGCCAAAAGCGACTGGGGGCAAACAAGTGTCGTCTGACAAAAATCCACACACAACACTGACAAGGCCTAAATCGCCATGTGTCATATGCAAGGGAGACCACTTCCACAGAGATTGTCCCTGCATCCCTTGGATACTAAGGGACTGGTCTCCCCGTCTGCACAATTCGGTAGCATCAACCTCTGATAGCCATGTTGACTGCTCACCGTCAACTAGTGAAAGTGAAGCCACAGGACAGAGAGGGAAAGCTAAATTTCCCTGTAAAATGTGTGAAGGCGATCACGCCATCCACTGTTGTCCCTTCTTAGACGAGGCTAAAAGAGTTCTGGAAGATCGCCCGGTTTTACGAGCGCAACTTCCTCCTGGATATCAAAAACTCCTGCCAAGTCCTTCACTAGTTGAGAACCCGGCTGGCCCGCTCAGGTGGTCAGCCGAAGCACCTATCATTGAAGATGAACCATCTGGATCCATGCCTGACGAAAGTCAAAAGGTTGATACGACAGTTGACCCGGTTTTGCCTTCAGAGGCTCTATCTTCGAATGATACCATCACAGAGGAGAATAAAGACGACACCGTCCAAATTCTCTTCATTAACACTGACTCTGATGAACAAGGGGGCAATGCCCCCATTCCTTTATCGCAGGAAGGAAGTTCGTCAGAGCGATATCCGGTCGTTTATTCGGTCCCACCACCAAGCAACCTGGTTGTGTCCTTTGATTGGAATCAACTAGGCAGACCCCGGTTGCCAGCAAGTATACCATTCAGAATTATCGTTCAAATAGACAGAATGGTAATGGCTGGCACTATCATTGATGAGGGGGCATCTGTGAGTATCCTTTCCTCTATTGCTTGGAAAGCGCTTGGTTTGCTAGCGCTTTTGCCTGAAATGAGAAATCTATCAGGCTTTGATAAAGGAACCAGTCGATCTTTAGGGATCTTCCCCAATGTGCCTATAACATTGAAAGGGAAGACCGTTCAAATGAACGTGATGGTCGTTCAAGGACCCTTGGATTATAACCTACTCCTTGGACGAGACTATATATATTGCATGGGAGCCATCGTCTCCTCACTCTTTAGAGTAATATGTTTTCCGCATGAAGGAAGAGTGGTCAAGCTCGTGGACCAACTTTCGTTTCCCGGATCACACATCGCAAATAGTCATATACCATCCCTAAATGGTCTATTCACGCAAGAAGTGTCTCAACCCACGGTCCGTCCTCCTGATGATCGCGAGTAATCCGGGAGGATATGACTGGAACCCAGGGGGCATGCGTCCTGGTCTGCTTCGGCAGGAAAACTTTGGGTATAGAGTAGGTTTCCACGGGAGAATATGACTAGTCTGTACCCCGTCCGTCTAGGAAGAGAGTTATTCTAGAATAAGATTCTTTTGTCAAAGTTATGTGAGTTGGCGGCCTACGTCGCTCACCTTTGTCTATTTCGGTAGACAATGCCGAGGAAGTGTTTTGTTTAAACTACTAAGGAGACAATCTTTGGGTAACCTGAAAGAGGTAAGCCTCTCTCGTTAAAACAAATGTTTTGGCGGAAGTGAAGTAGAGGTAATCTTGAAATCGTACTTTATACATGGGGGCATGCAAACCTTTTGGAGTGCAAGCAAAGAGCGGTTATTTATCTATTTTTTGGGTTAGCCGTTTCCTAACTTGCATAAAGAAAGGATGCGGGGCATAGCTTTGTGAGTTGAAGCTCCATAAAAAATAGGATCTCAATGAGACACTCTTATCATATGACTGGGTAATCGAGCAGTTTTAGCACAAAGTTCATGCTCGTTAAAAAATAAACGCAAGATCCGAGCAGTTTTAGCACATAGTTCATGCTCGTTAAAAAATAAACATAAGACCGAGCAAATGTTTCCACCCGCGTTTAAGCTCGTTAAAAAATGAACTATCCCGGTAAATAACCACTGTGAATGTTATATCATCAGCCATTAAAGCCTTGGTCATGTTTGCACCGTCACCTCCACTTTTCATTTGGCCGATCGTTCACCTCCATATGATTGTTTACCCATTTTGAGGAACAGCTACGAAGAGTGATTTCACCTAGCCATCCTTGTGACACTGCCGTGATTGGAAAATTCCAACCTGTACTTGGAATCAGCTGCTACCCCTGTTTATCACTCGTTCCTCAAAAGACGAGTCTTCTTTAAGCTCTTTTCAACTGACTCGTAAAATATGAAAAGATTGCCGAGTTTTGGCCTTCCAGCTCGTTAAAGCGACAGGAAAAGCTATCCCTCCTCTAGATTTTAATCTTTTTGGACCCGAGGGATTATTGCACAAAAAGATCGAGCGCTTGTTTTATTCGGCTCGTTAAAACTATCGAAAACTCATCCCTTCTGTATTGTTTTATACTTTTTCGGACTTAAGGGATTAGATGACGAAAAAGGACTTGTGGAGTTAAATTTATGTACCTTTTCAGACTCTCTAAAAATGAAAAGGACCGAGTTATCCTTGTCGTTAGACTCGTTAAAATCATTAAATAGCGACAAACTTGTCTTTAGACGAGAACGATTTTCACTATCGCTAGGCTCGGTAAAACATAGCGATGGGCTTGCCCGAAGGGCAGGTTATAGAACAAGCATATGTTATCCTCCTCAAGCTTGACAAAAATAAAGAGGTACTGGTCAGCAATGACTGGGGAAAAATTGGGAGAAACTAAAGAAAACTTTGATGGTAGCAAGTCGCTCTTGAACATGACACTTTTCCTCCATACCACAATCGGGTTGGGTTGTTTCATTCACCGGTCACATCCATGGTCTCGCCATACCATCCATATTTGGGGTAATGCTACCAATCCATCGCATCAGTGTCGCCATATGTTCAAGAGAAGTCGTTCGGAAAAAGTCAACCGTGTCCCATCCACTACCATACATTATCCTTCATCCTTTCATGACCGCCACCCTGAATCATATGTCACAGATCGTTTTCACCTCCATTAAAATCATTAGCTCCGTTCCGTGTCACTGATGTGGGATTCATTAAAGCCCTCCTTTGACGGATCGCTTCTTGTCGACGTCAGCTCATTATCCAAGAAGTTGACCTAGGAACAACCCCTTCAGTACTTTGAAGCTTGCATGCCTCAATGGCAAGTTTCTCACTTCCGGCGACAGGTATACATCAATGACCTTCGACCGAAAGATTTTGCGTGGTGTTCGACGCCAAGTCCTTTATTCACACCACGTGAATTGTACTGCAGTACCTTGAAGGTCATTATCATTATCGGTGATTCCTCTCGCGCTTGTTAACGGTTTACATCATTGACTGGTAATCAAGCGATGTCTTTCCATGTTCGACTTCAGAACAATTCTCACATGGATCGACTTGTACTTAGAGTGAAGATCGAACGAGTTTGAAGACCTTGGATCTAGTTTCATCCATCCGGGCTGCGATATATATTCAGGAAAGATAAAGACATTGACATGTACCTCATTGCAGTAGATAATCATCCTACTCAAAGGATGATAATTTCATCAAAATTATCAGTCTACCATCAGACGATTGTCTGTTCTATGTACAGAAAAATGAATTTATAAAGCTGAGCATGGGAATGCCTGCCTCAGCTAGATCATGAAAGCAGTATGAAAAATAATGTATTGTATTGTATCTTATTACAGGTCTCCTCTCAGCATTGGATGAACTTCGGATCCCCCTGATAAAGCATTTCGGCCGATAAACAGCCTCATACTTTAGGGGGCAACTGTTATAGACATTTTTGTGCCTTACAGCATTGAGCATGAAATGTCCATAATCTAAGGGATCCAAAGTCCCTAAACATGTTGTTCCTACCCCTAGAGGAACAATGCTAACACACCACAGCAATTCACAGAAGTTCTCCACCTGAAAACTGCTCAAAAGCAAGTCAATTCAGGATCATTTCAGTGGCTACACTAGCTGTTTGCGCTGAATGTCAAAGCCAACACTGGCTACCTGCGTTGAATGTCAACTGGAACACTGGCTACCTGCGCTGAACGAGAGTGGACAAGTGGCAGGCTCATTTCTCAAGGTGTCAAAACCCAGGAAGCTTCCAAAATGACACTTGGCTCAGGGAATTTGACTAGTGATGAGTAAGAGGTTCCAAATCTCCAAGTGGAAGCAAGAACCTCCAAGTGGACTCAAGAACTAACAGAGGGAGAGGACACTAGTCAGATCTAAAGCTGACTCATCCTCTCTCCAAACATCTATATATGGATCTCTCCTCCATGAGATCTGGGGGCTGGAATTTTGTTATTGCAAAGAATTGCTGTTGGTTTGAGACTGGAACTATTGGGTGCTTAATGCTTTGAAAGGGGTGAAGATAGGAATTCCATTTGCTGGGAAGGAGACACTGGATTGGAGCCCTCTGGGTTGTATCTCTTCCTGAACCTTGTTATTCATCAATAAAGCTATCTTGGTTTCTCCTATATGCTGATGTATTTTTGATGTATGAATGCATTAGTATGTTTAGTTTACTTCTAATCCTGAACTAGTTATGAATATGAATCCATGTCTTGTGTAGTGTTCTCTTCTTGTGATCTTGCAGAAACCTCTTGAAGCTGGGCGAGCGAGAAGGCAAGTAGCTGGGAATCCTCCAAGAGAAGAGAGACTGGATCGAGGGACAAACGGAAGACACCAGTGAGTCTATCTATCTCTCTTCATTCTTAATTCATAAAGGAAGAAATATCAGAGTAGCTCTCTCTGTTTGTTGCTAAGGCACTGTCACACCTTAGGTGGATAGGATCGTCCTGCATAGGCATTTTTCCCCACAACACATCTCTAATGGCCTTTAACAAAAGATCTTTCAAAGTTTCTTCATTTAGATTGTTCATTTTTGCTCTTTTCAAATTATAGTTGAATCTCTCAGGCAAATCCTCTAAGTTTTCATATTCCTTTCATATCATTTTGAACACCTCATCTTTATGATTGGTAGGCATACAATAATCCAAGTATCTATCCAAAAATGTCTGTTTCACGTCATTCCAATTCCTAATGGAATTAGTGACTAACCCCATAAACCATTTTAAAGCAGCCCCTTTTAGTGTTGAAGGGAACAATTTGAGTTTTTGAGAGTCTTCTAGATAGTCATAGGTTCTGTATAAGACTTCAAACTCAAACAAAAATGTTTCAAGATCCTCACTTCTCAACCCATAAAAGTTTGGGAGGACAGATGGTGAAATGTTTTTCATTGTGGTATGTGTTTCCTCATCCACTATAGGGAATCCAAATGAGTTATCTACTTCCCTATTTCCTCTGCCTCCTCCATTATTACCTCTACCTCCTCCATTGTTTCCTCTACCTCTCCCTCTACCCCCTCCTCCAAATAGTGAGAATTCTCCATCTTGTTCTTCTTCTGCCATTATAGTTTCTTCAAAGTCAGTATAGGGCTCAACCTGCAAGGTTATTCCCTCTTCCTTTGGTTCTTCTATCAATGGACTATGAGAGGGAGTTCCTACTTTTTCTTCCTCACTGGGTATTCCTAGTTCTTCAACTACAATAGGCTCCCCTGTGGAGGTGAAAAAGGTCTTCTCTCCCAAGACTGTTTTAGTGGATGATGTAGGAGAATCTTGTAATTGAGTTTCTACTCCTTGAATTCCAGGACTCCTATGGCTGGGAGTATGAGTCTAGGATGGAGGTGTGCCTTTTCTAATTCTTGGTGGAGTAGGTGGAGTTGTGGGAATTGAACTTCTACCCCTAGCTATAAATATACCCCTAGAATCTCTTTCTTTATGCATGTCATTGTTTTTTTTTTTTGTTTTTTATTTTCTTTTTTGAATGTAAGAGATAAGGCTACCTAGTTACACTTCCCCGGCAGTGGCGCCAAAATGTTTGGTCAATTTAGTGTCCTAAATTGATCTACATAAATTATCAATCCAGGTATCGTAAATTGATGAAGTGTAGTGCACTATATGTGCTAGATGGCCCTTCCTACTTCAGTTTTTTTGAGTTTTCAAGTTTGTTTTGGGGTTTTGATCTTTTAATTCCTAAAAAAATCTTGAATCTAATGTTGCTAATGAAATGATAACTAAAAGTGCTTTAAGCCAGATTTAGAAGTAAATTTTTAACCAAGAACATGATAACAAAGTTTCTCTTCTTGCTATTATGATTGTTTCCAAAAAATCGATTGAAAGAACTTCAAACTACTATCTCATCAATTAAAAAAACAAATCTTAAATGAGATATTAAAACTGAAAATGAGATTGCAGCTATCTATGATGAACTAACAATGGAATACTGGAAATGAGATTACAACTATTGTCTAGTCTATTGCAGAATTAAAACTTAATGAACAATTGGAAATGGAATTGCAACTAAATGAAAAACTATGACTAAAAATGAAATTGGAATTAATCTATCATAAAAACTAAATGATGTGTTTTTTCACTCTGCTACACAATTTTGGGAGAACTACCTCCTTGTGATAGCATTTTGAGGGACTCCATACTTCATTGTTCTAAAACTAAAAATGAAATTGGAACAAGACTAAATGAAAGATTAAGATTGAAAGTAAAATTACAACTAATCTACTATAGCAACGAAATGAAGTGCTTTATCACTCTGCTACACAATTTTGGGAGAACTACCTCCTTGTGATAGCATTTTGAGGGACTCCATATTTAATTTCTCTAAGAAAAAGTAAACATAAAAATGCAGGGAAAGAATTACTCATAAATGAAATATTTCACCACTTAGTTTTAAGATGTACCATCAACTGAAAGGGCTTTTAGAAATATTCACTTACAACATGAGTTAATAAAATAACAACAAAATGGCATTGATCAGTTAAATTAAAAATCTAAATACTAATGACAGTAAATGAAAGAAACTAGACTAATGATCAGCAAATCTAAATTTCTCTATGCTACTGACTTCAACTTCAAACTACTGATAAGAAACTAGAAAGCAGTGAAACAAAAAGAGCTATTATGTGCTAATAAGAAGATGACACAAGTTGCAGTATGAGCACAGTTAGAAAAAGGTTATAAACATCATGGTACAAACACAGTGAATTTACAGTTAATCATGAAAAACAAAACAGAAATAAAATGTGACCTTGACCAATGCAGGGGCCCTCTGCAATGGTCTCAGATTATCAACACTTAATCAACACTCCAGGAACACTTCAGGTATCCATTGAAACAGAGTCTTTATATTAAAATAGAGAATGAGTTCTTCAAGCTACAGAATGAAAATCTGAACTTAATACATAAGCAAAAACTGAACTTTTTCTGTGTTTTCCTCACCGGTATTTATAGGAAATTATACAACTATTTTAAAGAGAGAAATAAGATAAATCAAAACACGTAGACATGAAAGTATGCGGAATTCTTGTCCTTGGTTGCTTGGAAACATAAATATTATGGTAATGGCTATTGCATTCTATTTGTGCAGGTGGTAGATGAAGTTCGTGGCCTCAAGAAACTGCTTCAGATCCCTATCTCTAAGAAACATGTGCAAAACAAAGTCCTGTTTGCCACAGGTTTCTATGTTTTACTTCCTTTTGACCGGGGTCTTCCTCATCAATCTAGGCCAGATGAATAGGATACGATCCATGCCCTATTGTTTTCCAAGCTACCCATGTAGTCCTTTTCCTCTCTTGACACGTCGAACTTGAAAAAGTGTGGAAGTAGATGCGAAACAACCGATTAGCTGCAGAATGTGGCTGCGTTCCATAGCTAAAAGAAAAAAACTTATTCAAATAGCAAACATAAAAGTATAACCTGTAAATCACTGAAATATACTCGTTGAGGCAATGTCTAATGATAAGGATGCATTTTTTTATGGAAAAGAAGAGAAGGAAGGATGAGAAAAGTAGCTAAGGGAAAGAGAGTTTTGGAACTCAACACCACTATTCATCAAATCCTCTGACATCAAAAATTTGTCTAGCCTTTTAGACACTGCTTCCTCATTAGTCCTAAAATTCCTTTGAGTTACAACTAGTTTGACTAGCTCTATATCAATCATATGATTCTTCTCTAGAAAGGACAGAAAAAACTAGCTTTGAGCATCGACTTTCGAACTAGATCTCCAAACCCCTCTTAATGAAATAATGAAATTCAGATAACTACCTACCAGGGTAAGTGGGCCATCCAGACCACATGCAACAACCAAAGCTTCCCAATAAGGAGTTTTATTAGCATCTGGCCCATAAACATTCAGAATGGAAAAGGATAACCCAAAATGTTAATTTCTAACTTTACTCAAATCACCAAAAAAAAAATACAAAAGGAAGAGAGCTTTGCAAGTAGGGCTCTAGAGTCCAGCCTATAATAGGACCCCAAAATGGCCTATCATGTCATTGGCAACAAAACGACCAAAATTTCAACCAAGATTCCACGTCCCCTTTGGTGTTGGAACAATCACACATGGTTTCTTGGATCAAAATTACATCTAAATTATGGGCTGAGATAAACCTTTTGAGGACTAACTTTTAACAAGTGCTCCCTACCCTTCTCACGTTGAATGAGAAAATAATCACGAGGAGACTACTTCAGGGACTTCCTTCTCCAAGAGCCCTAGCAATAGAGGCTTGCTCGCCTTTTTGAATTCTCAAAAGGATCTTCTCTTATTCTTACCACCCACTAAAGGGACTCGAGGCATATCCAAAGGATTCTTGCTAGAAGAGATATCTTCTTTGCCATTTCTCTTGGGTGAAGGGAATAAAATTTCCTAAGAGAAGCTAGCTTCACATGCGAGCTTGGAGGGGGAATAGGATCAAATATTTCCCTTGTTAATTGGTTTGGGGAAGGAACCCCCTCATCAGAAAATGCTGAAGGGGAAGGATCTGGGGAATGTGTACCCATCCCTGAACATGACGAGACAATCACATAAGTGATCAATGAAAGAGTAGAAGGGACCCCATCCCAAGCGAAAATAAAAGGAATATGAGGGAAGGAGGATGAGGGTCAGGGGAAGAATTGATGGCCGATTTTTTAAGGTCCCTGCACTATCCACACTAGGGGTAGCCACCCCATCGTTGCCATACAAACTTCCATCCTCTATAGTGGACCAGGAGGAGGGACAAGACCATCCAAGAGAGAAAGGTAGATTTTTTTAACTAGACATTGGAATTATTTGTGAAAGGGTGGAAAGAGTGCCTACACATATCCTGTAGATGATCGAATCCATGGCAATAAAACAACATAAATACAACCTCCAATAATACACTTTCTGATGCCAATTTTTCATCACCAAACACAAAATCTAGACTATCAACCAACCCTCCATGAGATAGATCTCTATTTGAATCTAGGTCTGTCTTCAATTTGCTTTGGATTCTTAGTTGAGATCTAGATCAAAAAAAACCCCAAAGTTTGTTGCCAATAACTGTTACAGTATCTCTAATCCAAAATAACAACAGACCTAGAAGAATGGCACAAATTTTAGTCGCCATGATAGGCTCGCTCTCTAGGTCAAAATCCATAGATCACAGGAATAGAACGAGCCCAGAAGGACCATAATTCCTACCACTCTTGAGGATTTTACCATAGTCCTCAATGCAAAATAAAAAACACAACCACTGACTTACAAAAAGTTGAGAAACAAGTATATATCCTAACATTGGCTTCCAATCGAGTTTCATCCACCTACCCAGAAAGACCTCTTCGAAACTCTTACCACAGAATGGACAACCAAAATTTTCCCGAAGAAATTACTAACCGCTGAGACTGAAATATCCTTACTAATCACCATATGGACTGAGCCAAGATTAACCCGAACATACTTCTTGGAGGGATTGGGGCTAGGTGCCAAATTACCTATAGGGGATGAAATATGAGTAGGACATAGAAGAGCCTTCTACCTGTCTCCTTTCTGAACCAGAGAATGAGACCGCAGAGAGGGAAAATGAATCAGACAGGGAATGGAGTGGGGAGAAAACCTTGCAGGTCCAACTCTATGGAACTACCCTTCATTGAATGTGACAGGTTGTGCTACAACATCAAACCCTAAAGAATTAAAACTGACAGTGAAGCCATGAGATCCCATCACCACCTCGCTTGTTGGAAGACCTTCATGGAAAATTCCATGGAAAACGTCGGACTAAGCCTGAAAAACTTGGCATTTTGTGGGGCTGAGCTCATAATCAACCAAATCCACCTCTGCATCCTCCATTGAAGATGTGGCCAGAAGGGAGCATAGACATAACAATGTGATAATTGTTCAAGGCAAAGACCTAACTTCCAACAACCACAAAAAGAGAATGATGAATTCGGCCTTCGATAAATCAATATGTAAGTTGCAAATGAGTGATGGAAAAAATATGCTAGATTCACATTTCTGTGGATATCAGGAACTTCTTTCAACTGAACTATTATATTCACCATGGTCAAACAAGCTCACAATTTTGTTGGGAAAACCATGGAAATTCGGTCAAGGTTTTAATCTACAGATATTTTTCGAAATGGGGTTATATAGATGTCAAACTTGAGTATTTTGTTTGCCCCTCATTATTGATTTGGCTGAACCCATTTTACCATTAAAAAAAAATCAAATAGAAGGATTCAAACACCCATATTTCTCAAAAGTTTATCGAAACTTTATTTCTCAAAAGTTTATAAATTTTTTTTCACTAAATTTTAACCATAATTTTGTGACAAAATCATATCCATTTTACCATTAAAAAAAATTCAAATAAAAGAATTCAAACACTCCTAGATTTCTCAAAAGTTTATCAAATTTTTTATTTCTCAAAAGTTTATCAATTTTTTTCATTGAATTTTAACCAGAATTTCATTCAGACAAAATTATGGATTCACTAGTCGATGTCATTATATTCTATGTTTAGCCATCATCTAAAAAAAATTCATTAAAATCTCATGTTTAAGATATTTAATATGCATGATGAATTTTTGGTAGATTGAATCCATTATACATTCAAATATGCAATTTAAACAAGTGTTGTAGGGTAGCATAACGTAATGTTCCAAATTGAAATTTACAGATGAACTAGGCTAAATAATACATAATAAAATGTACTATTGGACAAAAAAAGTATTTTTGGCTTGAATACTGCCTAGAAAATTTTGAAAATTTTAACATCAGACTCCTCTCAACAAACCCACAAAAACCCAGAAAGGGTTTTGGCTAATTTTGACCTTCCAAAATTCCTCTATTTTGGCACTATGCCCTCCTAAACCAACATTGCATCTCCCAGTGATGAAATCTATTGAAATCCTCCATATTTCTCCTCGATCTACAAAGGGGATGATAAAGGAAGTTTTCTTGGATGCATGGGATAAGTGTCATACCAAATCCTGACACAAGATAACTGAAATCAACTCCACATAAACGTTGTCTAGTGACCCCCTGCGCAGACCCTAGGAAGATAAATTTGTTCCTCTCAAAGGAATCGATATCCTAACCCAAATTATCCAAAAAACTTAGCCTTCTTGTGGAGCAACGTCTCTAAATTTCTCCTGGCAGACACCCCCTAGGAAATCGCTGAAATAAGTGACACAAGTTCCTCTAGTGCATTGTCACTGGAGCATGAAATAGTTGAGGGGAATGGTTGAAAGATGCTCCCAAAAACCCACAAGCCCCCCTTCAAATGTAGCAACAAATTTAACTCCCTAAGGTGGCACTCAAAGCCCATTGAAAGAAGGGTGAGTTCTCCCCTTGGAGAACTTCATGCTAAACAACACTTGTGACCTAACTGAACAGCTTGAGCAACAATGTGTAAATGTCAAATTATCAAAGGTGTCAATTATTGCCCCCAACCTTCTATTTATAAATTTTGCGTTACTTTTCCTTGTGGGTCCCTCCAAATATTTTGACCTCCCTTCACTAGAAATTTGATTTTCTCCCAAGTGGTGCATATTTCTTGTGGGTGTGGCCCCCACATTCCACTAGAAAAAAAAATTCTATTTCTCCTAAGTACCACACGCAAAAAATGTCTCCAATGCTCAAGTTACAAATTTTTTCTATGCTTAGAACCTTCCCAATAAACTCCATTAACTCCCTCAGATGAAAAATAAAAATTGGGGACATTACAGTCCTCCCTACCAAAAAATGATTGTCCCCAAGCAATGCCTGAACAAGTACCCTCTCTGACTACGGATCCCCACTGCGACAACAAAATTCACTAGGGTCCCAAATGTGCCATTGGATCATCCTTGATCTTTGTACTGTCCTATAATGAAGGAGTCCCTCGATACTGGGATCTCAATCCAACCTGATCAATTTGAAGCACCTATTGCTCCTCTCACCATCCTGCTAGATATAGGCATTAGAAGCCCTCTATCCACTGCTAATATGTAGAGCATCTCGATGATGTAAAAATATGTCCAAATCCTCATGAATCTTCCCTACCAAGTAGTCCATCTCATGCTCCCTGATTGTAGGCCCCTGAAGATACAACCCCCTCCCTATGCGAATGAAGTCTCCCCTTTATGAGCTCCTCCTGAAATCCTCTGGCTTACCAACCTACCATGCTGATGAAGTTCCCCACACCATCAATGCATCATTGAAACCCTTTGGAAGATTAGATGACCCTCCCTTGTAGAAGCCAGCTCACCCCTACGAATAGGTGAACTACTAAGTATTGTGACGCTAGGGTCCCATGTCCATTGCAATGAGAAATTGTCTTGTTGACCCCTCGACACCTTAGTCACTATTGACTGCTGTGGGGTCCCTATAATACTAGTGATTACCCCATTACTATTGTAGTTGCATCCCTTATTAATATTTTTGTGCCCCTATTATTCCCATATTGTTATTATTGTGCCCCATAGAATCCCTCTATTGTTATTTTTGTGGCTTTATATTATTATTGTTAGGTCGGCTAGGTTATATTGTGACTCCTTAGACTCCTATATATAGAAAGGAGGTTTTGTCATTTGAATCATCCAAGAATTGTTCATTTATGTAATGTAAAGGAGGTTTTCCCCTCAAAGAGGTTTATTTCTAAGGCGTTGATCTATCTTTTCTATCTTTTCTTGAGCTGGTTTCATAACATTTGGTATCAGAGCTTTGGATTCTAGGGTTTCGCTGCTCCAAATAGGTCATCGTGGCATTTTCGCTATAACTTTTTTTCTATGAAATTTCAGAAGCTAAAACAAACCCATTCGAGAAGACGTCGTGTTGAACCTTGGGTCCAAATTTCAGAGCCTTTCGTGCTATATTTGCGGAGATATGATCTGAAGAATTTGGTCTTTTTGTAGACTCTTGAATTACATTCCAAATAGGTGACCTGGGGAAAATCGTCATAACTTTCTCTCTGAGCATCGGATTGAAATTTCGTAAGCAGTTATAGAAAGAGGACAGACTGTAGTTTCTTGTAGATAGTTTTCAGAGCCAAAGGTCGAAATAGTGACTCATGGCATGTCGTACAAGTTCGATATACTGAATTAGTCTATAATCAAGTCACTGTGGGAGATTTAGCATAACTCTTCCTTGGAGAATCCAATTTGGGTCAGACTGGTGGCATTGGAAAGAGGACACAGAGGGCTACTACAAGTCGCAAATTTAGAATTGGATGATCAGAAAGTATAGAGATACATCAGAGGCAATATCGAGCTCCTACAAAGTGAAAAAAGGTGTGTAGATTTTTTTAAATTTTTGCTTAAGCTTGGTTTGAAAATTTATTTTGAAGGAATTCAAAGGGAATAGTAGAGAATTATTATCCGTAACTAATGCCCTGAGGAAAGAAAATGCAAACACCCAGTAAGCAACTTGAAAGCTCTAACATGACTCATGAAGAAGAAGAAGAAATGCTACATGATATATCAAAATTACAATAACAAGTGCAACAAATGTCACTCTCACAAAAGCTAACAGAAGATAAGATAAATGGTGTGGAATCTAAGATAAAGGGCATGGAAGCTAAGATGGACAATTTTAAGATAGATTTGAAGAGATACATGGCAGATTTGAACATAGATTTGAAGACAGACATGGCAGATTTGAAGACAGATTTGACAAATTTTCTACAAGAAATACTTACTAATGGTGAAATGGTAGTAAAGGAAACTCATGATGCGAACAAAAGAAATGTTAATCACGATTTCTTAGACTCTAATTTGGGATCGAAGACCCACCATATTCCAAAAATTGATATGAGGAAGTTTGATGGCAAGGATCCTGCAACATGGATATTACAAATGGAGCAATTTTTCGATCTCAATAATGTGCAAAACACACAAAAGGTACGTATTGCTACTTTATATTTGGAACCAAATCAATTTTTATGGTATCAATGGCTTTGATCTCATAAAAAAATTATCACTTGGGCAATTTTTACGGAATAATTGATAGCACATTATGAGGATACAAAAAGAAACACTTTTTTTAGCCAATTGATAAGTCTCAAACAAAAGGGTTCAATAATGGAGCACATTGAGGAGTTCCAAAAATTGAACATAAGGGTAAAAAATATTCTAGAGGAGCATAGGATTGATGTGTTCATAGGGACTTTAAAGGATAATATCCAACATGATGTTCACCTTTGGGAACCTGATTCATTAGAGAAGGCATTCAGGTTAGCAAGAAAAATGGAAAGCAAAATTATGGCAACCAGGAAGCATACCACTCACAACTATAAAGATGGAAGTGTTGTTGCCCCTAGTCTTCCACAACCTACGAGGTTGACACCACAACAATTGGAATAAAAAAGAGCAAAAGGGTTTTGTTACAGTTGTGTTAGAAAATACACTAAAGGTCATAAGTGTGCTGAGAAGAAATTATTCTACATAGATTGCAAAGAGGAAGAAGAAAAGGAGCAAGAAAGGTCAAAAGAAGAGGATATACTCCAGGAACAAAGCCTAGATAAAGAAGAAATGAATCCAACCATATCTTGTAATGCATTGGCAGGAATTACCACTCCTCAAACCATCAAGATAGAAGGACAAATCAAGAAGAAAAAGGTAATAGTGTTGATTGATTCAGGAAGTACAATTTTATTCATTGTAAGGTAGCAAAAGAATTGAATTGCTTCTTATATCTAGCACTAGAGTTTCAAGTGATGGTTGCAAATGGAGGAACAATAAATTGCTCTAGAAAGTGCCATAATATCAAGCTATCGATGGGAGAATATGTATTGACTAGCCCAATGCTTTCCATTCCAATGGGAGGTGCTAATGTTGTACTAGGAGTCCAATGGCTACAATCCTTAGGTACAATAGCTTTTAATTTTCAAGAACTTTTCATGAAATTTTCCGTGGAAGGAAAGGAAGTTGAATTAAGGGGTATTGCATGGAAACCAGGAAAGATAATTAGCTCTAATGGTATGACAAAGCTTCTAAAAAAGGAACAAATGGGTGTAATTTCATAATTATGTTCGCTAGATGTTTCCACATTGCAATTATCTATTTCTCCAGATCTCCAAAAAGTCTTGGACAATCATTCCAAGGTATTTGAGACTCCAAAGGTCTCCCACCTATTCGTGATCATGATCATGCTATTCATTTGATTCTAGGAAGTGTTCCTCTAAACATCAGGCAGTACAGATATCCCTATGCCCAAAAGTGTGAAATTGAATGTATGGTTGCAGAAATGATAAAGGCTGGTATAATTCAACCGAGTCAAAGTTCTTTCTCTGCTCCAGTAGTATTAGTGCACAGGAAGGATGGATCATGGCACATGTTTCTGGATTATAGGGAGCTCAACAAGCTCACTATTAAAGATAAGTTTCCCATTCCCGTCATTGATGAATTACTGGATGAATTGCATGGATCAAATTACTTCACCAAGTTGGATCTTCATTCAGGATATCATAAAATCAGAATGAAGACTCAAGACATTCCAAAAACAACATTTAGAACTCATGAGGGTAATTATGAATTTTTGGTCATGCCTTTTGGCCTTACCAATGCACCTTCAAAATTTCAAGGTTTGATGAATTCCATTTTCAAACCATTCCTTAGAAAATTTGTGTTAGTATTTTTTGATGATATACTAATCTACAGCAAGTCTTGGAAGGATCATATTGAGCATGTTGACAGGGTGCTACAACTATTGGAGAAGAAACAATTATATGCAAAAAGATCCAAATGTTTCTTTGGAGTAAAAGAGGTGGAATATCTGGGTCATATTGTATCTCCTGAAGGAGTTAAGGTAGACCCTAGCAAAATTAAAGCCATTAAGGAATGGAAAATTACCACATCCATAAATCATCTGCGAGGATTTCTCAGGTTGACAGGGTACTATAGCAAGTTTGTTAATAATTATGGGAGAATAGCAACACCTATAACAACATTATTGAAGAAAGATGCATTTTCATGGACTCCAGAATCAACAAAGGCCTTCAAACATCTTAAAGAGGCAATGTGCCAAGTACCGATCTTAGCTACACCGGACTTCACAAAAACCTTTATTGTGGAATATGATGCTTCAGGAAATGGAATTGGTGTTGTTTTAATGCAAGATGAAAGACCCATTGCTTTTGAAAGTCGTCCAATAAAGGGAAAGTTTTTACACAAACCTATTTATGAGAAGGAAATGTTGGCAATACTCCATGCACTTAAGAAATGGCGACCCTACCTAATGGGAAGACACTTCAAGGTAGAAATGGATCATGATAGCCTTAAATACTTTTTAGAACAAAGATTATCCTTTGAAGAGCAACAAAAGTGGGTCACAAAGATGTTGGGTTATGACTTTGAATTCATCTACAAAAAGGGAAGCAAAATGTGGTGGCAGATGCACTCTCAAGAAAGGATGAGGATGTGGAAGCATTGTTGTGTGCCATTTCTATTATCCAACCAGATTGGATAAACGAAGCAAGGGAGGAATGGAAGAATGATGAAAAAGTGTGGGCACTTATTCCAAAGTTACAACAAGATTCCAGTACATCTAATACATTTAGTTGGCAAAATGATCCTTTATGGTACAAAGATCGCTTATACCTCTGTAAGAATTCCCAACTAAAACAAAAGATTCTTATGGAATTGCACACTTCTCCCTTAGGAGGGCACTCAGGATTTTTAAAAACTTACTACAGGGTTAAGAAGGATTTTTTTTGGGATGGCCTTAAATCGGATATTCAAAAATTTGTGGCAGAATGTTCGGTTTGCCAACAAAATAAAGTTGAAACAATTAAGACATCAGGTCTATTACAACCTTTATCCATTCCAAGCCAACGTTGGGAGGAGGTTTCAATGGATTTTATCACAGGTTTACCCAAGTTTGAGGGAAAGAGTGTCATCATGGTGGTAGTTGACAGACTTACCAAGTATGCACACTTTTGTTCATTATCACATCCATTTAAAGCCAGTACAGTTTCTACTGCATTTATGGAAACAATTCAAAAGCTACATGGAAACCCAAAGATTATTGTAAGTGACAGAGATCCCATTTTCACTAGAAATTTTTGGACAGAATTATTTTCTTGTCTTGGTACTCAGTTAGCTCATAGCTCATCTTATCATCCTCAATCTGATGGGAAAACTGAGATAGTAATCAAATGTTTGGAAGGATATATTCATTGCTTTGTATCTAATAAACAGACACAATGGGTCAAATGGCTACCTCTGGCTGAATGGTGGTATAACACTTCCTTCCATACAGCAACAAAAATGACCCCATTTATGGCACTTTATGGATATCAGCCACCATCCATCACATCATATTTAAGAGAAAATTCTAAGGTTCAAGCAGTGGAACATCACATCGAACACCAACAAGAAGTCCTCCAAGTCTTAAAGGATAACCTCATGTTGGCACATAATAGAATGAAACAATAGGCAGATCAACATCGCAGTGAAAGAAGTTTTGATGTAGGTGATTGGGTATTCCTACAGCTACAACCATGTAAGAAAATGTCCCTCAAGCAAGCTAAGAAGGATAATAAATTATCACCAAAGTATTATGGTCCGTACAAGGTGTTGCAAAAGATTGGTACTATGGCATACAAATTGGAGCTTCCTGCAGCTTCTCGATTGCACCCAGTGTTCCATGTTTCATGTTTAAAGAAGGTTATAGGCGACAAGCTCCCAGTTCAAACAATATTTCCAGAACTTGACGAGGAAGGAAAAATTTGATCAATTTCGGAGTATCTTATCAAGTGGAAGAACTTATCCGCTGAAGATTCCACATGGGAGGATGAGAATTTTATACAAAAGCATCCAGAACTACTCAAGCGTTGAGGACAACACTTCTTTAAAGGAGAGGGGCATGTTGGGTCCCTAAATACTAGTGATTACCCCATTACTATTGTAGTTGCATCCCTTATTAATATTGTTGTGCCCCTATTATCCCCATATTGTTATTACTATGCCCCATAGAATCCCTCTATTGTTATTTTTGTGGCTTTATATTATTATTGTTAGGTCGGCTAGGTTATTGTGTCTCCTTAGACTCCTATATATAGAAAAGAGGTTTTGTCTTTTGAATCATCCAAGAATTGTTCATTTATGTAATGTAAAGGAGGTTGCCCCCTCGAAGAGGCTGAATTCTAAGGCGTTGATCTATCTTTTCTATCTTTTCTTGAGTTGGTTTCATAACAACTACCTAGCATGCTCGTACCAGAGCCTCCTCTCCCATAGATCTCAACCATAATCTATGCGATGATCAAGGCTAGGATGATTCAATTAGATCGAACACCCAACTTGCCAAAGTGACTCAACAATGTCAACACCTTCCACTTCATGGAAGACCCTAATCCTAAGCAACAATCTGCCTCGCCCTATGGTGAGGGCTTTGGTGATCCCCTAGGTGTTCGCTTGTGAATGAATCAATTCACCTGTTATCCTGACCATGCTCACTAAGGAGTGGAGTATCCCACCAATCCATTGGATCCCTAGATCCCTACATCCCATAACCATACTGGAGGTCCACAATGCCAGATACTCTCTGCCTGTTGTTGTCATAGCTGCTAGCTGTTGGGACCCCTCTGTGCCCCATCTTTATCTCCTATAGGTATCCAATAAGTAGACACCGAGCATCAAGAACCCGTGTCACAAATAACCAACTGCTTTATGCATGCCAAATCACACAACAAGATATGTTATTCCAACTCTTGATGATGTGCCTAAGTACTGCCGGAAGCCTAGGCATCATCCTGCCAATACCAACTACCATCCCCTGCACCCCATGCTCACCTAACACCTCGAGTTTTCCAGCTCAAAAAATAACATTCAACTCCCTCTCAGTCACCTCCTCAAGTGTGAGCCCACAGGTCGAACATATGCTACCTCGACAATCAACCACGCCATCCCTAAGCTTGTATTCATCACATTGTACACCTACCAAGTGTCGAAACTGGAGAGTCTCCTCCCAGCTCATGACAAGTGATGTCTCATCCAACTGCCTAGGGTGAGCCTCCCATGCCCTACTGCCTGAATGGAGAGTGTCAAGGGGCAACAACTAAACACTCTGTGGCTATAAGAAACATTGGAGGATGATGGGTGGGTATGTCCCCAAGGGTATGATCAAGAATCTGTTGGAATACTCAAGAGTAATCCTGTGGATGACCCTCTCTCCACCTCGGATTTACTGATAACCCCCTCGAAGCCTTGCCTCCACTAAACATGGTGTCCCCATATAATTAATAATGTCCTCATCAACCCTAGGTGAGCTGCATCCAACGGTACATGCAATGCCCATGTCCATAGGCCTCCTTAAAGGCAACCCTCCAAGAACCTGTTGTGCCGCACCATGCATCACTACATACCACCAAGCAAAACCGCACTCCTCGACATGCCACTATATGTCGCAACCTATCCATGCACACCATTAGATACCCACAACTATGACTATACCATCCTGTATTGTCCTGTGTCCCACCTGTGTCACTGCACTTGTCACAACCCGCATGTACTCAATGCGATCTGAGGCACTCCCACTCCACAACGTAGTCCAACATACTACAACATGCCGCCATGCGTCTCCATGCCCATCTACAGACCACTACTCCATGCTAGATGCTCTTACCCATCCCTGAATGTGATGGCCTAAGGCTGTGTCCATATGCGTCGACCCACATCCAACATGTATCATTGCCTCCACCATTGCATCACCATGCTCTCTAATGAGGGGACATCCCCTACAAATCCTCCTTGAGGGGCCCAAGAAGTGAGTATCTCTAGGTACCAATAGTGATTCCACCATTGATTTTCTCCTCTGTGTCCTCTATACCCTATGCAAGTGTGAGGAATCCTCGGCTCCATAAAAGGCATTGTCTGGTGGCCTGCCAATGAAACCTCCTTCGACGAACTCCTGCCATAGTATGTTGATCATCCTGTGATCCCATGCACAACTGTCATACCAATACAACCCAAGGAGTCTGCCCATAAGCTGGTTGGCCACTGGTGCTGAACAAAACTCCCCTAGTGAATGCATGTGCTCAGATGATAGGTCAACTATACCATCCAAGCTATAGTTGACCCATATACCTAGGAAATGATAGGTGGTCCCTCCCGAATCCCAATGCCAGTTGGGGCTTCTCGCATCCCCAGTGCCTGGAGACTCCTTCTAAGATCCACCTAGTTCCACTACCATCTCCATAGCCCACTACACTGGGTACCAAATTAGAATCTCTCGCCATCTAAACCGAAGAGAGGGATCAAAAGCACGAACTCCTGCAAATAGAACAACCCTAGCATGCGGATTTTGCACCTTATTCAACTCAGGCCATATCATATCACTATCCTAGTCAACACATGAAATTTGACTAGGTAGATCTGTCTCTGTCTCTCCAACGGGAAAAGATAATCTAACAGTGCTGCCAGCCCCATCTATGTATGTGTGACGAGGGTTTCTTTGATGCTCCAACGTGCACTGTAGATACACTAGTCAGGAATCCAACCGCTCCCCAACCTGAGTCAATTTGGTCATGGACTCGACACAAACCACTCTCATGCCCTTCAACTCCTTGTTCTGCTACAGAATATCCTCTTGCACTAATGTGACCTTCCTTTTTAATGCTAGAAGGCCAGCTTGAAACTAATATAACTGTTGTGGGCATCTATCACCTATAAACTTGGTCACAGCTCTGAATACCTAACCAACTGTCGACATCTTGTCAATCGGTGGTACCTCCTGAATAGATGGATCTATGGGTGTAGGCTCTCTCCTCTCCACCAAGGTGTCAACTGGGGATATCAAATACGTCTCTAATAATGGTGAATCCTATGCCCCACCTGGTATAGTGATTTACTCCTCACCATCATGTGGGCCCTCAACATCATGCTCAACCTCCTCCTCCTCGAGCTCTTGATATCTAAATCTAGGTCCCCACCAGCAAAATCACCTCCTATTCTCACCCTCTAATTGTCCATGGCCCATCTGCTCCTCCTAAGGAGATCTAATGTCTTGAGTCTATTGAATTACCCCACACGGTGTAGATGCTCGCGCCCCCACGATTTGTGACCTCTAGTGTCTCTATTGAATGGATGAAGATGGGTCTGGTCTTTTTCCCTCCTTAATTGGGTCAACCTCTCATCATTCTAATGAATTCCACCCCAGAATTCCTACATAGTGAATTTTCCTGCAGCCATGGGTTTGTCTTCGATTTCACTAGTCATTGTGCCTACATACCTGAATCCTCCATGATCTTACTAGTTTCCCACAGTTGGTCCAAGATAATGCTTTGATACCAATGTAATGTTCTAGATTGAAATTTACAGCTAATAACAAACACATGAACTAGGCTATAGAAAATAAAATCATAAACACACATGCACCATCATAAAAACTAAGAAACTCAGCAAACAAGTTGAGCCATTTTTATTAAATTATGACCTGTAAGGAGTACATATAACAAGGAACAAGTGCACCTGGGCTTGCATAAGCAAGATGGAGCAAACTCAAGTGAAGGAAATGACCCCAAGAGCTAGGAAACTTCAGCCCAATATCCCTTCGCGTAGACCCAAAAATTGACAACTATTATTGCACTAGAAATGCTAAGAATGACCCTCTATGATGCTCGGAATCGCCTGAAAATGCAATTGTAGCTTCTCCCAAAAATAATTATCCAAACCTAGAAAGGCATCTGTGCCAAAACCAACCACCTGGAAAACCCACAAAATGGTGCAATTACTGGCTAAATAATAAAATATATTGCTCAACAAAAAGGGGATTTCTAGCCTGAATACTGCTCGAAATTTTTTCCAAATTTTACCATGGACTCCTCTCAACAAACATACAAAAACCTAGAAAGGGTTTTGGCTAATTCCGACCTTCCAAAATTTCTCTATTTTGGCGCTATGCCCTCTTGAACAAAGACTGTGTCCCCCAGTGATGAAATGTGTTGAAATCCTACTTATTTCTCCTCGATCTGCAATAGGAATGATAAAGGAAGTTTTCTCGGATGTCGGGGAGAAGTCTCATGCCAAATCATGACACATGATAGCTGAAATCAACTCCAAAAAAACATTGTCGAGTGACCCCCTATGCAGCCCCTAGGAAGATAAATTCATTCCTCTCAAAGGGAACAATTTCCAACCTCGAAATTCTCCACAGCGTTTAGTCTTCCCTGGAGCATCTTCTTTAAATTTCTCTTGGCAAACACCCCATGGAAAATAATTGAAATAAGTGGCATGAGTTACTCTAGTGCTTCCTCTGTAGAGCACGAAATAGCTGAGGGGAATGGCTGAAAGATGCTCCCCAAATCCCAGAAGCCTCCCTTCAAATGTAGCAACAAATTTACGTCGATAGGGTGGCACTCGAATTCCACCAAAAGAAGGGTGAGTTCTCCCATTGGAGAACTCTGTGTTAAACAACACTTGTGACCCAAATGAACAACACTTGTGACCCAACTGAACAACTTGAGAAACAATGTGTAAATGTCAAATTATCAAAGGTGCTAATTGTTGTGCCAACCTTCTATTTATAATTGTTGACTTACTTTTCTTTGTGGGTCCCTCCAAATATTTCGACCTCCCTTCATCAAGAATTCGATTTTCTTCCATGTGGTGCATATTTCTTGTGGGTATGGCCCCCACATTTCACTAGCAAAATAATTTTCTATTTCTCCCAAGGCCCATAATCCAAAAATGTCTCCAATGCTCAAGTTACAAAATTGTGCTATGCTTAGCACTTCCCCAATAAACTCCATTAACTCCCTCATATGAAAAATCAAAATTGGGGACATTACACATAGTTCTTACCACTCAAGTTAGAAATTATACTATAAGAAAATATTTATATAAAAAATTATAACCTATATTGGTGAGTGCTAAATTAATAGTGGTTAATAGAAAAATGGAATCCTATAATATTGATTTGGAAAAAAATAATCGTGGTCAATAGATAAATCTAATCGTATAGTATTGCTATAGTAGAAACTGAGATGTGAAGTGAATAAATTAATTATTTGATCATCGAGAAAGACTTGCATAAATTTTGGTGGCTAGTAACAAGTAGTAAGTTTACAAATTTACAATTTTTTACTCTTAAATAAGTGTTGAGGAAAACATAAATAATAGTGGGTAGTAACTCTTGATGAGTATATTTATCTGCATCTTATTCTTATGCAAAACTTGCTTAAAATATGGTGAGAAATAATTGATGGTAAATATTTTATTTACACGAGCATGAGTTATTTTCAAGGATTTTAGTTTTTGATGGTTTTCCTACGAAGCTTAAGAATAAAAAAACACTACACAAATATCTAAAAGCCATGCGTGAATATTGCAACCATATCTATAAATTATGGCACAAAATATGTGAGATAGTTATCCACATGGCATTATATTGTGCAAAGGTTACAATAAGTCCTTCAAGTTATGGTCCAATCAAATCTTTGAAAAAATATTTTTTAATAATATTGAAAAAAAAAATATTTTTCAAAGTTAAACATTTTACATTGTTGTAATGTCCCCAAATTTTGGATTACTGGGTGTGGTGGTTAGGAGGGTTTTCAGGAGCTTGTGTCAGCCTGGTCATAGGAGCAGGATTACTCCATTGGTGGGCCCAGAGGGTTTTAGATGATTTTTATGGGTCTGACTAGGATCCCTAACCATATTTCATCATCGAGATCAATTCTGTATGGTTTCCTCTTGGTTCTATTGCATTCTATCGATTTTTGTAAAATGACGTTAATAACTGACATATTTTATTTATTTATGCTTAAGGTGTTGTTTCACGCTGATTACTTGGAGAAACACCTTAGTGTAATAGCTTGTTGGAATCAAGTTGAAAATATCTACGAGGAAAAATGATAAAAAGGGGCTTTGGGTGGCCAACGTGACCACAAAGGTGAATTAATCATTTTCCAACATTAAAAATGACTTTAATTAATTTATAAAAGTCACTTTATTAAATAAAGAAAGGAAAAATGTTTTTAAATATTTAATTGGAGGGAAAAGGTAAGTGAGTAATAAAAAAACAAAAAAAAAAAACAAAAAAGGGGAAGGAAAAGGTGAAAAGACAACCCTAAACTCATTAAATAAGGAAAATGAGGAGACTCTCCTCATTCATGCATGTGTGAGTTAGAAGAGAGCTCTCTTGGAGAGAGTTGGAAGAGAAAGTTGAGGGCTTTAGAACCCTAGTTTCCATAGCAGACTTTGGTGTTGCAATGAGACCCCCTAGTTTGGATGTGAGTGAAATCAGTCAGATTTTACCGTAGAGTTTCAATGGAGAACGACATATCTGAGAAAGAACGAGGTATTCTAGTTTTATCAGTTGATTTTAGCAGCTTAATTGGTATTTTCTATAGTCCCTTTTCAGGTGGAATAAATGCTTGAAACTTGAGCATAGGGAAATGAATTCCATGACCAAGTAGAGGTTGAGTTTGTGGTTTATAGTCGTTGTTGATTTCATGGCAGCAGATAGAGGGCGTCAATATCTCAATTCACATCTTCTGGAAGGCAACTCGAACACCCCATCACAATGATCCCTTTTTTTATTGCATGGACGAGTTCTCTGGTTGCTTGGGACTGCATATTGGTTGTGAAACTGAGGATAATGGTCTTGGAGCATACTGAGAAGCTTAGCCAAGCCTATCAATTAAATTATGGGTTGCATATTAGGAGGTAATACAAAGCTACATGCAGGTCGTGTCACATGTTTGGAGCATCAAATCATTTCTCAAGAGGCTGCATCTCCCTTCTAAGAATAGCCCCGAATTTTGGAGCATTATAGAAACAATCAAAGGATTATTCCTCATTGTTGTAACCTCATTTAGGATATTGTGTACCGTATCAAGGCATAGTTCAAGAGGATTGATGATGTCAAAGACCCTTGTGCAAGGGTTGTCAACAATTGCCAGAATTACGCTAAAACTAAGAGAATTTCTAGGGGCTTGGAGAGAATTTTTGTAGCGACAGTTTGTGCAAGGACATGTCTGAATGAAGACTAAAGACCAAATAGAGTTGAATATCAACCCATCTTGCTTGTTGATTGAACATGGAAATTGTTGGTGCAATTTGCATATGACTGGGATGAGTTTTAGAGTGAATAACATTGTTGGACATGGCCAATTAAAGGATGATATACATGATTGTTTCCTTGAAAGGAACTTATAAGTTGCAGACATATTTTTTGAAGCTACATTACCAGGTTCCTCTAGTCCATTGTTTTTCCAATCTATTTGCACAATAATGAAATAAAAGGGATGTTATGGCCATTTTCATTGTGATGAAATCAATGTACCAATATTTATAAATTTATGATCTATCATACAAAATATAGATGTGTTTTGGTAAATTTTTGGGTTAATATGAAGTAGAGAACACATCATCCAACAAACAAAATTAAAAGATACACCTATAGTAGTTTGCATGTGACATGTTTGACAAAATTTCTAGCTAAAATATTCATTGAAAAAAATCGGAAAATTTTGGTCAATTGGGTAGTTTCCTTGTTTGGAATTTTATAGTTGTATTGGTCAATGCTAAACTAATAGTGGTCAAAAGGGAAATGGATAGTTAGAATCATAAATTACACAAAAAAGGGCCTAAATAAAGAAAAATTAGTAACTCTTGGTGAGTATATTTATCTACTTCTTATTGTTATACAAAAACTTGTGGGAAATAGTTGATGATAAATCATTTATTTACTTGAGCATGAATTATTTTCAAGGATTTTATTTTTTGATGGTTTTCCTACAAGGTTTAAGAATAAAAAACCACTACACAAGTATCTAAAAACCATTCATGAATATTGCAACCAAATCTATAAGTTATGGCATAAAATATGTGAGCCAATTATCCACATGGCATTATATTGTGCAAAGGTTGCAATAAGTCCTTCAATTTGTGCTCCAATCAAATGTTTGAAAAATAGTTTTTTTTAATAATATTGAAAATAAATATTTAGTTTTCAATGTTAAACATTATACATTGTATTGATCAATGCTAAACTAATAGTGATTGACATGAAAATAGATTGTTAAAATAAGAAATTACATTCTTGTGAAACATTATATCATTAAATTAAACCAAAAAAAAACAAAATATAGAACAAATAAATTGTCACTATATTTAACATATTAATTTTTTATTATATATCATATATAAGATAGTTATATAATAATATTATATATCACTAAACAAAAATATAACACATAAGCATTATATAAGTTATTGTGAGTGTTCTTTACTTTTATAATTATTTATGACATGTAAGTATTTTCACTTTTATTAATTTAATTTAATGATCATCATTGACCCAATTTCTTGAAATTCTATTGATTTTTGAATTCTAGCTCGTTAACATTAATATGGATTTTTCTTATAAAGATTATTTTAAGCTTTAAATTAATTTTAGTATTTTAGACCTTAAATTAATTTTAATAGCAAGGTTAGTTAATCATCATATTAGAATATGGTTAAAATAACAATATGCAATAATGATGTGATGATAAAAAATGAATAAATTAAAGTAGAAATACACATACAAAATATATTTTATACCATATTTGTATTGCCACATAAAAATATTTATACAATTCTCTATAAAAGAGAGAATCATAAGAGAAGAATAGATTTACAAATTTTATTATCATACACAATTACATAGTTGTTACACAGTACTTGTTTATTGTCAAAACATTGTTTAGTTTTGTAATTGTTGGTAGATTTTCCTCCCAATCCACCATATCTTCTTGTTTTCATATAGGTGCAACGTTATTAATAAGTCTGGTAATTATTGTCACACATGACACTACCCCATGAGGTCACACTACCCCTTGGACCTCATGGAAGCATTGTGACCCTTGGGATACTATGCTCAGTTGTGGGGTTTGAAGTAATATGTTGGATGGGAAAGGTTGGGAAAGGTTGATGCAAGATGGGATAGACACCAATGTTGACACAACATGATTAGAGATAAGAGAAACTTATACAAGCAACTTGTCCAAAAGAAAAGTATTCATAAGATAGCCACCAATAACCGAGATGTCGATAAGAGTGTTATTGATAAGCGAATAGTTGATTACAGGGTCAACAATAAGAGAGTTGCTGAAAAGAGTGTCATCATTGATAAGTGAGATGTCAATAAGAATCAGTGATCAACGATAGTGTTGTTAACGAACATGATATTAACAAAGTGTCATCAACAATGTGTTGTCCACAAGAAAGTTGTCATCAATGAAGCAAATATTCCTAGTGGTTCTCAATTCCCATTAAATTTGATGAATTCATTGTTGTAAATAGGAGAGTTTCCACCCACCTTTGAGAGCAATAGTCCCCATTGTACTAACTTACTATTTTCCGCTGATTATTAATTAAGAAGCAACTATTTTATATATTTTACTAATTTTAGAGTTTTGAATTATGCTTTAAATACTATGAAATACTTCACTAATTTGTAAAAATTTAATAGTATGATTAAGTTATTTATTTTGAAATACTTTATTATTTTTGAACTTTTCAATTCTTTTACATTATAAAAGTCTAGCTGATTTAGAACTAATTTAGTGACTTCGATAAAGAATATATTCTGGAAAATATATTACTTGTAAGGAAATAAATTTAATATTAATAAATATACCTTTATAAATAGTTTTAAATTTCAATGAAGGGATACGCATAGTTGGACTCCAAAATGATTGACATGTGAAAAGAAAGTAAACCATTTTGAGTTACTTTTAATAATAGTGAAGGTCTATCTCACATGCTTTATTCACGGGTTTGTACACAACATCATATGTGTAGGACTTGATATGAATTCGAGTAATGGATCCTAGCCATATACTTTCTAAATGGAAGGTCCCTAGGGTGGAAAGGCTTGTGATCAATCAATAATCATGCACTCATGTTGGAAACCTTAAATGTATTTGGGAACAAATATATTTTAGGATCCCTAGTTCCAGTAGTTACAATATGACTTGCTCTTATTATGAGACAATAATGAATGGACAATTATCCACGAGGATTTTTAGAGAGGTGGGTATTAAGGGAAACAAAAATAGTTAAATTAACAACGTACTATTGAAAAATGACATTTCTTGTCTTTAAATAGACAAATAAGTTTCTTAAAGAATCTCACAACCAAACTTCAGCAAAATCTTGACTTACAACCCAGTTGCATGTCATATGTGGTTTGGTATTGTGATCACACATGACTTTGAGAGTTGTAATTCTATTTCTAAACAATTCTTTTATCATAAAATGTATGTTTCCTACTTTAGTTTGTTGGCGATAATCTTTCTATGGATCTCTAGTTATTTGTTCCATGTGGCTTGGAAATGCAATTTCTTATAGATGAGTATCCATAACACTTATATCTCATCCCAATATAAATATTATTTATTCTCTTATTAGTTGACTAATGTTTTTAGAAAATTCAAGATGGTAGATGAAGACAATTTCAAAACCCTAACACATATATGGCTAATATCAAACTCAAACTTATTTATTTTCTATCAAGCTTAAGTGCTCTCAATGATAGAGAGTTCTCAATACATTTCATAACTTCAAACAATTGAATTCTTATTTCAAACTTGGACATGAGACAGAAGCGCAACCAATCATATTTTGTGGAGTTTTGAGAAAGTTAGAGAATGGAAACTTTCTCTAAATCACCATATAACACTATGGTTTTTTCATAATAAAGAAAATTAATTTTTTTTAATGAAATATGGATGCCTTTTGTTAAGAATTATAATCATAAAGACTATCTTTAGATAAGAATTGATATATTTGTTACATAAATTCACAACCCTAACATATAGATTGCTAATATCAAACTCAAACTTATTTATTTTCTGTCAAGCTTAAGTGCTCTCAACAATAGAGAGTTCTCAATAGTTTTGTAACAATTCTCATCAAAATTCTATGTAATAAAGTTAATAAAGGAAAAATAAGTAACTAAGGTGATGGGTCACGTATTTCAAGTTGAGAGTTGGGAAAAAAATCCTAGTGTGGGTGTTCATTTGGTTTATTGGCCATGAAAATTGGCAAAGGCAATGACAAAGACTTTGGAAAGGAAAAATGACATTTTTGGAAATTTATTTATGAAAATAATGTAAATTAGGAGGAAAGGAAGGTGAAAGGTCATAGGTTGCATGTGAGGAGGAAAGTGAAGGAAACTAATTGAAGAAAATAGAGGTCTCATTAATAAAATGGCTTCTAAGGATCAACTGATGTCTTTTTTGTCAGTTTTCTATCATTAGCATGAGTTTTTCCAGGTGTGACACTATTCTTTAGCCTTGCCTTGCCATTTTCGGATAGCAATGGTGTGATGGGTTCTCTTGTATTTGGTTCAGCTGGATTGTTGGATGGTTTCAAAACTGAGTTAGGTGTTTTATGAAAGAAAGAACAAAAGGCTTAGGAATCCTTGGATTGGAAAAGGTGGGATTGCAGTAAAGCTAGATTTTGTGTGCCTTAGTGGGCCTAGGATTCCTCAACTGGTGAATGGTAGGATATACGGTAGAGCCTAGAGGTGTGCACCCTTGATAAGGCCTATGAATCCTTGGCTGGTGAATGGCAGGATATACAATAAAGCTTGGAGGGTGGAGTCTTGATTAGGCCTAGGAATCCTCAATTGTTGTATAATGGGATATATGGTAAATCCTAGAGAGTAGGAGATAGGAAAATTCCTCATGGTGTAGATAGAGAAATACGGTGGATTACATGCTTGTTTAGGGCCTAGTGATCCAGTCAAGATTGCGGTAAAGCCCAAGGAAACCTGCTTTGGTTAGGTTTTGAGTCCCACATTCATGCTTGGAATATGGCACGGGGATGATTGGTTGAAAGAAAGGTTTGGTTCAACCAATCTGTGGTCGAGTGGTTCATGGAATTTCTAAACATGGTTGGTTTTTGAATTCATTAATAATAGTTTCTTCTCCGTGGTATTTCATGTTTAAATAGACTAGTTTATATGTGGATTTTATGGCTGTTATATCATTGTTATTTTTGTTGGTTATATGTTGGGTATGAGTATGTTTTATGACAGACTTGATGTATGAATTTCATCATGTTTAGATTAGTAATTGAAAGTGCAATGAATACATGACCTAATAGATGATAATGCATCTATTTTGATATGGAAACAATGCTTCTTTACGAATCTCAGATAAGTATGAGACTCTTATTCTCAGATATGTTGTTATGGCCTATAGATTTCATATTTGTGACATGTTTTATGAAATTATTGTCATGGCTAGTAGGGTTCTGATTAATTCCTTACTCAAGAGTTGAATTTGTACCTTTGTTTCAGTGGCATTTATCATTCCTGGAAGTTTCAAGAAGTTATGGGTAGTGGCATGAGTCTTGGCCCTGAAAAAGTGGCACAAAATTTGGGGTTGCTTGCTCAGAATGACCTAGAAAATTCCATAGTCAGTGGCATGCCTTGCTGTGGGAGACACTGGAAGGATTTGGTCTCATGCATGCCTTGTCATGGGAGCGACTGAGGCTGTAGGACAGTAAAACATAAAAGTTGTCTCAGGGGTTAAGCACCTGGAAGGGTTGGTTACCTCCTAAAGGTTCTGTAACTCCTGGGGAAGGTCAGTTTGGTTGTATTTTGTCAGTTCGCTTCCTTAACTATACTTGTGGAGTTGAATCACAACTATTATCCTATCATCACATGTTTACCCTAGTGGACTAGTTAGGTTGGGTAAATGTGGGAGGAAGGTGTTATAGAGTGGTATTAGAGCATGGTTCACCCCTTGGAATAGATGGGCAGTGTGTTGGTCATGCATACATATTAGTTGCATATGTGTTACTTATGATTGTGGTTTATGTTTTTTTGTGTATGCATGGTAGTGGTCATGGTTGTAGTGGTGTCACCATGTGAAAATGGATGGTGTGTTGTTGGATGTGGTCATCATGAGTGTATGTCGGTTATGCATTGGTTATTCATGCCAGTGATTATATTTTGTTATGCATACATTGATATGGTTGTAGTTGTCATGCATGACGTCATGGTATGTGGTTGGTATGATCAGGCATTGATAACTGGATAGTGGTTAAACTAATGTTATATGATGATGTGATTATGATTATACATGTATTGTGCTAATCTAGTTGATATTGCAGATGAGATATCCTCCCATGAACTATACTATGGTATGCTGATTATGTTATGCTTTGGTTTTAGTTGACATGGTATACTTGCAGGAAAGAGATCAAATATGACTAGCAAGATGGTAGCATACAGTTCACGAGACTCTCCCTATGGCAGATGAGCAGCGTGGTGTTGGGAACTCTTCTAACTTAACAGACACATTGAGAAGCTTGAAGGTAGAAATAAGAAGTTACAAGGCATATAATGACAGGATCATTAAGGCAAAAGAGAAACAAGAAGAAGTTAATGTAGTAATACTTTAAAGTTTGTCAGAATTGCAGAGACAATGACCACTTCGGATCAGCCATGGATAGGAGGACATAACTAATGGGGCATATGGCAGTAGATCTCATGGTGGGCATAGGTCAGATAAGGATGCCATGATTAGAGATGGTAGACTATTGTATACTCCGGACAGGAGAGGTGATGGACAAAAGTTATATTCTAGTTCTGGTTCTGACAGGCACTATGATGATCATTATTATCATCCTTACAGGAGGAGTGACAAGGGATATTTTCCAGATGAGTTCAAGAAAGCAAAGCCACCAACCTTTTATGGGGATTTGAGGAAGTTGGAGGATGCAGATGCATGGTTACTTAGGATGAAGAAATTATTTGAGGTTCATGAATACACAAAGAGTATGAAGGCCAAAGTAACTATCTTCAACCTCAAAGGGAAAGCAAACATCTAGTGGGAAGATGTGAAGTGGGTTGGAGACATCAAGACAAATGAGTTGAGTTGGCATGAATTCAAGAGACTTTTTAGAAAGAACTACTTGTTAGAGAGGTACTAATACAACAAAGCCAAGGAATTCTATGAGTTAAAGATGTGATCGATTATAGATGATGAGTATATGACCAAGTTCCTGGAGTTATTGAGGTATGTACCATATATTAAGGATGAAAAATATAAAGTTTAGAGATTTGTCAGTGGATTTCCATTAGAATTTAAATATCTAATTGAGTATGATGAGCCTCAGTCACTTGAGGAAGTTATTGGGAAACTAAATCACTATTTTGAACAATCAAAGCATAAGACAAAGTCACAACAAGCTTGTAAAGGGAAAGACAAAGATAAATTTAAATAGCAGTAAAAAATAACAAGGCCTCAAGATGCAGGTGAGAAAGAAAATGTTGCACCTTACAAGAAGTTTAATGGGTCATAACATGGAGGAGAACATAATAAAGATGTTGGTACAGGAAATTTGCAGTGTTGGGCATGTGGTAAGGATCACCTTAAGAGGGATTGTTCGTAGAATTAGGGTGGTAGGCCTCAGATTTACAATGCACAGGAAGCACAAACAGTTTGGGATGTTAGGCAGTGTAATCCATGGATTTATGCAGAGCTGGATAACAAGCAGGCAGATCACCAGGAAAATATTGTCGAGATGGATGGTAAGCTTTGTGATCAAGTTGTTTCCATTTTTACTGACCCTGGATCTAATTATAGTTATGTTAGTCATGACCTAGTGGATACATGTGGTTTGAATAAAGAAGTGCATGCAGAATCCTAGTTGGTGCAGTTAGCTACAATTATAAAGGATAGAGTGTATCACTTGGTAAGAGCTTGTTCATTCAAGTTGAATGGTATACCTACCTTAGCACATTTGCATATATTACCTTTGGGATCATATAGTATGCTTTTGGGTATGGAATGGTTGTACTTTCATAGGACCAAAGTGTATTGTTATGACAAGGCCATTGAGTGTTTGGATGAAAATGGAGAACAAAGACTCTTTCAAGGGAAGAAGAAGGAAACATCAGTTAGAATGGTGATAGTTATGCAAGCGAAGAATAATCGCAAGAAAGGGTGTGTGTTATTCACAGTGCATAATTCCAGTGACAAAGGTAAGGAAGTTGAGAATGCAGATGTCTTGAGTAGGTACCCAGTTTTACAACAGTTTCAGGATGTGTTTCCAACTGATATTTCAGAGTTGTTGCCTCATAGGGAAGTGGAATTTTCTATTGGGTTGGTACTAGCAGCAACACCAACATTAAAGGAAACTTACATGATGAGCACACCAGAGTTGGTGGAGTTGAAGTTATAGTTGAAGTAGATTCTTGACAAGGAATGAAATAGGCAAAGTGTATCACCTTAGGGTGGACCAATGTTGTTTGTGAAGAAGAAGTATGGTACTCTCAGGTTATGCATTGATTATAGCTAGTTGAAAAAAGTAACCATTAAGAACAGGTATTTGTTGTCGAGGATTGATGAGTTATTTGATCAGTTGAAGGGAGAAACAATGTTTTCGAATATTGATTTGAGATCAAGATACCATAAGGTACGCACCAAGGAAGATGACATTTACAAGACATATTTCTAGACCAAGTATGGGCATTATGATTTTATTGTAGTTCCATTTGGTTTGACTAATGCTCTAGCTCCCTTTATGTGCTTAATGAATAACGTATTTCCTCCTTGTTTAGAAAAGTTTGTTATTGTATTCATTGATGACATCTTGATATATTCTAAACATGTGGAAGAACATGTCGAGCACTTAGCAACAATATTGAGATTGTTGAGAGAGCATTAATTTTATCTTAAGTTTAGTAAATGTAGATTCTTTCAGATAGAGGTACATTACTTGGGACATATTGTTTCTAAGGAAGGCATAACAGTGGATCCAAAAAAGATAAGAGCTATTATGGAATGGGAAAATCCTAGAAATGTGGATGAGGTAATATCATTATGGGGCTAGCAGGTTATTATAGGAGGTTCATCGAGAACTTCTCTTTCATTTCATATCCTATTACGTCATTACAGAGGTAAGGTGAGAAATTTGAATGGACAAAGGAATGTGCAGCTAGTTTTGAACAGTTGAATCAGTTGTTGAAGAATGCTCCAGTGTTAAAAATTGCAGATCCAGACAAAGAATTTGTGGTGTGCACGGATGCTTGCAAGAGGGGACTTGGTGGAGTCCTTATGTAGGAAGGAAAGGTATTATGCTATGAGTCAGAGAAACTGAATGAGCATGAGAAGAATTATCTGACACATGATCTTGAGTTGGCATTGATCATCCATGCATTGAATATGTGGAGGCACTATATTCTTGGAAGGAGGTCTGTATTAATGAGCGATCAGAGTGGATTGAGGTATTTGTTTGACAAACTAAATCTGAATGTTAGGAAAGCTAGATGGTTGGCTGCGATTAGTGAGTATGACTTTGAGATCAGTTAAATAAATGGTAAGGAGAACAAGGTTGTAGATGCTCCTGGTAGGAGAGTATAGGTGAATCACATAGTAGCTATGAGCTCTTATGGGACAGACTTATAAGATCATATCTTATAGGTAGGACAATAGGATGGCAGGTACATGGAGCTTATGCACATGTTACAATAGGGTGCAGGTGGTCATGATGTGGATTGTCATCTTGTAACACCCTCCTCCCACATCTACCCGAGTAACCATGAAAACCAAGTTAAACATGAGATGAGAGGGTAATATGATTAGATTCAACCTCCTAGGTGACCTTAAGGAAGTGGAATCAACGAAACATCACACACATTCATCCAACATCATCAACAAAACCCTGAGAAGACAAGTAAGCCACTTAGACAACTTGTCCCAAGGTGCCACTACTATTTTGGACCTCTTATTCCATACTCGCTCTCATGTTATGGGAAAGGGAGCAGCCAAAGACCTAAATTTTCTCTCATAGGCCTACCTGCCACTAGTTGTGACTAATTTTTCCAGTTATGTGCCAACAATCCTGAGATTTAAGCCACTTTTTTAGGCCAAGAGCCCAGGCCACTGCCCAAAATTGAATAAAAGCTTAGAATCAAGTAAAGTATAGGTAAATAATAAAGAAAAAGAAATAAACTCAACAATACATTAACCAGACCCCTACTAGCCATGACAGGAATTTCAGAAAACATATCATCGACATGTAACCTACATGTGTAAACAATAGAATTAAATGTAGGGATCTCATACTTATTTGAGAATTGCTATGAACCATTGTTCCCTCATGCCATTTGTTGAATTATCCCCTATTAGGTCATAGACACATTATCCATTCATATACAAGTAAAAACATGCTAAGAGGCATACATAGTTGTTGTCATAAAATGCGCATCTAACTAGCATAATAGGAACATAAATACAATAAACATATCAACCATAAAAATTCATATATACATCAATACATTTTCACATGAAAAATCAAGGGAATTAATTTCTCATTAACCAATGCAATCAACCAACCAGAGATGGGACTACCACGTTCCACCTGACCATAGAATGGTTGATCCAAATCTCTCTTCAGCCATTCACCCCTGTGCCATATTCCAAGCATGAATGTGCGACTCAAACCAAAATAACTCGACCACGGCACACTGATGCTAAACCACCTCACCCTCATCAATAGAAACTAGGCTTTACCATAATCCATCCCGGATCACTAGGCCAACAAAATGGACACATCATAACTGATTTTACCGTGATCTGGACCCAATCACTAGGCCAAACAAGCATTGATGCCACTGGATTTCTCCACCTACACTGCGAGGAATTTTCCTATCTCATAGTGTCTCAAGATTTATGCAATCCAAACCCATACCACTAGGCCCTAAACTGAGAGCCACTCTCTAGGATTTACCACATATCCCAAACCCAATATTACTAGGCCCAACGGAGAGAAAACCACCTCTAGGCTTTACCATATATATTACCATTCATCAACAAGGATTCCTAGGCCATCTAAGGCAACAAAAAATCCGGCTTTACTACAACCCACAATCCTATTCAGGGTTTACTAGGCCATGTGTTCTATCATTTCAGAGATCCACCTCACTCAGCTTTGAATCCATCCGACAATCCAGATCAGCCAAACATGAGAATCCCATCACATGATGGCTATCTGGAAATGGCAAGGCTAGGTTGAAAAACACTGTTACACCTAGAAAAATCCATGCCATGATAGAAAAGAACCACATGCAATGCCATGCATGCCAAATCTAGCAAGGAAAATACACATGCAAGTTTATACCTACAATGAAGCCTATTGTAGCTACTTGATCCCACCTTTCCTTGCTTGATCTTTAATTCCTCTTTCCTTCTTTTCCTTTCTTACTCCAATGCCAAAGTGCTTCCAGAAAAAATCTAAGTATCCAAGAGTATGAGAGAGAGAGAATAATGAAAGAGATCCAAAGCTAAACTAACAAAAGGTTACCATCTAAACCTTAGAAGACTTTTTATGAATGAGGCCTTTATTTTCTTCATTTTCCATTATTTTCCTTCATTTTCCTCCTCACATGCATCTTGTGACCTTTCACATCCATTTTCTCCTAATTTCCATTATTTTCATAAATAATTGTGATAAATAATCCATTTTTAGTTTCCAAAGCCTCAGCAATTGCCTTTGCCGATTTCCTAGGATGTCCTAATGTGGTGTAGGAAAATCCTCTTTGTGGACAGAGACAATCCCTCTAGCCCAAGAGAGTGGGTCTAGCCACAAACAATACAATCTAATGTAAATTTCCTTATATTAGAATCGAATAAGAGGACATACCTCTTATAGCACTAATCCACTTGATGTTGATCTTGCTTCCTTGCTCCAGCTTCCTTTCATTCAAATACCTGAAACAAACATGCAAGAAACAACAACAAACATGATGGCATAAAATCGAATTCAATCTAGTTAAAAGGTCAAGGAGTTCTAAGCTATCAAATGTAATATTACACTCGATATATGAAATAAACCCTTAGTTTTATTAAAATAAACTTCAAAGAGAAATACAATCGAATCCTTGACGTTGGAGATATCCTTTGCGGTATCCAAGTCCTGCTACATGCCTTTTCAGCACTCTTTTCCTCCTCTAGCTTGACATGAAATGGTTTCCAAGCTCTAACTCTCTCTCCTCATGCTTTAGCTACCAAATACTAGTCTTTTGTCATCTAAGACTAATCTTCTTTTATCAAAAGCTAAATATTTCAGAATTTTGCAGCTGGTTTTGTATATTGTAACCAAAAATGGTAAGAGGAAGTGGTTTATATAGGGAGAGGAGGATAAGAATGAGATACACTCAAGGGGGGAGAAGGTCTTATCTCCTTGGGAAGGTCCACTTTTAAGGTGGAAATAACCTTATATGGAGTTCTCGACCCTTATCTAACGAAATGAACATCCAGCACATCGCCAGTAGAAGTTTCTAGACGTGAAAATCCATTTCCTTTTATAAAAACTTTCCAGAAGTAGAACGATGTGAGTATTGGGCTAATAGTAGTGTTGATCGGTGCAGGTGATAGTGTAAACTTCTACCATCGGCATGGGTCACAGTGTCAACTTCTGCCATCGGCACAGGTAAGACACTGGGAAGGAGTGTTGATCTTAAAAAATGGGTTTTAAGAAGGATTCTCTGGAAATGTTTTAAAGGGAGTGGATACTTCTTTCATCAAACTTCAAGGGATGCAAGAGCATAGGTTTCATGGTGAAAGTATAACATAGTAGTCACTACTAGGGTTCTCGGGGATCACGAATGGGGAGTGACATGAGAGTGACAAATTACTGTGTAACAGATGCCCCCTAAAGCATGAAGTTAGAGCTGAGAGTGATGGCTAAAATGTTTTAAGACGAAGCGAGGACTTGGAATACCAACATCAGAAGACTTACAAGTAAAACATACATGCACATATCTGAAATATGATAGTCCTACTTGATAAGAATGAGATGCATATAACAATACATGAATCCATGGTATAGGCACAACTATCCATCAAAAAAAGGATCATGTGCATGGATCCTCAGCATTGACGCAACCATTCGACTGAAGGGATCATATGAAATAGACCCACGGAATGGGCACAACCATCCAAATAGAGAGGATCAATATGAAAAGACCCACGGTATGGTCACAACCATTCGACTGAGCATGATCAAAATGATACGCATGGCATGGTTGCAGCCATCCATCTAAAGAATCATGTATATAATCATGAATGACTCATCACTCCTTGCAACCTAGACTTTTGTGATCTAAGCCCAAGGTGTTGTGCTCCAACATGAACCGATCAAAGTAAAAATTATAACATTTTAATAGATGTGTTGAAGTCGAACATGCTAGAAAATCACTTGATTACTGGCCAATAATGTGAATCATTAACAAGTGTGAGAGAAACCACCTATAATGTCAATGGCTCTCAAGGTACTATCAGTACAACTCACGAAGTGTGAATAAGGAACTGAAGTCGAACACCTATGAAATCACTCGATCGAGGGCCAATGATGAAAACCTATTGTTGAGTGCGAAGAACTTGCCATTGAGGCATGCAAGCTCTAAGGTACTAGAAGGGAGTTTCTAGATAAACTTCCTGGATAAGGAATTGAATTCAATAGGAAGTGATCTATTGAAGGAAGGTCATAATGTATGCTTCATCATAGATATGAAACGGGAAACACAATGAATGAGAGTAATTCAAGATGGTGACATATGATAAGACAATGTACAGGTAAGAAGACTTCTCTTGAGCATGTGGATGACATGACTCCGGATTTTGGCAGCATTTGACATCATAGGATCAGAGGTCATGGTGATGTGGTAGAGATCATATGAGAGGTTTAAAATGGATAACCCAAAACCCAGGGAGGCAAGTGACAGAGTGAGGATGTCCCAAAATGCGACACGAACAACAGATGAGTGTCAATGTTCAAGAGCGACACACTGCCTCAAGTGAAGAATACAATTGGTAAAATACTTTCAATTTTCCCCCACCATTTCTCGCAAGTACCCCAATTATTTTTACACAAGATTGATGGGGATAACATATGCTTGTAATATAAGTCCATATTTTGGATGGATCCATCCTAGTAAGTTTTATGAGTCGTAGGAAGGAGTAACTCGGTCTTGTCATAATGACAAGTCCTATGTCGTTTAATATTTTAACGAGTCCAACAAAGGTGAAACTCGACATCTTTGTCATGTTTAGAGAGTTTGAAAAAGGCACGGGAAAGAAAACTCCAAAGGTCCCTTTCCGTAAAGTTGTCCCTCGAACCCGAAAAGGTAGAGAACAATATCTAAGAGAACCTCCTAGTCATGTTTGACTAAGGTATACCTTTTTCATAAATATTTTTATCCCAGCCTGAGAAAGGGGTAAACGTATACTGGTTAAATGACGTTTTTCAGCCTTTAACGAGTTCAAAGTGACAAGATCTTGGAAATATTTTCATATTCTAAGAGTCAGAAAAGAGCTTAAAGATGACTCCCTGCTTTTATTTGTTTTAACAAGTCTAAAAGGGAAAAATACTTGGGAATATGTTCATTTTTTACGAGCCAGAAAAGAGCTTAAAGGTGACTCATCTTAGAGGAATGAGTGGTATAAAGGGTGGAAAATGGTTTCGGTTGTGATGGAACTACTAAAAAAGTAAGAGGTCAAGAGGCTAGCTAGTAAAACCACTCATCACTGCGGTTCCTCAATAAATGGTAAAAAAACCAAGTGAAATCGAATAATTGGCCAAAAGATGGTGGCGAGGGAATGAAACAACCGAGGCTTATCTGATGAGAGAGGCCGATAAAAATGGCAATCAGGAGGCCTAAAATTGGGAATGGATTCATTTTTACACAAGCTTAAACCATGGGGAACTCTACTTCAATTCGGGTTCATGTTTACACAAGCTTGAAATGAAAAACTATGCTTGGATTTGGTTTCATGTTTACACAAGCTTGAAACAAAAAACTATGCTTGCGATAAGTTTGCATGCCCCCGACATAATGACTCAATTCAAGGTACATGCCCCCAAGCTTCATTTAATTCACCGAGGTGGATGGAATGAAGGTTCACTCTCAAGATCCAGGAAATATTTGACTGGGATTTTACGAGGTCTTAATCAAAGACTATATTTGGAAAAGGGAGTTGTTTCATTTTTAAACGGGGTTGACACAGTAAAAGAACTATCCTCAGACATCTATTGACTTTTTAACGAGGTTGATACAAGAAGAAACTATTTTCGGACTCCTTGATTCATTTTTTAATGAGCTTGACACAAGAGAAAGGAACTATGCTCACATCCCTTGTTTCATTTTTTAACGAGTTTGAAACAAGACAAGGAACTATGCTAACACCCCTTGTTTCATTTTTTAACAAGCTTGACACAAGACAAGGAACTATGCTTGTACAATTTGATCATGGACCATACGAGAACATGGCCCCCAAAAGGTCCTCACTCGATGGGAGAACTATGTTGTGGGAGGAACACATGTCAACTGGTACAAATGATAGATCAGGTTCCAATGCCCCTAGTACATAATGCACTATACCATCCATGTGATCATCAGAAAATGTGGAGACGGAAAAGGTAGCCACGTAATTGACCTATGGTAGGGAGGGTACTACTTGCAAACAAGAGCCAATAGGGGATGATGGTTGCATAGGAGGCACCTGGTGACCAATGAACGACAATTGATCAATGTTCACTATTCTCCCTTCGTGTGGAAAAAAAACCACATGGAAAAGTGAAGAAACAAGAGCTCCCAAGACATAAACATAGTCACATCCAAGGAGAAGATTGAAATCTAAGGGACCTTGGACTACCATCACTTCTATGTAGATGGTCTTTCCTCCCAAAGTAATATGGAACTTTAGAAGGATCCCTAAGGGTTGATTGGTTCCTCCGTTGAAAGCCAACATATTTTGGGTGATAGGCACAAGTTGTGGGGAACCGAAATCTTGCCAAGTAGTAGAATACATGATTCTAACAAATGCGCCTTCATTTGATAGAGTGCCATGTACTACCATATTATAGGATTTTACCGTAATTTAGAAAGGCACATAATATGGGAGGAGGAATGCAGTCGATTGAATCCAATCAAAAGAAACAACATAACTACTTAGTGGGGACATCATATGATTTCCCCCATGCTATACAGGAATAGGAGAAGGACTCTCCTGAACAAATGGGATGGGAGGGCCACTCTTCAATTCATAAGAATATGAGTAGATGAGAAGCACATGAGTAGTATGATCACTACTCTCTTTGGGAACAGAGTGAACAACTAAGAGCAGAGCCAATTCAACACTCTTTTCTACCAATGGTTGGTTGGGAATAGACACAAGAGAGTCATGCTCAGGGAGAGCATGATGGGCAAGAGATGAAACCAAGTCAATCACTTTACCAACTAGGAGAGGCTTAGAAGAAATCCTCTAATAACCAATAGGGAGTTAGGCTTGAGGAGTTGTAAGGTTTTCCAAAACTTTGGAAGATTTATCCATAAGAGGAGAAAGGTGAAGAAGATGCTTCTGTTCACATAACCCACAAGGGAATCTAATCTTTTCCTTCTTCCTACCATCATTAAATGAAGGCGTAGCATCAACATGATCTCCATAGGTCGACAGGGATGGTCGATTAAGGTCTTGAGACCATACCTCTAAGACTCTGGGGATGCCAGGACAGTCTCGAAGGAGATGGTGACCCTTACATAGCTTGTAAGGGAATTTGACCTTCCCTGGAGGATCAAAAGGTTTGTCTACTGGAGGTTCATTTGGAATAGCAATTGCACAGTTGGCCTCTCACTTCTTCTTCTTCATCTTAGCCTTTTGGTTACTGGATTTCAGACTTTCACCAAGCGAAGTAGAAGAGGAGGGTGAATAAATAGGGGAAGAAGGTGAGAGGTCAACCTTAGAATCAATGTGATGTGGTTCAAATGAAGGAGATGGTTGGGCAAGAGTTGGGACACTCAGGACCACCAAGGTCGAAAATAACCAGATAAGTAAACCAATGGTTAACCCAGGTAGGGACAACGTTGCCATATAAAGATCACCAACATTTCCAAAATAAGGAAAGGGACTAGGGCTCCCATCCAAGGGGAATCCTTGACTAATAGAATCTGGAAATGTTTCCATTGGAATTGACCCTAAAGAATCACTAAGGGAGATAAATTTAACCATGAATATATCATGGGTAGTTAATTTTAAGAGACTGAAACAAAACTTTGCCTTTTCATATTTTAAGAGTCGAGAAAAGGGTGAAAGGTGACTTTAGTCACTTTCAGAGTTAATGAGCTCAAAAGGACAAGTGATCAATGATATTTTAAAATTTAAAGAGTCAGAAAGACCAAAATGACTACTTAGGATAATCTAGGCAAAAGGGATTACCAGATAACCATGAATTGCAGAATACCTCCCGACGAACCAAAAAGTATGAGCAGGAAATCTCCTTGAATGATGTTATCGGTGTATCATGTTTACACGGTAGCAAAATCAGCTTCTTATAGTTAAAGGGTTGCAAAACTAGTGGGGTATCACTTTCTATATGCGATGGTATGGTGAGCACAAGTCTGTAGTAGTGTTGTCTAATTCCAAATCGAATGACAACTGCTAGGTTTAAAGACATCGGAACACGTATCTAGCCTAGACCACTAAATGTGAGCATTAAGTTTCATTGATTCCTTAGGTTAATTCAATAAATTTTAATAGTTGATCTTGGATTAGGTTTCAATTCCAAGGCCCTAGCCCTGTTATCTGAAAACTTCTATATGCAGCTGTATGAGAAAATAAATCTTTGTTTTTGATGAAAGTTTACACTCAACGCAACAATAAAATAATGAAATATTTTACTAATACATGTCCTAAATGAACTTAGTCTTCCATTAACAACAAAATAAGTTTCATTTCATTTCCAATGCTTATGATGATGCAATTCTAGCTTCTCAATGATGCTACCTATTGTCCCTTAAGAAACCAATTTATTGGCTGTGTAGAAATTGTGCTTAAGACATTGATGTTTATTATTCTTGTAACTTATTTGTATGATATATCCTCAAGTGAAGGACCTGAAGGAACTGGCTTTTAACCCTTAATACTTAGCTGATAAGAAAGTCTCAGAATGCCATTTGGTTGTTGGATATAAATGCTGAGTGAAGAATTCTTTGAGAAGTTAGATACAACATGTTGTTTTTCACAGAAACTATTATCTGTAACACTTTGAGAAGTTAGAGACAATATGTTGTTTTTTCACAGAAAATATTATCTGTAACTTAGAAGAAATGTAGAAGTAGGAACTTTAAGTACAGAACTACTCTTTTAAGGAATTTTAACTTCATTCACATAAGTAAACAAAGACCTGCAACTTCATTACCATACTTAAAGAAAGGAAGACACATGATGACACATAACAGAGAAATTACAAAATCATACCCTACAATGTGTGGAAAATTCCTGATTCTTTCATTAATCATCAATTTCATCAAGAATACAATAGCATAGCCTCTAGGCTCTTCAAAAGTAGGACCCATTTTTTATAATTATGCCTATTTTTATACATCATGGGACAATTGGTAATCACCAAAACTGTTAAACTACTTAACTATCTCCTAATTGTCTAAAGTAAAAGTCATTACAGAATATTACATTAGAGGGTAAAAGACACCTCATTCTTCTCAAGAAAACAAAATAACAAGAAGTAACAGAAATTAGAATATGATTGGTGATGGATGCTCTCTATTCGAATCTGTGGCCTGAGTATGTGGTACTGTATTCTGCAAGCTGTAATCCTGTAGATGTCCAAATGACAGCTAAACTGCTTTAACGCAACAAAGCTGCATCTTTACAAAATTTCGTGCGTGGAACTATGGGCTATGGGCCCACGTATATATCGGAAGCATTCTAATTGGTGGAAACACCAAGAAACCTTTATGGCCCACACATATATTAGAAGCATTCTAATTGGCAGATTAACAAAGAAACTTGACCAATCACAGTCGATCCTTCCTTAAATGCTTATGGCTAGAACCCAAAAGGAAATAAACTCCAGTTCAGAACATATCGTGTCTACCTTTTCCACAAACCTTTATCTTCCCCACAGAACTGAAAGGAAACGAAGCTGCAGTTCATAGACTTCTCGTCTCCGAAACTCATAATAAAAAACATGCACTTTTTTACGCGACATCTGTCGGATCTCATCCCTTCTTGATGAGTAATTGTGATCGATCCGAACTTCAGTGGATTAAATCACATTCCATAAACCATCGTGTCCATTTTCTGGATTAAACCTCTTCATAGTTAACCACGCGATTACCGTCGAATCTAAATCCTTCAAGCAGAAGGCCCTGATTAACTGAGGTTTTAACTTAGTTTTATAACTTCTTGCGTCCAATTTTGGAGTTATTCTCTGCACCTGTTATCACGTGATTACCATTAGATCTGTTGCTTGTCGATCAGATGGCTCAGAATTTCTCCTGGGTTTCTCACGTTTAAAATCCATCAATAATATAAAATAAATCACTTCTTTCAGATTTCCACATTTGCTTTTAATTATGTTAGAGCATAATATTTATTTATTTATTTTTTACGATAAAACTAAAAATAAAATTGAAATGACAATGGATGCTACAACATCTGGCTCCACCTAGGGATAGTTCTTTTGCCACAGAAGCACTAAGAACCACAAATCAGTGCCTTCACCTTGGGCATGGAGTCACATATTGCTTAGCCAATTTAAATTCTATGGAATTTGTATAATGAATTCACTTCGGTATCTACAACGACAAAATGCTTGTGCTTCAGAACTGGAAATATTGTTTGAGATATTGCCCATCGACATGCAGCTATAAAGTTTGACCATCAAGATTCTCCAGGAAGAATGTATTATTTTCCCTTACTTCTATAATTTTGAATGGGCCATACCAGAGAGGATCAAACTTCCCATGTTCGTTGTTATCTTATCTTCTAGTATCCCACCTTAATACCAGGTCTCCAACTTTAAAATCAATTTATTTGGCCTTTTTGTCAAAAATACCCTTCATCTTTGATTGATACATAATCAAATTATCTCTTACCTTATCCCTGCTTTCACTCAACTCCACTACCTTATGCATCCTTGTTATTAGAGCATTGGGCTATTCTTTTTCCTCCTGAATCATTGCAATCACAGGCTTCACAAGCTGAATAGGGAATAGAGCTTTAGTTCCATACACTAACTCAAAAGGTGATTTTCCTGTAGACCTTCAAGTAGTCACTTGGACAACACATAGAGAAAACTTTAACTTCGAATCCCAGTCTTTCTGATTCTCTGCAATAGTTTGCTTAAGAATTCTCATCAATGTTTTGTTAGTGGATTCGGCCAATCCATTTCGCTATGGATGACAAGTTGTTGAATGAGATAAAATAACATTATACTTCTGACAAAAAGAAACAAACTTACTTGAATTGAACACTTGAGCATTTTCTGTTATGATTTTGACATGGCATCCAAATCTGCTGAAAATATTTTCCTCTAAAAACTTCATCACCACCTGGTCATTTTCCCTTTTAGTAGGTATAGCTTCTACCCACTTGGTGAAGCAATCAGTCGCTGTAAGAACCCACTTGTGCTGTCCACTTGAAGGTGGGTTAATTTCTACAACAAAGTCTAGTGCTGATTGTCTGAATGGTTCTTATATGAAGACTGGGATCAAAGGCAAGGGAGATAAAATTTTCTTCTCAGCAATAATTTGACACTTCTAATAGCCTCTGAAAAACTTGTATATATCACCAAATAGGGTGGGCCAATTGTTGTTGGGAAAAGTATCCAATACGGAATGACCCTATCCCACTCTAAGGGTGATAGTACCTCAACAACAATCAAAGCAAAGCTATTCAAGATTACTTCTTTATGAGATGTAAAAGAGGGGAGAAAGAGATCCACTAACCGATGTCTTCCGCTAATGATTGATCCAATCTTCTCTCCTTGCTGCTTGTTCCCAGCTCCTTGCTCGTTCACTGGCCCAGCTACACCAAGATCCTGCAAAATGACAAGAGAGGGAAACTACAAGAAGCATACATTCATAATTGATTCAAGGATTAGAATAAATCAAATACACAAGTATAACAATACACCATTGAGACACATGCATATAGAAGAACCTCAAATGATTTATTAATGGAAGAAGTAAAGTTCAGGAAGTGATACAACCATAAAAGGCCCAATCCAGCATCACCTCCCAGCAGAAAGAAATCTCCTCTTCACCTCCTTCAAAGCAAATCACCCAATAGTTCTATACTCAAACCAACAGCACTTCCTTACATTCACCAGATTCCAGCCCCCCTAGACCTCATGAGAGAGCTCTATATATAGGAGTTTTGGAGAAAGGATGAGTCAACTTGAGGCTGGCATGAAGCTGACTAGTGTCCTCTCCCACTTCAGTTATTCTTCAGTTCTTGAGTCCACTTGGAGGTTCTTGCTTCCACTTGGAGATCTAGACCCTCTTACTCATCACCAGTCGAATTCCTTGATCCAAGTGTCATTTTAGAAGCTTCCTGGGCATTGACACCTTGAGGAATGAGTGTGCCACATGTCCCAATTCGCTCAGCGCAGGTAGCCTTCTTTGCAGTTGACATTCAGCGCAGGTAGACAGTGGAGCAGTTGACATTCAGCACAGATGCTCAGTGGAGCAGTTGACATGATCCAGAATTGCCTTGTTTTTGAGTGTTTTCAGGTGGAGAACTTTTACTCAGTGCTGTGGTTTGCTGACCTTGTTCCTCTAGGGGTAGGAACAACATGTTTAGGGACTTTGGATCCCTTAGATTATCGACATTTCATGCTTCATGCTGTAAGGCACAAAAATGTCTATAACAGTTGCCCCCTAAAGTATGAGGTTGTTTATCGGGTGAAATGCTTTATCAGGAGGATCCGAAGTTCATTCAATCGCTGAGAGGTGACCTGTAATAAAATACAATACAATACATTATTTTTCATTCTGCTTTCATGATCTAGCTGAGGTGGGCATTCCCATGCTCAGCTTTATAAATTCATTTTGGTACATAGAACAGATGATCGTCTGATGGTAGACTGATAATTCTCTGTTGAAATTATCATCCTTTGAGTAGGATGATCATCTGCTGCAATGATGTACATGTCAAATGTCTTTATATTTCCTGAATATATATCGCAGCCCGGATGGATGAAACTAGATCCGGGGTCTTCAAACTCGTTCGATATTCACTCTAAGTACAAGTCGATCCATGTGAGAATTGCGCTGAAGTCGAACATGGAAAGACGTCGCTTGATTACCGGTCAATGACGTAAACCGTTAACAAGCGCGAGAGGAATCACCGATAATGATAATGACCCTCAAGGTACTGCAGTACAATTCACGTGGTGTGAATAAAGGACTTGGCGTCGAACACCACGCAAAATCTTCTGGTCGAAGGTCATTGATGTATACCTGTCGCCGGAAGTGAGAAACTTGCCATTGAGGCATGCAAGCTTCAAAGTACTGAGGGGGGTGTTCCTAGATCAACTTCTTGGATAATGAGCTGAAGTCGACAAGAAGCGATTCGTCAAAGGAGGGCCTTAATGAATCCCACATCAGTGACACGGAACGGAGCTAATGATTTTAGTGGAGGTGAAAACAATCTGTGACATATGATTCAGGGTGGCGGTCATGGATGGATGAAGGATAATGTATGGCAGTGGATGGGACACGGTTGACTCTTTCTGAACAACATCTCTTGAACATATAACGACACTGATGCAATGGATCGGTAGCATTACCCCAAATGTGGATGGTTTGGCGGGACCATGGTGATGAGACCGGTGAATGAAACAACCCAACCCGATGTGATACGGAGGAAAAGTGCCATGTTCAAGAGCGACTTTCTACCATCAAAGCTTTGAGGTTCTCCCAATTTTTCCCCAGTCATTTCTGACCAGTACCTCTTTATTTTTGTCAAGCCTGAGGAGGATAACATATGCTTGTTCTATAACCTACCCTTCGGGCAAGCCCATCGCTATGTTTTAACGAGCCTAGTGATAGGGAAACTCGTTCTCGTCTAAAGACAAGTTTGTCGCCATTTAATCATTTTAACGAGTCTAACGACAAGGAAAAATCGGTCCTTTTCATTTTTAGAGAGTCTGAAAAGGTACAGAAAGTTAACTCCAAAATTCCTTTTTCGTCATCTAATCCCTTAAGTCCGAAAAAGTATAAAACAATACAGAAGGGATGAGTTTTCGATAACTTTAACGAGCCGAATAAAACAAGCGCTCGACCTTTTTGTGCAATAATCCCTCAGGTCCAAAAAGATTAAAATCTAGAGGAGGGATAGCTCTTCCGGTCACTTTAACGAGCTGGAAGGCCAAAACTCGGCAAACTTTTCATATTTTACGAGTCAGTTGAAAAGAGCTTAAAGAAGACTCGTCTTTTGAGGAACGAGTGATAAACAGGGATAGCAGCAGATTCCAGGTACAGGTTGGAATTTTCCAATCACGGCAGTGTCACAAGGATGGCTAGGTGAAATCACTCTTCGCAGCTGTTCCTCAAAATGGGTAAACAATCATATGGAGGTGAACGATCGGCCAAAATGAAAGTGGAGGTGGCAGGTGCAAAACACGACCAAGGCTTTTTATGGCTGATAAATTTACGATCACAGTGGTTATTTACCGGGATAGGTTCTTTTTTTAGATAAAAATAAGCTTAAACTCTGGAGGAAACATTGCTCACTGCTTTTATTTATTTTTTAACGAGCATGAACTTTATGCTAAAACTGCTCGATTATATGGTCAAATTTTAATTTTTTACCATTACTAGCTTTTCTCTTTTCAAGGATAGTACTGCATTCTCAATTGCTGCAACAAACTTTGTTAGAAATGAATAATATTTGCATGGAAATGAGATTATAACCCTAATATTTCACTTTGAACTACGTAAAAAGCAATTAAAAGGTGTTTTTACCTCTCATTTACCATTTCATTTGCATTTGGTTTGTTGGAGCTCTGGAGGTGCCTCTTCCCCCTTGATTTTCACCAGCTGATTCCGGGAGATTCTGCGGACGATTTTCAACGCCGTCTGGACTAGGTAGGAGCTAAACCCTAGCTCTTTCTTTTCATGGTTTCCTTTTCCAGTTTTATGTCTATTTTTCAGTATTTCTGGGCCTCAGGGGTTTTGCCAGGGCGCCCTAACTTCAGCGCAGGTTCCCCATTCGAAACCTACGCTGAATGTCAAGCTGCCTTAAGGCAGCCTGACCTTCAGCGCAGGTGGGACTCTCTCTGCCTGCGCTGGGCTCAGAAAACTGAATTTCCAGCTCATTTTTTGATGAATTTTCGTCAGTTTTTCATCAAAATCAGGAACTTACTGCTTCTCTTGTTTTCTTTGCAGGGAACTTTGAACAAAATGTCCCTTACATGGCGAGAACGAGAACATGAAGAGGAGGACATGATTGCCCTCCATGACCCTGTCACGGTGAACGCGCTGTGGAACTGTGGCCTGCTGAAGTTTTTCCGTATCTCTAGCATGAGAGCACAGATCACTTTGCTGCAGTATATGCTTGATGCTTGGGATCCTATTAACCAAGTATTCCAGATTAGGGGAAAGTCCATCCCCTTGACCATAGAGGACATGTACTTCTTGACTGGATTGTCAAGGCGAGGTGCCCCCATTTCCTTGTCAGGTACGGCCCGGGGGACTGATTCCACCAGAGATTATGTCCGCCAGTATTGCAGGGAAGGTTCCCAGCCGAGCAGAGATGGCAAGGTTGTTATCCGTGAGATTACTGACAGGTCTCTTAGGTCCATTCTGTATACCATTGGTAGGATGGCCGGTAGCGCAGCTCTACATGTTGCCAACAGATCTTATGTGCAGCACGCCTTGGAGTGTCTCCAACCGAAAGTATTCAACTGGTGTGATGCAGTACTTGTTCAGATGAAAAGTTAGTTGACCAAGGTAAAGGACGGGAAGCTGAAGAACTTTGGATTTGGTTCTATTCTGACTGCCTTCGCCTTGGAGAAAATCCCACTGATGCAGCCTCAGTACATCATACTCGACTTGCCTTCTCCGACCGAGCCACGCATGCAGAGGTGGGTCGATCACATGTCTAGGCATGCTGGTCAACCTCAGATTACTTTTACTGATGCCTTCTTCAGGTGGTTCGAGCGCCAGGAGATGGTCTTTTCCGAGTATCCATATGTGGGTATGGATTTCCGAGGTGATCCGGATTTGGTGCTACCGGATGGCAAACAGTGGGGCGCTATTGGTAAACTCTTTGACCATATCATTGTTTACTGTTTTATTCATAATGTTGCTGTGCTTTATTCTATCAAGACTTTTAATCATACTCTTGGGTGCATGCAGATGTTGGTCCTGTTCGTCCAGCAGTTCGTCCGAGACCGCCAGTTGTTGCCCCGACAGTGGAGCCTGCTAGGAGAGCTATTATTCGCGACCTTGACGATACTGAGACCCTTACAGCTGTGCAGGAGCAGGTTGAGAGCCTTACTCTCGGCATTCCCGATGTGAGGATTGATGAGTTACCTTTACAGCTGCAGCGACACACTACTGGTGTGCCGAGACGATGGACTCGTCTCTTGCGCATGATTGCACAGGCCGTGACGTGCTATCATGAGCACCACTAGGCTAGGGTGCCCCCTAGCATTTTTGAGTTTTTAGGTCATATGACCCATTTTGTCTTGGTTACAGAACATTATGTATGAACTATAAACAGCTTATATATATTTTGATTTTCGAGTTTTATTCTGTTTGAGTTATATGATCCATATGTACAATCTTTGATGATGTGTCCTTTTTTATAAATGTTGCAAATGTCTATCTAACACATAGTTTGCTAATGAGTCAGTTAATGTGTTTAAGTTTCTGGAAATATGTTGATAATGAATTGAATCAAATCGTCTTTCCAAGATCTTAACCCTTAGGAACATGCGATAAATAGCTGGATTGCGAACGGAGTATATACCATTGAGTTGTAGTATTACGAGCTGTGAGTCTAGCCTGACAATTAGTTGGCGTATGCCACGTGTGATGGCATCAGAGAGTAGTTCTATCAACGCGCTATACTCAGCGATGTTATTCGTTGATTGCCCAATACACACCCCTCTGAAACTTACTAACTCGCCGCTTGGATAAAAAATGGCCCAGGCTGCGGAGGATAGGTTCCGCGAACTACGACTCGCTCCGTCGGCATATCCAACACATGTCTCCAGAAGGTTCGACATCTGCAACAAATGTAAAAGGTGGATCACTCGACCAGAACAAATACTTTAGCGAAAACAAAATACAACAAAAGCATGAAGGTTACTATTTAAGCATAGTAACGCTTGAGGTACAACCCGTTGCGGGGCTGCGCCAGTGGAATTCCGTCGTAATCCATTAACTCGTAGGCTCCTTTTGCTAACACCCTTTTAACAATGTAGGGGCCCATCCATAAAGACTTGAATTTACCTGCTCCCAATTTATCGGATTCTTGGTCATAAAGCAAGACCAAATCACCTTCTGAGAAGACACGGGGTTTGACACTTTTGTCGAACTGAGCCTTGACTCGCTTCTTATGGGCTTCGTTAGCAAAAGCGGCATCACGACGGGTTTCATCCGATTGGATTAATTCCAAGAAACGAGCCTCTTCTTCTGAAGTTCCGAGGAGGAGATCAATTGCGAGTTTAAGCGACGAAATTTCGCACTGGATCGGCAAGACTGCTTCCAGGCCATACACCAGTTGAAAAGGTGTGAACCCGATTGCGCTCTTTACCGACGTTCGGTAAGCCCACAAGGCTGAGTAAAGGATTAGGTGCCACCTTCTTTTATGAACCCCGATCATCCTTTGCAACATACGCTTCAGGACTTTGTCCATTGGCTTGCGGATAATATGGGGTAGAGCTGTTGTGAGATAGCCCTAGCTTGGCAGCTAATTCGACCATCATGTGATTGCGAAAATGCGACCCATGATCTGTAACTATAGCCTGTGGTATGCCGAACCTGGCGACTACATGATTGAAAAAGAAAAGGGTAGATGTTTCACCAGTGTTATCCAATGTAGGCATCGCCTCGGCCCATTTGGTAAAATAGTCAACAACGACTATAATATACCCATGCCCCCCGGTCGAGGTGGGGTTACATTGCATGAAATCGATGCCCCACTTGGCGAAGGGCCCAACAGCAACTATCGGCTGTAAAGGTGTGGGTGGTCGTCTGGTTTTGCTATCAAAAATTTGACAAGCATGGCAACTTCTGACTGCGATTATGCAATCTTTGAACATGGTTGGCCAGAAGTATCCTGCTCGTAAGATTTTTTGTGCTGTTGCAAATCCAGATTGATGCCCCCCACACGCGCCTGAATGACATTCATTCAGGGCTTTTTCGGCCTCCTCATGGGTAAGGCACCTCCTCAGAACTGTATCGATACCGCGACGGTAAAGTGTATCACCGACGATCATGTAGTCTTTTGCTTGGTATCGTATACGTTTTTGTTCGGAGTGAGAGGTGTTTGGCCTGAACTTTTGGGTATGGAGATAAACTATGATATCTCCATACCACTCATCGCTTGCAGATATCAGAAACAAACTTTCGTCCACGATTGACTCTTCCGATGTTTCATCGTTGGACGACGATGGGAAATCACATAATAATTCTGCGAAAACTAGAGCTTTCTTTGATTTGGATTTTACAAATTCCAGATCAAACTCTTGAAGGATCGCTATCCATTTTGAATATTTGCCCCCCAGCAACTGTCGCGACAGTATATAAGTCATGGGGTTGCAATCTGACAAGATGGTAGTTTTCCGAAAGAGGACATAATGTCGAAACCTTTGAATCGCTTGAACAGCTGCAAGCGCTAGTTTTTCAACATAAGAATATTTACTTTCTGTATCATTTAAGTTTTTACTTAAATAATATATAGGATGTTCAATTCCATCGACTTCTTGAACTAAAACCATCGCAATGGTCGTATCCGCTGCAGCCAGATACAGGTTAAAATCTCTTTGATAGTCCGGGGCGTACATTAATGATGATTTTACTAGACAATATTTCAGAGCATCAAAGGAAGCTTGCGCCACCTGGTCCCAGACAAAAGGTACATCCTTTTTCAAAAGACGTGTATAACCTTTAGCAAGTTCTGCGTAATTTGGAATGAACCTCCTCAGAAAGTTTGCTTTCCCTTGGAGTTTCTGAATCTGAAGCAAATTTGAAGGTGGAGGCAAATTAATGATTGCCTGAACCTTGCAGGGGTCGAGACGAATCCCATCCTTAGAGACTACAAAGCCAAGCAGACGACCAGAACCGACGCAAAACACACATTTGTGTGGATTGAGTCTTATCTTGTAGTGTCGGCAACGTAGAAATATCGCTCTTAAATGCTGCGGATGATCAGTCCGCTTTCGCGAATGAGCCGGAAGGTCGTCGAGATAAGGTTGAACAATGTTCTTGATGTCATGGAAGGCATAATTCATTGCCCTCTGAAACGTCGCCCCTGCGTTCTTTAAACCAAAGGGTAATTTTCGATAAGCGAATGTGCCCCACGGACAAATAAATGCAGTCTTTGACTGGTCCTGTGGGCGGATATTTATTTTATTATACCCGGAAAATCCATCCATAAATGAAAAGATTTCACATCCGGCGCATTCATCAATTATCTGGTCGATGAAGGGTGTAGGGTAGTTGTCCTTCGGACAAGCTTGGTTTACATCCCTATAATCGACACACACTCTAATCGTCCCTTGTTTCTTCATAACAGGGACAATATTCGATACCCAATCGGTTAGAGGAACCGGGTAGATGAATCCAGCATGGAGAAGTTTTTCAACTTCCACCTTAATGGCAGCGGCTTTCTTGGGGTGCACCTGCCGAAGCCGTTGTCTTACCGGTTTGACATCAGAATACATTTTAATTTCATTTTCAACGATACTCGAGTCAATGCCTGGCATTTCATCATATGACCAAGCAAAGACATCTCTGAATTCGCGAAAAAGAGCGTTATATATTTCCAATTCTGAAGAGGAACAACCTTTGCCGACATAAATATTCTCTACAACATCTGTTTTAGTCGAGATATTTATGGCTATAGTCTCTTCAATATTGGATAAGTTTCACTCGGAATCCACCGTATTTACAGTATTTGTTAGGAATTCAAATACTGAAGGGTGATAAAGGTCACTTTGAGTATCTTCTTCAAATTCCGGAAGAAGGGAACGATGGTGGTGATCATTCCATGGTGCCCCCCCAATCAACATCGATTGTAAGATTCCTTCGTCAGTCCCATGTACTTTCGACCAAGGATCTAATGAGGTTCCATATTCTCTAGACCTATCTACCCAAACGCTTGACGAGCGTTGATTTGGGTTTGCCTCCCATGCTTGAAACATTGATTGCTACAATATTTCTAGAGGGCTTGGGGGAAAAACAATTGTACGATCCATGTCGACCTTCGTAGAAGATATCATGTTGCAGGTTGCTACAAACGGTACATTTCCTGTATAAATAGGAGGTGGTAGCGCGAAAGTTCCCATCAATGTGGGGTCTTTCAATAATCCTACTCCGATATCTTGAAGCGAATGGTTGCTTTCATGGATCATGGGAATGCTTCCTGTAACTTGTGAACCATTAGGGAGGAAGTTCTGTTGGTCGACGACCGTAATCCCTCCTTCAAACGGGAATGCGATCTTCCTAAAATAAGTCGACACGACAGTTGCCATGGCATAAATCCATGGTCTACCCAGTAGGATGTTATAGTCAAGATTTCCATCAATGACCTCAACATCAATTTCTACTGTTTTTCCTCCTAGTTCAACCTTCAGGTTATTAAGGATACCATATGGGGTATAAGTCCTTCAGTCGAATGCTTTTAATGTCGTCGATGATCGCGATAAGGTTGGAGATCCTAAAGTTTTCCAGCAGCTCATCGACATAATACATGTTGATGCTCCCTCATCAATAATTGTTCTGTGAACAGTTTTGTTGAGGGCTTTCACTTGAATAAGGAAAGCTAGTTGAGCTGGTAACTGAGGATCATATCCTTTGTGATCAAAGGATACAAGATTGGAATCCTTAGGATCAACCCCACCAATTGCTGATAACAACGCCTGCCTTTGGGATGGACAATTTTGTAATACCTCAAGAGTCGACATAGCGGATGGCGACTGTGCCAAATCTTCCACTATGTTATAATGTTGCGCCGCTCTGGCGCGAGGATTAAATGTCGACTTGTGTACTACACCCTTTGGCAGTTTTATTGTTAATTCAGGAATGATGGGTGGTACGACTTCTGTCGAAGTCGTTGTCGAACTACTTGGTTGATCTTTACCTTTTTCGTTCGACAGCTGAGGATTCCCGTAATCTTTGTTCCTTGTCGAAATCAAAGCATCATTCTGCTGTTTTGAAACTGACAACATAAGCACTTGCGACGGGGAAGCATTTCCACTATCAACCATATTTTGACCTGGGTTGGGAAATGGATCAGTTAACACAGCTGAGGTTTGGGAACTTTTAAAGAACCTCTTTAACTCAGCTTTGAATGGGCAATTCTTTGTGTTATGATCCTTATCATCACATATTAGACATGGATAATTTTGTTTCCCTTTCCCAGGAGGGTTTGAAGAATTTTTTCTAGGGGATGACTCACCCTGTTTTTTCTTCTTCCCTTTGTTTTGCTTTTTCTTGCTTCCTGGTTGATTGGTTTCTTTGCCTTTATCTGCTGATACGGCATTTACTTCCGAAGCAAGAATTTCTTCTTTTGCATTTTGATCCGAATTCTTACGGGCTTTCTTTGATGAAGCCTTTATCGATTTCGCGTTTGCCGTGCCAATCACACCGTCACCGGCATGAGAGTCACTATTTGATTTAGGAGGAGGAGGAATTGAAAATTCTGGTCTAGGGGCGTCGGGTATTTTGTCGTAGAGCGTGCCGGACTGAGTATAAACTAAGTCCAAATATTGTGCACGAGCAATAACTTGCTCCTCTGTTATGACTCCCCCCTTGGCCACATCTTCCGTAATAGCAGGAAGTAATGACTTTATAAACCATTCAGCTAATAGCTGATCGGGAACGTATGTTTTCACCATCCTGCGACGACGACGCCACTCATGTATATGATCAGATATATGGGTGGCAGTTGTCTGCTTGAAGTTGGTTAATATTTCTGTTCCCGTTTCATACCTTATCGGTAATTGAAAATGGGTTAAGAAAGTCGTGGCTAGGGAACTAAAATTGTCGAAAGAGGCTCTTGGCAATTCAATATACCATTTAGCCGCTGGACCTGTCAATGTCCTCTGAAAAAGGCGAAGCCTTATCGAATCGTCGTTTAGGGTGTTCGACGAACACCACAGATGAAAAGTCATCACGTGATTCGATGGGTCTTCACCTGGATTTCCATTGAATTTAGGAATGTCAGATGGAAGATTATGAGGAATCACTGGCCACCAAGGGGCATAAGCAATCGGATCGTTGGTTAACCGGTGTAAATCGGGTAACTCTAAAGTTGCCACGAATGGTAACTGTTGATTCAGGTTAGGCGAAGCGTAACCAGGGTACGATGGAATCGCTTGAGCAGTGGGCCTTTGCATACCAGCATAATGTAATTGATGTTGGTATGACTGATACGGTTGGTGGACTTGACCACTATAAAGTGGTTGGTTTTGACCGTTTTGGATATACGGTTGTCCACTGTTCACAAAGATCTGCTGCTCAGAACCTTGATACACTTGGTGGAATTGTGGTTGTTGGTATTGCACTAGCCACGGTTGTGAAGCCATGTTTTGTTGTGCTATGCTAACCGTTGGACCAAGGTGTGGGGTAATTGTACCCGTTTGTACCTGTGTCGCCCCACCAGTTGGCGATTGTGGTTGTGACCCATGGTCAAGGGGCTGTTGCATTACAACCTGAGAAATCTGAGGTTGACATGCAACAGGCATCGCTTGAACTTGTGACACTGTTACAATAGCCGGTGTGGTTGGGATGTTCGTCATAGGTACACACTGTTGCATAGAATATACAATTCTTGGTTGTTGAGGTAGCATAGGTACCCAACTACTTGTTACAATTCCAGTATAACCTGAATACTGTTGTGAAATCACGTATGGGTACCCTCCCGGAGGGGGTAATGAAAGGGCATACTGCCCCCCATACGGTAGCAATCCGGAACTCAAGGGGATTGATTGTCCTTGGGGACTGGATTGCCCAAATTGACCTCCAAATGGATCAATTTGGCGAGTCTCAACATAAGAGTTGCCGGGTATTACTCCGGGTGAACAAACTGGAACAGACCATACTGTCGAAATAGTCCCTTGGTGGACACCTTCTAGCTGTTGTGAGCTAGTCGGGATAGCTGGTATGCCGACAAACATCGTCGGAGTGACGTCAGGGGCTTTTGCTGTCGCTGTGTCATTTGACATAGTCCTAGATGATGACGGTTGTTCAGACATTTTAAGTCTATCCAATAGATTGCCTAGCGATTCTACAGGAACTTCCACCTGTGGTGGATCAACTTCTGATGAAGGAAATAGAGTGACCCCGACTCCAAAATGGGTTGGAGTACTTGCTTGCGGATCCTCTGCAATTTCCTCTATCGCAATCAAACCCGGTGGAAGAGGAAGACCGTCAGGTCCGTAAAATATTTCTGGTGCCGAAGAAGTGGTTATTTTGACAGCGACAGTTGTTTGAGGAACAAAACTCTCTGGACCGGTTACAGATGGAACTGGTTCAGTTATACAAGTATTTGCCCCCAGACTAGGATCAGTATTACTGTCCTTCTGTGGCTGTTGAACTTCTTCTATAGAGGCAGGGTTTCCAGAAATGTTTGGAGTAACCGGAACCTTAGATGTAGTTGGAACACTTGTTCTAACTTTTATAGGAGATTTTGAACCGGTTAAACGAGTTCGCTTTATCCATATTGTTTTCGATTCCGGAGACAAAGACAGTTGACTCATAAGCCTCCGCGAATGACGGGGTTTCAATTGACTTTATTCCACGATTGCGGATTACTCGATCAACCAAAATATTAAAAGGGGAAATTTGTGTTTCCGAATTGAATGAATTTTATTAGACGCTTTTAGACACAACTTGCTTTTTCACTTTTTAAGAGTCGAGAAAAGGTTAAAGATGACTCTAGTCTCCTTCGATGTTTTAATGAGCCCGAAGTGACAAATGCTCGGATGGACTTTTTCAGTTATAGAGTTTGAAAAAGGCCAAAAGAAACTACTCTGGAGATCTAGGCAGAGGGTGTGCCAAACCTTTCGCAAAACCACAGAATACGTTTTATGGTACGGGTGGTCGATCTTCGTGAATGCTGTGTTCACTGCATTGCGATCAGTAGGGCGGCCGACACGGCTTCCTAAGGATAAAAGATATATTCCTATAGGGGTCTCCCAATATATACGCGACGGTACGTGGGAGCACAAGTCCGTATTAGTGCCACCGACTCTCAGGAGGAATCACCCACCTTCTTCGAGATCGATAGTCACTACGTTTAACGATGCCGGAACACGTCTCTAGCTTAGATCTCTATGTGTTTGCATTATGTTTCAAAACATTGTTAGGTTCATTCAATATATTTTAAGTTGATCTTTTTAAAGTTTGCCTTGCAAGGTTCACCACGAGATGTATGATACAAATTCCTAAATGCAGTCTAAAGATGAGAAGCAAGCTTTTCCAATCTTTTAACTTTGAAAATCCTAACTACTGAGGGAAAAGAAAGACATCATCTTTTCACACAGATCAAAGAGCACACACTAATGCACTTTTTCCTAAATCAACATGCAAACTTATCAAATGCAAAATGTACAATGCAGGTATTTCTTTTCTCTTTCTTAATGTTGATGTAATACAAAAAGAAAGCTGTTGTATAACTTTGAATTCAATTTCAAGTGAAAGCAAACAAGCTTGTCCAAAATCAAAAGACACCTTAAGATTTACTCGTTTCGACACTAGAAATATATAAATTCAAACCATATGACGAAAGAAAAAGCTCAATCAGCTATGAACAGCAAACAAACTAACTCTTAAGATCAAAACGACACTTATCACAGGTCTAGATCTAAGAGGCCACAACAAGACTAGTTCACTTTTGTTATGGGAAACTGCAAATGATGTAAGAAATATGCAAAGAACAAATACAGTTTCTTTATACAACCGAGGCGGAATAGTGGCAAAGAAAGGTGGTTTCAGATAGGTACATTGACTGATAACAGGCTGCAAAAACAAGGATGAAAACAGGGCAATAAACAGCAGGGAACCCCAGTAGCACAAGGCAAAACTGGTTCAGCGCAGGTAGTACACTGTCAGTTTGACATTCAGCGCAGGTAGCCCCTTCGGGACCTGCGATGAAATGCAGACTGCCTTCACAGTGCCTGCAATGAAGAGATAAACTTTCGTTTTTCTCAGTTTCCGGGTCACAGATTGCTCAAAAATCAACAGTTTTTGGCCAAATCAGAAGCTATCAATCAAGTACACACTAAGGGATGAAAAGGAGGATGAAAAGCTATCACTAAGAGCTGTTCAAAGTCCTTGTGGATCAGCTCTTCAAATCATAAACATGCCCAGAAACTGAGCTAGAGTAACTGCCCTCTACTTTGCATTTGAAAGCTCCAAATGCGGTTCGATTCGGTACTCCCTGTGTTTATGAAATGAATAGCAAAAACACAAGCAACCAACAAGATACGATCCCCAGTGGAGTCGCCAATTTGTTGTTGGGAAAAGTATCCAATACAAAATGACCCTATCCCACTCTAAGGGTGATAGTACCTCAGCAACAATCAAAGCAAACCTATTCAAGATTACTTCTTTATGAGATGTAAAAGAGGGGAGAAAGAGATCCACTAACCGATGTCTTCCGCTAATGATTGATCCAATCTTCTCTCCTTGCTGCTTGTTCCCAACTCCTTGCTCTTTCACTGGCCCAGCTACACCAAGATCCTGCAAAATGACAAGAGAGGGAAACTACAAGAAGCATACATTCATAATTGATTCAAGGATTAGAATAAATCAAATACACAAGTATAACAATACACCATTGAGACACATGCATATAGAAGAACCTCAAATGCTTTATTAATGGAAGAAGTAAAGTTCAGGAAGTGATACAACCATAAAAGGCCCAATCCAGCATCACCTCCCAGTAGAAAGAAATCTCCTCTTCACCTCCTTCAAAGCAAATCACCCAATAGTTCTATACTCAAACCAACAACACTTCCTTACATTCACCAGATTCCAGCCCCCCTAGACCTCATGAGAGAGCTCTATATATAGGAGTTTTGGAGAAAGGATGAGTCAGCTTGAGGCTGGCATGAAGCTGACTAGTGTCCTCTCCCACTTCAGTTATTCTTCAGTTCTTGAGTCCACTTGGAGGTTCTTGCTTCCACTTGGAGATCTAGACCCTCTTACTCATCACCAGTCGAATTCCTTGATCCAAGTGTCATTTTAGAAGCTTCCTGGGCATTGACACCTTGAGGAATGACTGTGCCACATGTCCCAATTCGCTCAGCGCAGGTAGCCTTCTTTGCAGTTGACATTCAACGCAGGTAGACAGTGGAGCAGTTGACATTCAGCGCAGATGCTCAGTGGAGCAGTTGACATGATCTAGAATTGCCTTGTTTTTGAGTGTTTTCAGGTGGAGAACTTTTACTCAGTGCTGTGGTTTGCTGACCTTGTTCCTCTAGGGGTAGGAAAAACATGTTTAGGGACTTTGGATCCCTTAGATTATGGACATTTCATGCTTCATGCTGTAAGGCACAAAAATTTCTATAACATCAATAAAACCCTGCCTAGAGGATTTTATGTGTAGTAGCTTTCCAACTATAATGTCCACCACATAACTTCTCATGATAATCTTGAATGGTCTCTGTAAATTTATCCTCTGTTAAACATAACAATAAAATTCCCATAGGATCCTTCCAATACAATCTACCCTCTATAATCGCATATGGATGTGCTTTGGTTTTTAATGCTCTATATCTTATTCTATCCAAAGATTGAGGACAAGAGAGAAAACATAAATAATGGACTATGTGCTTGTACCATTCTAAACATAAAAATTTATATTATATCTTCGTAAATGGGTTTGATTTTTCTTCACCTTCTTCAATTATTTCCTCATTTGTAGGTGTTAGCAAGTTGATTCCCATTGCTTGAAAATTCGACTATATCAACTTCTTTTCCAATCCCTACCCTTTCACCAGCTTTGCGGGCTTTATGTCTAGGTCATACTGATGAATCTTGGCTATCCATTTTCCTATTTTTCCTTCCACATCACTGTGGACTAAGACATCCTTTACTGCAGCATTTGGCACATAAGCAATGATCTGTGACTGCAGCACATAAGTTGTGAAGGCCTTTAGGGCTTTTACCAAAGAATATACCTATTTTTCAAGAATATTGTACTTTAGTTCAACATCTCTGAGAATCTTGCTAAAGAAAGCAACCGAATGCTCTTTTTCTTCATGATTTTCTATAACAAAAAAATAGTTATTGAATTAGGTGATGAAAATGAAAAATTTGAAAAGGCTTTTAATAATTAGGGCTAATTAAAACTGGAGCTACTTGTAATGCTTATTTAATCCTATAGAATGAATCTATAGATTCCTTGGTCCAATGCACCTCATTTTCCTTCTTCAACATATTGGTAATTTCTTTTACAATTTCAACAAAATTGGAAACGCACCTCCTTAGAAAATTTATTTTTCTAGAGATTTTTGAATGTCTTTCTTACTCCTGGGTAGGGGTATTTTCTGTGCAGCTTGCACCCTTGCTGGATCTATCTTCATTCCATCTCTCGAAACAATGTACCCCAATAGTTTTCCCTCTTCTAGAGAAAAAATAGACTTCTTATGATTCAAAGAAAGCCCAATTTTTCTACATTTCTCAAATTTCTTTTTAAGATGGTCCAGATGCTCCTCATCAGACTTAGAGAAAATAGTGATGTCATCCAAGTATATCACTACAAACTTATCACCTACAAATGCATTTTCCATTTCCCTCTGAAATGTTGTGCCTGCATTCATCAACCCAAAAGGAATTCAAGCATACATAAAGGTTCCCCAAGGAGTTATGAATGCAGTCCTTTTCTGATATTCTTTATCAACAACCACTAGGTTATACCCAAAGAACCCATCTAGTGTGGACATTATGAATGATCTAGTTACCTTCTGCAACACATGATCCATTTTATCTAACATATACTTATCTTTAAGGAAGCCCTATTTATATTTTTTAAATCCACACATAATCTTATTTCTCCATTCTTCCTTACAGGTACTAAATTGGCCACCCAGTCAGAGTACCGGAGTGGAACTATTATCTTAGCATCAAGCAATTTTTTGAATTCTTTCTCAATCAATGGTAAAAGAAAAGGGCATGAGTTTCTACTTAAATGGTTTAATCCTTCTTTCAAGGGAATCTTGTGTTGAATAATACTTACATCATATGTTTTGAGATCCTTATAGGACCAAGCAAAAACATCAATATAGTCCTTGAAAAGCTCAATATATCTCTCCTTATAATTAAGTGGAAATCCATTAAATAATTTGACTAGCTTGGGCTCCTTATGGATTCCAATATTGTGATCTTGAATCTCATCCTATGGAATTTTCTCTGAAATAACAACTACATCATTGGAGTTAAAACGTCTTTCAGGAGGGACAAGCCCCCTTGGCAGAATATTATCTTTCAATTGAATAAATTTTTGATTAACTATGGAATTTTTCGAACCACTTACTTCTTCATCTTCTGTTGTTTCATCTTCATCCTGATCAATCTCGGTGCCCTGAAAATCTTCAATCATAGTAAATAATTCCTTAAGCTACTGATCATCCTAAAAAATCTGCCAATGTTTTATATTATCCGGAACAGAAGGCCCGTGCCTCATTTCAACCTCATGTCTTAGCTTTGGATTCATAGGAGGCCTATAAGTACTAGCAGCCACAGCCAAAGAGTCTATTAATATGTTTCCATCTCTTCGAATGAACTATATGTTAAAAGCCTCAAAGAAGTTCTCAACCAAATCCCACACTTCATTTCTGTATGCCCTAAGCCTAGGGTTTTTTGTTTGGCAATGGTTCTTTATTTTCTTTATAATCAGTTCTGAATCTCCAAAAATAGAAATTGACTGGACTCCCATTTTTTGTTGTTGTTTGCATAGCAATGATCAAGGATTCATATTCTACCACATTATTAGTCTCTTTGAACTCCAATTTAAAAGAAAAAGGGATCATATTACCTCTAGGTGTAATTAAAAGGAAACCAACACGTGTTCCTTCTTTAGAATAGGCTCCATCAAGGAAGCACTTACACACCCCTTCTGTTTGCAGCTCTGTATTTACAGTGGCTAAAGTAAGCTACCTCTAGTTATCTTCAACCAACTCTGCATTGTCATGCAGCATGAAGCAAGAAAAGTCGTCTTTCTCTTGGCTATATATAGGTGAATTACTGGTTTCATTCTTTGTGATTTTTTTTACAAATCTTGTTTCTCTGTACAATCTTCTTTCTTCTCCACCAAAAATTGGTATGATAGCATAAGAAAAATCTAGTTTCAAAACACCACCCAATTTAGGCCCCCATGACCTAGATAGCAACATTCCAAACCTAGCAGGGATATCTGCTACCACTACATCCATTACGAAGCTTCTAGTTGGGATCTGGGCTAGTGACACCACCATATCTTTAATTAGACCCAGACACTTGACCTTAATTGAATCAAAAGAATACAGGTCTCTGTAAGGTTTAGTAACTTGTAGTTTTAGTTGTTTCATCAGTGATAGTGGCATAAGGTTATGTGAAGCTCCTGAATCAAACATACAATTATGTAAGAGGAAATCATGAATTAATAAAGAAATGTAGAAAGGAGGTGTTTAAGAATCTTCCTCCTCCCCATGTGGATGAAAAACCGATACTGGTTTACTTCTTGCAGATTCACAATGTCATTTATATTCACATTCTGAGATAGATTGATAAACTTAGCAATCTCTCTTTAGTAAAATGGTGTTTTGACCAACTCTGTGAGGGGCACCTGAATTCTGATTTTTTCTAACTCTTTAGTAAGACTAAACACATGAACCTGTTTAGTATTCCTTTCATTTTCATCTTCACTTTTCTTCATCACTGAACTCTCCTGTGGAATGGAAACAATTCTTTCTAAAGGCATTTTGTCACTTTTATCTTGAGAAGACTCACCTTGAAGTATTTGAGTCTTGTTATTTGTATTTTGTTGTTGCTTTCATTTATTTAATTGTTTTGCAAGCTGTGGTTCTTGTGGAGTCGCCTTTTGTAGGGGAGCTAGAACTTACTGCTCACCTTCATTTTCTTGAATTCTAGATCTTTTCCTTGATCTCAAGTCATATTTCTTATGTAATTCCGTCTGCATAAAGTCAGTAAATTGCTTCCAATATTCATCAATTTCATTCTCATCATAAATGGAATCTGTTTCAGTATATTCTTCTCCCTCAACACCTAGTTCATATTCATCTACTAAACGTAATGTGGAAATATTATCATCATGGTACCTGGAATGCTTTGGTACTTCATTAGGATCTGCCTCTAAGTAAAGTGGTGCTTGAACCTGATCCTGGTCTTTTCACTCCTTGTGCAAAATTTGCAGAGGTTGTCTTCTATATTGAGGATTAAAGTTTCTATTCTGTTCTGCTTGCCTTTGAGAATTCTTACTCTCCAATTCCAATTTAATCAATTTATTAGACAAATTTTTAATTACATTATTCATATCCTCTAATGTTTGGCTTTGAGAGGATTCCACTTTAGCCTTTCCCTTATCTTGAGTAGGCTGTGCCTCTGGTGCTTTGCCTACAACCATAAAATTTTCTTCTATTTCTAAAGCATCAGTTTGGCTCTGATCAAGGGTTGTGGATCTTTTCTCCCTCAATTTGAACCTAAAATCTGATTCAAATGCCCCTGCAAAAGTTATTTTTTCACCAACAAGAAGGGGCTTTATCTCCACTGGAAGACTGTTGTAAAGTTTATTGAACCTTTTGATGAACTCAACAACACTTTCATCAGATTTCTTCTTAATAGCATTAAACTTTGTGAGTGAATACCCATGGTATATTTTCTCTCCCCATCTCTGGGTGAAGAGGTGCTCCATCTCTTCCCATGTAGGAATAGAGTTATTAGGAAGCCCTTTAAACCATTTTCTTGCTTTTCCATCCAATTATTGCACAAAAAGTCTTAAAACAACATCCAAGTGTTCAACATTGAGATTTTCTACAAAATTACAAAACATTGCTATATGCTTCTTTGTTGTTTGTTCATCCTCCCCTGAGAAACGAGGAAGAATTTTTAAGTATTCTTGAGGCATTTGATTCAACTGTTGTGGCAACTAAATAGGCGCATACCTATTCAACAAGAATGCAAGTGCTGCCATGTTTTCTCCTGAACTTACTAAACCTTGAGTGTGAATAGATGTAGAGCCTGAATGAGGAGTAAATGAAGTATGAAAATGTGGCAATGTAGTTATAGGTTTAGGTTGAATAACTATAGAAGATACTGAGAAAGAAACAGACTCGAAAGACTATTTTTGATAGTTGGGTTCTTGAAATGAAGTGGATGTAAAAGGTAGCTCTTGGTCAATAAAAGGTGAATGTTTGGATGAAAGATGTGGTGGACTACTACTAGGTATAGACAGTGTAGGACTTGGTGTAACTGGAGCTTTTGGCCTTCCAACCCTCTTGGAAACTAGTCTCTCAGGGTCTGAAAGGGCTTGAACTTTTTTTTGTGAGGTATCTGACCTCGTATGAGGCCTTTTTGAAGCCAAAGTTATTTTTTTTCAATACAGCCAAATATTACCTCCTCACTGAACAACTAGAGGAAAATATTAAAAACCCAGGGAAACGTGTTCTTGACTTTGTTCCCCTGCAACGTGCCAATTAATGTTGTCCCTTAAGAAACCAATTTCTTGGCTGTGTAGAAATTGTGCTTAAGACATTAATGTTTATTATTCTTGTCACTTATTTGTATGATATATCCTCAAGTGAAGGACCTCAAGGGCCTGAATTTTAACCCTTAATACTTAGCTGCTAATAAAGTCTCAGAATGCCATATGGTTGATGGATATAAATGCTGAGTGAAGAATGCTTTGAGAAGTTAGAGACAATATGTTGTTTTTCACAGAAACTATTATCTGTAATGCTTTGAGAATTTAGAGACAATATATTGTTTTTTCATAGAAGATCTTATCCGTAACTTAGAAGAAATGTAGAATTAAGAACTTTAAGTATAGGAGCACTCCTTTAAGGAATTTTAACTTCATTCACATACGTAAACAAAGACCTGCAACTTCATTACCATACTTAAAGAAAGGAAGACACATGATGACACATAACAGAGAAATTACAAAATCGTACTCAACAATGTGTGGAAAACTCATGATTATTTCATTAATCATCAATTTTATCAAGAATAAAATAGCATAGCCTCTAGGTTCTTCAAAATTTGGACCCTTTTTCTATAGTTTTTCCTCTTTTTATACATCATGGAACAGTTGGTAATCACCAAAACTGTCAAATTACTTAACTATCTCCTAATTGTCTAAAGTAAAAATCATTATAGAATATTACATTGGAGGGTAAAAGACATCTCATTCTTCTCAAGAAAACAAAACAACAAGAATTAACAGAAATTAGAATATCACTGGTGATGGCCGGTCGATGTTAGAATCTGTGGCTTGAGTATGTGGTCCTATATTTTGCAAGCTGTAATCTTGTAGATGTCTTGATGACAGCTAAACTGCTTTAACACAACAAAGCTAAATCTTTACAAAATTCTATGCATGGACCTGTGGGTTATGGGCCCACGTATATATTGGAAGAATTCTAATTGGCGGAAATAAAAAGAAACCCTTATGGCCCATGTATATATTAGAAGCGTTCTAATTGGCAGAATCACACAGAAACCTGACCAATCACCGTCGATCCTTCCTTAAATTCTTATGGCTGGAACATAAAAGGAAACAAAATCCAGTTCAGAACATATCGGGTCTACCTTTTCCACAAACCTTTACCTTCCCCATGAAACCAGAAGGAAACAAATTTGTAGTTCATAGACTTCTCGGGTCCGAAATTCATAATAAAACCCATGCACTTTTTAACGCGATATTCGTCGAATCTCGTCCCTTCTTGATGAATGGTTGTAATCGATCCAAACTTCAACGGATTAAATCACATTCTAAAAACCATCATGTTCATTTTTTGGATTAAACCTCATCCTAGTTAACCACGTGATTACCGCTGGATCTGAATCCTTCAAGCAGATGACCTTGATTAACTGAGGTTTTAACTCAGATTTATAACTTCTCGTGTCCGATTTTGGAGTTATCCTCCACGCTTGTTAGCACGTGATTACCATTAGATCTGTTTCCTATCAATTGGATAGCTCAGATATTCCCCTCGGTTTCTCACATTCAAAGCCATCAATAATATAAAAAAAATCATTTCTTTCGGATTTCCACATTTTCTTTTAATTTCGTTAGAACATAATATTTTATTTTTATTTTTTATTTTTGTGATAAAACTGAAAGCAAAATTAAAATGACAATGGATGCTACAACACTACGAATGCAATATTTTCTCTTAAGTAAACTAGAATGATGTTCTTATTTTCATAAAATTCCTAATGAATCCTCCACATAAATCACTTTAATGGAAATTTTCACAATTCCAAACAAACAAGCAATTATCAAATCCAAAGCATGATAAATGAAACTAAAAGCAACTTATTCCCTGAATCACACAAACCAAACAAACAAATGCTTCAATTGAAAAAACAAGCAATGTAATCTGTGCTTAGAGAGATAAAAGAGACATTCGAAATAAGAGAACAAACGAGACTCTTTCACTCATTCAATTGAAAAATAAAGAAATGAAGATGTTGCAACTGAAAGATGGATTAAATGAAGCTGAAAATCAGAAAACTGACACAATGAATAAACAAACAAATGAACAGAAATTGACCTAGATGCCCTAGGTGTTACAGATCCATTTGGGCACATCACTCCCATCATTCAGATCAGTACCATTAGGGCTCATCAAATCCTAATTTTGAATGCCTCCTTCCCTGAGAGTTTCTTGGTCTGAATCCCTCCAGAAATGCCTCCTTGAGGGACCAGCATAGCCTTGGATAGGGGTAAGTGTGCTTTAGTGCAGGTAGGCCCATGTCAAGGTGCTTTGCAGAGCACCTAGGCCCACTTTGACCTACACTGGGTGAGATTGAGCGAAATTCACATAAGGTTCTAGGAATATTCTTATCTTCTAAAGCCACATAGAATATTCCAACACTTATCATCTCCTATGAGCGTGAAATTGGATAGGGAATGAGTTAAGTAACCTCCTATCCTCTCATCCCTCCCTCCATGGAAAATAACTCTAAGTTTGGAAGGCCATTCAATACCCTCATTTATGACCAAACCTTCTCCATTTTCCTATAAATTGAGCACTCATCTAAGTGATTAAGGGCTGGACTTTGAGAATTTTTAAGGAGATACTATTGGTGTGAAGATTTTGAGTATAAGAAAGTAGTGTTATGCTTCCAGAGTGCTGTGCTATTGACGTGATGTTGGTTGGAACCCAAGCTGGAAGAGTGATAATGGATCAGACTTCATGGTTGTAATTCTTCCTTCTACTTAATAAAGTTGTTTACACATTTTTGCATATGCTTATCTTGATATATATGATGTTTATATGTGTGAATGTATCTTATTCCATTTACTTATAGTTGGGATATCTCTTGCTTTGATTGGTTCTCTATCTTCTGTTTATGCTTGCAGGTACTTTTTGAGCGAGTTAATTTCAAGAAGGAGCAACAAGAGTCATACAAAGGAGACAAGAGGAAAGTGAAAGAACAAGCAGGTCATTTGATTCCCTTTGTCTCATTTATTGTCTATAGAAAAAGGATAAGTGCTTTAAATCTGTTTTTCTAGGTATAACTACCTACCTAGGGAATTAATATTTATCCGTAGATGCAAAATTCCTCATAACAAATGGGCGACTCCAGTGGGGAACGATCATTATTCTGGATAGTTTACCTTCATCCTAGTACACTCTAGTAGACCTTACTTGCTTCCATTGATCTTCTTTCAGCCTTTTGAAGTGTTTTTTGGTGAAAATTGTGCTTGTAAGCCCCTAGGATGGCCTCTCTGGCACCAACATAGGCTTGGTCTAGAGACAGAGCACTACAAAGCACCCTTGGCTTGAGGACAGTGCTCTAAAGCGCACTGTATCCCATTCAAGGATGCATTGACCCCCCTTAGGACAAAAATCCCTCGTTTGAGTTGATTTTTTGCCAAATTTCCTTTTGTTTTTGCTTGCTGAAAGGTTAATGATGCTTGTGTCTTTGAAATCAATTTGTGTTTCCTTTTCTAGCCCTACTTTGTCTTTGATTGTTTAGTGTTTCTTAAATGATTTATTTATCATTATCAATTCATTGTAAAATTTAGTTTATAGCCGATTAATATTTGTTCAAAAGAAAGTGTCATAAAAGTATTCTTTTCTTTCAGAACGGAACTGTCATAAAGTCTTCTTTTCTTTCAAAACGGAATTGTCATAAAGTCTTCATTCTTGCAAAAAGATTGATTGATTATATGTGCATTAGTTTCCTTTTGTTCATCACAACATTAAGGGAATTGAAAAGAAAAACTTGAATTGTGCATTAAAAGAGTTTGTGTGTGCTCATAGGAATAGTTTAGGGAAATTCCATTAGATATGTTCTTTTTTCTTTGATTACAAGAATCTAATTGCTCTATCCATACTAGCTAGGGTTTTAATTGTCAAAATTAAATGAAAAGGACGCTTATCATATTAGTTTCATTCTAGGAATTGAAAATACATCACGTGGTTAACCTTGAAAGGCAAATTCTTAATAAAGATCAACTTAAAATTAACATTAATTAACCTAATGGAGCATTGCCACCTAATGCAAAATATTTAGAGGTTCTAGGATAGAGATGTGTTATGGCATCATAAAACATAGCAGCTGTCACTAACTTGTTTGCGATACATTCTAAGTGTGATACCTCATTCCACGTACGTGAGTATATTTTAGATCGTCCAAGTACCTTCGGGTATATAGGGTGGTGTTACAATACGTAAAGTATATGGGAATGCTCTCACTGTGCGGTTTCGCATTAGACAATGCTAATACAGATTGGGCCTCCACATACTTTTGGGTATATGTGGGAGGAAAACACTAGGTTTCTATCCATCCTTAGGTAACTGAGTTATCCACCTTGTACACTGTGAACACTGAACATAGCATTCCGGAAGATTTCCTACCTGTAATTCTCAGTTTGTCGAGAGGTATTCTGCAGTTCATAGTTACTTGGTAATCCTTTTGCCTAGATCATCCCTCTCTTATTTTATTTTGTTATTTTGATTAAAATAAATTTAATTAACCGCACATAACATCCTCCACACTCACTTCTTAGTTGATATTAGGTTGAGACATATGGTTATAAATTTGGAGTCCACCAATCAAAGAATTCCTTTTGATGGGAATCCTAGTGCTTTTCCTCGTTTCGAAAATATTGGTGCTCCTTATATGGCTACATTGTCCCTTTCGGGACTTACCATTGGCTTGCTAATATGGTTGTTTTCAACCTCCATGGTTCAAAATGTCGTGATTTCTCCATAATCGAGTACTCCTCCAATTGGACAAAATCAACCTCTAGTTGATCCCAAAGTTGAAACTTTTCCTTTTTCGTCGGTTGTTTCTTCCTCCCCTTCTTCCTCTTCTCCTAGTGAAAGTATTGATAGTAGTAACTAGGTGTCTAAGAAGAAGAAGAATAAGAAGAAGCCAATTTAGTAGGGGGGAAACCAATAAACCATTGTTTCGAATGCTACTTCTGATGAGAAACCATCCCATAAGCCTCACAAAGTTTGATATACATGCAAAATTTGTACGAGAGACCATCTTCTTCGAAATTGTCCTAGTATTCCTCAAATCTTAGAAGAATTGTCTTCTCGTTCACATCATCTTGTGTCATCAACTTCTGGAGATCATGCTAGTGACACACCATCAACTAGTGGTAGTAAAGTTCATGGAAATAAGGGTAAAGTTAAGTTTCCCTGTAGGTTATGTGAAGGGAATCACCCCATTCACCTTTGTCCCTATCTAGATGAAGCCAAAAAAGTGTTGGATAATCATCCTACCTCTCCATGGAAACTTCCATCTAGTTATAGGAGACTCTCCATTAATCCTTCACTATTTGATGAATTGACTGACCCAAATCAACCGTCGGTCAAACCCACTCTCTCTGAATGTGAATCCCATGAGTCTATACTTGACCAATCACAGGTCGAGGGAACACTTGACCCGATTTCACCTTGATTTAATCGTACCTTTCCCGTAGAGAGTAAGTATGATACCACTCAAGTTATTTTCATTTCTTCAGATTCCAATGAGCTTGGAGGCAACCCTCCTATTCCATCAATATAGGAGGAAAATCCTCATGTTCTCGTAACTCAAGGGGGTAATTATTTCATTCTTACATTACCCCCTCCAAGTAGTCTGGTCACTTCCTTGGATTGGAACCGCCTAGCAAGATGTCACCTTCCTTCTTATGTGCCTTTCCATATCATAGTACAAGTTTATAATATGATTGTATCTGGCACAATTATAGATGAAGGTGCATCTATGAGTATCCTTTCCTCTACTGCTTGGCAAGTGCTTGGTTCACCACCACTTGCGCCTGTTACCTAGAATCTGTTGGCTTTTAATAGAGGAACTAATCAACCATTAGGGATCCTTCCTTAGTTTCCTATTACTTTAGGAGGAAAAATTGTTTATCTCAATGTGATGGTAGTCCTAGGCCCTTTAGATTACAATTTACTTCTTGGGTGTGACTATGTTTATGACATTGTTTCAACACTCTTTCGATTGATGTGTTTCCTGCATGAAGGCCGAATTTTCACCATTGACCAGCTTTCATTTCCCGGTCCAAATATGGCTTCCAGTCAACCATCTTCCCTAAATGGTCCTTTTTTCCCGATGGTATCTTCCCCGCCACAGGTCAATTATGTGGCAACTTGTTCCATGCCTACATCAATGGACGATCAATTCCGTGACATTGTACATGATGTGCTAGGGACATTGGAACAAGATATCTCTAGTGGATTCCTTGCTATGTATCCCTTCTAGAGCGTTGTTCTCCCGTCTGATGAGAACCTCTTTGAAGCCATGACCTCTTATAGGTCGTGATCAAGGAATATGAGGATAGTTCCTTGTCTTGTGTCAACCTCGTTAAAAAATGAAACAAAGAATATGAGGATAGTTCCTGGTATTGTGTCAACCTCGGTAAAAAATGAAGCAAAGGGTATGAGGATAGTTCCTTGTATTGTGTCAAGCTAATTAAAAAATGAAACAAGAAATATGAGGATAGTTCTTTTACTATGTCAACCTCATTAAAAAATGAAATAGGTCCCTAAGCAAATTTCCTTGTCTTGTGTCAAGCTTATTAAAAAATGAAACAAGGTCCCCTGGAGCAAAGTTCCATCTTGTAAAATCCTAGTTGAGTCTTTCACTAGATCTCGTAAATGAAACTTCATTCCATCCACCTGATAGCCACGATTAGTCTACTTAGGTGAATGCAATGAAGCTTGGGGGTCATGCACCTAGAATCGAGTCATCACGCTGGGGGCATGTACCAATCTCAAGCATAGTTTTTTGTTTCAAGCTTATGTAAAAATGAAACTAAATCCAAGCATAGTTTTCAGTTTCAAGCTTGTATAAAAATGAAACTGAATCCAAGCATAGTTTTTCGGTTCAAGCTTGTGTAAAAATGAAACTGAATCCAAGCATAGTTTTTCGTTTCAAGCTTGTGTAAAAATGAAATTGAATCCAAGCATAGTTTATCATTTCAAACTTGTGTAAACATGAAACTGAATCCAGGCATAGTTCCCTATGGTTCAAGCTTGTGTAAAAATGAATGCATCTCCATTTTAACCCTCGTGATTGCCATTATAGCAACCTCTTCCATTAGACGAGCCTTGGGTTTTTCTCCTTCCATCATCACTATCTGCTTGGCCAATCATACGCTTTCACTTGGTCGTTTTACCCCTTTTGAGGAACAGTTGTAATGAGTGGTCTTATTAGCCAGCCTCTTCACACAAATCAACATGTTTTGAGAAGTTCCAACATCACTAGAACCAGTTGCTATCCTAGACACCACTCGTTCCTCAAAATAGAGTCCTCTTTAAGCTCTTTTTAGACTCTCAAAATATGAAAAGATTGCCGAGCGCTCATCCTTTTTAGCTCGTTAACAAATTGAAAATGACATCTACTCAATATAAGTTTAACCCTTTTTCATGCTGAGATAGATTATTTACAAAAAAGGAATACACTGACTGAACATGGTCAATAGGTTCTCTTTTGTATTATTTTACGCTTTTTCAGGTTTGAGAGACAAATATACGAAAAAGAACTTGTTGAGTTTTCTTTTTGTACCTTTTCAAACCCTCTAAACATGAAAAGGACTGAGTTATCATTGTCTTTAGACTCGTTAAAACATCAAATAGCGACAAATTGTCCATCATGACAAGACCAAGTTTCACCTTCACTAGACTCGTTAAAACATCACATAGCGATGGATTCACCCAAAGGGTGGAATTATACAACAAGCATATGTTATCCTCCTCAATATTGATAAAAATAAAGAGGTACTCGTTAGCAATGACTAGGGAAAATGGGAAAAGGGGTAAACCACTTTATGGTAGCAAGTGCATGACACTTTCACTTCATCTCTATGATGACTTGGGTTGGGTTATCTGCTTGATGGTTATCATACTGTTGGTCTATCATACCATCTGTTACTTTGTTTTGGGTGTCGCTCACATTTTCAAGAGAAGTCATTAAGTTAATATTCATCCTTTGCAATACTCATAAACCTTCATTTTCATGACAACCATTCCCGAACATTGTGTCGTCAATCATTTTCCATCTCCAAAAATCATTACACTCATTTCGTGTCATTGATGTGGGATACATCAAGGCCCTCCAGTGACAAGTCACTTCTTATTGACATCAGCACATTATCCAACAAGTTGACCTCGAAACACCCTTCCAGTACCTTGAAGCTTGCATACATCAATGGTAGGTTTCTCACTTCCGGTGATAGGTTGACATCACTAGCCTTCTACCGAAAGACTTTGTATGGTGTTCGACATCAAAACATCCATTCACACCATGCAAAATGTACTACAGTACCTTGAGGATCATTATCATTGTCAGTGATTTATTTCATGTCTGTTAACGGATTACATCATTGGCTGGTAATAAGACAATGGATTTCCATGTTTGACTTTAGATCACATATTCGCATGGTTAGAATCGTACTTGAGCGAACGATTGAATGATATAGAAGACCCCGAATCTAGTTTCATCCATTTGGACTGAGATTCTAGGAAATGTACCAAATCATCCATACAATGGCTTTACATTGATGGTCATCCTATCATGGGTCTATATTTGTAGACGACTATCTATGTACTTGTAATGAATGTTTATATGCTAAGCATGGGTATGCCTTCCCTCAATGACTCATGAGAAAAAATCAAAATATCATGATATTATGTATTGTAATCGATGCCAACCACTTCGGAACCCCCTCATCACATCATAAATCATATCACTCAACATCATTATTTTTCAACTTCATGCTTTAGGGCTCAGCTATTACAGATAAATTTGGGCACATCACTCCCATCATTTAGATCAATACCATTAGGGCTCATCAAACCCTAATTTAATTGCTACATGCCCTAGACAAGTCACCATTTTGAATGCCTCCTTCCCTGAGAGTTTCTTGGCCTAAATCCCTCCAGAAATGCCTCCTTAAGGGACCAGAGTAGCCTTGCATAGGGGTCAGTGTGATTCAGTGTAGGTAGGCCCATCTCAGAGTGCTCTACAGAGCACCTAGGCCCACTTTAACCTGTGCTGGGCGAGATTGAGTGAAATTCACATAGGGTTTTGGGAATATTCTTATCTTCTGGAGCCTTCTAGAAGATTCCCACACTTATCATCTCCTATGAGCTTGAAATTAGATAGGGAATGAGTTAAGTAACCTCCTATCCTCTCATCCCTCCCTCCATGGAAACTAACTCTAAGTTTGGAAGTTCATTCAATACCCTCATTATGACCAAACCTTCTCCATTTACCTATAAATTAAGCACTCATCTAAGTTGTCGGGGACTGGAATTTGAGAATTTGTAAGGAGATACTATTGGTGTGAAGATTGAGATTATAAGCAAGTAGTGTTATGTTTCCAGAGTACTGTGCTATTGATGTGATGTTGGTTGGAACTAAGCTGGAAGAGTGACAATGGGTCAGAGTTCATGGTTGTAATTCTTCCTTCTACTTAATAAAGTTGTTTACATCTTTTTCCATATTCTTATCTTGATATATGATGTTTATATGTGTGAATGTATCTGATTCCATCTACTTATAGTCGATAGATCTCTTGAATTGATTAGTTATTTGTCTTCTGTTTATGCTTGCAGGTACTTTTTAAGCGAGTTAAGTTCAAGAAGGAGCGACGGGAGTCATACAAGGGAGACAAAAGGAAATCGAAAGAACAAGTAGCTCATTTGATTCCCTTTGTCTTATTTATCGTCTATAGAAAAAGGATAAGCTCTTTAAATCTGTTGTTCTAGGTATAGCTACCTACCTAGGGAATTTGTATTTTTCTGTAGATGCAAAATTCCTCATAACACTAGGGTCATAGAAACCATCCAAAAAACTCAAAAAATCAAGCAATGAAACTTCAAGCCAATCAATCAATCAAAACTAGCAAACAAAGCATTCTAGTCACGTCTGGGCTGAAGGAGAGAGTCTGAGGGTGAAGACACACTAGCACTAAAATGGGAGAAATTTTAATTTTTTCTTAACTCAGAGACCAACACGCTTTTTGGGCTGAAACTAGCACTGATCAGTACGACTGGCACGACTGACCAAGCTACAACTAGCGCTGATAGGCCTGATCGACACGACTATTTAGCCAAATGAGCGTTAATCGAGGGATTCGAAGAAAAAATAAAAAATAACTTCACACATGGTTAGACTTAACACATCAGAGGGTGGGCTAGTGTCTTTATGCCTTCAAACAGGTCAATATAGATCTAGAATACCATAAATAAAAAAACTAGGAACATAAGTATAAAAAATAGAGTGATGAAAAGGAGATGTATTTCCCAAGTAGGGTCGCCAATTTGTGGTGTAGGAAAATCCTCTCTGTAGACAGAGACGATGCCTCTAGCCCAAGAGAGTGGGTCTAGCCACAAGCAAGACAATCTAATGTAAATTTCCTTAGATTAGAATCAAATAAGAGGGCCTACCTCTTACAGTGCTGATCCACTTGATGTTGATCTTACTTCCTTGCTCCAGCTTCCTTTAGTTCAAATACCTGAAAAAGAAACATTCAAGAAACAACAACAAACATGATAGCATAAAATTGAATTCAATCTACTTAAAAGGTTAAGGAGTTCTAAGCTATCAAATGTAATATTACACCCAATATAGGAAATAAACCATTAGTGGTATTAAAATAAACTTCAAAGAGAAATACAACTGAGGCCTTGACATTGGAGATCTCCTTTGTGGTATCCAAGTTCTGCTACATGCCTTTCCAACAGTCCTTTCCTCCTCTAGCTTGACATGAAATGGCTTCCAAGCTCTAACTCTCTCTCCTCATGCTTTAGCTACCAAAGACTAGTCTTTTGTCATCTAAGACTAATGTTCTTCTATAAAATGCTAAAGATTTCATAATTTTGCAGCTGGTTTTGTATATTGTAACTAAAAAGGGTAAGAGGAAGTGGTTTATATAGGGAGAGGAGCATAAGAATTAGATCCACTCAAGGGGGGAAGAAGGTCTTATCTCCTTGGGAAGGTCCACTTTTAATGGGGAAACAACCTTATATGGAGTTCTCGGCCCTTATCTAACCAAATGAACATTCAGCGCATCGCCACTAGAAGTTTCTAGAGGTGAAACTCTGTTTCCTTTTACAAAAAGTTTCCAAAAGTACACTGGCGCAAGTATTGGGCTAACAGTAGCGCTGATCGACATGGGTCACGTTGTAAACTTTTTCCATCGGCGCGAGTGAGACACTAGGAAAGAGTGCTAATCTTAAAAACTGGGTTCTAAGAAGGATTCCCTCAAAATGTTCTGAAGGGAGTGGAGACTTCTTTCTTAAAACTTCAAGGGATGAAAGAGCATAGGTTTCATGGTGAAATTATAACACGGTAGTCACTACTAGGGTTCTCTGGGATCAGGAACAGGGAGTGACAAATTACTGTGTAACACCTACCCAAAATTCAACGTGGAATAAGTGTCCCATTCATCTGTGGTTATTGTTTTTAAATTTTATTACATGGAATTTTCACTAGGGTTATTACATAACCATCTCCCTTGGGGGACACCGTCCTTGGTGTTCACTCACACATATACCTCAGCAATCTAATGAAAGAAGACATACTTCTCATGGAGATTTATAACATAGCTCGATGCAGTATTTACAATGAAAGATATACTCAAGAGAAGAACATCATGACAACTTGACAACATACTGCATAGTGGAGCTTTATAACACAACTCATTATGGTACTTACAATGATTATCTTGTTGAGTGCCAACTCAATAACATCATAACATCTGATAACATAACCACATGATAACATAATAGCATGACACCCATATCGCATAGTGGATCTTTATAACATAGCTCGTTAAGGTATTTACTTCCATACTCGAGTGTACATATATCAACATCACCAAACATATAGATACCAAAACATATGCCAAATCATATACCAAAACATATATCAAACATATACTAGTCATCATATCTAAGCACATTATAAAACATCATATAACATATATCAACCATCATAAAGCATATACCAAACTTCCAAAAACCAAATACGAAACCACAATAGGAAAATACCAAACCACCATAAGCAAATACCAAACCACCATATCAAGTTGCTTTACCTCAACGACAAACAAGGAAGGATACATGGCTGACATTTGATCTGCTTCCATTGCACTTTAACTTGCTTGATTGCTTGGTTGTGGAGCATGAGCACCTTTTTCTACAATATACATTGAGGCTCTTGCTGGAATTCTCTATCTGGTTCCACCTGCAATATAGACTAGTCAATCACATGATCAACATCCTTAACATACTTCTTAGGCAAAGATACATGGAAAACATCGTGGAATTTCATTGTCGTAGGTATGCAAGTTGATAGGCTATTGGCCTAATCCTCTCAATTATACTGAAGGGTTCACAAAATCATTGTTCCAGCTTGGCACATGAGCCAATATGCAAGGAGATCTTCTTTTGTTTGATGTGCAAGTACACCTATTCCCTGACCTGGAACTCCTTGAACAACTTGTTCTTATCTTCATAACTCATCTACCTATCCTCAGCTGCCTTTAGATTCTTCGTGATCACCTACATCTCTTGTTCCATGTCTACCAACATATCTGGTCCAATTAATACTCTAGTAACCAGATCACTCCAACTGATGGGAGTGTTACAACTCCACCCATACAATGCCTTAAAAGGACTCATCCTAAGTGACTCCCAATAAATGTTGTTGTATGCGAAATCTATGAAAGGGAGATACTCTTCCCACTTCATACTCTGATGCATCACATACACCCTCAACATATCCTCTAATATCCTATTGAACCTCTCTGTCTGTACAGATGTCTGTGGATGATATGCTATTTTGAAGCTGAACTTTGTGCCCAAAACTGAAAATAACTCCTTCCAAAACTTGGAAGTGAACTTTGCATCCTTGTTTGACACAATCTTCTTTAGAACACCATGTAGTCTAACCACATCTCTGATGAACACATGTGCCACATCACTAGCTGAGAAAATTGATTTCACTAGAATGAAGTGTACAACCTTTGTTAACCTATCCACAATGACCATGATGGAATCATGCTGCTTCACTATGTTCGATAACCCTGTGATGAAGTCCAAGTAAATGACCTCCCATTTCTATTCTCGGATCATAATCAGCTTTAGCAGTCCACCTAGATGTTTACACTCTACTTTCACTCACTGACAAATGAAACATCTAGCCATAAACTCTCTTACAATCCTCTTCAATTTTTTCCAATAGTAAGATATCTTCACTGTTGTTAGTGTCTTCTAATAACTTGGGTGACCTTAATATGGTTTCTCATGAAAATCACTCAAGATCACCTTCTTGAGCTCATTTCTATCTGGTACATATGTCCTATCTTGGAACCCGACCAATCCATCTGTTGTAAGATGATAGTCCATTCCTTGTGCACCTACACCTGTACCTGTACATGTACTCCACATGTACATGTACCACTACATGTGCTTGTACTATCACCCTGTTGTAACCTATGCACAATCTCCATATACCTAACATCCTACTGACCTGTCTGCATGATCCTATCCTGTAAGTCTGTATCATAGGAGCTCATAACTGTGAAGTGGTGTACCTGTACCCGTCTACTGAGAGCATATATCACCCTATTCTCTTTACCTTTGATGTACCTAATCTAAAAATCAAACTCGTTGATCGTGGCCAACCATCTAGCCTGCCTAGTGTTCAGATTTGGTTGGTCAAACAAATACCTCAACCCAATATGATCACTCATAAGCACAAATTTCCTACCAAGAAGATAGTGCCTCCACAACTTCAGTGCATGTATAATTGTTTTTAACTCAAGATCATGTGTCGGGTAGTTTTTCTCGTGCTCATTTAGTTTTTGGGACTCATAGCATACCACATGTCCATCTTGCATAAGAACTCCACCAAGCCCTCTCTTGCAAGCATTTGTGCATACCACAAACTCTTTTTCCGGATCCGCAATCTGTAAAATTGGTGCATGTGTCAACAACTTCTTAAGCTGCTCAAAACTAGCCTCTCACTCCTCAGTCCATTCAAAATTCTTACCTTTCCTTTGAAATGATGTAATGGGATAAGCAATCTACGAGAATTTCCTGATGAACCTTCTATAATATCCTGCTAGACCCATGAAATATGTCACCTCATGCACACTCTTAGGAGCTACCCACTCCATGATGGCCCTTGTTTTCTCTGGATCTACTACAATGCTTCCTTGGAGGCAACATGTCCCAAGTAGTGCACCTTAGTATGAAATAAACTACACTTATTAAGCTTAACATATAGCTAATGCTCCCTCAACAACCTCAATGCTGCCACTAAATTCTCAGCGTGATCTTCCTGATTTTTAGAATATACCAGTATATCATCAATGAAAGCAATAACACAATTATCCAAATATGGACACAACACACTATTCATCAAACACATGAATGTAGCTGTACATTAGTTAAGCCAAATGGAACAACAAAAAACTCATAATGCCCATACCTGGTCCTAAATATTATCTTGTAAATGTCCTCCTCTTTGATGCGTACCTAATGGTATTCAGATCTCAAGTCAATATTCGAGAACACTGCTGCTCCATTTAACTGATCGAACAAGTCATCAATCCTTGGCAAAGGGTACATGTTCATGATAGTCACTTTGTTCAACTGCCTATAGTCAATGCATAATCTAAGAGTACCATATTTCTTCCTAAAAAACAAGACTGGTGTGCCCCAAGGTGATACACTTGGCCTAATGTATCCCTTGTCCAATATTTCCTTCAACTACAAATTTAACTCAACCAACTCAAGCGTGCTCACCTTGTAAGGTGCTTTTAATGCTGGAGTTGCCCTTGGCACTAACTCAATAGAAAATTCTACCTTCATGTGAGGTGGAAATTCTATAATGTCCTTAGGAAATAGATATTTGAACTGCTGCAACAATAGATACTTGTTCAACACATCCACATCCTCAACCTCCTTACTCGTATAACTAGATATATGCACTGCGAATAACATACACCCTTTCCTATGGCCACACTTTTCTTACATAGCTGGCACCATCCTAACTGATCTGGATTTCTTCACAAGACTCTTGGTTCTCCATTGTCATCAACATACTTATAGCTTTTTCATAGCAGTCAACCTTGGTTCTATGTATATACAACCAATCCATGCCTAACAACATATTGTATGATCCCAATGGTAACCTATTCAAATGTGTTTCTATAGAGATACCATTTAAATCAAATTCATGAACTCTTACCCAGTGATGAACTCACTTATTTGTACTTGTAGCCAACTGCACTAACCAAGACTCTGCATGCAATTCCTTATTCAAACCACACTTATCCACCAAGTAAGGACTAACATAATTATAATTAGATCTAGGGTAAATGAAAACAAAAATAACTTGATCAAAGAGCTTACCGTACATCTCAATGATAGATGATCGGTGTTCTGCTTTCTCATTGTCCACTACTACATAGATAGGTGGAATACTCTTCGCAACATACCCAATATTCTACACCTCCTGTGCACTGTATATCTGAGGCCGACCACCCTGATTCTGTGGACAATCTCTCTTAAGGTGTTCTTTCCACATGTTCAACACTCCAAATGACTAGTACCAACACCCCTATGTTGCTATTATGACTCATGTCCATGTTTAGCTACATTAAATCTCTTTTGCCTTTCCTCATTCTCGTTCTCATCTACATGTTGAGGCCTTTTCCTCTTAGGATACTATTTACCTTTACCTTTGTCTTTTCCTTTCTAGCCATGTTGAGACTCATTCTTACAATTTGATTTCTCATAGCAATGCTTTAACTTCCAAATGAATTCTTGAAGTGATCAAAGCTCATCATACTTAATCTGATCTCTAAATGCTAATTGGAAACCACTGAAAAATCTCTGAACTTTAACCTTATCATTAGTAATATATGGTACATACCTCAATAGTTCCATAAACTTGGTCGTGTACTCTTCGTTTGTCATTTATCCCATATTTAACTCTTAGCATTATTAAGCCTTACTGTCGTAGTACCTTTATGATATGTACTTCTTCCTGAAAAGCATCTTGAATTCCCTCCATCTCAAGTCATTTATCTTGATGTCTCTAACCCGCTTAACATCTTCCCACTAGGTTTTTACTTTACCTTTCAGGCTAAAGATAACTATTCTAGACTTCATGTTATCTGTGTACTCATGCAACTCAAAGAATTTGTTCATCCCAGGTATCCAAGCCTTTACGTCTTCTGGCTTCTTCAAATCTCCAACAAAAGTAGGTGGCTTCGCTTTCTTAAACTCATATGGTAAGTATCCCCTATCATTCCTCCTATAAGGATGATAGCAATGACGATCATGATTTCTATCAAAACTAAAACTATAATAATACTTGTACTCATCGCCCCTCCTTTCCAGAGTGTCCAACAAGCTGCCATCTCTCACTATATCCGATATATCGACCTGTGTCTACCAGCATATCTACTACCATATGCTCCATTATTCCCATCCTCATGTGCATGGCTGATCCAAAGTGGCCCTTGTTACTATAAGTCTGACAAACTCTGAAGAAGTATAGCATTCACTTATGTCTACTTCTCTTGTGCTTGTATGAGCTGATCATTATCTGCTTTACAACTCCTTATCTCTTCCTTTGAGATTCTCAATGTATCGTCCAAATCCGAAATATGCCCCACACCATGCTACTTATCTGACACATAGGGAGATTCTATGTAGTCTACCACCTTGCAAGCCATTTGATCTTTCTCTTCCTGCGATGCATAATATGTCAAATAAACCAAATCACAATAAACCAATGTACCTCAGTATAGCTTGGGGAGGATACCTTTTTTGCAATATCACCAAATTAGCATGATACATGAATAACATAATCATAACAACATATCAACATACACAAGTAAATGTATTAACTCATAAACATCACTCTAACTAGGATCCAGTCATCAATGCAAGGCCATATAAACAATGCATGATATGACTGCATGAATGACAACAACCATTACTCAATTATACACATTGCTACATGCATCTGAAAATATGCATAAGCAATGCCTAACCAACTACAAATATGAATAAACTCATATATTCGAACATAATTGATCAGTTCTTGCAATCAACCTACAAGACTGATACATGTAATCAAATATTAAAAATGTAACCTAACATACAAGGATGTAAGTAGGTGACATAAAATCAACATGTAAGTGAAAAATAACCATATACAGTAAGTCATATACTCATGTCAAATAATCTTCACGAAATCAACATCAAATTCTCCATGATAACGATACTACAACCCTAATCCAACATCAAGTAATTGCAACAAGTATATAAGTGTAAGAGACACACATGCAACTGACATGCATGCATGACTAACACATGCAGCTCATCCAGTCCAAAAGTTGAACCATGCTCTTATATGACTTTGTAACACCCTCCTCCCACATCTACCCAAGTAACCATGCCAGCCAGGGTAAACATGAGACAAGAGTCTACTATGATTAGATTTGACCTCTTAGGTGACCTTAAGGAAGTGGAATCGATGAACCATCACACACAGTCATCCAACATCATCAACAAAACCCTCAGAAGACAAGTCAACCACTCAGACAACTTGCCTTTGGGTCTCAATGTTGTTCTGGACCTCTTAAGCCATAGTAGATCTCATGCTATGGGCAAAGGAGTGGCCAAAGACCTAAATTCACTCTCATAGGCTTGTTTGCTAGAGACTGTGGACTAAAGTTGCTTGTTTTGTGCTAGTGACCCCAAGATTTAAGCCATTTTTTCAGGCCTAGAGCCCAGGCCACTGCTCAGAATGGAATGAAAGCTTAGAATCAAGTAAAGTATAGGGAAATAATGAAGCTAAAGAAATAAACTCATCAAGAACTTAACTAAACCCTTATTAGCCAAGATAGACATTTCATCAAACATGTCATCGACATGTAACCTATAGGTGTAAAAAATAGAATTGAGTGTAGGGATCTCATACTTATCTCAGAATCACTATGAAACATTGTTCCCTCATGCCATTTGTTGCATTATCCTCTATTAGTTCATAAACACATTATCCATTCATATACAAGAAAAAAAATGTTGAGATCCATACATAGCTGCTATCATAAAATGTGCATCTAACCAGCATAATAGGAAAAAAGATACAATAAACATATCATCCGTCAAAATCCATATATACATCAGTACCTTTTCACATGAAAATAAAGGGAATGAATTTCTCATTAACCAACGCAATCAACCAACCAGAGATGGGACCACCACGTTCCACCCAACCATAGAATGGATGAGCCAAATATATCTTCAACCATTCACCCCTATTATATATTCCAAGCATGATTGTAGGACTCAAACCAAAAGAACTCGACCAGGGAATACCGAGACTAAACCACATCATCATCATCAATAGAAACTAGGCTTTACTGTAATCCATCTTGGATCATTAGGCCAACACAATGAACACATCATAACTGAATTTATCATGATCTCCACCCAATCACTAGGACAAACAAGAATGGATGCCACTGGATTTCTCCACCTACACCGTGAGGAATTTTCATGTCTCCTAGTCTCTCAGGCTTTACCTCAATCCAAACCTAGATCACTAGGCCCTAAACAAAGACCCACTCTCCATGATTTACCACATATCCCAAACCTGAGATTACTAGGCCCAAAAGAGAGAAAACCACTTCTAGGCTTTCCATATATCTTTCCATTAACCGGCAAGGATTCCTAGGCCATCCGAGGCAACACAAAATCCTGCTTTATTGCAACCCACAGTTCGATTCAGGGGTTACTAGGCCATGTGTTCTATCATTTTAGAGGTCCACCTCGCTTAGCTTTTAATCCATCTGACAATCCAATGCAACCAAACATGAGAACCGCATTAGACCATGGTGGTTTGGAAATGGCAAGGCTAGGCTAAAAAACAGTATTGCACCTGAAATTCCATGATAGAAAAGAACCACATGCAATGGCGTGTATTCCAAATCTAGCAAGTAAAATACACATGCAAGTTGATACCTGCATTGAAGCCTACTATAGCTACTTGATCCTACCTTTCCCTGCTTGATTTTTGCTTCCTCTTGCCTTCTTTTCCTTTCTTGTTCTAATGCCAAATTTCTCCCAGAAAAACTATATGTATCCAAGAGTATGAGAGAGAGAGACTAATGAAAGAGCTCTAAAGATAAATTGACAAAAGGTTACCAACTGATCCTCAAAAGCCTTTTTATGAATAAGGTATCTATTTTCTTCATTTTCCATTATTTTCCTTCATTTTCCTCCTCACATGCAACCTGAGACCTTTCACCTCCCTTTTGTTTTCCTAATTTCCATTATTTTCATAAATAAATGTGTGAAAAATTCCATTTTTCCTTTCCAAAGCCTTAGCCATTGCCTTTGCCAATTTCCTTAGCCATAAACAATGAAATGAACACCCCCTAGGATGTCCTGCCCAACATTCCGCTTGGAATAAGTGTCCCATTCATCCATGTTTATTATTTTTAACTTTTATTACATGGAATTTTCACAAGGGTTGTTACGAATCTTACAATAGATAGTTTTATCTGATTTTGGGACAAGATATATGTGCCAGACAACAATGATCTCAAGAATACTATCTTGTGAACGTTTCATGCAAAACCATATTTAGGTCACCCAGGATACTAGAAGGCATTGACAACAGTAAAGAAGTTTTATCATTGGTCGAATATTAAGAAGGAAATGACAGAGTTTGGACTGTCAACAAGTGAAAGTAGAGTGTAAGCATCCAGGTGGGCTACTACAATAGATTCTGATTCTAGATTGGAAGTGGGAGGTCATTTCCATGGATTTCATCATAGGTTTGTTGATAACATCTAGACACCATGATTCCATCATGGTTGTGGTTGACAAGTTAACAAAGGTATCACACTTCATTCCAGTGAAATCTACTTATTCAGATAATGATGTAGCACAAGTCCTCATCAGAGAAGTGGTAAGATTACATGGTGTTCTATGGAAGATTGTGTCAAACAGGGATGCCAAGTTCACTTCCAAGTTTTGGAAGGAGTTATTTGTAGGTTTGGGTACAGAGTTGGCCTTCAGCACAACTTTTCATACACAAACAGAAGGGTAGATAGAGAGGGTCAACAAGATATTGGAGGACATTTTTAGTATGTATGTGATGCATTAGCAAAGGATATGGGAGGAGTACCTTCCATTGGTTGAGTTTGCTTACAATAATGGGTACCAGAATCCACTAAGGCTAAGTATGTTCAAGATACTCTATAGGCGAATCTGTAATACTCCCATCAGTTGGAGTGATCGAGTGAAAAAAGTGTTGATTGAATCAGATATGTTGGAAAATATGGAACATGAAATGAAGGTAATGAAGAAGGATCTAAAGACAACACAAGATATGAAGAAAATTTATGCAGATTGGAACAAGTTGTTTAAGGAGTTTTAGGTTAGGGAATAGGTGTACTTGCGCATCAAGCCCAAGAAGAGATCCTTGAGGATTGGATCATGTACCAAGATGGAACCTCAATTTTGTGGACCTTTCAATATTATTGAGAGGATTGGACTTGTAGCTTATCGACTTGCACTGCCTTTGACAATAAAAGTCCATGAAGTTTTCCATGTGTCATTGCTTAAGAAGTATGTTAAAGATGTTGATCATGTGACTAGCTGGTCTATATTGTAGGTGGATCTTGATGGATAATTCCATCCAAAAACTCAGTGTATATTGTAGAGAAATATGCTCATGCTCTAGAACCAAGAAATAAAGCAAGTTAAAGTGAAGTGGAATCACTTTGGGCTTGATGAAGCTACATGGGAAATGGTGGTTCAGATGTAGGCTACGTATCCTTCTTTATTCACTGGTTGAGAGAATATTTTTGATATATGTACATATGTATATGGATATAAATATTGTCATGTGATGTGTTATAAATCTCTAATAAGCAGTATGGGTGTCATGTTATTATGGTTGTCAAGTTGTTATGTTGTCATGTTGGTTTTGTTTTTAGCAGGTTTATCATTGTAAATACTACATCAAGCTAATTTATAAAGCTCCAATGGCAGTATATTTTTCTTCTCAGCAGTCTAGTTGGTTGTGGTGTAATTGAACGCTGAGCATAGCGTTCCCCCAAGGGGTAGGGTTCTGTAACAACCTTGGTCAAAATTCTATGTAATAAAGTTAATAAGGAAAAATAAATAACCAAGGTCATGGGACACGTATTCCAAGCTGAGTGTTGGGAAATAAATCTTAGTTTTCATTTGGTTTATTATGGCTAAGGAAATTGGAGAAGACAATGTCAAAGGCTTTGGAAAGGAAAAATGACATTTTTGGCAATTTATTTATGAAAATAGTGGAAATTAGGAGAAAAGGAAGGTGAAAGGTCACATGTTTCATGTGAGGAGGAAAACAAAGGAAAATAATGGAAAATTGAAGAAAATAGAGGCCTCATTAATAAAAAGGATTCTGAGGATCAATCGATACCTTTTTTGTCAATTCAGTTTTGGAGATTTCTCTCTATTCTCTCTCTCACACACTCTTGGATGCTTAGAGCATTCTTGGAGCACTCTATCATTGGATTAAGAAAGGAAAAGGAAGAGAAAATAAGGAAAAGGGAAGCAAAGATCAAGCAAGGAAGAATAAGATCAAGCAACTACACCGGCATTATTTGTAGGTATCAATTTAAATGTGTGATTTCCTTGCTAGTTTTGGCATGCATGATAAATGCATGTGTCTATTTGGTTCTCTTGCTGTCATTAACATGGGTTTTTCTAGGTGTGAAAATGTTCTTCTGTAACACCCTCCTCCCACATTTACGCAAGTTAACTGGTTTGTTGGGGTAAACATGTGATGTAAGGTTACTATGATCTAATTCAACTCCCCATGTACAGTTAAGGAAGTGGAACTGACACAACACAACCAATATGATCTTCTACACATGTCACAGAACCTACAAGAGCCACCAAACCTTTTAGGTGATCAACCCCTAAGAAAAATTAGCATTTTAATAACCTAGGGCCTTAGTCGCTCCCATGACATGGGCATGCATGCAATTTGGACCCTCTAGTCTCTCCCACAACAAGGGCATATAGGCGATTGGGGACTTTTTCAATTAGTTCAGAGTCAGCGACACCGAATTTTGTGTGACTTTTTCAGGGCCAGGACTAAGGCCACTGCCTAGAACTCCATGAAACCTCCAGAAATGAAAAGTAATAATGAAAGAATGATACTAATGAAAATACTTGAACAATACTTGATTGGACCCCTACTAGCCATGATTGACATTTTGTCAAACATGTCATAAGTATGCATTGTATAGGTCACAATAACATATTTGAGCATAGGATTCTCATACTTATTTAATAATCACTAAGAAGAATTGATGCCTTATCACATTAATTGCATTATCATCTATTAGGTTATATATTCATTGCTCATTCATTTACAAATAAAAACATGATGAAAACCATACATCATCACCATCATAAAACATGCTCATAACCAACATATAACCAACAGAAATAAGAAGGATATGGAAACCATAAAAAACACATATGAACCAATACATTTACACATAAAATACTAAGGAGAAGGAGTTGTTATTAATGAATACATAGGAAGACCAGGTATGATGCTTCCATGAACCACCTGACCATAGACTAGGATGATCTGAATCTCTCTTTCAACATGTCACCCCCGTGTCATATTCCAAGTATGAATGTGGGAACTCATGAACCAAATCCAACAAAACAAAACTAGGGATTCCAAAGGCCAAACCACCTCAATCCTCAACTAGTGATTCCAACACATAGTCATACATCACTAACCATCACCAGCTTGGTCTATACCCAAGCTATCTAGGGATCTAGAGCACTTGCTCCAACCAAGGCTTCCAGGACCAGTAACTCAACCCAGAACAGTTGTCGACCTCCAGAGCATATAACCAACTAAGGCTCCAGGAAAAGTAACTCAACCCACCATGGGCTACAGGACTAGTAACTCAACCCAACAAGGGCTCTAGAGTGTTTATCCAACTAAGGCTCCAGGATTAGCAACTCAACCCAAGATGTTAGAGGGCTTCATAATGGTTGTCCAACCAAGTATCCAAGAACTAATAACTCAATCCACATCTAAAGGAACATGAGAACCAACCTGAAATAAATAAATAAAAAAAAAAAAACCCACAACACCATGGCTATCTAGGAAATGGTAAGGCTAGGCAGAACCACAGTCAATCAAGGAAATCCTCCATTCCAGTGACATATCATAACCAATAAACCACATGCATATTCCATGCATGCCAAAACTAGCAATAAAATCATACATGCAACTTGGTACCTGCAAGAAAAACCCACTATAGTTGTTGATCCTGATATCCTCTTGCACTTTCCTGCTCTTCCTTTGCTTTCTTCCTCCAAAACTATAAGTATGCCACACTCCTCCAAGAGTGCTCCAAGAAAAATATAAGTGTCAAAGAGTATGAAAGAGAGAGAGAATAGAGAGAGATCTCCAAAATTAAACCAACAAAAGGTTACCAATTGGTCCTCACAAGCCTTTTTATCAATGAGGTCTCTATTTTCTTCATTTTCTTCCTCATATGCAACCTATGACCTTTCACATTCCTTTTCTCCTATTTTCCATTATTTTCATAAATAAATACCAAATAATGCCTCATAACTTTCTAAACCCTTTGTCATTGCCTTTGCCAATTCCTTAGCCATAATAAGCCAAATGAACACCCACTAGGATGTTTTTCCCACCATTCAACTTGGAATATGTGTCCTGTTATCACCCCAAGAAACTCTCCTAGGTTGTATATCAGAGATGCTTGGGAACATTACAAACTCAACAAAAATGTTGGAAAATGGTGGATGAATGAAAGAAATGCTACATATTCAAGCCAGATAACCACTTCTATATGCTTAACCCTAGACATGGGTGAACACCCCCAGACTACAAGGCTTTAGACCACCAATTACTCATAGTTTTAAGGAAAATGTGATGATGGAGAATACTGATCACACCAGAAGATGCACAGGACCCTGTGATGGCCAGCTGCAACTAGTTAAAAGGTCTATAAATCTGCTTCCTAATACATAGATAGGATGACAAGTCTCTGGCATTAAAATAACAAAAACCTGCATACAAATTCAATGATACATGCTAGATTCAAACATAGAGGTGGGATGACAGCCCCTCTAATGCTAAACATCTACAACACATGAATAAATGCATAACAGGCACAACCTGGAACAAAGAATAAGAAGTGGAAAGTGAGCAATTAACAACAAAAGAAGCTTGCATTAGCTGAAAATGAAGACCAGACGCTGTAGGTATCACAGTAGTTACAGTCTCCAAAAGTTGAAGCCTACAACAAAATAACATTCATCAACGATGAACCTTCTATCTTCTGGTTATATATAAAGGTTGATTACAAAAACATTCTGCTATGTTATACGAGGAGAGGTCATGATGGATCAACAACCGCATTAATTCCCAGATATGGGGCTCTGCTACACTCTACCTGCTTTAATGGATGATTTATACATTCCCTGTCATTCTTTAGTCCTTCTCGGGCAGATGCAGTACCGACTGATACAAGCTCCATAACTAATAACTACGTTAACTGCTCGAGGTTGTCCTGTTTCCTTCTTTGGCCATAATGCTCTTGAATGCAGGTAGTTGAAGCTTTAATCCGTAGGGTACAGGTAGCTGTTGGCTTCGTCCTTTTTTGGTAGCAGAGAGAAGTTGGGAGTGATACAGGTAGTATGGCGGGAGTGGACCAAACAGAAGAACCAATCTCAGCCGTCGGATCGCACAGATTAATGGTGGAGATCACTTTATGTAGGCTATTGGGAGGTGACGTGGATGGAGCAACAAGGGTCGTCGGATCTGGACACGGTAGATCCGACGGTGATCGGGAGCGGAAGTCACGTAGAGGTTATGGCCGAGGGATAGGTGGTTTCAGGAAGTAGGTGGTTTCCCTGCACCACCTACTGGGGCTCAATGGTTTTCGTATGCAATGGCGCGATCCTGTAATATTGCGACATGTGGTAGCCAAAAACCACTGCCCTTGCGGGTTAACGGGTGGACAGGTCGTGCGATCGGGGCTTGCGACTACCGTTTGATGGCACGATGGACGGTCGGATGGTAAGGAAAGTGCATGTGGTTTAATGTGCAGGAAAAGGGATGAAGACCATTGGATCATGGCGATCAATGGCTGTGGTAGAAGGAAGTTATATTGGCGAGGTTTCGTGGGTTTAGAACCCAGTATTTAGGAAATGTAGGCTTATGGAATAAAATGAATTCACACAGAGTTTTGCAAGAAAATAGGGCTACTGGGGAAAGAAGAAGTTTGTAGGATAATGAAGGGAAGCGGGGAATGAATATTTTTATAGAAGAAATAGAGACAGTAGAGGTTAAGAGGGTGTGAGGAAACCGAAGGAGAAGGAGGAGAATGACCGCTGTGCGCTGCTTTCTCGGCACAAACCAACCACCAAACCTGAATTTAACCTTTAAACACTAAAGTTGTAGCAGAGATAACACTGGCTCCTTCTGGGAATGAGATCCTCCCTGTGAGGTCTCAAGAACCTGTAGACCAATGCCTTCATGCAAAACCAGCTTTAAAAACTGTGCCTATTATCCATTTGGCACAGAGGCAAGCTAAGCCTATACTAAAACTTTAAAAGAAATTGCTTACAATCATTAAGGCCAGAGGACCTTTGACAACATAATCATTCAAAAATTGGCCAACTGATGGGCCACCAAAATAGTTTCTTCTCCTCTTTACCGGTTTATTATAGATGTTACACTAAAATTTGTCACCATGACTATTTACAGTTAGTATGGCTCCATCAACTGTCATACTATCCTCCTTGGCAAGTCTCATACCTCTGCTCTTCATGTCAAACTCCAAGAAAGAGAGAAAGTCTTTAAAAATCTATATATCTCTGGGTACGCAGTTTCTCTTAGCCTTACCTGCGTGTACGCACCTCAAGTTCACAATACCTGCATACTTGTACGCTCTGTCTGTAAAGGGGTGGGTACGTACTCCTGTAAAGGTCAAAAGGCGCAAGTTTCACTCCAAAAAGTTACTTGTGGTCATTTCTAGAGCATTCTAGAAGCTTGTTTGACGTGTATTGAGCACCTCCAAATGGTTCATGTATCCCTATGAAAGAGGAACTTATCCCATCAAGAGGGGAGCTATCCCATCCAAAGAGGGGCTTATCCCATTGATGGTGGACCTGATTAACTTCCTCTAGAGCATTATAAATACAGGCATTGGGCTAGAAGGAGGAGAGGTTGAAAGCTGAACATTCCTAAGGGTAGATTCTGCTGGAATTAGGACTCCCTTATAGAGCTTGAGAGGAGAGATTCCCATCCTTTCCTAGCCTTATTTGGAAGTGGGTGAGCTGATCAAAGTAAAGGAAAACTCTTGCTGGACCCTAGGAGGGACCTGCACAACACCAAGGCTCAGGTTGTAATGGTTTCTTTTTGTTTCCACTTAATACAATTAAGCTCACTTTTCTCAATAGATTGTTATACATGATTTGTTTCATATACTCCTTGGTCTGTATGATGAATATGTTTTATTTTATAAGTTTATCAGGTGCTATGCAATCTTTTGGCTTGTTAGTGAATGCAGGTTTTGAAGAGAAGGAGGAGCTCATCCGGATCGGCGAGGCTGGACTACTACAAAGCGTTGGACTAAAGGTATGTTATAAACACCTGATTACTTGTATTCTAAATGCATATTTAGAGAAAGGTAGTGTTTACTTGTCTTGTTTGTCACTAGAAAGCCTTAGCTTCTAGGGAGTTCGGTTTTGTTCGCAAAATTGACTCTTTCCGCATGACAAAATGGCGACTCCACTAGGGAACTCCATTGATGTGAATGATTTTTCCTTTGTGTGAAACTTTGATTTGAGAAAAGTCGTTTGTTTTCTGGTTTTTGGCTGTTTGACTGTGCATTTGGGTGGGATAGCTTAGGGTTAAATTAGATTTTAGTTTTTCTTGGTTTTTCTAGAAGTACGCAGCCTCTGCGTTGAGCATAGTGCGTACCTGTACGCACTGCAGCTTTGTACACAGAGCGTAAACGTACCTGTGCAAACAGGTTGCCTGCGTACCCTGTCAAAATTGAGAAAATTTCAATTTTTTCTTTTTTTTTCCTCTTAGATTTTGTTTATAGCTTGTTTTTGCTGCCCAAATCCACTGTTCACCTGTCAGAAGCTTTCATTTTGGCTAATTTCATTGGCATTCCTGCTCTAAGCTTTTATCAATTGGGTGTTTTGAGTCTCTTTTTTGAGAAATTCTTAATTTGATTTCCTTTGGTCATTACTTGGAGGTTTGTCTCAGTCTTTTCACAATTTTGCATCTTTCTGCTTTTGTTTTTGCAAAAAAATTTCCCCCTTCGCTATGAGTGTTAATCGCCATTGAGTGTTTTTATTTTTGATCTTTGGAACTCTCACCCAATTTTCTCGACTTGCACTTGATTGGTTCTTAGATTACATTAGAATCGTCTTGTGTTAGAGAATTGTCTTGCATAGATCACATTTGCATAATTAGAATTCTCATTTTTAGAATATGAATGAAAAATGTGCATAGATTACATTTGTATACTTTTCAAGTGAATTGTGCTTAGATTACCATTGCATAGTTTACATTCTGAAAAATCAATCGTAGATTTAGATAAGATTTCTTTGATTTGAATTTACACAAAAAATAAAAATAAAAAAATGGTTTGGAATTGATTTGCATTAGTTTTTCTTGATAAAATTAGTGCATTAGAGAATTTGTTATATTTTCTCTTAGTGATCAATTTTTTGCATTGTCGGAAGTGAATGGAAACTCTCTCCTTACTTTAATTAGGATTCATCGAATTGAAAGGATTGCATTATCATTGCATTCAGTTGAGTCGGGTCATAACACCATTGGTTTCATATCCATTTACCCCTTTGAGTAATAACATCCTAAATAACACAACGCTTAATTAAAATTCATCTAGTAATTTTTACATTTCTAGGGCTCTGAAACACCAATATAGATCAGGCTAGTGTCTTGGAGTAGGAGAGTAATTAACTCTCCAAGACAGTAAAACCAAACAAGTAACTTATCTTGCGGTAGGAAAAATCCAACTGTTACATTTATACTCTGGGAAAGCTCCTCTTAAAGGAGAAGCACGAGATCGTGTCCGAACCAGTGAGGGGATCAATCCTCCTTCATTGGGAACGACGCCAGATACACACGTACTACAAACGGTAAACCTCGGATTGACCATTGTCGAGGAGCCTGGGGTCACTTGTTGGTAAACATTGGATTATTGTCAAGGAGCCGGCAAGGGGATTGAGCTTGATACTCTGCCCTTGCGTGCTATCGGATCGTAGACTATTCCCCCAGGTATATTTGTTGCTGTTGGTAACCTTAGTGACCATTATCCTTAGGGTTCTACCCAAGGTTACGGTGGAGGGAAGATCCCACTGTACCTGGAGCAGACGTCGGCTAGACTCACTTGGATTTTCTGGGGGGTTCACTTCACTCGAGACGGTTAAAGTGGAGGAACTTGGTCCAGTCTATTCATTAAGAAGGTTGTCGGGATAACTGTTCCACCCGCCACTTCTGTACTGAATTCTGCGATGTTGGATTTCATCACCAACTAGTGTTTTCGGTCCGGAAGGCTACTGTTTGTGTGTGGTTTGACTCCTAGATTTGATAGCGCATGTTAATTTGGTTGTTTTTACTTTTAGAGACCATAGGTGTGAATTGTGAATTTTAATTGTTAGGTGTGAATTGTGAATTGTTAATTTTAGTTTTAAAAATTGTTAATAAAATTCACTGAAGTTGAATATAATGGCAAATGTTCTGGAATTTACCAACCTAGGAACTCCTCCTAACGAGAATCCTAGTACTTTTCCTTACTTTGGAAATGTTGGTCCTCCTTATATGGCTACTTTGTCATTACCTGGATTTACAATAGGTTTACCGATATGGTTATTTTCAACTTCGTTGGCCCAAAATACTCCAATTGTTCCATCTCAACCGAATGCTTCACCTCCACAGAGTTCACCATCTCAACATCACCAACCTTCTGTTGACCCTTTACCTTCTTCGCCTAATTTTTCTTCCTCCATTTCTTCCTCTTCGCTTGGTAAAAGCCCTGATGCTAAGAAGAAGAAGAAAGGGAAGAAGAAGAAGAAGAAGAAGAAGAAGAAGCAAGATAAGAAAGAAGTCAACCAACCAACCATGACTATAAGTGTTAGTTGTGTTGAGGAAAACTCCGACATGCATCGTAAACCCAAATACCCTTGCAGGCTTTGTAAGGGTGACCACTTCCTTGTCAATTGTCCTCGTATTCCAAAGGTCTTGGAAGTATGGTCAGAAAAATCTCATCAACTTTCCATTGATCCATCAACTAGTGATAGTCAGGTTCCTGGGAAAAAGGGTAAATTTAGGTTTCCTTGTAAGTTATGCAAAGGGAGTCATCAAACTCACATTTGCCCTCACATGGATGAAGCCTCAAAATTGTTGGAAAACCTTACTGTTCCACAGCAAGAATTTCCAACTGGTTACCGTAAACTTTCTCCCAACCTACCGTCAACTGACGGAGTGATTGATCTAATTTCAAGTACAGTCGATCACACTCTTCCATTGGAGAGTGAAACTCATGTCACTCAGGTTGATGATCCATTAGTTGATCAAGTGGTTGATTCAATTTCACATTCGGTCGATCCCACTTTCCCTTTAGAGAGTGAACTTCATACCGCTTAGTTCTTCTTGTTACATCAGATTCTTCTATGCCTGGGGGCATTTCACCTGTTTCTACAGAACCCCCTCCAAGTACTGAGGTCCTTTCCTTTGATTGGAATAGACTGACAGAACCTCGTCTTCCTTCCTCCATCCCTTTCCAAATCATTGTCAAGGCTGGTGGTAGGGACATACATCGTACTCAGGTAGATGAAGGTGCTTTCTTTTAACAGAACCATTAGTGAACCTTTAGGGATCCTTCCTAAGTTTTCTATTACCTTGGAAGGTAAAACTGTTTGTATTGATATTATGGTAGTTCGAGGTCCCTTGGATTTCAATTTACTCCTTGGGCGAGACTATGTTTATGTAATGAAAGCTGTCGTATCGACACTCTTTCGCGTGATGTCTTTTCCTCACAATGGCAGTATTGTGACTGTAGACCAGCTTTCGTTCCCTAGTCTTGTTTCAACTACCAATAATATGACACCCCTAAATGTTCCTGATTCTAAAGTGGTATCTACCCTGCCACGGGTTAATTATGTGGCAACTGGTCCGGTGTTTTCAGTTACCGATGTAAGTGAGCCTCTCACTATTTGCTCATCTTCCTTTGATTTAGATCTGGTAATTGACATGGAAAACTCTATGGGATTACTTGAACACGATGTTCTTATCCCTTTTGAGTCCCTTGACATGTGTTCCTTCCAGAGAACTATTCTTCCTTCTGATGAAGACCTTTTGGAAGCCATGATCAAGGTGTGTCCATTGACATGTCTTTCTTCCAGTTGGAAGCCATGATCAGTGAGCACGAGGAAAGTTTTTTCCTGTATCAACCTCGTTAAAAAATGAAACAGGCTGTCATGAGGATAGTTTTGTTCCTGTGTCAACCTCATTAAAAAATGAAACAGGGTGTTTGAGGATAGTTCCTATTACTGTGTCAACCTCATTTAAAAATGAATCAGGTAGGAGCATAGTTCCTTGTCTTGTGTAAAGCTCGTTAAAAAATGAAACAAGGAGTCATGAACATAGTTCCTTGTCTTGTGTCAAGCTTGTTAAAAAATGAAACAAGGATAGGTTATTTAGGTAGATTGTAGAGAGTAGTTGTGAGGACATTTCCTTTTACTGTGTCAACCTCGTTAAAAAATGAATCAGTGTGAACGAGGATAGTTTTTCCTGTATCAACCTCGTTAAAAAATGAAACAGGCTAGCACGAGGAAAGTTCCTTATCCTGTATCAACCTCGTTAAAAAATGTAATAGGCTAGCACGAGGAAAGTTCCTTTTCCTGTGTCAACCTCGTTAAAAAATGAATCAATTGGACACGAGGATAGTTTTTCCTGTATCAACCTCGTTAAAAAATGAAACAAGCTAGCACGAGGATAGTTTTGTTCCTGTCTCAACCTCATTAAAAAATGAAACAGGGTGTTAGAGGATAGTTCCTGTTACTGAGTCAACCTCATTAAAAAATGAATCAGGTAGATTTTAGGATATGTAGGTAGATTGTAGAAAGTAGGGGTTTGAGGATAGTTCCTGTTACTGAGTCAACCTCATTAAAAAATGAATCAGGTATGAGCATAGTTCCTTATCTTGTGTCAAGCTTGTTAAAAAATGAAACAAGGGTTTTGAGGATAGTTCTTTTCTTGTGTTAACCTCACTAAAAAATGAAACAACTCCCACAAGTCTTTCCAAGATCTTGAAAGTAAAGCTTCATTCCATCCATCTCATTGAATGCAATGAAGCTTGGGGGGAATGTACCTCGTTTTGTGTCATTATGTTGGGGGCATGTGAACTTATAACAAGCATAGTTTTTCATTTCAAGCTTGCGTAAACATGAAACCGAATCCGAGCATAGTTCTTTTCCTGTGTCAAGCTCGTTGAAAAATGAAACAAATCCTCCTCTACTTGAGTCGAGAGATTGACTAGATCTCATAAATGTTAAGTTGTATATTTAGGTTAGTTATTTCAGTTTTTTGCATAATTTTCTTACAGTTTTAGGTCGGGTCTTTCAAATGATCTCGTACATGAACCTTCATTCCATCCAGCTTGTATTTAGTTGAATGAAATGAAGCTGGGGGGCATGCGCTCTAGCAATTATGCTTAGGGGGCATCAAGCAAAGTTTTCTCTCTGTTTCAAGCTTATGTAAAAATGAAACTACTTTGAAGCATAGTTTTTCCCTGTTTCAAGATTTTGTAAAAATAAAACCTATCTCGAGTCAATTTTAGTTATTTTCAAGACTCGTTAAACTCATGAAAATCCCGAGATTATTTTGCTATCTTTCATTCTCGTAAAACAAATGAAAATGCCGAGTTCTTTCCGTCTTTTCCTGCTCGTAAATTAAATTGAAAGTCGGCCATATGAGTACATTTTTATCATTTTTTCGAACTCATTAAAACTTACAAAAAAATGAAAACCATTAGTACATTTTTATCATTTTTTCGAACTCGTTAAAACTTACGAAAAAGTGAAACCTCGGAGTCATCTTTTAAGCCCTTTTCTGACTCCTAAAACATGAAAAGATTTCCGAGCGTTTCTTTTACACTCGTTAAAACGAAATTAAAAGACGGTCCCCTTATAGCCCTTTTCTGACCGTAAAAACAGGAAAAGATTGCCGGATTTTTGTCGTTTCAAATTCGATACTGGAAATAAAACGACGTGTCCTTGATCGCTTTTTACTTTTCAGGTCAAAGGCACTAATCATGAAAGTACTCCTTTGTCACAAGATCAAGCGGTTCTCTCAAGTATTATTTTATACTTTTTCGGGCTTGGGAGACACAAATTTACGAAAAAGTTCAACCCTAGAGTCTTCTTAAGTTTTTTCAGACTCTCTAAAATTGAAAAACGCCGAGTTTCTCCTATACTGGACTCGTTAAAATTTCACAGTAAAGGACTTGTTCGATTACAAACAGGAACAGACCACTCCTTCTTAGGGTTCGAATCTAAACTAAGTTGGACTCATCCGAAGGATGAGCTTATAATCAAGCATATGTTATCCTCCTCAAGCTTGTAAAAAATAAAGAGGTACTTGCCAGAAATGGTGGGGGAAAAGAGAGAAAAATGAGCCTATTTGTTATCCTTTGTCTCAGAAGAAGCCTTATCACCACTCTTGAACACGACACTATTCATTCACCTGGGTTGGGAAATTCTTTGCCTAACAGTTGATCAAACCACATTGAAAATCTTCAAACCGGTTCCGGGCATTAACTATTGGGTCAATTGTCACCAAGCCATCTTTCGTGTCGTTATGTGTTCAAGAGGTCACTGCAAATAAACCATTCATCTGCAAAATACCCGTCATCCATCTCGACCATCCCTGAGTCAGTCCTTACAGCTACATTTCTTCAACTTGATCTATGATTTCGTGTTGTGGGCTTGCCTGCAACGGGTCGCTTTCTATCGACATCAGCACATTATCTAGAAAGATGACCTAGAAATTGTCAGTACCTTGAAATCTGCATGCATCAATGGCAGGTTTCTCGCCTTTGACAACGGTTTACATCATTGACTTTCAATCGAAGGATTCCGTGAAATGTTCGACATCAACTCATTCATTCACATCTCATGGATTGTACTGGGTACTTTGAGAACCATTGACATCACTGGTGGTCTCTCTCACACTTGTTAACAGTTTACATCATCGACTGGTAATCAAGTGGTTTCTACCATGTTCGACATCAACTCATTTATTCGCATGGATAGAATCGTACCTTTTCGGGAAGTAGAAATGAAGACCCTGGATCTAGTTTCCACCATCCAGGCTGCGAGGAGTTTTGTATTCATTATACAGTAGACTAATCATAAACGGATGGCTGCGTCCATACTGTGTCTACAAAAGTCTATGATTATGATGTAATGCGAAATCATTCCTGTATCAGAGCAGTAGTTAGTTTCTTAGTTAAAGTTTTCAATCTGAGTATGGGAATGCCTACCTCAGCGATGATATGATCTTATATATGTATTTTGTGTTGAATACTTGCAGGTTCCGACTGGGCTCTCCACAAGATAATCCTTGAAATGATAAAGTACTTCACCCTTCCTAGATGATATGAAACCCTAATCTACTACAGGCTTCGCACTTTAGGGGGCAATCTGTTACACTAAAATTTGTCACCATGACTATTTGAAGTTAGTATGGCTCCATCAACTATCATACTATCCTCCTTGTCAAGTCTCATACCTCTGCTCTTCATGTCTGTCACACGGAATCTGTCAAGGGTGCGGACACGACTGACCTTCCTAGAAGTCTAAGACATCCTAATGACAAACAAGACAAAATGGAGTGATCTTTCTCTAAATACACCTTTTACAACATGAAAACTACAAGTGTTTAGGCTTACCTTATTCCAAAACGCTGTTGTTGAAGTCCGTTCTTGACGATCCAGATGAGCTCCTCCTTCAAGTCAATTCCTGCAACCACAAACAATCAAACAATTACCAAGCACTTGCATTTCATATAATAAAACATATATTCAACATGCAGACCAAGGAACACATGAAATAACTCATTAACATAAGCTATTGAGAAAAATAAACCAGTTTGTATTAATAACGAAACAAAGAAACTCTTACAACCTGGCCTTGGTGTTGTGCAAGTTCCTCCCAGGGTCCATCAAGGGTTTTCCTCTACTTTGACAAAGCTCACCCTCTCCCAAGTAGAATCAAGTGAAGACAATCTCTCCTCACAAGGGCTCTAATGGAAGACCTAAATCCTGCAGCATTTACCCAAAGAAAATGTATAGCTCCAACCTCCTCTCCTTCTGGCTCAATGCCTTCATTTATAGTGCTGTAAAGAGGTTATTCAGGTCCACTATCAATGGGATCATCCCCCTCTATGGGTGGGATAGCTCCCTTATTGATGGGATAAGCTCCCTCTTAATAGAGATACATGAACCAACTGGAGGCGCATCCATTTCATCAAACCGACCTCTAGAATGTTCTAGAAGTAACCACAAGTAACTTTTTCAAGATAAAACTTGCGCATTTTGCCTTTTACAGAAGGACGCACCTGTCCTTTAACATACAGAGTGTCCATGGACGCAGTTTTTGTGAACATAATCAGCGTCCCCGCAGGTAAGGCTAGAGAGAACCTGCGACCCCAGAGATAAACATGATTTTTACAAGACTTTCTCTCTTCTTTGAGTTTGAGATGGATAACAGAGGCATGAGACTTGCCTAAGAGGGTAGCATGACTTGTTGATTTGAGCCATACTAACTGTAAGTAGTCAAGGTGACATTTTTTAGTGTAACAGATTGCCCCCTAAAGTGCGAAGCCTGGAATAGAATAGGGTTTTGTAATTCTAGGAAGGGTGAAGCGCTTTATCATTTCAAGGATTGCCTTGTGGATGGCCTGGTTGGAACCTGCAATTTTCAACACAAAATACATGGATAAGATTATATCATCACTGAGGTAGGCATTCCCATACTCAGATTCAAAACTTTAACTAATGGACTAACTATCCTGATACAGGAATGATCTTGCAGTACATTATTTTTATAGACTTTTGTAGACACAGTATGGACGCAGCCATCTGTTTATGATAAGTCTACATAGACAATGAATACAAAACTCCTCGCAGCCTGGATGGTAGAAACTAGATCCAGGGTCTTCACTTCTACTTCCCGAATTGGTACGATTCTAGTCATGTGATTAAATGATTCGATGTCGAACATGGTAGAAACCACTTGATTACCAGTCAATGATGTAAACTGTTAACAAGTGTGAGAGAAACCACCAGTAATGTCAATGGTTCTCAAAGTACCAAGCACAACCCGTGAAATGTGAATAGATGTTTTGATGTCGAACACTTCACGGAATCCTCTGATCGAAAGTCAATGATGTAAACTGACGTCAAAGGCGAGAAACCTGCCATTGATGCATGCAGACTTCAAGGTACTGTCGATTCCTAAGTCATCTTTCTAGATAATGTGTCGATGTCGATAGAAAGCGACCCGTTGCAGGCAAGCCCGCAACACGAAATCATTGTTCAAGTTGAAGAAATGTTGCTGTAAGGACTGACTCAGGGATGGTCAATGGATGACAAGTATTTTGCAGATGAAAGTTTTGCTTGCAGACCTCTTGAACACATAACGACACAACAGATGGTTTGGTGACGAATAACTCAAAGTTGATCCCTGAACCCGGTTAAAGATTTTCAAAGTGATTTAGTCAACTGTGAGGTAAAAGATTTCCCAACCCAGGTGAATGAAAAGTGTCGTGTTCAAGAGCGGTAATAAAGTTTCTTCTGAGGCAAAAGGTGACAAATAGGTTCATTCTTCTCTTTTTTCCCCCACCATTTCTGGCAAGTACCTCTTTATTTTTAACAAGCTTGAGGAGGATAACATATGCTTGATTATAAGCTCATCCTTCGGACGAGTCCAACCTAGTTTAAATGCGAACCCTAGGAAGGAGTGGTTCGTTCCTGTTTGTAATTGAACAGGTCCTTTACTGTAAAAGTTTAACGAGCCCAGTATAGGAGAAACTCGGCGTTTTTCAATTTTAGAGAGTCTGAAAAACTTAAGGAAACTCCACGTTGAACTTTTTCGTATATTTGTGTCCCTCAAGCCCGAAAAAGTATAAAATAATACCTGGGGGAACCGCTTGATCTTGCGACCAAGGAGTACTTTCATAATAGTATCGTTGACCTGAAAAGTAAAAAGCGATCAAAGACACGTCGTTTTATTTCCTTATCGAGTTTGAAACGACAAAAACCCGGCAATCTTTTCCTGATTTTGCGGTCAGAAAAGAGCTAAAAGGGGACCGTCTTTTAATTCCGTTTTAACGAGTGAAAAAGAAACACTCGGCGATCTTTTCATGTTTTAGGAGTCAGAAAAGGGCTTAAAAGATGACTCTGAAATTTTGTTTGTGAAAAATTACAATTTCCCTTGAAATCCCTTCGTCCTGCACAAAAGCGACACATTACTCATACCTGTTTAAAATAGGCAAAAATACATTTGAAAACATCTTTTCATGGTAAAAAATGAACTAATTCATCCAAAAAACCTATAAAAAGACCTTTTACCATGTCATTTTTACCGTTTCACTGTTGAGGTTGAAAAAGGAGCTTTTGACAAGAAACTTCCCGTGGTTGCTGCGGAAAATCTGACCGTCGGAATCGAACGCCGCTTCACCGAGGTATTTTACACATCCCACTCTTCATTTTTATCCGTTTAGTTTTTTGTTTTTGGTCTCTGTTTCATTTTTTGGGGGGGTTTTGGGTTCAAAATGCGCCCCTCGGCGGACGCAGGTGCCCTTCGGGTGAGCCGCGTCCCCCGACTTTTTCTCACACGGGAAAAAGGTCTGGGGACGCAGTCCGCCTTCAGGCGAGCTGCGTCCGGACGCCCTGTGCTAAAAAGCCGGGGTGCGTCTTCCGCAAAGGGCGCATTTCAAAACCCTAACTCTCTCAAAAAACCACCAAATTTTCTCAAATTAATTTCTAATTGACTCTTTTGATGTGCAGGGCCCAAAACATGTTAGACTGGAGAGAGAGAGAGCACGTAGAAGACGATGAAGCTGCGATTAACCACCAACCCTCTCTGGATGCCTTAAGAACATGTGGATTGTACAAATATTGGACCATACCGGGCATGAGGGGCCAGGTAAGATTTTTGGAATGGCTAGTTGAGCGATGGAACGTTCAAGATCAATGCTTTTACATTGGAGGGCACCAGCTCGAGATAGAGCCCTCGGATGTATACTTTCTCACTGGCTTGCCAAACAGAGGTGAGCAACTCAACCTTGCGGGGACCAGGCCGGGTGGCCAATCCCTTGATGATCTCCGCGAGGAGTGGTGCAGACCAGGGACTCGCCATAAAAAAGGCGTGGAGATAAAGCACATCGCTCTGGCGGAACTTAGAGTTATTGCATTTACGGTCACTAGGATTTGTGGCGCGGCCGCCTTGCACATTGCTTCCGGATCCCAAATGCGGATGGCAGTTGACTGTTACCAAGGCACCATCTTCAACTGGTGCGAAGCTGTGTCGGCTCATATGAAGAGCCAACTGACCAAGGCAAAGAACGGACGACTAAAGACTTTTGGATATGGGCCTCTAGTCGTGAGCTTTGCCTTGGAGAGAGTTCCTATGCTGATCCCTCAGCAACTCACTGTTGATGACTTGGGTCCTCGGGAGCCAAAGCTTGTTCGATGGGTTGCGGTGATGGCCCGGCATCCTGACGAGGGTGCTGCAGTGGTTCGATTCTCAGACAGTTACTTCGACTGGCTAGAGGGCCAGCTTTTTGTGATACAAGACTTTCCATATGCCGGAATGGATTTCAGAGGTGATCCGGACATGGTTCTTCCACAGGGAGAACAATGGGATGACAGAGGTACTTTCATTTTCACAAGTTTTCTAATTATGTATTTTTTATTTTTCATATATATCGTCTCAAAGTAACAGTAAAATTTTAAAAATGCAGATGTTGGACCACAGCGTCCAGCCAATCTCCGGCCTTACGACAGACGACATCCAGCTGCACCGGCACCGGCCTTACAGGATGCGACAGCAGAAGTACTAGCCGATTTGGAGCATGATCTAGAGCGTCTCACGGCAGATATACCTGAGACTACTATGGACGATATTCCAATGAGGCTTCAGCGCTTCGTGGTTGCAGTCCCTGGACCGTTTAGGAGATTTCTGCGCAAGATAGCCCGCGCAGTGGTGTCGTACAGAGAGCACCACCAGTGATTGACTAGTCACTTTTGTAGTCACATGTGACATTTTTGACTTTTTGCACTATCATTTTGCCGATCATAAGGTGTGTTAAACCTATGATCGAAGACGATGTATATATTTTTGGACACACTTCTATCTATATCTATATATCACTATTATCGGCTTATCTTGTTTAACATGTATGATGAAATGTCTTTAAATTTACTTGCATGATTATTATAAATGTCTGTCCAACACTTGAGAAGCAATTGCATCTGCTAATGTATTCAAAGACCTTGGAATATGTTGATATTCAATGTAATCAAATTCACGTTCCAAGAGACGCACTCTCAAAAACAACCTTAATAACACAGGATTTCTAATGGCATAAACTCTATTAAGCTGTAATACAACAAGTTCAGAATCTAACCTCACTATCAAACGTCGAATTCCAAATGAAATAGATTCGGATAATAATTCAACCACTGCACTGTATTCTGCAATGTTATTCGTTGTTTGACCGAGGCTTACCCCATGCATAGAAACTAACTCGTCAGAGGGCGAATAGATAACCCAAGCTGCGGAAGAGATATTCCGTGTACTACGACAAGCACCATCAGCAAATCCAATGTATGTTTGGAGAGGCGTCGACATCTACAATATCAAGAGTAAAACCAAGATGAGCCAAAATAATGACGAAAAACCACACTTGCTAAGCTAAGCACACTGACTAAACTAACACACTTGCTAGCTAGAAAGGAAATCTAACCTATCTAAAAATTTCTCCATCCATCATTTTAAGCATAATACCTCTTTAGGTAAAGTCCATTTCTGGGTTTGCCCAAAGAGTCCCCATCAAAATCAACTAACTCATAAGCCCCTTTTGCTAGCTTTCGCTTTACAATGTAGGGCCCATGCCACATGGGAACGAATTTTCCAGCACCTAGCTTATCGTTCGCTTGATCATATAATAGTACTAGGTCTCCTTCCGAAAAACTTCGAGGGGTTACATTTTTATCGTACTGAGCTTTCATTCGTTTCGCGTGAGTCTCGATAGCTAAAGTAGCGTCACGTCGAGTCTCATCTAATTTAGCTAAGTATAACAACCGTTTCTCCTCTTCGGAAGTAGCTGGAAGTAATTCGACAGCCATTTGAAGTGATGGGATTTCGCACTCAATAGGTAACACAGCTTCTAAGCCATAAACTAGCTGAAAAGGGGTGAAACCTGTTGAATTTTTCACTGAAGTTCGATATGCCCATAGTGCCGAAAATAACATGTTATGCCAATTCGTTCGATGGATACCAATGATCCGTCGAATCATGACGACTAGAACTTTGTTGATTGACTCAACCAAACCGTTGGCTTGCGGATAATAAGGTGTAGAGCTATCGTGGCGCAAACCAAGCTGGCTTGTAAGTTCAGTCATCATGACATTTCGAAAATGGCTTCCATGGTCCGTAATGATTGCTTGTGGGACACCAAACCTAGTTATGATATGATTGAATACGAAAAGTGCAGCTGTCTTGCCGCTTGCGTCGAATGTAGGCATCGCCTCGGCCCACTTAGTAAAATAATCAACCGCAAGGATGATATACGCATGCCCCCCGGCCGAGTGAGGGTTACAAGTAATAAAGTCAATGCCCCATTTGGCGAATGGACCAGCGGCAATTATAGGGTGGAGAGGAGCAGGTGGAGCGCGCATCTTGCGATCAAACACTTGACAGTTGTGGCATTTTCTGACGGCAAGGATACAATCTTTAAACATAGACGGCCAGAAATAGCCAGCGCGCAACACCTTCTGAGCTGTGGCATACCCAGACATATGACCGCCACATGCTCCAGAGTGACAATCATTCAAAACTCTCTCAGCCTCATCGTGAGTTAAACAACGTCGAAAAACTAAGTCTGCCCCCAGGCGATAAAGTGTATCTCCAATAATTCTGTATTGCTGGGATTGAAACCGAATTTTTCGACGGTTTTCCTTGGAAGTTTCAGGCCGAAAGGTTTGGGTTTGGAGATAGATGATTATATCCCCATACCACGGATCTACAGTGCTAATAAGAAACAAAGATTCGTCCGCAATGGACTCCTCTGCCACAGTCTCTGTGTCAGCACTCGGGAAATCACACATCAATTCCGCGAAGACTAAAGATTTCTTAGACTTGGACTTCTCAAACTCCAAGTCGAACTCTTGCAGGATGACGATCCATTTAGAGTACTTGCCCCCTAGCAGTTGTTTTGTCAAGATATAAATCATAGGGTTGCAATCCGAAATAACAGTAGTTTTGCGGAGAAGAATGTAGTGACGAAAACGCTGGACAGCTTGAACGGCTGCCAGGGCCAATTTCTCCACATGCGAATATTTTAACTCAGTTGGATTTAAGGTTCTGCTAAGGTAATATATCACATGCTCTGCCTTGAATTCATCTTCTTGAACTAACACCATTCCAATGGTGGAATGCGAAGCTGCGAGGTATAAGAAGTAGTCCTGGTTGTAGTTGGGAGGATGCAATAACGGTGCATGGGTCAACGCGTGTTTCAGTGCATCAAAAGATTGTTGAGCAATCTCGTCCCAAAAGAATTGTACATTCTGTTTCAACAACCGTGTAAAACCTTTAGTGACCTCGGCGTAGTTAGGGATGAATCGGCGTAAAAAGTTTGCTTTCCCTTGCAAACTTTGGAGTTGGCGCAAACTCGAAGGAGGAGGCAATTGGATGATAGCCTCGACTTTCGAGGGATCGACGCGAATGCCGGTTTTGGAAACAACAAATCCCAGCAATCGACCTGTTTCTATACAGAAAACACACTTGTGGGGATTCAACCGAATTCGATAATGCCTACACCTCATAAAGATTGCTCGTAAATGGACAAGGTGATCAGCTCGGTGTAAAGAATGAGCAGGCAAATCATCGAGATAGGGTTGCACAATGTGCTTGATGTCATGAAATGCATAAGACATGGCCCGTTGAAAAGTAGCACCGGCATTCTTAAGGCCAAAAGGTAATTTGCAATAAGCAAATGTCCCCCATGGACAAATGAATGCCGTTTTTGGTTGATCGGCAGGTAGAATATTGATTTGATTATACCCGGAGAAACCATCCATGAAGGAAAACATCTCACTTCCGGCACAATCATCAATAATTTGATCGATATAAGGCGTAGGATAGTTGTCTTTTGGACAAGCTCGATTGATATCCCTATAATCGATACAGATTCTTATTGTTCCTTGTTTTTTATTGACGGGAACAATATTCGATACCCAATCCGTTAACGGGATCGGATAAATGAAACCTGCTTTCAACAGCTTTTCGACTTCGGCTTTGATTGCAGCTGCTTTTCGAGGGTGAATCTGACGCAACCGTTGCCGAATGGGTTTAGCATCCGGGTAGGTTTTGATTTCATGAACAACAATGGCAGGATCGATTCCTGGCATTTCTTCGTAGGACCAGGCAAACACGTCGCGGAATTCTTGGAATAGGGCCTTGTAAGTTTCAATTTCTTCGTCAGTACATGCGGCACCTATATGAATGTTCTCCTCGATTCCGGGCTTCACTGAAATATCAATGGGAATAGTACGAGAAATATTCCCTAAATTCAGCTCTGAATCAGAATGTTTCGTTGGATCCTGAGCGTCTTTGACATATTCAGCGGTAAAGATAGATGAAAAATCATTTTCAAAGCATCATCCTTAGGTAAAAACGAAGATCTGTGATGGAGATCGTCCCATGGTAGATCATCTACACTTAGGATTTCGCGAAGTTGTTCGTCAGATGACACTTCTTCGGGAAACGTTATCCGTTCTAAGGGTGAGGTGAAAAGTGACTCTTCACTGACCACATTCATTTGGTCGGTTGAATGAAAGTCGGTAAAAGACATAAGAGCTTCATAAGCAATCTCATACGGACTCAACGGCATAACATCACCGAGTGAGTCTAGCTCAGAGTCAGAGGGAACATACCAAGGATCATCATAAATAATGTTTTCTGACGTGATCATATGAATTGTTGCGAACGAAGGGTCTGCATTGAGTGGAGGGAGAGGAAAAGTTCCCAGTAAACCGGAATCCTTAACTAAACCTACACCAATGTCCCTATAAGGGATTGTCGTTTTACCAACATGCTGGATAGTTTCTAAAGAGGTTGGGTCGGATGAAAAGTATGTCAGCTGATCAATAGTCACGATCTTACCGTTATGTGGAAACTTAATGACTCTGAAGACCGATGAAACGACCGCTGTCATAGCATATGACCAACTTCGACCCAAAAGAAGGTTGTAGTCTAGAGGGGCATCAACCACTTCCACATCCAGACTAACGGTTTTACCTTCGACCCCTATAGGCAATTCTTGTAGAATACCAAACGGACGGAACCCACGGCCATCAAAGGCCTTAAGGATGGTGGGGGATTGGTTCAACGAAGGAGAACCAAGCGATCTCCAACATTGAATCGACATAATACACGTAGAAGCTCCCTCATCAATCACAGTCCGATGAATAGGCCTGTTTTTGACTATCACTGGAATTTGGAAAGCCATTTGATGGGGGAGACGCGGTGTACTACTTTCTAGATCAAAGATCATTAGGTTCGGGTCCTGAACATCGACAGCTCCAATAGCCGACAAAAGCAATTTTCGTTGCGCTGGACATGATTGCAGCACTTCGAGTGCCGACATTGCTGAAGGTGAAACAGCTAAGTCTTCAACAATGTTGTAATTCTGGGCTGCTCTCGCATGTGGATTGAAAGCAGACCTTCGAAGTACACCCTTGGCGGGCGGCTTAATCACTAAGTCTGGGTTAGGTTTTTCGATCTGTAGTGGATCGGAACCAGGAGCTGAGGTTGATGGGTTAGAGTTAGAAGATTCTGCTTCTTTACCATCAACAGGAGCCTTACTACCATAATCTTGCGATCGAGTCGCAATCCTGACATGAGACATCATCAAAATGGGTTCTTCACTGGCATTCGAAGAAGAACCTATCATCTTATTTTCCTGCTCGGGGAATGGATTCTTTAACACAGCAGGAGTCGGAGAACCTTTAACTATTTTCACTACCTCGGCCCGATGAGGGCAGTCTCTCGTAAAATGATCTTCTTCACAAATGAGACAAGGATAACGAGGTTTGCGCTTTTCGTCATTAGTTTCCGACTTTTCCGTTTTCTCCTTTGGAGCCTTGTCTGCTTTAGCCTTCTTCTTTCCTTTCTTCTTTCCACCGTTTTTGGATTTGGCCGTAGATGACTCTACAGCGTGAATGTCGGCGGTAAGTTCAGGAGGAGAAGACTCTCCTGTCGGAGAATCAGGCAAAGTGATAATTGGAGTATTGGAGGTCTTGGAAGACTTCTTCTTACTCTTCGTAGTCACGATACCGATCATACCATCAGCGGCATGAGATCCCGAAGGAGCAGCAGCGATTTGGTTTGACTTTGGAAGATCCGGAATTTTCTCGTGTAACGTACCCGACTGAGTGTAAACTAAGTCAAGGTATTGTGCCTGAGCAATGACTTGCTCCTCAGTAACTACGCCGGCCTTAGCTACATCTTCAGTAATTCTTGGTAATAATGATTTTACAAACCATTCAGCTAAAATTTGGTCCGGGATAAAAACTTTCACTAATCTCCTTCGACGTCTCCACTCATGGATGTGATCAGAAATGTACGTGGATGTCGATTGTTTTAGCGAAGTTAATAATTCCGTACCATTATCGTATCTGACTGGTAACTGAAAATGAGTTAAGAATGAAGTAGCTAACTGGCTAAAGTTGTAAAAAGAAGCCCGTGGCAACTCAATGTACCACTTGGCTGCGAGACCAATGAGTGTACGCTGGAAAAGACGTAAGCGGATAGAATCATCTGAGATGGAATTTGATGCACACCAGAGGTGGTAAGTCATCACGTGATTAGACGGATCCTCTCCAGACTTACCTTCGAACTTGGGTATATCGCTGGGCAACTTATTTGGCATTGGCGGCCAGAACGGAAGATATTGAATTGGATCGTTCGTTAGGCGCGTCAAGTCGGGTAAATCTAAAGTCGCAATAAATGGTAACTGCCGGTTAGGATCTCTGAAACTCTGAGTCACAATACCAGCCCCAGGAGGAGGATATCCAGGATAACTAGGAACAGGATTCGCATTGGGGATATTATATCCTCCTGGAAAACCAGGATTAACCGGACCGTACTGGGGTTGTTGAGGTGGTTGATAATTGTACCCAGGATACGGTTGATACTGGTAAACCGGTTGTTGGGCAGCTTGCCCAGGTTGATACTGTCCCTGGTACGGAGGTTGAACAAATTGAGGTTGAGTAGTAACAACCGTACTTGTACCAGGTTGACCTGCAGGCATCTGGACTGTGGTTTGAACCGTGGGTCCAGACAACGGTACAGATGTCTGAGGAACGGTTACAGGGACAGTAGAAACCGGAGCTGCCGATACTCCAGATGTAAGCATGGTAGATGAAGCGGTAGCTGCTGCAGCCGTGTGAGGTGGAGTACTCGGTGCAATTGGCGGCTGAGTAACTACAGAAGTTACAGGGGTCTGAACACTTGACTGGACAGGTTGCGGTTGCTGGGGTGGACCAGGAACTGCAGGTTGTCCTGCTTGAGGTACCGACTGTATACTTGGTTGCGACATCTGTTGACCCTGTGACGGATCCCATGTTAACATTCCAGGGTATTGACTCGTAACAGGTTGAGGATACTGAGATCCATAGCCGTATTGAGGATAGGGTTGATAACTGTAAGGTGTAGTCCCATATGATTGCCCTTGAGGTGGTTGATAACCTTGACCAGGGTATTGACCCGTAGGTTGATAACCTTGAGGTAAATACGAATACTGGGGTTGACCTTGACCTTGAGGTTGGTATCCTTGAGGTTGATACCCTTGGGGTTGATACCCTTGGGGTTGCCATCCTTGAGGTTGCCATCCTTGAGGTTGATACTGATACTGAGGTTGACTTTGGGGTACGTATTGAGGCTGGGGTTGATACCCTTGGGGTTGATACCCTTGAGGTTGCCCCCCAGTCACAAATGAAGTACCTTGAGGTTGCCCCCCAGGCATTAACGAAGGTTGCCCCCCAGGCGGTAATTGGCCACCTTGAGGTTGGTTAATGGGAGTTGAACCTGACATCATATAAACTTCACCTATACTCAATGGTACATTACCACTGTTTCCAACTAATAACCCATGATCAACAGGTTGAGGAGATGCTCCCGCAAAGGTACCAGAAAGTGACTGATACCCAGTAGGAACAGAAGGACCGCCATGTAAAAATGATTCAGGACTTTGTGAAAACACAGACGACTGACCAGACATATTTACAGGAGAATGAATTCCTCTAGGTGGAACCGGAGTACGAGGTGTAGAAAAACCTACTGAGTTGTCTAAAAAATTGGTTAATGCAAGGTACCAAGACTCACTTCTAGGAGGACTGTAAAAGATGGATTCACGCTCCCTTAGATCAAGGGTAATTAGATCTTCAGAATCAGAAACGCCTATTTCTTCCTCTGGAACAAGTTCTTCTATAGCAATTAATCCAACAGGAAGATTTTCGGTGATAATTCTTTCTATTCTTGGTGAATCAGGAACACTAGGAGTTGGAGTAACAGGTTCTGAAATTTCAGGTTCTTCGCCTGTTTCACTGGCAGATGAAAAACTACCAGCAAGCTCGGAAACTGTAACAGCTTCGGGATTGTAACCTGTTTCTAATCTTTGGTAATCTGGATGGACTACCAAAGAAGATTCTCCTTCTTCAGGTGAACCTACTCTACTGCCACTAGGAGGAGTTACAAGGACCTTTAACCCTTCTAAATGACCCGGAATGTTTTCAGGAGATTCACCCCGCGATTTACGGAGTTTTCTTAACAAATCTATCCCGGTAACAATCTCAGGAGACTTGCCCCGAAGTCTACGGGACTGTCTCGGTAATTCCGCCACAATTAAAGATTTTAACTACAACACACGAAATCAAAGTAAAAAATTTCAAATCAAACCACCTAAAGTCTTCTAAAGAACCAATCAAATTTGAAGCACACGCCTAAATAATCTAGAGCGTCAAACCACACACAAACAGTAGTCTTCCGGACCAAAAGCGCTAGTTGGTGATTAGGCCCAACCTCGCAGGATTCAGTACAGAAATAGTGGGTGGAACAGTTACCCCGGCAACCTGCTTAATGAATAGACTGGACCAAGTTCCTCCACTTTAACCGTCTCGAAGTGAAGCGAACCCCCCAGAAAATCCAAGTGAGTATAACCGACGTCTGCTCCAGGTACAGTGGGACCTTCCCTCCACCGTCACCTTGGGTAGAATCCTAGATATTATGGCCACTAAGGTTACCAATCACAACAATTACACCTGGGGGAACAGTCTAAACTCCGACAGCACGCAAGGGCAGAGTAGCAAGCTCCAATCCCCTTACCGGCTCCTTGACAACAATCCAAGGTTTACCGATAAGTGACCCCTGGCTCCTCGACAATGGTTAATCCGAGGTTTACCGTTTGTAATACGTACTGCCTGGCGTCGTTCCCAACGAGGGAGGAATGATCCCCTCACTGGTTCGGACACGAGCTCGTGTTTCTCCTTTAAGAGGAGCTTTCCCAGAATGTAACTGAAACAATTGGATTTGTTCTACTCAAGATAGACTATCTGTTTGGTTTTGTAGTCTTGGAGAGTTAAGTACTCACCTACTCCAAGACCCTAGCCTAAGCTATGTTGGTGCTTCAGAGCCCTAGAAAAATAAAGATTACTAGATTGATTTTAATTTAAGCGTTACTTTTAAGGTTGTTTCTTAAGTCAAAAGGTGATGGAAGTGAAACTAGTGGTATGTTGACTCGACTCGAAACCACTACAAAATGCACCTAAAATGATTTATCCACTACTTTACTTTTTCGATGAATTGCTTAACTAAAAAGTTGAGAGAATGCAATCCTTATAAAAGCAACTTCTTAATTGAAGACAATCAAAGAAACAATTCGTTTTTCTTTTCCAAGCATAAAAACATAACTTCTCTTTACATGCACGAAAAAACTCTTTTCTTCTTTTGAAAACAAAAAGCTACTTGAAACAAGACTTTTAAGAAGATGTTTTTGTATTTTTCTTTTAATAAAGCAAATAAATCTAATATAACCAAAAAAAACAATCTTAAAAACTCTTAAAATCTATGAAAATGCACTCATAAGCAAACTAAAGGCAAATTTACTCTAAGCAATCTTAACGAGGCCAAAACTAACAATGATTATTTCTAAGGTGTTTTACTTGATCACAATCAAATCAAGGACTAGCTTATTGCAGAACCAAAAACTAGTCAAAACAAAATTCTAATCTTTTTGTCCTTTTTGAAAATGGAAATCAATACTTTAAAAACAAGCAATTCGAAATTTGACCCAAAACAACTCAAATGACAAGTTGCTCAAACAAGGAGACTTTACGGCAGGCTCAACTTCTAAGAAGGTTGACTAACCAGAGATATCTAAGGCTGGACAACTTTCTAAGCTCAAAGTCACTACAAAGCCTTTCCAAAAATCAAACCCTAGGTCTAAACTTCGTTGAAAACCACTAAAACACTCAAAGCTCACAAAACGAGTCCAGGTGAGAATTCTTGACAGGGTACTAAAGGATCTGGGCAGAAAACACTAAGAAAAAACAAAATCTAAAAGTAATTTAAGGCAAAAATGGAATTTTCTTAACTTTTACAGGAAGACGCAGGCCAGCAGTTGTCACAGGTGCGGCCCCGCACTGTGCAGTCGACAACAGCGCGTCCAAGGACGCACTGTGCAGCACACAGAGACTGCGTCTTTCTGGAAAAAGGAAGAAAAACTAAAGCCAACTAAAGCTACAGCTAAGCCACCCAAATACTAATTCTCACAGTCAAAAACCAGAAAATAAAAATGATTTTCTCAAAGCAAAGTTCATATAAAGGAAAAGACTCTCTCATTAATGGATTCCCCAGCGGAGTCGCCAATTTGTCACACGGAATCTGTCAAGGGTGCGGACACGACTGACCTTCCTAGAAGTCTAAGACATTCTAATGACAAACAAGACAAAATGGAGTGATCTTTCTCTAAATACACCTTTTACAACATGAAAACTACAAGTGTTTAGGCTTACCTTATTCCAAAACGCTGTTGTTGAAGTCCGTTCTTGACGATCCGGATGAGCTCCTCCTTCAAGTCAATTCCTGCAACCACAAACAATCAAACAATTACCAAGCACTTGCATTTCATATAATAAAACATATATTCAACATGCAGACCAAGGAACACATGAAATAACTCATTAACATAAGCTATTGAGAAAAATAAACCAGTTTGTATTAATAACGAAACAAAGAAACTCTTACAACCTGGCCTTGGTGTTGTGCAAGTTCCTCCCAGGGTCCATCAAGGGTTTTCCTCTACTTTGACAAAGCTCACCCTCTCCCAAGTAGAATCAAGTGAAGACAATCTCTCCTCACAAGGGCTCTAATGGAAGACCTAAATCCTGCAGCATTTACCCAAAGAAAATGTATAGCTCCAACCTCCTCTCCTTCTGGCTCAATGCCTTCATTTATAGTGCTGTAAAGAGGTTATTCAGGTCCACTATCAATGGGATCATCCCCCTTTATGGGTGGGATAGCTCCCTTATTGATGGGATAAGCTCCCTCTTAATAGAGATACATGAACCAACTGGAGGCGCATCCATTTCATCAAACCGACCTCTAGAATGTTCTAGAAGTAACCACAAGTAACTTTTTCAAGATAAAACTTGCGCATTTTGCCTTTTACAGAAGGACGCACCTGTCCTTTAACATACAGAGCGTCCATGGACGCAGTTTTTGTGAACATAGTCAGCGTCCCCGCAGGTAAGGCTAGAGAGAACCTGCGACCCCAGAGATAAACATGATTTTTACAAGACTTTCTCTCTTCTTTGAGTTTGAGATGGATAACAGAGGCATGAGACTTGCCTAAGAGGGTAGCATGACTTGTTGATTTGAGCCATACTAACTGTAAGTAGTCAAGGTGACATTTTTTAGTGTAACAATGTCAAACTCCAAGAAAGAGAGAAAGTCTTTAAAAATCTATATATCTCTGGGTACGTAGTTTCTCTTAGCCTTACCTGCGTGTACGCACCTCAAGTTCACAATACCTGTGTACTTGTACGCTCTGTCTGTAAAGGGGTGGTTGCGTACTCCTGTAAAGGTCAAAAGGCGCAAGTTTCACTCCAAAAAGTTACTTGTGGTCATTTCTAGAGCATTCTAGAAGCTTGTTTGACATGTATTGAGCGCCTCTAGATGGTTCATGTATCCCTATGAAAGAGGAACTTATCCCATCAAGAGGGGAGCTATCCCATCCAAAGAGGGGCTTATCCCATTGATGGTGGACCTGATTAACTTCCTCTAGAGCATTATAAATACAGGCATTGGGCCAGAAGGAGGGGAGGTTGAAAGCCGAACATTCCTAAGGGTAGATGTTGCTGGAATTAGGACTCCCTTATAGAGCTTGAAAGGAGAGATTCCCATCCTTTCCTAGCCTTATTTGGAAGTGGGTGAGCTGATCAAAGTAAAGGAAAACTCTTGCTCGACGCTAGGAGGGACCTGCACAACACCAAGGCTCAGGTTGTAATGGTTTCTTTTTGTTTCCACTTAATACAATTAAGCTCACTTTTCTCAACAGATTGTTATACATGATTTGTTTCATATACTCCTTGGTCTGTATGATGAATATGTTTTATTTTATAAGTTTATCAAGTGCTATGTAATCTTTTGACTTGTTAGTGAATGCAGGTTTCGAAGAGAAGGAGGAGCTCATCCGGATCGGCGAGGCTAGACTACTATAAAGCGTTGGACTAAAGGTATGTTATAAACACCTGATTACTTGTATTCTAAATGCATATTTAGAGAAAGGTAGTGTTTACTTGTCTTGTTTGTCACTAGAAAGCCTTAGCTTCTAGGTAGGTCGGTTTTGTCCGCAAAATTGACTCTGCGTACTCCTGTAAAGGTCAAAGGGCGCAAGTTTCACTGCAAAAAAGTTACTTGTGGTCATTTCTAGAGCATTCTAGAAGCTTGTTTGACGTGTATGGAGCGCCTCTAGATGGTTCATGTATCCCTATGAAAGAGGAGCTTATCCCATCAAGAGGGGAGCTATCCCATCCAAAGAGGGGCTTATCCCATTGATGGTGGACCTGAATAACTTCCTCTAGAGCACTATAAATATAGGCATTGGGCCAGAGGGAGAGGAGGTTGAAAGCTGAACATTCCTAAGGGTAGACGCTGCTGGAATTAGGACTCCCTTGTAAAGCTTGAGAGGAGAGATTCCCATCCTTTCCTAGCCTTATTTGAGAGTGGGTGAGCTGATCAAAGTAAAGGAAAACTCTTGCTGGACCCTAGGAGGGACCTGCACAACACCAAGGCTCAGGTTGTAATGGTTTCTTTTGTTTCCACTTAATACAAATGAACTCATTTTTCTCAACAGATTGTTATTCATGATTTGTTTCATATACTCCTTGGTCTGTATGATGGATATGTATTATTTTATGAGTTTATCAGGTGCTATTTAATCTTTTGGCTTGTTAGTGAATGCAGGTTTCGAAGAGAAGGAGGAGCTCATCCGGATCGGCGAGGCTGGACTACTACAAAGCGTTGGACTAAAGGTATGTTACAATCACCTGATTACTTGTATTCTAAATGCATGTTTAGAGAAAGGTAGTGTTTATTTGTCTTGTTTGTCACTAGAAAGCCTTGGCTTATAGGGAGGTCGGTTTTGTCCGCCATATTTAGAGAAAGGTAGTGTTTACTTGTCTTGTTTGTCACTAGAAAGCCTTAGCTTCTAGGGAGGTCGGTTTTGTCCGCAAAATTGACTCTTTCTGCATGAAAATAGAGTAGCAAAACTGGATTTATTTGATCCTTTACCTCAAAAAGTTTAGGACATTTAAGCTTAATAGGTAAATATGGATCAAATTTCATTTCCCTTATGTGTGCTCTCCTCCTTGGATGTTCTTCATGGGAGCCTTTATACACCTGCTGAATAACCATGTTTGTTGTGTACTTCTCTGTGTCTTTTGTGACCTGCACAATAAATATGAAGGATGCACCAATATGTTCATGTGTAGGGGACACAAAAACATTATCTGCTCCTGAATCTTTCTTTGAACAATTCTCATCCAAGGAGGAGTTCCAAGACTGTGCATCCTCTTCCTCTGTTATATGATAAGCTTCCCTTTCAATCTGTGTGGAGTCCATCTAAGCAGGTATTATAATATCAAGACTGAGATGATCAGTTTCAGCCTTGAGCATCGATTTTTGTTCTGCCTCAGTGTTCAAGGGGCAATTGTGAGGGATTCTATTTTGAGCAGATAGAGAAACAAAAGATGATGGAGAGCTTTCCTTTCCCTTTTTAATCACTGGATTGGGGACCAAAGCAGGCTGGAAAATTGGTATATCTACATAGCCATGTGAAGATGAGCTAGCATCGAGCACAGATTCTTGTAAGATGAAGGTGCCTTCTGCTGATTGCTGCTGCTGATCAGCTTGTTGTTCGCAGCTACAACAAACTGACGAGTAGTGCCTCTCGATATTTCTTTCTTATAAGCAGCCCTTGTTAGGAAAGGAGCACCTTCCAAAACATGGACCCCCTCCTCTTTTTCAGGATGCTCTTCTTCCATGACTATATTTTGAAAAAGGGTCTTCACCCTTTGATCCTCGTTTGTAAATTTATTTCTTTGCAAAATCTGCAACTGCTCATGTGCTCCTCTAAATAGATTTGGCTTTCAAAGAGTAAAGGAACAATGAGCTCCTGCTTCCTCAAAATACTACTCAGCCTTTATTTTGGAAACTTCAGAGGCTAAAAACTCTATCATCCTGGCTAATTCATCTATTTCAGGTTCTCAGGATGATGAGGACTCTCCTCCATGTCTTCTCCTTTTAGCATCACCTTCGAGTCTTTTTGCAGCAATAATGTTTTCTTCTACTTCAAAGGCTGCAGTTTGCATATCAGCCAAAGAAGCACATCTTCTTTCTCTTAACAACAAGTAGAACTAAGAATCGAAGGCTTTAGCATAATTGAGAATGGCAAAAGCAGGGGTGGGTCTTACTTCAGCTGGAATTCTGCTATACATATGATTGAATATGATGTTGAAATCAGACAGCAGCTTACCATCTTCTCTCTGCAAGTTCCCAAATTCAGTATGATAAAAGAGAAGATCTTTACTATTCCCCCAGTGCTTTAAAAATACATCATCTAAGGCCTCAATGTCTGCAATAGACCTAGGGGGTAAATTTCTGAACCATTTTCTAGCTTCCCCATCTAGGCTTTGAACAAAAACCCTCATCCAGACATCCTCTTCATTGATGTCCAGGTTATCAACATAGCCGTAAAAGGACTGTAAATTCTCTTCAGCTGTTACTCCTTCTGCACCAGGAAACTTGGGCGTAAATTCTTAATAATCTCCTGTAGGCATGGCATTCAAAGGGGTAGGCAAGACTAAGGATCCATACATAGAAGCAACTATTTTTTCTATCTTTGTAAGGGCTTGCTGACTTGCCATGACTGAGGTAAGTGGAAGGATACTGGTAGAATGAGTGGTATGAATCAATGAAAAGAATGACAGAAACAAAGGAATATGATGGACATCATGGATGCTTTTTTCAAATGAGTTCCGAAAGGGAAATGAATGACAAGGAGCTGTATGAATCTCTGAAGGTATTTCTACACTAGCAAAGATACATAAAAATTCCAAGGCTTACCTAATCTTGATGCTCCTTACTACGATATTTTCTTCTGCTTAACGATCTTCTCAGGATCAGGCGATGATTCAGCTGATGGTTTCTAAGGATTTCTCCGAGCATACCTCACCAGCTGCGCGAGAACTGCAAAGTGGAGTCGCCAAAGGATGGTCTTCCTCCAGTGGAGTCACCAGATAGATGATTACAACCAAAATATGTGTCCAAACCTTGTCTAGCATCAAAGCTTGGAACTTTGTCATTCTCCCAGGGATGCTGAGCTTCAATCTCCTCTCCCCGGCAACGGCGCCAATTAATGTTATCACCCCAAGAAAATCTCCTAGGTTGTATATCAGAGATGCTTAGGAACATTACAATCTTAACAAAAATGTTGGAAAATGGTGGATGAATGAAATAAATGCTGCATATTCAAGCTAGATAACCACTTCTACTATGCTTAACCCCAGACATGGGTGAACACCCCTAGACTACAAGGCTTTAGACCACCAATTAATTATAGTTTTAAGGAAAATGTGATGATGGAGAATATTGATCACGCCAGCAGATGTACAGGACCCTGTGATGGCCAGCTGCAACCAATTAAAAGGTCTGTAAATCTGTTTCCTAATACACAGACAGGATGATAGTTCTCTGGCATTAAAATAACAAAAACGTGCATACAAATTCAATGATACATGCTAGATTCAAACACAGAGGTGGGATGACAGCCCCTCTAATGCTAAAAATCTATAGCACATGAATAAATTCATAATAGGCACAGCCTGGAACAAAGAAGAAGAAGTGGAAAGTGAGAAATTAACAACAAAAGAAGCTTGCATTAGCTGAAAATGAAGACCAGATGCTGCAGGTATCACAATAGTTATAGTCTCCAGAAGTTAAAGCCTACAACAAAGTAACATTCATCAACGATCAACCTTCTGTCTTCTGGTTATATATAGAGGTTGATTACAAAAACATTCTGCTATGTTATACGAGGAGAGGTCATGATGGACCAACAACCGCATTAATTCTCAGATATGGGGCTTTGCTACACTCTGCCTACTTTAATGGATGATTTAGACATTCTCTGGCATTCTGTGGTCCTTCTCGGGCAGATGCAGTACCGACTTATACAAGCCCCATAATTAATAACTGCGTTAACTGCTTGAGGCTATCCTATTTCCTTCTTTGGCCATAATGCTCTTGAATGCAGGTAGTTGAAGCTTTAATCCGCAGGGTACAGGTAGTTGTTGGCCTTCTCCTTTTTTAGCAGCAGAGAGCAGTCGAGAGTGATACAGGATGTATGGTGAGAATGGACCGAACAGAAGAACCAATCTCAGCCATCGGATCGCACAAATTAATGGTGGAGATCACTTTGTGTAGGCTATCGAGAGGTGACGTGGATGGAGCAACAAGGGCCGTCAGATCTGGATGCGGCAGATCCCACGGTGATCGGGAGCGAAAGTCGCGCAGAGGTTAACGGCCGGGGGATAGGTGGTTTCGAGTGGCAGGTGGTTTCCTGGCACCGCCTACCGGGGCTCGGTTGTATCCATATGCAACAGCGCGATTTCGTAATATTGTGACACGTGGCAGCCAAAAACCATTGCCCCCACAGGTTAACGGTCAGGAAAGTCGCGCGATCGGGGCTTGCGACTACCATCCAATGGCGCGATGGATGGTCGGATGGCAAGGAAATTGTATGCGGTTTAACGTGTGGGAAAAGGGATGAAGGCCATTGGATCGCGGGGATCAACTGCTGCGGTAGAAGGAAGATATATGGGCGAGGTTTCATGGGTTTAGAACCCAGTCTTTAGGAAATGTAGGCTTATGGAATAAAATTAATTCAGGCGGAGTTTTGCAAGAAAACAAGGCTAGCGGGGAAAGAAGAAGTTTGTAGGAGAATGAAGGGAAGCAGGGAATGAAGATTTTTATAGAAGAAACAGAGACAACAGAGGTTAAGAGGGTGTGAGGAAACCGAAGGAGAAGGAGGAGAACGACTACTGTGCACTGCTTTCTTGGCAAAAACCAGCTACCAAACCTGAATTTAACCTTTAAACACTGAAGCTGTAGCAGAGCTAACATGTCCTATGACCTTGGTATTATATTTCTTACATGAACTTTTACCAGGGCTATTATAGAACCCTCCCACTTAGGGGAACACCATCCTCGGTGTTCGATGACACCTATAAACCAACAAACTGCTGAAAATAAAAAATACTTCCTATTGATATTTATAGTTTCACGGCTCGTTGCAGTATATACAATAACCACTGCTGAAATTATGAAGAACATACAATTTACTAGAGTTTGATAACACAACCCATTACAATATTTACAATAATAACCAAATATACACTTATAGATATTTTCTTCAACCAAAAAATAATCATAATGTCTATGGATATTTATAACCACACTTCAATACAATATTTTCAATAATATACACATATGCACATTTTCTCTAACCAAAAAATAAAAGGATACGATGCCTACATCCGCAACAATGGAATCTAGGGGCTCACACCTACACCCTGAAAAGTAGTACCAAGATTCACCTCCTTCCCAGGAAGTCTAGAATCCAGCCAAAGTAAAAGATGCATCTAATGTCTAGTGCTACAATCTTTTGCCACTTGTCCTCTCAGTGAACAATTACCAACTCATTGTTCTAGGGAACATTCCTAATGTGCATCTCATTCCATCTGGAAATGCTAGTCACGAAAAAAATTCATCCCCGGCCTTCGATTCTTTTCTACATAATCCCTTAGGCAATTCAGTCACTAACTTCCATGTAGTCACACACCTTCAAAGTTCCAAAGGCATCCCCTTCTCTAATACATAGTCCCTCAGGAGATCCCTCCCTTGGCAAGGTTTCCTCACATCGGAAGGTCCAAAACCAAGGCATATCCCTTCCTCAAAACCATCATACCTGATCCGAACTTAAAACAGAACATAAAAAATTACAAATATAACCATAAATACAGATATGCAACAGAAATAACACTTCATTTCATTAATATCGGATACTAAAATATGCTTACAAACATAATGGAAATAAAAGTAGCTTGGGCAATGGTAGCTTATCTTTGACAAGAGATGTGGTGGCTACATGCCTTTGAATTTTGTTATAATGAGGCTTGAAGGTCTATTTATTATTGAGAAACAATTGAAAATTGTAAACATCAAAAAACCTAACCTTAGGAGATGAAGTGACAAAACTATGGGCCCTGTTTGGGTAAATTGGTATATCAACTTCCCTGGGTCGTAACTTTGGCATACGATCTCTGTTTGATGCACACAATACCTCATTAGAAATATCTATCTGAGGAATATAATGTTTGACTATAAACATGAGGTGAAATCTCATGTTTGCCTGTTTTCCAAAAGAAATGTTGTTTAGGCCCTCAAAACGGATTTGGAAGTTTAGAACCCAAAAAATGGCCAAAAATAATAAACTGTGCTGCAATTGAGGAAATTAAAAAACTTAATGCTTCGACATAGGGAGGATTTTGTCCCATGTGCATGGATGCTTCAAGTTTTACATTGACATAATGTGTACGATCATCCAATTGATGACCTCTATTTGACCATCAATTTCAGGGTGGAAAGATGTGGACTTAGTGAGCTTGGTATCCAACATGGACCAGAGACATGACTAAAATGTAGTTAGGAACATACTATCCTAATCTAAGATAATGGGCTATGGGATCCCAAAGTGTACCCACACTCACTCAAAGAATATCTTAGTAGTGGCCTCTGTTGTGATACGCTTCTTGCAGACCATCATAATGACCATCTCAGAGAATCTGTCAATGACCAAGAAAACGCAGACGTTTTCATGCTGAGTAGAAGGAAGGCCTGACATGTAATCCATGGAGATGGATTCTCAAGGTCGATTAGGAGTAGGCATTGGAGTATATAGGCCTTTCTTCTTAATAGTTGGTTTAGCAATGAAACAGATAGTGCAAGATCTAATGTATTTCCCAACATCCTGATGAAGGTTCAGCCAATAAAAATACTTATGTAATATTGCCACTATTTTCTCTACTCTAAAATGTCCAGCAACCCAACCGTAGTGCGCCTGCCAAATAATCTTGGCACACTTGCTTGAAGGAACAAAAATGTGTCCTAGGTGGCATAACAATGCATCCTGGAGGTGAAAATTTGGAACTTGGTTACCTTCCAAGAGTGTCTAGTATGTGATGCTGAATTCTGGATTGCTTTTGTAAAGATGTGGCCACCTCAGAGTCTTGTGCCCACAGGAGTCGAGCACAATGATCAGTGCCATGATTGGTAGTTAGCTAAGGAAATATAAAACATTATTGGTTTTCTCATTCTTGTACTTAATGTTCAAATGGATTTGTTGCAGGTATGTGGCCGATTTCTGATGGCATTTGTTCTACAACTTCCCTTGTGTTTGTATGAACTACAGGGGTTGATGGCCTGTGTGGATGACTGTTTCCTTCCTCATAATGTAATGCTTCCATTGGAGACATGCTTGCACAATGGAATACATTTCGTTTTCATAGGTGGGATAGTTTCGGATTGTGTTTGAAAGTTTCTCACTCTGGTAAGACATTGGATGCCCCTGTTGAGTAAGAACTGCACCAATAGCATAGTTGGAGGCGTTTGTTTCAATCTCAAATGGTTGTTGTAGGCCTGGTAACGTGAGCATTCGTGCAAAGCAGAGGTGATGCTTCAACTCAAAAAGCACCTTCTGTTGGGTTCCAGACCAAAATAACTTTACTTTCGCTCTACCCTTGGTGACTTGACTTAAAGGTTAAGTGATATTAGAGAACCCCAACATGAACTTGTGGTAGAAATGGGAAAGTCCTAGAAAGTTGTAGAGCTCTATTAGAGTGGTTAGAGTTGGCCAATCCCAAATGACTTTTATCTTAGCTGGGTCTACATGCACACCCTTCTCGTCAATGATGTACCCTAGATATTGAACCTGGGTAATGCCAAAAGTGCATTTCTCCAAGTTGGCACACAACTTGTGTTTACGCAGGGTTTGGAGGACTTGTCGAATATGATGGAGGTTCTCTTCCAAAATTTGGCTGAAGATCAAGATTTCATCTAAATATACCACCACAAATTCTTTGGTGAAGGGTCACAAGATGTCGTCCATCAATCTCATGGAGGCTGTAGGGGAATTCATCGATCCGAAAGGCATGACCAACCATTCGAAAAGGCTCTCCTTTGATTTGAAGGAAGTTTTCCACACATTGTAGGGTTCCATAGGTACTTGGCTATAACTAGACTTAAAATAAATCTTGTTGAAATATCTCCCCCCCCCCCCCCCCCCAACCAACTTGATCTAGTCCAGAAGGTCAACAATCTGTGGGATTGGGTACCTTTTCCATTTTCTTCTATTGTGCGGAGGAGCCTTGTTTGGAAGTCATGGCCATAATATTATTTTTTCCCTCAGGGTGAATCATAAGGAAAACAAATCTCTTGGTCTGTGAAATTATATTGCTATATTTCTTTGCAGTAACCAAAGAGATGGCAGTAGGGGGGGTTACCTTAGGTATCCTGTACAAATTATCTCCCAAAATAATAATCATAGAACGATGCCTAGACTCATATATAACATGTCTCTTCCACAAGTATGGTTGTCCTAATAATACATCACAAAATTCAAGAGGGGAAACATCACACAATACCTCATCCATGAAGAGCTCGATGTTGTAGGGAAGGCGATACTACTAGCTAACGCATATATCTTATCCTTAGTGAATCCACCCAATAGTGTACAGATGCAGATGTGTTGTAGTTGGTAGGTGAAACCAATTCAATCTTTGTTAAAATGAAGTTCTTTTGGCTCCCACTGCCAATAGTGAACTGCAGTGAAGAACCCTTGACTCACATTTGTGAGTGGAAGAGGTGTTCCCCCTCCTTTGGATCTTCAGGCTCATTCTTCTGGATCTTGGTGGTGTCCACAATGGCACTAGGCTCTGCATCAATGATATGTTTCCCTTTGTCATTCCCATTTTCATGTTCTAACTCAGAGTCGAAACATGCGTCTAATTTGGAAGCCTTCAGCTCGACCACCAATGACTTCTTGGCCCAACACTCACTCGTGTTGTGAGTGGAGCTCTTATGGAACTAACACCATTTTCCTATGTCCTTCTTTGTCTTCGTGGTGTTTTTCTTTGCTTGTGGCTTCGACAAGTTATCCTGGGTCACCCCACCTTGGATTTATCTTTTTCTCTGTGGTTTGGGGGTGCCTTTCCCTTGTTTCAAATTCATAGATCCAAGCTCTTGCTTCTTTTGTGTAAACTTCCTCTCAATATTGACAATGTATCGGTATGCTGTGTTAAGAAAGGACACCTCTAAGAACTTTTTCTCATCCTGGACGTACCTGTGTAAGTTTCCATGGTATTGGAGTACCAAATGTTGCTAAGAATCCTTGATACCCAACTTTTTGCAAAGGGTCTGAAAAAAATTGGTAAACTATGGCATGTCTTGGTCCCTTTCCTGCCGCAGCATGATCCACTTTATGTATTTATCCTCATATCTCTCGTCAGGGTAATACTGCTCCTTGATGGTGTCCTGGAATGAATTCTAATTGGGTGGGGCTAAAAATAGTTAGTGTGTACTTTCATCCTTCTTCTCACAATATGTTTCTCACCAGTCCTTGATGTGGGGGTTGGCTTTGAGAAGTGGAAAAGTGATATTTTCCTTGCTGGAAAAATCATGAACAAAAAACTATACTTCTAGGAGATTAACCATTTATCTACGAGGTCTGCATCTATTTGACCTTCAAATATAGGGATGTCAAAGTTAACTTGTACCTCAAAGGGTGTGGTGCTTCCAGAGTAGTTGCTGGAAGGAGAAGCGTCACCTTTGGGTAGTCACTGAAGGATATTGGCAAAGTTGTCCATCATCTCATTCCTCTGTCACTCGAGGGCTTCTTCGACCAATATTTTGAAAGGATCCATTGCCCCCTCATCTTTCTTCTCTTCTGCCATGGGAGGCCATCGGGATTTACGACGCTAGTCTTACAAAGGTTCGACCAGTTCGAGCCCTAACTCCTTATATCCCGATCTCGTTGGGGTCATGCAAAGAGAAATAGAGAAAGAGCAGACTGCTCTGATAGCAATGATTCAAACTTCAATAGGAACACACCAAATTATAGATATAACCATAAATACAAAGATGCAACAAAAATAACACTTCATTAAATTAATATCAGATACTGAAATATGATTACAAACATAATGGAAATAAAACTAGCTCGAGTGATGGTAGCTTACATTTGAGAAGAGATGTGGTAGCCACGTGCCTATGAATTCTATTACAATGAGGCTCGAAGGCTTATTTATTATTTAAAAACAATGGAAACCCTAAACATCCAAAAACCTAACCCTATGAGATGAAGTTCCAAAACTATGGGCTCCGTTTGGGTAAATCATTACATGAAATTCTTGGCGTCGTAACTTTGGCACCATCTTCGTTTGATGCGCATAGTACCTGATTAGAAATATTTATCTGAGGACTACAAATTTTTGTTGCAAACATGAATTAATTACTCATGATTTCCCATTTTCCAAATAAACATTATTTAGGGACTCAAAATTACTCTGGAAGTTCAAGACCCAAAAAACTACCAAAAATAGTAAACCATGATACAATTAAGAAAACTAAAAAAATGAAAGAAATAATGGTGGGGGTCCAAGTGGAATAGGTAGGTGGACACTAATATCCACCTAGATCAGTCCTTCACCCTTAGGAAGCAATGTTTCCCATTGCATTGAGTGCCTCTATGAGATAGGGAAACTTCTGTTGAACTTGGTCTCTAATGATCCACTTGCATTGGTGCAGGAGTTAGCCAACTTTGAAAACTCGATACAGTTGGATCTACTGTTAGAAAATATTCTTGATCTATGTGTCCATGTTCTAATCAGTTGTGGCTTGTTCCATGTAGTCTGGGTTTATCTTTGTTGCTGTGAGCTATTTTGCAATGTTGGATGTGTCGAGTAATGGTGGAAACTATGGCCAAAGGCAGTCCCCATTGAATACTTGATGCAGACTAAGGAACAATGGAATGTTGATCTTCAAATAATTTTCCCCTATATCCTTGGTGATGGTGTATGACTCATATCAGAGTGGTCAAAGCTTATGGTGGGTCCCAACGAGGCACTACTTTTGCAAATGTAGCCAAACTTTGGCACCCACCTAGAACTTGCGTGGAACCCGATGATGATCATGTCACTGCTTGTACTTAGCATTGGCTTTGTCTAATATATCATGGATTTATTGGAGGATGTGCTAGATGCACTCAATGAAGATGTTATCCATGTCAACTTGGGACTGGATATGGGCCGAAGCTTCTTGAGTAGTTGCAAATGGTATAGCCACATTGATGGGACATAGTGGCTGGAATCCCAACCCCACCTGAAAGGGGTTGTGACCAGTTGAGCTATGGAGAGCTTTTTTGTAGATCTGTTGGACATAGGGGAGGCTTTCATCCCATGTGCATGGATGCTTTGAGTTGTACATGCGTAGAATGTGTATCATCATCATGTTGATGACCAGCTTTTGGCCATCAGTTTGGGGGTGGAAACATGTGGACTTAGTGAGCTTGGTATCTAGCATTGACCAGAGACTTGACTAAAATGTACTTAAGAACATGTTGTCCCAATTTGAGATAATGGACTGTGGGATCCAAAAGTGTAACCACACTCGCTCAAAGAAGATCTTAGCAGTGACCTATGCTATGATACTCTTCTTTTAGGCCACCATAATGGCCATCTTAGAGAACTTGTCGATGACCATGAAAACACAGATGTTTCTGTGCTTATTAGAAGAAGGCCCAACATGTAATCTATGGATATGGATTCCCAAGCTCGACCAAGAATAGGAAGAGGAGTATATAGGCCTTGCTTCTTGATGGTTGGTATGGCAATGACACAAGTAGCGCATGATTGAATGTACTTCCTAATAGCCTCATGAAGGTTCGACCAATAAAATACTTTTGTAGTATTGCCACTATTTTTTCTACTCCAAAATGTCTAGTGCCTTAACTATAGTGTACCTCCAAAATAAACCTGGCAAGCTCACTTGAAGGAACACATATGTGTTCCAGATGGCATAAAAGTGCATCCTGGATGTGAAAATTTGGAACTTTCTTACTTCCATTACTGTCTGGCATGTGCTACTGAATTCTGGATCACTCTTATAAATATGAAGCCAGCCCGAAGTATCATACCCATAGTAGTCGAGCACAGTTATCAATGCCATGACTGGTGGTCATTTTTGTAGAAAAAAATCTTGTAGATTCACAAGCTCATGTAATTTACTAAAGAGAAAGACAAGAATCTACTTCTACTCCTTACAGTGGAAGCCCATAATGATCGATGAAAACAATACTCGACAAGAGGAAGATAAATCAATGATACATAAAATGATAAGTATCTGGGGAAAGACGTAACTCAAAACCTCACTATCTGTATTACATTAAATCATAAATCTAAGATGATAATACAATGCTTGTTATCACAATAAAAATCCCAGCACTCAGTATGATCAATCTCCTAGTGCAAAAGAAAGATCAAGCCAAACCTTATCCTCTTCGGCTACTCTCCAAGCCCCTATTTCCTTGTGAAATTCATATGGATGAATAGCCCATATTATTGGGAATATAGTGCATCCAAAAGTGTGCAATCTAAACTAGGTCCAATTCCTAATTACATGCAAGATCTATACAACTCAATAAATCATACAACTGATAGTACACTGTCCCTGCACTCTAGTCTCAACCAGGTCTTTCTCTGAACTAAAATGCATGAGATTCTCATGAGGAAATATTCCATTAACTGGAGTAGCACTACTAGATGCATTAGTGCACCAAGTGAGTGTTAGTCCTCTATTAGTTCTGCAAACCATTAGAACTAATTTAACTGACCATAACTCAATAACATGTGTTATCTTATTACAACTCATAAATAAACTCATACTGGACCCCTAAAACTTAGGGAGAACATGTACATGACTTCATAAAGACTTCCAACTCGAAAATCATAAGATGAATAAGTTAATTAAACTTAATTAACTATTTACAAGTTTCTATGAGAATATAATTCAATTTTAATTCTCAGTTTTATTCTAGGACAGATTAAACTGGAATTTTTGGATTCTATTTTTAACATTTCTTGTTGCTATTTTCAACACTCCCTCTCAACAAGAAAATAATTCAACTTGATCTCAATCCTGAACCTTTGGAATGTTCTGAATGCAACACTTCTCTCTAGTGTTGTTGCTCCAAAAACTCTAGAAACAAAAAAACATCCAACTTGAATCAGTATGATGCATTTGTCATCAAAGTCTCTGACTACTATTGCCTTTGTTGCCTGAAAACTCTTTGCTTCTACTGACTTTGCTTTTTTCACTATTGTCAACGATTCTCTACACTCTTTAGTATCTAACTACTCTAGCCTTTGTCACTCTGATCTTTGACTGCATCAATACCATTGATTCCTCCCGCTACTATGTACTTTGGGCTCCCGTAGTGAGGTATGATCCATGAGATAAAAAATCTCAATGGACCCTGCCAAATTTCAGCCCTCGTGGCACTATCACTTCACATTTACCCACCTCTCACTTGGAGGTATGGATTCATGTGCTCCCTTTTCCCACTTGGTTCAAAACTCGCCCCCTAATGGAGGTGTCTGCATGAGTGGATGCCTCCACTCGGTCTCCTCTCATATTCTCTAGTGTTGGCTTATCCAAAACTTTCTAAAGCTACTTCTAAGAGTGCTTCTTCTCTTCTTGAACCTTGAGCGTATAGGTTCTTGACCCATGAACCGATCTATTTCACCTGTTATGTGGTGATGTGTCTAAGGAAAACCTTTCCCTTACTAAAAACCACATCATAGCCATGGTCTTGCAATACCGGGACTAAAACAATATTCCTTTTTAGTCTTGGAACATACATTACATCTGTGATCATTAGAGGGGAGCAGGACTCCTTCTAAAAGGTAACCGTACAGATCCCAATATCTCTATACCTCTCGTCATATCCAAACCTTATTCTCTACTTGAGGTCTTTCTCCTCAAAACCACTAAAGCAATATTTATTCCTCGTCATATGGAATGAGGCAGTGCTGCCAAGATACCACATGCTTCCTATGATAGTGCTGGATATGCATTCAATGAGAATCGAGTTTGAATTGTGAAGCTAGAGCTTCACCTACTGCTGCTACTATCGACTCCTTTCTTTCTTTCTTTTGTGGGAAATTCTTGGCATAGTGTCCATGCTTGTGACAGTGAAAACACTTGACTTTTGTCAAGTCCATATTTCTTCCACCCTCCTCACCTTGGGACTTATTTCCCTTGGCCTTATTTACCTTACTCGCTAAGGAAAATCCTCTTCCACTTCCTTGGAAGAGGTCCCACCTCTCGTGTTCCTCCTGCATCAAATCTGACCACAGGCGTTCCCAATCTAGTAGCTTCTCCCGACTATTGACAGAGTTGTGATAATTATGCCAACTCTTTAGAAGCCCTAGTGTTACACAGTAATTTGTCACTGCCTTCCTGTCAGTCACCCTGCTGTGTCAATCACTAAGCTTCATGTCTTCTGAACTAGCCCAGAAACCCATTTTTCTAAAGTTTTATGCCTCAGCGCGTCTGTTTAAAAAATATCCGCGATTATTGGCACTCCATAGTGTATTCAATGCGCTGACAGCTCGGAAGGACACCACTTTTCTGCGCTGGTCGCCAGCGCGTCTTTCCCGTGTGCTTCCGCGCTGACATGACTGTCCCAGTTATGTAGACGCGGCGACATCGCGTCAGTTTCCTCATTATCCGCGCTGATCCAGTTTGGGTGAATTTGCTCAAACAACCAGCCTTCCAGATAACTCCAGGCTTGGTTGTTAGCTTTGTGAATGTCGACTCCCTTCTATGGCATGACTGTTCGACCCTTTGCAACCGTTTCTCTCAAAGATAAGCTCATCCTTCCACCTTTTTAGGAGACTCCTTCTCCTATATAAACTTCCACCATTACCATGAGCAGCTAGTTAGACTTAGCTTGGAATAGCTTGGATTGTACAGAGCTTGTAGTGCTCAGATTGCTGCTATAGGTGTGGTGTGCTAGGTGTGGAAGTGATTGATTGCTTAGGGAAGGTTGTTTGTGCTATTTATGTGAGAGAGAGAGTTGTTTGTCTTGGGAGAATCATCCTCAAAGGTGAATGCTTGAGATACATGCTGACTGGCCCCTCCTGAGAAGGTTACCGACGTCAGAACATTTGGTTGTACTCTTCTCTATTCTGATTAATAATAGATGACTGCTATTATTGTTCCATTCTCATTTGTCTATGCAATGGTTAAATGTGAATTACATCTTTTCTGACTGATGTATGGTTACTTTTACTAGATTTCACGCTTGTGTTTGTTTCCTCTTCGTGTGCGCAGGTATCTATTCGCGGAGATCGCGGAGGATTGTGACCAGCCGAAGCGGAGGAGCGAAGGCAACATCTCTTCGTCAAACGACAGCGCAGGAATCCAAGTAGGTGCTTTGGGATCAGCCTTTTTGTCTCTTGAGTCCACTTTTGTGTTTGGTTTTGATTGATCTCTTTTCGAGTTGTTGGGATTGTCTCTTTTGCTTATGAACTTTCTGGGCGTTTCTGGGAAGCATCTTTATTGTTAAAAAGCTCTTGCCTTTGGTTTGGGAAGTATTCAGTTTGGCCTTGCTTGTTTTTTGCACTCAGCACGTTTTAATTCCAAACAGTCGCGCTGACATCGCGTTCCTGTTCTTTGGTTTTCTTTCCATCGCGCCTGTACGTCTAACAGTCGCGCTGACCTCGTTTTCAGAGACAGCGCGCTTTATTCGTGTCCTTCCGCGCTGGCATCGTGCCGCCGCTTCTTTGTGTTTCTTGTCATTGCGTTTGTGTGTTTTCTTTCCGCGCTGACCTCGTTTTTCTGAGACAGCGCGCTTTATTCCTATCTTTCCGCGCTGACGTCGCAAAGTTGCTACAGGCCTCCCCCTATCAGCGCCGAGTTGCTGAAGGCTACCCGCGCTGATCCTGTAAAACTCATTTTTGACCAAATTGGCCTCCTGAACCTCTTGCTGTGACTTTCCCTTCTTCTCTCCACCTGTCTGATGACTTGTTTTTCATTGTTTGAACTCTGAACTGCTTGATTGCGGAGCTTGTTTCCATAAGGTTTCGTTTTTGCTCAGTTTCAAGTTTGCAAATACCTTCCCTTTTTTGCTTTCGCTGCTTGGTTTGTGTTCCCATCATCGCTTTTGCAATTGCTGGATTGTGTTGTGTCTCTAGTTGACTGGTTGTGACTCTCGTCCTTCGGGTGTTTGCTTTTTTCTATTGATTTCGCACTCTAGCTCTAGGACATCTAGAGGCCGTGTGTGTGTCAAGCCTGCCGTAGGGAGCTTATTTGCTTGTTCGACCAGCCAAGTTCAGATCTGTTCATGCACTTGTTCAGTGATTGTTGGAGTGTTTTGGGTTGTGTTTCCAAGTGGTTTCTTTTCGCTTCCTCCTTGCTTGCGATCCTTGCTTGTCTTGCAGAGCTTAGATCACATAGCTCGTGCAGGCCTTTGTTTTCCTTTGATTTGGAAGCTTTGGTTGAGTGTTTCGGGAACTTTGTGTGCTTTCATTAAGTAGTTTACTTGGTGTTCCGGTTCCTCCAAATTATTTTAGATGCTTTGTGTCACTGAAAGAAAATCAAACTAGTAGCTTTGTTTTTGAAAATTGAAAAGGAAAAGAACATTTCATTGATTTGCATCTTCAAAAGAAAAGTTTCCTTTCCTCGCTTTAGTTGCATTAAGTTGCTTGTTTGCTTGTACTTGTTTTGTTTGATAGAAAATTTCTTGCCCTCTCGTAGCTAGAATTCATCGAACAAAACGGAATTCTTTGGCATATAGATTGCATCTAGGTAATTGTGAGCGAACATACGATAGAGCTTGAAATTGAAACTTAATCTCAAGATCAACTATAAAATGAACCAAATGAATCTAAAAACGCATTGGAACTAAACGCAAATATCTAGAGGTCTAGGTTAGAGACGTGTTCCGACGTCTTTAAACATAGTCACTGTTGTTTCACATTAGGTTGGGTGATTACTCCTTCTGTGACTCGATAGTGGTCTAACACGGACTGCGCTCCCACGTACCGTCGCGTATATAGGGAGACCCCACTAGGCTTTTATCCTTTATCCATAGGAAGCTGAGTCGGCCGCCCTACGATTCGCAATGCAGTGAACACAGCATTCACGAAGATTGACCACCCGTACCCTAAAAAGTATTCTGTGGTTTTGCGAAAAGTTTGGCACACCCTCTACCTAGAATTCCAGAGCAGTCACTTTTGATCCTTTTCGGACTCCTTAAACGAAAAGGTGCCTGTGAGCGTCTTGTCACTTCGTGCTCATTAAACATTCGAAGGAGACTGGAGTCATATTTTTGTCCTTTTCTCGACTCCTGAAACATGAAAAGGTCAAGTTTGGTTCTTGTGTCTTAAAATTAATTTGGCCACGATAACATCACCTATTTTAGATCTTGTGTGCGATAGTTTTGAGTAGGGTTTTATCGTTAGTTTCCTTTAGGTTTTCTAAGGGGTCTGGTCATCCTGGCTGACCCATCAACTCCCGGTCAAAGTGATTAAGGTTCTCCGTCCTCTGTCGCTCCAGAGGTACCAGTTGTAAGCGGTACTCTTCCCATTGTTCCGAGTATCCGGCCTATCAACGTACGTGCCCCAGGCGACGAAGATTACATAGAGGATTGGAACCCCATCTGGGAGCCCGATTATACCCCCCGTACCCCTCGTACCCCTCTCGGTATGTCGTCTCCAATGTCTTCGTCCCACATGGATGAGGCAGCTTCCAGCACCGGTGAGACACCCGTGGTCACAGACGTCGAGACCCCGATCCCGGCTTCCTCTCCCCTCCCTCCATGATACCAATCACTGAGGGAAAGGTATGCCGCTAGAACGACTTCTACAACTATATGGGATCCTAGTCTTGCTGCTTCCACTGGGCCTTTTGTTTCGCAACCCCTTAGTACACCCCTTACGTCAGGGCTTAACACGCCCGTCACCTCAGTTCCCACTCAACCTACTGTCTGTGTAGCACGTTCGACTCCGGTCGTCAGTGCTGTACCGGTTTCCTCGTCTGAAATCCCTCAAGCTGGTTCCTTTGTTGGTGGAATTCCAGGATCAGGGCCGTATGATGCTTATGGGGAACCCATAACGGACCCGGATTACGAAGGTCCCTTCTTTTTCTATGATGAAAACGGTGAGTTCCTTGAGAGCGTCTCAGGCCTCCCTCATCGTCCTTTCTAAGAAAATGAGGAACCCTTGAATATCACGTACGATTATGCTACTCATATGTTCAAAGGGAACCGGGATCCTCCCAGGCAGCCCATAAGACCACCCAATCAAGGCCAGCCATTCTACGTGCAAACCCCCCAGGGGCAACCACTTTATGGCCTGCCTGACCCAGGACAATCTGGGGGCCCACAAGGTCAACCTTACCAGGAACAACCCTTGGGCATTGGAGGTCCACCATATCCATATCAAAATCAACCCACTGGACAACCGGAGCAACCTTCTTTTCAACAAGGCCAACTCGGTTTCCAGCAAGGGTACCCCTCTGGACAAACTGGCTCAGTTTACAATCCTCCAAATCAACCAGTAGTCCAACAAGGGTATCCTCTTGGGCAGGGTGGACAACCCTATGTACAACAGGGCCAACCTACCGCCCAGCCTGGTCAATTCCCTAGGCAGGGTGGACAACCCTATGTTCAACAGGGCCAAACCACCCCTCCAATCATGAATCCTTCTGGGCAAGGGGGGCAACCTGCTCTACAGCAAGGCCAACCCTCTGCTCAGCCCATGCACCAAGGAGGGCAACCTGCTATGCAGCAAGCCCAGCCCTCTTCTCAATTTGGTCACACTGGGGGACAAACGGGCCAACCGTCTATACAGCCGAATCAACCCGGTGTCCACCCTCATCGTCAAACTGGACAAGCTGGCCAACCTCGGCGTCAACCAGCTATCCAGCCGATTCGACCATCCGTTCCGCAAAGACAACCCTTGGTGGCACATGGACAACCTGGCGCCCAGCAAGGTTACCCTGCTGGCCAACCAGGTCCATCTCGAATCCGACCAAGTCAACCTTCGGGACATATGGTTCAACCCCAGCCGGTTCGAGGACATTACTCTGGGCCTCAAACTCAAACAGGTTATCAACCTTCATACCAAACGCAGCCTGCCTACCAGGCTCCGTATGGGACCCAGCAGTCATCTGGCTACCAGCCACCCCAGGGGCAAAATCAGTATGCTCCTTATCAAAATTATCAGCAACCACAGGCCACTCCTTATCAAAATTATCAATATGGTCAACCTGTCGGGCAAGCTGCTAATACTTGGGGAGCTGGGGGGCAGACACAGGGACAGCCGTCCGCATATGGCCAAAATCCATACGGACAAAACTCCTACAGACAAACTCCCTATACGCCAGGTCCTTTTGGACCTGGTCCGTCGGGACAAAATTCCTACGTGTCAGGTCCTTTTGGGCCGGGCCCGTCCGGACAAAGTTCGTGGGGGCAACCCCAATCTGGGTGGAACCCTAATGTCGCCTCGAATCCGCAGCCACAGATGTCCTTCAACCCGCAACTACCATTTTTGGCAACGTTGGAACTACCTGATGTGTCCAAGTTAACAAATGACCCTATTTTGCATAATCCATATTGGCCACCGGTTCCAACCAAAATACCAGGTGACTGTCCAAAGTTCGACGGCAAAGCCGGAGAGGATCCTCAGGCCCATGTAATGACTTATCACCTTTGGTGCTCATCTAACTCATGGCTTGATGATTCTATCCGACTTTGCCTCTTCCAGAGGACCCTCACTGGATCAGCTGCTAAATGGTACATCGAACTCAATCGCGGCATGTTTTCTGATTTTAACTCGTTGGCTATGGCCTTTTTAACTCATTTTCAGTTACCCATTCGGTACGAGACTGGGACCCATCTTCTCACGTCTCTAAAACAGGATACGGCAACGCACATCTCCGATCATATACATGAATGGAGAAGGCGCCGTCGCTTGATTAAATTTTGGATCCCTGATCAACTCCTGACCGACTGGTTTACCATGTCCTTTGTCCCTAAAATTGCCAAAGATATCGCAATGGGGGCGTGTGTAACTGAGGAGCAAGCAATCGCGCGAGCTCAATACCTGGACTTAGTGTATTCTCAGTCAGGTACCTTGTATGAGTATTTGCCAGATGCCCCGAGACACGGACAACCCAAAGCTCCACCAAAGCCTTCTGTTGATGGAGTTATCGGTTCCGTAAACTCACCATCTAAGAAATCGGCCGCGAACCCTGGGAAGCAGAAACAAAATGCATCTAACGAAAATGCTTCTCAGAGCCAATCTATTCCTGGGAATACCTCCGAGGTAAATGCCGTTTAGTCCACCGTGGCAGACAAATCCTCGAAAGGCAAAAGGAAAGGGAAGGCCAAAGATAAATCTGGACAGCCGAAGCAGAACCCTCCTAAACCTCCCTCCGAGGAAGGAGCCAAACGGAAGCCTAAGTATCCTTGTCTCATTTGCGAAGAGGATCACTACACCAAGGATTGCCCCAGGCGGTCCGAGGTTAGTCGGCTTTTGAAAGGTGCTCCAGGGTCCCCTGCCGTGCTGAAAGAGCCTTTCCCGTCCCAGCAGACGCATCAGGTGGCAGATCCTTCTCAATCCTCTTCCTCGTTCGGTTCTCAGGTGTTCATGGCTGGAACCATCCCCATCCATGTTACAACTCGAGCGAAAGATTACCCATCTTCAGCCGGGAAGGAGCCGGAAGTTCCCTCCAGCGCTCCTCCGTCCAGTTCTGGTCCCCTTCACATCGAAAGGCCCAGCACCGAGACGATCCCCCGACCCCCTCCCAAAGGTGTACTCAGGAAGTCATCTTATAATCCCAATGCTCGTGCTGCACAGCATTATAGCATTGTCGAGGACTTAGCTCAGGCTCCGTCTGCTATGTCCGCATTAGAAGTCCTCCAGAGCTGCCCCTCCCAGAGGAAGTCCCTGCTATCAGCAATTGGTGGCATAGACCCGGCAGATTCGGATTTAATCTCTTTTGATCTCGAGGGTTTTACGCAGAGATTGCCTCACTAGGTGGCCTTCCTTATACAGGTTCTCATCAATGGCAAAACGATCCATCGTACGGTCATTGATGAAGGTGCCTCAACCTGCATCATGTCGGTTGCTTGTTGGAAGGCTATTGGTTCCCCTGCTCTGAGCCAGTCTCCTACCACCCTAGAGGCTTTCGATGGAAGAGAATCTCGTCCATATGGTATCCTCCCGCGATTGCCTATCTCTTTAGAAGGGAAAACGGTAGAGGTCGAGGTTGAAGTCGTTGATGCTAATCTCACTTACAACCTCCTCCTTTGACGAAGTTGGACGTATGCCATGCAGGCCGTGGCTTCCTCTTTGTTTCGTGTCGTTCATTTTCCTCACCAAGGGAAAATCGTCACAGTGGACCAGCTGTCCTTTTTTGCTTCCTCTTCTGAAGGGAATGTGCCATTCGTAGAGCATACCTCCAAATCGCTAGTGAGTGTGGGTGCTGGATTATTTAAAGATCCCTCCCTAATGGGAGTCTTTCCCCTCCCACCTCCAAATCTCGCCTCCGTTAACATGATCTCAGTGCGTTCCGATCCATGGGTTCTCCCTCCCTTGAATCAGGAAGACTCTTGGGGCGAGATGATGCCGTTGAGTCCCGTCGAGCTCAACTACATCGAGATAGTCGCTGCATCGGCTCCACCTCCCGAACCTGCTTTTCTAAGCAGTGTTCCCGATTCATATGACCGCTTCCCTTGGATGGGAGGAGAGGCCACTTCGGATCCCCTGAAGGAATCATTTCCCTCCGACGAGGCTATCATTGAGACTATGTCTCCCGAAGAGCTCCCTTGGTTAGATTACCACCATCGCTCCTCGTTTCTCCCTCCTCATTCGGAAATGGCCACATGTCTCGAGCGGTTTGCTTCATGTGTCCCATCTATCCCTCTCCAAACGCCTGTTCAGTTGTATCAAGTGTCTTCGGAAGGAAACATGGGTAACATTACGCAAACTCTGGCTATCGACATCTCTGTCAAAACAGGGGTTGTCGAAAATATTCATATTGGAGTCACATGCACTCTTGAGGAAATTCAACTTTACACTGATTTATTTCGTGAATTCCGTGACGTTTTCGCATGGTCTTATGAGGAAATGCCCGGCATTGACCCCAGTATCGTGGAGCACGAAATCCCTACTTATCCCGGCGCTAAGCCTGTTCGTTAACGCTTACGCCCATTGCACCCTCGAAAGGCTGCAGCCATCAAGGCCGAAGTTGAAAAACTCCTTCGAGCTGGTTTCATCTATGCCATTCCTCTCACGGAATGGGTATCTAATATAGTCCCTGTGAATAAAAAACAGGGTACTATTTGGGTTTGTGTTGACTATCGCGACATCAATCGCGCCTGTCCAAAAGATAACTTTCCTACGCCTTTTATTGATCAGCTTATCGACGATTGCGCAGGAAGCGAAATTTATTCATTTATGGACGGCTTCTCTGGTTACAACCAGATCAACATAGCCCCCGCAGACCAGCACAAGACTGCTTTCATTTGTCCTTGGAGCACCTTCGCTTACAAGAAGCTACCTGTCGGTCTCAAAAATGCCGGTGCTACTTTCCAGCGTGCGATGTCGTATGCTTTTCATGATATCCGGCACATCGTACAACCTTACCTGGATGACCTACCAGCTCATTCAGCTAAATGTCAAGACCATCCATCTCATTTATGTGAAATCTTTCTCCGCTGTCGACACTACCGTATTCGTCTCAATCCGCATAAGTGTGTCTTCTGCGTAGAATCTGGCCGACTGCTCGGGTTTATCGTCTCCCGGGAAGGTATCCGTCTGGATCCCCTTCAGGTCGAGGCCATTTTGAATCTTCCTCCCCCTGCCTCTCTACAGCAGTTACAGAGCCTGCAGGGGAAAGCCAATTTTCTCAGACGATTCATCCCAAATTATGCCGAGGTGGCTAAGGGTTTCACGCGATTATTGAAGTGAGACACGCCCTTTCACTGGGACGCTATCGCTCAACAATCTTTTGAGCGTCTTAAAGACCTTCTGGTCTCAGCTCCGCTCCTAAGACCTCCAAATTACCACCGTGACTACACCCTTTATTTGGCCGCCGCCGATACCACCATCGGCATGGTTTTAGTGCAAGACGACGATGATGGCACCGAGCATGTTGTATATTATCTCAGCTGCAACCTTCTGGATACGGAAACTCGATATGCATACGTCGAGAAGTTGGCATTGGTAGCTGTTTGTGCCGTCCAACGTTTCCGTCATTACATCCTGTTGCGCACGACGACCGTGATCTCTGATTGCAACCCCATGACCTATATTTTGTCACGTCAGTTGCTGGGGGGCAAATACTCCAAGTAGATCGTAATCCTCCAAGAGTTCGACTTGGAATTCACTGCAGCCAAGTCTAAGAAATCACTGGTCTTCGCCGAACTACTCTGCTCCTTACCATCTCAGTCTACACCATCTCGTTCAGAGGAACATATTCCGGATGAAACACTATTTCTCATCAGCACTCTCGACCCATGGTACGGGGACATTATCGTATATTTACAAACGTCTTCGTTTCGTCCCAACACATCGAAAGATGCTCGACGACGAATTCGTCACCAAGCTCAACCATATCGCATTTTGGGCGATACCCTGTACCGCCTCGGCGTCGATTCTGTTCTTCACCGATGCTTAACCCTTGAGGAGGCTGAGAGAGTCTTGAATGACTGCCACTCCGGCGCTTGTGGCGGCCATATGTCTGGATATGCTACCGCTCAGAAGATCCTCCGTGCTGGTTATTTCTGGCCTTCTATTTTCAAGGATTGCATCCTTGCGGTTCGTGCATGTCACGAATGCCAGGTTTACCACCGGAAGATGCGTGCACCTGTTGCACCACTGCACCCTGTCGTAACCGTAGGTCCATTTGCAAAATGGGGCATCGATTATACGTCCTGTAACCCTCGTTCGGCCGGGGGGCATGGGTACATTATCGTTGCTGTGGACTATTTCACCAAGTGGGCCGAAGCGATGCCTACATTAAACGAAGACGGTTACACCGCGGCACAGTTTTTATTCAATCATATTATCACTCGTTTCGGAGTCCCTCAGGCTATTGTTACAGATCATGGAAAGCATTTCCGAAATCATATGATGACGGAGCTAACAACCCAACTAGGCTTGCGCCAAGATAGTTCGACACCGTACTATCCGCAATCTAACGGCCAAGTTGAAGCCGTGAACAAAGTCTTGATCACTATGCTTCAGCGCACCGTCAATACGCACAAGTCTAACTGGCACCTTATGCTTTTCCCAGCCTTGTGGGCCTACCGGACTTCTGTGAAGGATGCCACCGGTTTCACCCCTTTCCAGTTGGTTTATGGACTGGAGGCTACCCTTCCCGTCGAATGCGAGATTCCTTCATTAAAATTAGCTGTCGAGTTACTCCCCAACACCACTCCGGTGGAGGAACGGCTTCTTTACCTAGAACGGTTAGACGAGACTCGTCGTTTGGCTTCTCTGGCTATCGAAGCACAGAAGAAGAGAGTCAAGGCTCACTTCGATCAGAATATTCACCCGCGTTCCTTTGTTGAGGGAGATTTAGTACTGCTCTACGATCAAGCTAAGGATAAGCTGGGGGCAGGAAAACTCGAATCTATGTGGTTAGGTCCCTACATCGTGAAAAGAGTTTTACAAAAGGGCGCATATGAGTTGATTGATTATGAAGGAAATCCTCTGGACAAGCCCCGCAACGGGCTGTACCTGAAGAAATATTATGCATAACTTCGCGCATTCACTTTGTATATACGTGTGTTTTGTGTGTTGTGCATGTTTTCGTTTTGCCTTGGTGTGAAAGCGTGTTTGCCTCTTATTGTGTTTTCTTCTTCTTGTGCAGATGTCTAGTGCACCTTATGTTGGTTTCGCTGATGGCGCCTGCCGTAGTACTTGCAATTTGTCATCTGCGGCGTGGGTGATCTACGATCCTCACGGAGAATTGGTAGACCTTCAGGGTGTCTGCCTAGGTCGTACCACTAACAACGTTGCCGAATACAGCGCTGTAATTGAATTACTTGCCGAAGCGGTTGACCTTGGCATCCGCGAACTAGTGGTGAACCTGGACTCCCAGCTAGTCGTCCATCAACTCAACGGGCGATATTCCGTCAGAGACCAGCGCATATTAAGGATGTACCTACGTGTAAGATTGTTAGAACAGAACTTTGATTACATTACTTATCAACACATTCCGAGACGATTAAATACGTTGACTGACGCATTGGCAAATCATGTGTTAGATAGACATTTGCGTAACAGATAAACATCATGCAAGAAGACATAGAAAGCATAATAGAGTAAAGCATATGTAAATAAATCATTTCAAGCATAGTTTGCATATAGGTGCTTTTAAGCTTGCATCAAAAAATATAAAATCCATGGGTCATGTGTCGTGCAAATTCATACATAAGATCACAATTGTATTGAATAAATGCATAACATAAACAAAACATCATCACATGTAACAATGATCCATCCAAAAATCGGTATGTATATATATATATATATATCGTGTGGCGCACTAAGGCGCTCAAAAATAAGTGTATATGTCCAAAAATCAGTATGTCTGAGTCATGAGTCTCAAAATAACAGTGGAAATAAAGCCTAGGCGACTATTCGGCTGGGTGATGCTCCCTGTAGTACACAGCTGCTCGTGCCACCCGCCTCAGAAGGCGGTGCACCCTGGGTTGCACCCCCACTGTATGGATCTGATGCTCTATGGGGACCTCCTCGACCCCCTGGTAATCAGGCACCCCCTCCAGCAACCCCTCAAGGTTGCGAGCCACAGTCTCTGACGTATCAACCCCTGGAGGGGCTAAGGCCAGGACCCCAGCTCCTTGTCCTTCTCTTCGTGCCATGGCAGCCAGGCCAATCGGTCTAGTAGGCCCCACATCTGCATACCATGACATTTGTTAAAGACATGTACATAAAAAATCCAAAAACATTAAAAAATTCAAAAGTCAGAGTGTTATACCTGCATCATCCCACTGTTCACCTGGGGGCAGTGCCAGATCAGGGTCATTGCGGAAATCCATGCCCGCATATGGCCAGTCCTCCACAAAGATCTCCTGCTGATCCAGCCAGTCTCGGAAAAATGCTCCCCAGCTATGTGGCCGGCCGCCACCTCCGCGTGGCATGATTCGAGCCCATCGTGAGGCCCTCGTCTCCCGAGGATCCCTAGGAGCATCCACGGCCATCGTCTGCAGTCGCATGGCTGGAACTCGCTCTAGAATAAGCGGGACTAAGATGGACCCGTAGCTGAACTGTTTCGTCTCCCCGCGACGACAGTTGCTCAGCTGCCTCTTCATGTTATTGGTCATTGCTGTGCACCAATCAAACACTGTAGGCTCAAGGCAATCGAGAGCTAACAAGAGATGAGTCTTTGAGGCCTCGTGGTTAGCCATACTACCCGCTGCCCGGGTCACCATGAACAAAATGGTGCGAAGAACTATGTTTCCCACTGTGGGGATTGCTACTTTCCCACTTCGCGCTTTCTCAGCCTCCGGACATACCCAAGCCATCAGATCATCTAGCGTGCCGCCGCTAGGTCGCTGCCCCTCTATGATGGGCCTCGCACCTCGGCGTGACAGCCCGGTCAAAAAGAAAATATCCATGTGGTCAAATTCGATATCCTGGCCCCGGATAGTGAATTTCATATCCACCGAGTTCCATGCCCTGATCAGTAGGTCGAGAAGATCATGCTGAGCTCTTAGGCGAGGTGTGAGGAAAAATTTCATAAAACCGCAAGCCCGCATGGCATTGCAGCAATCCGCATTTGCCCAAGCAGCAACATCTTCGACATCGTGCACTCTTTCCTGCCATTGGAAAGCCATTACGTCCTGCAGGAACCATGAAAAGAAATTAGAAGTGCTGCCATTGGATTTTCAAATTAAAACCAAATATTTTTTCCGCGCCAGCGCGGCTGTTTTAAAAACAGACGCGCTGGCCATGACAGCCCTTTGTTAATTTTCGAGGTCAGCGCGGAAGAACACGGGTTTTCCGCGCTGACCCAAAGTTGGCCACGTTTTGTCCTAATTCGGCCAGCGCGGACCCGCGTGGGATATCCGTGCTGACCGAGAGCGCATCCATGCACTAAGAATTCACCCGATTGGGAAAATTCGACCGCTAAAATTCTACCAAAAATGACCAAAATGCAGGGCAAGAGAGCGAGGACCTACCTGGAAGAAGCGGTTCGAGAAATGGTGTCCGTACGGGCTGGAAATCACTCCGTCAACTTTCTGGCTTCTCCACGTCCTTCACATCCAGAAATGGTAAAATGGTAAAAATGAGTTTTCACCCTCTTCTATTTATAGCAAAAACTTATAAAATTGTCATATTTTTGGGTTTTTGCCACCTTTTGCCATAAATTTAGCCCTAGTTTTGTCAAATACATGTTTTGATATGTTTTTTTACTCATATCGAATGGATTTATGCGGGTAGCGCTCTTGTGCAGGTTAGTATAAACGATGGAAATCATCATGGTTCTGAAATCACTAAGCCCCCAACAATGTCGTCTTTGAGCTCTTTTCCGACATAAAACGAGAAAAGATGGCCGAGCCTCCTTTCAGCTCGTTAAAGGGAATGAGAGGCGATCATTTTCAGCTCTTTTTCCGACCGTATAACTTAAAAAGATTGCCGGGTGTTTGTCGTTTCGCACTCGATATCAGCTCTAAAACGACGTGTTTTCGACCGCTTTTTTACTTTTTCAGGTCAAGAACACTATTTACGAAAAGTACTCCTCGATCGTAATGGTCGGGTGGTTCTTTCGAGCATTGTTTTATACTTTTTCGGGCTCGAGAGACACAACTGTACGAAAAAGGACCCCCCTGGAGTCTCCTTTTCTGCTATCTTTTCAGACTCTCTAAACAAGAAAAGACGCCGAGTTTTTCCTTTGTCAGGCTCGTTAAACACTTGATGACATCGAACATTGTCAAAATGACACTCTTCAAGCATATGCTATCCTCGTCAAGCTTGTCATCCAAAAATAACCGGGGTACCTGCCAGAAATGGTGGGGAAAATGGAACAGTAATCATAGTCGTGTCGGCAGTATGTCGCTCTTGAACATGGCACTCTTCTGCTTCGTGTCTGGGTGGGATCATCTCATCTTGTTTTTCACTGGCCTCCGTGGGTTTGGGTTATCCTATTCGACCTCTCATCTGCCCATTGCCATCATCACTATATCCTTTGCTCATTTGATGTCAAATACTGCCAAACCCGCTACAGTGCCGCCGATATGTTCAAGAGAAGTTGACCTCTGCAATAATACAACCTCATCTGTCATCTCACACAAATCTTTTTTCCTCTGTCTCGCGTCGATGATGTGGGAATCATTATGGCCCACCTTCGATCAAGGTCCCTTCCTGTCGACTTCAGCTCATTATCCGGGAAAGTGACTTAGAGACTCCCTTCAGGTGCCTTAGAGCCTGCATGCCTCAATGGCAGGTTCTTCGTGTTCGATGAGAGGTTTTCATCATTGGCCTCCGATCGAATGATTCCGTGGATGTTCGACAACAGCTCATTGATTCACATGCCGCGGATTGTACCTATAGTACCTTGAGGGCCATTGTCATTATTGGTGGTCCCTCTCGCGTCTGTTAACGGTTTTCATCATTGACTGGTAATCAGACGATGTTCATGCATGTTCGACTTCGACTCATATATTCACATGTTTGAACTTGTACTTTGTTCGGATCGGGACGGAGTGCAAGACCTTGGATCCGTGTCTGTTATGGGCCAGGTTGCGATTTTGTGGATGATCATTACATGACTCATTGATGGATGGCTGCGCCCATACCCGAGTCTTCATGGATGGCTGCGACCATACCTTGTCATTATTATGGTCTCTTTAGCTGGGTGGCTGCGTCCATTCCACAGACCTTTTTGCATGTCTTTTGGATGGCTGCGCCCATGCCTAGACTGCATGTACTTGATTGTCAGAGATATTTCGGTCCTTCCTGATGGTGTTCCAGTTCGGCGTGTGTTGTAAAGCATTTCACCCCTCCCACTCTCTCGGTCTTCATGCTTTAGGGGGCATCTGTTACATAGTAATTTGTCACTGCCTTCCTGTCAGTCACCCTGCTGTGTCAATCACTAAGCTTCATGTCTTCTGAACTAGCCCAGAAACCCATTTTTCTAAAGTTTTATGCCTCAGCGCGTCTGTTTAAAAAATATCCGCGATTACTGGCGCTCCATAGTGTATTCAATGCGCTGACAGCTCGGAAGGACACCACTTTTCCGCGCTGGTCGCTAGCGCGTCTTTCCCGTGTGCTTCCGCGCTGACATGACTGTCCCAGTTATGTAGACGCGGCGACATCGCGTCAGTTTCCTCATTATCCACGCTGATCCAGTTTGGGCGAATTTGTTCAAACAACCAGCCTTCCAGATAACTCCAAGCTTGGTTGTTAGCTTTATGAATGTCGACTCCCTTCTATGGCATGACTGTTCGACCCTTTGCAACCGTTTCTCTCAAAGATAAGCTCATCCTTCCACCTTTTTAGGAGACTCCTTCTCCTATATAAACTTCCACCATTACCATGAGCAGCTAGTTAGACTTAGCTTGGAATAGCTTGGATTGTACAGAGCTTGTAGTGCTCAGATTGCTGCTATAGGTGTGGTGTGCTAGGTGTGGAAGTGATTGATTGCTTAGGGAAGGTTGTTTGTGCTATTTATGTGAGAGAGAGAGTTGTTTGTCTTGGGAGAATCATCCTCAAAGGTGAATGCTTGAGATACATGCTGACTGGCCCCTCCTGAGAAGGTTACCGACGTCAGAACATTTGGTTGTACTCTTCTCTATTCTGATTAATAATAGATGACTGCTATTATTGTTCCATTCTCATTTGTCTATGCAATGGTTAAATGTGAATTACATCTTTTCTGACTGATGTATGGTTACTTTTACTAGATTTCACGCTTGTGTTTGTTTCCTCTTCGTGTGCGCAGGTATCTATTCGCGGAGATCGCAGGGGATTGTGACCAGCCGAAGCGGAGGAGCGAAGGCAACATCTCTTCGTCAAACGACAGCGCAGGAATCCAAGTAGGTGCTTTTTACCTCTTGTTTAATTGTAATTAGGAACATGCGTGGCAGCATTGTGTGATTGTTGCTAGACCCCTGCTGGGCTAGTAGGGATCGCCTCTATCCGTAGAGGGGATTTACCTCTCCAACACCTAGAAAATTTAGGCTCACCATATCATCCTCAGAAATAGTGATTCCAACTCTTCCAAGTTCATCTCGACAATGAGTGAACTTGTTCAAGTAATTTGGAATTGAGTCACCTACCTCCATCTTGATTTTTCAAAGTTTATCTTTCAGTGCCAACTTCCTATGGTCACTGCTATTCTAGAAAAGGTCCTTCAATGCTTTCCACATAGCATTCAGAGTTTCCTTCCCATGGAGACTCGAGACAATGTGGTCTCGAACTCCCTCAAGGATTATCTGCCTCACCCTTGCCACACACCTCTTCCATTTGGCTAGATTCTGAGCATCCGACACTGATGGGTTAGGAATGTCCTAATCAATGAATTCCTTCAAGCCATTATCCTCCAACATGACCTCCATCCTATCCTTCTAGGCTATATAATTCAAGTTGCCATCCAAAAAATACTCGAGCCACAAACCATAGAATGCCATCTATTGATCCTAAAGTATCAAATGAAAATTCGAATTTCACATGTAACCCTGAAATAAAATTTTTGAAATCTGCTCTAGTATACTATTCTGAGCTCTGATACCAGGTAGAAAAAAATCTTATAGATTCACAAGCTCATGCAATTTACTAAAGCAAAAGACAAGAATATACTTCTACTCCTTACAGCATAAGCCCATAAAGATCGATGAAAATAGTAATCGAGAAGAGGAATATAAATCAATGGCACATAACAAAATAAGTATCCAGGGAAATCCACAACTCAAAACCCACTATCTTTATTGCATTAAATCAGAAATCCAAGATAGTAATACAATGCTTGTTCTCACAAGAACAATCCCAACACTCAGTATGATCAATCTCCCAGCACACAAGAAAGCTCAAGCCAAACCTTAGCCTCTTCTGCTACTCTCCACGCCCCTATTTCCTTTCACAATTCCTGTAGCTGAATAACCCATATTAATGTGAATTGAGTGCATCCAAAACTACTCAATCTAAACTAGGTCCAGTTCCTAACTGCATGCATGATCTATAAAACTCAATAAATCATACAATTGATAGTACATTGTCCTTGCACTCTAGTCTCAACTGGGTCTTTCTTTAAACTAACATGCATGAGTTTCTCATGAGGAAATCTTCAACTAACTGGAGTAGCACTAGTGGATGCATTAGTGCACAAACTGAATGTTAGTCATCTATTAGTTCCACAAACAGTTAGAACTAATTTAATTGACCATAACTCAAAAACTTGAGTTATCTAATTACAACTCATAAATAAAATCATATTCGACCCCTAAAACTTAGGGATAACATATACACGACTTCAGAAAGACTTCCAACTCGAAATTCCTAATCTAAGTAAGTTAATTAAACTTAATTAACTACTTACAAGTTTCTATGAGAATAGAATTTGATTTTAATTATCAGTTTAATTCAAGGACAAATTAAACTTGAATTTCTAGATTTTATTTTTAACATTTCTTGTTGCTATTTTCAACAGGATGAGGACATCTGCAACTTTAAAGGTGACGTCATTCTTATACTTAATGTTCAAATGGAACTATTGTAGGTATGTGGACCATTTCTAATGGAAATCATTCTCCAACTTCCCTTGTGTTTGTATGAAGTGTAGGGGTTGGTGATCTGTGTGGATGACCTTTTCCTTCCTCAAAATGTAATGCTTCCATTGGTGACAGGGCTGCACATTGGAATACATTTCTTTTTCATAGGTGGGATACTTTTGAATTGTGTCTGAAAGTGTCTCACTATGGTAAGCCACTGAATGCCCTTGTTAAGAAAGAATTGCACCAATAACATAGTCAAAAGCATCTGTGTCAATCTCAAATGGTTTTTTGCAAGTCTGGTAATGTGAGCACTGGTTCAGAGAAGAGGTGATGATTCAACTTGGAAAATTCCTTTTGTTGGGTTTCAAACCAAAATAGATTTACTTTCGCTCCAACCTCGGTGACTTGAATCAAAGGCCAAGTGATATTAGAGAACCCTAATACGAACGTGTAGTAGAATATGGTGAAGGTGCTCTTCCCAGCCCTAGCTGAAGATAAATATGTCATTTAAATACACCACAAAAAATGCATTCGTGAAGGGTCATAAGATGTCATCCATCAATCCACACATCAGAGGGTTCTATAGGAACCAGGTGATAACCAAATTTCAAATCAATCTTGCTGAAATATTCCCCCCTTGACCTAGTCCAGAGGGTCATCAATCTATGGGATTGGGTACCTATTCCACACAGCGATCTTGTTCAACACCCGATAGTTAATACAGAGTCTCCAAGTCCCATCATTCTTCTGCACCAATACAATTGGGCTCCCACAAGATGATAAGCTTGGCCTGATGTTCCCTTTCTGAAATAACTCCTGAATCTTCCTCTTGATCTCATCATTCTCCAGAACATAGCATCAATAGATTGGTCCATTGGGTAGTGGCATGCCCAAGGTCAGATCAATGGAGTGCTTGACTTGATAGTATAAAGATACCCCTGTAGGTGAGGATAAAATGTCCCTGTATTCCTCCAAGACATTGTCCATCTACTGTTGATGTGTGGAGGAGCCTTGTATGGAAGTCGTGGCTAGAATCCTCTTCTTGACCTAAGGTCAAATCATAAGGAAAATAATTTTCTTGGTTTATGAAATGATATTACTGCATTGCTTTGTAGTGATCAAAGAGATGGCGGTAGGTGGGGCTACCTTCGGTATCCTGTACAACTTATTTCCCAAAGTAATAATCATATAATGAGGCCTAGACTCATATAAAATATGCTTCTTCCACAAGTATGGTTGTCTTAATAATACATCACAAACTTTTATAGGAGCAACATCACATAGTGCCTCATCCTTGAAGGGCTTGATGTTATAGGGAAGGCAACTCTACTGGCTGACACAAAGATATCATTCTCGGTGAAACCACCCAATATTATATGGTTGTGGATGTGTTATAGTTAGTAGGTCCAACCAATTCATGATATCTACTGAAATGAGGTTCTTTTGGCTCCTGTTGTCAATAATGAATTGCAATGGTGAACCCTTCACCCACATCTGTGAGTGGAAGAGGGGTCCCCCCTCCTTTGGATCTTTAGGTTCATTCTTCTAGATCTTGGTGGTGACCATGGTGGCACTAGGCTCTGCATCAATGATATTCTTCCCTTCTTCATTCCCCTTGTTGGGTTCTAACTTAAAGTCAGAACATGTGTCTGATTAGGAAGCCTTCATCTAGACCACTAGTGATTGCTTGGAAAGACACTCACTTTTGTTATGAATGGAGCTCTTATGGAACTCACACCATTTTCCGATTTCCTTCTTTGTCTTAGTGGTGTTTTTATTTTCTTGCAACTTCAATGGGTTGTCCTGGGTCACCCTCCATTGGATTTGTCCTTTGCTCTGTGGTTTGGGTGTGCCTTTCCCTTGCTTTGGATTCACAGATCCAAAGTCTCGCTTATTTGTTTAAAATTATGTTCAATCTTGATAGGGTATCAGTACGATGTGTCAAGTGAGGAGAATTCTAAGAACTCCATCTTGTCATAGATGTACATGCGTAGGCAGTAGTGGTACTTGAGTACCAAATGTCACTCAAAATCCTTGATACCAAACTTTGTGCGAAGGGCATAAAAAAATTTGGTAAACTCTGGTTTGTCTTGGTCCCTTCCCTATGGAAGCGTGGTCTACTTTATGTATTTATACTCATAACCCATGACAGGGTAGTACCTTCATCCTTCTTCTCACAGTAGTTTTCCACCAGCCCTTGATGTGGGAGGTGACTTGTAGAAGTGCAAAAGTGATCTTTTCCTGACTAAAGAGATCATAAAAAAAAAATTATCCTTCTAGAATATTTATCCATTTATCTACGACGTCTGCATCTATCTAACCTTCAAATATAGGGATGTCAAAGTTAACTTGTATCTTAAAGGGTGTGGTGCTTCCAAAGTAGCTACTGGAAGGAGATGCATCGCCCTTAGGTAGTCGCTGAAGGATTTGGGAAAAGCTGTTCATCATCACATTCCTTTGTCGCTCAAGGGATTCTTCAAGCAAGATTTTGAAAAGATCTCCTAGCACATCATCTTTTCTCTTCTGCCATGGGAAGCCATCGGGATTTGCCTAGCTGCTCTTGCAAAGGTTCAACTAGTTCAAGCCCTAAATCCTTATATCCCGACATCGTTGGGGAAATGCAAAGAAAAACAGAGACAGATCAGACTGCTCTGATACCAATGGTCTAAAATTAAACATGAACACAACAATTTATAGATATAACCATAAATATAGAGATGTAGTAGAAATAACAATTAATTTCATTAATATCAGATACTGAAATATTCTTACAAATATAATGGAAATAAAACTAGCTTAAGCGATGTTCGCTTATCTCTGAGAAGAGATGTGGCATGTACACATGTGTGAATTGTGTTACAATGAGGCTTGAAGGCCTATTTATTATTGAGAAACAATTGAAAACCCTAAACATCCAAAAACCTAATGCTAGGAGATGAAGCACCAAAACTATGGGCCTCGTTTGGCTAAATTGATACATCAACTTCCCAAGATCGTAACTTTGCCATACGATCTCTGTTTGATGTGCACAATACCTTGTTAGAAATATCTATCTAAGGACTATAACTTTCGACTATAAACATGAGTTCAAAACTCATGCTTTCCAGTTTTCCAAAAAAGCATCGTTTAGAGCTTCAAAACGGCTCCGGAAGTTTAAGACCCGAAAAACTACCAAAAATAGGAAACTGTGCTACAATTAGGGAAACCAGAAAACTAAAAGAAAACAATTGTGGGGGTCCAAGTGGAATAGGCGAATGGCCACCAATGTCGAGCTGGATCAATAGTGGTGATAGCATGCTCATGGAAATCAATGGACACTATTGGGTACAAGTGTGCTACAATGGCTATGCTCGTGGAGTGCTTTACCAACATACTGTTGCATTTTCTTATTCCTTTTACTGTTGCTAATTGTTACAGTCAGTTTCAACCACCCAAAATGGGATTTTTCATGCTTTCCTTTACCAAGCACATCATTTCTACTAGATTCAAAATAAATTGAAATAAATTCACATCATACCTAATCGGTAGCTCGTCAATAAGGTAGACTTGCAATTCTATTCACTTCTTGTCACAATAAGTCAAATTGGTTCTTGAAAAAATCATCATTTATAAACATATCACATCCAGTTAGCTCAAAACACAACCGTCATAGATCAAAATCATGAAGCACATGTGATCATCATACACCAAAATCATAGATCACATGTAACCATCATAAATTAGAATCATATATCACATGCATAATAAAACTGAAATAAAATATTGATACTTATCCTTTAATCGATCATTTTCTTCTACCTTTGTCCTTCCCATGCACACACCAGATTATTTTCCATACCCGAAAAACACACAGTGCCTTCTCTTCAACCATATACACATACACATAGTGTACACCACACACATACTACCACACACGACATTCAACACCATACAATACATGAGCCTACACTTGATATACAACACATACACCTACACCTGGTGTACAACACAAAACAACACCTACACCTGTTGTACAACAAAACACAATATATACTCCTACATCTAGTGTACAACACAATACACATATGTACACATAATACAACACAATGAGTACACATGCCACAACTACAAAATACACACATGTAGTATCGCATTTACACAACATAGCATGTATGACATGCACACAATACCATATGTACAACATCTACACAATACCATTTGTACACAACACCACCTGCACAACATAGGTTAAACATCACATGTATGTGGCACCACTTGCACAACATGTACACAATGGCACATGTACACCACACCACCTGTACAACATGTACGCAATACCAAATATACACAACACCACATGCAAAACATGTTCATGACACCACATGTACCCACATGCATGACATGTACACAACACTACCTACACACAACACCACACGTACAACATGTACTCAACACCACATGTACAATATTGCACACAACACCATATATACATAACACCACATTTAGAACATGCACAAAATACCATATGTAAATTGTGTATACAACATGTACATAGCACCATGTACACAACCCCGCATATCCAACATGTGCACAACGCCATATGCACACAACATTGCATATCCATCATGCACACAGAATGATATGTACACAACACCGCATATCCAACATGTACATAATACCATCTATACCCAAAATTACATATGAAATATAAACACAACACCATATATACAACAAGCACACAACATCATATGTATACAATATTGCAAATGCTACATGTACACAACACCAATAATGCACATCCTAAGACCACTTGTCCTTACCAAATGACTTTGCTTCTAGTGTCTTATCCATGCTTTTCCTAGCATGTCGCAAAGCACACTACTTTCATTCCACTAATGTATCCCTCAGCATAGCCTGTCCATAAGATACATAGTATAATCACACAATATCAATTCATAACCACATGATATTCACCTCTTAGATTTGTGAGGACTACTCTTCCCACTTGATTCATTGTAATACTAGGAACCTCTTTATGCCATTCACCTGCATAAGCAATCATTCTTCCACAAGAATGATCCCTAACAACCTTGTCAGGCAATGACATAGATACATAGATACATACATATATATAAACATTAGCATAAAAACAATCATGATCCATGATGACACTATCAGACACGACATACATACATACATACACATCAACACAATCATGATGACAACATAATTATAGATATCATAAGGTGAAGGTTAAGAAAACTCCTTTTATCCATGCATGACATGCACAACATTGAGAACAATAGTTCCCAACGTAGCGAAGGCATCTGAGACCTTAGATTTATTTACTTTTATTTTATGTTTCCTTTCTCATGAATATCCTGCCATAGTCCATTTACATCAATGGACCCAACCAATCCAACAAGTTGTCATACTCTTGCCTTGGAAACCACCCTTATACATGCACCGAGCTTCATCTAGGCCTTACATTACATGCTGGGGTTCATCCGACTCTTCCCAAACTCCATTAACTTCCCTCTTTCCCAACCAATTCCCACGACCGACAAAACATAAAAGGAAAGAACAAGGACAAACAAGAAGAAAACACGAAAACCAATATAATACAACACCACGAACAAAGTGGCATAATCATGTGCTAGATGTAATCAAGACCACAAATCAAGTGTAAAGAAATAAAAAAATAAAACAAAAGCACAAGACTAGCAACAAACACCATGATTGAATCCCCATGGTTGCCAATGCTTCCAAAGGAAAACTCAACCTAAGCCTTCTTCAAGATTTCATGGTAGTCTCTTTTGACATCATACTGTCATAACCACATAACTGCTAGTTTATAAATAAATATAACAATATACCAGTTACCTTACCTTGATGTGCCAAGCACGTTGCCTTTTAACTGAACAAGTCCATGCTATCTCTCAAGGAACTTAAATTCCCTTGAAAAATACAACCATAAGTGGAAACTAATTGTTATACCCATCAAATACATGTCAGGAATATAACACATATCCACATAATGTCAAAAAAAATCAAGGTTAACAAGAATTGATGTATGCAAAGCACTCATTCACTTGGAATTCTAGTTTCCAAAGAAAGGCAAAGGAATTTTCACCTAATTCCTTTCTTTTACCTTTTCCTTGTTGCAATTGAGTCTTACTATGGACTCTCAAATAGGAATTTCATCAAACATGTCAGAAATATGCATTCTATAGGTCATAACAACAAATCCAATCATAGGGGTCTTGTACTTATCTGAGAATCACTAAGAAGAATTGATGCCTTATCAAATTAGCTACATTATCATCTATTATGTCTTATATTTAGTCATTTAGAAATCAAAACATGATGAGACCCATACATAATCACTATCATAAAACATGATCATAACCAACATATAACCAATAGAAATAACAAGGATATGACAACCATAAAAACCACATATGAACCAATACATTGACACATAAAATTACCAAGGATAAGGAGCTCTTATTAACAAATACATAGGATGACTAGGTATGGGACTTCCACTAACCACTCGATTATAGACTAGCCTGAACCAAATCTCTCTTTCATCCATTCACCCCAGTGCCATATTCCAAGAATGAATGTGGGATCTCATGAAACACATCCAATAAAACCAAACCATGGTTTCCAAAGGCTAAACGACCTAAACCCTCAACCAATGATTCCACCTCATGATTGGACATCACTAACCATCACCAGATTGGTCTCTAGCCAAGTTTTCCATGGCTCCGGAGTGCTTGTTCCAACCAAGGCTTCCAAGATTAGTAACTCAACCTACAGTTGATACAGGCCTCTAGAGCATTTGTCCAACAAAGGCTCCAGGACTAGTAACTCAACCCACCAAGGGCTCCAAAGAATTTTTCGAAGAAAGGCTCCAGGACTAGTAACTCAACCCAAGTTATTGCAGGGCTCCAGAGTGTTTGTCCAACTAAGGCTCCAAGAACTAATAACTCAACCCACAACCAAAGGAACATGAGAACCAACCAAAAAACAAAATTAAAACCCACAACACCATGACTATCTAGGAAATGACAAGGCTAGGAAAATCCACTGTCAATGTAGGCAATCCTTCATGCCAATGACAGATAATAACCAATAAACCACATGCATATGCCATGCATGCCAAAAACAACAAGAAAATCATACATGCAACTTGGTACCTGCAAGAAAAACCCACTGTAGATGTTGATCACGATGTCCTCTTGCACTTTACTGCTCTTACTTTGCCTTATTGCTCCAAAACCCCAAGTATGCCACACTCCTCCAAGAGTGCTCCAAGAAAACTCCTAGTGTCCAAGAGTATGAGAGAGAGAGAGAATAGAAAGAGAGCTCCACAAATGAACTGACACAAGGTTACCAAATTATCCTCACAAGCCTTTTTATTAAAAAAGCCTCTATTTTGATTCAATTTCCATTATTTTCCTTCATTTTCCTCCTCACAAGCAACCCGTGACTTTTCACCTTCCTTTTTTCCTAGTTTCCATTAATTTCATAAATAAATTCCAAATAATGCCTCATGCCTTTCCAAAGAATTTTTCATTGTATTTGCCAAGTCCTTAGCCATAATAAACCAAATGATCTCCCACTAGGATGTTTTTCCCACCATTCAACTTGGAATATGTGTCCCATGCCCTTGGTCTTATTTTTTTTACATGACTTTTTACCAGGGTTGTTACATCTTCAGCCTTGCCTTGCCATTTTTGGATAGTCATGGTGTGATGAGTTCTCTTGTATTTGGTTGAGTTGGATTGCCAGATGGTTTTGAAACTAAGTGAGGTGGTCTCTGAAAGAAAGAACACAAGGCATAGGAATCCCTACCGGTGAAGGTGGGATTACAGTAAATCCATATTTTCTGTGCCTCGATGGGCCTAGGAATCCTCGACTGGTGAATGGTGGGATATACGTTAAAGACCTGAGGTGTTTTCCCTTTGTCAGGCATAGGAATCCTTGATCGGTGAATGGCGGGAGATACAGTACATGCTCAAGGTTGGAGTCTTTATTAGGGATAAGAATCCTCGATTGTTGTATGTCTGGATATATGGTAAATCCTAGAGACTAGGAGATAGGATATTCCTCACGGTGTAGGTGGAGAATCGGTGACATCCATTGTAGTTGAGGACCTAGTGATCTAGTGGGGATTGTGGTAAATTGTGAGGAAACTTGGTTTGGTTTGGTTTTGAGTCCCACATTCATGCTTGGAATATGGCATGGGGGTGATTGGATGAAAGAATGATTTGGTTCAACCAAACTATGGTCGGGTGGTTTGTGGAAGTTCCAAACATGGTTGGATTTTGTATTAATTAATAACAACTTCTTCTCCTTGGTATTTCATGTTTAAACACACTGGTTTATATGCAGATTTTATGGCTATTATATCCTTGTTATTTATGCTAGTTATATGTTGGGTATGATTATGTTTTATGACATACTTGATGTATGACTTACATCATGTTTTGATTAGTAATGCAAAGTACAATGAGTACATGACCTAATATATGATAATGCAACTATTTTGATATGGAAACAATGCCTCTTTATGAATCTCAAGTAAGTATGAGAATCCTATGCTCAGATATGTTGTTATGACCCGTAGATTGCATATTTGTGACATTTTGATGAAATGATGGCTAGTAGGGGTCCGGTCAAGTCCTTACAGAAGTGCCACAATAGTACCATTGTTTCACTATCATTTATCATTCCTGAAAGTTTCATGAAGTTCTAGGCAGTGGCATGAGTCATGGCCCTAAAAAAGAGGCGCACAATCTAGGGTCGTTGGCTGAGAATTGCCTAGAAAATTCCACAATTATTGGCATGCCTTGCTATGTGAGCGACTGGAAGGCTTTGATCGCATGCATGCCTTGTCATGTGAGCGACTAAGGCCCGAGGAAAATAAAAATGATAAGTTGTCTCAGAGGTTAAGCACCTGGAAGGGTTGGTTACCTCCTAAAGGTTATGTAGCTCTTGAGGAAGGCTAGTTTGGTTGTGTTTTGTTGGTTCCAATTCCTTAATTGTACTTGGATATTTGAATCACATCATGGTAGCCTCTCGTCACATGTTTACCCCAGTGGACCGGTTAGCTTGGGTAAATGTGGGAGGAGGGTGTTAAAACTTTTCATAGCTTCAAACAATTGAATGATTATTTTAAACATGGACATGAGACAAAAGCACAAAGAATCATATTATGTGTAGTTTTGAAAAATTTAGAGAATGAAAACTTTCTCTAAATAACCATATAAAGTTATGGTTTTTCATAATAAAGAAAATTAAAACTTTATAATGAAATATAAATGGACGTATTAAACGTTTGTTTTTGGGGTTAGGTAACCTATTATGAAACAATTTTCAAGGAATGTTAAAATTACATCTGATGTCACATATGTTAAAACCATGTTGTAAAGTGTCAATTTAAAAAATAAGGGTAATAGCTACAATGTTGCATAGTCTCTACCTCTATTGTTAATTAATTGATTAAAAGTTGTGTAGAGTGTGGAGAATACTTTGTACAATGATAAATTTCTGCACAATGAAATTTATCCGCACACAACTCTCCACACATTGAAATCTCTCCCCACAAAGCTCTTTGCACAATGCAAGCTTTATACACAAATATCTCCACCTATCTTGCTATGAATGTCGCTCTACACAGTTCTTATCCATTTTTTTTTGTGAAGTGGTCTATGTTCATTAAAGATTAGATTAGGCTTGACCTGTGGCTTGAGAAATAGCAACCCAAGGGAATCTAAGCTGTCAAAATCACCTAAGAATTGCACTAGTCATGGGCCAAAACAACCCTTAACATGAATGGATTTTTTACCACAAATTTTTGAACCGATGACCTTCACTAATCTAGGTGGTTCCAGAAATGCTCCAAATTCAAAAGTGGCTTTGGAAAAGCTCAAAAATAAAAGTTGTAAGATTGAAGTGAAACTAAGGTTAGATCGAAGATCTCGTTGCAAGATTTCTAATGGTGCAAACAAAACCTCAATCCAATTTCGTATGTGAAAGTTATGGCCAGTCAACTTTTTGGTCAAATTAGGCCCATTTGCACCCACTAACGAGGCAACAATTTGGAACATATTGGCGATGGATTCTAGAGGCCGAAATGGGCAAATTTGTCACCTCTTTTATTTTTCCAGTTACCCTTAAAATATGCCTACAAGTTTTTCTGCAATGTGTTTTTTTAATATATAAAAGAATATAAATATGGGGTGGTGGGCTGCCACCCCCACAATCCCCAACCCATATTTAAATTACATATAATTTGGTCAGTGGGTGATCAAACACCACTGAACCCAATATATATATATATATATATATATATATATATATATATCTGTTTTATATATTGGCTAACAACCTTATCAAAGTGGCACCAAACGAGGGGCCGACGGGGATGGAACTTGTCCGACCCAGTGGGTCAGCCACCAACGACGACCCCATTACAAACAAACTCCAAAATTGAATTAAACACCGAAAAAATTGGAAGAGGCCCAAGGGCTTGACCATGGGACCTCCGTCAACCAAAAACAACATTTACCAATAGTCCAATAGGCCTTACGTTGTAAAATCTCCCTATATTCTTTATTTAAACCAAATTTCATTCATTTGTTGATAGAGCAAAGGAGTGCACGAAACCGAGAGTGCACAGGGATGCCAAGGCAATGGAACCTTTCCTGGCACAACTTCCGAGATGAATATTCTCTGGTGTAGGAGAGGAATCTTTACATTCCCTTGGAGGCTAATTTTTGACAAGGGCAAAAGTATATGAACTTTATACTCAATTTACTTAGTTTTCTGCAAGGAATCTGATCGTGTAATCAGTTTCCTCATTTGAGAAGCAAATCTTCAGTTGACTTGTAGGGAGAAATCTTTGTGGAATCTTGAGGAATCTAAAATATTCTCTTGGGGCCAAATTTTCAACATGACAAAATCATGCCAACTTTATACTCAAATGAACCAAAATTTCGCCACGAGTTAGATGGCATGATTGGCTTTCTGATTTGAGTAGTAGATATTCAACAAGCTTACAAAGGGGAATCATTATGGAATATTGATGAATCTAAAATATTCCCTGGGGGCCAAATTTTGATAGTTTCAGAACCAGGATGAATTTATACTCATTTTACTCAGTTTTTCACAAGGAGCGCAATGGTGAAGTTATATTTTTCATCTAAGTAGCATAACTCCAGTCAACTAGCGAGAAGGAATATTTAGGGAATATTTTAGATTCTTGAGGGTCCAGATTTCGATGTTGTTAGAAAGGGGATGAGTTTATATTCATTTGACATGATTTCACACTAGGAATTCGATGGTGCAGCCATTTCTTCAGCAGAGGCATTACAAGAAAAAAGGTCATTGGTGAGGGTCATGCCTATGACAAACCTTTAAGGTCCATCACCAGTGTCGCATATGGTGATGGTCTTTAAAAAAACATTGTCGTAAGTGTATATAGTGATGGTCCTTTAAGGTTTGTCACCAAAGCCATTTTCAATGACACTTTTGGTGAGGGTTGTTAAAGGCCCGTCACTAGTGATCCCTTTGGTGACACTTTTAGGGAGGGTTGTTAAAGGCCCATCACTAATTCTATCTTTGGTGACACTTCTAGTGACGATATTTTATTGACTATCACCAATGATATTTTTATTTAATTTTGGTGACGGTAAATAAATGTTCGTCATCATTGGTCATTCCAATGAGTTTTTGATGATGCTTCATGCCTGTGACAGACCTTTAAGGTCTGTCACCAATGTCACATATGATGACAGTCTTAAAAAAATCGTTGTTGTAAGTGTATATAGTGATGGTCCTTTAAGGATTGTCATCAAAGCCATTTTCTATGACACTTTTAGTGAGGGGCCTGTCAGCAATTATCTCTTTGGTGACACTTTTGGTGAGGGTAGTTAAAGGTCCATCACTAATTCTCTCTTTGGTGACACTTCTAGTGACGATGTTTTATTGACCCTCACCAATTATCTTTTTGGTTACTTTTTGTGATGCTCAAAAATGTTCATCATCATTGATCATTCCAATGAGTTTCTGATGATGATATGTACCTGTTACTATAATCTTTTGTCAAAATATAATGATTTAAGACCATTGTTGTGGATTCTTTTTCATTATGTGTCCAAGGTCATAGTGGTTATAATAGTCAGTCAATTTGTTAGGAAGTAATTAGTGTGTATCATTTCCCTCAAGTCATAAGAATATAGTTGTCCTATGAGTCAACACATGATTCATCTCTATTAGGTTTATTATCTAGCAAATTTCCTTTAAATAAAGTTCCACTAGTGTGTAGGAACTATATCATTTAATACATAATCAAGCTCTGTCGATTCTATTAATGAGAGAGATCTAGCACTCCTCAACCCTCATGGCACACCTTAACATGCTTTGGAATAGTACACTAACATTCCTTGGCACCTCGCATGTCTTGGAACATCTTTGTACTTGGAACATCTTTATACCTAGAACAGTTTGCCATAAGTAGGACGCCCAAGTGTTAGGACTCCAAATTGACCATTTTTGACCTTGTATTTTTGCTATAATATTACCCTTTTTCAGTCCATAAGTTGAAAGCTTTGATTACATAATGACCTAATCATCCCAAGGTATGAAGAAACTCTCTGCATGACTATATGTTTAATTATTCATTACATATTCATGTTATCTTTATAATTATCTTTGGAAAAGTTAACCAAGTTGCTAAGTAACCGTTGAACTGTCTAAAGTCTGCAGAAATTATAATTCATAGTTGCTGTAACACCAGAAACAACAACTACGTAGTTGCTGCAACACCAGAAACAAAAACTACGCAGTTGCTGCAGCACCAGCAACAACAACTATCTAAAGCAGGGAAAACATTATTTTGCAACAACTGGAATACCGGAAATAACAAACAACAACTATCAGAAGATCGCCAGAGTTTCATGCTGACACAGCACGATCAAAAACTGTCCAGAAAGGGTAAAACACAGTTACAGTTGCTAAAACACCAGGAACAACATGAGCTTACTAAATCAGCAACAATAGGGAAGCGGCAAAGGATAGTACGAGGATTCCAAGAAGACGGTTGAAGTTTGGTTACTAGCTGTGTAACAGTAAGAGACCCAAGAAAGAATATACCGTCACACTGTTGTAATAGCATCCTGTAATAAGGATGGATTTCTTATTTTTGACAAAAAGGTTTAACGGAATGAACTATGATAGTCTATTATAATAGATGTCTCCTCTATAAAGAGGAGACATCTACATGAGAAGAGGGGGGAGTGTAAGGAAAATTTTGAAAAAAAAAAAGCAAGTCTGAATCTTTATTGTAACTGGACATTTTGGTAGATGAATAAAAAGTTGTTCAGAGCATTTAATCCAGCATTTGCGTTCTGGGGAATCTTGTGAGAGGGACAGGGCCCACCTTCTTCACAAGATTCACCCATTTATTTTATGTTAGTGTGTGAGTGTGTTTGGCAATTTCCTTTTTGTTGGTACTCTGTTTGGATTCTGTAGCATTACCTCTGATAATTTCCTTTTGTTGTTACTCTATTTTGTTAATTGATTGATGTTGTAAAAGAATACTTCACCGGTGAATTAGAATTACAGTGTGTATTAGCAATCTGGTTACAGGGGCAGGTGCTGAACATCCTTACCTTGAGGATAGGGTCCTGATCCTCTGCTAACAGAGCAACCATCACTTTTCTTTTCAGATTTGTATTCTTAGTTAACTGCTTTCATTTTATCTTTGTAATATACTGTAACTGTTATAACATAGAGTAAGGAGTTTGACAGAAACAGAATTGTGTATACTACAACTTTTAATGCTTTTAGAATTAAGTACATACAGTACGAGGTCACCTTTGAAATAAAAGGACTTTCCCAGGTTGACAAATTAATGTGGTACTTGACTGTTTAATCGATAAACAATTCAAGTAGCCAACATTTTGGCGCCGTTGCCGGGGAAGGCGATTAGAGATTTTAAAAGCATTAATGATTTCTTTTTAAGAATAACAGGTGCATGAGAGGACGCAGGAAACCTAATTTCACAGGCGGCAAAGGCGGAGGAGGAAGAAAAACCTTTATTGATGAAATTATCTCAAAGGCCGAGACATCACAGAGGACAAGTTCCCGGAGACCTCAGATCCAGTATTCCTCACAAACAGATCGACAGACAGAAGGAATTACTAGGACCTGAAAGGAAGATGGAAGTACCAGAATACACTGAGGAACCGGTAGAAGAACCTGAAGAGACAGAAGATACAGAAGATAAAGCAAGCGATTCAGGAAAAAGACCAATGGAGGATAACAGAGCAGAAGGAAGGGGGGAAAACTCACTCTCTACCTTGGAGTTCCCTATTGGGGAGCTCCCGAGAGGAGCGACCCCTATGAAGAACATTCCACTTTCAGCATTACCCAACTTTCATGGGTTATCCTCTGAAGACCCGGATGAATTCCTCTTTGAATTCGATATACTATGTAGGAGTTATGATTATGTGAGCCCTAATCAGAAACTAAAACTGTTTCCAGCAACACTGAAAGGGAATGCGTTAAGGTGGTTTATGAGCTTAGGAGCTCAGGCAATCACTACCTGGGATCAGATGAAAGAAAGCTTTCTGGCCAAATATCAGGATTACTGCCGAACAAGAGAAAGGAAGGAAGAGTTGTTTAAAATGGTTCAGAAGGAGGACGAGAATCTGGAAGACTTTGTGGAAAGACTGCAGTATAATCTGCAGCGGTCTGACCACCCTAACATGAGTAAATATATTCTGAAAACAATATTGCTGAAAGGGGTACGAGATGACTGCTTGGACATGTTGAATATGCTGGGAAAAGGGGACATTTCCAAGGAACCTTTTGATGAAATTATCAACCTCTGCATGAGATGTTCAAGAAGAGCAGTAAGCAGATCAAAAAGCAGGGACAATGTATATTCAAGAGTCCAGAAGTCAGCAAGTGGAGGAGTAACAAGGGCTGAAATAGGTAATTTGTTGGAAGAATTTAAAACTGAGATGTTAAGCTCTTTTGCTTCACAAATTGATGCTCTGCAGGTAAAGAAGAAACATGCAGAAGTAGAAGCTACCCTAGCTATTTTTTGTTCCAAATGCAGAGAAAAACACCCACTCAGGGAATGCCCACTAGATAAGGTACCAATCTGCATGATCTGTGAAAAGGACCATGAGACCCAGTAATGCCCCTCTCTGCCTGGAATAAAAGCAGCATTGCAGTCAACTGAAGAAAAGGCTGAAGCAGTGTACCTGATGACACAGAGGAGGCAATGGCCACAAAGACAAGGTATGAATTCTAACATAGCATTTAGTCTTTGGAATAATCATTCTCCTTTTCAAACAAATTACCCACCCATGAACCAAATGCAGTACCCACCCTTTAACAAAATGAATTTTCTACCCATGTAGCAACCAAGTCTTCCTTTTCCTGATCCTACCATATGGAATCCTTGGGCTCCCCAGCAACCGTATTTTAATCAATGGAATCCGAACTGGGCAGCCCAACAGATGCCATTTCCTCAGCATCAACAGTCTCTTTCCTTACCATCCAATACTCCTCCGAATAACCAAGAAATTAGACCACAGCTGCCTGTGCAACCCAACCCCAACCCAAATAACAATAAAGCCCTGCAAGTAATTGATATTCAAAATTAGCCTGTCTCCCCCATGCAATGTAATGATATCCATCTTCGCTCAGGGAGAATTGTTGAACCCATCATTGATGACATTACTGACTCTGATAAAGAGGAAGTTAGAAAAGAAAAACCAGCTAGCAATAATGATGAAACAGTTGAATCAGAATCTAACAACAATGATCAAACAGCAGATCCGCCATTCCCTGAACGTCTAGCTATCACTAAAACACTTGAGCAACCTGCTTTTAACCTTTTAGGTGAACTACAAAATTTATATGTTAAAATTCCATTGTTGCAAGCGCTAAGAGATGTTCCCATTTATGCTAGGACTGTTAGAGATATCTGCATAAAAAAACCTGGAAGAAAAACTAAGGACCCCCTCACAGTTCATGTGATGGGAGAACTGACTGCTTTAATGACAGAAAAAGATCCTCCTGTGAAATATGGTGACCCTGGTCACCCTACAGTAACAGTTCAGGTTGGAAAAACCTTTGTCTCTAAAGTTCTAGTAGATTTAGGTGCTGCAATAAATATTATGACACTTGAAACAACACAATTGCTTCAGTTAAAAAACTTTATTAGGGAAACTCCAACCATCCTAGAGTTGGCTGATCGCTCTACAATTAGACCTGAAGGGGTCATTGAAGATCTAATAATTTCTGTAGAATCCTGGAATTACCCAGCTGACTTTGTGGTGTTACAAACTAAAACAAAGTTGGGGGGTCATCCGCTGATTCTAGGAAGACCTTAGCTGGCTACAACGGACGCTTTCATCAGCTGTAGATCAGGATCAATGACCATCTCTAATGGGCAAGAAACCAAACAGCTTACCCTTTATCCTCATGCTACACCCATGATTAATAATGACAATTCTGTATGGGTAGATTATGAGGATGAAGAAACCCAACCTATCTTGACTATCGGACAAGCTTTAACTTTCAAAGACTCTACCGAAGATGAATTAATCAGCAGCTTCATTTCTGAACCTTCTTCGATCAGCCCAGAAATGTATAATCACTTCACTACAATCTTGGAACCAGAATCTCAGCAGAACCTGAAAGATAAAAATTTATCTCAGACAACAGTAGGCAGCCCCTCCAAAAGTACAACAATAGAAATTGAGCCTGGAAAAACATTAAATATAAATCCTAACTTAACGGATAATGAAAAAAAACAGTTAATAAAGTTACTCCGGGAAAATAAAGAAGCATTTGCATGGGATTATACAGACATGAAGGGGATCTCTCCTGAGCTATGCACTCACCGCATTTATATTAAAGAAGGATCCCGCCCAGTCTGTCAACCCCAGCGGCGGATGAATCCCAATCTAAGGGAAATTGTGAAGGAGGAACTTCAAAAAATCTTGAATGCAGGATTTATATACCCTATATCTGATAGTGAGTGGGTTTCCCCACTTGTAATTGTACCCAAGAAAAATGGCAAATGGAGAGTATGTGTGGATTACAGAGCTCTGAATAAAGCCACCCAGAAAGACCATTTCCCTTTACCATTCATTGATCAGGTATTAGATAATTTGGCAGGTAAGAAATTCTTTTCATTTTTGGACAAATTTAGTGGATACAATCAGATTAAGATTGCACCCCAAGACCAGGACAAGACCACGTTTACTAGCCCATGGGGGACTTTTGCTTACAGGGTTCTTCCATTTGGGCTATGTAATGCTCCAACAACATTTCAAAGAGCAGTGATAGGGATTTTTTCTGATATGCTAAATGATTCCTTAGAAATATTTATGGATGACTTTACTCCTTATGGAGTGACTTTTGAAGATGCACTGCAGAATCTTGAAAAAGTACTTAAGCGATGTGTAGAAGCACACCTTGCCTTAGCACTGAAAAATGTCATATGATGATGAATCAAGGTATTGTATTGGGTCACTTCATCTCATTCCTAGGAATTCAAGTCGATCCAGCCAAAATACAGGTAATTCAGACCCTCCCTATCCCCAAAACACAAACTGATGTAAGAAGCTTTTTAGGACATGCTGGATACTATAGAAGATTTATCAAGAATTTTTCCAAAATAGCTTCTCCTCTATTTGTGCTATTAACAAAAAATGATGAATTTAAGTGGACTGATGATTGTGAAAAAGCATTTAATGAACTTAAACATCAGTTGTCTACAGCTCCCATTTTGAGAGGACCTGATTGGACACTACCCTTTCATATATCCTCTGATGCCTCAGATACTGCAATTGGAGCTGTCTTGGGTCAAGAAGAAAATAGTCTTCCCTATGCCATTTATTTTATCAGTAAGAATATGACACCAGCTGAACTGAATTACACAGCCACTGAGAAGGAATTCCTAGCAGTCATTTATGCCATTGATAAGTTTCGACACTATATTACTGGCTACACTACTTTTGTGCATACTGATCACTCGGCCATTAAATATCTAATGAATAAATCAGTTACAAATGCCCGAGTTACCAGATGGTTATTATTATTACAAGAATTTGATATCACAATTGTAGATAGGCCAGGAAAAGAAAATGTAGTTGCTGATTTCCTTTCTCGATTAAAAACTGATGAAAATATTCCAGTAGATGATTCTTTTCCTGATGAATATTTATTTGCAGTATCTGCTCACTCACCTTGGTATGCAGACATTGCCAACTATTTAGTTGCAGGAAAGTTGCCGTCACACCTATCACACAGAGAAAAAAGAAAGATCATCCAGCAAAGTGCTAGGTACAGCTGGATAAGCGGGTGTCTTTTCCACACAAGAATTGATCAGGAAATCCGGAGATGAATTGGTGAAGATGAAATTTATGATGTATTAAAAGCTTGTCACAATGGCCCTTGTGGAGGGAATTTTGCAGACAAAAGAACAGCACACAAGGTACTCATAATGGGTTATTATTGGCCCTCACTCTTCAAAGATGCAAGGAAATATGTGAAGGCTTGTGATAGCTGTCAAAGAATGGGCCAGCCTAATTACAGGGATGAAATGCCACTCAATCCCCAGGTAACTCTTGAAACTTTTGAGAGATGGGCATTAGATTTCATAGGTCCCATTAATCCCCCATCCAATCAAAGAGTATACATATTAGTATGCCACAGATTATATGACTAAATGGGTAGAAGCTAAGGCACTCCTTAAAGCTAATGAAGAAGCAGTACTGACATTTTTATTTGAAGAGATCTTTGTTAGATTTGGAGTGCCTAGAGAACTAGTCACGGATGGAGGACCTCCTTTCAACTCTCATGGCTTCAAGGATACACTTCAGAAATATCATATTAAGCACAAAATGACTACACCTTATCACCCCCAAGAAAATGAGCAGGTAGAAAGCACCAATAAAGTCATAGAAGCTATTTTGACAAAAACAATAAAGGAGAATAGAAGGGACTGGTTTCAAAGGTTGCCTGAGGCATTATGGGCCTATAGAACTACTTGGAGGAATACTACGGGTTTTCACCTTACGAATTGGTTTTTGTAAAAAACGTTGTTTTCCCTGTAGAATTTGAAATCAAAACTTTAAGAACTGCCTTAGCTGTTAACCTTGACTTGACTAATGCACAGACAGCCAGGTTGTAGCAACTTCAGGAATTGGATGAGAAGAGACTGGATGCCATCCATCAAACAACCATGATACATCAACAAAGAAGCAGGTGGCATGACAGAACCATCAAACAAAATCAGTTCCAGAAAGGTAACTGGGCTCTACTCTATGACTCCCGTTTCGAGAATTTCCAAGGTAAGTTAAGAACAAGGTGGTTAGGGCCTTATGAAGTGGATGCTGTTTTTCCAAATGGGACAGTCTATCTTTTAACAATTGATGGAAGCAGAACACCACTACTAGTGAATGGGTATCGACTCTGTTTATATCAGCGGCCTGTTTCTAAAGATGATTTTAAAGCTACTTGCATGGCAAATAAACACTATGCTTCCCTAGGGGAACTTGCTGTCCCTCAAGGCACTTAAATTTCTGTTTATTTATGCATTTTTTTTAGATTAGATATTCTTTTTAACTAATAATCCCTGCCAAGGGTTGCCATATTACAATTCATTATTTTTCAAATCTTAGCTTTGGAAAAGGGCTGAGAACAAAAGCTTCAAAGAGATCACTTTGCGGACTTGGGAACCTCATTACTACAACACCATTTCCCGCTGCTACAACACCACTCTCGTTGCTGCAACACCATTTCCCGTTGCTGCAACATCATTTCCTGTTGCTGCAACATCACTCCCGTTGTTGCAACACCATTTCCTGTTGCTGCAACATCACTCCCGTTGCTCCAACACCAACTCCCGATCACTGCAACATCATCCCCATTGCTGCAACACCAACTCCCGTTGCTGCAACACCAACTCCCATTGCTGTAACACCACTTCCCGATGCCGTAATGCCTTTTTCAGTATTTCTCTCATTTATAGAAGCACCAGTTTCTCCACTTCAGCGTCCAAGAAATGAATTATCATTTTCATTTTCTACCAAAAGAACCAGCCATACACTATGATGATTACAATCCTCCACTATTACTTCCCGTCAGCATTAAAAATCGCCGGTATTCTCATACTGTTAGATCCGCTTTAATCATTGTGAATCCAGCAAAAGACAAGAAAAGACTTTTCGATGCAACAACTAAAAAGGTAAAACATAAAGGTACGCATGATTATGTATGGACATTAAATAATAGTTAATGTGGAGACGTTGATAGGACTACCGAATAATTGTACTTCCAATCATATCACTTACTCGTAGCTTTTTGGGGGGGATTACCAAAGCGCCGTCATAATTGTATAGCACGCCAACTGCCGCTGCCCTTAACTCTCCCGGTAATATGTAAAAGTCATCTCATCATGGCATGTTACCATTTGCAACGATTTACTCTGGACTGAACTCGGAAGCTCGGCTCTGAACTGAGAATTTTCACTGAAACAACAGCTATCAGAGGAAATCTCATCACATACGAACCTGGCACAACAACACTTCTTCAGCTCTACCCCGAGGTTTATCAAATCTTCCTGCAAGTGGGATGGCTAGAGTATTTTAGGAGACTTCCAGACTTCGACGCACAACAAGTCCTTGAGTTTGCATGCAATTTAACAGAGGGGTTTTCCGTTGTTTAGGCGGTTCAAATTCCAGTCACAGAGGAAGTCATAGCCCAAGTTACCGGGCTACCAGCTAATGGCATGCGATGGTTCAGTAGGAAGCACCTGATCCTCAATGCGCAACAGGATTTTCTTCAACCAGCGAGCAGGTGGAACCCAAGGGCAAAGGCGTAGCACTCCAATCACTGCCTCAACCATGGCCGAAAATCGTTGAGTTTGTAAAGCAATACTTGACATGCGAAGGCCGGTACCAGGTAATTTACCAGCACGATTTCGTCTTGTTGAATCATTTGAGGCATGGTCAGTTGATAAATATGACATATTATCTATTGGGATGTCTTAAAAATATGTCACGTTACACTGTCAACGCAAAGCGTCCGCTCCATTCCTTGAAACACCATCGTCTAGCTCAATTGTTGATAAATAGAGGCCTTGCCTTAAATAACCCCCCTCCCCTCATAAATCCCCATCAAGAAGCAGAAATCCCTCAGCCAAAGCAGGAAATTCCTCATCAGGAAGAGGAAATTCTTCACCAAGCTGAGGACATACCTCAGCAGGATGAAGAAATCCCTCAGCAAAAAAATGATATTCTAGAACAAATGCCCGAGGAAATCCTCCAGCAAGCGCCCCCACAAGTTGCTGAAAATGTACAATCAGCAGTAGAAATACCCATGGAAACAACCCCATCCCCTAATAATACCAACCCATCCATTCCCATACTTGGTATTTCTACCGATGACTCTGATGATAACATCCCTATTACCCTTCTCAAACGAAAAATGCAGCAGAAAAATGAAACCCCACCGAAAAGAAGAAGAACTAGGGCTTCGGCTAAAGCAGCTGCTATTTCCGCCACTGCCCCTATTTTAAAGAAAGCTGGCCTAAAAAGAAAAATTTCTGAATTCCCTACTTCTCTGCCCAAGCAAAGGACTCGGTCGTCTGTAATAGCTGAATCCCCTAGCCACACCCTCCCCAGCTCCCCACCCATCATGTTAAAAACCCGTACTCCCACCAGCCCTGGAAACTCCTCTCCATCACCCTCGGGGGCTGAGATGCAGAGTGTTCATAGTGTCGTGACATTATCTTTTGAGACCGCTGTCACACAAGAACCAGCTGCCAACACCCAAGGTAATATTGGCCAAGTGGCTGCAACACAAGAAACAACCACTACCCCACCAGGTGACACACAAGAACCCCCTGTTGGGGGTATAAATGTTCAAATGAATGCTGAAACACAACCTCTGCCTCCACTGGAACCTGCAGTTTCACAAGTTCAACCTACCATATCTGCCTTGCAGGAAGAAATTGAATTTCTGAAATCCCAAATTCAGGATTATATGGAGGAAATAATAAGGGTCAAAGAAGCTTATCAAAATGAGAGAAACTTGCACATTTTAGCACAGGTAGCATCTACAGCGGAGAGGAGTAAAGAGAGTGAGTATATGTGCGCCGAGTGTGGTGAGCTCTACACTCAAGCAGGATACAAGATAGTTGCAGTACCAGTGACTGGAGTCATTACAGAATCTTCTGCTGTGGTGGTTGAAATGAAAGAACCTGCTGTTACACAAACTGCAGAAGCAAAAACAGAACCACCACAACCCTCTGCTGAAACAGAAGAACCTGCTGTAACACAAGAACCATTAGGTTCTCCAGAAACTGTGCAGGAGCAAACAGAAGAACTTGCTGTAACACAAACTGTGCAGGTGGAAACAGAGCAACCTGCTGTAACACAAGAACCAGCAGGTTCGCCAAAAACTATGCAGGTGGAAACAAAGCAACCTTCTGTAACACAAGAACCAGCAGGATCGCCAAAAACTATAGAGGTGGAAACAGAGCAACCTGCTATAACACAAGAACCAGCAGGATCTCCAAAAAGTGTAAAAGAATTAGAAGGGCTTGTTGTAACACAGGAATCAGCAGGGAATGAAGAAGAAGACATAAAGTCACCCCGGCCTACCCAAATTGCTATAGAACAAAAAGAAGAAGCAGTTACACAGGAATTAGCAGGGAATGAAGAAGAAGACATAAAGTCATCCCAGCCTACCCAAACTGTTATAGAACAAGAAGAAGAAACATTAGCTGGAAATGGAAAAGAAGACATCGAATCACCCCGTCCTACTCCAATTATCACAGAGCAGAAAATTCTTGTTGATGCCTTTACACAAACAGAATCTCCCTCTGTCAATGATGCATGCATAGAGACCACTAGTTTTCAAGAATTAAAAGGAAAATGGTGGAGAGAATATGAGCTGTCACAAGGCAAAGCATTCCAACAGCAAAAGGGAATCTGGTTCAATTATGCATATAAGAACTGGGAAGCACTTGAGCAGTCTAGAGCTCAGTACAAAGAAATTAAGGAACTAAAAGCTAGACTATCCCAGATGTTTGAGTTGGTTCAAAGAATACTTGCCACAAGGAAACCCTCTTTCAACTATGCAACATTTTTAAGGGAACGACTAACATTCTTACAGATAAAGGCAGTTAGAGATGGTAGACCTCATCAGGTGATTACATGAGAACAATTTATTGAAACCTTTGCAGAGGCACCCAAAAATGATCAGAATTTGTTGTGTGAGCTTTATCTCCACAACGAAGCCATGTCTGAAGACAGAAAAATGAATATACTCCCTCTTTGTGGTGACATCCAACTCAGAGCTTTCATTTCCTTTCTAGCCAACCAACTCACTTGGCAAAACATCTTCATCTCAGCACAACACAATGAACAAAACTGCCTCCTTTGGATTAGGGCTGAACCTCAAAATGCAGCCACTTTCATTGCACAACACCAAAGAATGTTAAGTGAACCTGGAATGACTGATCACATTAGGCAACTACAAGCATTGGTCCTGCGAGATTGCCAACACTATGTGAGAACGAAGGCACCTTTGGCTATTAAAGCCAACAACCTATTCTGGGAAAACTGTCCCAAGGAAAGGCAAGAGTATCATCCCTACAATCCACCTAATTTACAAGCAGAAATCTCAAGGGTACCTTACTATGTTAGATGTATGGAACAATGTGCTGAAAAGTGGATTGGCTACAGATTTAAATTTCCACTTTTATGGTTATCGGGTCAGCAATACAAGGGTCAGTTTGGATTATCCAAAAAGGAAGAGGCGACATCATGGAGGCAACTACAGACTGTCTGTGGGTTCAGAGACAAGTTTGATAACACTTTCTATAGCTACTGTCTCAGTAATTTACACTGTTCATCCCAGTACTCCGACTCAGATTCAGAGTAAGAATTGCATGAGGACATGCAATCCCTTCAGTTGGGGGGGATGTTAGGACTCCAAATTGACCATTTTTGACCTTGTATTTTTGCTATAATATTACCCTTTTTCAGTCCATAAGTTGAAAGCTTTGATTACATAATGACCTAATCATCCCAAGGTATGAAGAAACTCCCCGCATGAGTATATGTTTAATTATTCATTACATATTCATGTTATCTTTATAATTATCTTTGGAAAAGTTAACCAAGTTGCTAAGTAACCATTGAACTGTCTAAAGTCTGCAGAAATTATAATTCATAGTTGCTGTAACACCAGAAACAGAAACTACGCAGTTGCTGCAACACCAGAAACAACAACTACGCAGTTGCTGCAGCACCAGCAACAACAACTATCTAAAGTAGGGAAAACGTTATTTTGCAACAACTGGAATACCGGAAATAACAAACAGCAACTATCAGAAGATCGCCAGAGTTTCATGCTGACACAGCACGATCAGCAACTGTCCAGAAAGGGTAAAACACGGTTACAGTAGCTAAAACACCAGGAACAGCATGAGATTACTAAATCAACAACAATAGGGAAGCAACAAAGGATAGTACGAGGATTCCAAGAAGACGGTTGAAGTTTGGTTACCAGCTGTGTAACAGTAAGAGACCCAAGAAAGAATATACCATCACACTATTGTAACAACATCCTGTAATAAGGATGGATTTCTTATTTTTGACAAAAAGGTTTAACTGAATGAACTATGACAGTTTATTATAATAGATGTTTCCTCTATAAAGAGGAGACATCTACATGAGAAGAGGGGGGAGTGTAAGGAAAATTTTGAAAAACAAAAGCAAGTCTGAATCTTTATTGTAACTGGACATTTTTGCAGATGAATAAAAAGTTTTTTTGAGCATTTAATCCAGCATTTGCGTTCTGGGGAATCTTGTGAGAGGGACAGGGCCCACCTTCTTCACAAGATTCACCCATTTATTTTATGTTAGTGTGTGAGTGTGTTTGGAAATTTCCTTTCTGCTGGTACTCTGTTTGGATTCTGTAGCATTACCTCTGATAATTTCCTTTTGCTGATACTCTGTTTTGTTAATTGCTTGATGTTGTAAAAGAATACTTCACCGGTGAATTAGAATTACAGTGTGTATTAGCAATCTGGTTACAGGGGCAGGTGCTGAACATCCTTACCTTGAGGATAGGGTCCTGATCCTCTGCTAACAGAGCAACCATCACTTTTCTTTTCAGATTTGTATTCTTAGTTAACTGCTTTCATTTTATCTTTGTAATATACTGTAACTGTTATAACATAGAGTAAGGAGTTTGACAGAAATAGAATCGTGTATACTACAGCTTTTAATGCTTTTAGAATTAAGTACATATAGTACGAGGTCACCTTTGAAATAAAAGGACTTTCCCAAGTTGCCAAATTAATGTGGTACTTGACTGTTTAATCGATAAACAATTCAAGTAGCCAACACCAAGCACATGTTGGCATGACCTAGCATATCATAGCACTCCCATATCATGTGTTGGCATGTATTGTAGTCCCTATCATGCCCTGGAATAACTTGGCATAATATTGCATTGACAAACATTAACACTTGGCACACATTGGCACTTGGCATGTATTGGAACATATTATTAGTGTGCCTAGCATGCCACTTTCGAAAAAGATAAAGTCTCGACTTACTAACCCTCTTATGTGTTCATTTACTTGCATTTTAGCTTGGTTATTCCTTTTGTTGCCTTGAAACTCATTAACGCATATTGGCATACTTTGGCTCCCTGCACATCTTAGCATGTCTTAGCAACTAGAATGCCTTGGCACTATTTCGCACATGTTAGCACACCCCGGAACTACCTAGCACAAAGACTATTCAATCCATAAGGGATTCCTATCATGTTCATTCCATAAGGTATTTCCTTAAGACTGTGACAAATCTGCGTATAAGAATAGGGGTCGTGACCCTTAGAGCGAGGTTTATCTCTGCAATATAGACCATAGATCTGGAAGATGGTTTGCAGAAGTATGTGTAGAGATAACAGATCCAAACAAGGGTGGAACTTGAGTAGAAAATTGAGAAAAAAAAATGTGCCATATGAGGAATGGATTGACATGAAAAGGAGTTGATTTTAGTGGACTTTCCATAGAGTCTTGGATAGAGATCTGAAGCATCCTATAAATAGTTAGTAAATGGATTGTTAGTGGATGATTTGTGACCCTAATTTAGTCATCTACAGATTGTTAGAAGGATGATAAGAGGAGTAGTTCAAATTTGTTCATATATTGGACAACAAAGAAATTGGTACACAAGAATAGTGATTTTGAGAGGACTCAAATCACTATTAGGTGGAATATTTGAGGAGCCCTAGTTGAGGGTAGTGTTGTGGGCCTTAGATCAATAAAAGAATTGACTGTGGTTGGGTAAATTGATGGCAGTCCAAGTACAGTTGGAGGGTTGTTAGGTGACTATCAAAGAAGAGCCCTAAGTCTTGTACTTGTGAAGGACAACAAGACTGGTAGAAGGGTAGGTGTATTGGGCCTAAGGATGTGCAAACTTTGAAGGACTAAAGTATTAGTCAAGTGGGCTAGCAACTAGCCATAGTTCACTGTATTGTAGAGGATTGAGTCAGTGAGAAGAAGGGAAACCTCCATAGCCCTAAACTTTTCATCTTGGACAAATAGTATGGAAAAAGTGGGTAGACCGAATAGGTCTTCACAAATAGAGTTATGAATAGCTATCAAAGACCTTAAGTGTTGCAGACCTTGAAGGAAAAATGAGGTAGCTAGAGGGATTTTTTTTGGGTTGAGTTCAGTAACTTAAATTAGTTGAGTTCATTGACAGGGGTAGATTAAGTAGTTGCAGAATGGGAGGCAAGAGGACTTGCCAGATGTTTTCAGGACACGTGGACTGAAAGGGTTGTGTGTGGCCACCATCAACAAGTAGGTCAAGTGTTGTCTTGTTCAAGTTATATTAGTTGTCAAAGGAGTAACACCTGTAGGTTTTAACCCTGTACAAAAATTACTTGCATATGAATCCTAAAACACAAAGAATAAAATTGTGAGAGCATAACACATATGCACAAAGATTTTCCCCTGGATCCCAAAATCGGGACTACCAAATTGATTTTTCATTATGTTCCTTTCAATGTTATAATACATATATATACATGTCGAAGCATCCAATACCATGTACCGAAAACCATCATGCCCAAAACCATGTGCAAAAACCATGCACAAAACCATAGGTAGGTTTGCCTCACCTAATATAGAGTCCAAAAAAAATTTCCCTCGGGCGCTGCCCTAGACCCCATAGAGGGTGGCTGCCCGCCCCCCCAAACCCCCTAGACAGGGGGGGTTACAACCCCCCATGTGACCCTCTCACTGCCTAATCGACACAACGAAGGGGGGCCTACTGGCCCCCCCATGTGACCCCCTCGCTGCACAATCGACACAACGAAGGGGGGATCTGCCACCCCTCTAACCCCCCCGTTAACTATATAGGCTAGCCATGGAAAGAATATAACAAAACCCATCAACACCAATCCCTAGTTGTATTCATTGTATTAGTGTGATTGTAAAAGGCCACGATCCCTGGTACGAGAGTTCGAGCCTGTTCTATTATAGTTTATAATATAACGAAGAAGGGTTTGAAAATTTTTAAAAATTTCATATGCACTAGTTGATTCCATGATGTGTGTATATTTTGTTTTCCAAAGTAGATGTGTTGTGGCACTTGAGTGTGTTTGCATCAAGGATTCTAAGACCAAACTGATATTCTCATGTGCTGTGGAAATTCAACATATGCCTTGTTCACCTAAGAACTACCTATAATTCATCTTAGGCTACTCATTTCCATTCTCAACTCATCGCACTTAACAAGCTACCAAGACAAGGCTCATCACATCCAACCATGGTCATAAAACAATTAAGCAGCACAGTTTACATCTTGACATGTCATAGCACCTGGTATGTCATAGAATGCCTTGACACTATGTGGCATATGTTAGTATCCCCTACATTCCCTAACATGCTTTGAAACTCCCTAGAACACCCTAGCACTTCCTGACATGCCTTGGTAGTTTAGAATATCTTGGAACTACCTAGCATATAACCTTGTCACTCCCTCCTTAACACACCTAGAACTCGTTGACACTCCCTGTCACACACTCTTATTCATTCAATTACATGCATTTTGACCTAGTGCTTCCTTATGCTTCCCTAACACTCAAAAATACTCCCTATCATGCATTGACACAACCTGGCACTTGACTCATCTTGACATGCCACCTTAACACTCTATCATCCCTTGGAACTACCTATCATAACTTGTCACTCTCTCCTTAGCACACCTAGAGCTCACTAACGCTCCTGATCACAAACTCTTATTCATTCATTTCCATGCATTTTGACCTAGTTATCCCTTGTGTTTCCTTAGCACTCCTTTGCACTCCTTGGAACATGTTGGTACACCCTAGCACCTAGGACATCTTGACATGTTCCCTTGCCTCTATTGTGCCTTAACACTACCTAGAATACCTTGTCACTCCCTCCTTGGCACACCTGGAACTCACTGACACTTCCAATCACAAACTCTTACTTTTTCATTTATATGCAGCTTGACGTAGCTATCCCTTGTATTTCCTTACAACTCCCAGCTAACACTTCCTTTCATGCATTGGCACATCTTCGCCGCATGCCGCCCTAACACTCTAGCATTTCTTAACACTGCCAAGCATGCCTTGTCACTCCTCCTTAGCACACTTGTAACTCACTAACACTCCCTATCACACACTCTTATTCATTCATTTCCATGCATTATGACCTAGTGCTCCCTTGTGTTTCCCTAGCACTCCCTAACACTCCTTGGCACACCTAGAACTCGCTAACACTCACTGTCACACATTCTTATTCATTCATTTACATGCATTTGAAACTAGTGCTCCCTTGTGTTTCCCTAGCACTTCATAACACTCCCTGGCATGCATTGGCATACCCTAGCACCTGGCACATCTTGGCATGTTTCCCTGGCCTCTAACATGCCTTAGCACTACCTAGCATACCTTGTCAGCCCCTCCTTAGCACGCCTAGATCTCACTGAAACTTCATGTCATAAGCTCTTAATCATTCATTTGCATGCATTATTTTTACCTAGTGCTCCCTTATGTTTCTGTGGCATTCCCTCATTTCCATGCATTTTGACCTAGTGCTCCCTTTTGTTTCTCTGGCACTCCCTAACACTCAGCATGCATTGGCACACCTTGGCACTTGGGACATCTTCGTATGCTTCCCTACCACTCTAGCATGCCTTGGAACTATTTAGCATATCTTGTCACTCCCTCCTTAGCACACTTGAAACTCATTGACACTTCATTTCCATCAATTTGAAACTAGTACTCCCTTGTGTTTCCCTGGCACCTGGCCCAAACACTCCCTAGCATGCATTCACACCACACCCTAGCGCCTGGAACATCTTGGAAGGCCTTAGCACTTGGCATGTCTTGGCATGCCTAACATGCCTTGGATCTATCTAGCATGTGTTAGTACTTCTTGTCATTCCTTGAAACACCTTGGCACTTCATAGTTGTCATGCCCTCATAGATAACCTTAATTTTTTTGTGGCTTAGGAACCCAACCAAGGCATTGGAAAAAAAATGTTGTGCCTAAACCAAAGTCTCCCTTTGTTTCAAACTGCTTTGTGTAGCCCCTCATCGCAACCATAGGATTTCCTCTTGCAATTCTTATTATGAACTTCTCCTCACACACTTCATCCTTGGGACACTTAGAATTTGCCAACACTCCTTGGCACACACTCTCATTCATTCATTTCCATGCATTTTGACCTATTTCTCCCTTTTGAGGCCATGACACTCCCTAACACTCCTCACTATGTATTGACACTGTCTCGCATATGTTAGCAAGCATTTTCATTCCTTGGCATGCCCTAGCACTCCTTAGCTATTATGCTAGTTTCAAGTGTTCTTTAGGGTCTTCCACTATCCTTAAGGACATGCAAAAGACAACTCTATCTACAAGTGATGTTTGTTGGGATACTACTTAAAGGCACACCAACAAAGGTTAAAAGGGTGTCCAAACAAGTGATGCTAACAAGATGGATGATATGATTATGTTAGGTTGGTTTCAAGTGTTCCTACAGGGCTTCCAATTTTCCTGAGGATATGTGGAAGACAACTTCATATACAAGTGTTTTCGATATGATACTATGTAAAGGGGTACTAATAGATGTTAGAAAGGTGTCCAACCAAGTCATGTCACTTGTATTTTCTATGTGTATTCTTCCCCAACCACTGGTTTACCTATTAAACAACAACATCATGATATTTAGAGACATCAAAACACATCCTTGCTCTTTTCTTTTTCTCTAAAATAAGAGTGCATGCTAGCACAACAAAGTGATATGATACCACTTGTGGTGTTCCTTATTTGTTGAAATATAATATTTAGATAAAAATAGACATAAATATAATTGAAAGAAGTAAACAAAACCAAAATTGGGAGATAAAAATAGTAATAAAACCTTTATTAATATTCAAAATTGAGTGAAATGTTCAATTGTGTCCTAGAGGGGGCAACCCCAAACATAAATAGAGCTCCAAATACAATAATATTCACATGGAAATTGCTTACATAACTTCTACTAATATATATACTTTATAATTGACCAAAACCCTCACCACTTAGTGGAATTCTCTTAGTGAGGCCTCAACCACTAACTAGTGGACCTTCTTCAATGAGACCACCTACAATTATTGATTTGAAACTCTACTACCTCATGATAATTATTCAATAAATATCACCCTAATACGTTACGTGACAGTCTATTCCCCTAATTAATGGAGTTAGCACAGGATCGTAAACACATTATAATGAACAAGTCAAAATTACCCAATGCATAAAAATATATTTTTATCTATTCAACAACTATTGTGCATATGCTACATGTTATTTACTACTTTGGTTCATAATCCAGATATTGAGAAAAAACTAGATAGCCAAACATAAGAACATCCACACACCACATTACACAACATAATAAGGTTTTTACTAGAGAGTGCTCATAGGTAGGAAACTCTAGGTCATATTGTGAGTTTGTCAATCCAATGATTGACAATCATTAAGAATGATTTCGTTGATCTTTAAATTGTTGTGGATATTCAATTAGAATAGTTTTTCACGTTAGTTCTTACATTATTTTGAAATATTTTATTACGTAGTTTATTATCTTAGATCTTATATTAAATATTACTAGTGTATAAATCCAAATTGTGGATATATTTGAAATCAAAATGGAAGAAATAACAAAATAAACAAACCATCCACACAAATTAATAGAATATATGACTTGGTAAACCTAATACACGAGGAATCCTAGCTAGAAGGTCAGGCATATGCTCTATTCTCTCTTTTTCAATTATGAAATATAAGTACAAAGGAAGGTTCACTAACTATGGAGTGGGCATAGACATTGTGACATGAAAGATTACTACAAAAAAATTATTCCTCTTATGTTATTCTTGATATCCCATTCTTTGATTCCATCCTCAACTATGGAATAATAATAATGCCAAAATAATGGAGCCCCTTCCTTTCCTAGTAACCTAGTATAACACAACCTATAGTCATTCAACATCAAGGTTAAGGTTTTTGCATGCTTCAATATTCAATTAGTGTTTCTATTTTGGAACACCCCCACATGTGTGAGTAATGGGGGTTGACATGGCATCCACTCATTGCCATGGTGGTCAATAAGGTAGGTCAACTTGCGAGAGACATAACTTTCACATACGAACTTCGTTTGAGGTGATTTTCACACAGTTGGAAAGCTTCCAATGTCTAGAGTAACATCAAAGGGATGGAGCTATGTAATCAAAATGGGCTCCCAATCGAATCTACAAGACCCCAAATCACTAATGTGGAACCTGACTCTAAAGTGGGCCCTACAAGTTTAGTAGCTCCATATGCATTTATGTATATTCCATTCTTAATTATGTATTTATTACCAATCAAATCCAAGTAAACCAAAATTGTGGGGGAGAACCCAAGGCACTCCTTCTAAAAGATAAGTTATAGATTGGGGAAATAAAGTCATTACAAGTCATAGGATAGTAGTGAATATGCTTCAAATTCTAAATATTTTGGCAAAATACATTGATTGCAAGATACATTCTAAATCCAATCCAAAGGACATGTTAGGGAATGTGATAAAGAACATGATTAACAATCTGATAGGTAGGAGCACATAAACAATTTGAAGCATTAACCAAGGAAATGATTCTTGAACTTACCTATGCATGGACCAAGTTGTTGGAGATGATATGCACCTCATTGAAGATGGTTTTGTATTCATAAATCCGTAGAACACAAGGATCCAATTCTTGTAGAAATGGGTTATGTCCTCCTCTCTATATGATGTGCTCATTAGGACCATGGAATCTTAAACTACCAACTTGAAACTCTAAGTGGAGTACAATACTTAGACAAATACCTTGAATGAATTTGGTGTCATCCCATCACTTCACTAGTGTTTTAGGGGTCATTGGTTTCTCTATAATCTTAGGCTTTCATTGGTAGCTCATAGTTCCAATCCATTTAGAGAGCTCAAATATACTTACTCAGTGTGACTTGCTTTTGTTATTAACAATAACATTCCTCCATGGATGTCAATAAAGAGGGAGCACATAATATTGGCAATGATTGTTCTATGTATTTGTTTAGAATACCTTGAAAGACCTCATTCATGAGAAAGTTAGTCAAAGATAAACATTGTAGACTTTTACAATATTAAACAATTGCTACAAACCCTTCAAGTAGAGGTTACTTATCACATGATATAATTTTTTGGGATCAATAATACAAAATAATAAATAAGTGAGAAGAGAGTAATTTAGTTTATTGTAATAGTAACCAAAGTTACATTTGTCATTTGACAAAAGAAGTTAGTACATAGGTGAGCTTAGGCCAACCCCTTAAAAATAGCTATACAACCTTCCTCTTTTGTAGCTCCTTGACCATAAGGGTCTAATTGAAAAACACATATTTCCATTAAAGAGTTGTAGGTTGAGGCAACCACTTCAATCCCTTGAACTTGAAGATAATCCAATATTTGAAATTGTTAAAATAATAAGTCCATTATACACACTCCTCATCTGAGAGTTGGATAGAGAGGGAGAATACTTGATTGATGCCAACCTTGTAAATGAACAACCTTTCCTACTGATTGGTTGGACTCTCCATCACTAGTTGAAGGAGTATATGTGTTGTGAATCAAAGATGATATCTTAGCATGAGTTATTGACACTTGAACATACTTTCCATGGATCTCATGGAAAAAATATGAAGAGACTCTTTGAATATTAGGAAACATGTGCTCATACTCTACTTAATTTGTAGGTGGTAGCGCTTCAATTTTTTCCATTTACTGGGAAATCTCACCCAAAAAGTCAACTTTTGAAGAATCAATCCTATGCTAAATCACTCCTACCTTCTCATTGTTAAGATCTTTGTGAGCTTTCACCTATGACCCTTAAATTTAGTTCCCTTTAGCACCTCGAATGGTGGAATAGGAGGTGTTGCAATAGGAGGTAAACTCCATTCCCCTTCACCTTTGTCGAGATCTCTAGATGCACCTACAATCTATAACCCTCCTTTGACTCAACACGAAATTTTGTTATTTTTTCACTTCCTTTACTACCCTTCCTATAGGGGCATCCTCATAGGAAAAGCTTGAGGTTGAAATATCACAACAACAAAATGGGGCACACCATCTCTTTATAGGGTTTCAAGGGAGGGGTATTGGAAAATAACCATCTTATCCCCTATAGCCCTTAAGACCTTCTCAACACATTAATGAAATGACAGATTGATAACTAGACCCAAAGATAGATCCCAAAGTTCAAGGCCAAAACCAAATAGAAAGAATAACACCATTGATTAAGAATTGATATTGAGTTTTGGTAAAATAAAGGACCTCCTTTCAAGATCTTGACCTTGTTTTTATAATTCTCAAATGGAAGGTTCAAAGCCCACATTAAAAAGGGGAGGTTTTCACCTTAGCCTTTGCAACCTTTGTCCAAGACGAATCTATCTAATGGACTAACTTAGTTATGCCAGGTCTTTGTTTCTAGAGTACACAATCAATGTTTTTGAGGCAAACTCTCTAGCTCCAACTAAAATTTAGTCCTATTAAAGAGGAAACTTGAAAAATCCTATTATTTGGAGATATTTTTCTTTCCTTTTAATTGATTTACAACAAACCTCATGCCTCACCTTTCTCATCTTTCTCTTCCTATTTCCAACAAAAAAAAAATCATTAATAATATATCATAAACACTTTATATAAGTAAATATTGCAATCATTAACTTAGAGAGTATATTTATCAGTGAAACCATTGTACTCTAATATGGTTCTAATTGTCTCCTCAAAACACACATTAGAAAACTATTACAACTCTTGGCTTCTATATCGAATTAGTGTAATTGCGGGGAGGGAAAACCTATCAAACATTATTATTATTTTTATTTTGAGATGGTGCAAAATCTACAGGGTTGAATTCTGGTGCTTCATTTGAAATCAACCATTACCTTCTGGTGGGCTCCAGTATTGTAGCAATAATGCTACAACTCCTGGAGCTTCCTTCTTTAGTTTTATCAACCCGGTAGTTCGTAACAAACTTGGAAGCGACGGTGTTGTATGCACAAGTACTAGCTCTTGCCGCAGCTGTCACTTGGTCAGCTGGCACAAGTCCGCTAGGGGCTCAAGCCAACTTCTATGAGCTCTTAGAAGAAGCTTTTTAATTGATGGACGAAAGCAAATCTCAAAGGAAGCTAATCTATTTGCAGAAAGGAACTGAAAGGCAATAAGAAACGCAAACCCTAGCAAACCCTAATTCTACCAGCTAGTCTTACTGATGCAGAGATGGGAATGCAAACTACTGAAAGAGATGCCATTACTTCTATGAAGGTAAAATGCATGTGTCTAGACTACCTCTATCTGAAGAAAACATCTTTTGTATTTTTGTTTCAATTATTAGAATTATCATGCATGTGCTTTTAACTAGCTTTTTACTGTGCAGAGGTGGATCAAGGAGGAGAAAGGCTTGAAAAAGGTTGGGAAAGTTCAGAGAGGGTCTAAGGGGTCCCTAACACCCTTCCAGAGAGTTTCACAAAGTTTGCTACCAAGCGACCGCGTTTATGAGCTTCTACAGGAAGTCTGCAGGGGTTCTACAGGATGTTTCAGAATTTCTACAGGATGTTCAGTAATTCCTACAGGATGTTCTACAATCGGATTTTGGGTGATGGGTGAGTGGAAGAGGCTGCATGGGTGGATAGGGAGGTAGGAGAGGGGTTTGTAATGACTTAGTGACAGAGAGATGAGATGATGAGGGGGTGTGCTAAGCTAGTTTGTCTGAAGGAGGGTAGAGGGAATGGAAGGCCGAAAAGGTAGGATAACGTGGGCAGTAGAGTAGCTGAGAGACAAGGGGTCTAATTGGGAGATGAGCAGTTGGCCTGAGCAAGGCTTAGAAGGATGAGAGGGTGAGGGAGTAGCACTGCACAGTGTAAACTGAACCAAATCATCCACGTCCTGCACATAATCAAAACATTCCTAACTGTTTAATGGAACCAATGAACAACAACGTTATTTCTAAGGAAAACCATGTATGGTACTGAAGCAAAGAAACATTCCAAGAGGTCTGAACGCATGGAAAACTTCTACAAACGAAAATATTGCACCAAAGATTGCATGAATACGTAAACCAATGTTTTTGGTGGGTAGCACTGTCTGCAATTCCAGCCCCTAGAAAGAGGTGAAAATGAGTGTGCAGGCAACCCTTTTCTAGAACTTTTATCAACTCCAATCTCTTCACTCTATTCTAAACAGCTGAAGCAACTCTGTCTTATAACAATGACCTACTTAACCACACCAAGAAATCTAACTCAGCAAACTGCGTTTCAAATGCATGTAAAGAAAAACCATAATGCTGAAAGAAAAGATAACAATACAGAAGAAGGAGGCCTTAGGCTCTCAGGTTGGGCCCAACCCCGAGAGCTATGGCTCCTTTAAAAGCTCAGAACTGAGATAAAATGTGACTACTTTCCATTAAAAAATAATAATCATAAGTCAAAGAGCATGCCAATAATGGCTACAAAAGAGCAAAACCAAGCTAGCAGCTCGTAGTGCAGAATGTGCAACAATGTTTCAAAAGTCCTTTTCGAAGGCTAAGGCCTTATCATTTATACATCACGAGGCCCCAAGCTGGCCTACTAAATCAGTGGGACTTGGCTGACCAAACTAGGAGTGAACTGCTGCTTCCTCAAAATCCGTTTGGTTGCCTTCTAAATCCGGTTGTGGTGGCTGTTGGAGCTCGGAGTTGGGGGTGAAGATCCCGAGGAAGGCCATTTAATGCTGTGGACAACCCTCCTACAAATCCTCAACCCCATCTTGGCTGTCTCTTGGTCCTTATCTGCCCGGTTTTGTTCCAATCATGTGTCAAAAAACCTGAAATGAGCACGTGTTAGCCACCTAGGAATAGTGACTGCCCTTATTCGTACAAATGACATAAACATACTAAAAAATTATGCATAAGTTATGAAAAATGAAGGATTGAGCAAAGGTAGTTAGGCCAAATGAGCCCAAAATGTTACCAAATTTGGGGCTAATCATCACCCCCCAGCTAAAATGATTGCTCATCCCTGAGCAACTAATCTAGCTCCTCGTCCTTCATTGCTTTGACCACCACCCTCACATCCCAGGCTTCTGAAGTGGTCTCCTCCTCACTGGCATGGAACCCAGCCTTCCTTTCCACCTCTTCCCACTGCTTATGCTCTTCGTTTTCTGTGTTGCCTTCCATCAATCCTAACAGCAGAGGTGGGCTTAGCTTGAGGCCAATCCAGCTGGCTTGGAGGTTCTGTATGGACTTCTTGTAGAGGGGCACCCGTGCTAGAGCTTCCCTCATTCGAGTTGGAGCATGATATTCTCTGATTTTAAGGCTGTGGGACAATGTGTTCCATCGACGGGTGCAAGCATGAACACAGTTGTCCCCTAATAGTCGCTCCATATCCTCAAAATGTGCGATGGCTTGAGCTTGCTGATCCATGTATTTCAATAAAGTTTGAGGGTTGGTGGCTAAGTGTTGGTGGGACGATATCAATGCAGTGGGATCCCCTGGCTCTGCTCTAATCAGCAGTGGCTCATGTAATTCTCGCACCATGACCTCTTTGACCTCTGTTGCCCTCTTTTCTTCATGGTTCAACCATGAGGCAAATGCCATCAACTGCATATCCCCTACAACTGTGTTGGGATCCCATGTAGTCACATTAGGAAGGGCCAAATTATGGAGATAGAACTCCGAAAGTTTGGCCTTATCCTCTGATGAACTGTCATTGCATAACGCTCTGAACTGCTGGGGGTCTTGGAGTTGGGAGATACCCCTCTGTGCTAATGCATTAATCTGAAATTGCAGCCACTGGTCTCGTAGGTATAGGCCATAGGATTTGGCTGGCTGTCTGCATTGTAGAGCATCCATGGCCCAACTGGCCATGCAAGCCAGTTGTGCCTCTTTTTGCTGCAACTGCTGTTTGAGAGCTTGTATCTCGATTTGTGCTTGCAGTTCCCTTTCCTATAGATGCGAGGTTGGCTCCCCACGACCAACTTGCAGTCCTTCTCTGCCTTGATGTTCTGCTATAGTGTCCCCTGAGGATGTGCCCTTTTCCTTCTTCAGTTCCTGTAGCTGCAGTTTAAGTTTCTCGTTCTCTTCCTGTAGGAATACCCGCTGGCAGTTTGCCACGTGTTTGGCCATAGCTAATTCTTTTCTTGCCTCCTTGAGTTGTTCCTCCAAGGGGCCTATATCTTCCACTCCTTTTGATTTAGCTATTTTCATCCACGTGTGGGTTCTCACTCTTTCTTCCTCCAACGCAAAGAAAAGCGGCACTGTGAATTTTTGTGGAATAATTTTCCCAGCCTCCAAAAAGTTATAATACGAGCTCAAGCTTGGCTGGGGACTAGGTTTCGGAATATGCTCTTTCCCTTCTTCCCTCGGTAGCTCTACTTCGTCTTCCCTAAGTGGTGATGAGGGTGCCTCTCCCTCCATCCTCTCTATCTCCTTAAGCCGGGCCAAGGTTTCCTGTAGAATGGTCTCAACATCCTGTAGCCGGGCTTTTGAAGCCAACCTGTCCATTCTCTCCTTCCAAGTAGTTCTCTTCGGGCTCCCCCACTCATAAGTGACTGATATTTTTGAGGGGGACCTCTCCCTTGGCGAGGTAGGGGTATCTTCTATAGTAATTGGGCTGCTGGATGGAGGTTGGGGCCTGCCTGTTTTGATTCTCACACTTCTCCTGGCTTTGAAATACAGAGGGATCTCCCTCTTTCATTTTTCTTTCGGCTTAGGAGGTGTACTAAGGGTGGCCAACACGGCTGCTGCCTCCCTTGTAAGAATTTCGGCTGTCTTCTCCTTTGGTTTTTCTTTCTCAGGGCTTCCTGTAGAAGGCCCTGTATCAACTGATTTCTGGCTTCCTGTAGAAGCTGTTTTCGGTTTTCCTGTAGAAACAGGTGGCACTGTTTTAGCCTGTTTGGCTGAGGATGCTTTTCCTTTTGACTTGGTTGAGGCTGCTTTCGAGGTGCCTTTACTGACATGGATTTGTTCATTCCTTTCCACCCTACTCTGTAGCCTTTTCTCTCTGGGTGTCAATGTGGATTTGTCACCCTCCTTTTCGGCAACCTGGGGTTTCTCTTGCCTCCCCTTTTGTTCTTTCTTCGGTGCTTTGGCCGCGGGTTCTTGGCCTTTCCCTTTCTTCTCTGTATGTACTGACTCCTTCTCCTCGCTGCTGGAGGAGGTGAGCTCCTCGGTCAACATTTTGATATCGCCATCCTTAGTCAGATTTTGGAAGGCTTCCCACGAGAGAGGGACTGTGTAGGTGTGGAGTGCATCCTCCACGAGGAGCTTAATGAGCCCATGATGGGCTACCTGGTCTGGCGTGCCCTCTCGTAATTTGGTGGCACATTCAGTCATAGACTGCAGGAGGAAGTAAGGAATACTTAGCTTGTTTTCTGAAGGTAGGTCCATTTGGTGCCTCAATTCTGTGAGTAGCTGGAAATGGTACCCATATACGATGCTGAATCGTCCTTCGCACGTGATGTATTTCATAATTTGGAGGCTGACCTCACTCCAAAGCGGCTGTAGGCTAGCTCTGCGAACCCCGTTCTTATCCTCTGAGAATTGCTCCTCCGGTGGAAAGAACTCCTTTTTAGCCTTCTGGCCTAATTTCCTCTCCTCCTTGTCCCACGATACCCCCATTGGTAGGTCAGTGACTCTGCTGATGAACTGTGGGATGAGTCTGAGATTCAAACCCCTGAAATTGACAACGGCCAGCGTTTTTGATTTTGGCTTCAAAGCTCGCAGGAACTCCTCTGCCACCTCATCATCATAGCCTTGAAGCTTGTCGCAGAACGACATCCATCGCGCACGAGTGAATAGTTCTACCACCTCCGGGTTTTCCCGTAGCTTCTTTGAGTCTGTCGGTTCCTTTTTGATGAATCCACCCGGCATGGTGAAAGCCTGCTATGTTAGCCGGAGGTGGCGGGTGCGTATCAAAAGATGGCCTTTCGAATTTCTTTGGGATAGAGCATAGAACTACGCATCTGTCATGCACACAATTCGTGAATTCTTGACTATCTACAGATGAGCCTTGACAGGGGCTCAATTACAAGCCACATCCTGTAGAAAACCCCGCATATACTACGACAACAATTTTCATGCAAAAGGAAGACGATGCTTGCAATTTTATGCTCAGACTATAGTTTTACATTTTTGCGGACGTCGACTTCGCCACCCTTCAAACCAATTGCATGGGAGGAACAGGTTCAGGCTTACCTTTTCCAATTCGCCACCTTTGACGTGAATAGATCAATTTTCCTCCGTAGCAGCGAGCTTCCTGTAGCGCAGCTTCCTGTAGAAGTCGCGCACAGGTTCCGGAGAGCACGTCAGTGGTTTTGTGCCACCACCAGACGTCTGAACGAGCCAAGGACTTGGAGTAACAAGCTTCAGAGAAATTTGGACGCTTACTCGACTGCAAAACAGCTGGTGATAAATGAGTGGAGTGACGATCTAGCCGGTGGATTTGAATCCCGGCCGAACTCGTGGCGCGGGGGTGAGATGTCCCTGCTGGACCATTGGACGACGTCACCTACTCATTTCACTGCAAGTCTCGCTGACTGCCGCATCATTCCCTGCAGATCTGCCGCCGCCATTTCCGTTAAATTGCCGCTTCTCCCCAACTGGACACTTCTCACGTGTCCATTACCCGTTTTGCTTGCCATGACCACCACTTTCCAAATCTGACGAGAACATCTGACTGGTCGTGGTGGCTAGTTGAATGGCTACCCGACTGCTCAACCCGTTCATTTCCACACTTGCAAACATTTTAGAGTATTATTCATGTAATTTGACGAAAAAAGGGTGAGGCACTTACCTGTGCGGCCGCGACGTTATTTTCAGGTTTCGGGACGAGGGTGATTGGATTTGCTTGTTGCTGCTTCATGCACAGGCACGGGGGTCCCTCCTTGCAGACTACTGCTGATTACGAAGCTTGTTACTTGGCTGCGGGTGGTGCATGTGCCCGCTCTATGTGTTGCAGGCGCCTTGATGGTGTACACTCTAGCTGGATGAACTGCTACGGGATTCCTGTAGGATGTCCTGTAGCAGTTTTTCCTCCTCGAGTGCATGCCGAAATGGTGGAGACGGTGGCATCACGGTCACAATCGCAGAGCCCTCGGATGGCTTTGATAAGTAGTGCATGGTGTCTCTGCATCTTTTTTCCATTTGAGAATTGCTTCCTCTGATAATTCAATGTTTTGATTTGACTGTGCAGGTATTTCCATTGCATGGCAACTGGGGTGGTAGAAGGAGGCGACAACAGTGCGTGATGGAGAAAACATTAGCTTGCATGCCTCCGTGTCGGACCTCGGGCGTTAGATCTCCCCACACAGTCAGTTCTGGGCCGTCCAAAGACTCTACAGGAAGTTTCCTGTAGAAATACAGAACTGCCTGTAGAAAGTCCTGTAGCTTCCTGGTAGCATAGTATGGACCCTTGTCTTTGAGTTGAGGGCCTTTTTTCCTGCATGGAATACCTGCAACCTGCATGCATTGCCACATTGTGAACTTGCTTTCCCTGTTTTTTTGTTTGTTTTTTCTTTTTTTCTTTTTTTGAAAGACAGCAGGGGCACCTCCATGGGGTTTTCACCCTTACCATCTGCCTTGAGCGCCTCAGAGAGGTTTTCACTCAAGGGTATTTTTCAAACATTTTCAGAAAGACAGCAGGGATGCCTCAATGAGGTTTTCACCCCTACCATCTGCCTTGGGAGCCTCAGAAAGGTTTTCACCCAAGGATCTTTATTTTTTTTTTTTTTTTTTTTTTTTTTTAAGATCTTCAGGGTATGCCCAAAACAGAGGCAGAACCCTTCTCTATGACCAGCACTGATTTTTCCACAGTTTTGATGAATTCTTGCCTTGACAGAGGTTTTCTGTAGATCTTTAGTCGATGCCCATTGACAAGCATAGGGATGGCCTCCTCATCAATGGTCTGAATAAGAACAGATCCATTGTCATTACATTTTTCCACTGCATATGGTCCCAGCCATCTGGTTCTCAGCTTCCCCTTGAAATCCTTATGCCTGGAATCATACAACAACGCCCAATCTCCCGGCTGAAATTGCTTGTCATTGAGGTGTTGGTCATGCCACACCTTCCTCTGAAGTTGAACCACTTCTGAGTGGAGAAGGGCCTGCATTCGGTGCTCGTCCAATCCATTCAGCTGCAATAACCTTTCTTGTTTGGCATGGCTGAGATCCAGGTCTAGCTGAGCTGCCATCCTCAAGGTGTTGTATTCGAACTCAATTGATAGCAAAGCTCTCTTCCCATAGACCAGCTCATAAGGTGTGAAGCCGGTTGTGGTCTTCCAAGTGGTGTTGTAAGCCCATGTGGCCTCAACCAGACGATCTGCCCAATCTTTCCTGCTGCTGCTCACCACCTTAGTCAAGATCCCTTCCAATGCTCTATTGGTGACTTCCACTTGCCCATTTGCTTGAGGATGATAGGGGGTGGAAGTCCTATGCTTGATTTTGTGATGAGCGAGTAGGTCTTCAATTAAGTTGGAGGTGAACTGGCTTCCTTGATCGGTGACTAGCTCTCTTGGGTAGCCAAATTTGTAGAAGATGTTTTCTCTTAAGAGCTCGGCCACCTATTCTTCTGTCACTGCTTTGATTGCCTTGGTTTCTGCCCACTTTGTCAGGTAGTCTGTGCACACAATGATGTAAGACCTTTGCCTCGAAGGAGGATTGATTGGACCCACAAAATCCATACCCCACTTCTCAAATGGCTCAAGAGTCACTTGAGGTTGGAGAGGCATTTCATCCCTTGGAGTCGGTTTCCCCATCCTTTGGCATCGGTCACATTGGCTGATATACCTTCTGACATCTTGATGAAGCGTGGGCCAATAGTAGCCTGCCTGCAGGATTTTGAAGGCAGTCCTTTTGGCTGCAAAATGTCCTCCACAAGGCCCGTCATGACAGGTTAGGAGGATATCAAAGACTTCCTCCTCCCTTACACAATGCCTTAAGATCTGATCAGGGCCAAGCTTGAACAGGTTGCCCCCGATCCAAGTGAATGAGGCACTCTTCCTTACGATCCTGCTCTTCTCCCTTGAGGATAGGTGCGGAGGGAACTGTGCTGAGACAAGGTAGTTTGCTATATCAAAAAACCATGGAGAGAGTATTGAGATAGCAAACAGATGTTCATCTGGCATCTGGTCATCCACTGTTCCATCCTCTCCTGCAGGTAAATCCAATCTAGACAAAAAGTCAGCAACAACATTTTCTTTACCTGGTTTGTCAACGATAGTCAAATCAAACTGCTGCAACAAAAGTAACCATCTAATAATACGAGCATTCACATCTGGTTTATTCATTAAATATCTAATTGCAGCATGATCAGTATGCACAAATGTTTGATATCCAGTGATATAATGTCAGAATTTGTTCAGTGCATGGACCACGGCCAAGAATTCTTTCTCAGTTACAGTGTAATTCAGTTCTGCCTTGGATAAGTTTTTGCTGACAAAGTATATGGCGTATGGAAGTTTTTGTTCAACTTGTCCTAAGGCTGCCCCTATGGCTTTGTTCGAGGCATCAGTGTGGATGTGGAAAGGTAGGGCCCAGTTTGGACCTCTCAATATTGGGGCAGACACCAACTTGTCCTTTAATTCATTCAGAGCCTTAGGACAATCGTCAGTCCATTTAAACTCAACATCTTTTGAAAGGAGGCTAAACAATGGCAAGGCTAGCTTGCTAAAGTCTTTAATGAATCTCCTATAATACCCTGCTAATCCTAAGAAACTTCGAACATCTCTTACCTTCTGAGGAGGTGGAACCTTCTTGATGAGAGCAATTTTGTTAGGATCCACCTGTAACCCTCGGCAAGAAATGGTATGGCCTAGCACGGTCCCTTCAGTCATCAAGAATTCACACTTTTCAGGACTAAGGGATAGGTTCATCTCAATGCACTTGGTTAGGACTTTTCCCAGATTGGACAATGCTTCCTGGAATTTGGACCCATAAGGAGTGAAGTCATCCATATAGATTTCCACCGAATCATGGACCAGCTCAGAAAAGATGCTCAAGACGGCTCTCTGGAAGGTGGCAGGAGCATTGCATAGTCCAAAGGGAAGAACTCGGTAAGTAAAGGTACCCCAAGGACAAGTGAAGGTGGTCTTATCTTGGCCTTCCGGGCTGATTTGGATCTGGTTATACCCACTAAACCCATCCAGGAAAGAGAAAAACTTCTTTCCTGCCAGTCCATCCAACACTTGATCTATGAAGGGTAGGGGAAAATGGTCTTTCTTGGTGGCCTTGTTCAGTTCTCGGTAGTCCACACAGATTCTCCACTTCCCGTTTTTCTTGGGAACCAACACCAAAGGGGACACCCATTCGCTATCCGAGATGGGGTAAACGAATCCGGCATCCAACAGCTTTTGTAATTCCTCCTTGACGATGTCCTTAAGGGCTGGATTCATTCTCCTTTGGGGTTGCCTAACTAGTTTACAGTCTTCTTTGATGTAGATGTGATGGGTACAGACCGAAGGATGGACTCCTTTCATCTCCTTATAGCTCCAAGCAAAAGCATCTAGATGACTGGCCAACAGACTACGCAGCTCCTTTTCCTGGGATGGAGATAGGGAGGAGCTGATCTTTAACGTTCTCTCAGGGCCGAACTCCACATTTTTGACTCTGGGAGTGACAGGGTTGGTCACACAAAGGTTCACTAAGGTGTTGGCTTGGGCATCCTCCACCAATTCCTCTAAGGACAATGCACTGGTAGGTGGAGTCTGGTTCAAGGTCTCAATCAAATCATCCTCGGTTGGGAGGCCTCCCCTAGTGGTGTCTAGGGTGCACAAAGATGCTGAGTGCACCTCATCCTCTTCTCCTTCCTCCAACCAAAGTGGTAATTCATGCTCTAATAAGGGTTGGGCAGGAGGGTACAGGACTAGCTGCTTGGACATAGGACCATTTTTGCAGGTCATGTTTCCTGCACGACAGCCTATGTAAGCATCTGCAGTGGCTAACCAAGGCCTTCCCAAAATAAGAGGGTATCCAGTAAGCTTTGCCTTTGGTTGCAGAACCAAAAAGTCTGCAGGGTACTCCCAAGAGTCAACAGAGACCAAGACATCCTCTACAATCCCTTCGGGAGTCATGGTGGAGCGATCTGCTAATTGTAGGACTGTCAAGGTCTTTCTCAAGGAACCCTGAAGGTTGAGTTTGAGCATGGTATCTCTTGTCATCACATTAATGGCAGCCCCCAGATCAATCAATGTGTGAGGTATGATGGTGCCATTGATGTGGACATCCACTACAGGACTCCCAGGATCCAGATACTTTGGGCAGATGGCCTGCCCCAACATAAGATCAGACAGCTGTCCTATGACATTGATGGTTGAAGCATCTCTTTTTCGCCTGCCTGGGTGTCTGAAACACTTTTCCTTAACCATTTTGTTGTATATCGGTACATATTTGATGGCTTGGAGAAGTGGTATTCTCACACACAACTATTTGAGTTCTCCTAGAAGCTCATCCTCCTCTGGGTTGGGTTGTGTGGTGGCCGTTAGTCTCTCAGGAAAGGGTGGAATGGCCTTTGGTTCACTTTCCTGTTTATCTTCCTCGTCCTCTGGGGGAGGAGGTTGGCGATCTGGAAGAGTCTTTCCAGATCGCAGATTAATCTCCTGGATCTCCACAGCATAGGTAGGGCATGATGTTTCCCCAGTATATACCTGCTGGGCCTGTCTGTTGTTGGGGTTCGGGTTCAGTTGAGCAGGCATTTGGGGTTGCCTTGGAGGAGCAGGAGGTAATGATTGTGGTTGAGCTGGTGGTGGAGGCAAAATGGTGGGAGGAGTATTGTACTAGGGCCTCCACCCCGATTGAGGTGCATTCCACTGAGGCTGTGGCTGGGCATGTGAGTGAAACGAATGAGTAGTGGGTTGAGTATGGTACTGAGGCGGGTAAGACCATGGAGGAGGTATAGACGAGGAAGGATGAGCAGGGGGACCCCAGGAAGGCATAGGAGCGGATTGGTTGTGGCTGTAATAAGCTTGAGGTGTCCCTTGCATCCACTATTGGTAAGGTCTAGGTCCATGTGGCCTCCTTTGTTTGAGGAAATAGAGAGGTTCAGTGGGCGCTTCTGTCCCTTGATACATGGCTTTAGGCCCAGGTAAGGTCGGACATTGGTTTGTGGGGTGGTCCTCCTCACAGACAAAACATACCTCGACCGAATGTAATGGGCACTCGTTCTTAGGGTGTTTCCTTGTACACCTAGGGCAGAAGATAGCGAAAGCCCTCTCAGCTTCCTCTTTCTTCTGCTGGATTCGGAATGTATCAAGTTGCATGGCGATGGTCTGTCTCACCTCACTCTTGAGGTCCTCTAATTGATTTGCAAAGTCATGTTTGGAGAAAGGAATACCATCTGAGAGGAGGTTTCCTCTACCTCTTTTCTGGGCTGCCCTAGAGTGGTTTCTAAACACAGTCTTTATGTCCTCATAAGGCAGTTGGTAAATATCTCCTCCAGCTAGCATGTGAAGGGTATCTAAGAGGTCTTCAGGGACTCCTCGGAGCAGGACCAACTTAAGAGATTCAGGGTCAAGTGTGCACCTGGCCCGTTTATAGCTAAGTTGGAACCTTTCCTCGTAATCTTCTAAAGACTCATCATTCCCCATGGTCAGTAAATATCTCCTCCAGCTAGCATGTGAAGGGTATCTAAGAGGTCTTCAGGGACTCCTCGGAGCAGGACCAACTTAAGAGATTCAGGGTCAAGTGTGCACCTGGCCCGTTTATAGCTAAGTTGGAACCTTTCCTCGTAATCTTCTAAAGACTCATCATTCCCCATGGTCATTCGAAAGATTTCTCCCTTGGTTTCCTTGGACCTACAGTAGTCCCGGTATTTGGTATTTAAAGCTTGCTGCATCTAGGCCCAAGTGGTGATACTGTTCCCAGGTAAGCCCATGAACCAGCGTAATGCTGCATCCTTAAGGGTAGAGGGGAAGAGTTTCAGTTTTTGCTCATCTTCGGTATAGTCATAGGTTCGGCACAGGACGACAAACTCAAACAGGAAGGTATTAGGGTCTTCAGTAGTCAGTCCATGGAAGTGAGGTAAAGCGGAGGGGCTGATGATCTTCATTTTCATGTCTCCATTGGTCTCTCGGATGGGGAAGGCACCTTCAATTCTCTCATCTTCTCCCCTATTGTCAGCCATAGCTTCAGATGGAGTGTTCTCTAACTCTTCTTCTGCTATAGGATCTTCGTATATCTTAGGAAGTTTGCCTATAGGTTCTTTTGGATCACTGTCACCAAAGAAGAGAGAAGGGTGACTCAGTGATGTGGTGGGGGTGTTGGGTAAGAATTTGCCTGTTTTATCTCGATTTCTACGAGGCATGAAATGAAAAGACTTCTGATTGCTTTTGTTTTTTCTGGTACCTGCAAAACTAAAACAGATTGAACTGCAACTAACTATCTTGATGAAATGGAAATGCGGAATTGAAATGAAAGCATGAAAGAACTAATCTATTTTGCTCAAATGAAATTGCAGGAATGAAATGCTAGGCTACGCTTGCGGAATTGAAATGCTAATCTACGCTTGCAAAAATGAAATTGCGGAATTGAAATGTTAATATATGAAAGCAGGAAATGTCTATGCTACTTTTGTAGAAAGGAAATTGCAGAATGGAAATGAAATACTACTTAGCAGAAGGCGAGAGTAGGAAAGTAAAAGAAAAGCAACAATCACCAATACTCTGACGCTTCCCTGACAACGGCGCCAAAAATATGGTGGGCTCCAGTATTGTAGCAATAATGCTACAACTCCTGGAGCTTCCTTCTTTAGTTTTATCAACCCGGTAGTTCGTAACAAACTTGGAAGCGACGGTGCTGTATGCACAAGTACTAGCTCTTACCGCAGCTGTCACTTGGTCATCTGACACAAGTCCGCTAGGGGCTCAAGCCAACTTCTATGAGCTCTTAGAAGAAGCTTTTTAATTGATGGACGAAAGCCAATCTCAAAGGAAGCTAATCTATTTGCAGAAAGGAATTGAAAGCCAACAAGAAACGCAAACACTAGCAAACCCTAATTCTACCAGCTAGTCTTACTGATGCAGAGATGGGAATGCAAACTACTGAAAGAGATGCCATTACTTCTATGAAGGTAAAATGCATGTGTCTAGACTACCTCTATCTAAAGAAAACATCTTTTGTATTTTTGTTTCAATTATTAGAATTATCATGCATGTGCTTTTAACTAGCTTTTTACTGTGCAGAGGTGGATCAAGGAGGAGAAAGGCTTGAAAAAGGTTGGGAAAGTTCAGAGAGGGTCTAAGGGGTCCCTAACACCCTTCCAGAGAGTTTCACAAAGTTTGGCTACCAAGAGACCGCGTTTATGAGCTTCTACAAGAAGTCTGCAGGGGTTCTACAGGATGTTTCAGAATTTCTACAGGATATTCAGTAATTCCTACAGGATGTTCTACAATCGGATTTTGGGTGATGGGTGAGTGGAAGAGGCTGCATGGGTGGATAGGGAGGTAGGAAAGGGTTTTTTAATGCCTTAGTGACAGAGAGATGAGATGATGAGGGGGTGTGCTAAGCTAGTTTGTCTGAAGGAGGGTAGAGGGAATGGAAGGCCGAAAAGGTAGGATAACGTGGGCAGTAGAGTAGCCGAGAGACAAGGGGTCTAATTGGGAGATGAGCAGTTGGCCTGAGCAAGGCTTAGAAGGATGAGGGGGTGAGGGAGTAGCACTGCACAGTGTAAACTAAACCAAATCATCCACGTCCTGCACATAATCAAAACATTCCTAACTGTTTAATGGAACCAATGAACAACAACGTTATTTCTAAGGGAAAACCATGTATGGTACTGAAGCAAAGAAACATTCCAAGAGGTCTGAACGCATGGACAACTTCTACAAACGAAAATATTGCACCAAAGATTGCATGAATACGTAAACATATGTTTTTGGTGGGTAGCATTGTCTGCAATTCCAGCCCCTAGAAAGAGGTGAAAATGAGTGTGCAGGCAACCCTTTTCTAGAACTTTGATCAACTCCAATCTCTTCACTCTATTCTAAATAGCTGAAGCAACTCTATCTTATAACAATGACCTACTTAACCACACCAAGAAATCTAACTCAGCAAACTGCGTTTCAAATGCATGTAAAGAAAAACCATAATGCTGAAAGAAAAGATAACAATACAGAAGAAGGAGGCCTTAGGCTCTCAAGTTGGGCCCAACCCCGAGAGCTATGGCTCCTTTAAAAGCTCAGAACTGAGATCAAATCTGACTGCTTTCCATTAAAAAATAATAATCATAAGTCAAAGAGCATGCCAATAATGGCTACAAAAGAGCAAAACCAAGCTAGCAGCTTGTAGTGCAGAATGTGCAACAATGTTTCAAAAGTCCTTTTCGAAGGCTAAGGCCTTATCATTTATACATCACGAGGCCCCAAGCTGGCCTCCTAAATCAGTGGGACTTGGCTGACCAAACTAGGAGTGAACTGCTGCTTCCTCAAAATCCGTTTGGCTGCCTTCTAAATCCGGTTGTGGTGGTTGTTGGAGCTCGGAGTTGGGGGTGAAGATCCCGAGGAAGGCCATTTAATGCTGTGGACAACCCTCCTACGAATCCTCAACCCCATCTTGGCTGTCTCCTGGTCCTTATCTGCCTGGTTTTGTTCCAATCATGTGTCAAAAAACATGAAATGAGCACGTGTTAGCCACCTAAGAATAGTGACTGCCCTTATTCGTACAAATGACATAAACATACTAAAAAATGATGCATAAGTTATGAAAAATGAAGGATTGAGCAAAGGTAGTTAGGCCAAATGAGCCCAAAATGTTACCAAATTTGGGGCTCATCACCTTCCAATTCTGCATGTATACAATGCCTAACAGGGTTGAATTCTGGTGCTTCATTTGAAATCGGCCATTACCTTTAGATTATGCATGTGCACAATGTCTAACTATGAGGTAGGTTTTTCTTCATTTATTTCATTTTATTCAGGTTTTATGTTGGGTAGGGCCAAGCTAGTCAAATATTATTGTTATTTTTATTTCGGGATGGCACAAAATGTACAGGGTTGAATTCTGGTGCCTTCATTTGAAATCAACCATTACGATTTTGCATGTGCACAATGTTTGACTATGAGGTAGGGTTTTTCTTCATTTCTTTCATTTTCTTCAAGTTTTCTGTTGGGTGGGGTTGTTGATTTCATGGGACCTCCTCTGGAGCCTCCTTTGCTGACCGGGAATTATCAATAGCTTTTCTCCTTGTTATTAACTCTAACAAGACCACTCTGAAATTGTACACATCTAACTTGACCGCCAACTGGCCTGTCATAAAATATTCTGGTGCATAATATCCATATGTTCCCATTACTAGTGTGGAAACGTGAGTCTTATCTCTAATAGGTCCTAGTTTGACCACCCCAAAATTTGATAACTTTGGATGAAATCCCTCGTCTAGTAAAATATTAGAGGATTTAAAATCATGATATATGACTGGAGGGTTGGATTTGTCATGCAAATATTCCAACCCTCTTGTAGCACCTGCAGCTATTTTCATTCTTGTGTTCCAATATAATGGCTCCTTATCAGGTGGGAGATCATGGAGATGGTTTTCCAGCGATCCCAATTGCATGTACTCGTATACCAAAAGCCTCTGATCCCCATCAACGCAATATCCAATAAGGTTAACAAGATTTATTTGATGAAAAATACTCAACATCAAAACCTCAACAAGGAACTCCCTATTTCCCTGTAATCCATTCCTATCGAGTTGCTTGACAACCACAATCTGACCAGTGCTCTCAAGCCTCCCTTTATAAACTCTTCCAAAGCCTCCTTCACCCAACAGACACTCAGACCAAAAATTATTCGTCACTGTAGCCAATTCTCAAAAAAAGAATGTTTGCACAACAATATGTGGTCCCCCCATCTTGGGAGGTTCATCTTGCATGTTCCCATGGGAGGACATTGATCTCAATCTCTTCGAAGAGGCTTTAGGAAGGTGATTAGAAGATGCAGCAGGGGATTCTTGGTCATCTTTCCTCTTAATATCATTGCATTCAGACATTTTCAAGTGTTGCATGTCTATTACATTCTTTTTAGTTCCACAACATGGAAAACAACGCATTTCTCTACTCAGCTAATACGTAATCTCAGTATGAAAAGAATCCAAGTTCAAGGGGAAACAAGAAAATTTAATAACAGTTTAAGGGGAAGAAAAGAAATCCAATAATAGTTCAAGGGGAAAGAAAGAAAGCTAGCAAATCAGAGTGATATCTCTGATCAAGTAAAAGTTAATCTAAGTTTGAGTAGAGTCTAGTATCAGTTCAAGGGGAAAGAAATTCAAACAGGCAACCAGCAGAGCAGAGTGTGATATATTTTTTCCTTTTTGTTCTTTTTCTGTTCATTTAAATCCTTTTCCTTAGTGTGGTCATCTGTAACTTTAAAAAGCTAAAAACATATATAGAAATAATATTCAATAAACACACACACACACACAAATATCTCTCTCTCTCTCATGCGGTCAACCGAATAGACAACAGAAAATACTTTTAGCATTCAGCTCCACCCATATAAAATGAAGCACTGTGAGTATTTAGACTATCCATGACCACAAACTACATATCCTTTGAAGGTTTCTAGTGGCGCATATCCTTTGATATTTATTTGAATGTATAAATATTCCATGACGCAGGAGAGAAATAGGTGTAGGATTGGAGGAAGAATCATATGCCAATGTTTCCTTAACATGCATTAAATAGAACTGACAAACTTGTGGGTGAAAATTGGTTAGAGCTATGACAAAACTAGCCAGAGGGGTAGCTAAGTGCATTAGGTTTGCAATATGGAAAACATAAATGGTAAAATTCTTAGGTGTAGTTTCAACATCAAAAATTGACATGCATAGAGAGGGTACAATTTTGGTAAGGGTGCCCACATTAAGGCCACAAAACTAATGGCTTTCACACATTTAAGTAGGCTAGAGAGGAACTTACAATGATACCATGCCAAACACACACAAAATTGATAGGAAATATTTGAATAACTCGTGTGGATTTATAATATTCACAAGATGTAAATATTAATACATAGTTTTATGGCCCTTGGTTTTCATTTTACAAGAGGTCACTTGGACTTCAATGAATATTGGAATTCTTCCCCACCAACCCTAACATATTAGGTGTCTAACAAACTTTTATACTAATGGATTCAACTTGCATCTACATGAAACACAAAGGAGGAATCCAACAACCTTTTTCAGAACCCACTTAACTTTTTTAGAAACTCAGCAATAATACCAGAAAATGTTGCAAACTACAAAATGCTTTGACCATTTTACCAACAACTCTATTAGAAATTGTTGGAAATTATTGTGTATAAACCCTTCTAAAATATGACTTTTCTTTCTCACACTAACTATTACACAAATATTCAAGGATAGTGATGACCCATTGAACTACAATCTTTCTTTGGCATGAAGAAAACATTAAAATTTACAAGCTCTAGATATAAAAGCTATGAAATTAGGAACTATGTCTACACCATGTATTTTGGAATAAAAATCAATTACAACATAATATAGTTCGAATATTTTAGAGAATATGGTTTGTAATCTTTTATTTCACTCTTTTTTCTGCATCTGATGAAGCCACTTTTTTTTGCAATCTGATATTTTTACTGAGGTATTAAAGATATATATTTTTTAAACTCCTGGGCATTGATTCAATGAATTTATCTTCGTTACCCCTTATATATTTCTTGCTATTCAACAATATCGTTGTAGGTGCTATACTCATTGAAGATTGTGCATATCAAAGACATTCTCAAATTTTAGAATTTTCTGGGAAGTAGCTTTTCAAAACTAGCCTTTTTTCAAAATTATTGTATAGTAAACCACCCAAATTCTTGCATAGGAGGCTACTTTTTCAGTTCGGGTTAAATTTAGTGTTTTGATATATCTTTCCATGGTTTCTCAATTAGATGGAATAGTTCCTCTACTAATAATTATTGTGGAAGAAGGATAACTTCTCCTATTTAACAACATATAAGAAGGCTAGGTTGGATTTAAGAAATATCCCATAATTTGGTACCTCATAATATATGTGCATGGATGATCTTAAGCTATGGGGCTCAATGTCAAGATTGAAAAATAAAGGATGCTAAGAGTTCTACCAGGTTTTGAGTGCAATATTTTACCGAAAATATTTCATAATAGTAGACTATCATGGTGAAACAAAATACAAAGTTGGTTGGTAATATGTAAACTTCAAAATCATGAGACCCTGCAGCATCAAGGAAAGCATAGGTCAAATTCAATGCATAGGTAGTATAAGAAAAGGTATAGAGAATATATCATTGTTTATTTCGATAATTATCTTTTCCAAGTTGATCTCTTTGTAAATTATATATTTTTGTGGAAGAATGGATAATCTCTCTAAATGAATGTGATAGAAGGAAGGATCACTTGGTGTTGGTTTTTTAGAAAGGACATGGGATGAATACCTCCGAATTTGGGTTTTATATGTGTTCTTCTAGGGCTTAATGCTTGGTACTGTTAACATTCAGTGCCCATTATTTGTCTTTAATTCTTTGCTTTGATAGCCTAGTTGTTTTGCAATGGCCCTAGGTAGTTGACATTGTCACAAGGCATGATAGAACCTAAAAATGGGTGCCCTTGGGCATGAATTGAGTTTACCAATTCTTTGGTTATTCATGGAGGTAGAAATTGCAATGATTGTTTTTCTAAAAATGTCAAGAAAGGTTATCTTAAAGGGATTCCTTGAGGTAATAGAATCCTTTCTCATGAAACTCCTATGCATATATTTGTTAGTGTTCAATTTGGTGTATGTGATAAGTTCAATAAATGCACACTCTGTGTACTTTTTTGGTTGAGTTCTATCTAATTCGATTTTAAGGCTTGGGTATAGGAACTTTGGAAACCACGTTTGGTTGTAAGTATTTGTGAGCTAACAAAATATCTTTTTTTGTTTTCATTTAAAAAAGAATTTGACTATGATGATATTATTTCTTGAGGCCTTTACAAACCTGCTACGAACATAAATGCTTAATACTAACAATTTCCTTCCTATACACAGAGGACTGGGAAAACCTCAAAATCTCCCTTGAACCTCTCACTCTACTCATTCAAATGCCAAGAAATACTACATCATTTGAATTCTGTAAATTCACTTTACAACTTTCATAATTGAAACGAAAATTTTAGACTTGAAATACACAGTTTTTTATCGGAGTACAGAAACTACAAGAATTTATGCCAAAGAAGTTGAAATATTTATAAAAAATTAATATTTCATGTTCAAATCTAGCAGAGTCTAATTGAAAATCATAGGACCCACTCCCACCAAGGGAATTTCTCCTTCTTCTTTTTCTTAAATTCTCAGCCCATGATTTGGCTTCAAAAATTGCACGCTCATGATCTTGATTGACATCTAAGACTCGCTTCCCGTCTCTATTGGGCCTCCCAATTTTTCTAAGGCTATGCCTCATCCCATCAGACTTGTTAGAATATCCAGAATCCTTACCACTACCCTCCTGAGAACCTCGAGACTCATTTAAGGTATTCGAAGCCCTAACACGAGCAGTGTGACATTCAGGGGAAGTCTCTGCAAGGCGTAGTTCATGTTGGTTACTTCCATGTCTACTTACTTTATCAATTCCTCTTTTTGATCCATCAGGATACTTCCTCTCCTTGTTCCTTTTCTCATGGGTAGGAGTCGATGGTGCAGACTGATTAGTTTGAACAAGATTCATTGTAAAATCATACATCTGGGATGCAAGGTAACCAAGAGCTGTTACTACATCACCGATCAGGGGTTGAGTGGCAGCATCCTCCTGAAGACACATTGCTGCCACAACAAGTGCTTGATACATGCCTCTCATGGGATAGAGTCCCTTAAGCTTTGGATCAACCATCTGTGCAATTTTTTTGTGGTCCTTGAACAAAGGTCATGCCTAAGAACAAGATTTTTCTCCTTTGCTGACCGGGAATTGTCAATAGCTTTTCTCCCTATTATTAACTCTAACAAGACCACTCTGAAACTGTACACATCTAACTTGTAGTCAGCTGGCCTGTCATAGCATACTCTGGTGCACAATATCCATAAGTTCCCATTACTCATGTGGAAACATGAGTCTTATCTCCAATAGGTCCGAGTTTGGCCAGCCCAAAATTTGATAACTTTGGATGAAATCCCTCGTCTAGTAAAATATTAGAGGATTTAAAATCACAATATATGACTGGAGGGTTGGATTTTTCATGAAAATATTCCAACCCTCTTGCAACACCTGCAACTATTGTCATTCTTGTGTTCCAATATAATGGATCCTTATCAAGTAGAAGATCGTGGAGATGGTTTTCCAGCAATCACAATTTCATGTACGCGTATACCACAAGCCTATGATCCCCATCAGTGCAATATCCAATAAGGTTAACAAGATTTGGGTGATGAAGGAGACTCAACATCAAAACCTCAACAAGGAACTCCCTATTTCCCTCTAATCCATTCATGTCGAGTTGCTTGATAGCCAAAATCTAACTAGTGCTCTCAAGCCTCCCTTTATAAACTCTGCCAAAGACTCCTTCACCCAATAGACACTCAGGCTGAAAATTATTCATCGCTGCAGCCAATTCTCAAAAAATGAATGTTTGTGCAGTAATATGTGGTTCCCCCATCTTGGGAGGTTCATCTTTCCTGTTCCCATGGGAGGACTTCGATCTCAATCTATCCGAAGAGGCTTTGGGAAGCTGATTAGAAGATGCAGCAGGGTATTCCTGGTCATCTTTGCTCTTAATATCATTGAGTTCGGACCTTTTCAAGTGTTGCACGTGCTTTAAGTCCTTTGCAGATCCACAACATGGAAAACAACTCATTTCTCTGCTCAGCTAACTGTTAATCTCAGTATGAGCAAAATCCAAGTTCAAGGGGAAATAATAAAATCCAATAACAGATTCAGGGGAAAAAAAGAAATCCAATAACAATTCAAGGGGAAAGAAAGCCAACCAGGTAGCTAGTAGAGTAGAGTGTGATATATTTTTGCCTTTCTGTTCTTGTTCTATTCGTTTAAATCCTTTTGCTTAGTGTGGTCATGCATAACTTTAAAAAGGCTACAAACATATATATAGATAATATTCAATAAGATTATATATATATATATATATATATATATACATATATATATATATATATATATATATATATATATTATATATATATACATACATACATACATACATACATACATACATACATATATACATACATATATATATAACAAGGAAATCCATAGCATGGCGGTCAACTGAATAGACAACAGCCAATACTTTTACATTCAGTCCCATCCATATAAAATGAAGCACCATGAGGATTTAGACTATCCATGACCACAAATCGCATATCCTCTAAAGGTTTTGAGTGGTGCTTATTTCCAGTGGCACATATCCTCTAATATTTATTTGAATGTATAAATATCCCATGATGCAAGAGAGAAATAAGTGTAGGATTGGAGGAAGCATCATATGCCAATGTTTCCTTAACATGAATTAAATATAACTAACAAACTTGTGGGTGAGCATTGGTTAGAGCTGTGACAAAACTAGGCAGAGGGGTAGCTAAGTGCGTTAGGTTTGTAATATGGAAAACATAAATGGTAAATGCTTGGGTGTAGTTTCAACAGGAAAAATTGACATGCATAGAGAGAGCATAATTTTAGTGAGGGTGCCCACATTAAGGCCACAAAACTAATGGCTTTCACACATTTAAGTAGGCTAGAGAGGAACCTACAATGATACCAGGTCAACCACACACAAAATTGATAGGAAATATTTGAATAACCTGTGTGGATTTATTATATTCAAAAGATGTACATATTAATACATAGTTTTATGACCCTTGGTTTTCATCTTCCAAGAGGTCACTTGGACTTTAATGACTATTGGAATTCCTCCCCACCAACCCTAATAGATCAGGTGTCTAACAAACTTTTATGCTAATTGGTTCAACTTGCATCTACATGAAACATAAAGGATGAATCCAACAACCCTTTTTAGAACCCACTTAACTTTTCTAGAAACTCGACAGTAATACTAGAAATGGTTGCAAACTACAAAATGCTTTGACCATTATACCAAAATCTTTGTTAGAAATTGTTGGAAATTATTGTATATAGACCCTTCTAAAATATGATCTTCTTTCTCAAACTAACAATTAGACAAATCTTCTAGGATAGTGATGACTCTTTGAACTATAATCTTTCTTTGGCATGAAGAAAACATTAAAATTTACAAACTCTAGATATAGAAACTATGAAATCAAGCACTATGTATACACCATATATTTTGGAATATAAATAGTTTACAACATAATATAGTTGGAATACTTTTAGAGAATATGGTTTGCAATTTGTTATTTCACTCTTTTTTTCTCCATCTGATGAAGCCACTTTTTTTTGCAATCTGATATTTCTACTAAGGTATTAAATATATATATTTTTTAAACTCCTGGTGATTGATTCAATGAATTTATCTTCATTACCTCTTCTATATTTCTTTCTATTCAACAATATCATTATAGGTGCCTATACTTGTTGAAGATCATGCATATCAAAGACATTCTCAAATTTTAGAATTTTTTGGGAAGTAGCTTTTCGAAACTAGCCTTTTTCAAAATTCTTGTATAGGAAACCACCCAAATTCTTGCATAGGAGGCTACTTTTTCATTCTGGGTTAAATTCAGTGTTTTGATGTATCTTTCCATGGTTTCTCAATTAGATGGAATAATTCCTTTGCCAATAATTATTGTGGAAGAAGGATAACTTCTCCTATTTAAAGACATATAAGAAGGCTAGGTTGGATTTAAGAAATATCCCATAATTTGGTACCTCATAATATATGTGCATGGATGATCTTAAGCTATGGGGCTCAATGTCAAGATTGAAAATAAAGGATGCTAAGAATTCTGTTAGGCTTTGAATGCAATATTTTACTGAAAATATTTCATAACAATAGACTATCATGGTAAAACAAAATACAAAGTTGGTTGGTAATATGTAAACTTTAAAATCCTGAGACCCTGCAGCATCAAGGAAAGCATAGGTCAAATTCAATGCATAGGTAGTATAAGCAAAGGTATAGAGCATCTATCATTGTTTATTTCAATAATTATCTTTTCGAGGTTGATCTCTTTGTAAATTATATATTTTTGTGGAAGAATGGATAATCTCTCTAAATGAATGCGATAGAAGGAAGGATCACTTGGTGTTGGTTTTTTAGAAAGGAGATGGGATGAATACCTCCTAATTTGGGTTTCATATGTGTTTTTCTAGGGCTTAATGCTTGGTATTGTTAACATTCATTGCCCATTATTTGTCTTTAATTCCTTTCTTTGATAGCCTAGTTGTTTTGCAATGGCCTTGGGAAGTTAACATTGTCACAAGGCATGATAGAACCTAAAAATGGGTGCCCTTGGGCATGAATTGAGTTTACCAATTCTTTGGTTATTCATGGAGGTAGAAATTGCAATGATTGTTTTTCTAAAAATGTCAAGAAAGGTTGTATTAAAGGGATTCCTTGAGGTAATAGAATCCTTTCTGATGAAACTCCTATGCACATATTTGTTGGTGTTCATTTTGGTGTATGTGATAAGTTCAAGCAATGCACACTCTGTGTACTTTTTTGGTTGAGTTCTATCTAATTTGATTTTAAGGCTTGGGTATAGGAAATTTGGAATGCACGTTTAGTTGTAAGTATTTGTGAGCTAACAAAATATCCTTTTTTGTTTTCATTTAAAAAAGAATTTGACTATGCTGATATTATTTCTTGAGGCCTTTACAAACCTCCTACTAACATAAATGCTTGATAGTAACAATTTCCTTCCTATACATAAAGTACTGGGAAAACCTCAAAATCTCCCTTGAACCTCTCACTCTACTCATTCAAATGCCAAGAAAGACTACATCATCTGAATTTTGTAAAGTCACTTTACAACTTTCATGATTGAAATGAAAATTTTACACATGAAATACACAGTTTCTGATCATAGTACAGAAACTGCAAGAATTTATGCCAAAGAAGATGAAAGATTTGCAAAAACTTAATAGTTCATGTGCGACTCCAGCAGAGTCTCAGTGAAAATCATATGTCCCACTCCCACCAAGGGCATTGCTCCTTTTCCTTTCTCTTAAATTCTCACCCCACGATTTGGCTTTAGCAATTGCATGTTCACGATCTCGACTGATAGCTAAGACTCGCTTCCTATCTCTGTTGGGTCTCCCAATTTTTCTAAGGATATGCCTCATCCCATCATACTTGTTAGAGTCTCCAGAATCCCAACCAGTACCCTCCTGAGAACCTCAAGACTCGTTTAAGTTATTCGAATCCCTAACAAGAGCAGTGTGACGTTCAAGGGAAGTATCTGCAAGGCATAGTTCATGCTGGTTACTTCCATGTCTACTTGCTTTACCAGTTCCTAGTTTTGATCCATCAAGATATTTCCTCTCCTTGTTCCTTTTCTCATGGGGAGGAGTCGATGGTACAGATTAATTAGCTTGAATAAGATTCACTACCGGATCATACATTTAGGATGCAAGGTAACCAAGAGTTGTTACTATATCACCAATCATGGGCTGAGTGGCAACATCATCTTGAATACATATTGCTAGCACATCAAGTGTTTGATACCTACCTCTGATGGGATAGGGTCCCTTAAGATTTGGATCAACCATCTGCATAAATTTTTTGTTGTCCTTGAACAAAGGTTGTGCCCAAGAACAAGATTTTTCTCCTTTGTTGAGCAGGAATTGTCAATAGATTTTCTCCCTGTTATTAACTCTAACAAGACCTCTCTGAAACTGCACACATCTAACTTGACATTTAGCTGAACTATCATAGCATACTCTGGTGCACAATATCCATAAGTTCCCATTACTTGCATGGAAACTTAAGTCTTATCACCAACAGTCCGAGTTTGGCCAACCCATAATGTGATAACTTTGGATGAAATCCCTTGTCCAGTAAAATATTAGAGGATTTAAAGTCATGATATATGACTGGAGGATTGGATTTGTCATGAAAATATTCCAACCATCTTGCAACACCTATAGCTATTTTCATTCTTGTGTTCCAATATAATGGCTCCTTATCAGGCGAGAGATCATGGAGATGGTTTTCCAATGATCCCAATTGCATGTACTCGTATACCAAAATCCTATGATCCCCATTAGCACAATATCTAATAAGGTTAACAAGATTTAGGTGATGAAGAAGACTCAACATCAAAACCTCAACAAGGAACTCCCTGTTTCCCTGCAATCCATTCCTGTCGAGTTGCTTGACAACCACAATTTGACTAGTGCTCTCAATCCTCCTTTTATAAACTCTGCCAGAGCCTCCTTCACCCAACAGACACTTAGGCCATAAACTATTCATCGTTGTAGCTAATTCTCGAAAAATGAATGTTTGCACAGTAATATGTGGTTCCCCCATATTGGGAGGTTCATCTTGCCTATTCCCATTGGAGGAATTCGATCTCAATCTATTCGAAGAGGCTTTAGGGAGCTGATTAGAAGATGCAGCAGGGTATTCTTGGTCATCTTTTCTCTTAATATCATTGAGTTTAGACCTTTTCAAGTTTTGCACATCCTTTGCAGATCCACAACATGGAAAGCAACTCATTTTGTTGGAAATAATACTGAGAGGGGGGGGTGAATTAGTATTATCACACTAATAAAACTTTTTCATTTCCATAATCAGATATATGCTACTTCCACAACTTCTTATGATTAAGTTAATTGATCTTCAATGAGTGCATTAGAACATTATCAACCATATTATCAGATAACAGATGCCGTAATAGAGAATAGATCATCACACATAAGGCACACACATGAACACCATGATATAAGGTGGAAACCCAATGCGGGAGAAAAACCACCTGCTGCAAGTCATCTCAATCTTCTTCTTAATAAGAAAATCCTTTTACAATATTTGTACTGGTGCAGTCTTATACCAGTACGGGAGCTACAACCCCCTTTGCTCTTATACTAGCCGATCCATTTACTAGTACGCAAGCTGCTACCTGCTACAATGCTCCAAAGATCTCCCTTAGCTTTTGCACTAGCTTAGATACTAGTACATAGGCGCTGGCCTACAATCTTCTCTCCTCCAGGTACCACGTTTCATCAATTTTCAGACTGGATACACTGAAGCACAACACATAATCTGAAAGGCCACTTTTTATCCCATTTTCATACTGGACCCAACAACAACATTGAAGCTCATAATCAAACAACCTTCTGAATCACCTAATCACCAGATCCATACATATACAATGATATTATGAGAGTTATCAACCAGATATAGTACATAAAGATAAGTCATTGATCATGCTGTTATCTGAACTCAATACTAGTAACCAAACATCAGTTATGCACCCAAAACCCTGCAGAATAGTCAAAGGCAGTTAAAACAAATTTTAAGCAGGGATCGCAACTTCACTCTGTGGATATCTGTACTACCTCCGCACCTGCGCCTTCTATGGCGCCGCAACCACCGCACCTGCACCTTCTGTGGCGCCTCCGCACTGCGCCTCCTATGGCGCCTCTATGGCGTCTCCGCACTACGCCTTCTGTGGCGCCTCCGCACTGCGCCTTCTGTGGCGCCTCCGCACTGCGCCTTCTGTGGCACCTCTGTGGCGTCTCCGCACTGCGCCTTCTGTGGCGCCTCTGCACTGCGCCTTCTGTGGCGCCTCCGCACTGCGCCTTCTGTGGCGCCTCCGCACTGCGCCTTCTGTGGCGTCTCCGCACTGCGCCTTCTGTGGCGCCTCTATGGCATCTCCGCACTGCGCCTTCTGTGGCGCCTCTGCACTGCGCCTTCTGTGGCGTCTCCGCACTGCGCCTCCGCACTTCCGCAGCTGCAGCGCTCGAGAGATCACCCTTCACAGATTTTCTTTCAACTTAACTTTCATAGATCAAACTTTCAAAACAATAACCCAATATTTCAGATCTTAAGATATTCAATTGCAAGGATGAATTAGCCAAGTGATCTCCTTCCTCTTTTATAGTCTTAGGCCTTTCACAATACCACGGGCCAAAACAATAGGATCAAAAAACTGTTGGACTAATACCATGAACCAACCATGAAAGTACGTGAGATCAACACTTTTGACGAGGTACCATGGTCCAAAACCATAGGATCAAATACCAAGGACTACCTACCATGGACCAAAGGTAAGTTCTCCAACATATACGGGCTTTTCTTCATAGGTTCAAATACCAAGGACTAACTACCATGGACCAAAGGTAAGTTCTCCAACATATACGCGCTTTTCCTCATAGGTTCAAATACCAAGGACTAACTACCATGGACCAAAGGTAAGTTCTCCAACATATACGTGCTTTTCCTTGCATGAAAGTGCGTGAACTTTTTCTCTACATGAAATAAACTTTTCTCTGCATAAAAGTGCGTGAATTTTTCTCTACATGAAATAAACTTTTCTCTGCATATAAGTGCGTGAACTATAATTTATTATCTGAGATGAGTCATCAAGTACAACATATGTATCATAATGCCAACAATATCCCCCTTTGGACTTGATGGCAACAACAACCAATCACTCTCCCCCTTTGACATCAAGGGCAAATGGTTATGCTCCCCCTAAGAACATGCTCCCCCTGACTATAAACCAGATCTGCAAAGAAGAACCATAATCCATGACCATGAAAGAGATAGATTGCAGCAATAATCAGACCAGCATCCAAGATCTCCTTCTGTACGTCCTCCATAATGCCAACAATGCATTATAAGCTCCCCCTGAGTACCTGTTGAAATCTCTGAATGAGCTCCCCCTTTGTATATGTCATGGTGCACCAATATGATCATGCTCTTTCTGAGAACAAGCTGAAATGTCTGCTCTGCTATATAGTGTTGTTCATGCTCAGGCTCCCCCTGACTGTAAGCAAGGTCTGCAAAAGGATGTTCTACATCACAAATGACCTTCCTAAAAGATTTAATACATACATCCATCACCCAACCAAGTGGGGATATATCAGAAAAATGAAAACCAAATACATTACATCTTCATTCCAGGCATAGTGGGGAAACCAACATAGGTCGTTACATGACCTGAAGAGATGACACTATTACATCATGAGTCTTGATATGACATCACCTAAATAAGATGAACATCAGCAACAACACTTTGTGATCTGCTCCATAGTATCTGTCAACAACAACTAGACCAGCAACTTGTATTAGTGCATGAATCATCAAGGTATGTCCGCATCAACAGAATTTCACATTCTATGTGAGAAACATCATAGCCATCCAGATATACAATAATCAAGTATCATCAATTGGGAATATCTGCATTAATCAACATATGTATGAAACAATCCTATCATCATATAGATAAGAGCTCATTATCATCATGTCTCCAACAATGCAACTTTGAATAATCATCCCTGTATCCAGCCAACAATCCTCATCCATCTGTGCCAAGAATGAAAGGAATCATAACTGTAATATATGATCTTTATGCATATGATGACAACAGCATATGAGTGACTCAACATCAAGAAGATGTGAATTCAAGCTAAATTCTTCCCATGCAGGCATCATTAGAGAATCAACCATAAATCTGATCCAAGAACCATGTGAACAACTCATAACCATAGCAAGATGAATCATTTATCCATATAAGTATCATCACCAAGGACTATTAACCATAATGCCAATAATGCATTAAGTCCATATGCTCCCTCTAAACCTGTGCCATCTGTCTGATAATGCATATCAATAAGAAGTATCAAGACATCATCAATATCAAGTTAGAACCAAAACACTTCTAACCATCATATCCACACATCATTATTATTAACTAGAGCAAAACTGATCCTTCTCTTGAATCTGTCCCTACTGCCTTTCTTCAAACAATCATATACGGGACTGTGCAGTAACTAACTCGCGTATATATGCAACTTTCCTTTATGGAGTTTGCATATGAGATTCAGGACATTGAAGTTTTGTACTTTCAGCTCCCTCTGATTCTGGTATGTCTGTACGTTGTGCAGTGCCGCCTTTTTCTGACTGTACTTCCTTTTTCCTCCATATCTTCAAGCGTGATGATGACATTTTCTCCTTTTGATATGGTGCCCACACTTTGTTCCTGAATTCCTTAGCTATATGTCCAAGCTTGTTACATGCATAACATCTTACATGTTTCATATTCCTCCTGTAACAATCAACAGCTTTGTGACCAAACATATTGCAAGCAAAGCAATATCCATAAAAGTACCTTGAATGTTATGATCTTTCTGCATAATGGTCTTGAACCCTTCTTCTTCTACATCTAGCTGCAACATGTCCAAGATTATGACATACATAACATTCAACATTATTCATAGGAGGAGTAAAGGATTTTCTTTGAGGAATCTCTTTTCTTGGTTGATGATGAGATTGATCTTTCATTTCTTCGTTGATCACTTTAGATTTCTCTTTAGAGTTCCTTGCCTCACCTTGTGAACTAGATTCACCTTCAACAGATTCATGGAAACCAAGACCAGTCTTTATAGCAGGAGACCTTTGACTACTAAGAATATCATCCAAGACTTTAGAACTATCTTGAAATCGTAAAAGCTTATCCTTTTCTTCTAGTTTACCTTTCAAGATATTTACCTCAACCTGAAGCTATTCTTCCTTTTCAAGAGATTGCTTTTTCAAATCTTCTTCAACTTTCCTTCCTTCTTCCATTTGTTCCCTTAGTTTGAGAATCTCCTTTTCTTGTTCTTCATTCAGATCCTGCTGCATTTGACGAACTCGGAAGGCACATTCTAGTTGAGATTTTAAGCTGGTGACTTCGTTTTCTTGTTTTGCAATAGCTTGGAGTAGATCTGTATTCTGCTTTTTTGATTCTTCAAGATCTCCTTTTAGTGAGAGGATTGTAGCTTCAAGATTTTCATAGTAGCTGGATCTATCATTGAGTTTCTTGATGGTTGTGCTTCTTTCGTTGACTTCTTTTCTTAATGATGTCACTTCATGCTGCAATTTTTGACATTGGTCTTCCTTGTCCTTGAGTAGCTTTCTTACCTTGTTTCCTTCTTCTAGTTGGGCCTTTATTTTGGTAGCTTCTTCTTTGAAATCACATTCCCTTTTGTTCAATAGATCTTGTTGATCTCTAATTTTTTCTGTCAGCCTTTTAAATTCTGCCTCTATTTGATATCTTTCTTGTTCAACCATAAGAGCAAATTTAGTAGTTTCGCTATCACTTTCATCTCTTCCAAAAGGAAAGATAGCTAGAACATCAGAGGATAATATATTCATACCTGATAATGATTCTGAATCTGATTCTGAATATGAAGAGCTTCTTATACCTAATCCCCAATCGATTCTCCCACTGTCATAGTTCTTTTGAGATGACTTCTTTTTCTTAGGTGCTTTCTTCTTAAGCTTCTTTCCCATTGTTCCACGGATCTCCTTCAAGCGATCAAGCTTCTATCAAAGGACCTGCTCTGATACCAATTGTTGGAAATAATACTGAGAGGGCCCGGGGTGAATCAGTATTATCACATTAATAAAACTTTTTCATTTCCATAATCAGATTCATATATGCTACTTCCACAACTTCTTATGATTAAGATAATTGATCTTCAATGAGTGCATTAGAACATTATCAACCATATTATCAGATAACAGATGCCGTAATAGAGAATAGATCATCACACATAAGGCACACACATGAACACCATGATATAAGGTGGAAACCCAATGCAGGAGAAAAGCCACCTGCTGCAAGTCATCTCAATCTTCTTCTTAATAAGAAAATCCTTTTACAATATTTGTACTGGTGCAGTCTTATACCAGTACGGGAGCTACAACCCCCTTTGCTCTTGTACTAGCCGATCCATTTACTAGTACGCAGGCTGCTACCTGCTACAATGCTCCAAAGATCTCCCTTAGCTTTTGTACTAGCTTAGATACTAGTACATAGGCGCTGGCCTACAATCTTCTCTCCTCCAGGTACCATGTTTCATCAATTTTCAGACTGGATACACTGAAGCACAACACATAATCTGAAAGGCCACTTTTCATCCAATTTTCATACTGGACCCAACAACAACATTGAAGCTCATAATCAAACAACCTTCTGAATCACCCAATCACCAGATCCATACATATACAATGATATTATGAGAGTTATCAACCAGATCTAGTACATAAAGATAACTCATTAATCAGGCTGTTATCTGAACTCAATACCAGTAACCAAACATCAGTTATGCACCCAAAACCCTGCAGAATAGTCAAAGGCAGTTAAAACAAATTTTAAGCAGGGATCGCAACTTCACTGGTATAGATCTGCGGATATCTGTACTACCTCCGCACCTGCGCCTTCTGTGGCGCCGTGACCACCGCACTTGCGCCTTCTGTGGCACCTCCACACTGCGCCTCCTATGGCGCCTCTGTGGCGTCTCCGCACTGCACCTTCTGTGGCGCCTCAGCACTGCGCCTTCTGTGGCGCCTCCGTACTGCGCCTTCTGTGGCGCCTCTGTGGCGTCTCCGCACTGCGCCTTCTATGGCGCCTCTGCACTGTGCCTTCTGTGGCACCTCCACACTGCGCCTTCTGTGGCGCCTCCGCACTGCGCCTTCTCTGGCGCCTTTGCACTGCGCCTTCTATGGCGCCTCTGTGGCGTCTCCACACTGCGCCTTCTGTGGCACCTTCGCACTGCGCCTTCTGTGGCGCCTCTGCACTGTGCCTTCTGTGGCGCCTCTGTGGCGTATCCGCACTGCGCCTTCTGTGGCGCCTCCGCACTTCTGCAGCTGCAGCGCTCGAGAGATCACCCTTCACAGATTTGCTTTCAACTTCACTTTCATAGATCAAACTTTCAAAACAATAACCCAATATTTCAGATCTTAAGATATTCAATTGCAAGGATGAATTAGCCAAGTGATCTCCTTCCTCTTTTATAGTCTTAGGCCTTTCACAATACCACGGGCCAAAACCATAAGATCAAAAAACTGTTGGACTAATACCATGAACCAACCATGAAAGTATGTGAGATCAACACTTTTGACGAGGTACCATGGTCCAAAACCATAGGATCAAATACCAAGGACTACCTACCATGGACCAAAGGTAAGTTCTCCAACATATACGCGCTTTTCCTCATAGGTTCAAATACCAAGGACTAACTACCATGGACCAAAGGTAAGTTCTCCAACATATACGCGCTTTTCCTCATAGGTTCAAATACCAAGGACTCTCTACCATGGACCAAAGGTAAGTTCTCCAACATATACGCGCTTTTCCTTGCATGAAAGTGCGTGAACTTTTTCTCTACATGAAATAAACTTTTCTCTGCATAAAAGTGCGTGAACTTTTCTCTACATGAAATAAACTTTTCTCTGCATATAAGTGCGTGAACTATAATTTATTATCTGAGATGAGTGGGTTGCCATCAAGTACAACATATGTATCATAATGCCAACAACATTTCTCCGCTCATCTAACTATTAATCTTAGTATGAATATAATCCAAGTCCAAGGGGAAACAAGAAAATTCAATAAGATATATATATATATATATATATATATATATATATATACAAGGCAAGCCATAGCATGATGGTCAACCGAACAAACATCCACCAATACTTTTAGCATTCAGCTCCATCCAAATAAAATGAATCACCGCGAGGATTTAGACTATCCTTGACCACAAAATGCATATCCTCTGAAGGTTTCTAGTGGCGCATATCCTCTGATATTTATTTGAATGTATAAATATCCCATGATGTAGGAGAGAAATAAGTGTAGGATTGGAGGAAGCATCATATGCCAATGTTTCCTTAACATGCATTAAATAGAAATGAGAAACTTTTGGGTGAACATTGGTTAGAGCTGTGAAAAAAACTACGCAGAGGGGTAACTAAGTGCATTATGTTTGTAATATGGAAAACATAAATGGTAAAATGCTTAATTGTAGTTTCAACAGGAAATATTGACATGCATAGAGAGGGCACAATTTTGGTGAGGGTGCCCATGTTAAAGCCACAAAACTAATGGCTTTCACACATTTAAGTAGGCTAGAGAGGAACCTACAATGATACCAGGTCAAACACACACAAAATTGATAGGAAATATATGAATAACTAGTGTTGATTTATTATATTCAGAAGATGTACATATTAATACATAGTTTTATGACCCTTGGTTTTCATCTTCCAAAAGGTCACTTGGACTTCAATGACTATTGGAATTCCTCCCCACCTACCCTAACAGATTAGGTGTCTAACAAACTTTTATACTAATAAATGTTATTTCTTCAGGGTGATCCCTTTGCACCAGTAAGGTTAGATGCGTCTTAGAACCTAGGTATACAACAAGCACATATTTGACCTTTGTTGTGTATCTTTTATTCTTTATATCATTGATGGATGGTTATTGATGATGTAAAACAGAGGATGGGAAGGTCCTACTAATTCTCTTGACCAAACAAAATAAAATGGAATGGTATAATTGTGTTTTAAAGGGTGAGCCAAAAAGCAGTAGTTGAAAGGTAAAACTTAAGAATAACAAGCTATCTGATCTGGATCTAGAGACACAACAGATTGTGGAAAAAAATGACGGTAATGACAAGTCTTCCTAGAAAATAATCTCTAGCTATTAGACCACTGCCCAAATTTGAGTTATCTGCAATGAAAATAGTGACTCTAGCTTTATTTGTATGAATATAAACTTTGGCCATTGTCCTGTTCGTTTCCTATGAATGATTTTGATTTTCAAATTCCAACTAGTTTGTTGTTAAAGTAATTAAAGATTTGATGACAAAATTATAGTTTTCAAAGCTCTTTTCTGAATCTATTTTCTTGAGAAAATTTGTCTTTTTACTTTAGGTATTGTAGATTTCTACTGTGTGACATGCTATGATATAATTTCCTGGATAAATAGACAAAAGTGTTGTACAACATAGTATTTTTTAAATCTAAATAAACAGTATTTCTAAATACAAAGTTTATTAATTTAGAACATCTTTTAGACTTCTTAGCTACGTTATGGTTATATTTCGGTAGGGGATTTTGTGTATGCTGATATTGTGTTGTCTTTTTGGTTTTTGTTAGGTAAAATGGTTAATTATAAGGAATGTGTTCTTGAGTAGCATACGCACATCTTATTCTACTATCGACAGGAAACTCCATGGTTTTTAGACATGGAAACAAAAATGTAGATGTCAGTGGGATATCCAAAGTCCTTGTTGGATGGATTTAATACTAGTGATGATTTTGATTACTTGTGAGATAAAGAATTTCACAAGTCAAATTCAAATAAACAGAAGCAACTCAAGAATGAAGGTGAAGCTATTGCTTTCTGTCCAAGTCAAATTTTTTTATTTTTTGGTCATTGTCATGTTTTGAGTGCAGACTTGTGAAATTCCAAATTGCGTGTTGGTTTAAGTGAAGGGGATATATATATATATATATATATATATATATATATATATATATATATATATATATATATATATATATATTATTATTATTATTATTATCATCATATGTCATTCATGGTTTCTGAAGATCTGTGTTACATTTTCACAGAAGTTTCGATATCATTCAAATATCTAAACACCAAACAACAACAACATTGAGATTTTTCGTTCACTCAACCTATAACATATTGAATTTGTCTTTATCAATTCTCTTCTTCCATATGCTATCCACTTATGACATTTTCTTTGCAATATTTGGTGAATTTTCTAGTTATAGGTCATTTATAGGTTATAAATCACTTCTAATTGAATATTCAATTGAGCATATTGATTCTCTTATACTTAAGTATTTTTTCGTCCACCCACTTTTCATAACTACCATAACCATTAGGTAGGGACTTGCAGCTTCAATGCTACTTTGCTTGTTTATTAAAATATTTCCGAGACTTCAATTTATTGAAAGTTGTAGAATTTACAATTTATGAAGTTTCAAGGTCTAATTTTTAAAAGTCTAATTCTTTAAAGGATGCTAGCTTAATGGAAGAGCACCTCATTTACAAGTGTAAGTTTGGTTGTTCGATTCAATCATGCCCTGACATCCATATGGAATGGCAATGATACTTTTTGGTGACAGAGGCTCTTTTGACCATCACCATTGAGCTTTGGTGACATTTTTTGACCCTCACCAAAATATGAAATGGTGATGGTCAATGAATGCCACCCATACATACACATTAATAGTGACAACGCTCAAAGGTATGTAACCATAAATCATTGTTGTTGATATGAAATTGTGACGGTCGCTGTCCGTCATTATAGTCATTATTCGTGACAGAACTTGAATGTCACCACAACATCTATACTTCTGGGAATGTAGCTTTTGGTGACGGTCAAATAATGTCACCATATATATGCACCAATATTGACAGCCATCAAATATCCATCACAATAAATCGTTATTGTTCATATGAAATGGTGACAGTCACTATCCGTCATTATAATTAATATTTGTGACGGACCTTGAATGTCACCATAACACCTTACTTTATTGACACGACCTTTGGTGAGGTTCTATTTTTGGTGACCGAGGCTATGACCCATCACCATTGCTCATATGAAATGGTGACAGTCGCTTTCCATCATTATAAATCATAATTGATGATGGACTTTGAATGTCACTACAACACCTACACTTTTGGTGATGCCACCATGGGTGACAGAGGCTACGGTTCATCACCATTGCTCATATGAAATGGTGATGGTCGCTATCCGTCATTGTAAATCATTATTGGTGACGAACTTTGAATTTCACCACAACACCTATACTTTTGGCGACATCACCTTTGGGGACGTTCAGTTTTTAGTGACGAAGGCTCTTTTGACCATCACTAATGAGCTTATGGTGACATTTTTCACCCCTCACCAATGTCCTCTTTTCTTGTAGTGAGGTGTGCATTTTCAAGCCATCCCCAGAAATAGAGGTACAAGGTTCCTTTTGTACATGCATTTAATTTCATTTTTTCTAAACATTTTGAAAATGAGCTCCCCACTTTAAGAAGATCTTGAAGACATAGCCCACACTGGGTAAACTACGTTATCAATTTGTTGTGCTTTTATTCTCATGATTGACTTTTATTTTCGATTATGTTATGTGTATGCATTTTATGATTACATGTTCTTTTATATGTGATTTTGAATGCATCAATGAAGTAAAAAGATCTAGATCAAGTTTGGTATCAGAGTAGGTCTTTTGTGGATGTGAATTGGAAGTGTATGATAACTAGGAGAAAGCTCCAAAGAGGTAAGGGAAAATTTAAGTCCTTTGATCCAGAAGTGGGGCTTGCAACACGAAGAGGGAAAATGGAAGATGAAAATGATTGGTTAGAGGAAGAATGAAACTATCACAAGGCCTTCTATGCCATGGCAGAAAAAGTGGACAAATTGTTTATATAATATTAAAAGACAATGAAGCAAGAAAATAAAGAACTAAATGATCATGCCTCTGTAAATCATGAAGGTGGAGAAGAAGATCCCCCTCCCTCTACATCCTCCAATGAAAGTTCTTCTTCCTCTTCTCGTCATCTTAACAGGCATCATAAGAATGCACCTAAAAATCCATTTTTAAGTTGGATGTCAAGTTTGATTTTCCTTGATTTAGTGGGGAATCTAATGGAAAAAAGCTAGATAACTGGATCAGATAGGTTGAGGTGTATTTTCACATACAAAAAATCAAAGAGGATGAAACGAAAATCTTGCTAGCATCCCTTCGACTGAGTGACACTTCTCTCATCTAGTGGGAAGGAAAATTGCAAAAAGGTGGTAAGAGTAGTCATAAACTTCTTTCATATTGGTATCAATTTATTTCTTCTTTAAGAGGGAAAATTTACCCATTGGGATGCAAACAGAAAGCCATGATGGAATGGAAACATTTGAAACAAAGTAAAGGTCAAAATTTACAGAATTGCATAGAGGAGTTTAGGAAACAGGCATTAGCATTGAATGTTCTACTAGAAACTTTTGTGACACTAATGAAATATATTGGCTCTTTGCATAGTTGTTTGTGTCATTCATTATTATTATTTGAACCTAAGACCCTTGATGAAACTAGTGTGAAGGTTGTACATCTTGAAAGCAAGGGGAAGCATGAGCAAGAAGATCACCTAAAGAGGACATCAACAACTGGGAGAAGGGAAGCAAAGCACTCTTGCACTCATTGTTAGAAAGAAGGGCATGATGAGGAAAATTGATGGAAATTTGATCTAGAATTGAGGCCAAAGAGGAATGAAAAAAACGAGAAGAAGAAGACAATTGCAACTTTGAAACAAGACCAAGAATCTGCGTTAGAGGATGATAAGAAGATCACAACTACATGATTTGCAGGTGTGGACCAATTGACCTAGGATCAAACTCAAGTGATCAAGTGAATATTGCAGCTATTGGGATTGCAGAATATGGACATATTGACTTGGGTTCTGATTCGGGCGATGAGGCAAAGATTTTAGCAGATGTTGTACCAAAAATGAGGAGGACACCAAATGTTGCATGGCTCCAAGAACTTGAAAAGATAAAAAAAATAATTCAAGGAGAGAATGTTGAACTAAAGATACTCCTACAAAAGGAATAGGAAGAGAAACAAAGGTTGCAACATCAGTTACAAACCATGGAGGAGGCCTTGGAAATGTTGCATAATAACAAGCATGAGGTAAGAAGTGATTATTCAATTTCATGTTCTTTTTATGATGATGATTTCACTGCTTTTTAGGAACATACTATAGGAATTGTATCAAAAGTGTTGAAGAAAATGGGGTATCAAGGGAAGGACTTCAACATTAATGGACAAGGCATTGTGAATCCCATCAAGGTGGAGGAATTGCCTCGTTATATAGGACTTTGATATGCCATAAAAGAGGTTAGGGAATGCTGCAAGACAGCTAGTGACCATCCAACGATATATGATGATAGAAATTCATCACATTTCGGTGATAATGAGGATTCTATTAGAGTCCTATAATGATAGGGTTCATAATTTTGAATTGGCTGAGAGTAAATCTTGTAATATTGTACATACCTTCGGTTTCTGCAAATGTTTTCCATATTAAAATAAAAAATGTAAAGAGGGTATGTCCTAAAATAAATATCAAAGCACAAGAAAAATAAGAAAAGGTAAAAAAAAAAATGAAAAATATATATATGAATCCCAAAATAAAAATAGACCATGAAAGTGTGCAAGTCAAAGTGCCACTGCTCTTTACTTTACTATCTTAAATAATGGTTGTGTGCAGCTTGTCATACAGCCACAACCCATGGTAGTCAAACTGCTTAATCTTGACTATTTCATGCTTTGAATTTTATGTTTATAGTTAGAGAATAAAATCTGACCAAATAGCTTAACCTTGGTAGGTCATTAGATAGGTAGAGAAAATAAAAGGATCTCATCAGTTTAATCTGAGCCCTTGGAAGATATAAGGTTAGAAGTAGATAGTTTGTTTTATAAAAGAAAAGGAAACAAAAGGGTTTGCTATCTTAAGTGCACCCACCAAAATGAAGAAAAAATGTTAGGTTTGGTAAATGGGTAGGCAAAGAAAGGTTGCAAAAATACAAGTCATTTGGAGCATGAGCACTACTGTCATGCTTAACTATGTGTTTCAAATGTGCAGGAGAAGTTATCAATGAAAAATGCATGCTCATAAGATGAGATTAACTAACTTTCCCTCCTTTCAAAAACTTATCCCTCTCATTTCTGCATCATCCCTTAAAAAACCCCTTTTTCCCTTCCATTTTTACCCTTATTTCATTATCCCATATTTCCCCCTAGAAATTCCCTTTAAAATCCCTTCCCCTTTGCTAAACCATCATTATGTTCCATAAATCCCATTTTCCTAGGGTAAAAATCCTTTCCCCCCCTTTGTGAAAAGTTATTTCCCCTTTTTCTATTTAAAAAACCCATAAATCAACTTATCCTACATTGAAAAACTCTTCTGCCTTGAAAAACCCTACCCAAAATATCATTTGAGTTAATCCATGAATTAAAGTTAATTAAACACACATAAGTATGCTTTATTAGGTAGGCCCCTCCCTAACCTTTTCCTCAATCTCCTCTGCGCATCTCTTAAGTGTGACCATCGTCCGATCAACACCCATATAATCTAACAGTTATCACTCCATTTCACACACATTCAACTTCTGAGCTTTAACAACCCGATAGCGCACAAAATTGGTGGTTTTTCCCGGACCTAGTTTGGCGACATGTCACCATAATGGCATTTCGCATCCCCTCTAGGTTTTACCACCCTTCCCCCAAAAGTGGTGTGATGAGGGGCAAAACCACCCTCTCGATACCAATCATTGTTCATAAGCACCTTTTCCTTATTTTCTCAATTTTCGCCCAATAAATCCATGTAAACACCATTTTCACAATTTTTTCGATCATTTGGGCATTCAAATCTTGAGCTTCCTTGCACGTCTGAAGTCTACAAACCACTAAACAACTACCAGACGCCATCTTGCCTTCAACACTCATCCAAAGCCACTATTTGTCTCCTGCAACCTAATAACCTCAACTAAATTCACAACACCAACCTCTGGTTTCAGGTATTCTACAAATATACACCACATTAACCCTTGTTAATATAAAAAGGTTCAATTAATTTAACATTGAATGAACTTAACTTAGCTATCCTACCCGTGAATTAGGTAATTTTCACCCAGACCCCTAAAAAACCTAAAAAACCTAGACCACTGGTCGAATGCTGCCAATTCAATTTCTGATTTTTACCCCCGCTTTCCACACAATGACTACCCACATTTCCCTAAATGTTAAGCTGATTTCAACCCCCCACCTTGACCTAGATCACCTACCCTTGGCTGATAGGGGTTTCCAAATTAAAGATATATATTTAGCCTCTGAAATAATGAAGCTCCACTTTTGGAGAAAAGACATATTTTTAAACCATGCTGATGATATTTACCTATGGGAGTCAAATCTCCCCCTCCACTCATTCCCTAAAGTCCATGGTCTCCCAGACATTATCCACTATTGTTAGACCTATTACATCCCCAGCCAGAGGGTTGTAGTAGACCCCAATCAACCACTGCTCTTCACTATCACTCCAGAATCCATCAATCAAATGTTATAGGTCCATCCTAGCCAAAATTTAGCTCCTTTGTCCATTGGAGGACTACTATAACTCTATAATTCTATTGATGAGGGCAAAGCCAAGCAAGTTTTCAGAGATTTCATAGTTGCAAAAGAACATACACCAAGTTTTACTCCTCTGTACATATCCCCCATATTTTCACAAACTACCAAGCATATTATCACCATGATATCTTCCATCCTTGGATACAAAACATATAAATATGTAGATGAAGTCAAATTTTCATTCCTATCCCTTTTTACCCATGGTAAAACTCCTTCGATCAAGTTTGAGTATGCTCAGTTCATTACAAACAAAATGCATAAACAACTCATCGTATTTCCCACTGAAAGGGTGTTTAAGTTCTCTGCAATATTGTATTATTTGTTTCAGTACCATCAAATTGATAAATTCCCTATGAAGATCGCAAAAGGTGATAGTAGGGGAAAAGAGAGGTCTATACTTTATTGGACACCTATTGTCCAAAAATATTGCATTGTTTTTTATTATAAATACTTCACAGATTCCTTTGTCCACCCAGTGATGAATATGTTGAAAAGAACTGTGCAACCTAGGATTAGTCCTTAGATCAAAAGAGTACTTCAACTGGCCAAAAACAGTAATATAGGAGACTGGTACTTGTAACATTATCACATAGAGATAAGAGTTTATGGCTGCCAACTGGCTCCATACAAATTGCCAAAGTATCTTCCCTTAAAAATTTTGCCTTGGAGTATTTCAGGCAAATCATCAACTCAGATGATGTCCACTTCATGGTTGCAAAGAAGAAGGCCCAATTCAGAGTCAAAAGTGAACTAGGCCCCTTTATTTGCAATAATAGACAATTTGGACCAAAGGTAGATAGTATGTTTTAGGAGTTGACGTTTGCCAAGAGCTTTATGTGGCAGTATGACCGTCATGGAGTAATAACAAAAATGAGAACAAGGGTTAAACTAGATCCTTATGCACATTATTCAGTGCCTGAAATTGAAAAATATGCCAACCAAACTAAATGGTTGGAAAACATTTTGGTAGATAAAGATAGCACAATAGTTGATGTTGAAAATTCTCTGTATGATATTGAGCAATAGATTGACTTGAGTGAGTTCTTGTAGGTCCTAGATCAAGGCCAAAGGATGGATGCTCCCTCTGTATTGTAAAAACCCTTGAATAAGGAGAAAAACCCAAAAACCAGAGAAGAGACTTCTAGTTCCCAGATGGAAATAGTGGATGAGCAAGCAAACCAAAGGAAAAGGAGAAAATTGAATCCTGTATCTAAACAGGAAGAACATAGTGAGGTGGAAGGAACAGAGTTAGAACCATAGTCAGAACCACAGTCAAAATCTTGACTTGACACAACAGGACAGAAAGGGAAAGAGGTAGAGGAAACAAATGAACCCACCATCTCTAACACACAATTGATAGAAAGGCAAAAGTTAGTAGAGGTTTCTTCCTTTGTCAGACCAACTGACAAAGAAAAAACCATTAAGGATAGATATAAGGAGATTAAGATGAGAAATGAAAAATTGAAAGTTGAGACATATGTTCAGTATTTCAAACATTCAACTCTTAACCAGAGCAGACTTATGTCTACATTTGATATTGAGGAAGGAAAGATGCATATGTCATATATGCATCCAACAGTGCCACAACCCAAGTCTGTAGCAGATTATAAGAAGGCCACATTTGAAGTATTGGCGAAGGACATCCATCCAGTGGACCAAATAGAGTTTCACAAATGAGTTGGAGAGATGATATACTCCACCTTGACTGGTAAGGCCATGGATGCATACATATTACAGGAGTCCTTCAATAATACCATTGCACAGTTTAAACTCGAGAGGGCCTCCTCCAGTGCTAAAGACACAAGGATTAAATCCTTGGAAGACCTAATCATTGAGATGGTCCATAACCCAAAGGACATAAAGGCTACTGATAAATTGATAAAAAAAAAAGAATGAAGACATTGCAGCCTTGAAAAACAACTCAAACTGCCTCAGTCACAACACCCTCAAACAAAACAAGTCCTACAGAGCCAAACTGCCCAGGAGGAAATGCTTGACTTAGTGTTGCAGTTGAACTCCCAACTGAAAGAAATGGAAAAATAAATGGATAAGTTGACCAAGTAGGTCAGCCTCTATGAAAATGTAGACACAGTCATCACAATTATCACCACAGCAGTACCATCAACATTGGTTGAGAAATTAGCTCCTGCAGTTCCATTGGCCTCTGCATTACTTGCAACAACACCATCTACTTCAGCAACAGGGTCGACTGCAATAGATTATATAGGTCAAGAAACCAATAAGTTGGCTAAAGCTATGGAAGAAATGTCCCTCAAAGCCAATGAAATCAGGGAACTAGAAGAGAAGGTGAACAGTCTGGAGACAGACTGTAAACTGGCTCAAATTATGAATAATGAAGAACATCACTAGGTAGCAAGATTAACTGAGAGGATAAAGTATCTAGAGAAGGAAATGACTCTAGGTGAGCCATTGGATAGGAAAAAGGAAAATTGTGGGCCAATATCATTGACTCTATCAATGATATTTGGCCATCAATTCAGGTAATTTTTTAGCAGATTGATCTGGTAAAAGAGGCCACAGAGGCAATTCAAAAGGTTAAAACAAAGCTATAAGGGATGCCAGAAGAGGCAACCAAGATCATCGAATGTTTTAATTCCAAGAACAAATATGAACTGGAAGAATTGGATATTAGTGGCAGGACAGGGATAATCCTTGAAGTAAGAAGAGTTCTTACTAAAAGGAATTTGATGCACAACTTGGAAGACAAGTGTCAGACTATGCAACTTTCTATTGATAGATTTAAATTCAAATTTTATACTTTGATGCAGAAAGGTTTACCAAGTCCTTTGGTAATTAATGACAAGTTTATGACATAAGAGGACTATAACAAAAAGCTCGAGGAAGTGGCCAGAACTCAAGTTAACAATGCATGCATCCATAACACAGCAAAATAAGGGATGCCCTCTGGTAAAGTTCTTTACCAAGCTTTGGAAAAAGTATTTTACCCCCAGCATGAGGTAAAAAACTTGTTTGTAAATAAGATGAAATTTTTTAAGTACGCAGAGATTGATGAGGTCTTCAAGAGGTTGAAGGACATTCAGTTACAAACTGAAGAAAGATGGAAGCAGCTAACTGAGTTACTTTTTTTTCAAAGTAAGTTCAACAATTAACACAGTTTGGTAAAGACAGAATGCAGAAAGTAAATAGGCAACTGTCCTAGTCAAACATGAGATAATTCGAAGAGCATCAGATGACAAAAAAAATATCAACCAGCTAAAAATAAAAGGAAATCAAATATAGTAGTGCCAGAAAGTAATCAATTAGAAAGGTTGCATTACATTTTTAGAATTATATATTTTTTCGCTAAAATAAATCCCAAGCCATTTTGGGATATTTTGTAAATAATTTTGTATAAATATTTCATAATTTGAATTATATAGGGTGGATTCTATTAGACATTTCTATAGACCCTTTGATCAGAAGACCCAGAGGGTTATTGTATCATTTGTTGAGCCAACAAGCTGAATTGATAAATAAAGATCAGATATTTCCAAGGATTCATGTGTTGAGCGAATTTCAGACAAGTATTTTCATGTGTTATTGTTATTTTTCTTAAGTCATTCATAATATTTAATGTGTTTTTCAATCTAAATGTTATAACTAGAATAATACTTCAGAACTTGTTTAATTACACTCTGTCTTAACAGTTATACATTTAAATGTTTTCTGCTGATATCTAAATTAAAGAATTCTTAATTGCTTTTTGGTTTATATTGATTTATTGAATATCCAGGTTAAAGGATTCTTAATTGCCTTTTGATCTTGATAACCCCTTCATTCCTCATTCATTATATTAGTTTGAGAACCCTTAACTTCTCTCTCACCCCGAGTGAAACCCTTTCACCCCTCTGTCTCAAAGATCTAGAAAACACTCCGCTATCTTGCCCTTGGAACATTCTCTTTAGTGAGTTAATCCAATTTTTCTTCCCTATTGTTTGAATCCATAGCCCAATGGTCTAAAATACATCATTTTATCCATCTATCTAAGCTGATCCCACCACCCATTCTCAAACACAAATAAAAAAACCCCTTGAACAATCATAACTAGCCTAAAAACATCTTAACTAAAACAACATTAAATTTTAAAGAGAGAGCCCTCTCTGAGCATCAGGAAGGCTAGGTCCTATTTCCAAAAATAGTTCGTGGTTAACTCTTGTTTTTCTTTCTTTGTACTTCAAAATAATTATCAGAGTGATAACATTTATGGCGACCATACTGGGGACTTCGATCCTCAACCTCATAAAACTTTAAGGAAACCTTAAATTAAATATTGAGCCGGGTCATTATCTGAAGTAAATTTTCAAAAAAGTTCATAAAAACAGTTTGAAAAACTTAAAATTCTGGCTCCTAAGAAGATTCACTATACTAGGGCCAACCCAGATCCAAACCCTGTGACTATAGCGTATGACCCAGACAGAATTCTAAGGAAACAAAAAAATGAAGAAACTCAGGCAAGTAGTAGCCAAATAGATAGAGCCAATTCACTCCCTGAGGAGTTTTCAACTTTAGAGGAAGTCCCTTTTCATTTGTTATTTGACCTCTCACTATTTAGAACCAAATCTGAGAATGATATCCATGGAACAATTTTAGACCCTGAGTTTACTCAACTCATCGAATAAAAAAAGGGTTATCCATCCGGATTTAGATAAACTTGTGTTGGACGCTTTTGACAAGTTAGAAGCCTTGACCTCTACATTGATTAGCAATATAGATAGTTCTTACCTTCAGCAATCTGTTGAGCTAGCTACCTGTACTACTGCTGCCTCAAATTTCTACACAGTCTTCACTCACTGTAAATACCCCTTCCTTTACCACAACTTCATCAATTGTATCTACCACAATCCAATCACCTAAACCCCTTATTAATCAATCATCTTCATCATCATCTAGTTCACCTCCATCAGTTTCAAGCCCTTTTTCAACAACCACAACTTTACCCCCAAGTCAAACCAAAACCACAACAATGGCAAATTCATATGCTCCTCTTGTTTTACCTGCCCAACTCCATCCCATGCCTATAGATTATCAAAGTAAGATTTTCATGTTTTATGCTATTGGTCATTACATTGCCTAGCAGCATGTAAACAAGATGTCTGACTTTTTTGAGTTGAGTGAAATAGATGAAGCAGATGTCCAAATGAGATTGTTTGCCCAAACTTTAACTGGGGATGTCAAGAAATGGTTCAAAGCCTTTCCTGCCAACCATATTGTAGACTTAGCCAATTTTCAAAGGTTATTCATTGATAGATGGGAGAGAAAGAAAAACCCCTTGTAAATACTTTCTGAATATGACAATATTATAAGATCTCCCAATGAGTCAGTCCAGGATTATTGCACTAGGTTTAATAATATCTACAATGCAATTCCAGCCAACATTAAGCCCCCACCTGATCTAGAATTACTTAAGTTCCCTGATGGTTTTGATGCTGGCATGTCATACCAGCTAAGGGAAAGAAACCCTGAAACACTTTAACGAATGCAGAGCAATGCTATCAGTGTAGAGGCCAATCTGTTAGCTAAGAAAGCATGAATTAGAAATGAAAAGAAGGTTGTATTTTAAGAAGAAGCTTCAACTTCAGATGGAAAAGTAGATGTTTTAGCTAAAATTTTAGAAAGAATCATGGGTAGGTTAGAGAACATGGAAAGGAAAAATCAATGGGAGAATCAACAACAACAACCCCCAATAAGAAACCCAAATTCTAGGAAGGACCCTAATACTGCAAAAAATGTTACACTAGACCAACAGATTAGGCTCCCCCTCCAAGAAAATTATGTTGAGGATTCACAGAACCAAGAAGTAGAGGATAATACCCAGATTAAGTTACTGGAAACCATAGAGGAAGACGTTGTTTTTCTTACTCAAGAAGAACATGAGTTGTATATGATTCAGCAGTTGCAATTAGAATCTGGTGAATCTTTTGATTTTAAACAGCGATATGAGTCAGCAAAATATGAGGTACATAAACAATATAGCTTGAGAAGTAAGAAGAATAATGAGACTCCCATTAAAAGATCCATCCAAACCCAGACTAAGATAATAAAAGAAGCTCGAGTTAACAAAGCGTTTCACATTCTCCCTAAGGGAACAACTGAAACTTCAACCCATAGGATTGTAGATATAACCTCCACTGAAACCCAAACAGAGAAAATCATTGAAAACAATCAAAATAAAAGAAATCAAGCCAAGACAGTAGAAACACAAACTGAAATGCCTACCACTGATAAACAGAATAAAGATACTCAAACTACACACATTAAGGAACATCTGAATCAAACAAACAAACCTCACCTCCATTTCAACATTAAAAATGAAATAGCTAAATTAAAGATTAGTTCCTTTGATCGAACTGGTAAAGAAGTTCCTTTGATCGAACTGGTAAAGAATCAATCTTATAAGTCACAGATAACTAAGACTTTGAACATAGGAGAGGGAGAGGATTTTGTTAATTTGAATGATGACCTAAATTATTATTTGGCCCTGAGGCCAATGGAATTCATCAGCAAGGGGGAGTTCCTCCTTTTTACATCAACCTAAACATTCATGATAAAATTTTGCATAACGCTATGTCGGACACAGGAGCATCCCACAATCTAATGCCAGAGGCAATAATGGAAATACTAAACCTATACATTACCAGGCCTTATAAGGATTTATTTTCTTTTGATACCAGCCAGGTTAAATGCCTTGGTCTAATCAAAGACTTATGTGTGACTCTTGTCTAGTGCCTTGCAAAGAGAATTCTAATGGACATTGTAGTTGCAAACATCCACCAAAATATGGAATGCTACTATCTCACTCATGGGGAGAAAAACTACAGGGATCTTTGTAGTTGGATATGTCTTATGCCACCATATCCGTTTTTGGCCAACCAAGAAAACTATATTGGGATACCTTGATGAAGTACATGGTCAGTAGTGAGGAAAAGCCAAAAAAAATTCCCATATACTCCATGCATTCAGATATGGACTATTTGATCTTATACAATGCAAAAAATGATAAAAGGAAATCACAACCAAAGACCTTAAACATAGAATAGCTGATAGTGAGAACGTATTCCATGAGTCACTTTGGAATTTAGACTTTGATGGGTCTGTAAATAGGTTAGGGGCTGGTGCAAGAGTGTGGATCTATAATATGGAGAATAATCATGCTAAGGGACATGCTTTCAAATTGAATTTAAAATGTACCAATAAAATGGCCAAATATGAAGCCCTGATTCTAGGGTTACAATTGGTTAGGAAATCGGGAGCCAAGAGATTTCCCATCATGGGAGACTCAGAGCTGATTATTAAACATATTAGTGGTGAATACTCTGTCAACAACCCTAGCCTTGGTTGATATATGGATAATGTTTTAGACTTGATCAAGGACCTCCTGGAATCAAACTTTGCTACCATTCCCAGAAAACAAAACATGCAGGCCCACAGTCTGGCTACCATTTCTAGTACTTGTAAATTTCCATTTCAACCAAACCACTAGTACACTGCAGAAGTCAGACATAGGCCTATTATACTAGACAACCTCAATTATTGGCATATTTTCTCCCAGGACTCTTAGATCTACGATTTCATGAATAATGAAGGTGAGTTTCAAAATTGTAAGATAGATACTGACTGTACAATAGAAAATAATATACAAAGCAGCTTAGATGTAAATATTTTTGAGGTACATAAACCAACTAAATTTATTAAACTAGAAATAGATAGTTTAGAAAAGGTAGAAATAGATGAAATGATGGATGATGATCTAAGATTCTTAATTTGAAAGATAATTTTTTGCCTTAAGGAATTTTACCTTTAGAGGTTTTTTTGACTCTAATGATGTAGTTAGTAATCCCAAAATGGAACCTCTCTGACATAGAAGAGTGTAATATAGGGACTGAAGACAATCCAAAACTAATTAAGATATCTAAAGCCTTACCCCCAGAGGAAAAGGTCAAATATATTAATTTGTTTAAAGAGTTCCAAGATGTATTTGCCTAGAGTTATGAAGACTTAAACTCTTATGACACCATCATAATCCAACACAAAATACCTCTAAAAGAGGATTATAAAACTTTCAAACAGAAACTTAGGAGGATAAACCCAGTTCTTATGACATCCATAGAGAAAGAGGTTAAGAGAATGTTTGATGCCCAAATAATAGTGCCCATTAGATACTCAAGATGGATTTCAAACTTAGTTACAACTACGAAAAAGACATGTGAAATTAGACTTTGTGTAGATTTTAGAAACTTAAACAAGGTCTCTTTAAAAGACAACTACCCCTTACCAAAAATGGACCATATATTGCAAAGGGTAGTGGGCTTATCTAGGATTTCACTGTTAGATGGATTCTCTAGGTATGTTATGAAACCAGCTCACAAAAAGATAGAAAAGAGAGATCAACGCCTTAGAATTCAGCCTCTTAGAGTGGGCAACCTCCTTTACATTATAAAAATGAGAAATTCTTGGATGATACAAATGAAAATACCTCCTTTATCTATATAGGATTCTAAGGGGTCATAACATAATCAGAGCCAACATAACAATAATAATGTAAGGGCACAATAATAACAATAGTGGGCTTCTATGTGGCACAATAGTAACAATATGGGCACTACATGGGTACATCAATATAATAAGTGTGTTGTACTAATAACGATAGGGGGTTACACTAGTAATATAGGGGCCTAACATGCCTCTCTCCTTCAAAAAGTATTGTCCTCAATGCTTGAGTAGCTCTTGATGCTTTTGTATAAAATTCTTGTCCTCCCATGTGGAATCTTCAGCGGGTAAGTTCTTCCACTTGATGAGATACTATGAAATTGATCGATTTTGTAGCTATCAAGTTCTTGTTTTTGTGACTGCTCCAGGTTCCAATATGATTTTTCCTTCCTGTCCAGTTTCTGGCAATATTGTTTGAATTGTGATCTTTTGCAACTTTTGAATAAGTGGCCATACTTCTTCATCCTTCTTCCATTCATCCCTTTCTTCATTTATCCAATCTAGTTGGATAATAGAAATAGCACAAAACAATGCTTCCACATCCTCATCCTTGAAGAGTCTTCCCATTCGGTAAGGTTGCCATTTTTTAAGTGCATGTAGTATTGCCAACATTTCCTTCTCATAAATAGCTTGCTTGAGATGTAGTAGTAAAAATACCCAATCACCTACATCAAAACATTTTTCACTACGATGTTGATCTACCTGTTGTTTCGTTTGATTTTGCACCGAAGTGGCGTTATCCTTTAAAAGTTGGAGAGCTTGTTGTTGATGCTCGATGTTATCTTTCTTTGCTTGAACCTTTTTCTTCTTGATATGTCCTTCTATCTCTAGATTTTTAGGAGTGGTAATTTCTTCCAATCCTTTACAAGATATGGTCGGATTCATTTCTTGATGCTCGATGGGATCTTTCACTTCTTGAACATTTTTCTTCTTGATATGTCCTTCTATCTTGATAGTTTGAGGAGTGGTAATTTCGACCAATGAATTACAAGATATGGTTGGATTCATTTCTTCTTTCTTGATGTGATATTTCACTTCTTGCACCTTTTTCTTCTTGATATGTCCTTCTATCTTGAGAGTTTGAGGAGTGGTAATTCTTGCCAATGCTTTACAAGATATGGTCTGATTCATTTCTTCTTTCTCTGGGGTGGGGTCCTGGTGTATATCCTCTTCTTTTCATGTTTTTTGATCATTTTCTTCCTCCTCTTCATATTCTATGTAAAATAATTTCTTCTCAAAACACTTATGACCTTTAATGCATTTACTATCACAATTGTAAAAAAGCCCTTTTCCTCTTTTTTCTTCCAATTGTTATGGTGTAACCCTTGTAGGTTGTGGAAGGCTGGGAGAACAACACTTCCATATTTATAGTTGTGAGGGGTATGCTTCCTGGTTTCCATAATTTTGCTTTCCACTATGTCACAAAGCCCTTTTACTCTTTCCAATTGTTGTGGTGTTGCTCTAAAGAAGGTGTTGCTCTTTGTATCCTCATAATGTGCTTTCATTTCATCCGTGAAAATTGACCACGTAGCAGGTTGTTTACGAGAACAAAGCCCTTCATACCATAAAAATTGATCCAGTTCTAAATATGAAGATGCAATACATACCTTTTGTAATAGTGGTACACCATGTAGATCAAAATATTGCTCCATCTGAAGTATCCAATTTACCAGATCCTTGCCATCAAACTTCCTCATCTTGCTTTTTCTTGATTTTAGGAGTTCGATCTTGAAACGACTGTAACTCTGTAATTTCGGCTATTTAAGTTCTGAAATTGTGACCTGTAGTAACCCTCTAAGTCCTGTTTCCAATGCCACAAGTCTGATCCAAATTGGATTCTCCAAGGAAGAGTTATACGAAATCTCCCAGAGTGACCTGATTATAGACTAGTTCAGTAGAGTGAACTTGTACGACGTGCCACGAGTCACTGTTTCGACCTTTTGCACTAAAAATATATATACAAGAAACTATAGTCCATCCTCTTTCTGTAACGTTTTACGAAATTTCAATCCGATGCTCAGAGAGAAAGTTATTACGCTTTTCCCAGGTCACCTGTTTGGAATGTAATTCAGGAGTCTACAAAAATACCAACTTCCTTAGATCATATCTCCAAAAATATAGCCCAAAAAGCTCTAAAATTCGAAACCGAGCTTCGGCGTGATGTATTTTCAAATGGGTTTTTTTTTTTGGCTTTTGAAACATCACAGAAAAAAATTTATAGCGAAAATTCCATGATGACCTGTTTGGAGCAGCGAAACCCTAGAATCCAAAGCTCTGATTCCAAATGTTATGAAACCAGCTCACAAAAATATAGAAAAGAGAGATCAACACCTTAGAATTCAGCCTCTTCGAGGAGGAAACCTCCTTTACATTATACAAATGAGCAATTCCTGGATGATAGAAATGAAAAGACCTCCTTTATATATATAGGAGTCTAAGGGGTCATAACATAATCAGAGCCGACATAACAATAATAATGTAAGGGCACAATAATATAAATAGTGGGCGTCTACGTGGCACAATAGTAACAATATGGGCACTACATGGGTACATCAATATAATAAGTGGGTTGTACTAATAACAATAACGGGTTACACTAGTAGTATAGGGGCCTAATAGGGTATAACCAGATCTTAGTCCAACCTGAGGACCAAGCCAAAATTGCATTTACTACTCCTTGGGGTATCTTCATGTATTTGAAGATGCACTTTGGATTAATGAATGCATGTGCCACATTTCAAAGAGCTATGGATATAGGTTTTGCCAAGGAAATCCTTGATTTCTTAGTAGTATACCAAGATGAGATCACAGTCTTCTCTAAATCTGACAATGAACACTTAGACCACCTCAAAAGAGTATTTATCAAATGAATGAAATTTGGGATTTCTTTAAATCCTAAAAAGACACTTTTTGGTCTAGAAGAGGGAAAGTTGTCGAGACACATCATATCTAAAGATGGGATTAGGATAGACCCTGCTAGAATAGAAGCCATTTTGACCAGTTACCATCCCTGAAACACAAAAGAGCTACAGTCATTTCCAGGTAAGATTAATTTTCTTAGGAGATTCATCTCAAATCTAGCAGAATTAATTAGGGAGTTAAATAACATAGTAAGAAAGGACTCAGCAATTAAATGGACCTTGGAATCCAAACAATCCTTTGAAGCTATTAAGGAAGCTTTAACCAATTCTCCAGTCTTGATTAGTCCTGACTTTAGCAAATGTTTTATTATTTTTTCTTTTGCTTCAGAACACACCATTGAGTCAGTCTTGCTGCAAAAGAACAATCAAGGGTATGAACAACCGATAACATTCTTTAGTAAATCCTTGAGAAATGCCACAATCAAATACAATATCATGGAAAAATAGGCTTTAGATTTGGTTAAGGTTATCAAAGATTTCAAAGTATACATTCTATACTCTCACATTATTTCTTATGTTCCAAACTCTGTAGTTAAGGACATTTTGACTCAAAATGGGCTTGAAGGAAAAAGAGGCAAATGGATTGCTACAATATTGGAATATGATATAGAGATAAAGCCCACCAAGTTCATCAAAGGCCAAGGTTTAGCCAAACTCATGGTTGAATCAAACTGTCATACCCTTAATATAAACTTCATTAGTGCCCTTGATGATCAGGAGGAGATGGCGACTCCACAGATCAGTGAACCTTTTACTTATTCACCATGGTATGCAGATATTACATTTGTATTACTAAAATTATAAGTTCCTCTTGGATTGACAAGAACTAAAGCTAGATTCTTAAAAGTGAAGCCATTAAGATATTGTGTTGTAGATAATGCATTGTTTTGGAAGGAGAGTAGTGGTATTCTCTTGACATGTTTATTAAAAGATGAAGTTGACAAGATTTTACAAGAGTTTCATGTAGGGGATTGTGGAGGACACTTGTACTGGAAGAGTATCACTGACAAGATTCTGAGGGTTGGTTTCTACTAGCCTACTTTGTTTGCAGATGTTAAAAAACATGTGACTTCTTGTCATAAATGCCAGATTTTTGAGGGAAAGAGAAATTTTTTATCCTTGCCTCTTAAGCCAATTTCCACTGAGATGCCATTTCAACAATGGGGGTTAGACTTCATTGGGGAAATACACCCAGCCTCCTCAGCTCAGCACAAGTGGATTCTCATAGCCATAGAATATTTCACCAAATGGATAGAGGCCATACCTTCTAGGCAAGCCATTGACACTGTCATAATCACCTTCCTAGAGATTAATATCCTTTCAATATTTGGATGTCCCCAGAAGCTCATTACTGATAATGCAACAGCCTTTAAATCCAAAATAATGATATATTTCTGTAACAAATACCACATCCCTCTTGGTTATTCCACAGCCTATTACCCTCAAGGTAATGGACTAGTAGATTCATCCAATAAAATTCTGGTCAATATTATCAAAAATTTACTAGAAGATAATAAAAAGACATGGAGCAAGAAGTTAGTCAATTCCTTGTGGGCATATAGACTAACTACTAAGAAGTCTATTGGAACATCACCCTATCAGTTGGTCTACGGGATGGATGCAGTTTTCCCATCATCTTTGGGAGTGCCAGTCATGAATATCCTCCAGGAATTACAGGTGGAACCAAATCATATTTAGAGAAGAGTAAATCAGACCATACACCTGCAACAGACCGGAGAAGAAGTATATGTAAAATCATAGGTAATCCAGGAAAAGATCAAGAAAGTCTTTGATAAAAAGACTAAAGCTGATGATTTTCACATAGGAGACAAAGTCCTTAAGTGGGATTCATGGAGAGAAGACAAAGGCAAGCATGGAAAAATTGATTTTCTATGGTAGGGCCCTTATGTCATTTATGGCCACAGAGGCAATAATGCCTTTTCTTTGACAAACATAGACGGATTAGATCTACCAGGAGGACCTGTTAACGGTAGGATGCTAAAGCATTATTTTTCCACTGATTCAAAATAGTTCATTTTACTTTGCATCATTGTACATAACATTGTAGAGTGTAGATTGGATTAGATGGTAATGCTTTGAAGTTGAAGCCCAGAGAGAAGGCCTTGAACTTTGGAGGATTTATTGTCATAAGTATCAATAAAGCATGAATCATAGAAGCACAATTCACAAGGTAACTATAGTCATGATTCAAAGGCTACTGATATTCATAGTTCTTGACATTTCACAAAAAAATGTCATCCCCATGTGGAGCCACTGTTAGAGTCATATAGTGATAGGATTCATAATTTTGAATTGGCTGAGAGTAACTCTTGTAATATTGTACATACCTTTGCTTTCTGCAAATGTTTTCCGTGTTAAAATTAAAAAAATGTAAAGAGGGTATGTCCTAAAAGAAATATCAAAGGACAAGAAAAATAAGAAAAGGTCAAAAATAAGCAAAAATTCAAAAATATATATATGAACCCCAAAATAAAAATAGACCATGAAAGTGTGTAAGTCCAAGTGCCACTACTCCTTACCTTACTGTCTTAAATAATGGTTGTGTGCAGCTTGTCATACATGCCACGACCCACGGTAGTCAAACTGCTTAATCTTGACTATTTAATGCTTTGAATTTTATGTTTATAATTAGAGAATAAAATCTGACCAAATAGCTTAACCTTGGCAGAACATTAGATAGATAGAGAAAATAAAACGAGCTCACTAGTTTAATTTGAGCCCTTGGAAGATATAAGGTTAGAAGTAGATAGTTTGTTTTATAAAAGAAAAGGAAACAGAAGGGTTTGCTAGCTTAAGTGCGCCCACCAAAATGAAGAAAAAATGCTAAGTTAGGTAAATGGGTAGGCAAAGAAAGGTTGCAGAAATACAAGTCATTTGGAGCATGAGCACTACTGTCATGCTTAACTATGTGTTTCAAGTGTGCAGGAGTAGTTATCAATGAAAAAGGCATGCTCATAATATGAGTTTAACTAGCTTCCCCTCCTTTCACAAACTTCTCCCTCTCATGCTTATTAATCTCCCCATCATCCCTTAAAATACCCCTTTTTCCCTTCCTTTTTTACCTTTATTTCATTATCCCATATTTAACCCCTAGAAATTCCCTTTAAAATTCCTTCCCCTTTTCTAAACCATCATTATGTTCCATAAATACCTTTTTCCTAGGGTAAAGACCATTTTCCCTCCTTTGTGAAAAGTTATTTTCCCCTTTTTCTAATTAAAAAACCAATAAATCAACTTATCCTAAGTTGAAAAACCCTTTCACCTTGAGAAAACCCACCCGATGGATCATTTGAGTTAATCTGCAAATCAAAGTTAATTAAACATGCTTAAGTATGTTTGATTAGGTGGGTCCCTCCCTAACCTTTCCCCCAATTCCCTCTGTGCATCTTTTCAATGTGACCATCGTCTGATCAACACCCATCTAATATAATGGTTATCGTTCCATTTCACACGCATTCAACTTCTGAGATTTAACAACCTAATAGTGCCTGAAATTGGCGGGTTTTCCTAGACCCAGTTTGGTGATGTGTCACCATCACAACATTTCACATCCCCTCTGAGTTTTAAGACCCTTCCCCCAAAAGTAGTGTGATGAGGGGAAAAACCACCCTCTCAATACCAATCACTGTTCATAAGCACCTTTTCCTGCTTTTCTCAGTTTTCACCCAATAAAGTCCTGTAAACACCATTTTCACGATTTTTTCGATCATCTGTGCATTCAAATCCTAAGCTTTCTTGCACGCCTGAAGTCTAGAAACTGTTAAACAACTACCAGACGCCATCTTTCCTTCAACACTCGTCCAGAGCCACTATCCGTCGCCTGCGACCTAATAACCTAATCGAAATTCACAACACCAACTTTCGGTTTCAAGTATTCTGCAAATATACACCACATTTACCCTTTTTAATATAAAATAGTTCAATTTATTTAACATTGAATGAACTTAACTTAGCTATCCTACCTATGAATTAGGAAATTTTCACCCAGACCCTTAAATAACTGATAAAACCCAGACCATTGGTCGAACCCCGCCAATTCAATTTCTGATTTTTACCCCCACTTTCCACACAATGACTACCCACATTCCCCTAAATGTTAAGCCTATTTCAACCCCCCACCTTGACCTAGATCACCTACCCTTGGCTGATAGGGATTTCCAAATTAAAGATACATCTTCAGCCTCTGAAAGAATGAAGCTCCACTTCTAGATCAAAGACAGATTTTTAAACCATGCTGATGATATTTACTTCTGGGAGTCAAATCTCCCCCTCTACTCATTCCCAGAAGTCCATGGTCTCTCAAAAATTACCCACTATTGTGAGACCTGTTACATCCCCAACCAGAGGTTTGTAGTAGCCCCCAACCAACAATTTTTCTTCACTATCACTCCAGAATCCATCAATCAGATGTTACAAGTCCATCCCATACAAAATTTAGCTCCTTTGTCAATTGGAGGACTACTAGAACTCTATAATTCTATTGACGAGTGCAAAGCAATTTTTCAAAGATTTCATAGTTGCGAAAGAACATACACCAAGTTTTACTCCTCCATACCTAGCCCCCATATTTTCACAAACTGCTAGGGATATTATCACCATGATATCTTTCATCCTTGGATACAAAACAAATGAACATGTAGATGAAGTCACTTTTGCATTCCTGTCCATTTCTACCCCTAGTAAACCTCCTACCATCAAGTTTGACTATGCACAGTTCGTTGCAGACAAAATGCATGAACAACTCATTGGATTTCCCGCTGAAAGGGTGTTTAAGTTCTCTGCAGTATTGTATTATTTGTTTCTGTACTATCAAACAGATAAATTCCCTATGAAGATTGTAAAAGGTGATAGTAGAGGAAAAGAGAGGTTTGTAATCTATTGGACACTTATTGTCCAAAAATATTCTACTCTTTCTTATTATAAGGACATCATAGATTCCTTTGTCCACCTTGTGATGAATATGTTGATAGGAACTGTGCAACCTAGGATTAGTCCTCAGATGAATAGGGTACTTCAACTGGCTAAAAACAGTAAGATAGGAAACTAGTACTTGTATCAGAATCACATAGAGATAAGAGTCTATGGCTGCCAACTGGCTCCATACAAATTGCCAAAGTATCTTCCCTTAATAGCTTTTTCCTTGGAGTATTTTAGGCAAATCATCAACTCAGATGATGTCCACTTTACGGCTGCAAACAAGAAGTCCCAATTCAGAGTCAAACGTGAAATAGGCCCCTTTATTTGCAATAATAGACAAGTTGGACCAAAGGCAGACAGTATGTTAAAGGAGTTGAAGTTTGCCATGATTTTTATGTGGCAGTATGACCCTCATGGAGTAATAACAAAAATGAGAAAAAGGGTTAAATTAGCTCCTTATGCACATTATTTAGAGCCTGAAATTGAAAGATATGCCAACCAAACTAAATGGCTGGAAAACACTTTGGTAGGTAAAGATAGCACAATAGTTGATGTTGAAAAAGCTCTGTATGATATTGAGCAATAGATTGACCTGAGTGAGTTCTTGAAGGTCCCAGATCAAGGCCAAAGGATGGATTATCCCTCTGTATTGAAAACACCCTTGAATAAGGATAAAAACCCAAAAAACAGAGAAGAGACTTCTAGTTCCCAGATGGAAACAATGGATGAGCAAGCAAACCAAAGGAAAAGGAGAAAATTGAATCCTGTATCTGATCAGGAAGAACAAAGTGAGGTGGAAGGAACATAATCAGAACCACAATCAGAACCACAGTCAGAATCTCAGCCTGACACAATAGGCTAGAAAGGGAAAGAGGTAGAGGAAACAAATGAACAAACCACCTCTAACATACAATTGATAGAAAGGAAGAAGTCAGCAAAGGTTTCTTCTTTTGTTAGACCAGCTGACAAAGAAAAAACCTTTTAAGGATGGGTATAAGGAGATTAAGATGAGAAATGAAAAATTGAAAGCTGAGACATATGCTCAACATTTCAAACATTTAGCTCCTAACTAGAGTAGACATATGTCTGCATTTGATATTGAGGAAGGAAAGATGGAAATGTCATATATCCATCCAACAATGCCATAACCCATGTCTGTAGCAGATTATAGGAAGGCCACATTTGAAGTATTGGCAAAGGACATCCATCCAATGGACCAAATAGAGTTTCACAAACAAGATGGAGAGATGATATACTCCACCTTGACTAGTAAGGCCATGCGTGCATACAAATTATAGGAGTCCTTGAATAATACCATTGCACAGTTTAAACTCAAGAGGGCCTCCTCTAGTGCTAAAGACACAAGGATTAAATCCTTGGCAAACCTGATCATTGAGCTGGGCCATGACCCAAAGGACATAAAGGCTACTAAGCAATTGATAAAAAAGAAGAATGAAGACATTGCAGCCCTAGAAAAACAGATCAAATTGCCTCAGTCACAGCATCCTCAAACAAAACAAGTCCTACAGATCCAAACTTCCTAGGAGGAAATGCTTGACTTAGTGCTGCAATTGAACACCCGGCTGAAAAACATGGAAAAGGAAATGGAAAAGCTGACCAAGTAGGCCAGCCTCCAAGAAAATTTAGCCACAGTCATCCCAACTGTCACCACAGCAGTACCATCAACATTGGTTGAGAAATTGGCTCTTGCAGTTTCATTGGTCACTGCATTACCTGCAACAACACCATCTACTTCAGCAATAGGGTTGACTGTAGCAGATTCTACAGGTCAAGAAGCCAATAAGTTGGCTAAATCTATGGAAGAAATGTCCCTCAAAGCCAATTAAATTAGGAAATTGGAAGAGAAAGTGAACAGTATGGATACAGATTGTAAACTGTCTCAAAGTATGAATAAGGAAGAACATCACAAGGTAGCAAGATTAACTGAGAGGATAAAGAATCTAGAGAAGGAAATGACTCTAGGTGAGCCATTGGGAAAGGCAAAAGAAAAAATGTTGGCCAATATCTTGACTTTGTCAATGATATTTGGCCATCAATTTAGGTAAATTTTGAGCAGATTGATCTGGTAAAAGAGGCCATAGAGGCAATTCAAAAGGTTAAAACAGAGTTGGAAGGGATGCCAGAAGAGGAAACTAGGATCATCGACTTTTTGAATTCCAAGAACAAATATGAACTGGAATAATTAGATATTAGTGACAGGACAGGGACAATCCTTGAAGTAAGAAGAGTTCTTACTAAAAGGAATTTGATGCAGAACTTGGAAGAGAAGTGTCAGACTATGCATATTTCTATTGATATATTTAAATTCAAATTTGACACTTTGATGTAGAAAGGTTTACCAAGTCCTTTGGTAATTAATGACAAGTTGATGACATAAGAGGACTATAACAAAAATATTAGGGAAGTGACCAAAATTCAGGTTAACAATGCAGCCATCCATAACACAGCAAAACAAGGGATGCCCTCTAGTAAATTTCTTTACCAAGCTTTGGAAAACTTGTTTTACCTCCAGCATGAGGTAAAAAACTTGTTTGTAAATAAGCCGACATTTTATAAGTACACAAATACTGACGATGTCATCAGGAGGTTGAAGAACATTCAGTTACCAACTGAAGAAAGATGGGAGCAGATAACTGAGTTACTTTTTCTCAAAGTAAGTTCAGCAATTAACACAGTTTGGTAAAGACAAAATGCAGAAAGTAAATAGGCAGTTGTCCCAGTCATAGAGGAGATAAGTTGAAGAGCATCAGATGACAACAAAAATATCAATCAGCTAAAAATAAAAGGAAATCAGATATAATAATGCCAGAAAGGAATCAGTTAGAAATGTGGCATTACATTTTTAGAATTAGATATTTTTTCCCTAAAATAACTCCCAAGTCAGTTTGGGATATTTTGTAAATATTTTGTATAAATACTTCATAATTCGAAGTATGTAGGGTGGATTCTATTAGAAATTTCTATAGACCTTTTGATCAGAAAACTCAGAATGTTATTGTATCATTTGTTGAGCCAACAAGCTGGATTGATAAATAAAGATCAGCTATTTCCAAGGATTCATGTGTTGAGCGAATTTTAGACAAGTATCTTCATGTGTTATTGTTATTTTTCTCAAGTCATTCATAATCTTTAATGTGTTTTTCAATCAAGATGTTATAACTAAAATAATACTTCAGAACTTGTTTATTTACACTCTGTCTTAACAGTTATACATTTAAATGTTTTCTGCTCATATCTAAATTAAAGAATTCTTAATTACTCTTTGGTTTAGATTGATTTCTTGAATATACAGGTTAAAGGATTCTTAATTTCCCTTTGATCTTGATTACCCCTTCATTCTTAATTCATTATCTGGGTCTGAGAATCCTTAACTTCTCTCTCACCCTGAGTGAAACCCTTTCACCCCTCAGTCTCAAAGATCTGAAAAACACTCTACTATCTTGCCCTTGGAACATTCTCTTTAGTGAGTTAATCCAATTTTGCTTCCCTATTGTTTGACTCCATAGCCCAATGGTCTAAAAGACATCATTTTATCCATCTGTCTAAGTTGATCCCACCACCCAATCTCAAACACAAATCAGAAAACCCCTTGAACAATCATAACAAGCCTAAAAACATATTAACTAAAACAACGTTAAGTTTTAAAGAGAGAGCCCTCTCTGAGCATCAAGAAGGCTAGGTCCTGATCTCCAAAAGTGGTTCGTGGTTACCTATGGTTTTTCTTTCCTTTTACTTCAAAAGAATTATTAGAGTGATAACAAATTCCATGGGCACTTATCAAGGGTGCACAAGGAATAAGTGTTCCAAGACGATCTAGAAGGTTTGGAGCAGAAATTATCATTGTAGTTACTGCAATGAGGATGGACACCAGGGAGCCACATGTCAGATACTCCTTGCCCATAAAGAACCTATGAATAAAACAACTAGTGAAGATGTTCAATAAGGTAATCTTCCATAGGGAGATGACCCATTCACTTTGTTGAGTAAGAGATCGTTTTACTAGATATAGTAGCTTGTCATGTCGACATTTTGTAAATCATGTGTTGCGATATAATTGTAAAATTGATGATGTGTTTTCCATCACTTATTAAAGCAACGATGATGGTTTTTGCATTTTATTGATATTTGGGGTATTGGTTTCTATTGTGATGTAAACTTTTCCAAAGAGTGTGTGTTATAAACTCTTGGTGAGTATGGGGTTATTTGAGTCATGTGTGGTCTTGTATGAAATTTGCAAAGGATTTACCATAGGTTTGCATGGAATTCATATGTTGAAAGAGTGTGTTGACAAAGGCACATGTAGATGCAGATTATGTTCATGCTTTTGGAGGACCAAAAGCTCCTCAGTGGGGAGGGACATGTGAAAATTTGGAAGCCCAAATTTCTAATGCAACAACTTATTAAGTTCCTTCTATTTGTTAAATTACTGAACAAATTATTTACTACATCCTACAACAAATACCGAAACTAATACACTGCAACCTTCACCAATTAAAAGGTATACATGGAAATAAGAAATAGAGCAAGAAAGAAATGCATAACACATTGCACCGTTATGTTTGGAAGAATGTCCCTGGGAAAACCCAATGTGGGAAAACTGGTGTAACAAGTGAGGGTTTGTATTATCAAGCAGTAGTTTTCTGAATACAATTCATTGGATGATCAACTGGCTATCAGATAGACGAAGAATTTGGGAAAAAAATATAGTGAGATGACCTCAACCTATCATTGGAAGAACCAGAACTGATCTGCGCTAGAGGTGAGCCTCTGCGCAGTCTTATATCAACCCCATATAGTCACTATGTCATTGCAACTTGGATTGCATTGCACCTCCTTTTGATCCTCTAATGGATAGAAACTTTAGATCTCTGGCCTCCCGGTTTCACACCCCAGCTCCGGCACTAGATCCTGACTGCTCCTCAACAAAAAATTTATCTCCCTATGGAGCTCTATGCTACCACAACATAGCTCTGCATGGCCCTGCATCAGCCTATCTGGACGTCTTTTTCCCTCTCTGCCTTGTACTCTCCAGACCAGAAAAAATTCCCTTTGGAAACTATTTGTTCCCCTCATTGTAGGAAATATCCTTGATCGATTCTCTAGCAACTGCTGTGTTACCCTCTCTGAGAAATTTGATCACTTGATCTCTATCTGATGTGATTGCCAAATTCCCATCAAACCTCCTCTTATAATCTTATCATTGAGAACCAACGACCCAGATTAGATTCTAATCAAAGGCTCAGACTGTTTTGGCTTGATCCTCATCTTCTTATAGAAGTCTCACCACAGTTTGATTAATACCCTTTAATTATTTTAATTTCCTAAGTTTCGACTTAGGTACCCATTAAAAATAATTAATTATTTTTCATAAAACTGTCTCCATGTGGAATTTTCCAAAACAATTTCTGGCTATTGTAGAATACATGTGCCCTAGCCTCCTAGAAATAAACACTCCCTCTTAGAGAGGAATGTGTTGTGGTAATGCAACCTTCTGAAACATCACCCTTCTCTGTAACATCTCTCTCTGCACTACTAATGTATGAAATTGCTTCCCACCAACAACTATGCAAATTCTACATTTGTACAACTGCTAAATCTGCCACTGCCAACACTACATCTCTACTGAAGCCCTCATAATTTTTGGAGTTGTGCTGCTACTGGCACTACCATTGCCAATATTGCATCTATATTGCAACCTTGTCCAACTGCTACTGCTATTGCATCAACAACAAAAAAACATCCAAAAATACCGAACAGGTGTTTAGCATGATGCATATGTTACTAGAGTCCTGACTACTGCTAGTCTTTGCACTGACCCTCTGAAGCCTCTACATTGCTGTTGATCCTAAACTGTGCTACTTAGTCTCTGGCACTCCTTGCTACTACAATTTTCACTCCGACACTCCTTTTCATCAAATGATAATGTTCCATCCTTCTACTTATGATATGGGTTCTCGTAGCAAGGTATTGATCCAAGAGGTGGACTCCCCAAGGATCTTGCCCATCTGTAGTTATTATGAACTATAGTTCTAGATCACCCCACCTCTCCCTTAGAGTTATCTAGGAAACCATGGCAAAATCCTCCCCCTCGATCTTTGTAGATGCAACGTTTGGATCATGCTTCTTGTCTTTGTCTTTCTTCTTGAGAGGAAACTATGTAGCATAGTGACCAAGTTCACCACACAGGAAGCACATGATCTTTCAGACATCTTTCTTCTTCTTCCACTTCTCCTGTTGCCCCTTAGATGCAAGGGTTGCATTATCTTCCTCCTCCATGGGCCTTGTTCCACTGCTACTACTACTATCAATTTTTCACTTGACCAATTCTTTCCTCATCTTTTCTCACTGAAGAGTAGCCCACATCCCTTCCCAATTTTGCAATCTCTCTTTGCCCAACATGCCCTGGACAAATACTTTCCATTCTTCTAAAACAGAATTTCGGGCCAGCATCCCCATCTCTGTTATGAAACCAGCTCAAGAAAAGATAGAAAAGAAAGATCAACGCCTTAGAATTCAGCCTCTTCGAGGGGGCAACCTCCTTTACATTACATAAATGAAAAATTCTTGGATGATACAAATGACAAAACCTCCTTTCTATATATAGGAGTCTAAGGAGTCACAATATAATCCAACCGACCTAACAATAATAATATAAAGCCACAAAAATAACAATAGAGGGATTCTATGGGGCACAGAAATAACAATATGGGGGTAATAGGGGCACAACCATATAAATAAGGGGTATAACTACAATAGTAATGGGGTAATCACTAGTATTATAGGGACCCAACATGCCCCTCTCCTTTAAAAAAGTGTTGTCCTCAACGCTTGAGTAGTTCTGGATACTCCTGCATAAAATTTTCATCCTCCCATGTGGAATCTTCAGCAGATAAGTTCTTCCACTTGATAAGATACTCTAAAATTGATCGATTTCGTAGCTGTCGAGTTCTTGTTTCTATGACTACTTCAGTTCCAATATAACTTTTCCTTCCTCGTCAAGTTCTGGCAATATTGTTTGAACTGGGAGCTTATCGCCTATAACCTTCTTTAAACATGAAACATGGAAAACTGGGTGCAATCGAGAAGCTGCAGGAAGCTCCAATTTGTATGCAATAGTACCAATCTTTTGCAACACCTTGTACGGACCATAATACTTTGGTGATAATTTATTATCCTTCTTAGCTTGCTTTAGGGACATTTTCTTATATGGTTGTAGCCATAGGAATACCCAATCACCTACATCAAAACTTCTTTCACTGCGATGTTGATCTGCCTGTTGTTTCATTCTATTTTGTGCCAACACGAGGTTATCCTTTAAGAGTTGGAGGACTTGTTGTTGATGTTCGATGTGATGTTCCACTGCTTGAACCTTAGAATTTTCTCTTAAATATGATGTGATGGATGGTGGTTGGTACCCATAAAGTGCCATAAATGGGGTCATTTTTGTTGCTGTATGGAAGGAAGTGTTATACCACCATTCAGCCAGAGGCAACCATTTGACCCATTGTGTCTGTTTATCAGATACAAAGCAACGAAGATATCCTTCCAAACATTTGTTTACTATCTCAGTTTGCCCATCAGATTGAGGATGATAAGATGATCTATGAGCTAACTGAGTACCAAGACAAGAAAATAATTTTGTCCAAAAATTTCCAGTGAAAATGGGATCTCTGTCACTTACAATAATCTTTGGGTTTCCATGTAGCTTTTGAACTATTTCCATAAATGCAGTAGAAATTGTACTGGCTTTAAATGGATGTGATAATGCACAAAAGTGTGCATACTTGGTAAGTCTGTCAACTACCACCATGATGACACTCTTTCCCTCAGACTTGGATAAACCTGTGATAAAATCCATTGAAACCTCCTCCCAACGTTGGCTTGGAATGGATAAAGGTTGTAATAGACCCGGTGTCTTAATTGTTTCAACTTTATTTTGTTGGCAAACCAAACATTCCGCCACAAACTTTTGAATATCTGATTTAAGGCCATCCCAAAAAAATTCCTTCTTAACCCTGTGGTAAGTTTTTAAAAATCCTGAGTGCCCTCCTAAGGGAGAAGTGTGCAATTCCATAAGAATCTTTTGTTTTAGCTGGGAATTCTTACAGAGGTATAAGCGATCTTTGTACCATAACGAATCATTTTTCCAGCTAAATGTATCAGAAGTACTGGAATCTTGTTGTAGCTTTCGAATAAGTGCCCACACTTCTTCGTCATTCTTCCATTCCTCCTTTGCTTCGTTTATCCAATCTGGTTGGATAATAGAAATGGCACACAACAATGCTTCCATATCCTCATCCTTTCTTGAGAGTGCATCTGCCACCACATTTTGCTTCCCTTTTTTGTAGATGATTTCAAAGTCATAACCCAACATCTTTGTGACCCACTTTTGTTGCTCTTCAGAGGATAATCTTTGTTCTAAAAAGTATTTAAGGCTATCATGATCTTTTTTTACCTTGAAGTGTCTTCCCATTAGGTAGGGTCGCCATTTCTTAAGTGCATGGAGTATTGCCAACATTTCCTTCTCATAAATAGCTTTCCTTAAAAACTTTCCCTTGATTGGACGACTTTCAAAAGCAATGGGTCTTTCATCTTGCATTAGAACAGCACCAATTCCATTTCCTGAAGCATCACATTCCACAATAAAGGTTTTTGTGAAGTCCGGTGTAGCTAAGACCGGTGCTTGGCACATTGCCTCTTTAAGATGTTTAAAGGCCTTTGTTGCTTCCGGAGTCCATGAAAATGAATCTTTCTTCAATAATGTTGTTAGAGGTGCTGCTATTCTCCCATAATTCTTAACGAACTTGCGATAATACCCTGTCAACCCAAGAAATCCTCGCAGATGCTTTATGGATGTGGGGATTTTCCATTCCTTAATGGCTTTAATTTTGTTAGGGTCTACCTTAACTCCTTCATGAGATACAATATGACCCAAATATTCCACCTCCTGGACTCCAAAGAAACATTTGGATCTTTTTGCATATAATTGTTTCTCCTCCAATAGTTGTAGCACCCTGTCAACATGTTCAACATGATCCTTCCAAGACTTGCTGTAGATTAGTATATCATCAAAAAATACTAACACAAATTTTCTAAGGAATGGTTTTAAAATTGAATTCATCAAACCTTGAAATGTTGAAGGTGCATTGGTAAGGCCAAAAGGCATGACCAAAAATTCATAATGACCCTCATGAGTTCTAAATGTTGTTTTCGGAATGTCTTCAATCTTCATTCTGATTTGATGATATCCCGAACGAAGATCCAACTTGGTGAAGTAAATTGATCCATGCAATTCATCCAGTAATTCATCAATGACAGGAATGGGGAACTTATCTTTAATAGTGAGCTTGTTGAGCTCCCTATAATCTGGACACATGCGCCATGATCCATCCTTCTTGTGCACCAATACTACTGGAGCTGAGAAAGAACTTTGACTCAGTTGAATTATACCAGCCTCTAGCATTTCTGCAACCATATGTTCAATTTCACTTTTTTGGACATAGGGATATCTGTACGGCCTGATGTTTGGAGGAACACTTCCTGGAATCAGATGAATAGCATGATCATGATCACACATAGGTGGGAGACCTTTGGGAGTCTCAAATACCTTGGAATGATTGTCCAGGACTTTTTGGAGATCTGGAGAAATAGATGATTCCAATGTGGAAACATCTAGCGAACATAATTGTGCAATTACACCTCTTTGCTCCTTTTTTAGAAGCTTTGTCATGCCATTAGAGCTGATTATCTTTCCTGGTTTCCTGCAATACCCCTTAATTCAACTTCCTTTCCTTCCACAGAAAATTTCATGAAAAGTTCTTGAAAATTAAAAGCTATTGTACCCAAGGATTGTAGCCATTGGACTCCTAGTACAACATCAGCACCTCCCATTGGAATGGAAAGCATTGGGCTAGTCAATACATATTCTCCCATGGATAGCTTGATATTATGGCACTTTCCAGAACAATTTAATGTTCCTCCATTTGCAATCATCACTTGACACTCTGGTGCTGGATATAGGAAGCAATTCAATTCTTTTGCTACCCTACAATGAATAAAATTGTGGGTGCTTCCTGAATCAATCAACACTATTACCTTTTTCTTCTTGATTTGTCCTTCTATCTTGATGGTTTGAGGAGTGGTAATTCCCGCCAATGCATTACAAGATATGGTCGGATTTATTTGTTCTTCATCTAGGCTTTGTTCCTGGAATATATCCTCTTCTTTTGACCTTTCTTGCTCCTTTTCTTCTTCCTCTTCACAATCTATGTAGAATAATTTCTTCTCAGCACACTTATGACCTTTTGTGTATTTGCTATCACAATTGTAACAAAGCCCTTTTGCTTTTTTCTCTACCAATTGTTGTGGTGTCAACCTTGTAGGTTGTGGAAGACTATGGGCAACAACACTTCCGTCTTTATAGTTGTGAATGGTATGCTCCCTAGTTGCCATAATTTTGCTTTCCCATTTTCTTGCTAACCTGAATGCCTTCTCTAATGAATCAGGTTCCCAAAGGCGCACATCATGTTGGATATTATCCTTTAAAGACCCTATGAACACATCAATCCTATGCTCCTCTGGAATATCTTTTACCCTTATGTTCAATTTTTGGAACTCCTCAATGTGCTCCATTATTGAACCCTTTTGTTTGAGACTTATCAATTGGCTAAAAAAAGTGTTGCTTTTTGTATCCTCATAATGTGCTATCAATTCTTACGTAAAAATTGCCCAAGTGATAAATTGTTTACGAGAACAAAGCCATTGATACCATACAAACTGATTTGGTTCCAAATATAAAGTTGCCATACGTACCTTTTGTGTGTTTTGCACATTATTGAGATCAAAGAATTACTCCATCTGTAATATCCATGTGGCGGGATCCTTGCCATCAAACTTCCTCATATCGATTTTTGGAACATGGTGAGTCTTCGATCCAACATTAGAGTATATGGAATCATGATTAACATTTCTTTTGTTCTCATCATGAGTTTCCTTTAGTACTCTTTCACCCTTAGTGACCATTTCTTGTAGCAACTTATTCATATTTATCTTCAATTCTTCCATCTTATCATCCATGCCATCAATTTTAGCGTCCATGCCGTTCACCTTAGCTTCCATGCCATCCATCTTAGCTTCTACGCCTTTCTTTAAACAATCCATCTTAGCTTCTACACCTTTCTTTAAACCATCCATCTTAGCTTCTACATCTTTCTTTAAACCATCCATCTTAGATTCTGTTCCTTTTTGTGCAAGGGACAGTTGTTGCACTTGGTCTTGTAATTTTGATATATCATGTTGCATTTCTTCCTCTTCTTCATGAGTCATGCTAGAGCTTTCAGGTTCCTTACTAGGTGTTTGCATTTTCTTTCCTCGGGGCATCAGTTACTGATAATAATGCTCTACTATGCCCTTTGAATTCCTTCAAAATAAATTTTCAAACCAAGCTTAAGCAAAAATTTAAAAAAATCTACACACCTTTTTTCACTTTGTAGGAGCTTGACATTGCCTCTGATGTATCTCTGTACTTTCCAATCATCTAGTTTTGAAATTGTGACCTGCAGTAGCTCTCTGTGTCCTCTTTCCAATGCCACCAGTCTGATCCAAATTGGATTCTCCAAGAAAGAGTTATGCACAATCTCCCAAGATGACCTGATTATAGACCTTTCCAGAAGAGTGAACTTGTATGAAGTGCCACGTGTACAATTTTACACCTTTGGTTCTGAAACAGATATAAAAAAAACTACAGTCCGTCCTCTTTCTATAACTTCATACTAAATTTCAATCCGATCCCTAGAGAGAAAGTTATGATGATTTTCCCTAGGTCACCTGTTTTGAATGTAATTCAGGAGTCTGCAAAAAGACCAACTTCCTCAGAGCATATCTCCGTAAATATCGCGCGAAAAGCTCTGAAATTCGGACCCAAGGTTCAGCGTGATTTCTTCTCAAATAGGTTTTTTTGCGACTTCTGAAACGTCACAGAAAAAAGTTATAGCGAAACTTCCACGATGACCTGTTTGGAGCAGCGAAACCCTAGAATCCAAAGCCCTGATACCAAATGTTATGAAACCAGCTCAAGAAAAGATAGAAAAGAAAGATCAACGCCTTAGAATTCAGCCTCTTCGAGGGGGCAACCTCCTTTACATTACATAAATGAACAATTCTTGGATGATACAAATGACAAAACCTCCTTTCTATATATAGGAGTCTAAGGAGTCACAATATAATCCAGCCGACCTAACAATAATAATATAAAGCCACAAAAATAACAATAGAGGGATTCTATGGGGCACAGAAATAACAATATGGGGGTAATAGGGGCACAACAATATAAATAAGGGGTATAACTACAATAGTAATGGGGTAATCACTAGTATTATAGGGACCCAACAATCTCGGTAGGTTGAGGTTTTAACCCCACAACTTCCAATGAGATTCTAATTTCCTTAAGGTTCATTATGAACAGATCAATGTGTTCCCCCTTATACATCTACGTGGATCTCATCTTATGCTCCAAGTACATCTTCTGTGGCTCAGAAGATTCTTCATATAGCATAGACAATGCTTCCCACATTTTCTGGGAAATATCCTTGCTGGCAATGTGACACACTATGTGATATTTCACTCTGTTGAGGATCAATCATTTGGCCTTCACCATTTCTGCCTTGTACTACGTGATCAATGGGTACAACTACTAGACTGTTGACATAGGTTTTGAGATCGTGTCCATCTAGAAGGCATGAGATCCTTTCCTTCCAGATAATGTAGTTGGATGCACCCTCCAACTGATCCTGACCTTGCAACCCATGAGCTACCATCTCTACCAATGAAATGTCAAACTGCCTCCTCTCTCCTCTGCGTTGTTGTTGAGTTGGTCTACGCACTCCCTGCTGGAGTTAGTAGATTTGATAATCCTTGCTACTACTCTACAAATGAGAATTTTGACTTCTTGGATGGAAGTCCTCTGAGGAAGAATTCCCTCAAAAATGTCTCTCTTCTTCCTTTTGAAATTTTTCTTCCCTAGCAACTGCTACAAAAAACTATGTCACACAAGTAACCTCCTCCGCGCTAAAGCTTTTGTGTTGCTCCCTCTGAGACTGGTAAACTTTGATTTGGAAGACTTACCTCTTTGTCGACTCACTCAGAGAGAGACCTTCCTCAAAAATTTTGGCATCCTAGCCTAGACTGTGCAATCCCTTTAGGGATTCGATTTTTTGCCTACACAGCATTTCGACCCTCCTCTTTAGCACTGGGATCTTCTGGCTCTACTCTCTTGCTTCACTTGTAGCTCTGGTACCATGTGAAAATTTTTAAGCTCAAATTTCTACTGTAACAACTAATTAAGTTCCCTTTATTTGTTAAATTATTGAACAAATTATTTACTACATCCTACAATAAATACCTAAACTAATACACTACAACCTTAATCAATTAAAAATTATACGTAGAAACAAGAAACTAATGAAGAACGATATACACAACACATTACACCATTAGTTTTAGAAAAACGTCCCTGGAAAAACCGAATGCGGAAAAACTGGTGCAAAAACTGAGGGTTTGTATTATTAACCAGTACTTTTCTTAATACAATTCATTGGATGCCCAACTGCATATCTGATATAGAGAGAAACTGGGAGAAAAATATAGTGAGATGATCTCGCCCTGTCATTAGAAGAACTGACATTGATCTATGCTAGAGATGTGCCTCTGTGCTGTCCTACATCAACCCCACGCAGTCACTATGTAACTGCAACTAGGACTGCGTTCCACCTCCTTTTGATCTTCTACTGGCTAGAAAATTCAACTCTCTGGCCTCCCGGTGTCACACCCCGGCTCTGGCACTAGATCATGACTTATCCTCAACAAAATTTTGATCTCCATCTGAAGCTCTGTGATGTCACATCAGGAAAAATTCCTTCCAGAAATTAGCCATGCACCTCACTGCAAGAAATCTCCTTGATCGATTCTCTAGCAACTGTTGTGCTACCCTCTCTGAGAAATTCGATCTCTTGATATTTTTCCGATGCGATTTCCAAATGCCCATCAAGCCTCCTCTTATAATCTTCTTGTTGAGAACCAACGACCCAGATTAGATTCTAATTAATCGATCAAATATTTTTTGCTTGATCCTCATCTTCTTTTAGAAGTTTCACCCACAATTTGATTAATACCCTTTAATTATTTTAATTTCCTAAGTTTAGACTTAGGAATCCATTAAAAATAGTTAATGATTTTTATAAAACTGTCTTCAGGTGGAATTTCCCAAAATGATTTCTGGTAGAATACATGTGTCTTGGCCTTCTTGCAAATTTTGAGGCTCATAGCACATCTGATGCTACTAGAAATCAATAGAATGATCCAGGTGGCTCAAGAAATGCTCCAAATTCAGAAGTGGCTTTAGAAAAGCTCAAAAATTCAAGTTGTTGGATTGAAGTGAAACTAAAGATAGGTCGAATATATCATTACAAGATTTTGAAAGATGCAAACGACACCTTAATCCAAGTTCGTATATCAAAGTTATGGCCAATCAAAGTTCTGGTCAAACTAGGCCCATTGGCAGCCACTAACGAGGCAACAATTTGGCACTTATTGACAATGAATTCTGGTAGATGGAACGGGAAAATTTGTCACCTCTTTAATTTTTCTGGTGACCCTTAAAATTTGCCAACGAGTTTTTGTCCAATGTGTTTTCTTAATATAAAAAATTATAAATATGGGGTGGCAAATCGCCACACCCGCAATCGCCAACCCATTTTTAAATTACATATAATTTGATCAGCCATCGGTCAAACCCTGCTGACCCCAAACATATATATATGTTTCATAGATTAGCGAATGGCCATATAAAAGCAACACCAAATGAGGGACCGATGTGGATCAAACTTAACCGACCCAGTGGGATGGCCGCCAATGGTGACCCATTACAAACAAACTCCAAAATTGAATTAACCATCAACCAAATTAGGGGAGGCTTGTAGGCTTGACCTTGAGACCTCTTTAGATGAAATAAAACATTTACCAATATCCCAGTGGGCCTTATGTTGTGAAATATGGCTTATATCTTTTATATAAACCTGATTTCATTCATTCTCCGAGAGAGAAAATAAGTGCACAGAACCTAGAGTGCACAAAGATGTCGAGGCAATGGAAACTCTCCTGGCACAATTTCGAGACAAATATTCTCTGATGCAATAGAGGAATCTTTAGATTCCCTTGGAGGTTGATTTTTGACAGAGGCATAAGTATATGAAATTTATACACATTTTACTTAGTTTTCTGCAAGGAATTTGCTGGTGTAATTAGTTCCCTCATATGAGCAACAAATCTTTAGTCAACTTGTAGGGAAAAATCTTTGTAGAATCTCGAAGAATCTAAAATATTCCCTTGGGGAAAAGAATTTCCATGAGTCTAATGGCATGATCATCTTTATGATCTGAGCAACAAATCTTCAGTCAACTTTCACAGAGGAATGTTTGTGGAATCTCGAGGAATCTAAGAGTTCCTTAGGGGCCAAATTTTGATAGTTTCAAAACTAGACTAACTTACTCATTTTACTTAGTATTCTGCAAGGAGAGCAGTGGTGAAGTTAGATTTTTCATCTGAGTGGCATAACTCTGGTCAAACAACAAGAAGGAATCTTTGGGGAATCTCTGAGATTCTTGAGGATCCAAATTTTTACAATGTCAGAAAGGGGTCGAGTTTATAGTCATTTGACATGATTTCGTTCCAGGAATTCAACAGTGTAGTCCATTTCTTTATCAAAGGTGTGCATTTTCAGGTCATCTCAGAAAATGGAGCCATATGGTGCCTTTTATACATGAATGTAATTTGATTTTTGCTAAATATTTTGAAAACAACCTCCCCACTTTGAGCGGAGTCTCGAAACATAACCCACACTATGTGAACACTGTTATCAATTTGTTGTGCTTTGACTCTCATGATTTCCTTTCATTTCTGATTATGTTATGTGTATGCATCTTATGATTACACACTCTTTTATATGCGATTTTGAATCCATCAATGAAGTAAAAAGATCTGGATCATTGACATCACAAAGTGACTTAACAGTACACCCCGTTACCGTATATTCTACGCCCTATGGTCAATTTTTTTGCACTATTATTATTATATGTTATTGGCAATATTTTAATATTAAATAATCCATATCTTCATATTTCTAATACCACTAATTAATTGACTAAAGGTTGTGCGAAGTGTAGAGAAAAATACGCACAATGAAAACTCTCTGTAGAATGAAATATCTCCGTAAAAAACTCTTTGAACAATGAATACAAAGTTCTCTGCACAAAGCTATCCACCTATCTTGTTGTGAGTGTCTCTTTGCATTCTTTGTACCCTTAGTTCACCCACATTGTTATTATTGTATAATATTGGTAATATTTTAATACTTGATAATATGTATCTTTGTATTGTGAAATTGTTTTGCACCAATATTCTATAGGCCACAATTTTTTTTTTTAACAAATCAATCATCAAAGTGATCAAGGCATAGTGAAAGCTCTCCACACAAAGATCTCTAAATAATGAAATCTCTCCACACAAGAATTGCTAATAACAAATAAAAGTGTGCCACTATGTTCCTACTTTCTGCATGCATTCTCTCTCTGCACAATTCTTCCACATCATTATTATTATATATTATTGGTAATATTTAATACTAAATAATTCATATCTCTGTATTCCAAATACCACTTATTAATTGATTAAAAGTTGTGCATGGTATGGAGATAACTTCACACAATGAAATATATCCTCAAAATGAAGTTGCTTCGCACATAACTCTATGCACAATGAATTGTCCAACATTAAATGAAATTTGTTAATAACAAATACAAGTGTATGATGTTGTTTCACACTTCTGCATGGATTCTTTGTCTGCACACTTCTTTCGCATTGTATCTTAGTATTTTGAATTTCTTTTCCACAATATTCTATACTTTGTGCATGCACTCTCCCTATGCACAAGTTTCTCACTCACTTTCCATACTAGTTTCAAAATGGTTATAAGGCTGCTGACATTATCAAATGCATCAAATACAGTATTTTATTAAGGATATGGCTATTTATTAATAGAATAATTGGTGCGAAATAAAGAATTTCCAGTAAAAAATAGTATTTATAACATATTATATTACGTAATCATTCTAATGAGAACAAGTAGCATACAAACTATTGAAAGCATTTAGTACTAGAGCATGTGAGAAAGAAATACTATGTAGCGCAACCATATATGCAAAAATTGTGTCGAGACAGAAACGTTTGTGAAGATGTGAAAATTTGGAGTGACAAATATTGATTACGCTACAAACAAATTCACACTAAGCATTAAAGGATTAATTAATCCTTAGCAGTGTTATTAGTATCTATTTAGCAAATCGATACACAATCATGCTATCGCTCAAATTCTTAATAACATTTTACTTTGATGCATTGTGTAATGATTGTTGGTTTTAGACATATCAATAAAATCATATATATCATTATTATAAAATAATCATTTCGGAAATTATTCAATGAATTTAAGTATATGCACAAGTTTCCACAGCCAGAATGCCTCATAGGAAATTGAAATGATGTGCGGATCTCCTTCGTACACTTCTACTTGCCTATTTCTTTTGCATAATGAAATCATATTCTGGATCTTCACAGTCTGCACATGTATAATGCTTACTGGTCATAAACATATCAAGAATAACATATTTATTGATGTTAGAAAATAGTTTTTTTGTCATTTATTCAATGAATCGACAGGTAATTAGATATTATAAAATAATATTTTCGTCATTTATTTGGTGAATCGATACGTAATCAGGGCATTGATGCTTTAATGTGAGGCATAAATATTTCATTATTAACCTTAACTAACTTCTTAATATTCAGTAATACGTGCTCCAGAAAGCTGGTATGTGCATATGGCTAATGCATTCGAAAATGTAAAAATTAATGAACAAAGATTTTGCCTCACATATTTCTTTCTGCACATACCTCTACCATACCATAATGGAACTCATTGTGGAGAAATGTTTATGCATGCATTTGTTAAATAAACACCGAAAAGAATATTTTATAATATCAATTGATTTATTAAAAATCAATAATCATTATACATTGTCGAATTGCTAAATAAATGCTTGCATTAACTAGAAAGCAAGGAAAATTTTAAGGATGGAAAATTCTCTTGAAGTTAAAAAACATTGGCGAATATTACTAATCCCTAATATGAAAACTATAAAATGATTATTGATATATTTGTAAAAATATTCAAATTTATAATGATTTTATATATAGTGTCTATATAATGTTGGCGATTTTTAAGGTAAAATAATTTTATGTTCTAAAATTTGGGTGAATCGTCTTTTATAAAAATTGAAAATTGGCGAATCTTTTTTGTGGAAAATAATAAATAATTAGCCCACTGGGCGAACATTAGCCCCTAAAATTTTCAATGCTAGAAAGGGAAATAGAAAAATATGCAAAAAAAGTTACAAAAGTATTTTGAAAGTAGGGAAATATTTTTTGGTTTGCTAAAAGATTGGCAAAATAAGATTTAACGTCGAAAGCAAAGGAATGTCTAAATTAGTGGTGATTTACATTGACGTAGGGTATATCCAACAAATTAAATGGAGTGATATAGATAAATGTTATGCATAGAAATTAATTCTGGTATTTCCGAATTCGATGATGAATTAAGGTGAAACATTTCTATCTTTTGGTTTTAGTAATTTTTCTTATTTTTAGCAGTTTATTTTGCCACCTAGTCCCAATTCACTCAAATGCAAGTCTAATTGGGTTGTCATTGTTAGTAGTTGACACATTATTTTATTTAATGTAAAATATTTCATTAGTTTACATCATTCATAGCATTCATGCATTCAAGTCTTTCCCGTCGTTTGGTAAAATGTCCATAGAATGATACCAATGAAAAAGAAACTTGAATACTATAACCATAACACCAAAACATGATCTTCGAGCATCTTTATTAAGCCTTATAAGAGAGCTAATGAATTCCTTTTTCATAGTGGAATACTACTTTAAAATCAAAATCATACATGAAAACTATAATTAGTAGGACTTTAGGTGTCTTTTGGTTATTCTTTGGTTAGCCTCATCCATCTCATATTAAAAATGGCTCATTCATGTTATGTCCTTTGAGTACCTGTAAGTACCTTATACGTCTAAGATATTATGTAGGTAATATAAGTCACTCTAAAAGCTTTCATCCTATGCCTTTAAGGGGCTTTTTGAAGCTGCTCCCCCATCTACCAATTGGAAAAATGGTAGGAAACATGGGACTAAAGACTTCAATGTAAAAGGGGTTTAAGAGGCTAACCTGTGGAGACTATGGACGCTTGTTGGCAATGGGTACTGGCCTGTGATATCATTAGGCAAATCCATCGGGGCTATGGATGCTCGCGAGCAATGGGGCATTCTGCCTAAAGAAGTGCCAACCGAACCAAGGCTTTTGTCTACACGCAGGATGGTTACATTATAGTGTTATAATAAAAAGGAAGCATGTGTGGATGAAGTCAAGGGTAAAAAGAAACTCCATAAATTTTTTGTTGCGGAAAGGCCTTAAGGTAACCTTGAGTCCTCTATCATTAGTTTTTCCTACCATATCTACGATTTGATTGTCTTTGAAGTGGGACCTATGATAACAAAGAACTAATAAAACTCAACCACAATGCTTATCTGTAATACTCAGATGATTATAAGACTTTGGTATCTGGTTAGTAATAAATAATTTTTCACCATTTCATTATTTTTTGTGACCATAAAAAGCCTCCTACCTACAAGGAAGGAGAGCCCCTTAAATTTATAAAAATTTCTTTTCTTGAGCATAAAACTGTTAAAGATTAATGAAATCTTATGTAATGAGTGATTTAAAATATATTTTATGCTTGGTGTTAATTTAGTATCATTTTAATAAATATGAGATGAATAATATTTGTTTAGTATTCATCTCATTAGCTCCATTGCTTTGTTTTCTCAGGGTCCTTTGTACTGAGTCATCTCAACAACCCTCCTCACTTCTTCAATACCTCACCATGCTTGCATGAGAACATGCAAAACCTCAGACATTTGGGAGTGGTTTCTGGGACCATTTTCAACATCTTCATTTTATTCTTTTCAAGGACCGTTTTCAACATATTCATTTTATTCTTTTCAACTTCCTTTGGCATATTAGATTGGTGGTTTTTGGGACCATTTTCAACATCTTCATTGTATTCTTTTCAACTTCGTTCAGAATATTATATTGACACTCATAAACTATAGCTCTTCTAGATCATTTAGGACCCTCAACCTTACTTTTCCTCATTTTCTAACACTTCCACTGCAATTTCAAAGTTCTTGTACCAGTGTGCTATTGTAGTTTTTCCAGCAAAACAAATTCACGTGGAGCATCAGTAATTTCTAGCACCAAATCTAGCTTGACACTCAAAACATGCTAAGCTACAAAGAGAAGCATATAGGATCCCAATTTGAAGACTATACATTCGAGCGCCTTATTAAAATCTCATCCAACACTAAAGAAAAAGTCATTTTATTCTTTCGGTATTCGAAAGCAATCTCCTGTGTTCATCTGGTACTAGAAAGCAGTCTCATGTGTTCATTGGGTACTGGAAAACAATTTTCATTCGGTACTAAAAATATTTCATGTGTAATCCGGTAATAGAGGTCTAAGCTCAATATTTTGTTTTCTTCTTTTAAGATTCATATTAATCATACAATGAATATATCATTACCGTCATAAGCTTTTATTACCATCAGTTGTTAAGTCCCTATCCTAATCCTAACGCACTCGCCTTTATTCCTATATCTTCTAAGAAAAAAATATTTTTTATGATATGATTGAATGGGGTAATCATGGGTGTGATTGGGCATATGCCAATCATAATTCAAGAAAATGTATTATATGTTGAATATATCATGATAGAAATTCTACCTCTGTGGGTTGTTTAAAAAATGATTGTACCACTACTCCATAACCATACGCTGAATGGTTGTGATGAATGATCAACAAAACCTTGACATTGACCGTTCGGTACCGATGTACTAGTCCAATCAACCATGATTTCTCCACCATATCCAACTTGCACTTGAATGAATTTTCCATCATTAACCAACATGAATGTCTAAATAAACTCTTCATATGACTAATTTCCATCATCTTGTATACGCTCACATTGTAATTATGGAAACCACTTGACTGTTACCATATCCTCTCAAATTATAAATGCTCTTCTGGATGGCTTCTCCATCCAATTGAGAATCATTTCTCTCTTGCATACCATTCAGCCTTCATTCAACTCATCCATCTAGTGCTAGCTACATTACATTGTTTCCATAACCCAAATTCTTGTACTTTTCTATTTCCGGTACCCTGCTACTTTCGGTACTCAACCCTTTCTATGCTTTATCCTTAGAAATTGTCTAAGGCACGTTGTTAAATCCAACGTGCGGGTAGATCAACACAAATAAATTTTCCAATTTTACCAAGAAACAGAGGAATATCAGTCATGCAAAGAGAAATATGAGCAAGCTAGCTGGATTCCATTCCTAGAGAAGTTTAAGGGATATCATGAGGGTGTTTCTCATGCCTTCACTCAAAGTTATGATGGCCAATATGTTCAGCTAGGTAGTTTGCAATTAGAATTTATAGAAGCTACTGTAGAGGAAGCTACAACATTTCTGATTATAGGGGAGAAATACTTCAAGGGTGTAAATATTAACAAGGAGCTAAAAGAAGGCTCCATTTTTGAAAGTTTGAGGAATGTTTCAACACTTTTTGCATGAGGACATGCAATGACTTAGGCATGGGGGAACGTTGAGTCTCCTTTTTGATTCCTTTCATACCCCATATTGTCCTCTATTTTTTACCAACTTTACCTTGAAACCTACTCATCACTTTCCTATCTTCTTCAAGAGTATACCTTTTAGCCTCCTTATGTATCTATGAGGTAATTTACATTTCAAAGCATGGTTTTTATGATTTCTTGTAGTAGAAATAAAAATATTGATTATTTATAATCTCTAATCAGTTGGATTGGATCATAGATGTTTAGACCATGTTCCTACTCATCTGGTACCAATGTATTTATTTGGTACTCATGCTCCTACTCATCCGATACTAGCATTACAAGTCTAGTACTGGTGCTCCTACTTATTGGGTACCAGTGTTATCAATCTGGTACTCATGTTCTCGTCTGGTACTTGTGTTCTCGTCCAGTACCTACATGTTTTCCTATCAGATACCTGACAATAGTGGCCCATGTTCCTACTTATCACTTACCTATGTATCTATGCTCATCCGGCACTAACAGTAGCGGTCAGACACTTGCACTCATCCGGTACCTGTGATCTAGCACTTGTGTTATTCCAGTACCACCTACATTGACTGTGTTATTCAGTACCAGAACCTACTTTCTAGGTCAGTGGTTGAGAAAATTGTCTTTGATGAGGTCGAGAAAATTGTTGGTCAAAGACATCATCTTGTTACAACAAATCGAGATAGGCTTCATCACTCATGCACTACCTGTCATGAGGATGAAGCTGAATATGTAAAATGAACTAAACTGTAATATTTTGTAGTGATTTGTTACTATTCTATTAAGCCTTGAATGTAATTATATTTCTCTATAAGATAAGGCTTGTAAATGATAGTTAGCCAATCAGCAAGCTAGAGCTAGTAAGAGTTAGACAGTGAGTAAGACAAAGTTTTAACTTTATTGTTATGTTGGAGACTTGATTCTGTAATATTTTCTTTTGAAATCAATAATATGAGCAACAATTGATGGATTTGATGTGTTAGTAGATTTCCTAGTTCTGTAAATTCTTCTAGCTTTCCTTGGTAGCTTGGCAAGGGCCCACCAAAGCCATCAAGGCAAGTTTTATTAGAGTTATTGTGAATATTGGTTTGGTTTATGTGTGAGAGTGATTTAGTATTATAATTTAATTTTTAGATTGATTGATATAACTCAAGTTTTGATCATATGCAAGTAATCTATTTTTCTGAGTGATAACACATTGATTTTATGAATGCAAACTTATTTCTCAGGTTGTAGGTTTAAGTGTTGAATTCTAATTTGAAAGAACATGAAGAGTTAAGAACAGAGATCTCACCATTCACCTACATGTGATGTTATGTGAAGACTCTTATCATACCTAACATTTCCTTTACAAGAATGTATGGCTAGTTAGATTAGGAATGAATGTTTTCTTTGATGCTTGATTGCAGTAAGTTAATGGAAATCAATTGCTATAGGAAAACAGAGTTGAATCCATCTTTTCATTTCATACGCCTATAAATGGACAGACTTGTTACCTGAGAAAGAACCTTTAGATTACATGCTTATTAAGATTTTATTTCTGAGTTTTTCTCTCTAATTGTGTGAGGAAGTTAGATCGAAACTTGTAAAATGGAGTATTGGTTTTGAATGCTTCCTATCTAGGCTATACTCATTAGACATAGGAACTTACTTATTATCGACACATATGGTGCATCAACTCTTCTGATTATGATTCCTTGGTTGAAAATTTAATTTGTGGCGATATATCATTCATATAATTTCCCCAGTAATGCAATAGAAATAACACTTCATTTAATTAATATCTGATACTGAAATATGCTTACAAGCATAATGGAAATAAAACTAGCTCAGGTGATGGTAGGTTATCTTTGAGAAGAGATGTTGTGGCTACATGCCTCTCAATTGTGTTACAATGAGGCTCAAAGGCATATTTATTATTGAGAAATAAATGGAAAACCTTAAAAATCCAAAAATATAACTCTAGGTCAATGAAGCACCAAAACTATGGGCCTAGTTTGGGTAAGTTGGTACATCAACTTCCCAACGTCTTAACTTTGGCATACAATCTTCGTTTGATGCACACAATACCTTGTTAGAAAGATCTATCTAAGGAACAAAATTTTTGGCTACAAACATGGTGCAATGCCTCATGTTAACCCATTTTCCAAAAAAAAATCATTTAGGGTCTCAAAACGGCTTCGGAAGTTCCGAACCCCAAAAACTGCCAAAAATAGTAAGTTGTGCTACAATTAAGGAAATTGAAAAGTTGAAAGAAACAGTGGTGGGGGTCTAAGTGGAATAGGTGGGTGGCCACCAATATCCACCTAGATAAGTTCTCGCCCCTTAGGAATCAATGGTCGCCATTGTGTTGAGTGCCTCCATGCCATGGGAAACTTTTGCTGAACTTGGTCCCTGGTGAGCCACTTTCCTTGGTGCAGGAGTCGGCCATATTTGACAAACTGGTACAATTGGATCTTCTATTTGCGATTATTCTTGATCTGCATGTCCATGATCTGATCAATTATGGCCTGTTCCATGTAGTTTTGGTTTAAATTTGTTGGTGTGAGCTATTCTATAATGTCGGATGTGTCCAAAAATGGTGGAAAGTAAGGCCAAAGGTGGTCCACATTATATACTGGGCACAGGACAAGGAACGGTGGAATTTTGACCACAAAATAATTGTCTCCTATAGCCTTGGTGATGGTGTACGACCCATATTAGAGTGCTTGGAGCTTACGGTTGTGTTGTGGGGAAAAATGCCTATGCAGGACGATCCTATCCACCTAAGGTGTGACAGTGCCTTAGCAACAAACAGAGACATCTATTCTAGTATTCTTCCTTTATGAATTAAGAATGAAGAGAGATAGATGGACTAACCGGTGTCTTCCATTTGTCCCTCGATCCGGTCTCTCTTCTCTTTGAGGGTTCCCAGCTACTTGTCTTCTCGCTCGCCCAGCTTCAAGAGGTTTCTGCAAGATCACAAGAAGAGAACACTACACAAGACATGGATTCATATTCATAACTAGTTCAGGATTAGAAATAAACTAAACATACTAATGCAATCATACATCAAAGATACATCAGTATATAGGAGAAACCAAGATAGCTTTATTGATGAATAACAAGGTTCAGGAAGAGATACAACCCAGAGGGCTCCAATCCAGCATCTCCTTCCCAGCAAATGGAATTCCTATCTTCACCCCCTTCAAAGCATTAAGCACCCAATAGTTCTAGTCTCAAACCAACAACAATTCTTTGCAATAACAAAATTCCAGCCCCTAGATCTCATGGGGGAGAGATCCATATATAGATGTTTGGAGAGAGGATGAGTCAGCTTGAGATCTGACTAGTGTCCTCTCCCTCTGTCAGTTCTTGATTCCACTTGGAGGTTCTTGCTTCCACTTGGATATTTGGAACCTCTTACTCATCACCAGTCGAATTCCCTGAGGCAAGTGTCATTGAGGAAGATTTTGGAAGCTTCCTGGGCTTTGACACCTCGTGGAATGAACTTTCCACATGTCAACTCTCGCTCAGCGCAGGTAGCCAGTGTTGCCTTTGACATTCAGCACAGGTAGCCAGTGTTGGCTTTGACATTCAGCGCAAACAGCTAGTGGAGCCACTGAATTGATCCTGAATTGACTTGTTTTTGAGCAGTTTCTGGTGGAGAACTTCTGTGAATTGCTATGGTTTGTTAGCCTTGTTCCTCTAGGGGTAGGAACAATATGTTTAGGGACTTTGGATCCCTTAGATTATGGACATTTCATGCTAAATGCTGTAAGGCACAAAAATGTCTATAACAGTTGCCCCCTAAAGTATGAGGCCGTTTATCGGGTGAAATGCTTTATCAGGGGGATCCGAAGTTCATCCAATGCTGGGAGGAGACCTGTAATAAGATACAATACAATATATTATTTTTCATACTGCTTTCATGATCTAGCTGAGGCGGGCATTCCCATGCTCAGCTTTATAAATTCATTTTTCTGTACATAGAACAGACAATCGTCTGGTGGTAGACTGATAATTTTGATGAAATTATCATCCTTTGAGTAGGATGATTATCTGCTGCAATGATGTACATGTCAATGTATTTATCTTTCCTGAATATATATCGCAGCCCGGATGGATGAAACTAGATCCGGGGTCTTCAAACTCGTTCGATCTTCACTCTAAGTACAAGTCGATCCATGTGAGAATTGTTCTGAAGTCGAACATGGAAAGACATCGCTTGATTACCGGTCAATGAGGTAAACCATTAACAAACGCGAGAGGAATCACCGATAATGATAATGACCCTCAAGGTACTGCAGTACAATTCACGTGGTGTGAATAAAGGACTTGGCGTCGAACACCACGCAAAATCTTTCGGTCGAAGGTCATTGATGTATACCTGTCGCCGGAAGTGAGAAACTTGCCATTGAGGCATGCAAGCTTCAAAGTACTGAAGGGGTTGTTCCTAGATCAAGTTCTCGGATAATGAGCCGATGTCGACAAGAAGCGATCCGTCAAAGGAGGGCCTTAATGAATCCCACATCAGTGACACGGAACGGAGCTAATGATTTTAATGGAGGTGAAAACGATCTGTGACATATGATTCAGGGTGGCAGTCATGAAAGGATGAAGGATAATGTACGGCGTGGATGGGACACGGTTGACTTTTCTGAACGACTTCTCTTGAACATGTGGCGACACTGATGCGATGGATCGGTAGCATTACCCCAAATATGGATGGTATGGCGAGACCATGGATGTGACCGATGAATGAAACAACCCAACCCGATTGTGGTACGGAGGAAAAGTGTCATGTTCAAGAGCGACTTGCTACCATCAAAGTTTTCTTGAGTTTCTCCCAATTTTTCCCCAGTCATTGCTGACCAGTACCTCTTTATTTTTGTCAAGCTTGAGGAGGATAACATATGCTTGTTCTATAACCTGCCCTTCGGGCAAGCCCATCGCTATGTTTTAACGAGCCTAGCGATAGTGAAACTCGTTCTCGTCTAAAGACAAGTTTTTCGCTATTTAATGATTTTAATGAGTCTAACGACAAGGATAACTTGGTCCTTTTCATTTTTAGAGAGTCTGAAAAGGTACATAAAGTTAACTCCAAAAGTCCTTTTTCGTCATCTAATCCCTTAAGTCCGAAAAAGTATAAAACAATACAGAAGGGATGAGTTTTCGATAGTTTTAACGAGCCGAACAAAACAAGCGCTCGATCTTTTTGTGCAATAATCCCTCAGGTCCAAAAAGATTAAAATCTAGAGGAGGGATAGCTCTTCCGGTCACTTTAACGAGCTGGAAGGCCGAAACTCGGCAATCTTTTCATATTTTACGAGTCAGGTGAAAAGAGCTTAAAGAAGACTCGTCTTTTGAGGAACGAGTGATAAAACAGGTTAGCAGCTGATTCCAGGTACAGGTTGGAATTTTCCAATCACGGCAGTGTCACAAGGATGGCTAAGTGAAATCACTCTTCGCAGCTGTTCCTCAAAATGGGTAAACAAACATATGGAGGTGAACGATCGGCCAATGGAAAAGTGGAGGTGACGTGCAAACACGACCAAGGCTTTAATGGCTGATAAGGTTACATTCACAGTGGTTATTTACCAGGTAGGTTCATTTTTTATTTTAAAATGAGCTTAAACGCTGGTGGAAACACTTGCTCATTGCTTATGTTTATTTTTTAACGAGCATGAAGTCCGCGTTAAAACTGCTCGGATCTTGTGTTTATTTTTTAACGAGCATGAACTGTGTGCTAAAACTGCTCAATATTATATGGTCAAATTTTTTATTTTTTACCATAACTAGCTTTGCCCTTTTCAAAGATAGTATTGTATCCTCAATTGCTGCATCAAACTAGTTAGAAATGAATAACATTTGCTTGAAAATGAGATTAGAATCCTAATATTTCGCTTTGAACTACGTAAAAAGCAATTAAAAGGTGTTTTTACCTCTCATTTTACCATTTCATTTGAACTTGGTTTGTTGGAGCTTTGGAGGTGCCTCTTCCCCCTTGATTTTCATCAGTTGATTTCGGGAGATTCTGCGGACGATTTTCGGCGCCGTCTGGACCAGGTAGGAGCTAAACCCTAGCTCTTTCTTTTCATGGTTTCCTTTTTCCATTCTGTGCTTTTTTTCCTGTTCCCTTGAGCCCCTGGGGTTTTGCTAGGGTGCTCTGCCATCAGCGCAGGTAGTTCACTCGAAACCTGCGTTGAATGTCAAGCTGCATGAAGGCAGTTTGACCTTCAACGCAGGTGGAACACTAGCCAGTTGCGTTGGGCATAGAAAAACAGTTTTGTTGCACAGTTTGTGATGAAAATTTTGCCAGTTTCTCATCAAATTCAGGATCTAACTCCTCTCATGTTTTGTTTTCAGAGATTATTGGAGCAAAATGACCCTTACATGGCGAGAACGAGAGCATGAAGAAGAGGACATGATTGCCCTCCATGACCCTGTCACGGTGAACGCGCTGCGGAACTGTGGCCTGCTGAAGTTCTTCCGTATCTCTAGTATGAGAGGACAGATCTCCTTATTGCAGTATATGCTTGATGCTTGGGATCCTATCAACCAAGTATTTCAGATTAGGGGCAAATCTATCCCCTTGACCATAGTAGACATTTACTTCTTGACTGGCTTGTCAAGGCGGGGTGCCCCCATTTCTTTGTCAGGTTCGGCCCGAGGGAATGACTCCGTGAGAGATTATGTCTGCCAGTATTGCAGGGAAGGATCTCAGCCGAGTAGAGACGGCAAGGTCGTTATCCGTGAGATTGCTGACAGATCTCTCAGGTCCATTCTGTATACTATTGGTAGGATGGCCGGTAGCGCATCTCTTCATGTTGCCAACAGATCCTATGTGCAGCACGCCTTGGAGTGCCTCCAACCGAAAATATTCAACTGGTGTGATGCAGTACTTCTTCAGATGAAAAGTCAGTTGAACAAGGTAAAGGACGAGAAGCTAAAGAACTTTGGATTTGGTTCTATTTTGACTGCCTTTGCCTTGGAGAAAATACCACTGATGCAGCCTCAGTATATCGCACTCGACTTGCCTTCTCCTACCGAGCCACGCATGCAGAGATGGGTTGATCACATGTCTAGGCATGCTGGTCAATCTCAGATTTCTTTCACTGATACCTTCTTCTGGTGGTTCGAGCGTCAGGAGATGGTCTATTCCGAGTATCCATATGTTGGTATGGATTTCCGAGGTGATCCGGACTTGGTATTGCCGGATGGTGAACAGTGGGGCGCTATTGGTAAAATCTTCGACCATATCACTGTTTACTGTTCTTATTTATAATGTCCCTGTGCTTTATTCTATCAAGACTTTAATCAAACTCATGTGTGCATGCAGATGTTGGTCCTGTTCATCCAGCAGTTCGCCCGAGAGCGCTAGTTGCTGCCCCAGCAGGGGAGACTGCTGGGAGGGTCATTCTCCCCGACCTTGATGTGGCCGAGACCCTTTCAGTTGTGCAGGAGCAGGTTGAGAGCCTTACTCTCGGCATTCCCGATGTGAGGATTGATGAGTTACCTTTACAGTTGCAGCGGCATACTACTGGTGTGCCTAGACGATGGACTCGTCTCTTACGCATGATTGCATAGGCTGTGACGTGCTATCATGAGCATCACTAGGCTAGGGTGCCCCCTAGCATTTTTGATTTTTTGGGTCATGCGAGCAATTTTTTGTCTTGGTTACAGAACATTATGTGTAAACGATAAACAGCTTATATATATATATTTTGATTTTTAGGGTTTATTTTGGTTGAGTTATATGATCCATATGTACAACATTGATGATGTGTCTCTTTTTATAAATGTCGCAAATGTCTATCTAACACATAGTTTGCTAATGAGTCGGTTAATGTGTTTAAGTTTCTGGAAATGTGTTGGTATTGAATTAAATCAAACTGTCTTTCCAAAATCTTAACCCTTAGGAACATGCGGTAAATAGCTGGGTTGCGGACGGAATATATACCATTGAGTTGTAGTATTACGAGTTGTGAGTCTAGCCTGACGATTAGTCGGCATATACCATGGGTGATGGCATCAAAGAGTAGTTCTATCAACGCGCTATACTCAGCGACGTTATTCGTCGATTGCCCGATACATACACCTCTGAAACTTACTAACTCGCCGCTTGGATCAAAAATGGCCCAGGCTGTGGAGGACAGATTCCGCGAACTACGACTCGCTCCGTCGGCATATCCAACACATGTTTCCAGAAGGTTTGACATCTGCAATAAATGTAAAAAGGTGGATTACTCGACCAAAACAAACACTTTAGCGAAAACAAAATACAACAAAAGCATATAGGTCACTATTTAAGCATAGTAACGCTTGAGGTACAACCCATTACAGGGTTGCGCCAGTGGAATTCCGTCATAATCCATTAACTCGTAGGCTCCTTTTGATAACACTCGTTTAACAATATAGGGGCCCATCCATAAAGAATTAAATTTACCTGCTCCCAATTTGTCGGATTCTTGGTCATAAAGCAAGACCAAGTCACCTTCTGAGAAGACACGGGGTTTGACATTTTTGTCGAACTGCGCCTTGACTCATTTCTTATGGGCTTCGTTAGCCAAAGGGGCATCACGACAGGTTTCATCCAATTGGATTAACTCCAAGAAACGGGCCTCTTCTTCTGAAGTTCCGAGGAGGAGATCAATTGCGAGTTTAAGAGACGAGATTTCACACTAGATTAGCAAGACTGCTTCCAGGCCATACACCAGTTGGAAAGGTGTGAACCGAGTCGCATTCCTTACCGATGTTCGGTAAGCCCACAAGGTTGAGTACAGGATTAGGTGCCACCTTCTTTTGTGAACTCCGATCATCCTTTGTAACATACGCTTCAGGACCTTGTTGATTGCTTCAACTTGTCCGTTGGCTTGCGGATAATACAGGGTAGAGCTGTCGTGAGATAGCCCTAGCTTGGCAGCTAATTCAACCATCATGTGATTGCGAAAAAGTGATCCATGATCTGTAACTATAGCCTGTGGTACGCCAAACCTGGCGACTACATGATTGAAAAAGAAAAGGGCAGTTGTTTCACCAGTGTTATCTAATGTAGGCATCGCCTCGGCCCATTTGGTAAAATAGTCAACGGCGACTATAATATACCCATGCCCCCCGGTCGAGGTGGGGTTACATGTCATGAAATCGATGCCCCATTTGGCGAAAGGCCCAACAGCAACTATTGGCTGTAAAGGTGCGGGTGGTCTTCTGGTTTTGCTATCAAAAATTTGACAAGCATGGCAACTTCTGACTGCGGTTATGCAATCTTTGAACATGGTTGGCCAGAAGTATCCTGCTCGTAAGATTTTCTGTGCTGTAGCATATCCAGATTGATGCCCTCCACACGCACCTGAATGACACTCATTCAGGGCTTTTTCGGCCTCTTCATGGGTGAGGCACCTCCTCAGAACTGTATCGACACCACGACGGTAAAGCGTATCACCGACGATCATGTAGTCTTTTGCTTGGTATCGTATACGTTTCTGTTCTGAGTGAGAGGTGTCAGGCCTGAATTTTTGGGTTTGGAGATAAATTATTATATCTCCATACCACTCATTGCTTGCAGATATCAGAAACAAACTTTCGTCCATGATTGATTCTTCGGATGTTTCATCGTTGGACGACGATGGGAGATCGCACAATAATTCTGCGAAAACTAAAGCTTTCTTTGATTTGGATTTTACAAATTCCAGATCAAACTCTTGAAGGATCGCTATCCATTTTGAATACTTGTCCCCCAGCAACTGTCGCGACAATATATAAGTCATGGGGTTGCAATCTGATAGAATGGTAGTTTTCCGAAAGAGGACATAATGTCGAAATCTTTGTATCGCTTGAACAACAGCGAGTGCTAGATTTTCAACATAAGAATATTTGCTTTCTATATCATTCAAGTTTTTACTTAAATAATATATAGGATGTTCAATTCCATCGACTTCTTGAACTAAAACCATCGCAATGGTCGTATCTGCTGCAGCCAGATACAGGTTAAAATAACTTTGATAGTCCGGGGCATACATTAATGATGCTTTTACTAGAGAATCTTTCAGAGCATCAAAGGAAGCTTGCGCCACCTGATCCCAGACAAAAGGTACATCCTTTTTCAAAAGACGAGTATAACCTTTAGCAAGTTCTGCGTAATTTGGAATGAACCTCCTCAGAAAGTTTGCTTGCCCTTGGAGTTTCTGAATCTGAAGCAAATTTGAAGGTGGAGGCAAATTAATTATTGCCTGAACCTTGCAAGGGTCGAGACGAATCCCATCCTTAGAGACTACAAAGCCAAGTAAACGACCAGAACCGAAGCAAAATACACATTTGTGCGGATTGAGTCTTATCTTGTAGTGTCGGCAACGTATAAATATCACTCTTAAATGCTGCAGATGATCAGTCCGCTTTCGCGAATGAGCCGGAAGGTCGTCGAGATATGGTTGAACGATGTTCTTGATGTCATGGAAGGCATAATTCATTGCCCTCTGAAACGTCGCCCCTGCGTTCTTTAAACCAAAGGGTAATTTTCGATAAGCGAATGTGCCCCACGGACAGATGAATGCAGTCTTTGACTGGTCCTGTGGGCGGATATTTATTTGATTATACCCGGAAAATCCATCCATGAATGAAAAGATTTCACATCCGGCGCATTCATCAATTATCTGGTCGATGAAGGGTGTAGGGTAGTTGTCTTTCGGACAAGCTTGGTTTACATCCCTATAATCGACACACACTCTAATTGTCCCTTGTTTCTTCATAACAGGGACAATATTCGATACCCAATCGGTTAGAGGAACCGGGTAGATGAAACCAGCATGGAGAAGCTTTTCAACTTCTGCTTTAATGGCAGCGGCTTTCTTGGGGTGCACCTGCCGAAGCCGTTGTCTTACTGGTTTGACATCAGGATACATTTTAATTTCATGTTCAACGATACTCGAGTCAATGCCTGGCATTTCATCATATGACCAAGCAAAGACATCTCTGAACTCGCGAAAAAGAGCATTATATATTTCCAGTTGTGAAGGAGAACAACCTTTGCCGACATAAATATTCTCTACAACATTTGTTTTAGTCGAGATATTTATGGCCACAGTCTCTTCAATATTGGATAAGTTTCGCTCGGAATCCACCGTATTTACAGTGTTTGATAGGAATTCAAAAGCTGAAGGGTGATAAAGGTCATGCTGAGTATCTTCTTCAAATTCTGGAAGAAGGGAATGATGGTGGCAATGATTCCATGGTGCCCCCTCAATCAACATTGATTGTAGAATTCCTTCATCAGTCCCATGCACTTTCGACCAAGGATATAATGGGGTACCATATTCTCTAGACCTATCTACCCAAACGCTTGATGAGCGTTGATGTGGGTTCACCTCCCATGCTTGGAACATTGATTGCTACAATATTTCAATTGGGCTTGGGGGCAAAACCATCGCATGATCCATGTCGATATCATCTTCTGAGATCTTCGTGGAAGATATCATGTTGCAGGCTCCTACCAACGCTACTTCTCCTATATAGATTGGAGGTGGAAGTGCGAAAGTTTCCATTAATGTGGGGTCTTTTAGTAGGCCTACTTCGATGTCTTGAAGCAAATGGTTGCTTCCATGGATCATGGGAATGCTTCCTGTAACTTGTGAACCATTAGGGAGGAAGTCTTGTTGGTCGATGATCGTAATCCCTCCTTGAAAAGGGAATGCGATCTTCCTAAAATAAGTCGACACTACAGCTGCCATGGCATATATCCACGGTCTTCCCAGTAGGATGTTGTAGTCAAGATTCCCATCGATGACTTCAACATCTATTTCTACTGTTTTTCCCCCTAGTTCAACTTTCAAGTTATTAAGGATACCGCACGGGGTATAGGTCCTTCCGTCGAATGCTTTCAATGTCGTCGAAGATCGCGACAAGGTCGGAGACCCTAAAGTTTTCCAGCAACTCATCGACATAATACATGTAGATGCCCCCTCATCAATAATTGTTCGGTGAACAGTTTTGTTGAGGGCTTTCACTTGAATAAGGAAAGCTAGTTGAGTTGGTAACTGAGGATCGTATCCTTTGTGGTCGAAGGATACAAGATTGGAATCCTTAGGATCAACCCCACCAATAGCCGATAACAAAGCCTGCCTTTGGGATGGACAATTTTGTAGTACTTCAAGAGTCGACATAGCGGATGGCGATTGGGCCAAATCTTCCACTATGTTATAATGCTGCGCCGCTCTGGCGCGAGGATTAAACGTCGACTTGTGTACTACTCCCTTTGGCGGTTTTATTGTTAATTCAGGAATGATGGGTGGTACAACTTCTGTCGAAGTTGTTGTCGAACTACTTGGTTGATCTTTACCTTTGTCATTCGACAGCTGCGGATTCCCGTAATCTTTGTTCCTTGTCGAAATCAAAGCATCATTCTTCTGTTTTGAAACCGACAACATGAGCACCTGCGACGGGGAAGCATTTCCACTATCAACCAGATTTTGACCTGGATTGGGAAACAGATCAGTTAACACAGCTGAGGTTTGCGAACTTTTGAAGAACCTTCTAAGCTCAGCTTTGTATGGACAATCGGCTGTCCAATGATCCTCGTCACATATCATGCATGGACATTTTGGTTTCCCTTTCCTAGGAGGGTTTGAAGAAGTTTTTTCAGAGGATGACTCACCCTGTTTATTCTTCTTCCCTTTGTTTTGCTTCTTCTTGCTTCCTGGTTGATTGGTTTCTTTGCCTTTATCTGCTGATACGGCATTTTTTTCCGAAGCAAGAATTTCTTCTTTTGCATTTTGATCCGAATTCTTACGGGCTTTCTTAGACGAAGCCTTTGTCGATTTCGTGTTTGCCGTGCCAATCACACCATCGCTGGCATGAGAGTCACTATTTGATTTAGGAGGAGGAGGAATTGAGAATTTCGGTCTACGGGTGTCAGGTATTTTGTTGTAGAGCGTGCCAGACTGAGTGTAGACTAAGTCTAGATATTGTGCACGAGCAATAACTTGCTCCTCCGTTACGACTCCCCCCTTGGCCACATCTTCCGTTATGGCAGGAAGTAACGACTTGATAAACCATTCAACTAATAGCTGATCGGGGACGTACGTTTTCACCATCCTACGACGACGACGCCACTCATGTATATGATCGGATATATGAGTGGCCGTTGTCTGCTTGAAGTTGGTTAAGATTTCCGTTCTCGTCTCATACCTTATGGGTAATTGAAAATGGGTTAAGAAAGTCTTGGCTAGGGAGCTGGAATTGTCGAAAGAGGCTCTAGGTAATTCAATATACCATTTTGCCGCTGGACCCGTTAACGTCCTCTGAAAAAGGCGAAGCCTTATCGAATCATCGTTTAAGGTGTTTGATGAACACCATAGATGAAAGGTCATCACGTGATTCGATGGATCTTCACCCGGATTTCCATTAAATTTAGGAATGTCCGAAGGAATTTTGTGAGGAATCGCTGGCCACCAAGGGGCGTAAGCAATTGGATCGTTTGTTGACCAGTGTAAATCGAGTAACTCTAAAGTTGCCACGAATGGTAACTGTTGATTCAGGTTAGGTGAAGTACCCAGGGTACGATGGAATTGCCTGAGCAGTTGGCCTTTGCATACCAGCATAATGTAATTGATGTTGGTATGACTGATATGGTTGGTGGACTTGACCACTGTAAAGTGGTTGGTTTTGACCGTTTTGAATATACGGTTGTCCACTGTTCGCAAAGATCTGCTGCTCAAAACCTTGGTACACTTGCTGGAATTGTGGTTGTTGGTATTGCACCAGCCACGGTTGTGAAGCCATGTTCTGTTGCACTATACTAACCATTGGACCAAGGTGTGGGGTAATTGTACCCATTTGGACCTGTGTCGCCCCACCGGTAGGCGATCTTGGTTGAGTCACAGGGTCAAGGGGTTTTTGCATTACAACCTGAGGAATCTGAGGTTGACATACAACAGGCAACGTTTGAACTTGCGACACTGTTACAATAGCCGGTGTGGTCGGGATGTTCGACATAGGTACACACTGTTGCATAGAATATACAACCCTTGGCTGTTGAGGTAGCATAGGTACCCAACCACTTGATGTAACTCCAGTATAACCTGAATATTGTTGTGAACTCCCGTATGGATAGCCTCCCGGAGGGGGTAATGAAAGGGCATACTGCCCCCCATACGGTAGCAATCCGGAACTCAAGGGGATTGTTTGTCCTTGGGACTGGATTGCCCAAATTGACCTCCAAATGGATCAATCTGGTGAGTTTCAACATAAGAGTTGTCGGATATTATTCCGGAGGAACAAACTAGAACAGACCACACTGTCGAAATAGTCCCTGGGTGGACTCCTTCTAGCGGTTGTGAGCTAGTCGGGACAGATGGTATGCCGGCGAACATTGTCGGCGTGACGGCAGGGGGTTCTGCTATCGCTGTGTCATTCGACACAGTCCTAGATGTTGATGGTTGCTCAGACATTTTGAGTCTATCCAAGAGATTACCTAGTGATTCTACAGGAACTTCCACTTGTGGTAGACTAACTTCTGATGTAGAAGGAAATAGAGTGACCCCTACTCCAAAATGTGTTGGAGTACTTTCTTGCGGATCCTCTACAATTTCTTCTATCACAATCAAACCAGGTGGAAGAGGAAGACCGTCAGGTCCGTAAAATATTTCTGGTGCCGAAGAAGGGGTTGACTCGAAAGCGACAATTGTTTGAGGAACAATACTCTCTTGGACCGGTTGCAGATGGAACTGGTTCAGTAACGCAAGTGTTTGTTCTCAGACTAGGATCAGTATCATTGTCCCTCTGTGACTGTTGAACTTCTTCTGTAGAGGCAAGGTTTCCAAAAATGTTTAGAGTAACCGGAATCTCAGATGTTGTTGGAACAGTGGTTCTAACTTTGATAGGAGATTTCGAACCGGTTAAACGAGTTCGCTTTGTCCGTACTGTTTTCGATTCCGGAGACAAAGACGGTTGACTCGTAAGCCTCCGCGAACGACGGGGTTTCAATTGACTTTCTTCCACGATTGCGGATTACTCGATCAACCAAAATATAAAAGGGGAAAAAGTGTTTCCAAATTAAATGAATTTTTTAGACGCTTTTAGACACAACTTGCTTTTTCACTTTTAAAGAGTTGAGAAAAAGCTAAAGATGACTCTAGTCTCCTTTGATGTTTTAACGAGCCCGAAGTGACAAATGCTCGGATGGACTTTTTCTGTTATAGAGTCTGAAAAAGGCCAAAAGAAACTGCTCTGGAGTTCTAGGCAGAGGGTGTGCCAAACTTTTCGCAAAACCGCAGAATACTTTTTAGGGTACGGGCGGTCGATCTTCCTGAATGTTGTGTTCAGTGCATTGCGATCAGTAGGGCGGCCGACACGGCTTCCTAAGGATAAAGGTTTTATGCCTATAGGGGTCTCCCAATATATACATGACGGTACGTGGGAGCACAATCCGTACTGGCACTATCGTCCCTCAGGAGGAATCACCCACCATCCACGAGATCGACAGTCACCAGGCTTTACGACGCCGGAACACGTCTCTAGCCTAGACCTCTATGTTGTGCGTTATGTTGCAAAGCGTTTTTAAGTTCAGTCAATTTATTTTAGGTTGATCTTTTTAGAAGTTTGCCTTTCAAGGTTCACCACGAGATGTATGATATAATTCCTAAATGCAGTCTAAAGATGATAAGCAAGCTTTATATCTTTTCAACTTTGAAAATCCTAGCTACTAAGGGAAAAGAAAGACACCATCTTTTCTCAAAGAGCAATCAACAAACTCTAATGCACTTTTCCTAAATCAAACATGCAAACTATCAAGATGCAAATGCACAATGTAGGTGTTTGTTTTCCGCTTTCTTAGTATTGATGCCTACAAAGAAAGCTTTTTGCACAACTTTGAATTTTCTTTTAAATGACAAATACAAACAAGTTTGCTTTTTTCAAAATCAGAGAGGGTAGAAGAGATTACAATCACTTCACAACTTTCGAAATGAATACTTGTTTTGACACTTAAAAGAGACAAACTCAAACCAATAAGCAAGAGTAAATGTATAATCAACTGCAAACAACCAATGAACTCTCTTCTAAGATCACAATCAACAGATCTGAATCAAGGGCTACAGGATGACTATTTCGTTCATGCAAAGGAAAAATGTAAATGACGCCACAAACACATAAAAACACACAGTATTTTTGTACAAAAGGAGGCGGAATTTAAGTAGAGAAAAGGAGTTATCAGACTGGTACCTATGCTGGTTACAAGCTGCAAAAATCAGAGATCAAAACAGGGCAAAACAGAGAAGAGAACCCCAGCCGCACAAGGCCAACTGGTTCAGCGCAACCTCAACACAGGGGTTTTGACATTCAGCGCAGGTAGCCTTCACGGGACCTGCGTTGAAATGCAGAATCCCTTCACAGGGTCTGCGCTGAAGGAGAAACTCTCGTTTCTCACTGGTTCTGGGTCACAGATTGCTATTTAATCTACTGTTTCAGGCCAAATAAAAGCAACAAGCAAGGTGTAATCAAAGGGATTCTTTGAGGGAGTACTAAGATCTATCACAAAGGATCATCAAATCATTTGTGAGTCCATTTTTCAGATCATATACAAGTCCAGTGATTGGATCAAAGCAGCAACTATCTACTTTGCATCTGGGAATAGCAGATGCAGTTTGATTGTTGCTGTCAAGTCTATGAAACAAACAATGATAGAAACACAAATAAAATGACTAAACAGATATCCACAGCGAAGTCGCCAATTTTTTGTGGGGAAAAATGCCTATGCAGGATGATCCTATCCACCTAAGGTGTGACAGTGCCTTAGCAACAAACAAAGACAACTATTCTAGTATTCTTCCTTTATGAATTAAGAATGAAGAGAGATAGATGGACTAACCGGTGTCTTCTGTTTGTCCCTCGATCCGGTCTCTCTTCTCTTTGAGGGTTCCCAACTACTTGTCTTCTCGCTCGCCCAGCTTCAAGAGGTTTCTACAAGATCACAAGAAGAGAACACTACACAAGACATGGATTCATATTCATAACTAGTTCAGGATTAGAAATAAACTAAACATACTAATGCAATCATACATCAAAGATACATCAGTATATAGGAGAAACCAAGATAGCTTTATTGATGAATAAAAAGGTTCAGGAAGAGATACAACCCAGAGGGCTCCAATCCAACATCTCATTCCCAGCAAATGGAATTCCTATCTTCACCCCCTTCAAAGCATTAAGCACCCAATAGTTCCAGTCTCAAACCAACAGCAATTCTTTGCAATAAAAAAATTCCAGCCCCTAGATCTCATGGGGGAGAGATCCATATATAGATGTTTGGAGAGAGGATGAGTCAGCTTGAGATCTGACTAGTGTCCTCTCCCTCTATCAGTTCTTGATTCCACTTGGAGGTTCTTGCTTCCACTTGGAGATTTGGAACCTCTTACTCATCACTAGTCGAATTCCCTGAGGCAAGTGTCATTGAGGAAGATTTTGGAAGCTTCTTGGGCTTTGACACCTCGTGTAATGAACTTGCCACATGTCAACTCTCGCTCAGCGTAGGTAGCCAGTGTTGCCTTTGAAATTCAGTGCAGGTAGCCAGTGTTGGCTTTGACATTCAGCGCAAACAGCTAGTGGAGCCACTGAATTGATCCTGAATTGACTTGTTTTTGAGCAGTTTCTGGTGGAGAACTTCGGTGAATTGTTGTGGTTTGTTAGCCTTGTTCCTCTAGGGGTAGGAACAATATGCTTAGGGACTTTGGATCCCTTAGATTATGGACATTTCATGCTCAATGCTGTAAGGCACAAAAATGTCTATAACAGGTTGGGCCCAATGAAGTGCTCCTTCTGCAAATGTAGCCAAACTTTATTGCCCACCTAGAACTTGTGTGGCACCCGATGTTGATCATGTCACTGGTTGTACTGAGTATGGCTTTATCCAATATTTCATGGAACTACTAGAGAATATGTTGGATGTGCTCAATGAAGATGTTAGTCTTGTTAGCTTCAAACTAGACATGGGCTGAAGCTACCTGAGTAGCTGCAAATGGTATGGCCACATTGATGGGACATAAAGGCTAGAATCCAAACCCCAACTAAAAGGGGTTGTGGCTAGTTGAGCTATGGAGAGCTCTATATTCGCTGTGCTAGACACAAGGGATGATTTTGTTCCATGTGCATGGATGCTTCGAGTTCTACATGTGTAAAATTTTTATGATCAGCCTATTGTCGATGAGTGTTTGGCCATCAGTTTAGGGGTGGAACGACATGGACTTAGTGAGGTTTGTATAAAGCATCGACCAGATACTTGACCAAAATGTACTTAGGAACCTGCTATCCCGATATGAGATAATGGACTGTGGGATCCTAAAGTGTACCCACACTCACTCAAAGTAGATCTTAGCAGTAGCCACTGTTGTGGTACTCTTATTGCAGGCCACCATAATGGCCATCTTAGATAATTTGGCGACGATAATGAAATCACAGTCATTGCAATGCTTAGTAGAAGGAGGGCCTAAATATAATCCATGGAGATGAATTCCCAAGGTCGACTAGGAGTAGGCAGAGGAGTATATAAGCCTTCTTTCCTGATGGTTGGTTTGGCAATGGTGCAGATAGTGCGAGATCGAATGTACTTCCCAACATCCTGAGGAATTTTTGATGAATAAAAATACTTCTGTAGTACTGTGACTGTTTTCTCTACTTCGAAATGTCTAGTGACCCGACTATAGTGCGCCTAAAAATTAATATTGGAACACTCGCTTGAAGGAACAAAGATGTGTCCTAAGTGGCATAACAATGCATCCTAGAGGTGAAAATTTGGAACTTTCTTACCTTCCAAGAGTGTCTAGTACGTGTTGCCAAATTTTGGATCACTCTTGCAAAGATGTGACCACCCTGAAGTCTCATGCCCACGGGAGTCAAGCACTGATCAACGCCATGACTAGGGGTTGGATGAGGCAATTTGAAACATTATTGGTGCTTCCCTTTTTGTACTTAATGTTCAAATGGAACTATTGCAATTATGTGGACCATTTATGATGGAAATTGTTCTGAAACTTCCTTGTGTTTGTATGAACTGCAGGGGTTGGTGGTCTGTGTTGATGATCATTGCCTTCCTCAGCATGTAATGATTCCATTAATGATAGGCCTGCACAATGGAAAACACTTATTTATCATAGGTGGGATACTTTTGGACTGTGTCTAAAATTTTCCATCTATAGTAAGCCACTAGATGTCCCTATTGAGTAAGAACTACACCAATATCATATTCAGAGGCATCTGTCTTAATCTCAAATGGATATTGTAGGTCTGGTAATGTGAGCACTGGTATAGAGCAAGGGTGATGATTCAACTCAGAAAACACCTTTTGTTGGGTTTTGAACCAAAAGAACTTTGCTTTTTCTCCGCCCTTTGTGACTTGACTTAAAGGCCAAGTGATATGAGAGAACCCCAACATGAACCTGTAGAAGAAATTGCCAAGACCCAGAAAGATTCAAAGCTTTGTTAGAGTGATTGTTAGAGTGGTTAGGGATGGCTAATCTTGAATGACTTTTTTGTTGGTTGGGTCCACATTCACTCTCTGTTCATCAATTATGTACCCCAGATATTGAACCTTGGTCATTCCAAAGGTGCATTTCTCCAAATTGGCACACAAAGTTTGTTGTCGCAGGATTTGGAGGACCTGTCTAATATGGTGGAGGTGCTCCTCCCAACTCTCGCTTAAGATCAAGATGTCATCTAAATACACCACCATGAATGCATTGGTGAAGGGTCATGATATGTCGTCCATCAATCTCATGAAGGTTGTGGGGGCATTCGTCAACACAAAAGGCATGACCAACTATTCAAAAAGACTCTCCTTAGATTTGAAGGCATTCTTTCACACATCGTAGGGTTTAATAGGTACCTGGTGATAACCGGAATTCAAATCAATATTGTTTAAATATTTTCGCCCATTGAGATTGTCCAAAATGTCATCAATCTGTGGGATTGGGTACCTATTCCATACATTGATCTTGTTCAGTTCTCGATAGTCAATACAGAGTCTCCAGGTCCCATCCTTCTTCTGTACCAATACAATCAGGCTCCCACAGGGTGACGAGCTTCGCCTGAAGTGCCCTTTCTGAAACAATTCCTGAATTTGCCTCTTGATCTCATCATTCTCTAGAAAATAGCATCGATAGATTGTTCCATTTGGTAGCAGAGCACCTAGGGTCAGATTGATGGAGTGCTTCACTTGATAGTGCAGAGACACCCCTATAGGTGAGGAGAAAATGTTCCTGTATTCCTCCAAGACCTTGTCCATCTGCTATTGCTATGTGGAGGAGCCTTGTATGGAATCCATGTCCACAATCCTCTCCTTTCCCTAAGGGCGAATCATAAGGAAAATAATTTTCCTGGTCTATGAAATGATCTTACTACATTGCTTTGTAGTGATCAAAGAGATGGAAGTAGGCGGGGTTACCTTTAGTATCCTGTACATCTTATTTCCTGAAGTAATAATCATAAAACAAGGCCTAGACTCATATACAACATGCCCATCCCACAAGTATGGTTATCGTAATAATACATCGTAAACTTCTATAGGGGTAAGATCAGATAGTACCTCATCCATGAAGGGCTTGATACTATAGGGAAGGTGACACTATTGGCTGACGCAGAGATCTCGTTCTTGGTGAGGCCACCCTATGGTATATGGTTGTAGATGTGTTACAGTTAGTAGGCCCAACTGCTTCATGATCTCTACTGAAACTAGGTTCTTCTGGCTCCTACTGTCGATAATTAATTGCAACGGAGAACACTTCACCCACATTTGTGAGTGGAAGTGGCGTCCCCCCTCATCTACATCTTCAGGATCATTCTTCTAGATATTGGGGGTGGCCATGGTGGAACTGGGATCTGAATCAATGATATTATTCCCTTTATCATTCCCCTTATCGGGTTCTAACTCAGAGTAAGAACATGCATCTGATTTGGAAGCCTTCATCTCGGCCACCAGTGACTGCTTGGCCTGACACTCACTCATGTTATGCGTGGAGCTCTTATGGAACTTGTTAGAGTCGGTCTTGAGCCCTCCATCAACGATCAAAACTCTTTGCATTTGCATTTGTAGGTGTCTCATCAGTGTCAATTTTTGCATCCCATTAGGCATGCCATAACCCTGATGGAGGACTTGGTATATTTTACCCCTCGTGGCATTGCTGGATCAGGTCATTTCAGTCATTAAGCTCTTTCAAAGCTTGTCTTGTCTTGTCTTGAGGTCAATTTCCTAGGTCTAGGGTTTTGGTCAAAAATGTCTACAAGGTCATGTTTTTGAAGGTCAATAAGTGCTCAGCAAGCCAGAGGGATGATTGTAAATATATTTCTTCGAAGTTTTTTATCTTGTACAGTTAATTTTGACCTTGGATTTAAAAACTCTGCTTTTAAAGCCAAGGTCATTTTTCAAGTGTTTGTAAAAAGTGATGAAATTTCAAAAGATTTCAGTGGACAGTATGAAACCCTGGTCCCCTTGCCAAGATCCCTCAGATGATCTACCTGCAAAAAGAATCAAGCAAAAGCACTAAATGAGTTAATTTCAGGACAAAGGAAACCAAAAAAGTCAGTTTTATAAAGTGTCAAAGAGAAACATTAGAAAGTGGGTTTGAGCATGAAATTTATTCAAATGAAACTTATAAAGGCCCAATCTCCCTCCTTTTACTCTCATTGTGCATCCAAGACACTTGCAAGAGAGATTGGGCGAACATCCAAGCGATTTGAGTGAAGACTGGTCGAATTTAGGAGCAGGACAGGCGCGCGACCCGTCAGGCCAGGCGCGCGACCCGTCAGGCGCGTGCGACCCGTCAGAGGGGTTCCTGCAGTGCATTTTCATAGCGGGCACGACCCGTCAGGCCCGCGTGACCCGTTGGGCGAGGTGCGCGACCCGTCAAGCAACCTTCCTCCCAAATCATTTCAAATTTGCTCAAGCACCCTCTAAATCATCAAATTGCTTGAGGTAGGTTCTCTAAGCTCCGAAATGGTTGCTGGTTAAGTTGAAAGACATCATGAGTGTGTTTTTAATGATCAAATTATGCAAGAAAAAACACTCCATATGGCTGTATGTAAATTTGTAGAAAGATGCTAGGGTTTATTGTTGTTTCATTGTTTTTCCCCTTGTAATTATTCTTTTCATTCCCATTTCATTTTCCCTATATTTCCATGTCAATTTCCCTTCTAAATTTGTAAAGAAAATAAACCCTACCCCTTTTCCCTTCAAAAATAAAAAAATCATATCCTAACCCTATCTCTCCTTATGCCCATGTAAACATATGAATTTGATGATGTATATGCAATGATGTTTACAGTGTATTTCCCTAAATTCCCTAATGTATACATGTTTTCCCATTTTCCTTTTAAAAATGTCCCTCCCCTAACATTTCCCTCATGTTCCTTGTCCCCTTGAAACAACATATAAATCAACTTTTTACAGGCAGAAACAGCAGTACAGTTTGTCCACTTTGCTCCTTAAACAATGTCAGAAACCGAAACTTATGAGCAAAGTAATGACCAGTCATCAGCTTCAGAGATTGAGGTACAGAGGAGGCCTCATAAGGGTGGAAAGGGTGGACATCATAAGCGAGAGGAGCCCACCTCTTTAGCAGAGTTACAGGCCTGTCCTATGGTAGTCACATGTTTCCAGTATATGTCTTACTATGAGTTTTGTGAGAGGATCTCTCGGATTCAGCACCACAGAGAGTTGGCTCACCTATTTGTTTTACACTTGCATGATGGACATGTCAACCTTGCAGGGGTGGACTTTACATTGACACCCGAGGTGATCTCACATGCCACAGGGATACCTAATGTTGGGGAGGTTTGGAATAAGCGCAAGGTGCTGGATAATGTTCACTTTGAGCCTTTTGTCCAGCCACCATTCATGAGACATTTGCAGGTGTGTTTCCATTCAGGTTTCTCAGGAGCGAGTATGCTCCCATGATGAGGCTCATCATGCACTATTTTACCTGTGAGGGCGGATTTTCACAGGTATATTCATACCATATTCGCCTCTTGATGCACTTCACCCGAGTGAGGATGATGAACATCCCTGTTTTCTTCTATCAGAACATTCAAAGGATGGTGCCCATGTTGCAGAGGAAAAGCCCGGCACAGCAGTATAGGAGCCTGTACCATTATGGTTTGATTCAGCTTGTAGTATTGCATCAGTTGGCTCAGCAGGGCATCTCATGGGAGGAGTTCATCTCTCGTGAGTTTTTCACAGCACCACCCTCGCCACATCCTGAGGTTGTTCACAAGGAGGGAGGACCATCACAGTAGCATGACATCCCTGTCACTAGACATGTCAGCTCCTCACCTTGGGTTACCTATCAGAAAGGCTCGAGGGCCTTGTTTGCAGCAGCTCGGCGAGTACTATCTCCGCAGCAGGTGGAAGGGGTCTCGCCTTCATCATCAGCTCAGCGAGTGTTATCTCCACATCAGGTGGAAGGGGCCTCTCTTTCTTCACCAGCACAGGTACCAGAGATGGGCAAACAACCCATGATTGATGAGGGGCCATCAGGAGTTCCAAATATTGAGCTTGTTGATCTTGAGGCCATTTCTCCAAGCCAAGAGGCAAAGGAGATCATTCAGCATCTCAGAGCTAAAAATGATGCCTTGCAGAGGAGATTAGAGGGTGCACAATGGACCATCACATACCTGGAGCAGCGCAACAAATAGTTGGAGGAAGAGAAAGCACTTGATGAGCTGTGGAGGATTCGTAGTGACCGAATCTTGAACCGAAGAAGACCCGGTGACCCATTGCCCGCTGACCGAGAGTCCATGCTCATCCGGGTAAATGCACACATGGAGAGGCTGTTGGCTAAGGCCAACCAAGAAAAGAAATTGCTAAGGAACATGAAGAACCATTACTGGGCAAGAATGCATGTGTGCAAGGCAAAGATGAAGATGTTTCAAAGGCGGTTGACCGAGGCACTAAAATGGAGAAAGAGGCCAAATCCCCTCCGTATCTTGGCTAAGGCTTCACTCAAGGATCAAGGCACTAAATAGCCTAGCCACAGCACAAATCCCAAGAAATTTTGAGAATTTTGGGTGAATTTTGGCATTTTTTGGCAATTTGCAGGTTTTTCCCATTAACGGGTCTCACCCCCCGCGCGACCCTTCATCAGGGCAACTCCTTTTGACCAAAACTCAGCATTTCTAGATTTTTCATGCGAATTTACATATGCTCATGGATTGAATTGAGATTTGGTGAAGTTTTGGGCCTCCAGAAAGTCAAAAAACTAGCAAAAAATGACTTTCTGCCACTTTTTTGAATTGCAGAAAGCAATCTTGGGAGATTTGATATTTGATAGGGCAAATGAACTCCAAATTCAAAAATTCCAGTTAGGTTGGAAATTAGACTCATAGACCTTTCCAACAAGCCTACGTTTGCTCAATTTGGCCACCTGAAAGTGCCCCAAAGATGGATCCAAAAGCGCGCGACCCGTCAGGCAGTTTTTTCAAAAAATGCACTGTACAGCCCAGAAAACGCAGATTTGACTCAGTTTGACTTTTTGGGATGAAATGTGATTCTCTTTGATGTAATTATTGTACTTTTTAGACACTTTTACTCTTATGTAACATTTCTAGAAGATTCATTCATGAAAAGGGTAAATATTAAATGAATGAATTGGTTTCCAAGTTTATAGAGGCAAGTTGTTTTGACTGCCTAGTTTGTAGTGCTTAGTTTAGAAATTGTTGAAACAGCTCCTAGGATAGTGAGCTCGACCCATGGAGGCAGGGAAAGAGGTTAGATCATCTATATTATGTACTTTCTTGCTCATTTTCATGGTTGGACTCTTGAGGGAAAAGCTATCATTGTATTATTCACTGTATCTCTGCAATTTTTGGCTAAGGAAGACCAGGGTTTTGCAGTCCTTTTTGGGATTCTTGTGGTTACATGTATTGATGGTGTTTTTCTCTATGTACCTGTAAGTGTGTTATGTGAATCATTTCCTTTCTTTTCCTTCTGCACGTTAAGCAAACAAAGTGTTAAAGTAAGAATTCATGACTGTCATGCTCTGCTTTTAAGTTTGTTTAATTTCAATTTTTTCTACTGTCTAAAGAGAATTCAAAGTGATTGTTTGCTCTCTTTAGCTCCTCACCTTTCATTCTTGACCATCCACCTCAATCAAAAGCATCAATACTGTCTCCTACCTCGCCCCAAAGAACCCCCTGCAGAAATTGTGTCCAATCCCCGCACCCAAAATTTCCCTCTCCTCAATTTGCCACCAAAAACCCAAAAAACCCCAAATAAAACTCTTTGATCAGTTTACTAGCCTAATATCAGTGTTACCTTATTGGTCATCTCATCTATTGAAGATTTTACCAAGATTGACCGGAGAGAGCCTTCTCCTGCCCCATAGGGCTAGCTACGAGGCTAAATGGTTTGATGTTGCCTTGATGTTTACCTTTCTCAGCCTGAGGTGAAATTTCAAGCGCTAACATACTAGCGACCATACTGGGGAGAACAAACTAATCGTTTGCTCATTGACGTGTTATTTCATAAGTCTTAGACGGAGCCTGAAGTTACGCCAGGTAGCCTTCGAAAACGCTCTTGTTTTACATAAGCGTTAGTAGATAAATGCTGCTTCAGTCAATCTCCGTGAGCTTGTGAATGTAGCGCTTCATTGACACCTTATCCCAGTATAATTGTTAACTCTGAGCCGTGGATGATAGGTTGAGATTTTTCACAGGCTGAATGGTTTTTCTTTCCTAGTCTTTTGAGAAAAACAAGCTGGCTACATATTCTAGACCCATTTTCAGATCTCATTCATGCCCATCTATTTTTGATTATCTTGAAGATTTAGATTTTGACGAAAGCTTTGAGTTGTCTCTGTTTAAAGTCAAGTCTGAAAGTGCACTAGATTCTCTAGTCCTTGACCCTGATTTTGCAGCTGCTATTGAATTTGAGAAACATAACAAATTGGTCCAAAATTTCATCTTGAGACATCTCCAGACACATATTCAAGCTACTACCCTTGCTGACTTTGTTGAGAATATCTCTGATCATATTGGATCCACTATCACGGCTCACGAAGAATCTTATCCTCCTTATGTTTCAGTTTCGCCTATAATCACCTATCTCGAATCCACACTTGGTTCTCCTTCTACACCTCATACCCCTCCTACCCCTCTGACTCCCCCGACTCCACAAACTACACCTCCTCTTATTATAGTCCGTGTTATCACATCTCCTCCTCCTCATACTCATCCTACTCCCCCTCCTAGAGCAATGGCTGCTCGGTTTGCCCCACTTGCTTTGCCTGCAAACCTTCATGGTATGCCGGCTGATTATCAAAGCAAAATTCCCATGTTTGATGGCACTCCACAAAGTATTACTGCTCAGCAACATATCGACAAAATGACCACTTTCTTTGATCTATATGAGTTAGATGAGGAAGATGTTACCATGCGGTTGTTCGTGCAAACATTTGCAGGAGAAGTTAGAAAATGGTTCAGAGGGTTGACAGCTAATAGCATTGCCACTTTAGAAGCACTTCAGAATCAGTTTTTAGATCGATGGGAAATCAGAAAAGATCCGCTTCATATTAATGCCGAATACAACAACCTCAAGCGTAATCCGGGTGAGTCCGTTCAATATTACATAATCAGATTCAACACAGTTTATAATGCTATTCCTGATGATTTGAGGCCATCTAGAAAATCAGCACTTCTTAAGTTCCCGGATGGTTTTGATCCGGAGATGGCCTACTCATTGAGAGACAGAGATCCACCTACCTTGGAGGATATGCAGAAAATTTCTGTTAGTGTTGAAGCGAATTTGAATGACAAAAGAGCAAGGATGAAGGCAGAAAAGCGAGTCACAATCAAAGAGGAAGCATCCACTTCAAATTAGCTACTTCGTGATGTTGAACAGATAAAGAGGGCACTTGAAAAGGTTACTATTGACAATCCGGAGCCTTAGATTCATAATCCCAATTTCAGAGGTCAACAGCAGCAACAATATAGGATCAAGTAGCGTGAAACAAAGGCACAAGAGGCAACAGTTCAGCAGCAAATGAAACCTTCTTTTCAGCAGAATTTTGTTAGCCAAGAATTAGAGGATGAAGGTGATAATGTTGGAGAGGAAAATCACTTCTTCACTCCTGATGACATGCCCACTTATATTACAGAAGAAGATGAGTTGGTGAGTAATTCCATCATTCCCCAAGATGAGCATTATATTTTGTCAAACGATGCAATACTTGAAGAAGAATCCGAGGAGTATCAAAGAGGGTATTTGCATGCTTTATCAGCCCAGCAAGGCCAGCAAAGGCAATTGAGAAACCCAGCTATTCCCATAAATCCCATTCAGAAAAGGAAAGATACATCAGCAAAGAATGATTCGATTTCCTCATACACAAAAGGAAAAGACATAGTCGGTCCTTCAACAAGTCAATCATCACCAGCAGCTAAGACGGATCAGCCATCAAATGCACCGAAAGATAAAGCTGAAAAAAGAGATAATCCGGCTAAAGAAGGTGAGAAGGTTTCAGTTTTCAGTTTGGAGAATGAGATTGCAAAGTTGAAAGTGCCCATTCCTTTGACAGAAATCATGAAGAATAGCACCTACCGAGGACAGCTCTCCAAGATGTTGAATTTTGATCCAATGCTAGACACGGTGAATGTACAAGACGATCAGCCGGAGTTGATTTTTGGGATAGCTTTAAATGGTGAGTCTCCTGAAAGTGATGTTCCTCCATTTTATATCAGTTTGCGATTGCATGAGTTTGTGTTGCACAATGCCATGTTTGACTCGGGAGCTTCGCATAATTTGATGCCGAAAACGATCATGGAGAAGCTGGGACTTGACATCACAAGGAAGTATCATGATTTGTATTCGTTTGATTCCAGCCGGGTAAGATGTATTGGTTTGATCAAAGACTTGGTGGTGAGTCTAGATCAAATTCCAGCGAAGAATGTTTTGATGGATGTGGTGGTGGCGGATATTCCTCCGCGGTTTGGCATGTTGCTGTCGAGATCATGGGGAGCCAAGCTCAAAGGTACACTTCAGCTTGATTTTTCTTATGCTACAATTCCAGTTTTCGGTCAAATGAGGAAGTTATATCGGGAACAAAAGATGAAATACATGATCACTAGTAAGGAAAAGCCCGTCAATCATCCTGTAAATTATGTACAAACAGATTTAGAATCTTTTGTTTTGTTTGCGGATAATTTCAATGAGGTAGATAGTCAGTTAGTGCAAGTAGAAGATATACCAGGCATTTCAGAAAATTTCAGAGAAGTTTTGACAAAGGAAAGTGAAGAAAGGTCTGCTGTCATAAGGCCAATTGCTGAAACAAATGGGCAGCAAACAGATCATGCATCAACATCAGATTTTCAGCATTTAGAAGATGATGAGGATGGTCTTTGGACCATGGATTTTGATGGCGCAGTGGGCAGTGATGGTGCTGGTATAGGTGTGTGGATTCGAAGTCCATTTTTAGTCCAAAATCAAGTTCCAAGTAAGGTACGGGTATGTTCTTATAAACTGGCATTTGATTGTTCAAATAATGAGGCGGAATACGAAGCTCTTATTGCTGGTCTGAAAATCCTTCGGAAGTTGAAGGCAAAGAAGATAGCGGTATATGGCGACTCCGAGTTGGTTATCAAGCAAGTGAAAGGTGAATTTCAGGCCAAACATCCTCGTATGCGAGCATATCGGAATGCTGTCCTAGATATATTAAAGTGGTTTTCAGAACATACTTTGACATGTGTGCCCCGGATTCAAAATGGTGTTGCGGATGCATTGGCAAAGGCAGCAAGTAATTTGAAAATACCCATGAATTCTAGCAATAAGTTTGAGATATATGTGAAGCATCGTCCTACAGTTCCAGATAATCAAAGGTGTTGGCAAGTTTTCCAAGATGACGAAAAAATCAAAGATTTTCTGCAAATTGAGGGTAAATTCGAAGACATTTCAATAGACACGGAAGCTGAAGGAGTAAATCAGGTGGATGTATTGCAGCTCAAGGACAATTACATTCCTAAAGGATTAATTCCTTTGGAAGAATTGTTCGATCAAGATGATGTGGCCCGCAAGCCAACTTTGAGGCCAACGGACGAAGGTGTTGAAGATGTCAATCTTGGGACAGCCGAAAATCCAAAGATGGTGAAGCTCTCAAAAGCATTGCTGCCAAAGGTAAAGAAAGAGTATATCAGATTATTGTCTTCATTTTATAATGTTTTTGCATGGGACTATTCAGATTTGAAAACTTATGACACAAGTATCATTCAGCATACCATTCCCATAAAGCCAAATCAAAAGCCTTTCCGACAAAAGTTGAGAAGAATTAATCCTAAATTGCTGCCATTGATTGAGAAGGAAGTCAACAGGTTGTATAAGTCTGGAATCATAGTGCCAATCCAGTTTTCGGATTGGATTTCAAACTTGGTGCCCGTGAGAAAGAAGACCGGCGAGATTCGATTGTGTATAGACTTCAGAAATCTGAACAAGGTGTCATTAAAGGACAATTATCCGCTGCCCAAAATGGACCATATATTGCAGCGGGTAGTGGGGGCATCAAGGATGTCATTGCTTGATGGTTATTCTGGGTATAATCAGATCTTGGTACATGAAGATGACCGTGACAAGAGGACATTTACTACTCCATGGGGTACATTTCATTATGCCAAGATGCCGTTTGGATTGAAGAACGCGGGTGCCACTTTTCAGCGGGAAATGGACATGGCCTTTGCTAATGAGAAATATGTCTTTTTGGTTGTTTATCTTGATGATCTGACCGTGTTTTCTAAATCAGATGAAGAGCATTTGTTTCATTTGACTAAGGTGTTTCAAAAGTGCAGAAAGTATGGCATCTCATTGAATCCGAAGAAGAGTCTTTTTGCTATGAGCGAAGGCAAGCTGCTGGGCCATATCATTTCTAAAGATGGCATTCGTATAGATCCTACACGGGTGGAAGCAATTCAGCAATTAGAGCAGCCCCGAAGCAAGAAAGAAATTCAGTCCTTCAATGGTAAATTGAATTTTCTGCGTCGCTTCATTCCCAATCTTGCTGAACATCTTAGAGAGATAACCAATATGCTCAAGAAGGACATGAGCTCAAATGGACCGAAGAGGCGGTAAAGTCTTTTAATTTGATCAAGGTAATCTTATCTTCAGCCCCAACTTTGATCAGCCCAGATTATACATAGGATTTTATTTTATTTTCATTTGCTTCTGAGCATACGTTGGCAGCCGTATTGATGCAAAAGAGAGATGGGGTTGAGAGGCCCATCACTTTTTTCAGCCGTATCATAAGGGACAGAGCGCTGAATTATAATATTATTGAGAAGCAAGCATTGGCGCTGATCAAAGCCTTGAAAGATTTCCGGGTATACATATTGAATTCTCATATTTTAGCATATGTTCCTAATGCAGTTGTTAAGGATGTTTTAGTGCAAATGGAACCGGAAGGAAGAAGGGGTAAGTGGATCGCTGCACTATTAGAATATGATGTGGAAATTAAGCCTACCAAGTTGATTAAAGGTCAAGGTCTTGCTAAGTTGATGGTTGAAACAAATCTTCACGTCCTTGATATTAATTTGATTGCTGCCTTGTCCGATGAAGATGAAGAAAATTCAGTTCTACAGGTATCCGATATCTTTGTGTCTTCTCCTTGGTATGCTGATATAGTTTATGTGCTTCAAAATTTGTCTTCACCCCCTGGGATGCCTAGAAACAAAGCTAGAACATTGAAGCTAAAGGCTGCCAAATTTTGCATTATCAACTCAGCACTTTATTGGAAAGATCCGGGTGGCATATTGCTGAACTGTTTGGTCGAAGAAGAAGCTAAGACAACAGTAGAAGATTTTCATAAAGGTGACTGTGGGGGTCACTTGTTTTGGAAGACCACGGCTAATAAGATATTTAGAGCTGGTTTCTATTGGCCTTCTTTATTTTCTGATGTGTATAAAGCGGTAAAAAGCTGTCATGAATGTCAAATTTTTCAAGGAAAGCAAAAATTACAGCCGTTGCCTCTCAAGCCCGTTGAAATCAACGCACCATTTCAGCAATGGGGCTTTGATTTTATTGGCGAAATCCACCCAGCTTCTTCCGGGCAGCATCGATGGATCTTGACCGCCACAGATTACTTCACGAAGTGGATTGAAGCCATTCCCACTCGACAGGCCACGGATTCGGTAATTATCTCTTTTCTTGAAAGTAATATATTGTCACGTTTCGGCTGTCCACATAAGTTGATTACAGATAATGCAGCAGCATTCAAATCGAAGAAAATGGTTGATTTTTGCTATAAATATAACATCAGCTTGGGGCATTCGACCGCCTACCATCCGCAAGGTAATGGGCTGGCTGAATCTTCGAACAAATCTCTAGTGAACATCATAAAGAAATTGCTGGAAATAAATAAGAAGAGCTGGCACAAAAAGTTAGTAAATGCATTATGGGCTGATCGGGTAAGTCAAAAGAAGTCAATTGGTATGTCACCTTTTGAGCTGGTTTATGGAGTTGATGCAGTGTTTCCTACTCCACTTAGTGTTTCAGTAGCCAAGTTGTTTCAAGAAGCTGGTGGCGAGGAGGATCCTATGCAACGGCGGATCAGTCAAATGATTCATTTACAGCAGACACGAGAGGAGGTTCATCAAAATTCCCTTAAGTTGCAGGAGCACATAAAGAAAATCTATGACAAAAAGGCCAAATCAGATGATTTTCAGATAGATGATGTTGTTTTGAGATGGGATGCCCGAAATGAAGACAAAGGGAAACATGGAAAATTCGACAACTTGTGGAAAGGTCCCTAAAAAATTGCAGCATACCGTGGTCCAAATGCTTTTCTTCTCAAAGAAATGAACGGTGATGAATGTCTTGGTGGGTCGGTGAATGGCCGGCTGCTCAAAAGGTATCATGCTTGAGCATTTTCTGCTCTAATCACTCTCATTGTAATTACCATTTTACTTTCATTCTGCAGCAAGTGTGAACTGATCTCCCATCTTTAGTTTGGGGCCCGCGGTGAAGGCTATAATTCTGAAGATGATGATTAGTTGGTGTGAGTTTTTCAAGTTGTTTCAGTCAGTTTATTTTCTGCATAAAGTGAGTTAGTTAGTGTCAAAGTTAGTCTAGGATTTCAGTCAATTGTCCAAGTCGAATAAAGTTGTCAAAATTTGGTCACATGTGTAAAAGTTGACTCCATTGCCCAATGTTAATAAAGCACTGGTATACTCTCCTAGAGGTCTAAGGTTCTTGGTACCTCCAAGGAGCTACCATCCCCATTGGAGCCAATGTTAGAGTCGGTCTTGAGCCCTCCATCAGCGATCAAAACTCTTTGCATTTGCATATGTAGGTGTCTCATCAGTGTCAATTTTTGCATCCCATTAGGCATGCCATAACCCTGATGGAGGAGCTGGTATATTTTACCCCTCTTGGCATTGCTGGATCAGGTCATTTCAGTCATTAAGCTCTTTCAAAGCTTGTCTTGTCTTGTCTTGAGGTCAATTTCCTAGGTCTAGGGTTTTGGTCAAAAATGTCTACAAGGTCATGTTTTTGAAGGTCAATAAGTGCTCAGCAAGCCAGAGGGATGATTGTAAAGATATTTCTTCGAAGTTTTTTATCTTGTACAGTTAATTTTCACCTTGGATTTAAAAACTCTGTTTTTAAAGCCAAGGTCATTTTTCAAGTGTTTGTAAAAAGTGATGAAATTTCAAAAGATTTCAGCGGACAGTATGCAACCCTGGTCCCCTTGCCAAGATCCCTCAGATGATCTACCTGCAAAAAGAATCAAGCAAAAGCACTAAATGAGTCAATTTCAGGACAAAGGAAACCAAAAAAGTCAGTTTTATAAAGTGTCAAAGAGAAACATTAGAAAGTGGGTTTGAGCATGAAATTTATTCAAATGAAACTTATAAAGGCCCAATCTCCCTCCTTTTACTCTCATTGTGCATCCAAGACACTTGCAAGAGAGATTGGGTGAACATCCAAGCGATTTGAGTGAAGACTGGTCTAATTTAGGAGCAGGACAGGCGCGCGACCCGTCAGGCCAGGCGCGCGACCCGTCAGAGGGGTTCCTGCAGTGCATTTTCATAACGGGTGTGACCCGTCAGGCCCGCGCGACCCGTTGGGCGAGGTGCGCGACCCGTCAAGCAACCTTCCTCCCAACTCATTTCAAATTTGCTCAAGCACCCTCTAAATCATCAAATCGCTTGAGGTAGGTTCTCTAAGCTTGGAAATGGTTGCTGGTTAAGTTGAAAGACATCATGAGTGTGTTTTTAATGATCAAATTATGCAAGAAAAAACACTCCATATGGCTGTATGTAAATTTGTAGAAAGATGCTAGGGTTTATTGCTGTTTCATTGGTTTTCCCCTTGTAATTATTCTTTTCATTCCCATTTCATTTTCCCTATATTTCCATGTCAATTTCCCTTTTAAATTTGTAAAGAAAATAAACCCTACCCCTTTTCCCTTCAAAAATAAAAAAATCATATCCTAACCCTATCTCTCCTTATGCCCATGTAAACATATGAATTTGATGATGTATATGCAATGATGTTTACAGTGTATTTCCCTAAATTCCCTGCTGTATACATGTTTTTCCATTTTCCTTGTAAAAATGTCCCTCCCCTAACATTTCCCTCATGTTCCTTGTCCCCTTGAAACATTATATAAATCAACCTTTTACAGGCAGAAACAACAGTACAGTTTGTCCACTTTGCTCCTTAAACAATGTCAGAAACCGAAACTTACGAGCAAAGTGATGACCAGTCATCAGCTTCAGAGATTGAGGTACAGAAGAGGCCTCATAAGGGTGGAAAGGGTGGACATCATAAGCGAGAGGAGCCCACCTCTTTAGCAGAGTTACAGGCCTGTCCTATGGCAGTCACATGTTTCCAGTATATGTCTTGCTATGAGTTTTGTGAGAGGATCTCTCGGATTTAGCACCACAGAGAGTTGGCTCGCCTATTTGTTTTACACTTGCATGATGGACATGTCAACCTTGCAGGGGTGGACTTTACATTGACACCCGAGGTGATCTCACATGCCACAAGGATACCTAATGTTGGGGAGGTGTGGAATAAGCGCAAGGTGCTGGATAATGTTCACTTTGAGCCTTTTTTCCGGCCACCATTCATGAGACATTTGGCAGGTGTGTTTCCATTCAGGTTTCTCAGGAGCGAGTATGCTCCCATGATGAGGCTCATCATGCACTATTTTACCTGTGAGGGCAGATATTCACAGGTATATTCATACCATATTCGCCTCTTGATGCACTTCACCCGAGTGAGGATGATGAACATCCCTGTTTTCTTCTATCAGAACATTCAGAGGATGGTGCCCATGTTGCAGAGGAAAAGCCCGGCACAACAGTATAGGAGCCTGTACCATTATGGTTTGATTCAGCTTGTAGTATTGCATCAGTTGGCTCAGCAGGGCATCTCATGGGAGGAGTTCATCTCTCTTGACTTTTTCATAGCACCACCCTCGCCACATCCTGAGGTTGTTCACGAGGAGGGAGGACCATCACAGCAGCATGACATCCCTGTCACTAGACATGTCAGCTCCTCACCTTGGGTTACCTATCAGAAAGGCTCGAGGGCCTTGTTTGCAGCAGCTCGGCGAGTACTATCTCCACAGCAGGTGGAAGGGGTCTCGCCTTCATCATCAGCTCAGCGAGTGTTATCTCCACATCAGGTGGAAGGGGCCTCGCTTTCTTCACCAGCACAGGTACCAGAGAGGGGCAAACAACCCATGATTGATGAGGGGCCATCAGGAGTTCCAGATATTGAGCTTGTTGATCTTGAGGCCATTTCTCTGAGCCAAGAGGCAAAGGAGATCATTCAGCATCTCAGAGCTGAAAATGATGCCTTGCAGAGGAGATTAGAGGGTGCACAATGGACCATCACATACCTGGAGAGAGTGCAACAAACAGTTGGAGGAAGAGAAAGCACTTGATGAGCTGTGGAGGATTCGTAGTGACCGAATCTTGAACCGAAGAAGACCCAGTGACCCATTGCCCGCTGACCGAGAGTCCATGCTCATCCGGGTAAATGCACACATGGAGAGGCTGTTGGCTAAGGCCAACCAAGAAAAGAAATTGCTAAGGAACATGAAGAACCATTACTGGGCAAGAATGCATGTGTGCAAGGCAAAGATGAAGATGTTTCAAAGGCGGTTGACCGAGGCACTAAAACAGAGAAAGAGGCCAAATCCCCTCCGTATCTTGGATGAAGCTTCACTCAAGGATCAAGGCACTAAATAGCCTAGCCAAATCACAAATCCCAAGAAATTTTGAGAATTGTGGGTGAATTTTGGCATTTTTTGGCAATTTGCAGGTTTTTCTCATTAACGGGTCTCACCCCCCGCGCGACCCTTCATCAGGGCAACTCCTTTTGACCAAATCTCAATATTTCCAGATTTTTCATGCAAAGTTACATATGCTCATGGATGGACTTGAGATTTGGTGAAGTTTTGGGCCTCCAGAAAGTCAAAAAACTAGCAAAAAATGACTGTCTGCCACTTTTTTGAATTGCAGAAAGCAGTCTTGGGAGATTTGATTTTTGATAGGGCAAATGAACTCCAAATTCAAAAATTCCAGTTAGGTTGGAAAGTAGACTCATAGCCCTTTCCAACAAGCCTACGTTTGCTCAATTTGGCCACCTGAAAGTGCCCCAAATATGGCTCCAAAGGCGCGCGACCCCTCAGGCAGTTTTTTCAAAAAATGCACTGTACAGCCCAGAAAACGCAGATTTGACTCAGTTTGACTTTTTAGGATGAAATGTGATTCTCTTTGATGTAATTATTGTACTTTTTAGACACTTTTACTCTTATGTAACATTTCTAGAAGATTCATTCATGAAAAGGGTAAATATTAAATGAATGAATTGGTTTCCAAGTTTATAGAGGCAAGTTGTTTTGACTGCCTAGTTTGTAGTGCTTAGTTTAGAAGTGGTTGAAACAACTCCTAGGATAGTGAGCTTGACCCATGGAGGCAGGGAAAGAGGTTAGATCATCTATATTATGTACTTTCTTGCTCATTTTCATGGTTAGACTCTTGAGGGAAAAGCTATCATTGTATTATTCACTGTATCTCTGCAATTTTTGGCTAAGGAAGACCAGGGTTTTGCAGTCCTTTTTGGGATTCTTGTGGTTACATGTATTGATGGTGTTTTTCTCTATGTACCTGTAAGTGTGTTATGTGAATCATTTCCTTTCTTTTCCTTCTGCACATTAAGCAAACGAAGTGTTAAAGTAAGAATTCATGACTGTCATGCTCTGCTTTTAAGTTTGTTTAATTTCAATGTTTTCTACTGTCTAAAGAGAATTCAAAGTGATTGTTTGCTCTCTTTAGCTCCTCACCTTTCATTCCTGACCATCCACCTCAATCAAAAGCATCAATACTATCTCCTACCTCGCCCCAAAGAACCCCCTGCAGAAACTGTGTCCAATCCCCACACCCCAAATTGCCCTCTCCTCAATTTGCCACCAAAAACCCAAAAAACCCCAAATCAAACTCTTTGATTAGTTTACTAACCTAATATCAGTGTTACCTTATTGGTCATCTCATCTATTGAAGATTTTACCGATATTGACCGGAGAGAGCCTTCTCCTGCCTCGTAGGGCTAGCTACGAGGCTAAATGGTTTGATGTTGCCTTGAGGTTTACCTTTCTCAGCCTGAGGTGAAATTTCAAGCGCGAACAAAACTCACACCATTTTCCTATGTACTTATTTTTCTTTATGGTGTTTTTATTTTCATGTGGCTTCAACGGGTTATTCTGGGTCACCTCGCCTTGGATTTTTCCTTTGCTCTGCAGTTTGGGTGTGCATTTCCGTTGCTTCAGATTTGCAAATCCAAAGTCTCGCTTCTTTTGTTTAAACTTCTGCTCAATCTTGACAGGGTATCGATACGATGTTACAAATGAGAACATGTCCAATAAGTCGATCTTATCTTGGATGTACATGTATAGGCAGTAGCGTACTTGAGTGCTAAATGTCACTCAAAATCCTTGAGACCAAACTTCATGCGAAGGGTATGAAAAACATTGGTAAAATTTGGTTCGTCTTGGTCCCTTCCCTACCGCAATGTGGTCCACTTTATGTGTTTATCCTCATAACTCCTAACAAGTTAGTACCTTCATCCTTCTTCTCATAGTAGGTTTCCCACCAGTGCTTGGCATGGGGGGCGACTTTTAGAAGTGAAAAAGTGATATTTTTCTCACTAAAAAAATCATGAACAAAAAATTATTCTTCAAGAATATTTAGCCATTGATCTATGACATCCGCATCTATCTGACCTTCAAATATGGGGATTTCAAATTTAACTTGTACCTTAAAGGGTGTGGTGCTGCCAAAGTAGCTATTGGGGGGGGATGCCTCACCTTTGGGTAGCCACTAAAGGATTTGGGCAAAGTTATCCATCATTGCAGTGCTTTGTCACTCGAGGCATTCTTCGAGCAAGATTTTGAAAGGATCTATTGCCCCCTTTTCTTTCTTCTCTTATGCAATGGAAAGATGTCAGGATTTGCGAGGCTGGTCTTGAAAAGGTTCAACCAGTTCGAGCCCTAAACCATTATATCCCGACCTCATTGGGGATATACAAAGAAAAACATAGAAAGAGCAGACCGATCTGATACCAATGATCTAAACTTAAACAGGAATGCAATAAATTATAGATATGAACATAAATACAAAGATGTAGTAGAAATAACACTTCATTTCATTAATATTAGATACTGAAATATGCTTACAAATATAATGGAAATAAAACTAGCTCAAGCGATGTTAGCTTATCTCTCAAAAGAGATGTGACATGTACATGTGTCCGAATTGTGTTATAATTAGGCTCAAAGGCTTATTTATTATTTAGAAACAATGGAAAACCATAAACATCCAAAAACCTAATGCTAGGAGATGAAGTGCCAAAACTATGGGCCTTGTTTGGGTAAATTGGTACATCAACTTCCCAGGGTCGTAACTTTGGTATACGATCTCTGTTTGATGTGCACAATACCTCGTTAGAAATATCTACCTGAGGACTACAACTTTCAACTACAAACATGAGTTGAACACTCATATTTTTTAGTTTTGCAAAAAAACGTTGTTTATAGCCTCAAAATGGCTCCAGAAGTTCAAGACCCAAAAAACTGACAAAAATAGGAAAATGTGAAACAATTAAGGAAACTAAAACAATGAAAAAAATCATTGCACGGGTTAAAGTGGAATAGGTGGGTGGCCACCAATACCGACCTGGATCAATACTGGTGATAGCATGCTCATGGAAATCAATGGACACCATTGGGAACCAGTGTCCCATAATGGCCATGCTTGTGGAATGCTTTACCAACATACTATTGCATTTTCTAATTCCTTTTTTCTGTTGCTAATTCTTATAGTTGGTTTCGAAAAAACATACTATGAATTTTCATGCTTTCCTTTAACAAGCATGTAATTGATATTAGATTCAAAATAAATTGAAATAAATTCACATCATACCTCATTGTTATAGACATTTTTGGGCCCTACAACCCCAAGCATGAAATGTCCATAAACCAAGGGCTCTTAAGTCCCTAAAAGTGTTGTTCTAACCCCTAAAGGAACAAGGTCAACAGATTACAGCTTCTCCCAGAAGTTCTCCATGAGAAACTACTCAGAATTTGTCAAAACAGGATCATTGCAGCTGCTCCACTGGCTAAGTTCATTGCATCTCACCCAAATACACTGTGAGAGTGCGTTGCATTTCAAAAGTCCCTTCTGTGGGGTGTGATGGGCGAGAAATGACAAATGGCAGTGTCATTCCGCAAGGTGGAGAGGCAATGGAAGCTTCCAGAATCTTCTCCTGTGACATTTGCCTCACTGAATTCGACAAAGGATGAGTAAGAGGCCATCAGTCTCCAAGTGGAAGCAAGAACTATCAAAGAGAAGACACTAATCAAATCACAAGCTGACTCATTCGCCTTACAAATATCTATATATGGATCCCTCATCCCAGAGATCCAGAGGCTGGAATTTTGCATATTTTAAGGAATTGTTGTTGGTTTCTTGAGACAAACATCAGATTTTTGGGTGATCTAAGCTTTGTTTGAGGTGAAGAGGGGCTTCTTTTCTGGGAGGTTGATGCTGGGTCAGAACAACTGGTTGTAACTCCTCTTGGTTCTTTTCTTGTTTATCAATAAAAGCTATTTGAGTTTTCCTCCATGCTTTTGTGTCATTGATGCTTGCTACATTTGTATGGTCAATTTACATCTGATCCTAGATTGTTTATGATTATAGATCCATGTCTTTGTATAGTGCTATGCTTCTATGATCTTACAGGTACTTTGTGATTCCGGGAGTTCAAGGGAGCAGGTAGTTGAGGACTATCAAAGAAGAGAGGGATCAAATCAGGAGATTAGTGCAAGACAGAGGTTGGTCTTTCTGTTCCTCTCTATCTAAAATTCATAAAGGAAAAACGAAAGTAGTTTTTCTCTGTTTGTTTCTAAGGTAGCTGTCACACCTTAGTGGGATAGAGCAGTTCTATATAGACACTTTTCCCTGTAACAAAATGGCGACTCCGCTGGGGACATAATTTGTTTGTTTGTTTATCATTCTTTGTTGTCTATTTCATAAACTTACAAGTGGCATTCGAACTGCATTTGCCATAACAAATGCAAAGTAGATAACTGCTACTTCAATCCATCTACTAGATCTGTTTATGATTTAAACAACTGACTCACGAACTATCTGATTGCCCTTGTGATAGCTCTTAGATCCTCCTTAGATCTACCCCTGATTGTTGCATTACTGATTGCTTTTTTGCTCGACCAAAACCCAAGAACTGAACTGCAAACTGTGACCCAGAACCCGAACAGAGTCTCGTTTCTGGCCCAGCGCAGGTACTGTTCAGAGATTCTGAATTTCAGCGCACTTCCCAAGTGGACAACCTGCATTGCATTTCAGATTCTCTGTGTTACAGGTGCGTTGATCAGACTAGCTCTGTGCAGTTGTGGCTTCTGTGGTTCATTCTTTCCAGTTCTATTCCTGAATTTTGTTGCCTGTGATCAGTATATGTCTGTTTGAAACACCTTTACCTTGCTATTATTCCACCTCCTTTGTACAAAATAACTGTAGATGTTTTTGTGTGTTTGTTGAGTCATTTATAGTTCTCCTTTGCAAAAGTAGTGTAATCTTACTGTCGCCCTTTGATTTGAAACTGTCGCTAGTGTCGATTTCAATCGTAGGAAAGAGTTTGATTGCTATTGATGGTTGATTATCCTGTTACTATTGCTTTTGGTCTGAATTTGTAACTTTCTAGTGTTGAAAACAAGTATTCAGTTCAAAATCGTAAAGTGTTGTGATCGTCTCCATTTTTTGATTTCGAAAAGAAACTTGTTGATATTTGTCGCTTGAAAAGAAATTCAGATTTGTGCATCAACTTTCTTTTTAGCATTCATATACTAAGAAAGTCGAAAACAAATACATGCATGTGCATTTGCATATAGACAGTCTAATTGGCTTGATTTAGGAAACGACACTTAGAGTGTGCTCTTTACTCTTTGTGAAAAGATTCTGTCTTTCTTTTCCCTAGTAGCTAGGATTTTCATTGCATAAAGGAGATAAAAAGTTTGTTTATCATCTTAGATTTCGTTTTAGGAATTACATCTACATCTCGTGGTGAACCTGAAAGGCAAACTTCATAAACAAGATCAACTTAAAATAAATTCAATGAATCTAACAACGCTTTGGAACTTAACGCACAACATTTAGAAGTCTAGGCTAGAGACGTATTCCGACGTCGTAAATCCTGGTAATTGTTGTTTTCACTGATGGTTGGGTGATTCCTCCACTTTGAGATGATAAGTGCCAGTACGGAATTGTGCTCCCACGTACCGTCGAGTATATTTTGGGAGACCCCAATAGGCTTAATCCTTTATCCATAGGAAGTCGTGTCTGCCGCCCTATCGATCGCAATGCACTGAACACAGCATTTGGGAAGATTGACTGCCATACCATAAAAAGTATTCTACAGTTTTGCGATTGGTTTGGTAATCCCTCTACCTAGATTTCCATAGTAGTACCTTTCGTTCCTTTTCAGACTCCTTAACAGAAAAGGTCCATCTGAGCATTTGTCACTTCAGGCTCATTAAAAATTGAAGGAGACTAGAGTCATCTTTTGTTTTTTCTCAACTCTTAAAAATTAAAAAAACAAGTTGTGTCAAAGCGTCTAAAATTCATTTAATTCGGAAACATACTTCCCCTTTATTTTAGTTGATCGAGTAATCCGCAATTGTGGAGGAAAGTCAATTGAAACCCCATCATTCGCAGAGGCTTACGAGTCAACCGTCTTTGTCTCCGGAATTGAAGCTAGTACGGACAAAGCGAACTCGTTTAACCGGATCCAAATCTCTTGTTAAAGTTAGAACAAGTGTTCCAACAACATCAGAGACTCCGGTTACTCCAAACATTTCTGGAATCCCTACCTCTACAAAAGAAGTTCAGCAGCCACAGAAGGACAGTGATATTGATCCTAGTTTGAGAGTAAACACTTGTGTTACCGAACCAATTCCATTTTCAACCGGTTTGGAGAGTCTTGCTCTTCAAACATCTGTCGCTGCCGATTCCATACCTTCTTCGGCACCAAAAATATTCTACGGACCTGACGGTTTTCCCCTTCCACCTGGTCTGATTGCCATAGAAGTAATTGTGGAAGATCCTCCAACGAGTACTCCATCGCAATTTGGAGTCGGGATCACTCTATATCCTTCTTCATCAGAAGTTAGTCTACCACCAGCGGAAGCTCCTGTAGAATCGCTAGGTAATCTTTTGGATAGACTACAAATGTCTGAACAACCATCAACATCTAGGACTGTGTCGTCTGACACAGCGATGGCAGAACTCCCTGCTATCACTCCGACAATGTTCGCTGGTATATCATCTGTCCCGACTAGCTCTCAACCGCTAGAAGGAGCCCACTCAGGGGCCATTTCGATAGTATGGTCTGTTCCTGTTTGTTCATTCGGAATAATATCCGGAACCTCTTATGTTGAGTCTTAACAAATTGATCCATTTGGAGGTCAATTTGGGCAGTTTGGCTCCCAAGGGAAAACCATTCCCTTGAGTTCTGGATTACCACCGTATGGGGGGCAGTATACCCTTTCATTATCCCCTCTAGGAGGATATCCATACGAGAGTTCACAACAACATTCAGGTTATACTGGAATTACCTCAAGTGGTTGGGTACCTATACTACCTCAATAACCAAGAGTTGTATACTGGATGCAACAATGCTTACCTATGTCAAATATACCAACTACGCCAGTTATTATGACAGTGTCGCAAGTTCAAGTGTTGCCTACTGTATGCCAACCTCAGGTTTCTCAGGTTGTAATGCAACAGCCCCTTGACCCTGCGACTCAACCAACATCGCCGACTAGTGGAATGACACAGGTTCAGATAGTTACAATTATCCCTCATCTTGGTCAAACTGTTAGTATCGGTCAACAGCACATGGCTTCACAACCATGGCTAGTACAATACCAACAACCGCAATTCCAACAAGTATACTAAGGTTCTGAGCAACAAATCTTTGCAAATAGTGGACAGCCGTATATTCAAAACGGTCAAAATCAGCCATTTTACAATGGTCATGCCCACCAACCTTACCAAAGTTACTAGCATCAAATGCATTATGCTAGTATGCAAAGACCAACTGCTCAGGAAATCCCATCTTATCCTGGGTATGCTTCACCTAACCTGAATCAACAGTTACCCTTTGTGGCAACTTTAGAGTTACCTGATTTAAATCGGTTAACAAATGATCCAATCGCTTACACCCCTTGGTGGCCAGCGATTCCGCATAAACTTCCATCAGATATTCCTAAATTTAATTAAAATCCGGGTGAAGACCTGTCGAATCATGTGATGACCTTTCATCTGTGGTGTTCATCAAACACCCTAAATGATGATTCAATAGGACTTCGCCTTTTTCAGAGGACGTTAACTGGTCTGGCGGCAAAATGGTACATTGAATTTCCTAGAGCTTCATTCGACAACTTCAGTACCCTAGCCACAACCTTTTTAACCCATTTTCAATTACTGATAAGGTACGAAACAGGAACGGAACTCCTTACCAACTTCAAACAGATGACGGCCACTCACATATTTGATCATATACATGAGTGGCGACGTCGTCGTAGAATGGTAAAAACATATGTTCCCGATCAGCTCTTAGCTGAATGGTTTATCAAGTCATTACTACCTTCCATCACGGAAGATGTGGCAAAATGGGGAGTCGTCACGGAAGAGCAAGTTATCGCTCGTGCGCAATATTTGGACTTGATTTACACTCAATTTGGCACACTCTACGATAAAATACCTGACGCCCCTAGACCGAAATTCTCAGTTCCTCCTCCTCCTAAATCAAAAAATGACTCTCATACCGGCGATGGCGTGATTGGCGCAGCAGACACGAAATCGAAAAAGGCTACGTCTAAAAAGGCCCGTAAGATTTCTAGTCAAAATGAAAATGAGGAACTTCTTGCCTTGGAAGTAAATGCCATGTCAACTGACAAGGGCAAACAACTGAAGCAACCAGGGGGCAAGAAGAAAAAGAAAGGCAGAAAAAAGAAGCAGGATGAGTCATCTCCTGAAAAAGCTTCTACAAACCCTTCTGGGCAAAGGAAACCCCCTGTGGGGTGTCATATATGCGATGAGGATCGTCGGACGAGAGATTGTCCACATAAAGCTGAAGTTAAGAAACTCTTTAAGAGTTCAAAAACCTCAGCAGTATTGACTGATCCGTTTCCAAACCCGGGAACCAAACTGGTTGCAAATCAAAATGCTTCCCGATCCCAAGTGCTTATGTTGTCGGTTTCGAAACAACAAAATGATGCTTTGATAACGACAAGGAATAAAGAATACGAGAATCCACAACTATCGAATAACAAGGCTAATGAACAACCTAGTAGTTCGACAACAACTTTGACCAAAGTTGTGCCATCCATCATTCCTAAGAAAATGATAAAGTCTCCAAAGGGAGTAGTACACAAATCGACATTTAATCCTCTTGCAAAAATAGCACATAATTATAATATAATAGAGGACCTGGCCCAATTGCCGTCCTCTATGTCGACACTTGAGGTACCGCAAAATTGCCTCTCCCAAGAGCAAGCTTTATTATCAGCAATAGGTGGGATTGACCCAATGGATTCCAATCTTGTGGCCTTTGATCATAAAGGATATGACCCTTAGTTACCAGCTCAACTAGCTTTCCTTATTCAAGTGAAAGCCCTCAACAAAACTGTTCATCGAACAATTATTGATGAAGGGGCATCCACATGTATTATGTCGATGAGTTGCTGGAAAAATTTAGGCTCACCACCCTTGTCGCGATCTTCAACAATGTTAAAAGGATTTGATGGACGATCATACACTCCATACGGGATTTTAAGTAACTTTCAAGTTGAACTGGGGGGTAAAACAGTAGAAATTGATGTTGAAGTAATCGACGGAAACCTCGATTACAACATCCTACTGGGAAGGCCCTGGATATATGCCATGGCCGCAGTTGTGTCGACCTACTTCAGGAAGTTTTCATTTCCTTTCCAAGGAGGAATTACAATCGTCGACCAACAAAAATTTCTCCCCAACAGTTCACAAGTTACGGGAAGCATTCCAATGATCCATGGAAGCAATCATTCGCACCAAAATATCATAGTAGGTCTCCTAAAAGACCCTGCCTTAATGGGTACTTTTGCCCTACTGCCTCCGAGTAATCTGGCGGAAGTGGCCACAGTGGAATATGAAATCTTCTATATCTAAACATTTTGTCAACATGGATCATCGCCATTTTAGAAATATTGTAGCAATCAATTTTCTTGGCCTGGGGGGCAAACCCAAATCAACGCTCATCGAGTGTTTGGATAGATAGGTCTAAGGAATATGGCACCTCTTCAAATCCTTCGTCGCATGTACATTCAATAGACGAAGGAATCATTCATTCAGTGATAGGAGAGGCACCATGGGAAGATTATCACCATCGCTCCCGTCTTCCAAATTACCACGAAGATTATTCCAGCAACCTTAATCATCCTTCAGTTTTTGATTCTCTATCAAATACTGTAAATATGGTGGATTTTGAGGATGGTTCTTATCTCGTGTCGACCTCATTAAAAAATGAAACAAGGAGTCATGAGGATAGTTTTTTTTACTATATCAACCTCATTAAAAAATGAAACAAATCCCCTTTCCAAATCTCAAAGGTAAACCTTCATTCCAACCACCGAGTTGAATGCAATGAAGCTTGGGGGGCATGCACCTCGATTTGCGTTATTATGATGGGGGCATGCAAACTTATCACGAGCAGTGTTACTGAATGGTTCAAGCTCATTAAAAAATAAACCCGCCATGAGCAGTGTTACTGCAGGGTTCAAGCTCGTTAAAAAATAAACCTGCATCGAGCAGTTTTAGCGCATAGTCCAAGCTCGTTAAAAAATAAACATAAGCCATGAGCAAATGTTTCCCCCCGCATTTAAGCTCATTAAAAAATGAACTATTCCTCGGTAAATAACGATTGTGAATGTAGTACTTCAGCCGTTAAAGCCTTGGTCGTGTTTGCACCGTCACCTCCAATTTTACATTGACCGATCATTCACCTCCATTTGATTGTTTATCCATTTTGAGGAACAGTTGCAAAGAGTGATCTCACTAGCCATCCTTGTAACACTACCGTGATTGGAACATTCCAAACCTTACCTGGAATCAGCTGCTACCCAATTTTATCACTCGTTCCTCAAAAGACGAGTCTCCTTTAAGCTCTTTTCAATTGACTCATAAAATATGAAAAGATTGCCGAGCCATTGGCCTCTCCAGCTCGTTAAAGGGACCGGAAGTTCTATCCCTCCTTTAGATTTTAATCTTTTTGGACCTGAGGGATTATTACACAAAAAGATCAAGCGCTTGTTTTGTTCGGATCGTTAAAAGGATCGAAAATTCATCCCTTTTGTATTGTTTTATATTTTTTCAGACTTAAGGGATTAGATGAAGAAAAAGGAATTTTGGAGTTGCCTTTACATTCCTTTTCAGACTCTCTAAAATTGAAAAGGATTGAGTTATCTTTGTCGTTAAACTCGTTAAAACTTAATAGCGACAAAGTTGTCTATAGACGAGAACGAGTTTCACTATCGCTAGGCTCGTTAAAACATAGCGATGGGTTTGCCCGAAGGGCAAATTATAGAACAAGAATATGTTATCCTCCTCAAACTTGACAAAAATAAAGAGTTATAGGTCAGCAATGACTGGGTAAAATTGGGAAGAAAACTTGAAGAAACTTTGTTGGTAGCAAGTCGCTCTTGAACATGACACTTCCACTCCGTGTCCGAGTCGGGTTGGGTTGTTTCATTCACCGGTCACATCACCATGGTCACACCATACCATCCACATTTGGGGTTAATGCTACCAATCCATCACACCAGTGTCGCCGATATGTTCAAGAGAAGTCATTCAGAGAATTCACTTGTGTCTCACCCACTACTATACATTTATACTCCATTCTTTCATGATCGCCACCCTGAACCTTATATCACCAGATCGTTTTCACCTCCATTAAAATCATTTGCTCCGTTCCGTGTCATTGATGTGGGATTCATTAAGGCCCTCCTGTGATGGATCACTTCTTGTCGACATCAGATCATTATCCAAGAAGTTGATCTAGGAACACCCCATTCAGTACTTTGAAGCTTGCATGCCTCAATGGCAAGTTTCTCACTTCCGGCGACAGGTTTACATCAATGGCCTTCGACCGAAAGATTTTGCGTGGTGTTCGACGCCAAGTCCTTTATTCACACCACGTGAATTGTACTGTATTACCTTGAGGGTCATTATCATTATCAGTGATTCCTCTCGCGCTTGTTAACAGTTTACATCATTGACTGGTAATCAAGCGATGTCTTTCCATGTTCGACTTCATAACATTTCTCACATGGATCGACTTGTACTCCGAGTGAAGATCGAACGAGATTGAAGACCCCAGATCTAGTTTCATCCATCTGGGCTGCGATATATATTCAGAGAAATAAAGACATTAAATGTACATCATTGCTGCACAGATAATCATCCACTCAAAAGGATGATGGCTCTATCAGAATCATCAATCTACACTCAGACGATTGTCTGTCCTATGTACATGAAAATGAATTTATAAAGCTCAGCATGGGAATGCCCGCCTCAGCTAGATCATGAAAATAGTATGAAGATAATGTATTGTATTGTATCTTATTACAGGTCTCCTCCCAACATTGAAATAACTTCGGATCCTCATAATAAAGCATTTCACCTGACATCAAAAGATTAACGACCTCATACTTTAGGGGGCAACTGTTATAGACATTTTTGGGCCCTACAACCCCAAGCATGAAATGTCCATAAACCAAGGGCTCTTAAGTCCCTAAAAGTGTTGTTCTAACCCCTAAAGGAACAAGGTCAACAGATTACAGCTTCTCCCAGAAGTTCTCCATGAGAACCTGCTCAGAATTGGTCAAAACAGGATCATTGCAGCTGCTCCACTGTCTAAGTGCGTTGCATCTCACCCAAATACACTGTGAGGGTGCGTTTCATTTCAAAATTCCCTTTGTGGGGTGCGATGGGCGAGAAATGACAAATGGCAGTGTCATTCTACGAGGTGGAGAGGCAATGGAAGCTTCCAGAATCTTCTCCTGTGACACTTGCCTCACTGAATTCGACCAAGGATGAGTAAGAGGCCATCAGTCTCCAAGTGGAAGCAAGAACTATCAGAGAGAAGACACTAATCAAATCACAAGCTGACTCATTCCCCTTACAAATATCTATATATGGATCCCTCATCCCAGAGATCCAGAGGCTGGAATTTTGCATATTGTAAGGAATTGCTATTGGTTTCTTGAGACAAACATCAGATTGTTGGGTGATCTAAGCTTTGTTTGAGGTGAAGAGGGGCTTCTTTGCTGGGAGGTTGATGCTGGGTCAGAACAACTGGTTGTAACTCCTCTTGGCTCTTTTCTTGTTTATCAATAAAATCTATTTGAGTTTTCCTCCATGCTTTTGTGTCATTGATGCTTGCTACATTTGTATGGTCAATTTACATCTGATCCTAGATTGTTTATGATTATGGATCCATGTCTTTGTATATTGCTATGATCCTGTGATCTTACAGGTACTTTGTGAAGCCGGGCGTGCAAGGGAGCAGGTAGCTGAGGACTATCAAAGAAGAGAGGGATAAAATCAGGATATTAGCGCAAGACAGAGATTGGTCTTTCTGTTGCTCTCTATCTATAATTCATAAAGGAAAAATTAAAGTAGCTTTTCTCTGTTTGTTTCTAAGGCAGCTATCACACCTTAGTGGGATAGAGCAGTTCTATATAGACACTTTTCCCTGTAACACTCATTGGTAGCTCGTCAATAAGGTACACTTGCAATTCTGTTAACTTCTTGTCACAACAAGTCAAACTGGTTCTTGACCAAATCATCATTTATAAACATATCACATCCAGTTAGCTCAAAACAAAACCATTATAGGTCAAAATCATGAATCACATGTGATCATCATACACCAAAATCATAGATCACATGTAACCATAATAAATCAAAATAATAGATCACAAGCATAAAAAAACTAAAATAAAATAATGATACTTATCATTTAATCGATCTTTTGCTTCTACCTTTGTCCTTTCCATGCACACACCAGATTATTTTCCATTCCTGAAAAACACCCAGTTCATTCTCTTCAACCACATACACATACACATAGTGTACATCATAGACATACAACCACACACAACATACAAAACCATATAATACATGCACCTACACATGATATAAAACACATACACCTACACCCATTATACAACAAAACACAATATATACTCCTACATCCAGTGTACAACACAATACCCATACATACACATAGTACAACACAATGAATACACATGCCACGACTACAAAATGCACACATGTAGTACCTCATTTACACAACATAGCATGTAGACATGCACACAATACCATATGTACAATAGTACCATATGTACAACATGTACACAGTACCACCTATACACAACACCACCTGCACAACATGTCTAAATCATCACATGTACACGGAACCAATTGAAAAACATGTACAAAATGCCACGTGTACATCACACCACCTATATAACGTGTACACAATACCACATGTACACAACACCACATGTACCACATGTACTCAACACCACATGTACAATCTTGTACACAACACCATATGTACATAACACCACATGTACAACATGCACACAATACCATATGTACATAGCACTACATATACTACATGTACATATCACCATATGTACACAACACTGCATATCCAACATGTGCACAATGCCATATGAAAACAAAATTGCATATCCATCATGCGTATAGAACGATATGTACACAACACCACATATCCAACATGTACATAGTACCATCTATACCCAACACTACATATACAATATAAACACAACACCATATATACAAGAGGCACACAACATCATATGTATACATTATTGCATATGCTACATGTACACAATGCCAGTACTGCACATCCTAAGACCACAATGTCCTTACCAAATGATCTTGCTTCTAGTGTCTTATCCATGCTTGTCCCAACATGTCACAAATTACATTGCTTTCATTCCACTAATGTATCCCTCAACATATCAAGTCCATAACATACATAGTATAATGACATAATATCAATTCATAACCACATGATATTGACCTCGTAGATTTGTGAGGACTACTCTTCCCACTTGATTCCTCATAAGACTAGGAACCCCTTCATGCCATTCACATGCATAAGCAATCATTCCTCCACAAGAATGATCCCTGACAACCCTGTCAGATGGTGACATAGATACATATATACATACATATATATAAACACTAGCATAAAAACAATCATGATCCATGATGACCCTATCAGACACGACATACATACATACATAGATACCCATCAACACAATCATGATAATAACATAATTAGAGATATCATAAGGTCAAGGTTAAGAAAACTCCCTTTATCCATGCATGACATGCACAGCATTGAGAAAAAGAGTTCCCAACATATCCAAGGCATTTGACACCTTAGATCCATTTACTTGTCTTTTCTATTGCCTTTCTCATGACTATTCAACCATTGTCCATTTACATCAATGGACCCAATCAATCCAACTAGTTGTCATAGTCTTGTCTTGGAAACTACCCTTATACATGCACTAAGATTCATCTAGGTCTTACATTACATGTTGGGTTTCATCCAAATCTTCTTGAACTCCATTAACTTCCCTCTTTCCCAACCAATTACCGAGGACCAAAAAACATAAAAGGAAAGAACAAGGAAAATCAAGAAGAAACCATGAAAACCAATATAATACGACACCACAAACAAATTGGCATGATCATGTGCTAGACGCAAGAAATACCACAAATCAAGTGTAGAAAAATAAAAAAATACCAAAAGCACAAGACTAGCAACAAACACCATGACTCAATCCACATGGTTTCGAGTGCTTTCAGAGGAAAACTCAACCTGAGCCTTCTTCAAAATTTCATGGCAGTCTCTTTTTCCATGCAATCCCTACATCATACTGTCATAACCACATAACTTCTAGTCCATAAAAAAAAATATATATATATATATACCAGTTACCTTACCTTCATGTGCCAAGCACGTTGCCTTGTAACTGAACACGTCAATGCAATCTCTCAAGGCACTCCAATTCCCTTGAAAAATACAACCATAACTGGAAACTAATTGTTATACCTGTCAAATACATGTTCACGAATATAATAGATATCCACATAATGTCAAACAAAATCAAGGTTAAGAAGAATTCATCTATGCAAAGCACTCATTCATTTGGAATTGTGGTTTCGAAACAAAGCTAAAGAAATTTTCACCCAATTCATTTATTTTACCTTTTCCTTGCTGCAATTGAGTCTTACTATGCACTCTCAAATAAGAATTTCATCAAACATGTCACAAATATGCATTCTATAGGGCATAACAACAAATTTGAGCATAGAGGTCTCATAATTATCTGAGAATCACTAATAAGCATTGATACCTTATCACATTAGCTACATTATCATCTATTATGTCTTATATTCATTGTTCATTCATTGACAAATCAAAACATGATGAGAGCCATACATCATCATTGTCATAAAACATGCTCATAACCAACATATAACCAACAAAAACAACAAGAATATGAAAACCATAAAAACCACATGTGAACCAATACATTTACACATAAAATACCAAGGATAAGTAGTTATTATTAATAAATACATAGGCTGACCAGGTATGGGACTTCCACTAACCACCCGACAATAGACTAGGTTGAACCAAATCTCTCTTTCAGCTAGTCACCCCCATGCCATATTCCAATAATGAATGTGGGATCTCATTAACCACATCCAATAAAACCAAACCATGGCTTCCAAAGGCTAAACAACCTCAACCCTCAACCAGTGATTCCACCTTGCGAGCAGACATCACTAACCATCACTAGATTGGTCTCTACCCAAGTTGTCCATGGCTCCAAGATGTTTGTTCCAACCAAGGATTTTAGGACTAGTAAGTCAACACACAGTTGATGCTAGCCTCTAGAGTGTTTGTCCAACCAAGGCTCTAGGAATAGTAACTCAACCCACCAAGGGCTCCAAAGCATTTTTCGAACCAAGGCTCCAAGACTAGTAACTCAACCCAAGTTATTACAAGGCTCTAGAGAATTTGTCCAACTAAGGCACCAAGAACTAATAACTCAACTTACAACCAAAGGAACATGAGAACCAATTTGAAAACAAAATTAAAACCCACAACACCATGACTATCCAGGAAGTGGCAAGGCTACAAAAAGCCACTCTCAATCTAGGCAATCCTCCATGCCAATGACAGATAATAACCAATAAACCACATGCATATGCCATGAATGCCAAAACCAATAAGAAAATCATCCATGCAACTCAGCACCTACAAGAAAAACCCATTGTGGATGTTGATCCTGATGTGCTCTTGTGCTTTCGTACTCTTACTTTTCCTTCTTGCTCCAAAAATCCAAGTATACCACACTCCTCCAAGAGTGCTCCAAGAAAAATCTAAGTGTCTAAGAGTATGAGAGGGAGAGAATAGAGAGAGAGCTCCAAACCTGAATTGGCACAAGGTTACCAACTGATCCTCACAAGCCTTTTTATCAATGAGGCCTCTATTTTATTCAATTTCCATTATTTTCCTTCATTTTCCACCTCACATGCAACCTGTGACCTTTCACCTTCCTTTTTTCCTAGTTTCCATTATTTTCATAAATAAATGGCAAATAATGTCTCATGCCTTTCCAAAGCCTTTTCCATTGCCTTTGCCAATTTCTTATCCATAATAAATCAAATGAACTCCCACTAGGATGTTTTTCCCACCACCCAGCTTGGAATACGTGTCCCATGACCTTGGTCTTATATTCTTTACATAAATTTTTACCAAGGTTGTTACGTCTTTAGCCTCACCTTTCCATTTTCGGATTTCCATGGTGTGATGGGTTCTCTTGCATTTGGTTGAGATGGATTGCTGTATGGTTTCTAAACTAAGTGAGGTGGTCTCAGAAAGAAAGTACACAAGGCCTAGGAATCCCTAGACCAGAGAAGGTGGGATCGCGGTAAATCAAAATTTTCTGTGCCTTGGTGGGCCTAGGAATCCTCGACTGGTGAATCACAGGATATATGGTAAAGACTAGAGGTGTTTGCCCTTGATCAGGCCTAGGAATCCTTGATTGCTGAATGGTGGAATATACGGTAAATACTCAAGGGTGGAGTCTTCATTAGGACTAGGAATCCTTGACCACTATGTGGTGGGATATATGGTAAAGCCTAGAGATTAGGAGATAGGAAAATTCCTCACGGTGTAGGTGGAGAAATTTGGTGACATCCATGCTAGTTTAGGACCTAGTGATCCAGTGGGGATTGCGGTAAATTGTGAGGAAACTTGGTTTGGTTTGGTTTTGAGTCCAACATTCATTCTTGGAATATGGCATGGGGGTGATTGGCTGAAAGAACGATTTGGTTGGGAGGTTCGTGGAAGTCCCATACCTGGTTTGATTTTGTATTCATTAATAATAGCTTCTTCTCCTTGATATTTCATGTTTAAATAAATTGTTTTATATGTGGATTTTATGGTTGTTATATCCTTTTTATTTTTGTTGGTTATATGTTGTGTATGAGTATGTTTTATGAAATACTTGATTTATGACTTACATCATGTTTTGATTAGTAATTGAAAGTACAATGAGTACATGACCTAATAGATGATAATGTATCTATTGTGATATGGAAACAACGCCTCTTTACAAATCTCAGGTAAGTATGAGAATCCCATGCTCAGATATGTTGGTATGACCTATAGATTTCATATTTGTGACATGTTTGACAAAATGATGGCTAGTAGGGTTCCGGTCAAGTCCTTACAACAGTTCCACTATAGTACCTTTGTTTGGCTATCATTTATCATTCCTGAAAGTTTCATGAAGATCTAGGCAGTGGCCTGAGTCCTAGCCCTGAAAAAGAGGCACAAATTATAGGTTCGTTGGCTCAGAACTACCTGGAAAAGTCTACAATTGTTGGCATGCCTTGTTGTGGGAGTGATTGGAAGCATTTTATCACATGCATGCCTTGTCATGTGAGCGAGTGAGGCCCTAGGATAGTAAAAAGGATAAGCTTTCTTAGAGGTTAAGTCCCTGGAAGGGTTGGTTACCTCCTGAAGGTTATGTATCTCCCAGGGAAGGCCATTTTTGTTGTCTTGTGTTGGTTCCACTTCCTTAACTGTACTTGGAGATTTAAATCACATCTAGTAGCCTCTCATCACCTGTTTACCCTAGTGGACCCGTTAGCTTGGGTAAATGTGGGAGGAGGGTGTTACAACTTTTCGTAGCTTCAAACAATTGAATGATGATTTTAAACTTGGACAAGAGACAAAATCACAACAAATCATATTATGTGCAATTTTGAGAAAGTTAGAGAATGAGAACTTTCTCTAAATCATCATATAATGTTACGGTTTTTTCATAATAAAGAAAATTAAAAATTTATAATGAAATATAAATGGTCGTATTGAACATTTATTTTTGTGGTTAGGTAACCTATTATGAAATACTTTGAAAGGAATGTTAAACTTACATCTGATGTCACATATGTTAAAACCATTTTGCAAAGTGTATGTTTAAAAAATAAGGGTAATAGTTGCAATGCAGCATAGTCTCTGCCTCTATTTCTAATTAATCGATTAAAAGTTGTGTAGTGTGGAGAATACTCCATACAATGAAAACCTTATACATGATGAAATTTATACACACACAACTCTCCACAAAATGAAATCTCTCTCCATAAAGCTCTTTGTGCAATGGAAGCTTTATACACAAAGCTCTCCACCTATGTTGCTATCAATGTCTCTTTGCACAATTCTTATGCATTTTGTTTTCTGTCAAGTGGTCTAAGTTCATTAAAGATTACATCAGGCTTGACCTATGGCTTGAGAATTGTGACCCAAGGGAATCTAAGCTGTCAAACTCACCAAAGGATTGCACCCATCCTGGGCCACACCAACCCTTAACATGATTGGATTTTTTCCCATAGAGTTTTGAACTGATGACCTTCACTGCTCTAGGTGGCTCCATAAACACTCCAAATTCATAAGTGGCTTTGGAAAATCTCAAAAATAAAATTTTCTCAATTGAACTATGTTGGGTGCAGGAATTGCAATTTAGCAAACTCCTTCAACACCTAATTTGTGAACCCGGGGCTATCTAAGCTTAGAGGCACAACACAAGAAATGCCAAGAAATGATATGAAACTTCACTAAATCTATTCCTATTGTTACAGGGAAAAGTGTCTACACAAAATTGCTTATCCCACTAAGGTGTGATAGCTACCTTAGAAACAAACAAAGTAAAGCTACTTTCGGTTTTCCTTTATGAAGTATAGATGGGAGAAGAACAAAGAAGACCAACCTCTGTCTTGCACTAATCTCCTGGTTCGATTCCTCTCTCTCTTGATAGTCTTTCGCTACTTGTTCCCTTGCACGCCCAACTTTACAGAGTACCTGTAAGATCACAGTAGCATGGCACTATAAAAGAACATGGATCTATAATCATAAACAATCTAGGATCATATGTAAATTGACCATACAAATGCAGCAAACATAAATGACACAAGAGTATGGAGGAAAACTTGAATAGCTTTTATTGATAAACAAGAAAGAGCCAAGGGAGTTACAACTAGTTATTCTGACCCAGCATCATCCTCTCAGCAAAGAAGCCCCTCTTCACCTCATACAAAGCTTAGATCACCCAACAATCTGATGTTGTCTCAAGAAACCAACAACAATTCCTTACAATATGCAAAATTCCAGCCTCTGGATCTCTGGGATGAGGGATCCATATATAGATATCTATAAGGGAGATGAGTCAGCTTGTGATTTGATTAGTGTCTTCCCTCTAATAGTTCTTGCTTCCACTTGGAGATTGATGATCTCTTACTCATCCTTGGTCAAATTCAGAGAGGCAAGTGTCACGGGAGAAGTTTCTAGAAGTTTCCATGCCTCTCCACCTCGCGGAATGACACTCCCATTTGTCACTTCTCGCCCATCGCACCCCATAGAAGGGCTTTTTGAAATGCAATGCACCCACACAGTTTTTTTAGGTGAGATGCAACGCACTTTGCCTATGGAGCAGCTGAAATGATCCCGTTTTGACTAGTTCTGAGTAGTTTTTCATGGAGAACTTCTGGGAGAAGTTGTAATCAGTTGACCTTGTTCCTTTAGGTGTTAGAACAAAACTTTTAGGGACTTAGGAGCCCTTGGTTTATGGACATTTCATGCTTGGGGTTGTAGTGCCCAAAAATGTCTATAACAGTTGCCCCCTAAAGCATGAGGTCATTAATCTTTTGATGTCGGGTGAAATTCTTTATTATGAGGATCTGAAGTTCTTTCAAGCTGGGAGGAGACCTGTAATAAGATACAATACAATACATTATCTTCATAATATTTTCCTAATCTAGCTGAGGCGGGCATTCCCATGCTTAGCTTTATAAATTCATTTTCATGTACATAGGACAGACAATCGTCTGAGTGTAGACTGATGATTCTGGTAGAGCCATCATCCCTTTGATTGGATGATTATCTGTGCAGCAATGATGTACATTTGATGTCTTTATTTCCCTGAATATATATCGCAGCCCGGATGGATGAAACTAGATCCGAGGTCTTCAATCTCGTCCGATCTTCACTCGAAGTACAAGTCTATCCATGTGAGATGTGTTCTGTAGTCGAACACGGAAAGACATCGCCTGATTACCGGCCAATGATGTAAGCTGTTAACAGACGCGAGAGGAATCACCGATAATGATAATGACCCTCAAGATACTGTAGTACAATTCATGTGGTGTGAATAAAGGACTTGGTGTCAAACACCACGCAAAATCTTTCGGTCGAAGGCCATTGATGTAAACCTATTGCCAGAAGTGAGAAACTTGCCATTGAGGCGTGCAAGCTTCAAAGTACTGAACGGGGTGTTCCTAATTCGACTTCTTGGATAATGAGCTGATGTCGACAAGAAGTGATCCGTCACAGGAGGGCCTTAATGAATCTGACATCAATGACATGGAATGGAGCAAATGATTTTAATGGAGGTGAAAAAGATATGATGACATACGGTTCAGGGTGGCGGTCATGAAAGAATGGAGTATGAATGTATTGTAGCGGGTGAGACACAGGTGAATTCTCAGAATGACTTCTCTTGAACATATCGGCGACACTGACATGATGGATTGGTAGCATTACCCCAAATTTGGATGGTGTGATGGGACCATGGTGATGTGACCGGTGAATGAAACAACCCAACCTGACTTGGATGTGGAGTGAAATTGTCATGTTCAAGAGCGACTTGCTACCAACAAAGTTTCTTCAAGTTTTCTTCCCAATTTTCCCCAGTCATTGCTGACTAGTACCTCTTTATTTTTGTCAAGCTTGAGGAGGATAACATATGCTTGTTATATAATTTGCCCTTCGGGCAAACCCATTGATATGTTTTAACGAGCCTAGCGATAGTGAAACTCGTTCTTGTCTGCTATGGACAAGTTTGTCGCTATTAAGTTTTAACGAGTTTAACGACAAAGATAACTCGGTCCTTTTCAATTTTAGAGAGTCTGAAAAGGAACATAAAGGAAACTCCAAAATTCCTTTTTCGTCATCTAATCCCTTAAGTCCGAAAAAGTATAAAACAATACAGAAGGGATGAATTTTCGATACTTTTAACGAGTCGAACAAAACAAGCGCTTGATCTTTTTGTGTAATAATCCCTCAGGTCCAAAAAGATTAAAATTTAGAGGAGGGATAGCACTTCCGGTCCCTTTAACGAGCTGGAGAGGCCAATGGCTCAGCAATCTTTTCATATTTTATGAGTCAGTTGAAAAGAGCTTAAAGGAGACTCGTCTTTTGAGGAACGAGTGATAAAATTGGGTAGCAGCTGATTCCAGGTAAGGTTTGGAATGTTCCAATCACGGCAGTGTTACAAGGATGGCTAGTGAGATCACTCTTCGCAACTATTCCTCAAAAAGAGGTAAACAATCAAATGGAGGTGAATGATCGGCCAATACAGAGTGGAGGTGATGATGAGAACATGACCAAGGCTTTTAAAGGCTGAAGTACTACATTCACGATGGTTATTTACCGAGAAATAGTTCATTTTTTAATGAGCTTAAACGCAGGGGGGAAACATTTTCTCATGGCTTATGTTTATTTTTTAACGATCTTGAACTATGCGCTAAAACTGCTCGATTAATCTAGTTGTATAATAAGAATGTCCCATTTAAAAACGGAAATTTTTAGAGTTCTGCCCCACATCCTTTCTTTATGCAAGTTAGGAAACGACCAATCCTATGAGTCTAAAGGGTTAGAGGACCTACAAATTTAAAAAATAAATAGTCGCTCTTCGCTTGCATGCCAAAAGATTTGCATGCCCCCAGGTATAAAATACAGTTTCAAGGCCACCTTTTGTTCTACCGACAAAACATTTGTTTTATCAGGAAAGGTAATCCTCTTTCAGGTTACCAAAGATTGTTCTATTCATAGCGCAAACAAAACATTTCTTCGGCGATGTCTACCGAAATAGACAAAGGTGAGAAAATCCACTCACATAACTTTGACGAGAGAATATTGTTCTAGTCTAACCCCCTCTACCAATCATGGATGGGAGTACAGTTTAGTCATATATCTCTCGCGGAAACCTATCTTACACCCGAAGTTTTCCTGCCGAAGCAGACCAGGGTGCATGCCCCCTGTGTTTCCGTCATGTCCCCCGAATCACTCGTGCTCATCAAGTGGATGGACTAGGGATTGATGAGACATTCCTTGTGTGAAAAGACCATTCAGGGATGGTATATGACTATTTTCTATGCGTGATCTGGGAAATGAAAGCTGGTCTACGAGCTTGACCACTCTTCCTTCGTGCGAAAAACACATTACTCTAAAGAGTGATGAGACAATCACTCCCGTGCAATAAATATAGTCTCGTCCAAGGAGTAGATTATAATCCAGGGGTCCTTGAACTACCATTACATTCATGTGAATGGTTTTCCCTCTCAGTGTTATGGGCACATTGGGAAGGATCCCTAACGGTCGACTGGTTCCTTTGTCAAAGCCTGTTAGATTTCTCATCTCAGGCAAAAGCGATGGCGAACCAAGCACTTTCCAAGCAGTTGAGGAAAGGATACTCATAGAAGCCCCTTCATCTATGATGGTACCGGCCATAACCATTCTATACATTTGAGCAATAATTCAGAATGGTACACTAGCCGGTAAACGGGGTCTACCTAGTTGATTCCAGTCGAAGGAAACAACTAGGTTGCTTGGAGGTGGGACCGAATAGACGGCCGGGTATGACTCTGACGAACTTCCTTCCTGCAGTAAAGGAATGGGTAAATTGCCCCCACGTTCATCCAAGTTTGTGCTTACAAAAATAATTTGGACGGTGTCATCCTTATTCTCTTCTGTGATTGTATCATTTGAAGATGGAACCTTTGAAGGCAAGACCGGATCAACTACCGCCTCGACCTTTTGACTTTCGTTTGGTATGCGTTAAGATGGTTTGTCTTCAATGATAGATGCTTCGGCCGACCACCTGGGCGGGTTAGCCAGCTTTTCAACTAGTGACGGACTCGGCAAGAGTTTTTTATATCCAGGAGGAAGTCGTAATGGTGAAACCGGACGATCGTCCAAAACTATTTTAGCCTTGTCTAAGAAGGGACAATGGTGGACGGCATGGTCGCCTTCGCACAGTTTAGAAGGAAATCTATATTTTCCGTTTTGTCCTGGGGCTTCACTTTCACTAGTCGACGGTGTGCTTTCAACATGATCATCAGAGGTTGACGACACCGGGTTGTGCAAATGAGGAGACCAGTCCCTTAAGATCCGAGGGATGCAAGGACAATCTCTATGATAGTGGTCTCCATTGCAAATGACACATGGCGATTTAGGCCTGGTCGGTGCAGTGTGTGGATTATCGCTAGACGATGCTTGGTTGCCTCCTTTTGCTTTTGGCTCCTTCTTCTTCTTCTCTTTCTTCTTCTTTTCCTTCTTCTTCTCAGGTACTTGATTTTTGGCTTTACCAGCCCCATCAAGCGAAGAAGAAGGAGGAGAGGAAGAATTGGAGGAAGTAGAAGGTTGGCGGGTAACTCTGGATTTGTCTAGTTGCTGACTCGATTGTTTAGGAATTGCGGTGTTCTGAATGACAGAGGTTGAGAAGAGCCATACGGGAAAGCCGATTTTCAATCCTGGAAGCGACAATGTGGCCATATGGGGCGCACCAACATCTCCCCAAGAGGAGAAGGGACTAGGATTTCATCCAAGGGGAATTCCTTGGTTGGTGGGTTCCATTTTCTCAACCTAAGATCAACGTAGGAAAGGGTGATGATTATTCCATTTAAAATAAATTTTAGATGCTTTGACACAACTTGTTTTTTCAATTTTTAAGAGTCGAGAAAAAACAAAAGATGACTCTAGTCGCCTTCGATTTTTAATGAGCCTGAAGTGACAAGTGCTCAGATGGACCTTTTCCGTTAAGGAGCCTGAAAAGGAACTAAAGGGACTGCTCTAGAAATCTAGGTAGAGGGATTACCAAACTAATCGCAAAACTGCAGAATACTTTTTACAGTACGACAGTTAATCTTCCCGAATGTTGTGTTTAGTGCATTGCGATCGATAGGGCGGCAGACACGGCTTCCTATGGATAAAGGATTAAGCCTATTCTGGTCTCCCAAAATATACTCGACAGTACGTGGGAGCACAAGTCCGTACTCGCACTTATCGTCTCAAAGTGGAGGAATCACCCAACCATCAGTGAGAACAACAGTTACCAGGCTTTACGACGTCGAAATACGTCTCTAGCCTAGACTTCTAAATGTTGTGCGTTAGGTTCCAAAGCATTGTTAGGTTCATTGAATTTATTTTATAGTTGATCTTGTTTATGAACTTTGCATTTCAGGTTCACCGTGAGATGTAGATGTGTAATTCCTAAAATGCAATCTAAGATGATAAACAATCTTTTATCTTCTTTGTGCAATGAAAATCCTAGCTACTAAGGAAAGAGAGACAGTATTCTTTCACAAACAGCAAAGAGCACACTCTAAATGCACTTTCCTAAATCAAACCAATCAAACAGTCTAAATGCAAATGCACATGCATGTATTTGTTTTCGACTTTCTTAGTATGTAAATGATAAAAAGAAAGTTGATGCACAAATCTGAATTACTTTTTAAGCGACAGTTATCAACAAGTTTCTTTTTGAAATCAACAATGGAGGCAATCACAACACCTTACGATTTGGAAATGAATACTTGTTTTCAACACTAGAAAAATTACAAATTCAGACCAAATACAATAGTAACAGGATAATCGACTATCTACAGCAATCAAACTCTTTCCTATGCCTAAAAACGACACTTGCGACGCTTTCAAATCAAAGGATGACAGTACGATTACGTTACTTTTGCAAAGGAGAACTAAAAATGACCCAACAAACACACAAAAACATTTACAGTTCTTTTGTACAAAGGAGGTGGAATAACAGCAAAGAAAAGGGGTCTCAAATAGAGATATACTGATCACAGGCAGCAAAATTCAGGAATAGAACTGGAAAGAATGAACTACAGAAACCAAAACTGAACAATGCCTAGTCTGATCAGCGCACCTGTAACATAGGGAATTTGAAATGCAGCACACCTACTACACTCGGGAAGTGCACTGAATTTCAGATTCACAGAACAGTACCTGCGTTGGGCTAGAGACGAGACTTTGCTTGGGTTCCGGGTCACAGTTTGTAGTTCAGTTCATGGGTTTTGGCCGACCAAATGATAATATGTAATGCAACAATCAGGGGTAGATCTAAGGAGGATCTAAGAGCTATCACAAAGGGCAATTAGAGAGTTTGTAAATCAGTTGTTTAATTTATAAACAAATCCCGGAGATTGACTGAAGCGGCATTTATCTACTTTGCATTTGCATAGCAAATGCAGTTCAAAAGCTACCTGGCTCGACTTCAGGCTCAGTCTGTAAGTTTATAAAATAGACAACAAGGAAGATAAACAAACAAACTAATTCGTCCCCAGTGGAGTCGCCATTTTTTTACAGGGAAAAGTGTCTACACAGAACTGCTTATCCCACTAAGGTGTGATAGCTACCATAGAAACAAACAAAGTAAAGCTACTTTCATTTTTCCTTTATGAAGTATAGATGAGAGAAGAACAAAGAATACCAACCTCTCTCTTGCGCTAATCTCCTGGTTCGATTCCTCTCTCTCTTGATAGTCTTTCGCTACTTGTTCCCTTGCACGCCCAACTTCACAGAGTACCTGTAAGATCACAGTAGCATGGCACTATACAAGAACATGGATCTATAGTCATAAACAATCTAGGATCAGATGTAAATTGACCATACAAATGCAGCAAACATAAATGATACAAGAGTATGGAGGAAAACTTGAATAGATTTTATTGATAAACAAGAAAGAGCCAAGGGAGTTACAACCAGTTGTTCTGACCTAGCATCATCCTCTCAGCAAAGAAGCCCCTCTTCACCTCATACAAAGCTTAGATCACCCAACAATCTGATGTTGTCTCAAGAAACCAACAACAATTCCTTACAATATGTAAAATTCCAGCCTCTGGATCTCTGGGATGAGGGATCCGTATATAGATATCTGTAAGGGAGATGTGTCAGCTTGTGATTTGATTAGTGTCTTCCCTCTGATAGTTCTTGCTTCCACTTGGAGATTGATGATCTCTTACTCATCCTTGGTCGAATTCAGAGAGGCAAGTGTCACAGGAGAAGTTTCTGGAAGTTTCCATGCCTCTCCACCTCGCAGAATGACACTGCCATTTGTCACTTCTCGCCCATCGCACCCCATAGAAGGGATTTTTGAAATGCAACACACCCACATAGTGTGTTTAGGTGAGATGCAACGCACTTTTCTTATGGAGCAACTGAAATGATCCCGTTTTGACCAGTTCTGAGTAGTTTTTCATGGAGAACTTCTGGGAGAAGCTGTAATCAGTTGACCTTGTTCCTTTACGGGTTAGAACAACACTTTTAGGGACTTAGGAGCCCTTGGTTTATGGACATTTCATGCTTGGGGTTGTAGTTCCCAAAAATGTCTATAACACCTATCTTTCCTAATTACAATTTGCAGAGTCAAAAGGATCACACGACAAATAATACAAAGAGAATTCTAGTGTTGGAATGAAAAAGAAAGTACTTTGCAGAAAATCAATAAAAGAAACTTCAAATAAATCTTGATTAATGAAAGGTAAATATCTGAGATTAATTTCAGTGCAGTCATAAGACAAGGAAATAATTAAACTATTAATAACATTTGTATTTGTTAAATATTTTCCTTCCTACATTGGACCATCATTCCTGCACCACAACAACGTTCCTGCACTGGAATGATGTTCATGTAATAAAGTGATGTTCCTACACTAGGAGTATGTATTGTTCCCGCGTTGAAGATTTCGACCCTTATGCAAGAGCTATGGATTCCTGTACTAGAGAACTTTGTTCCTATACCAAGTTATCATTTCCTGCACTAAAACAGAGGTTTACTAAACTAAGAAATCAACATTCTTGTACTAGGTTGCCAAGCCACTTGTAGAAAATGAAAAGTGTGTTAACTAAGAATAAATTTCAAGGTGAACAAACTTGGGAAAGTAAACACTCATAAGAAAAAGACCCTTTAACTAATCATGCATTTAGAAATGGAAGGTACTTCGAAAGTTAATGAGAAAATCCTTGCTAGAATAGGGAACTTCTTTCATGAGAAAAATAACTATTTGATTTGAATATCATTAGGCTTCTTCCTGAGATGATCATTATTATGTAAATTAGATTTTCACTTATTATAAAAAAAAGTTTTAGCTTAAAGGTCCCTTTAATAATTTCAATGTTGAACTGAGTTATTTTCACAAGGGAAACGAGTGCAAGTACATATCTATATAATGAAAACAATGTTTCATTAGAGCTCAGAAAGATAAATTCATTCTAAGCTGAACTTCCATGCTGAGAATTCTTGGAGACTCACTCAAAAATAAAACACAATTTTCAAAAGAAATCAAATGAATCTTGCAGGAAATAAAAGATCTTGCAAAAGTAAACTAAGAAACCTTCACTTGCAGAAATCAAAATGCACAGGTGCAAGCAACCAAAACGTACCATTTTTTCAGAAATGAAATTAATCATGCATAAAAGGGAAGCAGGGTTAACCCAGAAAAAGTGGGAAGTAAACACACCCAAGCCTACATCCTTCGGATCTGAATCACATAGCTTACATAGAACTCAAAGCTTGTTACTATGAAAGGACGAAAAACAATCTACTCAAACCTTGCATGAAAATAAATTTAACACACCTTACGAAAAAGGGAGAACAATCTGGGGTGGTTGGGCCCTAGCCAACCAGCTCTTTTATCTGCTATGTGATCTGGAACTTCACGTACTCAAATAACACATTACAAATACATTAGAATAGGTAAATGCATAACTGGCACAGTCCTTTGTATTAAACTTCAAGAGTTGCAAATATACATCGTGGATTCCAGATCCAGCCCAAAAGATATGGCGACACAAAAATATTATAATGTATGTCAAAAATTCCTAATAGTATCACTATCTAGCTTCCACTAGAAACCCTATTAAATATACAATCCTGGCTCAAGGCCATAATAGAAAGTAAAAAAATAGCTTAACTTGGGCCCTTTGGCCGTTAAGAAAAGACTAAACAAGAGATTTCAATCGAAACCCTGGTCTTCACGTACTGCGTATTCCTCTATGCTCTAATCCCGGCAAAGTTGACTGATATTTTGGCAAAGAATCCACATATTTTGTTAAGATGTCTCTGTCGTAAGCGATGAACCAAGTTGAAGTTGACAATTGCCTCAGAAGTGCAAGAACGACGGACAATACAAGAATCATTCTTGCACCAACCCATCTTCCAAATTGATTAATAATTTCTCCTTATTGAATTACCTTAGGAAAGAGAATATATCATTTGTAAAGGAAAATAAGATATTAAATCTATTTAATTAACAATTAAGTTCATTTATAACCCTTAATATGGAAATCAAGAAACAAGTGTAGGAATGAGTACTAGTTTAAGAGAACTGCGGGAATAAATAAGATTCCAAGGTTAAAATAGAGGCTTAGGTAGTGTGTTTAGGATAAGATAGAGGTTAAAAATAGGAAAATTATGCTAACCAACACCCTCCCATCCCCATCTTGTTGTGTGTCCTCACACAACCCTACCTTTTGAAAAAAAAGGCCTAGAGAACTCCCTTTAATCCTGTATCTGAATACTGATCCTTATCTTCCTTCTCTTCGAATTCTTACTGCGAGCCTTCTTAAGTTGTTTGACAACTTTCCTAAGGTGACCATAACATTTAAATGCTCGAAACCTCCACACCTTTTCCTGTCACTTTTGCTCTCGTACCTCCTTTATTAATTCAACATTCCTTCTCTCCATCACTGTGCTTTGTTCCTTCATAGCCTAGTTCAATATCTCAAGTCGATAAATAAGTTGTTTTAGTTCCTCGACCTGGCTATGCTTGTAGAGAGTAGGATCTTCCTTATTAGACCTCCCTTGTGTCAAAATTCTTTCAGCAGTAGACTCATAACAAGTGCCAGTGTCATCAAGGGCAATGTCACCTTGTGTTTCAATACCTGGCATTTCAATGTCAGCTTGATCTACTGCTAGTTTCTTCCCTACACTCGCATCAGGTGTCTCCAAAGTCTTCCTTTTCTTCATTTTACCAACCAAAATTGGCAGAGGAGTGTTATCCTCCTCCTACATATAGCCTTCAGTAAACATCGAATGAACTGCAACATATGCAAGAAGAGAGATATTATTTTCATTCGGCAAACTGGGCTGTGAATAGTCTATATTTATTGGAGAGGTTTATATACTATGGCCTCCCTTTGAGGAAGAATTTTTTTTTTTGACATAGCTCTTGGTTATTCATTTGAAGGGTCTAGGGTTTTGATCATGGGTTCCTAACTTTCCTCTAGTACTGGTTTCTTGGATCGGGTTTCCTTCTCCTTGATCTTACTAGTTTGCGAGGTTAAGGGTTTACCCTTTTAGTCAGGTTTCTCTTTAGTGAACTTTCCCTTCTTTCCTGATGACTTCACTATGCTCCCCTCTTGGAATTATTTCAGGAACTCTTCCCAAGTCATGTTCTTCCCATATAAATTCTTTTTAACCATAATTGCTATCAATCCATACTGACATAATTGGTACCCAGTTCGGGTTTCCCAACTTTTCTAGAAAATTTTAGACATCTTTTATAAACTTTTTAACAAGAAATAGGGAAAGTTAATTAACTTAACCAATTCAAAATGCAGTAGTAACAAAATGTGGTACAGGAAGGTTAATGAATACCAGCCTTCACAAGTGAGAAACTTTTGCAACATATATAGAAAATGTTTCTACTTATCTATCATGGAATTTCAATGTAACCCAACCTTCTAGTCCACCTTTTGATTCTTATTGACCACGAATCAGCGCAGATCTCCTTTCTTGAGTTTTTTCTCTTGAATCATTGCTCCCTCGTGGTCGCTAATCGTGTAGCTTACAAAATGGATTGCTCAGTTACTTCGACCTCCAATGATCCCACATTAGCTCTTCTTCCATTAAAGGTCCGTGGAAATTCAAGTGAAATGACTATCTCAAAACCATCGAACTTGAGAAGAAAGGGGAGAAATTCTGATTCTTGTAGTAGAGATAAACTATCCTTCTATTGGACCATCTACTCTACTTCTCTTATAGACCATGGTTCAATTCGAACGGGTGCCATAACCGTTCAGGCTTTACTTGATTTCTCAAAATTCTGAAGAGTACTCAGCAGGAGATTTAGGACTAACACAATGTTTGAAATAATTTGCAGTTACGAATTATCTATATCAACATTTTTCAACAGTCACACTCTCATCATGGGAATTTTAGTCTTGAAAAAGATGCAATATGACACCGTGCATGCAAAAATGATGATTGGTAGAGGGAGGAGGTCATGGAGAGGATTTGTTATATAAACAATGCAAGGTGTCATATAGGATCAGGTCATCATTAATTATCAACAAGGCTCAAGGGTGAATGTTAGATTATAAGAAGATTTTGTACAAACCCCCAATCAAATCATGATTTCGCATAGGGTACATATGATAATTATATGGAGATAAGCTTTCATAACCAAATGCCTTTGTACTTTAAAAACTTTATTTCCTAAATAGTAATCATAAAACAAAGTCCAATAAAATGTAGGAAAATTAATGGTTTCTATAATTTAAAAAAGTGAATCCATTTATGCTTGAATAAGATCCTTGTATTGAATGAAGTTAAACTTCCCCTGTTCCTGGACCGAACTCTTGTTCCAGGCATGCATTACTATACTGGACATTACTGTACTACAATGCACATTCTCACACTCAGGAATCTGTCGTTCCTGCAGTAAGACAGACATTCTTGTACCAAGGACTATCATCGTTCCTGTACCAAAACATATGTTCTTACACCCGGGAGTGCAAAACAATGTGTAATATGTATTCTTACACCAGAAATTCCAAAATTCTTATACTGAAGCACATATTCTTTTACTGAGGAATATCATTGTTTATGCACTCGAAAGTGTTGCAACATATCTGAAGAAAGAGGTTTCTAAAAATTACAATATATAGGATGAATGTTTAAAAATTTGTAGAGTTTTTCAAAGGAGGTTTTATTCGATAGTTCTTGGTATTATCATGTGCCTTCTAATCTAATCCATGAATTCTTATCAGATCCTGTAATACATTGCATGAAGGAAAGAAAGAATCAGGAAAGGGGTAAATTTCATAATGGGAATGAGATCAATTAGGGAATACAAGAGTGAGACCAATCCAATAGGGGTATATGGAAAAAGGGATAGGGAAAAAAAAATTCATGGAAAAGAGGGAAAAAACGAAATCAAATAGGGACAATTTCTTTTGAAGAAAGGGATGGTCAATCTCAATAGGAAAAAAGAAGAAGAATTAGAGGGACATTTATGAAAAAGGAATAGAAGAAGGGCATATTTTCACCTCAAAATCTTCCTGAATAGTGCTGAACCGAAAAATAATTGCAGTAGGAATTCAATGTTGCTTGCATAAAAATTTCTATGTTAGCTATCCCGAACATAGATGAGGGCTTGGTTCCTGCACTTAAAAACCTGCTTCTTCTCGGTGATAGTTAGAACATATAAAGATCAAGGAACATTCCAATTTTATTAAAATTTTATCCTCCTGCCATGATGCTAGTTTTCAGGCTGATCCTTTTGTGATCATGCCAGTAAAATGATTTTCACAACCACAGGCAATTTTTTCTTTTAATTAATTAATTATTTATTTATTTCCTTTTTATTTTATTTATGGAAAATAAATAATCGTATTTGCAATAGGTTGGCAAAACCACCTACCATATTTAGTTCAAACTGTTGCTGCACTTGATGGATGAAATCTTCCTTTGTGAGAGGCTGAAAATATACTTTAAGCTTATGCCCATTCACAAGGAATACTAACTCTCACCCATCAATAGTTTTGATTTATAGAACCCCATTTTCAAAAAATTTAACCACTTCATAAGGTCCCATCCAGCGTGTATGAAATTTCCCTTTAAAATATTGAAATCTAGAGCCATAAGGAAGTACCCAATCACCTGGTTGGAACTTCTTATTTCTGATCAACTTATCATGCCACTTCCTGCGTTGTTGCTGCATTAACACATTTTTTTGAACAACATCTCTTATAAATTCATCTAAATCATTTAATTGTAATAGACACTATTGTTGTGCTTATAAGAGATCTAATCCCAAATAAAATGTAGTTCAGAAAGTTTTTATCTAGAACTCAATCAACAAAAGGACTTGTTTCCAGTGTACTAGCTCATATGGTGTATGCCCCGTGTTGTTCCATTAAGTGGTTTGATAAGCCCATACGGCTTCAAGTAACTAACTGGTCCAATCCTTTCTATGAAGGTTCACTGTTTTGGTAAGGATGGATTTGATCACCTTGTTGGTAGATTCCAACTACCCATTTGCTTGCGGGTGATACAGTGTGGTCTTCCTGTGCCAAATTTTGTATTGATCCATAACTTCCTGCACCATATTAGAAACAAACTATGGTCCATTGTCAAAAGCAATCTCTCTAGGAACACCAAATCTAGTAAAAATTTGACTAAAAAAATATTCAATGACTTTTTTAGTAGAAAAAGTAATAGCTTTAGCCTCTACCCATTTTGTAACAAAATTTGTACCAACCAAGATATGCTTTTCATTCAAATATTGTGGATTTATGGGTCCTACAAAATCAATAACTCATTTTTCAAAGGGCTCAATCATAATCGTAGGACATAAAGGCATTTCATTGGCTTGGATAGGTTGACCTATTCGCTAACAAGTATCAAATCACTTGACATATTGTTTGGTATCCTTAAACAAGGAGGGCCAAAAATAGCTAGCTCATAGAATTTTATATGGAGTTCTCTTATCAACGAAATGTCCACCACAAGGTTCATCATGGGCAGATTTTAGAATGTCAAACACTTCTTCCTCTCTTACACATCTATGAATAATGAGATCTGGTCCAGTGTAAAAGGGGTCTCCCTAAATCCAGGAATATGCAACACTTTTATGTATGATATTCCACTTTTCACGAGTGGATAAGTGAGGTGGTGTTTTTCTAGTGACTAAATAATTGGTGACATCAACAAACCATGGAGATTTTGTCGACACGGCAAAAATATGTTCATCAAGAAAATCATCATCAACAGGGATTACTTCACTAGGATTATTTAATCTAGAAATACAATCAACTACAACATTAGATTTTCCTGGTCTATCAACAACAGTAGCATTAAATTCTTGTAACAAAAATAACCACCTAGTCACTCTACCACTAGCCAATGGTTTATTCATTAAATATTTTATAGCAGAATGATCAGTATGCACAAAGACTTCATATCATGTAATATAGTTTCTGAATTTATTAATAGTAAAAATCACGACTAAAAAATATTTCTCAGTTACTGTATAGTTTAATTCGGTAGATGACAAGTTTTTACTAATGAAGTAAATAGCATAGGACTGTTTGTTCTCTTCTTGTCCAAAAGTTGCGCCAATGGAAGTATCTGAGGCATTAGAGGAAATATGAAATGGTAGGGACCAGTTGGGCCCCCGCAAAACTGATGCTTGTACTAATTTTTCCTTTAATGTCTCAAAAGACTATTGGCAAGTTGTGGACCAAGAGAGCTCACTATCTTTAACTAATAATCAGAAAAGGGGGGTAGCTTTCCTAGAAAAGTTCTCAATGAATCTTTGGTAATAGCCCACATGTGCAAGGAATCCTCTCACTTCACTTTTGTGTTTTGGGTGAAAGAAGATGCAAAATAACTTCTATTTTAGCCGAGTCTACCTAGATACCTTTGTCAGAAATCAAATGACCAAGAACGATCTCTTCTTTGCACATTAATCTAAATTTTTTATCACTCAAAGCAAGGTGAGCTTCTTGGAAATGAGAAAGTATTTTTTCTATGTTTTTGAGGGCATCTTGGAATGAGTCACCAAACACTGAAAAATCATCCATTGAAATCTCAACACACTCGAGAAAAACAAAAATAGCCAACACTACCCTTTTAAAGGTGGTTGGGGCATTACATAGCCCAAAGGGAAGCATGGAGTAGGTGAATGTCCCCCATGGGCATGTAAACATGGATTTGTCTTGATATTCAGCTGCGATTTGGATTTGGTTATATCTGCTATAGCCATTTAGAAATGAAAAGAACTTTTTACCAACAAGGGTATCTAACACTTGATTGGTAAAAGAAATGGGAAAATATTCCTTGAGAGTGGCTTTATTCAATTCTCTATAATCAATGTAAATGTGTTACCTCCCTTCTTCTTTTAGGACCATAACCAATGGAGAGACCAATTGGCTATCATATACAGGATAAATGAAATCAACATCTAAGAGTTTTTGTAATTATTCTTTCACTACTTCTCTTAGCACAGGGTTCATGCGCCTTTGGGGTTTTCAAACAAGTCAGGCCCCCTCCTGAATATAGATATGATGAGTACAAGTTTCGGGAGGTATACCTTTCATATCCTTGTAACTCCATGCAAGGGCATGAAGGTGATCTCACAACAAGCTAACAAGTTTCTCTTGTTGGGATGAATCTAGGTCTAAGCTGATGTGTAAGGATTTTCCTGGACTAATATCAATGAGAGTGGTCTCGGGCTCAAGAGTACAGGAAGATGCTACTATAATTTGTGATGAGGGAGGTTGAGAAGTATAAATTTCTTGGAAATCTAGACTAAATATTTGATGAAGCATGTCAAAATTTGGCATTGTGTCTTAATTGTCCAAGAAGTCTCATAACTCATCCTCCTGGGTGGACCTGGTCTGATGATGGATCAAAGACAGAGATCGATTCTCCTCATCACTGCTTTCATAATCTAGCCATAAAGTATCTTTGAGCTCCTAAATGGATCTAGTAGGTGGGTAGAAGGTGACTTTCTTCCTATTGTCTGCATGGGAAATGTACACATCACCAGAGCAACATCCAATATAAGAATCATCTGTTGAAAGCATGTTCATCCCACGATCAAGGGATGTCCACCCATAGGATTTTTAGGCCAAAGCACAATAAAATCCACTGGGTGTTCCCATGAATCAATATAAATGACCACATCATCCAACACACCTTCTAGCTTGATTTTGGATCTATCTACAAGTTCAAGCAGAGTAGGGGTAGGATGAATATGGAGCAACCCAACTTCATCCATGGTCTGCCTATTCATCACATTAATGGATGTCCCCAGGTCTATTAATACATTGGGGATAGGGATGTCATCTATTTGGAAAAAAAACTCGGTTTCTAGGATCAATATATTTCTCCATTTGTGCACATCATGTCATCAACTTGGTTGTTCTGCCAACAAACTAAATGGTCTGGGGTTCTACTCTCTTCCTTCTTGGCTTGTGAAGATGGAGTTCCCTAATGAATTTTGTACATATGGGGATTTATTTAATATCTTGTAGCAGATGGACCTTTATGCAAATATTTCTAAGCTCGGAAGCTAGACTAGACTTGGGAGTGAGGTCATTCTTCTCCATAACTAGTCCCTCTGGATAGGGAGGTCATTTTGAATAATATGGAAACTCTGAAGGTGAGGGAATGGGTCGAACGGTGACATATTCTTTCAAACAATCAGGAGTTTCCTCCTCATTTCTCTCCTCGATAATCACTGTGGATTGTTTTTGTTCTTTAGTTGTACTACCCTTCCCGATCTCAGTTGAAGCTCATGAATCCCAATTGGTAAGGTTTGATAAAGGGGAGAAGGGAGTGATCCAATAGAATGAATCAATTTTACCACTTTATTATTAGGATTCGGTACCAGTTGAGTAGGTAGCTAGGGTTGTAGAAAGGGTGGTGTTAAAGGTAATGCTGGCATTGGTAGACTTTGCTGAGGTAAGGAGGGTAAAGATGGTTGTGACATGGGATAAGGTGTATATGCAGGAGTATATGATTGCATAGGTGTAGGATGGGAATAGTGACAATGATTTGACCCCCTCCATCCTTGTTTCCAAGGCTGAGGAGGTTGTCCATATTGAAAGTGATTCCCATGCTGCCAAGGTTGAGAGTGATTCACATTATGATAGGAATATGGTGTTGCATTATAACCATAAAAAAGTGGTGGTAGTTCAGGAACCATACCTACACTACCTAAGGCAAATTTCTTCGTGCTCATCATGCTCCCATAGCATGCAATGGCTAAGGTTTAGATTTCTCTCTTTCGAATGTTGCTTTCAGTCACAATATAGAAGGACACTCCTCAATGGCATGTTTTCCTGGAAAATCACACATTTATTAGCACCTTTAACATCAATAGAACATTCTCTTAAAATATGTTTTTTCCTACACTTTGGACAATAAATCGACAATGAATCTTTTTCTTCTACCAATTTCTGCTGAAATTTCAAAGAGTCTATTTTTTTGCTAACAATATTCATAATTTCAATTTTCATGTTGTCCATTTTATTTTCCAAACCAATAATCGCAGCATATGTAGATCCAAGTTTATTATTCTACTTTGATTTCCTCTACTGGATATAAATTGGTTTCGTGAGAGCTTCCTACACAAGTCATAGATTTGATCAAAATCTTTTTGAGCAATATCCCCTTGTCCTAATAAATTCAAATTATGTCTAGAATCTTTAGTAAGCCCACGTAAGAACAAGGCTATAAGAGAACTTATGTCAAATTTACGTTTTGACCTCTGGAGGATGTATAGAAACCTCTTTAAATAATCCTTCAAGGTCTCATCATCACCTTGTATAATAGTGAATATCTCGTCCTGCATTTTTCTAGTTTTACAATATTCCTGATATTTGGTCAAAAAGACTCTCTTCATTTGGTCACAAGAATTTATAGTATCTCCTCCTGATCCCATGAACCAGCTGTAGAGCCTCTACTTTACACTTGATTATCCATCATTACCTACAGTTTTCCCTCATTCATCTCTCTCTTTTGCCTCATTTTCCTTGCAAACCAACCCAAATCATTACATTATATGACTTTAAGCATGATTAAGGAATTTTGCTAATGTGTGACTGTTTTGTTTAGATTTTTACATATTTACAGGAATTCCGCAGCCATCTGATGATCCCGCATCCTTTTTGTTAATCTCAAGGTTCCACGTGTCATTTTTCCAAAAGAGCCACATGGGCACTTAGGAATCAAGGTGCTCGAGGTTCCTGTGCTATTGGTTCAGCCAGCCACGTCATCTGTACCTCCGGTCAACGAGGGTCAAGTTACGGTCAACAAAGGCAGCTTAACGGTGATACGTAAGCTGTTGGGTCACGTCAATTCAAACGGTGATTTGTCCGTGTTACGCAGGTTGTGGGGGACATAATCCAACTCTGGATTCAATGCCCATAACGACCAGAACCTCCAGCTCATCCATGAGGCTTATGACATGTTATTGAACTTTAATTACACATGACAGTTAGTTTATTTTTCAGTTTTAGCTGTACGCATTAGGCCATCTTTCAGATGCCTATAAAAACTTGCGTCTGCATACGCTTATGGTTACTTTTTAGTTGCTGTGTTTTATGAACTCGTTATCATTTTAGTGCATTCCAAAACTCTGTTTTAATAGTTCTGTTCTAGCACTCTTGACTGTATTTTTCTGCACATGGAGTAATAGAAGCAGTGCTGTTCTGAAGTTTTCAATTCCTTGAGTCTTCTTTGGGTATTATGAATGGAGGACCCCTGTTCATGACTGCCCTTGTATAGTATTTCATGTTTATAATCTTGCTATTTCTTTATTTTCCATTCAGCATTTCCTTTTCTTGAAACATGTACAGTTCAATTCACTTTCATTGATTTGCAGCATTCATTTTGACTGATCAGTGTTGTTCTTTTGCAGGTTTTTAACCCGGGATTGTTTTTGTGTTTATGTATTTGCTTTATATCTAGTGGTAGTTTCAGTTGACAGATTCAAAGTTGCTGCCTTTACTTTATTTTCATAGCTGATTTTTAGTTTAATTTTCAAAGTTGTCTGCTAACATATGAATGGTCTCTTTATCACAAAATTGTTTATCTTTTAGAGATCAGAATATTAATAACTTACAGCTGGCTTTGAGTACTTTTTAGACTAATATTTAACTACTTTCTAATCGTGCTTTACACAGTACTATGTGTTAGAGGCAGAGAGTTAGAGAGAGCTGAACATTATAACTAGTCTTTAAAGTAGATTTTTCTCATTTTTTTATCATTTCTTAGACTTATCTTTAGCTACTTCCTAATCGTGTTTTACACAGTACTATGTGTTAGAAGCAGAGAGTTAGGAAGAGATAAACGTTATCATTGGTCTTTTAAGTGATTTTCTTACCTTTTATTTGCAGCAGCATGAATGGTGTCTAATGCCATTAGAAAGTGGTTCTTTGCTTTCAAGTCATTTCAAGTTATTTATTTCTTTCAAGCTTTTCCTTTTCAACAAGTAGTTAGAAACCACTGATCACACACCCTCACTCATCTAGAATTCACCTTACACACACCATCACTCATCTGTTTATAAATCACCACTCCATCTTAGGAAGATAAATTAACCACAAACAACACCCCAAACGACAAAAAGCTCTAAGAGGTTTCTTAAGTACATATAGTACACCTTCACTTCATCAGCTTACGAGCCCCGGGTTGACAATTAATGACATCAATTTAGGAACACTAAATTGACTAAACATTTTGGCGCCGTTGTCGGGGAAGTGAAATTAAGTAGCCATATTCTTAGAAAAAAAAAACATAAAAATTTCAAGGAAAGAAGTTGATAACCTATCAAAGTATGCTCTCCTCTTGCACTGCAAGGTGATCTGGAGGATCAGAAAAGAGAAAGTTATTGATTTGATAGTTTCTTGAGTATGCTCTCTTCTTGCACCTAGAGTGAACTGGAAGATCAGAAAAAGAACTATTAACTTGACTTGAAGAAAAATAATAATAAAAAATGACATGCATAGAGCTAGAGATTCTAGAGGAAGGTTTTTAGCTAGAGCTCGAAGTTCAATTTTTACAAGTCCATCTGCTTCAAGGGATAGACAAGAGACACCTCCCTTATCTCCAACCAGCACTCCTGGAATTCAAGAGCCAAGAGTTGACTCTCCTACACCTTCTATTGAATTTGAACCAGGAAGAGACTCTTCTCTTTCTCCTACAGAAAGACCAATTGTAATTGAGGAATTGGAATCATCTGAAGAAGAAGGAGAAATCTCTTCTCATTCACCTTTTGTAGAGGAACCAGAAGATTTTGAAATCCCTAGGAGAATCATCATGGCAGAGGAAGAAGGAGGTGGTAGAGGTAGAGGTAGAGGAGGAGGAGGAAACAACAATAACAATAATGGAGGAAGAGGTCCCCTTGGAGGAGGAAATAGAGATGGGGATAATTCATTTGGATTTCCCATTGTTAATGAGGATTCCCGAGCCACTATGAAAAACATATCGCCATCTGTCCTCCCTAACTTCCATGGGTTAAGGACTGAGGACCCTGAAACATTCTTATTTGAGTTTGAAGTGGTATGTCGAACTTATGACTACCTGGATGACTCCCAGAAACTCAAATTGTTCCCTTCAACACTGAAGGATCAAGCCTTGAAATGGTTCATGGGGTTACTCACTCAATCCATTAGGACTTGGGATGAAATGAAACAGACATTTTTGGATAGGTATTTGGACTATTGTATGCCTACTAATCACAAGGACGAGGTTTTTAAAATGATACAAAAAGAAGATGAGAGCTTAGAAGATTTACTTGAAAGATTTCAATATAACTTGAAAAGAGCAAAAATGAGTACCTTGGATGAAGAGACCTTAAAAGCCCTCTTATTAAAAGCCATTAGGGATGAATGGATAGACATCTTAAACATGATGGGGAAAGGGGATATTTCTCAAATTTCACTCAATGATATAGCAGAACTCTGTATCCATCTCTCAAGGGGCAAATCAAAAACTCAAAAAGGGCCTAGAGATCCTTCTCTCCTTAGGGCAAATAAATCTGCAACAGGATCAGTGAGTAGGGCTGAAATCGGCAGTATGCTTGATGAATTTAAAACTGACATCTTAGGGAGTCTTAGTGAACAACTTGATACCCTTAAGATTCACAATAAACAAAAAGCAGAAGCTGAGGCTTTGGCTATCTTTTGCCCGAAGTGTAGAAAGAAACATGCTTTAAGGGAATGTCCCTTAGATGCACATGTTGTAGAAACATGTGTAATTTGCTCAGAAACTCATGAGACCAAGGATTGTCCTTCAATTCCTGGCCTCAAAGCAGTCTTTCAAGAAGATCCAGATACACTTGAATCTCTCTGTTTTATTGCAAGGAGACCTTGGCAAGGACAACAAAATCAAGGGTTTAACAACTCTATGAATTCTCAATCCCAACCAAATTGGAATCCTTGGCAACAACCTTGGCCTCAACCTCAAAATGCTTTTCAAGCATGGATGCAAAGCATGCAAAATCCTTATGGGAGATTTGCTCAATTCTATCAATATCCTCCATCATTTCAGAATCAGCAAGCCCCACAACTTCCAAATCAAGGTCAACAACTATCATTGCCATACCCTCAACAACAACAACCTCCTCCACAAAATCAAAATTCTCAACTATCACTTCAATCCCAGCAGAAATCAAATCAACTTCCCTCTCAGCCATTACCAAATCCAAATAATAGGAACCCTCAAAATGCTTACATGATGGAAGGTCAACCATTCCCTACCTATATGGTTGTTCCTCTCAATGAAGTACAACTCAGATCAGGTAGAATCTTAGATCAACCTTCTACAAGTGTTCAACAACCAAGCATTTCTGAGGAAGAATCTCTCAAAGTCAATAAAGGTTCTGAAGTATCACTTCAAAACCAAAATATCCAAAAAGAAAAAGAAAAAGAATCAACCTCTACAACTCCCATAGTTGAGCAACCTACACCTTTAGCTACACCTCCTTTTCCTGAAAGATTGCAAATTGACAAAGGAGTGGAAAAGCAAATATGGATGCCTGACTATAGTTTCCTAGATGAATTGAAGAATGTCTGTATCAAGATCCCCTTGTTACAAGCCATTAAAGAAATTCCCATTCTAGCGAAGACAATAAAGGAGTTGAGTTTGAAGAAAACAGGAAAGAGAACCAGAGATACAAAAAGGATATATCTAGTTGGAAAAATTGCAGACATAATGATGGGTAAGATTACCATGCAAAAATATGTGGATCCTGGTAGCCCTATTGTCAAAACTCATATTAATGGGGTTGAAATCCCAAATACTCTGATTGACTTAGGAGCCGCTATCAACATCATGAGTAGACAGACCATGGATCAGTTAAAGCTTCCTAACCTTCTCTTTACACCTACTTTGCTGCAGCTTGCAGATAGATCAATCATTAAACCTGATGGTGTATTGGAAGATATTCCAGTCTCTCTAGATTCTTGGGAATATCCAGTTGATTTTATGATTTTAACTCCCAAGAACAATCTAGGAGGACATCCTCTTATTTTAGGAAGACCTTGGTTGGCCACAGCTGATGCTTTCATAAGTTGTAGGTCTGGGGACATGTATATATCAGATGGTAATTCCACCAAGAAATTCAACTTGTATCCCCCAGCAAAAGCTATAACAGAAATAGGAGAAGATGAATGGGTAGAGGATGAAGATACTATTCAACCTGTTCTAACCATCTCTGAGATTAGTGAAGACAGTCAAATTCTAAATACATTAGAAAATTTTGAAATACCTTTAGAATATGACTCTACACAGTTTCAGTTAGATGCAGACATTGAATATCTCTCCTCTAGACAGATGTCTCTCTTCTCAATGGAGGAGTTTGGTGGTTCTACAGTTGAAATCCTTCCAGGAAAAACATTGAACATTAACAAAAACTTGGGAAGACCACAACAAGAAGAATTAACTAAACTGTTGCAAAAACATTCCACTGCCTTTGCATGGGAATACACTGACATGAAAGGAATCGATCCTAAGACTTGTATTCATCACATTTATATTTAATAAAACAGCAGACCTATTAGGCAACCACAAAGAAGGATGAATCCAAACCTTAGGGAAATCGTGAAAGAAGAACTCCAGAAATTGCTCAAGGTAAACTTCATTTACCCCATTTCAGATAGCCAATGGGTTTCTCCCTTGGTTATAGTGCCCAAAAAGAATGGTAAATGGAGAGTTTGCATTGATTATCGAGAATTGAACAAGGCAACCTTAAAGGATCATTTCCCTCTACCTTTTATTGATCCGGTACTAGACACTTTAGCAGGTAAAAAGTATTTCTCATTCTTGGATGGTTTTAGTGGGTATAATCAAATTCAGGTAGCACCTGAAGATCAAGACAAAACCACATTTACTTGTCCTTGGGGAACTTTTGCCTACCGAGTACTCCCTTTTGGATTGTGCAATGCACCCGCTACATTTCAAAGGGTTGTATTAGGAATCTTTTCAGATCTGATTCATGATTGTGTAGAGGTATACATGGACGATTTCACAGTTTATGGTAATACATTTGAAGAAGCTTTGGAAAATTTGGAAAAAGTACTGGTAAGATGTAAGGAAACAAATCTTTCTTTAAGTCATGAAAAGTGTTTTATGATGTTTACTGAAGGGATTGTTTTAGGACATCATATTTCAGGAGATGGGATTAAGGTTGATAGATCCAAAGTTGAAGTCATCTCTAAGTTACCTGTTCCAAATTGCCAGAAGGATGTTAGAAGTTTTCTTGGGTTTACTGGGTATTACAGAAGATTTATTGAAAATTTCACTAGGATAGCATCTCCTCTTTTCAAATTGCTTACCAAGGACTGTGAGTTCAAATGGGATCCTGAGTGTCAATCTGCCTTTGAAGCTTTAAAGACTAGAATATCTGAAGCACCCATCTTAAGGGGGCCAAATTGGAAACTCCCTTTCCACATTTCTACTGATGCTTCAGATACAGCTCTAGGAGCTGTTTTGGGACAAAAGGATTTGATCCCTTATGCCATTTATTACACAAGTAAGAATTTGACTCCCACTGAGTTAAATTATACTGTTACAGAAAAAGAGTTCTTAGCTGTGGTACATGCAATCAACAAGTTTAGACACTACATAACCGGCTATGAAACCTTTGTCCATACTGATCACTCTGCCATAAGATATTTAATGAACAAACCTGTCACTAATGGTAGAGTTACAAGATGGCTTTTACTTTTACAAGAATTCAACATTACTGTGTTAGATAGACCTGGAAAACAAAACACAGTAGCTGATTTCTTGTCTAGAATCCAAAACACTAATGAAGATTCTCCAGTAGAAGATAAGTTTCCAGATGAATACTTATTTGCTGTGACTACCAAGAATCCTTGGTATGCAGATATGGCTAATTATCTTGTTACAGGGAAGCTTCCTCTACACTTATTTCCTAATGAGAAAAGGAAAACCATTCAGGAGAGTGCACATTATTCTTGGATTTCTAATGAATTGTTCAAAACAGGGCCAGATTGTATAATCAGAAGGTGTGTTCGGGAAGATGAAATGCCTGACATCCTTAAGGCATGTCATGATGAACCATGCGGCGGGCACTTTGCTGACAAGAGGACAGCCTATAAAATCCTTTCTCTAGGATATTATTGGCCTTCTCTCTTTAAAGATGCAAAGCAGTATGTTAGAAGGTGTGACAGCTGCCAAAGAGTTGGGAAACCAACTCCTTCAAATGAAATGCCTCTACAGCCTCAGGTATGCATCGAACCCTTTGAGAAATGGGCTCTAGATTTCGTTGGACCAATTAATCCACCATCAAAAAAAAAGAAGTATATACTGGTTTGTACTGATTATGTTACTAAGTGGGTAGAAGCGAAAGCATTGCCTTCTGCCACTGAAAATTCAGTTGTTCAATTTCTTTTTGAGGATATTTTCACTCGTTTTGGTGTCCCAAGGGAAATTGTGACAGATCAGGGCAGCCAGTTTACATCTAAATTGATGGAGAAGCTGATGGAGGAATATAAGATCAAGCACAGAACATCCACTCCCTACCATCCGCAATCCAATGGCCAAGTGGAATCTACCAATAAAGTTCTTGAGGGCATTATCACCAAGACTGTTCATCTTCATAGAAGAGATTGGGCGGAAAGGCTCCCTGAAGCCTTATGGGCCTATAGAACTACATGGAAGAACACAACAGGACATTCTCCCTATGAACTTGTTTATGGGAAGGAAGTCCTGCTCCCCATTGAGTTCCAAATCAAGACCTTCAAGATGGCAGTCCAATTGGGAATGAGCCTCTCAGAAGCACAAAGACACAGAATGGACCAGCTAAATGAGCTAGATGAAATAAGACAAGATGCAATTCTAAGGACCGATCTAGTTCAGCACCAAAGATCTAAATGGCATGATCGTCATATCAAAGAAAGAAAGTTTCAGAAAGGAGATTGGGCTCTATTGTTTGATTCAAAGTTCAAAGACTTCAAAGGAAAGTTTCAAACTCATTGGCTTGGGCCATATGAGATTGATGAAGTCTTTAGCAATGGAGCAGTTAGAGTGAAAACTATTGATGAATTTCATACTCCTCTTATTGTGAATGGCCATCGCTTGAAAATCTACCAAAAGCCATTCTCAAAAGAAGAGTTTGTCAAGTTGTTTAAAGAAGATTCTGCAATCAGGTTGGTGGAGAAGGATTCTTCTCCTCCATCAGCCTAATCTTTGGTTTTTGAAAAAAAAAAAAAAAAAAAAAAGAAAAAAAAAAAAAAAAAAGAATAAATGTATGAGCCTGAAAACCAATCTCTGATTGGCAGTCTCATGCAGAAAACCTGAGGTGAAAATCAGGGTCACCTGACACCTCATGTTTTCCAAAAAAAAAAAAAAAATCTCTCTCTCTTCCATTTCATTTCGCCATTTCATCCACCTCATTCACCATCTCATTCATTTAATCACTCTCACTTCACCTCATTTCTTTCCATCCATCCATTCATTACATTTCATTCCATCAATAAAGTCATTTTTTTAGAAAACTGAAGTTGTTTTGTGCAGCCGGAGGGTATCACTGCAGTTTCTGCAACTGTTTGACAATTCTGTAGCCATCTAACGATTCCGCAGCCCTCTGCACCTGCATAAAAAAAAAAACGCAGTCTGTTTGAAAAGAAATTTACAGTTCAGAAGTCATCAACAATAAGTGGAAAAGGGTCATGCAACAGCAATAAAACAATGAAGGGTTAGTGGAAAATAATCAAAGGCAATCCAAGCGTGAATCTGAGGTATGATCTAAATCCTAAACTGACGGTTATCTCATTTTGCAAAGTTTCAGGGTTATGTTTTTTGCCATTTAATGTAATGATTACCAGTCTTTCCCATCATGCGACCAAAAATCCACGTATCCCCCACACTTATCGGTCATGTTCATCACGATTTTGAAACTCAATTGCGGCTGCTCTTCCATTAAGGTTTTCGTACCTAAGTGACGTAGACTACTGTACTACGTCTCTCTATGTCATAATTCCCGCAGCCAAGTGTAAACCCATGACCGAAACCTAAGGACCTAACCGTTTCTACCCATCATTTCATAACCCTCATACTCTCGTATCATTCCATTCACGCTGTTTCATTTCCACAGTTCCCTTATTCCATTGTGCTCACTACGCTGCTACCTCAGCCATACTCTGTTTTACGTCTTCCTCTCTGCTAATTCTGATTATCAGTGTTACGGCTGTTACAGTAGAACCGTAAATTTACTGTGTTAAGACCACTGTTGAAGCCGTGTAACCTTTTTCCAAAAGATTTAGAACAGAGCCGTAAAATTTACTGTGTTAAGGCCACTGTTGAAGCCGTGTAACCTTTTTTCCAAAAGTCTTAGAACAGAGCCGTAGAGTCAATGGGTAAACTCTTAAGAGTAGAACCCGAGGGTTCAAAATTTCTGGAGGGATATCCGCAAGTTAAAGAAGCTTTGCAGAAAGCAAACTGGCTCCAATGCATCCAGAAATTCAGAGGTTACCACAAAGAGGTTACGAAGGCCTTTGCACGTTCCTTCAGAGACAAAGACAATCAAGTGGAGATAGGGGACCTGAAGTTTACAGTCACTGAGAGCAGTATAGCACAGGCCACTTCACTCCCACAAACTGGAGAAAGATGGTTTAAAAATAGATCAGTACAAGACCAACAGTGGAAGCAAATCTTAAAGAATCCAGGTATGGATACCAGCATTTTTACGAAAGGGATTCCTGTTACTTATGTCAAGGAAGAATGGAAAACTTTACTTTTATTAGTGCAAAAATTCTTTACTTGTGAGGGAAGGTTTGGAGTTTTATATGTTTACCATGCCAAATTCATGATGCATTTCTTAGGAGATGATATTAACCTTCCATATTTTCTACTCTCAAGTCTTAGAAAAATGTGTTCAATTGTCCAAAGGAACCCAAGAAACATTGAATCACATCTGTATCATCATGGTCTTGTTAAGATGCTAGTTGGGGAACAGTTGAAAGCAAAAAGAGATACCTGGGAGAGATTTCTTGTGAGAAACCATTTTGAAGAAGCAGGAGAAACCTCTGTGCCTAGAAAGAGTAGAAGAAAAAGAAAAGAGGCTACCCCTGAAACTGTTGTCCAAGAGGAAACTGTCCAAGAACAGACTGAAGAAGAAACTGATGTACATCATTCTGAACATGAAATTGATCCTGAGCCTGCTGTGGACACTGATCAAACAGCTCAAAGAGTCATCACAGAAACCCTTTCAGAACTTGCCCAAGAAGTTGCTCAAAAGAGAAAAGAGAGTAAGAAGAAACAAAAGAAAGATAAAGGCAAAACTGTAGCCCAAGAAACTTACGCTACTCCTGAGAACTCTAGTGAAGAAGATACTCAGCCCTTAGCACAAAGGTTGGCCCAACTCCATGAAACTGCCCTTTCAAAGAAGGTGGAAAAACAAAAGCAAAAAGCACAAAAAGAAAAACAGAGCACCACCACCGTGAGAAGAAGCAGCAGGTTACAAAGAAAAGTGGGGGCCACCGAGAATAAAAAGTCACTCATCATTGACTTGAGCACACCTGAAAAGGTTGCTACAAGTCCTGACTTTGAGAAAAGCCCTTCACACGCTGAGTATGTTGAGACCAGTCCTCCACGTGAGGAAAGTCCTTTTGAGCATGAACCTGAATATGAACATGGATCCGAATTTCAGTATGAGCCTAGCCCAAAAAGGTCACCTGAGGTTGACCCTGATCAGCAGAAAGTTTATAATTACCTGGAGACGCTAGAACAAGTAGCTGCTGGTCCAAGCACTGCTCAACCTTTGGAGCAGCAAGTCCAATCACTGAAGCAAGAAATATTTGAGCTGGAGGTACTAAATCGCCACATCAAACAAGAAAATGAAAAACTGAAGGTACAGAGCAATGTGGACAAGATGGTCCAAGATAACACCATGCTTCATATGGGCCTTTGGAAAAAGGAAAACAAAAAGCTCAAGAAGAGATGCAGGAAATTAAACAGAGCCTTGATCAATCTAAAATTCAGGTGTTTGATGAAAAGACCAAGAGTTAATGTGGCCACACAGAGAAAGAAGAGAAGGTTGGATGTCTTGGCAGAGGCATCCCAGCAGGTGGACTGAACAATGTTTTTGATTGCACGAGGACATGCAATGCCCTCGTAGTGGGGGTATGTAGAGCCTCTACTTTACACTTGATTATCCATCATTACCTACAGTTTTCCCTCATTCATCTCTCTCTTTTGCCTCATTTTCCTTGCAAACCAACCCAGATCATTACATTATATGACTTTAAGCATGATTAAGGAATTTTGCTAATGTGTGACTGTTTTGTTTAGATTTTGACATATTTACAGGCATTCTGCAGCCATCTGATGATTCCGCAGCCATCTGATGATCCCGCAGCCTTTTTGTTAATCTCAAGGTTCCACGTGTCATTTTTCCAAACGAGCCACATGGGCACTTAGGAATCAAGGTGCTCGAGGTTCTTGTGCTATTGGTTCAGCCAACCACGTCATCTGTACCTCCGGTCAACGAGGGTCAAGTTACGGTCAACAAAGGCAGCTTAACGGTGATACGTAAGCTGTTGGGTCACGTCAGTTCAAACGGTGATTTGTCCGTGTTACGCAGGTTGTGGGGGACATAATCCAACTCTGGATTCAATGCCCATAACGACCAGAACCTCCAGCTCATCCACGAGGCTTATGACGTGTTATTGAACCTTAATTACGCATGACAGTTAGTTTATTTTTCAGTTTTAGCTGTACGCATTAGGCCATCTTTCAGATGCCTATAAAAACTTGCGTCTGCGTACGCTTATGGTTACTTTTTAGTTGCTGTGTTTTATGAACTCGTTATCATTTTAGTGCATTCCAAAACTCTGTTTTAATAGTGCTGTTCTAGCACTCTTGACTGTAATTTTCTGCACATGGAGTAATAGAAGCAGTGCTGTTCTGAAGTTTTCAATTCCTTGAGTCTTCTTTGGGTATTATGAATGGAGGGCCCCTGTTCATGACTGCCCTTGTATAGTATTTCATGTTTATAATCTTGCTATTTCTTTATTTTCCATTCAACATTTCCTTTTCTTGAAACATGTACAGTTCAATTCACTTTCATTGATTTGCAGCATTCATTTTGACTGATCAGTATTGTTCTTTTGCAGGTTTTTAACCCGGGATTGTTTTTGTGTTTATGTATTTGCTTTATATCTATTGGTAGTTTCAGTTGACAGATTCAAAGTTGCTGCCTTTACTTTATTTTCATAGCTGATTTTTAGTTTAATTTTCAAAGTTGTCTGCTAACATATGAATGGTCTCTTTATCACAAAATTGTTTATCTTTTAGAGATCAGAATATTAATAACTTACAGCTGGCTTTGAGTACTTTTTAGACTAATCTTTAACTACTTTCTAATCGTGCTTTACACAGTACTATGTGTTAGAGGCAGAGAGTTAGAGAGAGCTGAACATTATAACTAGTCTTTAAAGTAGATTTTTCTCATTTTTTTTATCATTTCTTAGAATTATCTTTAGCTACTTCCTAATCGTGTTTTACACAGTACTATGTGTTAGAAGCAAAGAGTTAGGAAGAGATAAACATTATCATTGGTCTTTTAAGTGATTTTCTTACCTTTTATTTGCAGCAGCATGAATGGTGTCTAATGCCATTAGAAAGTGGTTCTTTGCTTTCAAGTCATTTCAAGTTATTTATTTCTTTCAAGCTTTTCCTTTTCAGCAAGTAGTTAGAAACCACTGATCACACACCCTCACTCATCTAGAATTCACCTTACACACACCATCACTCATCTGTTTATAAATCACCACTCCATCTTAGGAAGATAAATTAACCACAAACAACACCCCAAACGACAAAAAGCTCTAAGAGGTTGCTTAAGTACATATAGTACACCTTCACTTCATCAGCTTACGAGCCCCGGGTTGACAATTAATGACATCAATTTAGGAACACTAAATTGACTAAACACCAGCATAAAGTTGAATCCTTGACAGTTGCAGGAAATAACTTTATTTTTTGGGCATCTGTAGAGTAATCATAGCTTCTGCATTATATATCAAATTCAAACAGAAAAGAATCTAGATCCTAATTTACATTACCATGGAAATGAGGAAGGGATGATGGTGGAATATTCTTCATTTGTATAGTTGTTCCCAAATTCACGATTAGAAACCCTAAGGTGGATTGTTCCTCAGTTACTTGGTTCACGCGAGTTCCTTTAGCATGGTCCTCATTTTATTTCATCTTCGTGCCTCCAATTGCACCACTCCTAACAGAATCAAAAGGTTAGCTATGGATTAAATTAGATTTTTGATCACCACTAGTTTCCTTCTTCCCCTTTCTGCGTTGTGTCACATTTGAACTGCTCTTTCTAAAATCCAAGTAGAGTTCCCGCATGGTGGGTCTGTGTCTGTTTGGACTTTCTACCTACAAAAGAAGGCTCAAAATGAGAAAAATATTTGGATTTATCAGTATTTCTTTGGCTCTTATTGGCCTTCGAAACCTAACGCTTTTTAGGTATTCATCTTAAAATGATTAACCAAAAGAATGACACAACATTTTGAAATTACGGAAAAGAGAAAAAAATCTCAAATCAAATGCTGTGAAAAAAAAGATCCTTCAAGCAATAGAAGCACACTGTAGAAAAAAATAATAGAAGATATACCCTACAAAAAATTAGAAAGTTCTTACCAATCTTAAACGCCTCCCCGACAATAGCGCCAAAATGTTGGATACAAGAATTGAAGTTCAACAAACTCCTTCAACACTTAATTTGTCAACCTGAGGCTACATAATATTAGAGGTATAGCACAGTAAATGCCAAGAAATGATATGAACCTTCACTAAATATGTTCCTATATTTCCTAATTACAGTTTGTAGAATCAAAAAGATCAAATGACAAATAGTACCAAGAGAATTCTGGTGTTGGAATGAAAAAGAAAGTACTTTGCATACACTCAATAAAAGGAAATTCAAATAAATCCTGATCAATGAAAGGTAAATATCTAATATTAAGTTCAGTGCATTCATAAGACAAAGAAATAATTAAACTATTAAGAACATTTGTCTTTGTTAAATTTTTTCCTTCCTGCACTGGACCATCGTTCCTGCACTGCAACAATGTTCCTACACTAGAACGATGTTCCTGTACTATAGCGATGTTCTTGCAATAGGAGTATGTATTGTGCATGCACTGAATATTTTGACCCTTATAAAAGAGATCTGGATTCATGTACCAAAGAACTCTATTCCTGTACCAGGATATCAATTCTTGTACCGAAACAGAGGTTCCTGTACCAAGAAATCAACGTTCCTATATTGGGTTGCCAAACCACTTGTAAAAAACAAAAAGGGTGTTAAATAAGAACAAATTACAAGCGAACAGAGCTAAGAAAGTAAACACAAAGAACCTTTAACTAATCATGCATTCAGAAATGGAAGGTAGTTCGAAAGTTAAAGAGAAAATCCTTGCTAGAACAGGGAACTTCTTTCATGTGAAAAATAACTATTTAATTCGAATACTAGCAGGCTTCTTCCTGAGATGACTGCTATTATGTAAATTAGATCTCTACTTATTATAAATAAAAGTCTTAGTTTAAAGGTCCCTTTAATAATTTCAATGTTGAACTGAGTTATTTCCACAAGGGAAATGAGTGCAAGTACAAATATATATAATTCAAACATTTTTTCATTATAGATCATAAAGATAATGAAATTCTAAAATGAACTTCCATGTTGAAATTTCTTGGAGGCTCACTCAAAAATAAAACACAATTTGCAAAAGAAAGTAAATGAATCTGGCAGGAAATAAAAGATCTTGCAGAAGTAAACTAAGAAACCTTCACTTGTAGAAATGAAAACGCATCGGTGCAAGCAACAAAAATGCACTCGTTTTACACAAAGGAAATTAATCATGCATCGAAGTAAAGGAGGGTTAACCTAAAAAAGCTGGAAGTAAACACACCCAAGCGTGCACACTTTAGATCCGAATCACACAGCTTACATAGAAGTCAAAGCCTTTTAACTATGAAAGGAAAAAATATAATTTGCTCAAATTTTGAATGAAAATAATTTTAACATACTTTACGAAAAAGGGAGAATGAGTTGGGTTAGTTGGGCCCTAGCTAACCAGCTTGTTTCCTTGCTACGAGATTTGGAAATTTAGGTACTCAAATAACACATTAAAAATACATTAGAACAGGAAAATGCATAGTAAGCGCAGTCCTTTGTATTAAACTTTAAGATTTTCAAATATACATCAAGGATTCCAGATCCAGCCCAAAAGATATGGTGACACAAAAAGATTGCAATGTATGTCAAAATTTCCTTAGTGTATTGTTATCTAGCTTCCACTAGAACCCCTATTAAATATACAGTCTGGCTCAAGGCCACAACAACAAGTAAAACAAGAGTTTAACTTGGGCCTCTCGACTGTCAACAAAAGACTAAACAAGGGATTTCGGTTGAAACCCTAGTCTTCACATCTCGTGTATTCCTCTATGCTCTGAGCCCAACAAAGATGACTGATATTTTGGCAAAGAATCTCCATATTTTTTCAAGTTTTCTCAGTCGTAAGTGGTGAACCAAGTTGAAGTTGATAGCTACCTCAGAAGTGCAAGAATGACGGACGATATAAGAATCATTCCTGCACCAACCCATCTTCCACATTGACTAATACTTTCGCCTTATCGAATTACCTTAGGAAAGAGAATATATCAGTTACAAAAGAAAATAAGATATTAAATCTATTTAATTAACGATTATGTTCATATATAACCCTTAATATGAATATCATGAAAGAAGTCTAGGAACAAATAAAAGTTAAAGAGAAGTACAGGAATAAATAGACTTCCAAGGTTAAAAGAGAGGCTTAGGTAGTGTGTTTAGGATAGGATATAGGTTAAAAATAGGACAACTCTACTCACCAACAAAATGAAACTAGGGTCAGATCAATGATCTCATTGCAAGATTTCCAATGGTGCAAACAAAACATCAATCCAAGTTCATATGTGAAATATATGGCTAGTCAAATTTTTGGTCAAACTAGGCCCATTTGCAGCCACTAATGAGGCAACAATTTGGCACATATTGGCGATGGGTTCTGGTGGCTGAAATTGGTGAATTTGTCACCTCTTTAATTTTTCCAGCTACCCTTAAAATGTTCCCAATTTGTTTTTTTAATATATAAAAGAATATAAATATGGGGTGGTGGACTCCCAATCCCGTAATCCCCAACCCATATTTAAATTACATATAATTTGGTTCGTGGTCAATCAAACCCCACTGACCCCAAACATATATATATCTATATATATATATATATATATATATATATATATATATATATATATATATATATATATATATATATATATATATATATATGTATGTATGTATATGCATATGTATCTCTCTCTCTCTCTCGCTATATATATATATATATATATATATATATATATATATATATATATATATATATATATAGATTGGCTAACAACCATATGAAAGTTGCACGAAATAAGGGGCCGACGTGGATTGAACTCACCCAACTTGGTGGGTTGGTTGCCAAAGGAGGCCCCATTACAAATAAATTCCAAAATTGAATTAAACACCAAGAAAATTGGAAGGGGCCTACAGGCTTGACCCCAGGACCTCTGCCCACCAAATACAACATTTGCCAATAGCCCAATAGGCCTGACGTTGTAAAATATGGCCTATATTTTTTATTTAAACCCAATTTCATTCATTTTCCAAGAGAGTAGAGGAGCGCACGAAACCTAGAGAACACATGGATGCCAAGGCAATGGAACCTTTCATCACATAGCTTTCGAGGTGAATATCCTCTAATGCATGGGGGGAATCTTTAGATTCCCTTGGACGCTGACTTTTTACAGAGGCAAAAGTATATGAAATTTATGCTCAGTTTAGTCAGTTTTCCACAAGGAATCTAATGGTGTAATCAGTTTCCTCATCTAAGAAGCAAAGATTTAGTCAACTTGCAGGGAGGAATCTTTGTAGAATATTGAGGAATCTAAAAGATTATCTTGGGACAAAATTTTCAATGTGACAGAATCATGCCAACTTTATACTCAAGTGAACTAGAATTTCACCATGAGTCTGATGGCATGATTGGTTTTTTGATTTGAGCAACAAATCTTCAGTCAACTTGCAAAAGGGAATATGTGTGGAATCTTGATGAATCTAAAAAATTCCCTAGGGGCCAAATTTTGACAGTTTCAGAACTAAGCGATCTTTATACTCACTTTACTCAATTTGTCACAAGGAATGTGTTATCACTCAGATTTTCCTTAGAAGTTATTTTAAAGAAGGAAAGGATCCAAGGTAACTACAAACCAATCTTTTAAGTACAAATCCTAGCTAATCTATACTTAGAGAGGGCTCTCTCTTTAGGATTTATCATTGCTTTGATATGATATTAGGCTACTTATTGATGCTCAAGGGATTTATTGTGATCTGTTTGGTGGAATTAAGGGAAACAGATGGTCAGAGCAGGTATTCAGGCCATCGGGCTATGGAGTCAAGTGGGAGAGGTTTATCAGGATTTGATTAATCACTGAGGTAAGAGTTCACAAGGCAAGATAGCACAACAAGGACAAATCTAATGGTTTCAATGGATGGAGGACTTAACCAGGGCCAAGGGCAATTAAGAATCCTATACCAAGGGCCAATAAAGGGAATGAATTACATAAATAAGGGAGAAATTAAGAATTCCCCAACTTAAGAAACTTAGTAGAAAACATAAAATGAGCAAACAGTTAAAATGGAGAGCACTTAAGCTAATTCTGATAATATTATTCCTTGTTTGCTTTTAAGAATAATAAGAAACACATATGATATTTAATAACATGAAGGTAAACAATATTCAAACTCAGAGAAATGATACTTATTTGTTTCTCACAGTGCACATGAATTGAGTTAAATGTCCTCAACTTTATTCAATCTAGTAAACCAGTCCAACCTTGATTATAGTAGCTCCTTTAGCATCAAAAAAAAGTCTATAGAAATGCTTTTTAATCCACCCTAATTACTTCAATTTCTGAAGTATTTATACAAAAAATATTACAAAATATCTCATAGCTATAGGCGATTTATTATAGGAAACAAAAGTTATTTTCCCTAAGAAGGTAGAGACAGATGGAAAACAGATTGTTTGTTGTTCCTCTATTTGTGAATGTGCTGGATGTTAGAACTCAAATGCTGGACTTCACTCTTATCTTCACCTACTAATACTCTTTACCTGTATTTACCAGACTTTGCCATAGTAAATGTTTTTACTCCATAGATGTACTATAGTAACTTTATAGTATATCCGTCATACTGGTCCACCATTCATCATTCGGTATTTTCATTTTGATCATTTTACTGTACACTTCATCAGCTTATGTGTACTTAACAAAATTGGTCCTGTTGGTGAAAAGGTGTTTAACTTCATGTTCTATGTAAAATAGGCTTTCCAATCCATCATAAAGCACCTTTCCTATAGGTAGTGCTTTTACAGTTGAAGAGCTGGCTTGGCTCTTGGCCTGTTTGTTTAGTTTCTCAATGTAGTCATGTGCCATCAACTTGTCATTTATGACCAATGGGCTTGGAAGGCCTTTCTCTCTCAAGATTCCATACTTCAACATGAAGTCATCTATATCTGCTTGAATACTTTGACACCTTTTCTCCAAGTTAAGCATCAAGTTCATCTTAGTAAGAACTTTCTTAATTTCAATGATGGTGGTTGTTTTATCTTCAATCTCTAATGCATCCAGTTGGTACATGTCCCTTCTCTTCAAGAAATCAATTAATTGATTTGCCTCTTTAGGCTTATCTCCTAATTCTTCTTTGGTCTTTTGTATAGCTTCCACAGCTATCTTGACTAGTTCAGTCTGTTAAAAAATTATCTGGATAGAAGGCCAAATATCATTGATGGAATCAATGATATTGGCCCAAAATATATTTTTCATATCTCCCAATTGTTTTTCTAGTGTTAAGTCCTTCTCTAGGTCTCTGATTCTCTCTTCCATTCTTTTGTTCTTCCTTTCTTCTTCTTTGTTCTGAATTTGCTCCAGTTCATAATTTGTTTCCATACTTGATATTTTTTCTTTGAGATTTTTTAATTCTGTAGCCTGGATACTCATCTATTCCATGGCTTTGATCACTTCATCTATTTTTTCTACAATTGTCCCTGCACTGGTTGATGTACCTGTAGTTGGAATAGCCTCTGCCACTGGTAGCGCTATTACTGGTGGAAGTGTTGGTGCCAAAGATGCTGCCAGAGTGGAGGGTACTACTATAGAAACTGTGGGTATGACAGTCAGAGGAGCGATGGCCAGCTCACTCCACCTAGATTGTATTGCATTCTCCAATTACCTCTCAGTTTCCTTTAGCTATTCATTTAACTTAAGGACTAGGTCCATAAGTTCTTCTTCCTTTTGTTTCTCTATAACTTCTGTAGTTTGAGGATGGTGAAGAGGGGGGATCTTAAGCTACTTCTTCAATGTAACTATATCATCATTTTTCTTTTTTATCAATTGTTCATCTACTTTGACATCCTTGGGATCATGTCCCAGCTCTATCACCAAGTCTTCTAAAGTTTTGATTCTAATGTCTTTGGCCTGAGAGGAGGCCTTTTCCAATTGCAGCTGTGCTGTGGTGTTGTGCAATGAATTTGGTAACTGATGCGCTGTAATGGTATTATTAGTCAACACAAAATAGACCATTTCACTAGTCTTCTTATGAAATTCTAATTGGTCGATTGGATGGATATCCTTGGCCAAAACTTCAAAATCAGTTTTCAAATAGTCAGTAATTGACTTCGGCTGCTGTACAGTTGGTTTTAGGAAGATCATTTGCATTTTTCCTTCTTTTATGTCAAAAGCTGACATAAGCCTGGTATGATTAGTTGGAGCCATTTTGAGGTAATGAGCATAGGTTTGAGCTTTTAATTTCTCATTCTTTGCTTTGATTTCTTTATATTTCCATTTAATGTCTAAGATCTATTTAGAGAAAGCTCTGAAAGATGACACTTTTGTGCTTTGTTGTCTTTCCAATGCTTGTATATGTGAGGTAGACGGTGTACCACCTGCTGGGATAGTCTGCATATTATCTGTCTTTTCCGCCATTGCATTGCCTGTGCTCTCCTCAGTATATTCTTCCTCTGCATAAGGGTTCAACCTTTGCCTTTTAGAAAAAGTTTGATCAATAGGCCTACTAGAAGGAGTGGCCTCTTCTCTATCTCTTTTGAGATTTCTTTCCTCATTGAGAGGGGTCTGCAACACAGGAGGATTGCTCATGATTTGCTGAGGTTGAGCTAGCTCTTCTGAGATTTCAGGCTGCTCAGATTCTTCTTGTTGTCCTAAATTATCCTGTTGTCTTGATGGCTTAGCTTGTTTTTTGGACTTTGGTTGCTATGAATCTTCTGCCTGTTCTGATGTATCTTTATGTTCTGATGGTGTACTAGGTTCCTAGGACTTCCTTTGCGATGAAGACTCTCCTGGAACATGTACAAAGGAATATTCATCAAACCTTCTTTCTAAATCTACCCATACATTGTTAACTTCAACTTGTGTGCTATCCTGCTCTATTAAAGTGCCTTCCACCCACTCAGATTGGTTGGCACATTGTTCAATCTCTGGGATCCTATGGTGGATATATGGTGATAGTTTATGTTTCTGCCTTTTGTCAAAAATGAGGTTGTGAGGGTCGTAGGTCCAGGTGAAACTATTTTTTAGTCTCAGATTCTAAAGGATTTCATCTACCACCTTTCCTGCTTTCCTGTTGTTGCAAATGAATGGGCCTAGGTGATCCTTTATTCTCAACTGGGATTTTTTCTTCATTTTAACAAAGTGGATGTCATCAAAATTTATCATTTTCCTATAGTATTCCAGAGCAAACGATCACATGGGTAGATATCTAGGTAACTTATAAGGAGGTATCTCACACCCTGTTACACATAATATTGTCACCATGACTTTCTGCAGTCAGTGTGAGTCTATCATCACTCATATTGTCCTCCTTTGCAAGTCTTAAACCTCAGCTCTTCATGTCAAGCTTTAAAAATGAGAGAAAGTCTTTGAAAATCTATAAAACTCTGGTTCCGCACTTTCTCTTACCATTACCTGCGGTCCTGCACCCCTTGGTCATGTTACCTGCGGACCTGCCTGCTCTGTCTCTGAAGGAGTGGGTGTGGACCCCTGTGAAAGTCAAAAAGGCGCAAGTTTCTTCTTAAAAACTCACTTTGGGTTAATTTTGGATGCTTCTAGAAGGAATCTTGACGTGGTTGGTTCGCTTCTAGGTGGTTCATGCATCCCATAACTAAAGGAGCTAACCGCTTGATGAGAGGATCTTATCCCTTTGAAGGAGGACTCTATCCCTTTGAAGGTGGACCTAGTAACTTCCTTCCTATGCAGTATAAGTTAAGGCATTGGGCTGGTTGCTAGAGAGGTTGAAAGCTGAACATTTTTGAGGGTAAATGCTGTTGGAATTGAGACTTCCTAGTTAAGCTTGAGAGGAGAGATTACATACCTTTTGGCTTCTTTGGGAAGAGAGTGAAACTTGTCAAAGTAGAGATTCTTGCCGGACCTTGGGAGGAGCTTGTACATCATCAAGGCACCAATGTTGTAAAGTTCTTCTTTGATTAAAGTTAATACAATCAGATTCATTTTTCTCAATAAATTGTCTTCTATGGTTTATTTCATGAATTCCTTGATCATCATGATAAATATGGTTTATTATATTAGCTATGCAGGTGGTATTTGATGTGTGTGCATGTTTGTGTTTGCAGATTCTCGAAAAGGGAGCTCATTTGGATCAACGAAGCGTGGCTTCCACAAACTAGCATTGGACCTGAGGTAGGCCTAAAACATCTATTAGCCTTTATTTATAAATTGCGTACTTAGAGAAAGATAGAATTTTTTTGGTTTTCTTGTCACTAGATATCCATAGATACTAGGGAGATCGATCTTGTCTGCAAGAACGATTTATCCGCCCGACAAAATGGTGACTCCACTGGGGACTTGAATTTTTGGTTTTTTCCTTTGCTTTTACTTTGACTTGAGAAACTATTTCTCAGTTTCTGGTTTTTGCTTGCTATGTGGGATTGGGTAGGTTTTTAGATTTTGAATTGTTTTTTGTTTTTTCATATTTTTGAGAGTGGACCGCACTTGCTGTTTGTAACACAATGCAAGCATACCCGCACTGTTCCTTTACTACATAGTGCGGTACCGCACCTGGTTATACTAGGGGACTGCGGACCCTGTCAAATTTTTGAAAAAACTAAAATCTTTTCATTCAGTTAAGCTTAGGATTTGTTTATGTGTTTTAGCCTCTGCCCAGATCTGCACGTCCCTTGTCAGAAACTTTTTGTGAGTGAACTCCATTGGCATTTAGGTTTTAGGTGAATTTCTAGAAGTTTTGTATGCCTGGCTTGATTTTCGTTTGGTCTTTGTAGTAACTCAGAGCTTAGAAGCCTTAGAAACCTCAGATCAACCTGGTTTTTGCTGGTCTTCTTATGAGTCTGACCGATTTGTAAAATTTGCCTTTGTTGAGGAATACATCTCGTTTTTCTCTTTGTGAAGCTTCGGAAGAACTTGTTTTGAAAGTTTTGGATTTCATTTTCAAAAAGAAAACAAAAACTGGTTGTTTTTTTTTTATTAATTTGTTATTCTGAACAAGTTAGTCCTTAGTTTGCTGATAACTAAGTAAAACATCCTTGAAAAGAAATTTTGTAAGCTTTTACTTCAATTAGTTTTTTAGAATTTATAGATCTCAAGATTAGATTTTTTAATAGTTTTGAGTGTTTTATAAAAATTAAAAAAAAAAAACTCTTTTGAAAAAGTTTTTTTGTAGTTTTTGATTGTTGAAAAAGAAAAAGGATTTTTTCGTGAGCATAATTAGTAGTGTCGTTTTTTAGTATATTGAGAAAGACAAAAAATTCTTCTTTTCATTTGTTTGTTAAGGAAAGATTTGTTTTTCAGGCATTTGCATTCTCGACTCTTTCTTTAGCTAGAATTTCATTGAAGAAAAAGGATTGTTTATCATCTTAGGTGCATTTTAGTGTTTTGGAGTCGAGTCTTCACACCATAAATTTTCATCTCTGCACCTTTTGGATTAAGAAAAAAACAATAAAAATAATGCTTAAAGTAAAATCTATCTAGCAATATTTTTATTTCTAGGGCTCTTTATCACCAACATATCTTAGGCTAGTATCTTGGATTAGGGAGTAATTAACTCTCCAAGATAGTAAAAACAAACAAGTAGCTGTATTTTGTGGTAGGAGATAAATTCCAATTGTTACATCTATGCTCTGGGAAGCTCCTCTTAAAGGAGTCAAGCACGAGGTCATATCCAAACCAGTGGGGTAATCAATCCTTCCTCATTGGGAATGATAGAAGATATACACGTATTAAAAATGGTAAACCTTGGATTAACCATTGTCGAGGAGCCTGGGGTCACTTATTGGTAAACCTTGGATTATGTTAAGGAGCCTTCAAGGGGATTGAGCTTGCTACTCTACCCTTGCGTGTGTATCAGATCACAGACTGTTCCCCCAGGTTTGTTTCCGTTGGTAACCATAGTGACCATATTCTATAAGATTCTTTCCTAAGGTGACGGTGGAGGGAAGATCCCACTATACCTGGAGCAAACGTCGACTAGACTCACTTGGATTTTCTGGGGGTTTCTCTTCACTCGAGCAGGTTGGCGGGGTAACTGTTCCAACTACCATTTTTGTATTGAATTCTACGATGTTGGATTTCATCACCAACTAGTGTTTTCGGTACGGAAAGTTACTGTTTGTGTGTGGTTTGACCTCCTAGGTTCTTTAGGCGTGTGATTCAAAATTGTTTGGTTCTTTAGAGACTTTAGGTGGTTTTCATTGAGATTTTTCTTTGTTTGCATGTGAAGTAATTAATATTTTTAATCGTGGTTGAATTACCGAGGCAGTCCCGTAGACTTCGGGGCCAACCTCCTGAGTTTTCACCAAGCCAGCTTGAAGGGCTACGAGCCCATGTAACTCCTAGTGATAGTAGAGTTGGGTCACTTGAAGAAGGAGAGTCTTCTTTAGTTGTACATCCTGATTATCAAGTTCAAGCACCAGAGTATATTATTGAACTTGTTTCATTTTCCAAAGTTACTGGTAGTTTTTCTTCTACTAGTGAATTAGCTGAGGAACCTGAAATTTCTGAACCTGAAACTGAACCTACTGCTACTCCATCATCAGGATTTGCCTCTCCAACTTCCAAATGGTCTTGGTTCACCCAGGGTAGAAAGAGTCATTACCCAAAATCTTCCTTCTGGACTTATTGCTATTGAAGAACTTGTTACTCCGGAAGAAGGTATACCTATCCCTGAAAATCAACCAGCTATAGAACTTAGGGAGCGTGAATTGATATTTTACAGTCCACCTAGGAGGGATGCTTGGTATCTTTCATTGACCAATTTTTTGGAAAACACGGGACTAAGTTTTTCACCACCTCGCATTCCTTTTCATTGAACACCTAGGGGCTATTATCCTCCTTTGAATATGTCGAGAAATCATCCATGTTTTCTCAATCTCCAGAAAAATTTTTATATGGCAGTCCTTCTGTTCCCTCTCGGTATCAGTCACTTACTGGTACTTTTTCAGGAGCATCTCCTCAACCTGTTGAACAAGGGTTATTAATTGGTAATAACGGAACTAAGCCATTGAGTCTAGAAGATATTCTTATGATGTCAGGTACTATTCAAAATCTGCAACCTCAAGGTGGCCAGTTACCGTCTGGGGGGCAGCCTCAAGGTCCTCAATTATCACCTGGAGAACAACCTCAAGGACAGCACATACCTTCAGGACAGTACATTCCTCAAGGTCAACCCCAGACTCAGTATGTACCTCAAGGTCAACCCCAGTATCAATATGTACCTCAAGGTCAACCCCAGTATCACTACGTGCCTCAAGGTTATCAACCTCAAGGTCAGTACCCAACCCAAGGTTTCCAACCACCTTCAGGTCAATCATTTGTCCAAGGAACTAGAAATGTACCTTTGAATTATCAACCCTACCCTCAACCTGGTTATGGTCCTTCATATGTTCAACCTTCTATGGGTCCATACCCCGGAATGAACTTAGTTGGGATCCATCTCAATCTCAACAGACCTTGCAACCAAACATGCAGTTGTCATCTCAATCTCGACAACCCTTGGTTTCTGGTTCAACCCAGCAACCTGTCTAGCCTACTATTCGAACTTCTGCACCTTCTGTAGCTTCTCAGCCTGGGCCTAGTTCACCTCGAACTCCGCCTCAAATGATTGCTACAACTGTTGCAACATCTATTCAGTCAACCCCACCTACTTCCGGAGTATCAAAACCTTCGGTTTCTACTATTCCTACATCAATTCCTCAAGTATCTTTACCTCAGTCTGGACCCACAATTCAGACTTCAATTCAAATGCTTGTAGGACAACCTGGTCCAAGTATGGTTGTCACAAGTCAACCTCAATTTACTTATCAATTGTACCAGGAACAATACCAATTCGGTCCTGCTGTGCAGAACCCAGTCTATCAGTATCAACCATACCCTGGATATACTTATCAGCAACCTCAACAACCCTAGTACGGTCTAGTTAATCTTAGTTTTCCGGGAGGATATAATATCCCAAATGAAATTCCAATTCCTAGTTATCTTGGATATCCTCCTCCTGGGGCTGGTCTCATGACCCAGGGTTTTCGAGACCTTTATCGTCAATTATCGTTCATTGCAACTTTGTACTTGCCTGACTTATTGCGCCTTATGAACGATCCGATTAATTATCTTCCATTTTGGCCGCCAATGCCAAATAAGTTGCCTAGTGACATCCCAAAGTTTGAAGGTAAATCAGGAGAGGATCCATCAAACCATGTGATGACTTATCACCTCTGGTGTGCATCTAACTCCATTTCAGATGATTTAATTCATTTACGTATTTTTCAATACACTCTAATTGGTCTTGCGGCCAAGTGGTACATTGAGTTACCGCGAGCCACTTTTTATAACTTTAGTCAGTTATCTACTTCATTTTTAACTCATTTTCAGTTGCCTGTCAGATATGTCAATGGCACAGAATTATTAACTTCATTAAAACAGTCAACTTCCACTTACATTTCAAATCACCTTCATGAATGGAGACGTCGACGGTGTTTATTGAAAGTTTTTATTCCGGATCAAATCTCAGAATGGTTTGTTAAATCATTATTACTGAAAATCACTAAAGATGTAGCTAAGGCAGGAGTTGTTACTGAAGAGCAAGTAATTGCTCAAGCTCACTACCTTGACCTCGTTTATACATAGTCGGGTATGTTACACGAGAAAATCTCCGACCTTCCTAAACAAAATCAAATAACTACAGCTCCTTCAGGGTCTCATGCCGCTGACGGTATGATTGGTACAGTTAATACCAAAAGTAAGAATAAATCTTCCAAGAATTGTTCTCCTACCATAACCTTATCGGATTCCCCAACAGGAGACTCGTCTGTGGAAATTTCTGTCGATATTCATGTTGTAGAGTCGTCTACGGCCAAATCAAAATCCAGTGGTAAAAAGAAAGGGAAGAAGAAAAATAAATTAGATAAAAATTCGAAGGAGAAACCAGAAAAATGGGAATCTACTGATGAGAAACGTAAACCTCATTATCCTTGTCTCGTTTGTGATGAAGAGCATTTTACAAGAGACTGCCCTCATCGCGCTGAGGTTGCTAAAATCGTCAAAGGTTCTCAAATGCCTACTCTTTTGAAGGATCCTTTTCCTAGTTAAGACAGTAAGATGATAGGTTCTTCCTCAAATGCCTTAGAAGAACCCATAATGATGATGCCCCATGTTAGGATTGCAACACGATCACAAGATTATGGAAGTAAAAGTCCTGTTGGTGGTAAGGAAGCAGAATCTTCTAATTCGAACCCATCAACTTCAACTCTTGGTTTCGATCCACTACAGATCGAGAAACTTAACCCAGACTTAGTAATCAAACCGCCCACCAAGGGTATACTTCGAAAGTCAGCTTTCAATCCACATGCTAGAGCTGCTCAGAACTATAACATTATTGAAGATTTGGCTATTTCACCTTCAGCAATGTCGGCTTTGGAGGTGCTGCAATCATGTCCAGCACAACGTAAATTGATATTGTCGGCTATAGGAGCTGTTGATATTCAGGACTCGAACCTTATAATCTTCAATTTAGAAAATAGTACACCTCACTTACCTCATCAAATGGCTTTCCAGATTCCAGCGTTAGTCAAAAACAGACCTTGCTATAGGACTGTAATTGATGAGGGAGCTTCAACGTGTATTATGTCGATCTAGTGTTGGAGATCGCTTGGTTATCCTACACTTAATCAATCCCCGATGATTCTAAAGGCTTTTGATGGCTGTGGGTTCCATCCTTTTGGCATTCTATAGGATTTACGTATAGGGGTTGAAGGAAAAACTGTTAATCTAGATGTGGAAGTGGTTGATGCCCCTCTAGATTACAACCTTCTCTTGGGTCGTAGTTGGTCTTATGCTATGACTGTTGTTGTTTCATTGGTCTTTCGGCTTATAAAGTTTCCTCATAATGGAAAGATCGTAACTATAGACCAGCTAACTTTTTTTTCATCCGACCCAGCCTCTTCTAAAAGTATCCAGCATGTCGGCAAAACAACTATCCCTTATAAGGATGTTGGAGTAGGACTAGTTAAAGGTTCCGGTTTACTAGGAACTTTTTCCTTTCCTCCTCCTAACGTATTGCCTTCTACTGCAACCATTCATATGATTTCATCAGACACAATTGTTTATGATGATCCTTGGATCGTACCTTCCGAATCTGAGATGGATTCATTTGGTGATGCTATGCCTTTGAGTCCATATGAAATTGCGTGTCAGGCCATACAGTCGTTTCCCGATCCTTCTTCAACCGAAATTGACTTAATGAATGTAGTCCATGAAGAATCACTTTCAACATCAAACTCAGATTCAACGACATTTTCTGAACTTGTTCATACAGATGAGCAGATCCGTGAAATCTTGTCTGTTGATGATTTACCATGGGAAGATCTTCATCATAGATCTTCGTTCTTACCTGAGATTGATCATTTTGAAAATGATTTTTCATCTATTTTTACAACTGATTATGTCAAGGAACCTCAGAATCCATTGCAAAATCCTGATTCTGAGTTAAATTTGGGCAATATTTCTTGAATTGTTCCTATTGACATTTCGGTTAAGCCTGGAATTATTGAAAACATTCATATATGTGCCTCTTGTACGGAAGATAAAATTCAAACATATAAGGCCCTATTTCAAGAATTCTGCGACGTGTTTGCCTGGTCATATGAGGAAATGCCAGGAATTGAACTAACAATTGTTGTTCATGAAATCAAAACGTACTCAGATGCTAAACCTGTCTGGAAACGTTTGCATCAAATCCACCCACGAAAAGCTACTGCTATTAAAGCAGAAGTTGAAAATTTACTTAAAGCAGGTTTCGTTTATCCAATTCCCTTAACGGATTGGGTATTGAATATCGTTCCTGTTAACAAAAAGCAAGGAACAATAAGAATATGTATCGATTATAGGGATATTAATCGAGCCTATCCAAAAGACAATTATCTGACTCCCTATATCGATCAAATCATTGATGATTGTGCTGGCAGTGAAATATTCTCCTTCATCGATGGTTTTTCGGGTTACAATCAAATCAACATTCTACCTACTGATCAACCAAAAACGGCTTTCATTTTTCCATGGGGAACATTTGCTTATTGAAAATTACCTTTTGGGCTCAAGAACACCAGTGCAACTTTTCAAAGAGCCATGTCTTACGCGTTTCATGACATCAAGCACATTGTGCAACCCTATCTTGATGATTTACCTGCTCATTCATTACGTAGAGCTGATCATCTCATTCATTTACGAGCAATATTTATGAGGTGTAGGCATTATCGAATTAGGTTGAATCCACAAAAGTGTGTTTTTTGTATAGAAACGGGTCGGTTACTGGGATTTGTTGTTTCGAAAGCTGGCATTCGTGTCGATCCCTTGAAGGTTGAAGCTATTTTCAAATTGCCTCCTCCTTCGACTCTTCACCAACTCCAAAGTTTGCAAGGGAAAGCAAACTTTTTACGTCGATTCATTCATAACTACACCGAGATAACAAAGGGTTTTACCCGGTTGTTGAAATAGAATACTCCATTATTTTGGGATGAGATAGCTGACAAATCTTTTGATGCACTAAAACACGCGTTGACCCATGCACCGTTATTGCATCCTCCCAACTACAAGCAGGACCACTTCTTATATCTCGCCACCTCTCATTCCACCATCGGAATGGTGTTAGTTCAGGAAGATGAATTCGGTAGTGAACATGTGATTTATTACCTTAGTTGCACTTTGAATCCAACTGAGCTAAAACATTCACATGTGGAGAAATTGGCCTTGGCAGCTGTTCAAGCTGTCCAACGATTTCGTCATTACATTTTACTACGCAAAACTACCGTAATTTATGATTGCAACCCTATGATCTATATTTTGACCAAACAATTGCTAGGGGGCAAGTATTCCAAATGGATTGCTATCCTGCAGGAATTTAACTTGGAGTTTGAAAAATCTAAGTCAAAGAAATCTTTAGTTTTTGTGGAGTTGATGTGTGACTTCCCGCGTGCTGATACTGAAACCATGGCGGAAGAGCCCATTGCAAATGAATCCTTGTTTCTAATCAGCACTCCTGATCCATGGTATGGAGATATCATAGTTTATCTCCAAACCCAATCCTTTCGGCCTAAAATTTCAAGATCTCAGTGTCGGAAAATACGATTCCAATCCCAACGATTAAAAATTATTGGAGATACACTTTATTGTCATGGGGAGGACTCTGTTTTCTGATGTTCTTTAACTCACGAGGAAGCTGAAAGGGTTCTAAATGACTGTCACTCTAGAGCGTGTGGCAGTCATATGTCTGGGTTTGCCACAGCCCAAAAGATATTGTGTGCTGGCTATTTTTGGCTGTCTTTATTTAAAGACTGTATTAACACGGTCCGAAAATGCCACAACTGCCAAATTTTTGATCGAAAGATGCACGCTCCACCTGCTCCTCTCCACCCTATAATTGTAGTTGGTCCTTTTGCGAAATGGGGTACCGATTTTATTACACGTAACCCTCACTCGGCCAGGGGGCATGCGTATATCATCCATGCAGTAGATTATTTTACCAAGTGGGCCGAGGCGATGCCTACATTTTCGGCAGATGGCAAAACTGCTGTGATTTTCATTTTCAATCATACAATTACTAGGTTCAGTGTTCCACAAGTGATTATCACTGATCATGGGCGTCATTTTCGAAACATTATGATGATTGAACTAACAGACCAACTTGGCCTGCATCACGATAGTTCAACTCCATATTATCCATAGGCTAATGGTCTGGTTGAAGCCATCAACAAAGTTATAGTCATTATGATCCGAAGAATCATTGGGATTCATAGGTCGAATTGGCATAACATGTTATTTTCAGCGGTTTGGGCGTATTGAACCTCAGTAAAAACATCAACCGGTTTCACTCCTTTCCAACTAGTTTACGGTTTGGAAGCTATGTTACCCATTGAATGCGAAATCCCATCATTGCAAATGGCCATAGAATTATTTCCAGCCACTTCCGAAGAGGAGAAACATTTGTTTTACTTGGCTCAACTAGATGAGAATCGACGTGATGCTGCACTAGCAATCGAAACTCATGTCAAACGTATTAAAGGTCAATACGATCGAAATGTTACACCTCATAATTTTCCGGAAGGAGACCTAGTCTTACTGTACGATCAAGCAAAAGATAAGTTGGGCGCTGGAAAATTCGTACCCATGTGGCATGGTCCTTATGTTGTTAAGAAAAAGCTAGCAAAAGGGGCCTATGAATTGGTAGACTTTGATGGAGTCTCTTTAGGTAAACCCAGAAATGGTCTTTACCTGAAGAGATATTATGCTTAAAGCTGGGTGTGGAGATTTTAGTTAGGTTAGTTTTCTTTCTAGCTAGTGTGTTTTAGATTAAGAAAGTGTGCTTAGTTTAGAGAGTGTTTTCCGTCATTATTCCTGCTTATCTTGATTTTACTCTTGCTATTGCAGATGTCAACGTCTCTCCAAACATACATTGGTTTTGCTTATGGTGCTTGTTGTAATACACAGAACATTTCTTCCGCATCTTGAGTTATCTATTCACCCTTTGATGAGTTGGCATCTATGCATGGGGTAAGCCTCAGTCAAACAACAAACAACATTGCAGAGTATAGTGCAGTGATTGAGTTATTATCTGAATCGATTTCATTTAGGATTTGGAGTTTGATTGTGAGGTTAGATTCTAAACTCGTTGTGTTACATCTTAATAGAGTGTATGCCATTAGAAATCCAATGTTTTTGAGATTATTTTTTAGAGTTCGTCTCTTGGAACGTGAATTTGACTATATTGAGTATCAGCATATTCCAAGATATTTAAATACATTAGCAGATGCAATTGCTTCTCGAATGTTAAGTAGACATTTGCAATAATCAAACAAGTAAATTTAAAAACATTCCATAACATGTTTTACAAGATAGCCGGTAATAGTGATATAACATAGCATAGAAGTGTGTCAAATATACATCGTCTTAAATCATAGGTTGAAAAACACCTTATGATTGGCAAAAATGATAGTACAAAAATAAAAAATGTCATATGAGTCTACAATAGGCGATCATCCTATCACTGGTGATGATCACAATAAGAAACCACTGTACGGGCCACCCTACAAAGGAACCTCCTGAAAGATCCTGGGACCCCAATCACATAGTGTTATAGCCGAAGATGAATGTCATCTATGCTAGTCTCTGGAATGTCTGCTGTCAAACGCTCTAGATGGTTTTCCAATTCGGCTAGGGTCTCTATCGATTCGTCCCGTAGGGCTAGTGCTGCTACAGTTGGTTGTTTCCTCTCATAGGGTCGGAGAGTGGCTGGTTTCCATGGACCTACATCTACATTTGAAACTTTTTACTATCAATTTTGGGACGATTAAAAAAAAAAAATTAAATTAGAAAATGTTGAAAATGATTTTACTTGAGTCATCTCGTTGCTCTCCTGGTGGAAGAACCATGTCTGGGTCACCACGATAATCCATCCCAGCATAAGGAAAATCCTGAATAGCAAAAACTTGGTTCTCCAACCAATGAAAATACTCAGGAGGAAATCGAACAACCTATGAACCCTCCTCAGGATGACGGGCCATAACTGCAACCCAATGCATCAGTTTGGGTTCTCGGGGAAGTCCAGCTTCAATGGAAAGATGATGTGGTACCAACATTGGGACCCTCTCTAGACCAAAGCTCACAACTGAGAAACCATATCCAAAGTTTTTCAGCTGTCCATTCTTTGCTCTAGTCAGTTGGCCTTCTACATTAGCCAACACAGCTTCGCACCAGTTGAAGATGGTGCCTCGAAAGTTGTCTACTGCCATTCGTATTTGGGATCCAGTGGCCATATTTAGTGTTGCGCTTCCGCAGAGTCTGGTGACAGTAAATGCAATCACTTTGAGTTCAGGACGGGAAATGGTTTTGATATCGATCCCTTTGTGCTTGGTTTGGTCATTACAAAACTCTAGCCAGAGGCTATCGACAGACTAGCCACCTAGCCTAGTCCCGAATAGAGTCAATTGTTCACCTCTCTTAGGCAAACCAATCAAAAATTAAATGTCTTCCAGCTCCATTTCGAGCTGGTGGCCACCAATAATGAAACACTGGTCCTGCACATTCCACCTGTCCACCAGCCACAGCAAAAAGTCTACTTGGGCCCTCATGCCAGGTATGGCCCAGAATTTACATAGCCCGCATGCCCTCAATGCATCTATTGAGGGTTGATGATTTAGTGCGGCAACATCCACATCTTCGTTCTCCCGTTCCTGCCAGCTAAGCATAATGTATACCCTACATTCAAAGAAAAGGCAGATTAGAACATCTTAAATTAAAGTTTTTGGGCAAAATTTGAAGAATTTGGAATTTTAGAACATATGTTGTGGGGACCGCACCCTCTAAGTTAGAGACAATGCATAGGTCCGCACTCTTCCTAAATAGCAGGTATGAGCCCCTGACTTTTTTCTACATGCGAAAAAGTCGGGGTCCGCAGGTTTCGCATGCTGTGCCTGTGGACCCCCGCGAGTGGAACTTTAAACAAATTTCTTCCTTAAAAATAAAAATAAAAACCTAGAAATAAATTTCAAATGGTTTAAATGCAAGAGTAAGGTGATGTGGATTACTTGGAGGTGACGGTACTCAATTCCAACGGACGGATTTTCCGCAATCTTCACGGGAAGTTTCTTACCCAAAAGCTCTCTTTCTCACTCTAAAGTCAAACGGTAAAAATGAATTTAAAAAAGCCCTTTTTATAACAGTTTTTGAATAAATGAATTTTTAATTTGTTTATTTTTCACTTTAAAGAGGTGACTTTTGAAGCATTTTTATTTATTTTAAACAGGTATGAGTAACGTTTGAGTTTTTGTATAGGACAACGGATTTTTCAGGAAAAATTGATCATTTTCGACAAAAAACATTAGAGTCACCTTTAAGCTCTTTTCTGACTCTTAAAATATGAAAAGATTGCTGAGTTTTTCTTTTTAAGCTCGTTAAAACAGAATTAAAAATACGGTCTACTTACAGCTCTTTTCTGACCGTAAAAACATGAAAATATTGCTGGATTTTTGTCATTTCAAATTCGATATTGGTTATAAAACGACGTGTCATTGATTACTTTTTTACTTTTTCGGATCAGAGACACTAATTATGAAAAGTACTCCTTGATCGTAATGGTCAAGCGGTTCTCTCAAGTATTATTTTATACTTTTTCGGGCTTGGGAGACACAAATTTACGAAAAGGGACAACCATGGAGTTCTCTTAAGTTTTTCTTCTGAGTCCCTAAAATTGAAAAATGTCGAGTTTCTCCTATACTGAACTCGTTAAAATTTAACAGTAAAGGACCTATTCAATTACAAACAGGAACGGACCACTCTTTCTTATAGTTCGAATTTAAACTAAGTTGGACTCATCCGAAGGATGAGCTTATAATCAAGAAAATGTTATCCTCCTCAAGCTTGTCAAAAATAAACAGGTACTTGCCAGTAATGGTGGGGGAAAAGGGAGAAAAATGAACCTGTTTGTCATACTTTGTGTCTCAGAAAAACAGTTAACCACTCTTGAACACGACACTTTTTGTTCACCTGGGTTGGGAAATCCTTTGCCTAACAGTTAATCAAACCATATTGAAAGTCTTCAGCCGGTTTCTGGGTATTAGCTTTGGGTCAATTGTCACCAAACCATCTGTAGTGTCGTTATGTGTTCAAGAGGTCAGTGCAAATAAACCATTCGTCTGCAAAATATCTGTCATCCATCTTGACCATCCCTGAGTCAGTCCTTGCAACTATATTTCTTCAAACTTGATCTATGATTTCGTGTTGTGGGCTTGCCTACGACAGATCACTTTCTATCGACTCCAGCTCATTATCTAGAAAGATGATCTAGAAATCGTCAGTGCCTTGGGATCTACATGCCTCAATGGCAGGTTTCTCACCTTCGATGATAGGTTGCATCATTGACCTTTGATCAAAGGATTCCGTGACATGTTCGACATCAACACATCTATTCACATTTCATGGATTTTACTGAGTACTTTGAGAGCCATTGACATTAATGGTGGTTTCTCTCACACTTGTTAACAGTTTACATCATTGACTAGTAATCAAGTGGTTTCTACCATGTTTGAATTCGACACATTCATTCACATGGATAGAATCGTACTATTTCAGGAAGTAGAAATCAAGACCCTGGATCTTGTTTCCACCATCGAGGCTGCGAGGAATTTTGTATTCATTATAAAGTGGACTATTCATAAATAGATGGCTGCATCCATACTGTGTCTAGATGTGTCTATACTTGTGATGTATTTCAAGATCAGTCCTATATCAGAGCAGTTAGTTAGTTTTCTTGTCAGTTTTGATTTGAGTATGGGAATCCCTACCTCAGCGATGATATGATCTCATATATATATTTTGTATTGAATTTTTTTACATGTTCCAACCAGGCTCTCCACAAGATGATCCTTGAAATGATAAAGTACTTCACTCTTCTTATATGATAAACGAAATCCTCATCTACTACAGACTTCGCACTTTAGGGAGCAATCTGTTACACAAAATATTGTCACCATGACTTTCTGTAATCAGTGTGAGTCTATCATCACTCATATTGTCCTCCTTTGCAAGTCTCAAACCTCAGCTCTTCATGTCAAGCTTTAAAAATGAGAGAAAGTCTTTGAAAATCTATAAAACCCTGGTTCCACACTTTCTCTTACCATTACTTGCGGTCCCGCACCCCTTGGTCATGTTACCTGCGGACCTGCCCGCTCTATCTCTAAAGGAGTGGGTGCGGACCCCTGTGAAAGTCAAAAAGGCGCAAGTGTATTCTTAAAAACTCACTTTGGGTTAATGCTGGATGCTTCTAGAAGGAATCTTGATGTGGTTGGTTCGCTCCTAGGTGGTTCATGCATCCCATAACTAAAGGAGCTAACCCCGTGATGAGAGGAGCTTATCCCTTTGAAGGAGGACTCTATCCCTTTGAAGGTGGACCTAGTAACTTCCTTCCTCTGCACTATAAATTAAGGCATTGGGCTGGTTGCTAGAGAGGTTGAAAGATGAACATTCTTTAGGGTAAATGTTGTTGGAATTGAAACTTCCTAGTTAAGCTTGAGAGGAGAGATTACATACCTTTTGGCTTCTTTGGGAAGAGAGTGAAACTTGTCAAAGTAGAGGAGATTCTTGCTGGACCCTAGGAGGAGCTTGTACAACATCAAGGCACCAAGGTTGTAAAGTTCTTCTTTGATTAGATTTAATACAATCAGATTCATTTTTCTCAATAAATTGTCTTCTATGGTTTATTTCATGAATTCCTTGATCATCATGATAAATATGGTTTATTATATTGGATATGCAGGTGGTATTTGATGTGTGTGCCTGTTTGTGTTTGCAGATTCTCGAAAAGGGAGCTCATTTGGATCAACGGAGCGTGGCTTCCACAAACTAGCACTGGACCTGAGGTAGGCCTAAAACATCTATTAACCTTTATTTATAAATTGTGTATTTAGAGAAAGATAGAATATGTTTGTTTTGCTTGTCGCTAGATATCCATAGATATTAGGGAGATCGGTATTTTCCGCAAGAATGATTTATCCGCCCGACACACCCATAAATCCTGATTTCGGTATGGTTTTGGTATAAATACCAATCCCCAACTTTTTATTGCTTGGACAAATGGAGAATCCTCTTAATGTCTGCACTGATTCTGGGAGGGGGACTTCCTATCAACATTGTAGTCACTGGATGTATAAAATGGTCAATAAAATCTGTATATGAATAGGAAGAATCATGAGACCTATGGAAAAGAGAAGTCTAGAAAATGACAAATCTAGGATTCCCTCTAGTGTCAAATTTTTGTACAGAGAAAGGAAACCTATCACTCTGGTAGTAAAGAAATAAGTGATACAAGATTGATGAGTATTTGAAGACTCTCTCATTTTCCAGTTTCATCAACTGATCATGCATTTTGTCAGCAATGAACTTGGCATAATCAAATTTGACTGCAGGAGGTTGATCAGGGGTAAAAATAGACATGTAGGTGAAGGTCATCTCATCAACATATTCATTGGTGGAAAAACCTAAAATGCATGCTATCATTGTGACAATATCTTTGCTCAAATATAAAAGATGATGGGCATGTAAGGAGGGGGGTCTTTTGGCATATTTCCTTCTTTAATGAAAGTCTGGAAACTTTGGGAACTTCTGGAACTGGACAGCTTTGCATATCTTTCAAGTAAATCAGAAATGGAAAGGGGAATGAGGTCTTGACTCAGCTACAACTATAACATCTCATTTATGGACTCGACTGTAATGGTGAATAGGATTTTTTGGTCTAGAGACATCACAACTCTCATAATAGGGTCATAGTTGGCATGGCAATAGCGAATAATATCTGGGAAGATGTGGACACTAGGGAATTGATACTTGGGTAGGTTTGATTCCCAAACACCTATCTTATCTGCATGGTTTAAGTAATTATCTATGTATCTGCAATGCAATTTCAAAGGGGTTTCATCAAAGGTGAGGCCCTTCGTTTGAAATAATCTGTCAGCTAGGGGAAGATGATTTAAGTCTCTGTGGGGTGTGGTAACTTGCCTAATATCCAAGGAAACTGGAGCATCCATCCTTGGTTCTTTTGGATTCAAGGACGAGGGTAGGGAATTCCAGGGATTTCGTGAAGAATTGTGTCATTTCAGGGAGTTTCTACAATGTCGAACAACTTACTATCACTAAATTACTTGATTTTCACAGAAATTTAGTCCAGGCTGAATACAAAAATAGGGTTTCTTAGTAAAATGGGTAGATACCTGGTTATGGTCGGATAAAGGGACTAATGGCTTTGGTGCACTGTTTGCATGAAGAGCACAGGTTTGCAATGGAAATCTGGAGTTCAACGGCTTCTGAAGGTTCACAGTTGGAAGCAGGGTGGCGGCTCGAATGTACTCTGAATGTGCATGGAGAACAAAAGGTTCTTTTCTTGGTAAAACAAAATAATGAGTATTTTTGTTTTTATTTGGCAAAGTCAATGTTTTGGAAGGTATAATGAAAATGACGGTTGGCATGGGTAACGGATGGGACATTTTTCATTTAGCGAAGGTGGTACGCGGGGGGGTAAGCGGACTCTATCACACCACTTATGAGTGTGTAGTGGTATTGGGAGAGGTCCACCTAATGCCATTCATTGGGTGACATGTAGCGACAGGGTGAATAGTGAAACTACTCAAATCGGGTGGGTAAAGTTCAGCATCAGAGGTCGCCCGATATGAGCATCAGCCATTAGATCTAAAGGTGTTAGATCATATGGTGGTCAGGGAAGGGACTTTATCGAGATTTAATGGAGGGGACCGAAGGGTAGTAACTATGGATTAGGGAGATTAATGACGTCGAGGGAGATGTGATTGGATGGGGGTTCTTAATTAATCACAGGTTGATTAATTAATTCCTTTTTAATGCTGTGGCATGTTATAGGTCTTGATTGATCATAGATAGATTAACTAATCTATCGATTAGTCAATCTATCCATTTATTCCATTTTAGGGTTTATATTTCAAACGAGGGTGGGATATTAGAATAAGGGATTTTAATAATATATAGGGGATGGGGTGTATTTTGTGGGAGCTAACTATAATAAATTATGTTAATATGAAATAGAAATGGAAATGAGAATATGCAAAGTAAAATGTTTCGAAATATATTATATTTCCGCATTTAAACATTTATAACTTAGGCTTAGATGCATTTTGTGGGTTTTTGTGGGAAGAAGGGGGTTTTATATAAGGTTAGTTACTTTCCCTAGGCAATAACGATTTCACCTTAGGGAAAGGGATTTTTTAGATGAAATGGATGAATCATGGAGGAGTGAATGTTGATAAGTTAGCACTTGGAACCTGTAAATCATTGGGCTAAGGGTCCGGTCCCTCCAAAAGTCAGAGAAATGCTCTGAGCCCCTTTGATTTAAGGTTTTGGGTGCTTTGAATGTTATTTGTGGGAAATTAGCGACATTAGGGTAAAAGAGAATGAGGAAATTAATAACTTGACTTTGTAAATGTCTCTGTTATCCATAATTTTAAAGTAATATGATGATGAAAGTAAATGATATGAGCTTCAACTAATCATCCATCATACACCATTCTACAACCATTCATCTACTTACCCTCCTACACATCCTACCATTTTTTCTACTCTTTATTAGGGTGCACTTAAACTGCCAAACCCTTATGAAACATTTTTCTTTTCTTTTACAATGGAAATCTATCTAAGTCTATCCTTATTACATCTAAGGGCTCAGATTAAATTGTTGAGCTCCTTTATTTACTCTACCTATCTACTGATCTGCCAAGGTTAAACAGTTTGGTTAGATTTTATTCTCTATCTATAGAAATAAAAATTTAAAACATGAAATAGTCAAGTTTAAACTATTTGACTACCATGGATTGTGGCATAAATAACAAATTGCACACAATCATTATTATAAAAATAAAATAGCAGTGACATTTTTACTTACACACTTTCATGGTCTTTTTTCTTTGGGGTTCATACTTTTCATCTTTCTTGACCTTTTCTTTATTTATTCTTTGTCATTTGATTTTTCTTTTAGAACATACCCTCTTTAAATTTTTAAATTTTATTTTTTTATTTTTTACAAATATGGAAAACATTTGCAGAGGAAAAGGTATGTACATATTTCAGAGATAAACTAAGTCAATCATAAATTATGACACCTATTGGTGTAGGAACATAACAGAGTGCAATGGTGAATTATATTTGTTATATGAGCAACATAACTCTAGTCAACTAGTGAGAAGGAATCTTTGGGGACTATTTGAGATTCTCTAGGGTCCAGATTTCAACGGTGTCAGAAAGGGGATGAGTTTATAGTCATTTGACATGATTTTGCGTTAGAAATTCAAAGGTGCAGTCCATTTCTTTAGCAGAAGTGTGCATTTTCAGGCCATCCCCGGAAATGGAGGTATAAGGTGCCTTTTGTACATGCATGTAATTTTATTTTTGCTAAAGATTTTGAAAGTGACCTCCCCACTTTGAGCAGACCCTAAAGATGTAGCCCAAACTAGGTGAACTCCGTTATCAATCTATTGTGATTTGATTCTCATGATTGCCTTTCGTTTTTTATTATGTTATGTGTGAATTTTATTATTGCATGTTCTTTTATATGCGATTTTGAATGCATTAATGAGTAAAAAGATCTGGAGCAAGTTTGGTATCAGAGTGGGTTTTCTGTGGATGTGAATTGCAAGTGTATGATAACTAGGAGAAAGCTCCAAAGAGGTAAAGGAAAACTTAAGTCCTTTAATCAAGAAGCAGGGATTGCAACACAAAGAGGGAAAATGGCAGATGAAAATGATTGGATAGAGGAAGAATGAAATTATCACAAGGCCTTCTACACCATGGCAAAAAAAGTGGAAAAATTGTTTACAAAATATGAAAAGACAATGAAGCAAGAAAAGAAAGAACTGAATGATCATGCCTCGGTAAATCATGAGGGTGGAGGAGAAAAGCCCCCTCCCTCTGCATCCTCCAATGAAAGTTCTTCTTCTTCCTCTTCTCATCAATTTAACAGGAATCATAGGAATGCATCTAAAAATCCAATTTTTAAGTTTGATTTCAAGTTTGATTTTCCTTTGTTTAGTAGGGAATCTAATGCATAAAAGCTAGATAACTTGATCAGACAAGTTGAAGTGTATTATCGCATACAACAAATCAAAGAGGATGAAGCCAAAATCCAGCAAGCATCCCTTCAACTAAGTGACATGCCTCTCATATGGTGGGAAGGAAAACTGAAAAAAGGTGGTAAGAGTAGTTGTAAACTTCTTTCATATTGGTATGAGTTCGTTTTTACTTTAAGAGTAAAATTTTACCCATTGGGATACAGACAAAAAGCCATGATGGAATGGAAACATTTGAAACAAGGTAAAAGTAAAAATGTTCAGAATTTCACAAAGGAGTTTAGGAAACAAGCATTAGCATTGAATGTTCAACTAGACACTTCTGAGGCATTGATGAAATATATTGACTCTTTGCATAGTTGTTTGTGTCATTCATTATTATTATTTGAACCTAAGACCCTTGATGAAGATAGTGTGAAGGTTGTATATATTGAAAGTAGGGGGAAGCATGAGCAAGAAGACCACCTAAAGAGGACATCAACAACTAGGAGAATGGAAGAAAATACCTCTTGTAAAAATTGTGAGAAAGAAGGGTATGATGAGGAACATTGTTGGAAATTTCATCTAGAATTGAGGCCAAAGAGGAATTACAAAAATGAGAAGAAGAAGAAAATTTCAACTGTGCAACAAGACTAAGAATCTAAATCATAGGATGATAAGAAGATCAAAGTTGTAGGATTTGCAGTTGTGGCCCAATTGATCTCGGTCAAACTCAGGTGATGAAATGAATATTGTATTTCTTGGGATTGCAGAATATGGAACTGTTGACTTGGGTTCTGATTTGTGCGATGAGATAAATATTTCAACAGATGTTGTGCCAAAAATGAGGAGGATACCAAATACTACATGTCTCCAAGAACTTGAAGAGATCAACCAAATAATTCCAGAAGAGGATTTTGAAATAAAGAGACTACTAAAAAAGGAAGAGGAAGAGAAACAAAGGTTGCACTGTCAGTTACAAGCCAAGGAGGAGGCCTTGGAAAAGTTGCATAATAACAAGCTTGAGGTGAGAAGTGATTCTTCAATTTCATGTTCTTTTTATGAAGATGATTTTGTTGATTTTGAGAAACATACTATAGGAATTGGATCAAAATTAATGAAGAAAATGGGGTATCAAGGAAAGGGCCTCAACATTAATGGCCAAGGCATTTTCCATCCCATCAGAGAGAACTTCATCACATTCCAATGATAGCAAGGATTCCATGGGAACTTGTTAGGGGAGCACAAGGAATAAGCGTTCCAAGACGATCCAAAAAGTTTGGAGGTGAAATAATCATTTTAGTTGCTGCACATATAGTGCATCAACTATTCTAATTACGACTACCTGGTTGAAATTTTAATTTGTGGAAATATATCCATATAATTGCCCCAAAAATGCATCAGAAATAACACTTCATTTAATTAATATCAGATACTAAAATATGCTTACAAACATAATGGAAATAAAACTAGCTCAGGCGATGGTAGGTTATCAGTGAGAAGAGATGTGGTGGCTACATGCCTATGAATTATGTTACAATGAGGCTTAAAGGCCTATTTATTATTGAGAAATAAATGGGCCCCATTTGGGTAACTTGGTACATCAACATCCCAGGGTTGTAACTTTGGCATATGATCTTTGTTTGACGTGCACAATACCTCATTAGAAAGCTCTATCTGAGGAATACAAATTTTGGCTACAAAAATGGTGCAAATACTCATGTTTGCATGTTTTCCAATAAAAATTCATTTAGGGCCTCAAAGCAACTCCGGAAGTTCGGAACCCAAGAAAATGCCAAAAATAGTAAACTATGCTACAATTAAGGAAACTGAAAACTTGAAAGAAACAATGGTGGGGGTCCAAGTGGAATAGGGGGTGGCCACCTATATCCATCTTGATCATTCCTCCCCCCTTAGGAAGTAATGGTCCCCATTGCGTTGAGTGCCTCCATGAGATAGGGAAACTTCTGTTGAACTTGGTCCCTGGTGGGACACTTGCCTTAGTGCAGGAGTTGGCTAGCTTTGATAACCTGATACACTTGGATCTTCTATTGGTGAGTATTCTTGATCTGTGTGTCCATGATTTGATCAGTTTTGGTCTGTTCCATGCAGTTTGGGTTTAACTCTGTTGGTGTGATCTATTCTGCAATGTCAAATGTGTCTAATAATGGTGGAAAGTATGGCTGAAAGCAATCCACATTGAATACTGGGTGTAGGCCGAGGAACTGTGAAACGTTGACCTTGAAATAATTATCCCCTATAGCCTTGGTGATGGTTTACAACCCATATCGGAGTGGTCGAAGCTTACAGTTGGGCCTAATGAGGTGCTCCTTCTACAAATGTATCCAAACTTATTGCCCACCTAGAACTTGTGTGGCACCTGATATTGATCATGTCATTGCTTGAACTTTCATTGGATTTGTCCAATATGTCATGGACCTACTAGAGGATGTGTTGGATGCACTCAATGAAGATGTTAGCCTTGTTAACTTTGGATTAGACATGGGTTGAAGCTGCTTGAGTAGCTGCAGATGGTATGACCACATTGATGGGACATAATGGATGGAATCCAAACCCCACCTAAAAGGAGTTGTGGCTAGGTGAGCTATGGAGAGATCTATTGTAGCTATGCTGGACATAAGGGAGGATTTCATCCCATGTGCGTGGATGTTTTGAGTTGTACATGCACAATATGTGTATGATCATCCTGTTGACAACCAGTGTTTGGCTATCAGTTTGGGGGTGGAAAGACATGGATTTAGTGAGCCTGGTATCCAGCATCGACTAGAGACTTGACCAAAATGTACTTAGGAACCTATTATCCCGATTTGAGATAATTTATTTTTGGATCCTAAAGTACAACCACACTTTATCAAAGTAGAGCTTAGCAATAGCCTCTGTTGTGATACTCTTATTCGAGGCCACCATAATGGCCATCTTAGATAATCTGTCGATGACCATGAAATTGCAGTCGTTGTAATTCCTAGTGGAAGGAAGGCCCAAATGTAATCCATGGAGATGAATTCCCAAGTTCGACGAGGAGTAGGAAGAGGAGTATATCGACCTTTCGTATTGATTATTGGATTGGAAATGACACAAACAGTGCAGGATCAAATGTACTTCCCAACATCCTGATGGACGTTCAGCCAATAAAAATACTTTTGTAGTACTGTGACTATTTTCTCTACTCCAAAATGTCTAGTGACCTGACTTTAGTGTGCCTCCCAAATAATCTTGTCATGCTCTCTTGAAGGAATAAAAATGTGTCCAAGGTGGCATAATAGTGCATCTTGGAGGGGAAAATTTTGAACTTTCTTACCTTCCAAGAATTTCTAGCATGTGCTACCGAATTCTAGATCGCTCTTGGAAAGATGCGACCACCTCAAAGTCTCGTGCCCACAGGGGTCAAGCACAATGATCATCGCCATGACTGGTGGCTGGCTAAGGAAATTTGTAACATTATTGGTGCTACCCTTCTTGTACTTAATTTTCAAATGGAACTGTTGCAGGTCTGTCGACCCTTTCTGATGGCAATCATTGTACAACTTCCCTTATGTCTGTATGAACTGCAGGGGTCGGTGGTCTATATGGATGATCGTTTCCTTCCTTAGAATGTAATTCTTCCATTGAGGATAGGCCTACATAATAAAATACATTTATTTATCATAGGTGGGATACTTTTGGACTGTGTCTGAAGTGTCCAACTATGGTAAGCCACTGGATACCCCTTCTGAGTAAGAAGTGCACCAATAGCATAGCCAAAGGCATTTGTCTCAATCTCAAGTGTTTGATGTAGGTCTCGTAATGTAAGCATTGGTGTAGAGTAGAGGCGATGCTTCAACTCAACAAGCTACTTCTTTTGGGTTTCAAACCAAAAGAACTTTTATTTTTCTTCGCCCTTGGTGACTTGACATAAAGGCTAAGTGATATGAGAGAACCTAAACACGAACCTGTGGTAGAAATTGACAAGACCCATAAAGCATTAGAGCTCCGTTAGAGTGGTTGGGGCTGGCTAATCCTAAATTACTTGTATCTTGGTTGGGTCCACATGCACACTTTTTTCATCAATGAAGTACCCCAGATATTGAACCTTGATAATTCCAAAAGTGCATTTCCAAATTGGCACACAAATTTTGTTGTTGCAAGATTTGGAAGACCTGTCAAATGTGATGTGTTATAGACATATTTGGGCACTACAACTCCAATCACATATGTACCTAAACCAAGGGCTTCTAAGTCCCTAAAAGTGTTGTTTCATACCCTAAAGGAGTAAGGTCAGCTGATTACATCATCTCCTAGAAGTTTTCCATGAAAAACCACTCAGAACTAGTCAAAGCAGGACCATACAGACTGCCCAGTGCAAAGGGTGTGATGCATCTCACCTACCACATGCAAAAAGTGTGATGCATACTGGAAAGCCCTTCTGTAGGGTGCGATGAGAGAGAGTAGACAAATGGCACAAGCAGTTTTCTAGGTGGAGACCCTGAGAATCTTCTAGAAGCTGCTCATTTGACACTTGCCTCCCTCAATTCACCCAAGGATGAGTAAGAGATCATGAAATCTCCATGTGGAACCAAGAACTATCAAAGATATGACACTAATAAAAATCCCAGAAGCTAAATCACCCCACTGCAAATATCTATAAATGGATCCCTCATCTCAGATATCCAAAGGTTGGAATTAGGTAATTTGCAAAGAAGTGTTGTTAGTTTCTCTTTGAAGACATTGTTGGGTGATCTTGCTTTGTATGAGGTGAAGAGGGTTTTCAAGCTAGGAGGATGCGTTGGGTCAGACCAAGTGATTGTAATCCTCTCTTTTACAACTTTTACTAATAAATCTATTTGATTTTTCCTCCATATTCTTGTGTATCTCTAAATATTGTGTTGATATATGCATTTGTATGGTCAATATATATCTGATCCTATATTGTTTACAATGATAGATCTCTATGCTTTGATGGTATTGTACTGCTGTGAATCTACAGGTGCTCTTTGAAGCAAGACAAATAAGAAAGTAGTGGCGAGATTCTGTCAAAGGAGAAAGGAAACAAGCAAGGAGCCAAGTGGAAGACTAAGGTTGGTACTCTCTACTTCTTTCTCATCTCTCTCTCGTAAAGGAAAAACAAGTGACTTTAATATGTTTTTTTCTAAGATAGCTACCCATCTTAGTGGGACTAGCAGCTCTAAATAGACACTAGATTTCATGATAAAAAAATGGTGACTCTGTTAGGGAGTGATTAGTTTGATTGCTTGTATCTATTTGTTTGATTCATAAACCACAGATGGAGCCTAAAGTTAAGCCAGCTAGCCTTCAAACTGCATTTTCTATGAAAGTGCAAAGTAGATCAATTCCGCTTTAGTCAATCTCTGGGTTTGTTTATGAACTGAACAATTGACTTGCAAACATCCTAAGTGCCCTAGAGGTAGCTTGAGTAACCTCATTAGATCAACCCCTGTACTTTGTAGTTACTGACTATCATTTGCTCAGCCTAAATCCTTGAACTAAGCTGCAAACTGTGACCAAAAACCAAGTTAAAGTCTCCTCCTTGGACCATCACACCTTCTCTTCTTAGCAATCTGGATGCATCCCACCTCCCATGTACAGTAGGTGGGATGCATCCATTTTTCCCTATGTTATAGGTGCGATGGTCAGACAAGACTAGTTCTGCCTCTAGATTTTGGTTTTTCTTCACTCTCTTCAGCTTTATTCAGGAGTTTTGTTATTTGTGATCATTAGACCACTTTTGAAACCCCCTTTATTTGCATCATCCAACCTCCATTGTGCAAATATTTGTGAATGTTTTTATGTATTTTTCTCCATTCACAGTTCTCATTTACAAAATGGTAGCTTAATCGAACTGTCGTCTTTAGATTTGAAAGTGTCGCAAGTGTCGTTTTCAGTCAAGGAAAAGAATCCTTCTCTTTTTGATAGTCGATTACACTGTTACTCTTGTATTTGATCTGAATTAATATTACTTCAAGTGTCGAAAGTATTTTTCAACTCAAAATTGCAAAGAGTCGTCTTGTCTCCGTTTTGTTTTTTTTTTGAAAAGAAAATCGTTAGTATTGTCGCTTTGAAAGAAGATATAGTTTAGATTTGTGCTTAACATTATTTTTTTCATTCACACATTAAGAAAGAGGAAAACAAATACATGCATGTGCATTAGCATTAGACTGCTTGTTGATTTTGATTTAGGACAGTGCATCTAGTGTGTGCTCTCTGCTCTATGTTGAAAGGATTTTGTTTCTCTTTCCTTAGTAGCTAGGATTTTCATTGCAGAAAGAAGATTAAACAATTGTTTATCATCTTAGTTTGCATTTTAGGAATTGTATGTATACATCATGTGGTGAACCTTAAAGGAAAACTTCTTAAGAAAGATCAACTATAAAATAAATTCAATGAACATAAAAACACGTTGGAACCTAACATACAACATCTAGAAGTCTAGGCTAGAGACGTATTCTAGTGTCGTAAAGCCTGGTAACTGTTGCTTTCATCGTAGGTTGGGTGATTCCTCCTCTTTGAGATGAAAAGTGCCAGTACGGACTTGTGCTCCCATGTACCATCAAGTATATATTGGGAGACCACAATAGGCTATATCCTTTATCCTTAGGAATCCATGTCTACCACCCTATCAATCACAATGCACTAAACACAGCATTCAGGAGGATTGACTGCCGTACCATAAAAAGTATTTTGCAGTTTTGCGATTGGTTTGGTAATCCCTCTATCTAGATTTCCAGAGTAGTCTCTTTGGTTCCTTTTTAGACTCCTTAAAGGAAAAGGTCCATCTGAGCACTTGTCACTTCAAGCTCATTAAAAATCGAAGGCAACTAGAGTCATATTTAGCTTTTTCTCGACTCTTAAAAATTGAAAAAGAAAGTTGTGTCAAAGCGTCTAAAATTTATTTTAATCATAATAACGTCACTGTTCCCTCGTTGGTCTTAGGTTGAGAAAATGGAGTCCACCAACCAAGGATTCCCCTCAGGGGAAATCCTAGTCCTTTCTCCTCTTTGGGAGATGTTGGTGCACCTCATATGGCCACATTTTCCCTTCCAGGACTGACAATTGGCCTGCCGGTACGGCTTTTCTCGACCTCTGTCATTCAAAACACCATGATTCCTGAACAATCGAATCAGCAACTAGATGATACTAGAGTTACCCCCCAACCTTCTACTTCGTTTCTCTCTCCCTCTCCTTCTTCCTCTTCGCTTGGTGAAGATAGTAAAACTAAAAATCGAGTAACTGAGAAGAAGAATAAAGGGAAGGAGACGAAGAAGAAGGAGCCAACAGAAAAAAGGGGCAACCGTGCATCATCTAGTGAAAATACACACACTTCACTGTCCAAAACTAAATTTTCATGTGTCATCTGCAAAGGAGACCACTATCATCGAGATTTTCCTTTCATCCCATGGATCTTAAGGGACTAGTCTTCCCGCTTGCACAATTCGGTGTCGTCAACCTCTGACGATCATGTTGGGAGTACACCGTCAACTAGTGAAAACGAAGTCATCAGACATAAAGGAAAATCTAAATTTCCTTGCAGACTATGTGAAGGCGATCATGCCCCCCACCATTGTCCCTTCCTAGACAAAGCTAAAAGAGTCTTGGATAATCGTCCTGCATCACCGCAGCGACTCCCTCCTGGATACAAGAAACTCTTGTCGAATCCATTGCTAGTTGAAAATCTGACTGACCCACCTCTGTTGTCGATCGAAGCACCTATCATTGAAGATAAATCCTCTGAGTCCACATTGGATCAAAGTCAACAGGTCGAGATGGCAGTCGACCCCATCTTGGCTTCAAAATATTTACCTTCAGATGATACAGTCACTAAAGAGAATGAGAACGACATCGTTCAAATTCTTTTTGTAAACATAGAATCCAATGAACATGGGGGAAATCTACCCATTCCTTTAATGCAGGAAGGAAATTTGTCAGAGCTGTATCCGGCCGTTTATTCGGTCCCACCTCCAAGCAACCTAGTCATTTCCTTTGATTGGAACCTACTAGGCAGACCCCGTTTACCGTCTAATGTACCATTCCGAATCATAGTGCAAACTTACAGAATGGTCATGGTTGGTACCATCATAGATGAAGGGGATTCTGTGAGTATCCTTTCCTCGACTGCTTGGAAAGCGCTTGGTTCGCCATCACTTTTGCCTGAGATGAAAAATTTGACATGCTACGATAAAGGAACCAGTCGACCGTTAGGGATCCTTCCAAGTTTTCCTATAACTTTGAGAAGGAAAACCATTTATCTGAATGTAATGGTAGTCCAAGGACCTTTAGATTACAATCTACTCCTTGGGCATGACTACATTTATAGCATGGGAGCTATTGTTTCCTCACTCTTTCGAGTAATGTGTTTTCCACATGAAGGCAGAATCGTCTAGTTCGTAGACTAGCTTTCATTCCCCGGTTCACACATAGCTAATAGTCAAATGCCATCCCTAACAGGTCTTTTTGTGCAATGAATGTCTCATCAATCTCCAGTCCATCCACCTGATGAACGCGAGTGATTCAGTGGTTGTGACTGAAACCCAGGGGGCATGCACCCTAGTCTGCTTCGGCAGGAGAACTTCGGGTACAGGGTAGGTTTCCACAAAGGATATATGACTGGTCTGACACACCCATCCATTTAGGAAAATGGGATTAGACCAGAATAAGATACCTCTGTTAGAAGGTAGGCCTTTCCAAATAGAACAAATGTTTTTTCTGCAAATTGAACGGTAACCTGGAAAAGGTAGGCCTTTCCCGGTAGAAAAAATGTTTTTTTCTGCAAATTGAGGGGTAACCTGGGAAACTCTACTTTGCTATACCTGGGGGCATGCAAACCTTTTTGCGTGAAAGTGAAAGGCGACCATTTGTTTTCCTAGTTTGTAGATTCTTAACCCTTTAAACTCGTAGGATTGGTCGTTCCTAGCTTACATAATAAAAGGAGTCGAAGCATAATTTCGAATGGTCCAAGCTCCTTAAAAAAAGAACCTATCGATGAGACATCCTTATTATACGACTAGCATGAAAAGTTTTACGTGAAGTTCAAGCTCGTTAAAAATTAAACTTAGCAATGAGCATATGTTCCACCAGAGTTTAAGCTCATTAGAAAACGAACCCACCTTTGATAAATAACCATTGTGAATGATTATCATTAGCTTTTGAGCCTTGGTCATGTTCTTACCATCACCTCCACTCTGTTTTAGCCAATCATTCACCTCCATTTGATTGTTTACCCCTTTTTAGGAACAGTTGCGATGAGTGATCCTATTAGCCACCTTCTTTACACTGCCATGATTGAAAAAGTTTCAAACCTTACCTAGAACCAGTTGTTATCTAAAAACATCACTCGTTCCTAAAAAACGAGTCTCCTTTAAGCTCTTTTCATCTGACTCATAAAATATGAAAATATTTTCAAGTAATTGGCCTCTCTAGCTCATTAAAGTGATTGGAAGTGCTATCCCTCCTCTAGATTTTAATCTTTTTAGACCTGAGGGATCATTACACAAAAAGATCGAGCGTTTGTCTTGTTCGGCTCATTAAAACTATCGAAAAGTCATCCCTTTCGCATTGTTTTATACTTTTTCGGACTTAAGGGCTTATATTACGAAAAAGGAATATTGGATTTTCCTTTCCATCTCTTTTCAGACTCTCTAAAATTGAAAAGGACCGAGTTATCCTTATCATTAAACTCGTTAAAACAATAGTGAAAAACTTGTCCATTCAAACTAGAGCGAGTTTCACTATCACTAGACTCGTTAAAACATAGCAACGGGTTTGCCCGAAGGGAAAATTATAGAACAAGCATATGTTATCCTCCTCAAGCTTGACAAAAATAAAGAGGTACTGGTCAGAAATGACTAGGGAAAATTGGGAAGAAAGCTTGAAGAAATTTATTGGTAGCAAGTCGCTCTTGAACATGACACTTTCACTCCATCACCATGATTGAGTCAGGTTGGGTTATTCCATTCACCGTTCATATCACCATTGGTCCACCGTACCATCCACTTTTTGGGTCAATGCTACCAATCCATTTCAGTGTCGCCGATATGTTCAAGAGAAGTCGCTCAGAGAATTCACTTACACAGCTTGTGTCTCATCCACTACAATACCTTCACGCTTCATTCTTTCATGACTGCCACCCTGAACCTTGTATCATCAGATCGTTTTCACCTCTACAAAATCATTTTCTCCATTTTGTGTCATAGATGTGGGATCCATTAATGCCTTCCTACGACGGGTCACTTCTTGTCGACATCAGCTCATTATCCGAGAAGTCGACCTAGGGACAACCCTTCTAGTACTTTGAAGCTTGCATGCCTCAATGGCAAGTTTCTCACTTCCGGTGACAGGTTTACAAAAATAGCCTTCAATTGAAATATTTTACGTGGTGTTTGACATTGACTCATGCATTCACGCCACATGAATTGTACTGCAGAACCTTGAGGGTCATCATTATCATCAATGATTCCTCTCACGTCTGTTAATAGCTTACATCATTGGCTGGTAATCAAGCGATGTCCTTCCATGTTTGACATCAGAACATCTTTTCACATGGATTGACTTGTACTTTCGGGCATAGATTGAATGAGTTTTGAAGAACCCAGATATAGTTTCATCCATCCAAGCTGCGATATATTCAAGAAAATAAAGACATCAAATGTCCATCATTGCTGCATAGATAATCATCCAAACTAAGGGATGATGGCTCTACTAGAATCATTAGTCTGCACATAGACGGTTGTCTGTCCTATGTACATGAAAATGAATTTATCAAGCTGAGCATGGGAATGCCCGCCTCAGCTAGATCATGAAAATATTATGAAGATAATCTATTGTATTGTATCTTATTATAGGTCACCTTCTAGTGCAAAAAACATTGGATCCTCATTATAAAGAATTTCACCTGACATCAAAAGATTTATGACCTCATGCTTTAGGGGGCAACTGTTATAGAAATATTTGGGCACTGCAACCCCAATCACATATGTCCATAAACCAAAGGCTTCTAAGTCCCTAAAAGTGTTGTTTCATACCCTAAAGGAGCAAGGTCAGCTGATTACATCATCTCCCAGAAGTTTTCCATGGAAAAACACTCAGAATTGGTCAACGCAGGACCATACAGACTGCTCAGTGCAAAGGGTGTGATGAATCTCACCTGCCACATGCAAAAATTGTAATGCATACTGGAAATCCTTTCTGTAGGGTGCGATGAGAAATATCAGAGAAATGGCACAAGCAGTTTGCTAGGTGGAGACCCTGAGAAACTTCTAGAAGCTGCTCATTTGACACTTGCCTCCCTGAATTCGCCCAAGGATGAGTAAGAGATCATGAAATCTCCAAGTGGAACCAAGAACTATCAGAGAGATGACACTAATAAAAATCCTAGAAGTTGACTCACCCCCTGCAAATATCTATAAATGGATCCCTCATCCCAAAGATCCAAAGGTTGGAATTGGGTAATTTGCAAAGAAGTGTTGTTGGTTTCTCTTTGATGACATTGTTGGGTGATCTTGCTTTGTATGAGGTGAAGAGGGTTTTCAAGCTGGGAGGATGGCACTGGGTCACACCAAGTGGTTGTAATCCACTCTTCTACTACTTTTACTAATAAAGCTATTTGAGTTTTCCTCCATATTCTTGTGTATCTATGAATATTGTGTTGATATATGCATTTGTATGGTCAATATATATCTGATCCTATATTGTTTACAGTGATAGATCTCTATGCTTTGATGGTATTATACTACTGTGAATCTACAGGTGCTCTTTGAAGTGGGACAAGTAAGGAAGTAGTGACAAGATTCTGTCAAAGGAGAAAGGAAACAAGAAAGGAGCCAAGTGGAAGACTAAGGTTGGTACTCTCTGCTTCTTTCTCATCTCTCTCTCATAAAGGAAAAACAAGTGACTTTAATCCGTTTGTTTCTAAGATAGCTACCTATCTTAGTGGGACTAGCAGCTCTGAATAGACACTAGATTTCCTGATAACATGATGGAGGTGCTCTTCCCAACTCTGGATGAAGGTCAAGATGTCATCTAAATACACCACCATGAATTAATTGGTGAAGGGTCAAAAGATGTCGTCCATCAATATCATGAAGGTTGCAGGTGCATTCGTCAACCCAAAAGGCATGACCAAGCATTCAAAAAGACTCTCCTTTAATTTGAAGGCAATCTTTCACACATCGTAAGCTTTGATAGGTACTTGGTGATAACAAAACTTCAACTCAATCTAGTTGAAATATTCCCCCCCCTTGAGCTGGTCCAGATGGTCATCAATCCGTGGGATTGGGTACCTATTCTGTATAGTGATTTTTTTCAGCGCTCGATAGTCAATACCGAGTCTCTAGGTCCCATCCTTCTTCTGTACCAATACAATCAGGCTCCCATAGGGCGATGAAATTGGCTTGATGTGCCATTTTTGCAACAACTCCTGAATATTCCTTTTGATCTCATCATTCTATAGAACAAAGCATTGATAGATTGATCCATTGGGTAGTGGTGTGCCCAAGGTCAGATCGATGGAGTGCTTGAATTGATAGTGCATAGACACCCCCATAAGTGAGGAGAAAATATCCCTGCATTCCTCCAAGACCTTGTCCATCTATTGCTACTGTGCAGATGAGCCTTGTATGGAAGCTGTGGCCACAATCCTCTTCTTTCCCTGAGGCTGAATGAAAATGAATTTTTTTTTTCATGGTCCATGAAATGGTCTTACTACATTGCTTTGCTGTGATAAAAGAGATGGTGGTGGGCGGGGCTACCTTTGGTATCTTGTACAACTTATTTCCCGAAGTAATAATCATAGAACGAGGCCTAAACTCATATACAACATGCCGCTTCCAAAAGTATGGTTTTCCTAATAATACATCACAAAATTCTAGAGGGGAAACATCACCTAGTACCTCATCCATGAAGGGCTTGATGCTGTAGGGAAGGCATCATTACTAGATGATGTAGAGATCTCGTTCTTGGTGAAACCACCTGATGGTATATGGCTGCGGATGTGGTATAGTTGGTAGGGCCAACTGCTTCACAATCTATACTGAAATGAGGTTCTTTCGGCTCCTGTTGTTGATAATAAATTGCAACGGAGAACCCTTCACCCACATCTGTGAGTGCAAGAGGTGCCCCCTCCTCTGGATATTCAATATCATTCTTCTAGATATCGGTGGTCACCATGGCGGTACTAGGTTCCACATTAATGATCTTCTCCACTTTATCATTCCCCTTGTCAGGTTCTAACTCAGAGTCATAACATGTGTCTGATTCAGAAGCCTTCATCTTAGCCACCAATGAGTGCATGATCCGTCACTCACTCGTGTTGTGAGTGGAGATTTTATGGAACTCACACCATTTTCCTATGTCCTTCTTTGTCTTCATGGTGTTTTACTTTGCTTGCAAATTCAACAAGTTGTCTAGGGTCACCCCGCCTTTTATTTGTCCCTTTCTCTATAGTTTGGGGGTGCCTTTCCCTTGCTTCAGATTCACAGATCCAAAGTCTCGCTTCTTTTGTTTAAACTTTTGCTCAATATTGACAGGATATCGATATGTCATGCCAAGTGAGGAGATGTCCAGGAACTTCATCCCATCTTGGATGTACATGTGTAGGCAGTAGCAGTATTTGAGTTCCAAATGTCGCTCAAAATCCTTGATACCAAACTTTGTGTGAAGGGTATGAAAAAAATTGGTAAACTCTGGATCGTCTTGGTCCCATCCTTGCTGAAACGTGGTCCAATTTTTGTATTAATCCTCCTAATTCCTAACAGGGTAGTAATCTCATCCTTCTTCTGATAGTAGGTTTCCCACTAGTCCTTGACGTGGTGGCAACTTTTAGAAGTGAACAGGTGATATTTTCCTGACTGAAAAAATCATGAACATAAAATTATCCTTCTAGAATATTTATCCATTTATATAAGACATTCACATCTATCTGAACATCAAGTATGGGGATGTTAAAGCTAACTTTTACCTTAAAGGGTGTGGCACTTCCAGAGTAGCTTCTGGAAGGAGATGCGTCGCCTTTGAGTAGCCGCTGAAGGATTCAGAAAAGTTTTCCATCATCGCGTTCCTTTTTCACTTGAGGAATTCTTCGAGCAATATTTTGAAAGGATTTCCTACCCCCTTGTCTTTCTTCCCTTCTACCATGGGAATGCATCGGGATTTGTGAGGTTGGTCTTGCAAAGGTTAGACCAGTTCGAGCCCTAAATCCTTATATCTTGACCTCCTTGGGGACATGTAAAGAAAAATAGAGAAGGAGCAGACCAGTTTGATACCACTAATCTAAACTTAAACAATAACACAACAAACTATAGATATAACCATGAATATAGAAATGCAATAGAAATAACGCTTCATTTCATTAATATAAGATATTGAAATATTATTACAAATATAATGGAAATAAAACTAGCTCGAGCGATGTTAACTTATCTCTGAGAAGAGATGTAACATGTACATGCATCTGAATTGTGTTAAAATGAGGCTTGAAGGCCTATTTATTATTGAGAAACAATGGAAAACTCTAAAAATTTAAAACCTAACCCTAGGAGATGAAGCGCCAAAACTATGGGCCTCGTTTGGGTAAATTGGTACATCAACTTCCTAGGGTCGTAACTTTGGCATATGATCTCTGCTTACGCACACAATACCTCGTTGGAAATAACTATCCAAGGACTACAAATTTCTACCACAAACATGAGTTAAAGACTAGTGTTCACCATTTTCCAAAAAATCGTCGTTTAGAGCCTCAAAATGGCTCGAGAAGTTCAAGACCCAAGAAATGACAGAAAAAGGAAATTGTGCTACAATTAAGGAAACTAAAAACCTAAAAGAAACAGTGGTGGGCGTCCAAGTGGAATAGGTGTGTGGCCATCAATATTGACCTGGATCAATACTGGTGATAGCATGCTCATGAAAATCAATGGACACTACTGGGTACTAGTGTCCCACAATGGCCCTGCTTGTGGAGTGACTTACCAACATACTGTTGCATTTTCTAATTCCTTTTACTATTGCTAATTATTATAGTCAGTTTTAACCACCCAAACGGGGAATTTTCATGATTTCCTTTACCAAGCACATAATTGCTATTAGTTTCAAAATAAATTGAAATAAATTCACATCATACCTCATTGGTAGCTTGCCAATAAGGTACACTTGCAATTCTATTCACTTCTTGTCACAACAAGTCAAACTTTCTCTTGACCAAATCATCATGTATAAACATATCACATCTACTTAGCTCAAGTCACAACCATCATATATCAAAATCATGAATCACATGTGATCATCATACACAAAAATCATAGATCACATGTAACCATCATAAATCAGAATCATAGATCACAGGCATAATAAAACTCAAATAAAATACTGATACTTATCCTTTAATCGATCCTTTGCTTCTAACTTTATCCTTTTTGTGCACACACCATATCGTTTTTCATACCCAAAAAACACCTAGTGCCTTCTCTTCAACCATGCACACATACACATAGTGCACACCACACCTGACATACAACACCGTACAATACATGCTCCTATACTTTATATACAACACATACACCTACACCTGGTGCGCAACACAACACGATATATACTCCTACATCTAGTGTACAACACAATACCCATACGTACACATAGTACAACATAATGAATACACATGCCACGATGCCACGACTATAAAATGCACACATGTAGTACCACATTTACACAACATAGCATGTACGCCATGCACACAATACCATATGTACAACACCACATGTACACAACACCACTTACATGACATGTACACAAAACCACATGTACACTGCACCACATATACAACATGTACGCAATACCACATGTACACAATACCACACACACAACATGTACACAACACCACATGTACATAATGCCACATGCTTGACATGTATACAACACCACCTACACACATAACCAAATGTACAACATGTACTCAACACCACATGTACAATCTTTCACACAACACCATATGTACATAACACCACATGTACAACATGCACACAATACCATATATACATAGCAGTACATATACAAAATGTACATAACACCATATATACACAACACTGCATATCCAACATGCGCAAAATTCCATATGCATACAACACTACATCATGCACACAAAATGATATGTACACAACACCGCATATCCAACATGTACATAGTACCATTTATAGCCAACACTACATATGCAATATAAACACAACACAATATATACAACATGCATACAACATCATATGTATATAATACTACATATGCTACATGTACACAACACTGGTACTGCACATCCTAAGACCACACTATCCTTACCAAATGGCCTTTCTTCTAGTGTCTTATCCATGATTGTCCTAGCATGCCGCAAAGCACATTTCTTTCATTCCAATGATGTATCCCTTAGCATAGCATTTCCATAACATAGACATAATATAATCATATAATATAAATTCATAACCACATGATATTGGCCTCATAGATTTCTGAGGACTATTCTCCCCACTTGATTCCTCATAAGACTATGAACCTCTTTTTCCCATTCACCTGCATAAGCAATTATTCCTCCACAAGAATGATTCCTGACAACCCTATCACATAGTGACATAGATATAAAGATACATATATACATACATATATATAAACATTAGCATAAAAACAATCATGATCCACGATGACTCTTTCAAAGACGACATACATACATACATACACATCAACACAATCATGATCACAACATAATTATAGATATGATAAGGTTAAGGTTAAGAAAACTCCCTTTATACATGCATGACATGCACAACATTGAGAACAATAGTTCCCAACATAGCCAAGGCATCTGACAACTCAGATCCATTTACTTTTTTTTTTTTTTTTTCCTTTCTCATGACTGTCATTCCATCATCCATTTACATCAATGGACCCAACTAGTCCAACTGGTTGTCATACTCTTGCCTTCAACTACCCGTATACATGCACTGAGCTTCATCCAGATCTTACATTACATGATGGGTTTCATCCAACTCTTCCCGAACTCCATTAACTTCCCTATTTCCCAACCAATTCCCAAGGCCCACAAAACATAAAAGGCAAGAACAAGGGCAAACAAAAAGAAACCATGAAAACCAATGCAATACGACACCATAAACAAAGTGGCATGATCATGTGCTAGACACCATCAAGACAACAAATCAAGCATAAACAAATAAAAAATACCAAAAGCACAATACTAGCAACAAACACCATGACTCAATCCCCATGGTTCCTAGTGCTTCTAAAGGAAATATCAAACCGAGCCTTCTTCAAGATTTCATGGAAGTCTCTTTTGCCATGTAATCCCTGCATCATACTATCATAAACACAAAACTTCTAGTGTATAAATAAATATAACAATATACCAGTTACCTTACCTTGATGTGCCAAACATGTTTCCTTGTAAGTGAACATGTCCATGCCATATCTCAAGTCACTCCAATTCCATTGACAAATACAACCGTAACTGTAAATTAATTGTTATATTTGTCAAATACATGTTCAGGAATATAACACATATCCACATAATGTCAAACAAAATCAAGGTTAAGAAGAATTCATGTATGCGAAGCACTCATTGGTTTGGAATTTCGGTTTCCAAAGAAAGCCAAAGGAATTTTCACCCAATTCTTTTCTTTTACCTTTTCCTTGCTGCAATTGAGTCTTACTATGCACTATGGAATAGGAATTTCATCAAACATGTCACACATATGCATTCTACAAGTAATAACAACAAATATCAGCATAGGGGTCTCATACTTATTGGAAAATCACTCAGAAGAATTTATGCCTTATTGCATTAGCTGCATTATCATCTATTATGAATTATATTCATTGTTCATTTATTTACGAATCAAAACATGATGAGAGAAATACATAATCACTATCATAAAACATGCTCATAACCAACATATAACCAACAGAAATAATACGAATATGACAACCATAAAAACCAAATATGAACCAATACATTTACACATAAAATACCAAGGATAAGAGGATCTTATTAATGAATACATAGGCTGACTAGGTATGGGACTTCCACTAACCACCAACCATAGACTAAGCTAAACCAAATCTCTCTTTTAACCAATCACCCCCATGCCATATTCCAAGCATGAATGTGGGATCTCATGAAACACATCCAATAAAGCCAAACCTTGGATTCCAGAAGCTAAATGACCTCAACCCTCAACCAATGATTCCACCTCATGATCAAACATCGCTAACCATCACCAGATTGGTCTCTACCCAAGATGTCCATGGCTCAAGAGCATTTGTTCCAACCAAGGCTTTTAGGACTAGTAACTCAAACCACAGTTGATTCTGGCTTCCAGAGCATTTGCACAACCAAGGCTCTAGGACTAGTGTTCAGCATGGAATCCCCCCAAGGCATGTTTTGGGCCTTAAAGGGCAAGTTTTGACGAAGTCTTTTGTAAAAGCTCCACGAATTATGGGCGCAGAGCGTGAAATCATAATAGAGTCATAGGGTTGTCCGCCCTTGTCTTTGTAATGTAATGTCAACTTGATAGGCCTACCCATGGTCCGCGGACCATGGGATTGTATAAATAGAGCGAGTCTTTGAGTGTAGAAGATAACAATATGATAACTAATAGAATGGAAGCATGATGAGTCTAGGATATTGAGTTGAAGTGTAAAGTGTGTCTTTGGGTCGTAGGGTAGGTGAAGTGTTGTTGGGAAAAGTATCCAATACGGAATGACCCTATCCCACTCTAAGGGTGATAGTTCCTTAGCAACAATCAAAGCAAAGCTATCTGAGATTACTTCTTTATGAGATGTGAAAGAGGGGAGAAAGAGATCCACTAACCGATGTCTTTCGCTAATGGTTGATCCAATCTTCTCTCCTTGCTGCTTGCTCCTAGCTCCTTGCTCTTTCACTGGCCCAGCTACACCAAGATCCTGCAAAATGGCAAGAGAGGGAAACTACAAGAAGCATACATTCATAATTGATTCAAGGATTAGAATAAATCAAATACACAAGTATAACAATACACCATTGAGACACATGCATATAGAAGAACCTCAAATTCTTTATTAATGGAAGAAGTAAGGTTCAGGGAGTGATACAACCATAAGAGGCCCAATCCAGCATCACCTTCCCAGCAGAAAGAAATCTCCTCTTCACCTCCTTCAAAGCAAATCACCCAATAGTTCTAAACTCAAACCAACAGCAATTCTTTACATTCACAAGATTCCAGCCTCCTAGACCTCATGAGAGAGATCTATATATAGGAGTTTTGGAGAAAGGATGAGTCAGCTTGAGGCTGGCATGAAGCTGACTAGTGTCCTCCCCCACTTCAGTTCTTAACTCCACTTAGAGGTTCTTGCTTCCACTTGGAGATTTGGAACCTCTTACTCATCACCAGTCGAATTCCCTGTAGCAAGTGTCATTTTGGAAGCTTCCTGGGCATTGACACCTTGAGGAATGACTGTGCCACATGTACAAACTCGCCCAGCGCAGGTAGCCTTCTTTGCAGTTGACATTCAATGCAGGTAGACAGTGGAGCACTTGACATTCAGCGCAGATGCTCAGTGGAGCAGTTGACATGATCTAGAATTGCCTTGTTTTTGAGTGTTTTCAGGTGGAGAACTTTTGTTCAGTGTTGTGGTTTGCTGACCTTGTTCCTCTAGGGGTAGGAACAACATGTTTAGGGACTTTGGATCCCTTAGATTATGGAAATTTAATGCTTCATGCTGTAAGGCACAAAAATGTCTATAACAGTTGCCCCCTAAAGTATGAGGTCGTTTATCGGGTGAAATGCTTTATCAGGAGGATCCGAAGTTCATTCAATCGCTGAGAGGTGACCTGTAATAAGATACAATACAATACATTATTTTTCATACTGCTTTCATGATCTAGCTGAGGTGGGCATTCCCATGCTCAGCTTTATAAATACATTTTTTCTGTACATAGAACAGACAATCGTCTGATGGTAGACTGATAGTTTTCTGCTGAAATTATCATCCTTTGAGTAGGATGATCATCTGCTACACATGTCAATGTCTTTATTTCCTGAATATATATCGCAGCCCGGATGGATGAAACTAGATCCGGGGTCTTCAAACTCGTCCGATCTTCACTCTAAGTACAAGTCGATCCATGTGAGAATTTCTTGGAGTCGAACATGGAAAGACATCGCTTGATTACCAGTCAATGATGTGAACTGTTAACAAGCGCGAGAGGAATCACCGATAATGATGATGACCCTCAAGGTACGACAGTACAATCCACGTGGTGTGAATAAAGGACTTGGTGTCGAACACCACGCAAAATCTTTCGGTCGAAGGTCATTGATGTATACCTATCGCCGGAAGTGAGAAACTTGCCATTGAGGCATGCAAGCTTCAAAGTACTGAGGGGTTTGTTCCTAGATCAACTTCTTGGATAATGAGCTGAAGTCGACAAGAAGCGACCCGTCAAAGGAGGGCCTTAATGAATCCCACATCCGTGACATAGAACGGAGCTAATGATTGTGATGAAGGTGAAAACGATCTGTGAAATATGATTCAGGGTGGCGGTCATGAAAGGATGAAAGATGATGTATGGTAGTGGATGGGACACGGTTGACTCTTTCTGAACAACATCTCTTGAACATATAACGACACTAATAAGATGGATCGGTAGCATTACCCCAAATGTGGATGGTTTGGCGAGACCATGGTGATGAGACCGGTGAATGAAACAACCCAACCCGATGTGGTACGGAGGAAAAGTGTCATGTTCAAGAGCGACTTGCTACCATTAAAGCTTTGAGGTTCTCCCAATTTTTCCCCAGTCATTTCTGACCAGTACCTCTTTATTTTTGTCAAGCTTGAGGAGGATAACATATGCTTGTTCTATAACTTGCCCTTCGGGCAAGCCCATCTCTATGTTTTAACGAGCCTAGCGATAGGGAAACTCGTTCTCATATAAAGACAAGTTTGTCGCTAATTAATGCATTTTAACGAGTCTAGCGACAAAGACAACTCGGTCCTTTTCATTTTTAGAGAGTTTGAAAAGATACATAAAGTTAACTCCAAAATTCCTTTTTCGTCATCTAATCCCTTAAGTCCGAAAAAGTATAAAACAATACAAAAGGGATGAGTTTTCGATAATTTTAACGAGCCGAATAAAACAAGCGCTCGACCTTTTTGTGTAATAATCCCTCAGGTCCAAAAAGATTAAAATCTAGAGGAGGGATAGCTCTTCCGGTCTTTTAACGAGCTGGAAGGCCAAAACTCGGCAAACTTTTCATATTTTACGAGTCAGTTGAAAAGAGCTTAAAGAAGACTCGTCTTTTCAGGAACGAGTGATAAACAGGGATAGCAACTGATTACAGGTACAGGTTGGAATTTTCCAATCACGGCAGTGTCACAAGGATGGCTAGGTGAAATCACTCTTCGCAACTGTTCCTCAAAATGGGTAAACAATCATATGGAGGTGAACGATCGACCAGATGAAAGTGGAGGTGGCAGGTGCAAACACGACCAAGGCTTTTATGGCTGATAAATTTACGATCACAGCGGTTATTTACCGGTATAGGTTCATTTGTTAGTTAAAAATGAGCTTAAACACTGGAGGAAACTCTGCTCACTGCTTATATTTATTTTTTAACGAGCATGAAGACCGCGTTAAAACTGCTCGGATCTTGCGTTTATTTTTTAACGAGCATGAAATTTATGCTAAAACTGCTCGAATTACCAGTCATAAGATAAGAAATGTCCCCTCAAGATTCTATTTTTTATGGAGCTTCATCTCACTAAGCTATGCTCCCTCTCATCCTTTCTTTATGCAAGTTCGGAAACGGCTAATCCTAAAAAACAGATAAATAACTGCTCTTTCCTTGCGCTCCAAAAGGTTTGCATGCCCCCAGGTATAAAATACAATTTCAAGGTTGCCCCTCCTCCTTCTCACCTCTGCTTTTCTTTGGGTGTTCACAGCTACTTGTCGTCTTGCTAGTCCAATTTTAACGATACTTGTCTTCTCATCAGCCCAACTTTCAACAGATTTTTCGCAAGATCGCAAGAGAACAGCTACTTGCGACAAGAGAGCAGCTACTTGCGACAAGAGAAGAACACTAATCAAACACAAAACATTTGTGTTACTGAGGGAGGCTTACCTCTTTCTGGTTACCCAAAGATTGTCTCATTAAATAAAACACTTCCTTGGCCTACCTTTTTCAGGTTACCTAAAGATTGTTCCGTTAAACAAAACACTTCCTCGGTGATGTCTACCGAAATAGACAAAGGTGTGTGACTATTGTCAAACACGTAACTTTGACAAAAGAATCTTATTCCAGAACAACCCCTCTTCCAACCACGAACGGGGTACGGACTAGTCATATTCTCTCGCGGAAATTCTACCTTATACCCAAGGTTTTTTCTGCCCGAAGCAGACCAGGATGCATGCCCCCTGGGTTCCAGTCCTATCTTCCGAATCACTCGCACTCATCGGGAAGAAGGACCGGGGGCGGAGACATTTCTTGATTGAATAGACCATTCAGGGTTGGTATGTGACTATTTGCGATGCGTGATCCCGGAAATGAAAGTTGGTCTACGAGCTTGACCATTCTTCCTTCGTGTGGAAAACACATTACTCTAAAGAGTGAGGAGACTATTGCTCCCATGCAATATATATAGTCTCGTCCAAGGAGTAGGTTATAATCCAAGGGTCCTTGAACAACCATCACGTTCATTTGAATGGCCTTCCCTTTCAATGTAATGGACACATTGGGGAGGATCCCTAATGGTCGACTAGTTCCTTTATCGAAACCCGAGAGATTTCTTATCTTAGGAAAAAGCGCCGGGGAACCAAGTGCTTTCCAAGCAATAGAGGAAAGGATACTCACAGATGCCCCTTCATCAATGATAGTGCCAGCCATTACCATTCTGTATATTTGGACTATGATTCTGAATGGTACACTGGCTGGCAACCGAGGTCTGCCTAGTTGGTTCCAATCAAAGGACACAACCAGGTTGCTTGGTGGTGGGACCAAATACACGGCCGGATATGACCCTGACGATGTTCCTTCCTGCGATAAAGGAATGGGCGCATTGCCCTGATGCTCGTCAGAGTCTGTGTTGATGAAAAGAATCTGGATGGTGTCATCCTTATTCTCTTCAGTGAGGGTGTCATTTGAAGATGAATCTTTAGTGACGGTGTCATTTGAAGATGAAACTTCTGAAGGGAGAACCGGGTCAACTACCGTTTCGACCTTTGGACTTTCGTCCGGTCTGGATTCAGTAGGTTCATTTTCAATGACTGACGCTTCAGCTAACCACTTGAGCGGGCCAGCTATATTCTCAACGAACGAAGGACTTGGCACGAGTTTTTTGTATCCAGGAGGAAGTCTCAACGGTGAAACCGGACGATCTTCCAAAACTCTCTTCGCTTCATCTAAGAAGGGACAACGGTGGATGGCGTGATCGCCTTCACACAGTCTGCAGGGGGATTTTTCTCCCCCTCTTTGTCTTGAACCTTCACTTTCGCTGGTTGACGGTAAGCATTCAACATGGCTATCAGAGGTTGATGCTCCCGAACTGTGCAAACGAGGGGACCAGTCCCTTAGTATCCGGGGAATACAGGGACAATCTCTAAGGAAGTGGTCTCCTCTACATATGGCACATGGCAATTTAGGCCCGGTCTGTGCTGTGTGTGGATTTTTGTCAGATGTCTTTTGCTTGCCCCCAGTCGCCTTAGGCTCCTTCTTCTTCTTCTCTCTCTTCTTCTTCTCCTTCTTCTCCATGGGAGCTTGGCTTTTGCCGGCTCTACCTTGCGAAGATGAAGGATTGGAGGAAGAGTTGTAGGAAGTAGAAGGCTAGTGGGCAGATCTAGACTGATCTAACTGTTGACTCGACTGTTCAGGAACCATGGTGTTCTGAACTACATTGGTTGAGAATAGCTAGATTGGTAGGCCAATTGTCAGTCCTGGAAGCGACAATGTGGCCATGTGGGGCGCACCAACTTCTCCCCAAGAGGAGAAAGGACTAGGATTTCCATCATGGGGAATTCCTTGGTTGGTGCGTTCCATGTTCTCAACCTACAGATCAACACAGGAATAGGAGGTGATTATGTTCCGTTTTAAAATAAATTTTATAACGACGCTTTAGACACAACTTTCTTTTTCACTTTTTAAGAGTCGAGAAAAAGCTAAAGATGACTCTAGTCTCCTTCGATGTTTTAACGAGCCCGAAGTGACAAATGCTCGGATGGACTTTTTCAGTTGTAGAGTTTGAAAAATGCCAAAAGAAACTACTCTGGAGTTCTAGGCAGAGGGTGTGCCAAACTTTTCGCAAAACCACAGAATACGTTTTATGGTACGGGTGGTCGATCTTCGTGAATGCTGTGTTCACTGCATTGCGATCAGTAGGGCGGCCGACACGGCTTCCTATGGATAAAGGCTTTGTTCCTATAGGGTTCTCCCAATATATACGCGACGGTACGTGGGAGCACAAGTCCGTATTGATACTTATCGCTTCACCGTGGAGGAATCACCCAACCACTCAACGCTAAGATATCACGTTTAACGACGCCGGAACACGTCTCTAGCTTAGACCTCTATGTGTTTGCGTTATGTTTCAAAGCGTTGTTATGTAAATTCAATTTATTTTAGGTTGATCTTTTTTAGCAGTTTGCCTTTATGGATCACCACGAGATGTATGGTACAACTCCTAAATGCAGTCTAAAGATGAGAAGCAAGCTTTTTCAATCTTTTCAACTTATGAAAATCTTAACTACTGAGGGAAAAGAAAGACATCATCTTTTCACACAGATCATAGAGCACACACTAATGCACTTTTCCCTAAATCAACATGCAAGCTGTCAAAATGCACATGCACAATGCAGGTATTTCTTTTCTCTTTCTTAATGTTGGTGTACTACAAAAAGAAAGTTGTTGTATAACTTTGAATTCAATTTCAAGTGAAAGCAAACAAGCTTTTGTCCAAAATCAAAAGACACCTTAAGATTTACTTGTTTCAACACTAGAAATACATAAATTCAAACCATATGACGAAAGCAAAAGCTCAATCAGCTATGAACAGCAAACAAACTAACTCTTAAGATCAGAACGACACTTATCACAGGTCTAGATCTAAGAGGTCACAGCAAGACTAGTTCACTTTCGTTATGGGAAACTGCAAATGATGTAATAAATACACAAAGAACAAATACAGTTCCTTTATACAACCGAGGTGGAATAGTGGCAAAGAAAGGTGGTTTCAGATAGGTACATTGACTGATAACAGGCTGCAAAAACAGGGATGAAAACAGGGCAACAGAAAGCAGAGAACCCCAGTTGCACAAGGCCACACTGGTTCAGCACAGGTAGAACACTGTCAGTTTGACATTCAGCGCAGGTAGCCCCTTCGGGACCTGCGATGAAATGCAGACTACCTTCACAGTGCCTGCAATGAAGAGAGAAACTCTCGTTTCTCTTAGGTTCTGGGTCACAGATTGCTCAGAAATAAACAGTTTTTGGCCAAATCAAAGCTACCAATCAAGTACACACTAAAGGATGATTCAAAGGAGGATGAAAAGCTATCACTAAGAGCTGTTCAGAGTCCTTGTGGATCAGCTCTTCAAATCATAAACATGCCCAGAAACTGAGCTAGAGTAGCTGCCCTCTACTTTGCATTTGAAAGATCCAAATGCAGTTCGATTCGGTACTCCCTGTGTTTAGGAAATGAATAGAAAAAACACAAACAACCAACAAGATACGATCCCCAGCGGAGTCGCCAATTTATTGTTGGGAAAAGTATCCAATACGGAATGACCCTATCCCACTCTAAGGGTGATAGTTCCTTAGCAACAATCAAAGCAAATCTATCTGAGATTACTTCTTTATGAGATGTGAAAGAGGGGAGAAAGAGATCCACTAACCGATGTCTTTCGCTAATGGTTGATCCAATATTCTCTCCTTGCTGCTTGCTCCCAGCTCCTTGCTCTTTCACTGGCACAGCTACACCAAGATCCTGCAAAATGGCAAGAGAGGGAAACTACAAGAAGCATACATTCATAATTGATTCAAGGATTAGAATAAATCAAATACACAAGTATAACAATACACCATTGAGACACATGCATATAGAAGAACCTCAAATGCTTTATTAATGGAAGAAGTAAGGTTCAGGGAGTGATACAACCATAAGAGGCCCAATCCAGCATCACCTTCCCAGCAGAAAGAAATCTCCTCTTCACCTCCTTCAAAGCAAATCACCCAATAGTTCTAAACTCAAACCAACAGCAATTCTTTACATTCACAAGATTCCAGCCTCCTAGACCTCATGAGAGAGATCTATATATAGGAGTTTTGGAGAAAGGATGAGTCAGCTTGAGGCTGGCATGAAGCTGACTAGTGTCCTCCCCCACTTCAGTTCTTAAGTCCACTTGGAGGTTCTTGCTTCCACTTGGAGATTTGGAACCTCTTACTCATCACCAGTCGAATTCCTTGATCCAAGTGTCATTTTGGAAGCTTCCTGGGCATTGACACCTTGAGGAATGACTGTGCCACATGTACAAACTCGCCCAGCGCAGGTAGCCTTCTTTGCAGTTGACATTCAACGTAGGTAGACAGTGGAGCACTTGACATTCAGCGCAGATGCTCAGTGGAGCAGTTGACATGATCTAGAATTGCCTTGTTTTTGAGTGTTTTCAGGTGGAGAACTTTTGTTCAGTGCTGTGGTTTGCTGACCTTGTTCCCCTAGGGGTAGGAACAACATGTTTAGGGACTTTGGATCCCTTAGATTATGGACATTTCATGCTTCATGCTGTAAGGCACAAAAATGTTTATAACATGAAGGCTCTGAACCTGAGTGCGCAGAGGCCTAGTGGTCCGCAGTTGAGTCCGCGGACCCTTGCAGCTGAGTGCGCAGGGCATGTCGAGTTGTAACCATTGGAAGAATTAATAAAGAGAATTTTACCATATTTCTGTGCATATTTTCCTATTTTAATGTATTATTGGGTATAAATTGCGAGTGTATTGTTTAATTGTTGCGCGAACTCGTATGAATGTGTTGTAGAAAGTAATATAACATAAGACATCCATTTACGCGAAGATAATTGATTGGCATAGGAAGATAAGTAAGATCTCAAGTGCGACTTAAGGTAATAACGCAGAGCGTTGCTCCATCAGTGTGGAAGCCCCCAGCTCCTAGTTAGGGCTACGTGAAGGCAAGTATATCAGGGCACGAAGGCCTGGGAGTGTGCGAAGCGACCTATGCAAAGAGAATAACAATTGGACTAGTTGAACCTCTTAGACATCTCGAGGGTGTGAAAACCTGGTTCCAACACCCCCCCATACTACTTTGAGTGAGATCTCAGTCCGTGCTCCATAGACTGTTGCCGAAAGGGCTAGTGGTACAGGGATTTGTTTACCTAATTAACTCCAAACTTGGGTTAGGCCCCAACAAGCCAAGAAATGGTTCTGTTGCTGGGACTGGGAACTGCCTAGACATGTTTGATGTCGTATCACTGGAATCTGACAAAGAAATCAATTGAATATTGGTTGGACAAAAAGATTCACGAGTTCGCGGTGCTGGTAAATAGGAATCCACAACTATCAAAGGAAGAATGGCTAGACTGCTACTTATAAACAGAGATCCATGAAATTTTCTTTGCATCTTTCCCCACTAAGCTATACGAGCGAATCGCGAAGATAGTAGACAACCAATGGTGTAAGCTCGACAGACCTATTGTATGGACTCCAGAATTTCTGCCCAGATTAGAAGCATCAAAGGTTAAAATCACGCGCTCTATTGATCATTGGCTATATCGAATAATAGGAGGATTCATCACCGAGTTCACGGTAGATACTTTAGTCAGCTATAGCGAGGCAGAATGACTCTTCCTCAAAGGGTCGCGAGGTAAGTACGTCAAATCTTTGAGCACTTGGATTAAAATGCTACTATGTGAAAAATGGGTTATGAGAATAAATTGATGTTTGGGGCTATGCAAAGTGGGAGAATCTACAGAAATGAAGATAGTACAGAACTAGAAAGCACCTGCTTGATTCACCTTTATGAGGGGGCGAAGAAGAGCTCACGAAGGTCTCACAAAAAAGTGCGATCAACTTGATAAGGTAGAGAATTCTGCACATACCACCTCCACCGACACCGCTGCCAGTTTCACCATCTTCACCCCCATCTTCTCCTATACCACCTCCACCACGACCACGAAGCAATGTGGCGAGCGCAATAAGGTTGCGAGTGTTCAAGGGAGTAGGGAATGAAGATCATGACCAATTTTGGTTGGTGATAAAAGCTACATGGGAAGCACAGGGAGTCACGAATGATAATATAAAGAAGGAAATGTTGGTCAGTGCTCTGCAGGATCGTGCACTGACTTGGCACATTAAGCATTCCAATGAAAATCTGAGTGCAGGGATCGCAGATATCCAAGTTGCACTAAACAAAGAATTTAGTAGGCCAAAGTCAAAGTTGCAGTCGATCATTGGGTTTAAAGAAATCAGAATTCTATTAGGTGAGACCCCTTGGGAGCTGGATCAGAGACTAAAGTGCATAATTCGCGAAGCTAAGAGGATGTTGACAGATGGAAATCACCGTGAATGGTTTGTAGCATAGTTAACAACACATCTAAGGAACGTGTTGTCACAACAGAGGCTAAAAACTCAAGCCAAGGCCTTGGAGGTCATGATGAGATTGTACAAGACCTCAATACATGATCCCAACTTAGGAGTTTAGGAGATCCACGCGCAGTTGAAAAACTTGTGCCTTGAGATGTAGAGTTTGAAACAAGATAGGACAGTTCACCCAGAAGTGCATAGTGAGGTATGGTGTGTAAAGTGCAAGGGTTAGGGACATGACAAGGACCACTGCCCGGTGTTCGAAAATTACCTTGTAGGAGGAGGACCAATTCCATTGAGACCAAAGGCACAAGTAGGACCGAGCACGACACCTGCATTATGGTGCACGATTTTTTAGATAGGGGGAAAGCATGCTATAGATAACTACCATTTATTGCAGAAGTATACGCATAATTCTTAGCAGTTGTTCTGTAATTTTTGTAGATTAGTAGGCCATGATGAGCGCACCTGTAGAAGTTATGAGATGATGATGGATTGGACTCCTACCTACAGAGTTCACAGACAACTGATATGTTACAATTGCGGTAGGCCAGGTCATTATGCCCGCGATTATACAAATCCAACACGACCATCATGCTTGTATTGTACATTCTTTGATCATGAGATGGAGGATTGTCCCACACTGATAGCGAGTTTGCATGATAAAGAAGCACTCCAACCTCCCCTAACTCAGAACCTGTAAATGATGAGGTCTATGTTGCATGACGAAGACCCTAATGTAAATATTGTGCTCCAAAGTGGAAATACGACAAGGGATGACAAAGGAAAGTAGTTTGAAGAAATTAATTGGGTTTGCAAGGCTCCAATGAAGGAACCAGATTTTGATTCAGAGTGCACTAAGGAAACCTTCATGGAAGCTAAGAAGAGCTTCGCTGATGCCTCCAATTCAGGAAGTAAAGATAGACTGGAGCTAGAAATGGATCCATTGATGCTCACCATGTTCCTCGAAACATACATGAAGTTGTTGCATGATAGCAAGGCTATAAAGGGGTTGCAAGAACTCATAAATAGATGCACTGGGAGTGCGTAAGGAGAACCAAGCATAGTCCAAAATCTCATAAAGCACACAACGTAGACAGGAAGGGAGATGAGATTGAACGTGCAGATTGGGGAATATGAGATGGACCAAGTGATTCTTGATCTAGGATCAGACACGAACGTCTTGTCAAAGCAAACATGGGAGTACAAGGGAAGGCCTACACTGCAATGGTCTCCTATCCAGCTATGAATGGAAAACCAGTAAAAGATCCTACCTATGGGGAGATTGCAAGGAATCACAATAGATATCGAAGGAGTAAGCAAGCAGATTTCGAAGTGATAGAGATTGTTGATGACAATAATCCCTACCCCACGCTATTAGGAAGAGATTAGGCCACTGACATGAATGGGGTGATAAATATGAAGAAGCACAAGATGATTTTAGAAAAGAAGTCTCTCCGCGTAGTTGTACCTTTGGACCCTGTAGAAGGATCGCGCTATACAGAGCCTGTGCATGACTACGATAGCAACGATGACTTGGACTACATCTACAAGATAACCGTGCAAGAGAAAGACTAGGTGAATCCAACTATGGATGGGAGAATCTCATGGGAGCGTAGAACCGGTTGCACGAGGTAACCACACTGAAATGTAACATGATGGCAAGAGCATTACACTACGTATCGACGGAGGTGAAGGATCTACCTATGTATGATGGGTTAAGTGAGGTGGATGACTTCCTGGGTAGATTTGAAAGAGAAGTACTAGAACAACAATGTTTCGAAGCTTTGAAGTGGGTACTGCATGCTACGCCTGCGAGGTGGTGGGGTATGCACCAACGAAGTTTTAAGGACTTGCGCGAATGCAGAAGGATGATGCGCATGTGGTTTGGGAAGCCTCAAATGTGATTAATAGATAAGATTTCCAGACGAAACGGTCTGCGCATCCACCTGTCCAGATGGATATAGGCATATGGTAAGAAATCTACATGGACGCACACAGTCTTTGTGTTAGGAGACACGGTCAATAAGCAGCTGAGTGCAAGGCAATGGTGCGAACGACCCCTCTGGTTAGAACCACAAAGGATGGAATGACCAAGTGCATAGAATGTTATCAATGCTAAAGCCTTTAACAAAGCTTCTGAAAGGAGATGCATCGCCTTTGGGTAGCCGCTGAAGGACTTGGGAAAAGTTTTCCATCATCGCTTTCCTTTTTCACTCGAGGAATTATTCGAGCAAGATTTTGAAAGGATCTCCTGCCCCCTTGTCTTTCTTCCCTTCTGCCATGGGAATCCATAGGGATTTGTGAGGTTGTTCTTGCAAAGGTTCGACCAGTTCGAGCCCTAAATCCTTATATCCTGACCTCCTTAGGGACATGTAAAGAAAAATAGAGAAAGAGCAGACAAATTTGATACCACTGATCTAAACTTAAACAAGAACACAAAAAATTATAGATATAACCATTAATAAAAAGATGCAACAAAAATAACACTTCATTTCATTAATATAAGATATTGAAATATATTACGAGAAGAGATGTGACATGTACATGCATCTGAATTGTGTTACAATGAGTCTTTAAGGCCTATTTATTATTGAGAAACAATGGAAAATTCTAAACATTTAAAACCTAACCCTAGGAGATGAAGCACCAAAACTATGGGCCTCGTTTGGGTAAATTGGTACATCAACTTCCTAGGGTCATAACTTTGGCATACGATCTTTGTTTGACACGCACAATACCTCGTTGGAAATAACTATCCGAGGACTACAAATTTTGACCACAAACATAAGTTAAAGACTATTTTCACATATTTTCCAAAAAGTCATCATTTAGAGCCTCAAAGCGGCTCGAGAAATTCAGGACCCAAAAAAATGACAAAAATAGGAAATTGTGCTACAATTAAGGAAACTAAAAAACTGAAAGAAACAATGGTGGAGGTCCAAGTCGAATAGGTGTGTGGCCACCAATATCGACCTAGATCAATACTGGTGATAGTATGCTCATGGAAATCAATGGACACTATTGGGTACTAGTGTCCCACAATGGCCTTGCTCGTGGAGTGATTTACCAACATACTGTTGCATTTTCTAATTCCTTTTACTATTGCTAATTATTATAGTCAGTTTCAACCACCCAAATGGGGAATTTTCATGATTTCCTTTACCAAGCACATAATTGCTATTAGTTTCAAAATAAATTGAAATAAATTCACATCATACCTCATCGGTAGCTTGTCAATAAGGTACACTTACAATTCTGTTCACTTCTTGTCACAACAAGTCAAACTTGCTCTTGACGAAATTATCATGTATAAACATATCACATCTACTTAGCTCAAATCACAACCATTATAGATCAAAATCATGAATCACTTGTGATAATCATACACCAAAATCATAGATCACATGTAACCATCATAAATCAGAATCATAGATCGTATGCATAATAAAACTCAAATAAAATACTAATACTTATCCTTTAATTGATCCTTTGCTTCTAACTTTGTCCTTTCTGTCCACACACCAGACCAGTTTTCATACTCGAAAAACACCCAGTGCCTTCTCTTCAACCATGCACACATACACATAGTGTACACCACAAATATATAACCACACATGACATACAACACCATACAATACATGCTCCTACACTTTATATACAACACATACACCTACACCTGGTGCGCAACACAACACAATATAGACTCCTACATCCAATGTACAACACAATACCCATATGTACACATAGTACAACATAATGAATACACATGCCATGATGCCACGACTATAAAATGCACACATGTAGTACCACATTTACACAACATGGCATATACAACATGCACACAATACCATATGTACAACACCACCTACACAATAGGTACACAAAGCCACATGTACACTACACCACATGTACAACGTGTACACAATACTGCATGTACACAACACCAAACACATAGCATGTACACGACACTACATGTACACAACGCCACATGCTTGACATGTACACAATACCACCTACACACATAACCACATGTACAACATGTACTCAACACCACATGTACAATCTTGCACACAACACCATATGTACATAACACCACATGTACAACATACAAACAATACCATATATACATATCACTACATATACAGCATCTACATAACACCATATGTACACAACACTGCATACCCAACATGCGCATAACGCCATATGCATCATAGAAAATTTTAGGCGCCAATGTTCGCCCTTTGGCGAAATTAAGTGGTTTTAAATTTTTAGTGGGCGACTATTTTGTATCATAGTACATTTTTACAAATCACCTCAAATAGCCCACCTTATTTTAAGGGAGAGGGTAAAAAGGGTAAATTTAGCCCTTGAAATTAGGAGTTACAACCTTCCATTCACCCATTTTCAAGAATAGGTTTTATTTAAGTGAATCCTATGGGTCAAAGGCCCAAATACCATATTTATAAAAGAGGTATGGTAAATTAATAAAAATATAAATAAATGAGAGGTATGGTAAATAAATAAAACATTTTTTATATTTACTCCATAAGTCACCTTATATACATGCAAGGGTGTAAACAAATAAAAATATAAGTAAAGTGGAGGTATGGTAAATAAATAAAACGTCTTTTTATAATTACTCAAAAGGTATGGTAAATAAATGTAAATATAAATAAACTAGAAGCATGGTAACTAAATAAAACCTCTTTTTATATTTAGTCCATAACCCTCGTTCTATTTATGAAGGCTCAAGAAAGAGGTTTTATTTAAGTGAATCCTATGGGCCAAATACCATATTTGTAAAAGAGATATGGTAAATTAATAAAAATATAAATAAACGAGAGGTATGGTAAACAAATAAAACATTTTTTTATATTTACTCCATAAGTCACCTTATATTTAAGGACACTCAAAAAATGCGTTATATTTGGGTGAAACCTATGGGAAAAATACTATGGGACAAATACCATGAACTAGATTGTTATTAATACCATGCAAAAAAACATTACTAACCCTAGTATTAGTATTAATAAAAATAAAAATGGCACATGGTATTGACCCATGATATTCACCTGGAATGTAGCCTATTTAAATGGGGGAATTGAACCAGCATAGATCCATCTTTACTCTGGATCTACTAACTCTCGAGAGGTATCAAATATCATGATATGCAAACTAGCATAGAGTGAAAAAATATTTGATTTGATCAACAGTAAAAATGGATGTTGTAATTTAATGTATGTTAAACATTTTAGCTTGGTTAAAATAAAAAATAAAATAAAAATCAACTATTAATTTTATTAATTTTTATAAATTACTAATAGTAATTTTTAAGGTCTAGGTTTATGATAACCCATGCTATTGACCCATGGTAATACCATTGTATTCATGTGAGCATAGACTATTTAAAGGGGAAATTCTATCATCTTAGATCCATCTTAATTCTGGGTCTACCAAGTGCTCAGAGGGATAAATATATTTCATCCCCCTAAGAGTGGAAGATGTGGAGTTAAGATGGATATAGGTTGGTTTTTATGATAATGAAGATATTAAATAGACTTAGGAAATTATATTGTAAAAACATCTTAAGGTGAATGGTTAAAGCATAGACATTGGACAAGTATATTTGTATACTTCTATTTTAAACTGAAACAAATCCAGGGCTAAAAGGAATGGATTGATTGCACTAGTCATCCTTCTATAACTTTCCAACATATGCTGGAGTAAATAGATTGTAATTTGGGTAATTTTTCTAATTGCAAATAAGAACATACTTGTGTATTGGCAGGGTGGTTACAAGGTCCCTAGAAGTGATGAATTTGAATTTTTCATGGTTTTATATATAGTATTAGGTTTTTTCTCATGCTTTCTGTGAATGGAACTGGTGAATTTTATCCTACACCCACTAGGTTATCGATATGTAAATTCGGTAATTTTGATTTCAAAAGATATTTTAAAGAAATGCAATGATTTCATTTGTGTATTCAATAAACACAAGATTTTATAATTGAGTAAAATATTCACCATGCTTGGTGATAGATTCCCCAAAAGATTATATATACATATCATATTATTGATAAAATCACCTTCCATTTTTCCTATATACCATGGAGATTCGCCCATTTATTATACATGTAAATTTGGGGGGGTTCTTAAAATTTTCCCTGATATGCATACAACACTGCATATCCATTATGCGCACAGAATAATATGTACATAACACTGCATATCCAACATGTACATAGTACCATTTATACCCAACACGACATATGCAATATAAACACAACAAAATATATACAACATGCGTACAACATCATACGTATATAATACTACATATGCTACCTGTACACAACACTAGTACTGCACATCTTAAGACCACACTGTCCTTACCAAATGAACTTGCTTCTAGTGTCTTATCCTTTCTTGTCCCAACATGCCGCAAAGCACATTGCTTTCATTCCAATGATGTATCCCTCCGCATAGCATTTCCATAACATAGACATAATATAATCACATAATATCAATTCATAACCGCATGATATTGACCTCATAGATTTCTGAGGACTACTCTTCCCACTTGATTCCTCATAAGATATGGACCTCTTTTTGCCATTCACCTGCATAAGAAATCATTCCCCCACAAGAATGATTCCAGATAACCCTGTCACATAGTGACATATATACATAGATACACATATACATACATATATATAAACATTAGCATAAAAAAAATCATGATCCACGATGACTCTTTCAAAGACGACATACATACATACAGACACATCAACACAATCATGATCACAACATAATTATAGATATCATAAGGTTAAGGTTAAGAAAAATCCCTTTATACATGCATGACATGCACAACATGAGAACAATAGTTCCCAACATAGCCAAGGTATCTAACACCACAGATCCATTTACTTTTATTTTTTGTTTCCTTTCTCATGACTTTCCTACCATTGTCCATTTACATCAATGGACCCAACTAGTACAGCTGGTTGTCATACTCTTGCCTTCAACTACCCATATACATGCACTGAGCTTCATCCAGGTCTTACATTACAAGTTGGGTTTCATCCAACTCTTCTCGAACTCCATTAATTTCCCTATTTCCCAACCAATTCCCAAGGCCCACAAAACATAAAAGGCAAGAACAATGGAAAATAAAAAGAAACCATGAAAACCAATACAATACGACACCACAAACAAAGTCGCATGATCGACACAATCAAGACCACATTTCAAGCATAAACAAGTAAAAAATACCAAAAGGACAATACTAGCAGCAAACACCATGACTCAATCCCCATGGTTCCTAGTGCTTCCAAAGGAAATATCAAACTGAGCCTTCTTCAAGATTTCATGGCAGTCTCTTTTGCCATGCAATCCCTGCATCATACTGTCATAAACACAAAACTTCTATTTTATACATAAATATAACAATATACTAGTTACCTTACCTTGATGTGCCAACCATGTTGCCTTGTAAATGAACATGTTCATGCCATCTCTCAAGCCACTCCGATTCCCTTGACAAATACAACCATAACTGTAAATTGATTGTTATACCTATCAAATACATGTTCAGGAATATAACACATATCCACATAATGTCAAACAAAATCAAGGTTAAGAAGAATTCATGTATGCGAAGAACTAATTCATTTGGAATTTCAATTTCCAAACAAAGCCAAAGGAATTTTCACCCAATTCGTTTCTTTTACCTTTTCCTTGCTGCAATTGAGTCTTACTATGCACTATCGAATAGGAATTTCATCAAACATGTCACACATATGCATTCTACAAGTAATAACAACAAATATTAGCATACGGATCTCATACTTATCGGAGAATCACTAAGAAGAACTGATGCCTTATCGCATTAGCTGCATTATCATCTATTATGACTTTTATTCATTGTTCATTTATTTACAAATCAAAACATGATGAGAGCCATACATCATCACTATCATAAAACATGCTCATAACCAATATATAACCAACATAAATAACACGGATATGACAACCATAAAAACCAAATATGAACCAATACATTTACATATACAATACCATGGATAAGAAGCTCTTATTAACGAATACATAGGCTGACCAGGTATGGGACTTCCACGAACCACCGACCATACACTAGGCTGAACCAAATCTCTCTTTCAACCAGTCACCCCCATGCCATATTCCAAGCATGAATGTGGGATCTCATGAAACACATCCAATAAATCCAAACCTTACTTCCAGAAGCTAAACAACCTCAACCCTCAACCAATGATTCCACCTCACGATCACACATCACTAACCATGACTAGATTGGTCTTTACCCAAGATGTCCATGGCTCAAGAGAATTTGTTCCAACCAAGGCTTCCAGGACTAGTAACTCAACCCATAGTTGATGCTAGCCTCCAAATCATTTGTGCAACCAAGACTCCAGGACTAGTGTTGGGCATGGAATCCCCCCAAGGCATGTTTTGGGGCTTAATGGCCAAGTTTTGACCAATTCTTTTGTAAAAGCTCTGCGAATTATGGGTGCGGAGCGCGAAATCATAATAGAGTCACAAGGTTGTCTCCCTTGTCTTTGTAATGTAATCTTAGCTTGATAGACCTACCCATGGTCCGTGAACCATGGGATTGTATAAATAGAGTGAGGCTCTAAGTGTAGAATATAGCAATACGATAACTAATAGAATGGAAGCATGATGAGTCTAAGAGATTGAGTCGAAGTGTAAAGTGTGTCTTTGGGTCGTAGGGTAGGTGAAGGCTCTGCAGCTGAGTGTGCGGACCCCTGCAGCTGACTGCACAGGGTAGGTCGAGTCTGTAACCATTGGAAGAATTAATAAAGAGAATTTTACCATATTTATGTGCATCTTTTCCTATTTTAATGTATTATTGGGTATAAACTACAAGTGTATTGTTTAATTTTTGCGTGAACTCATATGAATGTGTTGTAGAAAATAATATAATGTAAGACATCTATTTACATGAAGATAATTGACTGGCATAGGAAGATAAGTAAGATCTTAGGTGAAACTTAAGCAAATAATGCAGAGCGTTGCTCCATCAGCGTGGAATCTCCCCAGCGCCTAGTCAGGGTTGCGCGAAGGAAAGTATATCAGGGCATGAAGGCTTGGGAGTGCATGAAGCAACCTGCGCAAAGAGAATAACAGTTAGACTATTTCAACCTCTTAGACATCTCAAGGGTGCGAAAACCTGGTTCCAACACCCCCCCATACTACTTCGGGTGAGATCTCAGTCCGCGCTTGACAGACTATTGCTGAAAGGGCCAGTAGTACAGGGATTTTTTTGCCTAATTAACTCCGAACCTGGGTCATACCCCAACAAGCCAACAAATGGTTCCGTTGCCAGGAATAGGATTTGTATAGAGATGTTTGATGTCATATCACTGGAATCTGACAAAGAAAGGAATTGAAGATTGGTTGGAAGGAAAGATTCATGAGTTCACGGCACAGGAAAATAGGAATCCACAACTATCAAAGGAAGAGTGGTTAGACTGCTACTTATATACAGAGATCCATGAAATTTTCTTCACATCTTTCCCCACTGAGCAATACGAGTGAATCGCGAAGATAGTAGACAACCAATGAAGGTGGAAGCTCGATAGACCTATTGTGTGGACTCCAGAATTGGTGCCCAGATTGGAAGCATCGAAGGATAAAATCACACGTGATATTGATCACTAGCTCGATTGAATAATAGGAGGATTCATCACCAAGTCAACTATAGCGAGGTAGAACAACGCTTCTTCAAAGGGTCGTGAGGTAAGTACGTCAAATCTTTGAACACTTGGATTAAAATGCTATTGTGTGAAAAACAGGTTATGAGAATAAATGGATGTTTGGGGCTATGCGAAGTGGGAGAATATACAGAAACGAAGATAGTACAAAACTAGAAACCAACCCCTTGATTTCACCTTTGCAAGGGGGCGAAGAAGAGCTGACAAAGGTCTCACCAAAAAGTGTGATCAACTTGATAAGGAAGAGAATTCCACACATACCACCCCTACCCACACATCTGCTAGTTTCACCGTCTTCACCCCCATCTTCGCCCATACCACCTCTACCATGACCACGAAGCAATATGGCGAGTGTGATAAGGTTGCCAGTGTTCAATGGAGTAGGTAATGAAGATTGGGACCAATTTTGGTTCTTGATAAAAGTTGTATGGGAAGCACAGGGAGTCACGAATGATAATATAAAGAAGGCAACATTGGTCAGCTCTCTACAGGATCGTGCACTGACCTTGTACATTAAGCATTCCAATGATAATCTGAATTCAGAGATTGTAGATATCCAAGTTGCACTAAAAAATGAATTTAGCAGGTCAAAGTCAAAGGCACAGTCGATCATTAGGTTTAAAGAAATCAGAATGTTGTTAGGTGAGACCCCTTGGTAGCTGGATCAGAGACTGAAGTGCACAATTTGTGAAGCTAACATGACGTTGATAGATGGAAAACACCGCGAATGGTTTGAAGCATCGTTAATGCCGCATCTAAGGAATGCATTGTCACAACATAGGCTAACAACTCAGGCCAAGGCCTTGGAGGTCATGATGAGATTGCATGAGACCCCGATATAGGATCCCAACTTGCGAGTTCAACAGATCCACGCGCAGTTGAAAAACTTGTGCCTTAAGATGTAGAGTTTGAAACAAGACAGGACAATTCGCCTAGAAGTGCGCAATGAGGTATTATGCGTAAAGTGCAAGGGTTAGGGACCTGACAATGACCATTGCCTGATGTTCATGAATTACCTTGCAAGAGGAGGACCAATTCCATTGAGACCAAAGGCACAAGAAGGACCGATCACGACACTTGCATTATGGTGCACGATTTGCCAGATAGGAGGAAAGCATGCTACAGATAACTGCCATTTATTGTAGAAGTATACGCAGAATTCGTAGCAGTTGTTCTGTAATTTCTGTAGATCAGTAGGCCATGATGAGTGCACCTATAGAAGTTATGAGATGATGATGGATTGGATTCCTACCTAAAGAGTTTAGGCCGAAATGTGGCCCCTTGACAAAAACCCAAGGATGGCACGAACCGGATTTCAGGGGCGGGAACGAGGCCGAGGTGGAGGAGGGCTAGGGAGAGGTCGTAGACAACTGATATGTTACAATTGTTGTGGGCCAGGTCATTATGCCTGCGATTGTATGAATCCAACATGACCATCAAGCTTGTATTGTACATTGTTTGATCATGAGATGGAGGATTGTCCCACGCTGATAACAAAGTTGCACGATAAAGAAGAACTCCAACCTCCCCCAACTCAGAACCCGCAAATGATGAGGTCTATGTTGCATGAGGAAGACCTTAATGTAAATATTGTGCTCCAAAGTGGAAATACGATAGGGGATGACAAAGGCAAGTAGCCTAAATAAATTACTTAGGTTCGCAAGGCTCTAATGAAAGAACTAGATTTTGATTTGGAGTGCGCTAAGGAAACCTTCATGGAAGCCAAGAAGAGATTCATTGATGCCTCCACTTCAGGAAGTAAATATAGACTAGAGCCAGAAATGGACCCATCGATGCTCACCACATTCCTGGAAACTTACGTGAAGTTGTAGCATGACAGCAAGGCTATAAAGGGGCTACAAGAACTCATAAATAGATGCACTGGGACCGTGTAAGGAGAACCACGCATAGTCTGAGAGCTCAGAAAACACACAACGCGAATGGGAAGGGAGATGAGATTGACCGCGTAGATTGGGGAATATGAGATGGAACAAGTTATTCTGGATCTAGGATCAGACATGAACATCCTACCAAAGAAGACATGGGAGTGCAAGGGAAGGCCTACACTGCAATGGTCTCCTATCCAACTGTGAATGGCGAACCAGCAAAAGATCCTACCTATGGGAAGATTGCAGGGAATCACATTAGATATCGAAGGAGAAAGTGCGCTAGTAGATTTCGAATTGATAGAGATTATTGATGACAATAATCCCTACCCTATGCTATTAGGAATAGATTGGGCCATTGATGTGAATGGGGTGATAAATCTAAAGAAGCATAAGATGATTTTCGAAAAGAAGTCTCTCCGCATAGTTATACCTTTGGACCCCGTAGAAGGATCGCGCTATACAAAAACTGTGCATGACTATAACAGTGGCGATGACTTGGACTGCATCTACAAGATAACCGTGCAAGAGAAAGACTAGGTGAATCTGACCGCAGATGGATGAATCTCATGGGAGCACGAAAGCTCCTGCACATCGGATTCAGATGAGGAAATAGAATGATGGAAAAACCAGTTACAAGAGGTAACCACATTGAATTGTAACATAATGACAAGAGCGTTGTGCTGTGTATCAAGGAAGGTGAAGGATCTGCCTACGTATGACAGGTTAAGAGCGATGGATGACTTCTTGGGTAGATTTGAAAGAGAAGTGCCGGAACAACAACGTTTCAAAGCTTTGAGGTGGGTACTACGCGCTACATCTGTGAGGTGGTGGGATACACACCAAAGAAGTTTTAAGGACTTTCATGAATGTAGAAGGATGATGTGCATGTGGTTTGGGAAGCCTCAGATGTGATTAACTGACAACATTTTCAGATGAAACAGTCTCTGTGCCCACCTGTCCAGATCGATATAGGCATATGGTACGAAACATGCATGGATGCACATAGTCTTCGCATTAGGAGACACGGTCAGTAAGCAGCTGTGGTAAAGGCAATGGTGCGAATGACCCCTCCGGTTGGAACCATGAAGGATGGAACAACCAAGTGCATAGAAGGTTATCAATGCTGAAGCCTTTAACAAAGTATGCGAAGCACTGAACAAGGTCCACAATGCAGAGTAGGCTAACTAGGACCTACACATACCAATGGTTCTATGGGCTTATAGGACCATGTGCAAGAACTTGATGGCGTAGGCACCGCCAAGGTTGGAGTATGAAGCGAGTGCTGTCAGCCCTATAACACATGAAATACCTAGTTTGCGCATGACAGCACCGGTAGATACAACGGTTCGCGAACCTTGAAAGAAGAAATTCGACAAGGAAATTTTAGGCTCTAAGAACTTGAGAAAGAAAGGGTGCGATTAAGGAAGAAAAGCACTCTGGTAGAAGTATAAGTCAAAAAGCTAGAGGATGAGATAAAGGAAGATATTCTCGATAATAAGACCAGGGTGATAAGATAGGGTGCACATGATCACGCTAACAAGTTTGAGGACTATCACCATGAAATTGATTAGTCTGATGCCTTGGCTTGGACCGTATGTTACTAAGAGAATCAATCAGGGTGGTGTGCTACAGATGATAAAGGGCGCGACACCGCCAATAGCAATAAAAGGTGGGTATTTTCGAGGAAAAGTGATGGATGACTGGATGAAACTGTATAAAGGTGGCGTGACCACCCAATTAGCCGAGGGAAGTATAGTCTTAGTGCTCTAGGAAATTGAAAGGAGGCACGAGACTATAAACTACTCTACCCCGGGAGCTATGCAATGTTGGATCTACGCGCAGAAGCAAAGAGTCACAAGGTCCGCAACTGCACAAGGGGGGCTGTGCTGTTGCATAGGTTGGCCCAAAAGTGGCTGTTGGAGTCACTATTCACAATGGGATGCCCAACTTGAGGCCAAATGGAGTGGGCGACAAGAATTTAAGACGTGATTTATGGGCAAGACTTGGCAAAATCTGCCGCCAAGGTAGCATTAATGAACCAGATTTGGGGGGAACGGTCGAATTTACTTTCAAAAGATGCTATAAATTACAAAGGGTTGCCCAGAAAACAACACTTGGTCATTTGTGAATTGAGAAGTTGTATACCCTGCATAGCCTGAGGAGAGCCCTGTTTGACTTGTGCAAAACATTCATTGAGCCCCTGAATACACGAGAAATAGATTTCTAGTCGGAAACGATGGAAGCATCTGAGGAATTTATGGATATCATAGAGATGGTCATCGAAGAGGCCATGCAGGCCCTGACTATGGGAGATGCCCCTACAGGTGTTGGGATTGTGGCAGAAATCCCGAAATCTTTGTGCACGCCATGACAAAAGAAAGACAAATAGGTGATGGTTCCCATACATGTGCCCCCGCAAAACTTGTTGTGCACCAGGCTGACAATGGAGGAGAAGGGGAAATTCGTTAACATAGAAACTAACGAGGAGGAGGAAGAACTGCAGGACCTTATCATTGAAGAAGATGAAGACGAAGGCATGGAGGAGGAAACTAAGCCTGCGAACCCTCTAACAAAGCTACCCACCTATATCCCCCCATGAAAGGGGAAGAATAAAGTGCCCAAGGATCTTGACGAGAGAAAGAGCTCTCTCCAGACTCCACTCCTCCCAGACAACATCATTTTTTAGGGCACGCACTTGGGATGGGTGCCTAGCTTAAATTTTGAAGATTGGGACCTCACTGACCATGAGAAATTCCCTCACCTAGAGACCGTGCAGCTTATGAAGCCTAAGCAGAACACCGTGGTGGGGGTTACCGAATTAGAGCCACAAAAGTGGTTGCATGGAGTGGAAAAGGTGGGGCTACTAAACCTAATTTTGGTGCCACATTTCCACATCGCCCCAATAACAACTTTCGTCATTATGCAGCTGCTCTGTGTGGTGTATGTTGACTGTTTGTGGCTGGAGGAGCCCATCCCCATCACGAAACATTTGATTAACCGAATCACCTAGCTTCCATGCAAAGGAGATGACCCCGGAGATATCTCAGAGGGGAAAAGTAGTGATCTGGCCATTGTAGAGGCCATGAAGAAGAAGTATAAACTTGAAAAGAAAAAGAGGGGCTATGCCATATCCAACATCAACGAAAAAGTAGTAAGAGTCGCGACCCAAATTCTGGTAGGTAAGGTTATGCGCATGTGTTGCATGAACGAGGTACCCACGGCGGTGGTAGCACTTGCTAAGCAGTGCGCGGAGGGGGTCCAGTTTAACTGGTTTGAGTTCCTCTGCAAGGAATTCTTGGAGAATTTCTACAAAGCTGAGGAAAAAGGAAAAATGTTCCACTATTCATGGCTTCTGCTATCCATAGTTCTTGTGGTAGGGGAATTACCGGAGGACAGTCAATTACCCACAATTGATAGGGATCTTCCAGAGGCGATGGAGTACACTTTGCTCTGGGCCACAAAGGATACAAATAGGATCCGCGACAGTACGATATTCTGGGTGTTCATGGAGATGAACCTCGGAAAGGGGATCAATGCAAGTTGTGGTTGTCACCCACTGTCTACAAGAGCTTGCAAAGTTTTGTATAGTTTAAGGCAGGCCTCCACAACATATACATCAGAGCGTGCAAGGACCCAACAAAGCAATGGAGAGAGCTACCCTTTGTAGCCATGGACGATGTAATCTTTAATGTACTGGAGACATGGCCGCCAGAGTGGCATGCTCTAGACATCGCGGAAATAGATAAGTCTGTAGCCCAGAGGAAGAAAGAGGAGGCAAAACTATGCATGGCATAGTTGGAAAAGAAAAGAAGGAAGGAGGCAGAGGTAGCAGAAGTGCAAGAGGTGCAGGATGCTATGTTAGTTCCAGTCTTCACAGCCTGTCACTAGGGATTAACATGAGCTCTTACTATGTCTAGTTTTGTTAGATGTTTTGCACGTGATGTTCAACACAAAACATGTCACAAGTGTGTTCATAAGAATAAGCTCAGAAAAATATTTCCAATGGTATATCACACTCTCATAACCGGCTCCCATATTAGAAGATATGATCGAAATGAATGAGTGATTCTTGGTTATGCATGTTTTGAGGTCAGTTTCTGCACACAATGACAAGTTTAGTACAAAATAAGTTTCTAAAATAATGGTAAGGAATTTTTCAAAAGTGAAAGATATTTTTGTTCATCACATATCAAATAACAAAAAAATCCTTTCGTTTATGCACAGGTGCTACTATGTGGGAGATATACAATGATATTTGGAGCCTACATTTAAACAAAGCAAAATTTTCATATTTTTTACTATTTTAGTCATTTTAGTGCGGGGCCATTTTACAACAGATGGAAATTAATTTTGAGAAACCCAAAGACATTTTGGTTAAGCAAGAGCCATATAACAAAAGCCTCTTTCAATTTATTCACAGGTGTCACGAATTGGGATATGTGACTAGATCTTTACAACTCATTTTCACAAATTTAAATTTTTATTGATTTTCTATTTTAGAGATGATTTTGTGGAACATATTACGAGCAAATGGAAACAAATTTCCCAAATTTGAGAGATTTTTTTCTCCAAAATGACCTTATCTATAAAAACCTCTTTCCATTTCGTAACAGGTGCTATGGTTTAGGAGATATGAGTTCATCTTCAACGCCTATTTTCAGAAATTCGGACCAAGTTTAATGTAACTGATTCTATTTTGAAGAAAATGGTTGAGCTCAATCCCTTAGTACAAGGATGAGAAAATGTATATATTTTATGAATTTTATAGTGTAGGGTTTGGAATTTTGCATAGGGTTGGACTCTTGAGAAAGAAAGGAGCTTCATTATACACTCATATCAGCATTTTGGCTAAGGAATTGAGACCAGGGTTTGCAGCACTCTTTGGGATCCTTGTGGTATTTTGTTTTGGTACAGTGCTTTTCTTTGTAATTTTGAATTTACTTATTTGTTATGTATGAAATTATCTATCTCATTTCTTCCTAACTAAATCAAACAAAAGTGAAAGTAGAATCCATTGAAATTGCAGTGCTCCCCTTGAGGTTTGCTTTATTTTTTGATGTTTTCAGTTGTTTGGAGAGGATCCATGGCTTCTCTTGCCCTTTTCAACTCCTCACCTATCTAATCCCTCCACCTAATTCGATTTAAAGTGCCAAAATCAGTTGCCTACCTTGCCCCATTGAGATCTCTGCAAGACTGAGCCTCATTCCCTGCACACCCAAAATCTGCCTTTCCATTTGAGCCAAAAAAAAAAAAAATTATTCAATCAAACTCTTTACACACATACCTAGCCTAAGATCAGTAGTTATATCAGTCATATCAAGCCTTTAGTGATCATATTTTGCTGAGATTGACCCAGAGAGAGCCCTCTCCCGACTTGGTAGGGCTAGCTACCAGGTTAAGCATGGTTTGATGTTGGCCGTGGATCTTACCTTTCTTAGCCTGAGGTAAATCTAGGCACTAACATAGTGGTGACCATACTGGGGAAGAAAATTTTATTTGTTCGTTAGTGTTCTTTGTTTTATAGACTACAGACGAAGCCTGAAGTTAGCCAGGTAGCCTTCGAAATGTTCTTGCTTTGCATTAGCGAAAGTAGATAAAAGATACTTCAATTAATCTCCAGTCTAGTCTTATGAACTGAACATCTGACTTGAAAATTGCCCTAGTACATGTATCACGTTAGATCTGATTGTTGATGGTGGACAGCAGTCAGACACATATGAATGCTGAAACATTCACTTGGCAACTCCAACTCAATCTAGAGATTCCAATGCTCACTGATCTGTTCGTGCACTAAAATAAAATGGTAGGGTATGTGGCAGACCCTGTGTTTTGTGAAGCTTTAAAAGAGGTTAGAGATCAATTAGTGGATATTGAAATTGATGAAGTATTTTTCATTGCCTTGCTTCAATGTTTGAGATCTCCAAATTTTCCTCCTAAAGCTAAAACTGGTTTCTTTGAGTTAGTTGTTGAAAAATTTGAGAAGGAGATTCAGTTTTTAAATGATCAGATCCATTCATATGAATTTCGAGATCCCAAAAAGTTCTTGGAACCTCTCCCTCCTTCAAAACAAGAAACAATAGAGCTACCTGTGGATATTTGGATTGACCGTTTGCAGCTGGAAGCATGCATTGAGGAGTTGGGGTAGCAAACAGAGTCTGGTTTTTTCGATCCTATTGCAATGTACATGGAATTTTTTTTTAGTTTAAATGATAGATCAAATTGTCTTTTACACAACCAGACTCGTTATGTGCATGTATGGTTGTCAGCATTTACATTTGTGTCCTGGTTGAAGCACTTTCAAGCAGCATCCTTGTCACAGTTACTTGATTGGTTGATATGGCATTACAAAATTACTTGATCTATCAATTTTGCAGCAAATTTGGTTAGATTTATACATAAATAAGCTACCTGAGGTAGCATTTCATTTTCCGGTATTTGTTTATGTACATGTTGCAGTATGTATATGTTTTTGGATTGGTATGAGTTGTTTTGGGTTTGCAGTTGTTTGATCATCCATGCCCAATGGAAGAGGCAATGTATGCTTTCTAGAGATCTGTATTTCTTGGCACCTCCAAGGAGATGCCATCCCCAATGGAGCTGATGTTAGTTCTACTCTTCGCAGCCTGTCACTAGGGATCAATATGAGCTCTTACTATGTCTAGTTTTGTTAGATTTTTTGCACATGATGTTCAGCACAAAACATGTCACAAGTTTTTTCATCAGAAGAAGATCGGAAAAATATTTCCAATTGTATATCACACTCCCGTAACCGGCTCCTAGATTAGAAGATATGATCGAAATGAATGAGTGATTCTTGGTTATGCATGTTTTGAGGTCAATTGCTGCACACAATGACAAGTTTAGTACGAAATCAATTTCTGAAATAATGGTAAGGAATTTTTCAAAAGTGAAAGATGTTTTTTCATCACATATCAAATAAAAAAAACCTCATTCAGTTTATGCACAGGTGCTACTATGTGGGAGATATACAGTGATATTTGGAGCCTACATTTAAACAAAGCAAAATTTTCATATTTTTTACTATTTTAGTCATTTTAGTGCGAGGCCATTTTACAACAGATTGAAAGTAATTTTGAGAAACCCAAAGATATGCACGAGCCATATAACAACAACCTTTTCCAGTTTATTCATAGGTGTCACGAATTGGGATATGTGACTAGATCTTTATAGCTCATTTTCACAAATTTAAATTTTAAATTATTTTCTGTTTTAGAGATGATTTTATGGAACAGATTGCAAGCAACTAGAAACAAATTCCAAAATTTGAGAGAGGTTTTTCTCCAAAATGAACTTATCTATAAAAACCTCTTTCAGTTTTGTAACAGGTGATATGGTTTAGGAGATACGAGTTCATCTTCAACACCTATTTTCAGAAATTCGGCCCAAATTTAATGTCACTGATTCTATTTTGAAGAAAACAGTTGAGCTCAATCCCTTAGTACAAGGATTAGAAAATGTATATATTTTATGAATTTTATAGTTTAGGGGTTGGAATTTGGAAAAGGGTTGGACTCTTGAGAAATCAAGGAGCTTCATTGTACACTCATATTAGCATTTTGGCTAAGGAATTGAGACCAGGGTTTGTAGCACTCTTTGGGATCCTTGTGGTATTTTGTTTTGGTACAGTGCTTTTTTTTGTAATTGTGAATTTACTTATGTGTTATGTATGACATTATCTATCTTATTTCTTCATAAATAAATCAAACAAGAGTGAAAGTGGAATCCATTCAAATTGCAGTGCTCTACTTGAAGTTTTCTTTAGTTTTTGATGTTTTCAGCTGTTTGGAGAAGAATCCATGGATTCTCTTGCCCTCTTCAACTCCTCACCTGACTAATCCCTCCACATAATTTGATTTAAAGTGCCAAAATCAGTTGCCTACCTTGCGCCATTAAAATCTCTACAAGATTGAGCCTCATTCCCCGCACCCAAAATCTGCCTTTTCCATCTGAGCCAACAAAAACATCATTTTATTCAATCAAACTATTTGCACACATACCTAGCCTAATATCAGTATTTATATCAGTCATCTCAAGCATTTAGTGATCATATTTTGCTGAGATTGACCCAAAGAGAGCCCTCTCCCGACTTGGTAGGGCTAGCTACCAGGTTAAGCATGGTTTGATGTTGGCCCTAGATCCTACCTTTCTCAGCCTGAGGTAAATCTAGGCACTAACATGCTACACAGACAATAGTTGAACAAAAAAAGGCCATAGCAACTACAGTAGTGCAGGAGGCAACCACGAAGGCACGCAAGGGCCAAAAGTCACCTTTGCATGGGCAAGAAGCAGAGGAAGAGGAGGGGTGCATGGACCCACAAACTACATCAACATAGCTGAAGCACCAACACCCAACCGAGTGGATAGGGCTGTACAAGAAGGTCAAGGCATCGAAGTTGTCTATTGACATGATCACCCTTACGAAGGGTGATCTACATGACATCAACATGACAGTTCGTAATGTCACCTCCAAGGCCCTCCAAAATTTTATGTAGGAGAACTAGATTGTGTTGGGGGCCCTTAGAGTGCAACTGCAGGAGTTGCAGGTGCACACTCCTTAGGCTGGTACCCTTTCGACCAATGTCGCAGTCAGAACAACTACAGTAGAGAAAATGTTGCACGATTGGGTGACAAATACCATAGTGCTGCTGGAAGGGGCACTGGTGACAACAAATGAGGCTGACAGACCTATGATTAGCACGTTGAAGGGTATTAGAATCAACATGGCTGCACTCCCGTAGGAGACATTATACATTCTGCAGGATGGGATTGCTACAGAACTGCAGGCTAGGGATAGTCGCGTGTTGCAAGTACTAAGCGAGTAGAAAATAAGCATGGAATAATTGAGCTTGCAATGAGACGAAGTGGTGTCGTAGAATCAATAGCTAGTACATGTCCTGGATGAAGCTTGTTAAAGCATCCCTGAGTTTTCCATCCTAGCAAATACACCGTTAGAGGCGTGCATCCACAGGCTAGTAGTAGGGGCTCGCAAGGCACGAGAGGAAATGAAAAAGGTTCAACTGGATCTCAACCTTCAGATCTTAGAGCTGTGGTTAAATGCTCAGCCATCCACCCCTCCAAAAGTAAGAGAACAATGTTCTAGTGCTATTACAGCGGGACTGGATGAGATCAGCAGTGCAGTGTGAGACTACACCAGAAATTTGGAGGAGTTATTTGAGGTCCTCATGAATTTGCAGGAGGACCCCAACATCCAACCCTTAGAGATAGAGGTGCAAGAACTCTAGCAGCAGTATGACAACAAGAAATGGACTATGCAGACGGTGGCACTCACTCAAAGGCTCGCGCGGATGCAACATGCCAAAGCGCTGAAAGAATAGGTGGACGCGGCACGACACAAGGAAGCAGTCCTGAAGGCACATGTTCAGCCTTGGATCGATGAGGCCTTCACCATCACAGTAGCAATTGAAGGAAATATTGCGCAAACGTAGGGGACACAAGCACAGATGCAGGAAAGCAGTTTCGCCACCGTGGTCTTGGAACAACGCATCTAGGAGATCCAACAGGGAGCTACTCAGTGCACTGCCGACATTGCATTGGTTCAGACAGAGTTGGAGGGACTCCACGTTGACAGAGTGACTCGAGGGCGAGTCATGATGTTTGCGTTGGGGGCATGTTGGGCATGGAATCCCCCCAAGGCATGTTTTGGGGCTTAAAGCCCAATTTTTGAACAAGTCTTTTGTAAAAGATTTGCGAATTATGGGTGTGGAGCGCGAAATCATAATAGAGTCACAGGGTTGTCTGCCCTTGTCTTTGTAATCTAATGTCGGTTTGATATACCTACCCATGGTCCATAGACCATGGGATTGTATAAATAGAGTGAGGCTCTAACTGTAGAAGATAGCAATACGATAACTAATAGAATGGAAGTATGAGGAGTCTAAGAGATTGAGTCAAAGTGTAAAGTATGTCTTTGGGTCGTAGGGTAGGAGAAGGCTCTGCAACTGAGTGCACAGAGGCCTAGTAGTTCGCAGCTGAGTGTGCGGACCCCTACAGCTGAGTTCGCAGGGGAGGTCGAGTTTGTAACCATTGGAAGAATTAATAGAGATAAGTTTACCATATTTTCGTGCATCTTTTCTTATTTTAATGTATAATTGGATATAAATTGCAAGTGTATTGTTTAATTGTTGCGTGAACTCATATGAATGTGTTGTATAAAAAAATATAACGTAAGACATCCATTTACATGAAAATAATTTACTGGCATAGGAAGATAAGTAAGATCTCAGGTGCGACTTAAGGGAATAATGCAGAGCGCTGCTCCAATAGCACAGAAACCCCCCAACCCCTAGTCAAGGCTGCGCGAAGGCAAGTATATCAGGGTGTGAAGGCCGACAAGTGTGGGAAGCGACCTACATGAAGAGAATAACAGTTGGACCAGTTCAAACTCTCAGACATATCGAGGGTGCGGAACCCTATTTCGAGCACCCCGCCATACCTTTGAGTGAGACCTCAGTCCACGCTCCATAGACTGTTTCCAAAAGGGCCAGTAGTATAGGGATTTTTTTGGCTAATTAACTTTGAAACTAGGTCAGGACCCAACAAGCCAACAACAAGTAACTTAACCCACCAAGGCTAAAAAGCATTTTTCCAACCAAGGCTCTAGGACTAGTAACTCAACCCAAGTTACTACAGGGCTCCAGAGTGTTTGTCCATCTAAGGCTCCAGGAACTAATAACTCAACCCACAACCAAAGGAACATGAGGACCAACCTAAAAACAAAATTAAAATCCACAACACCATGACTCTCCAGGAAATGGAAAGGCTAGGAAAAACCACTGTTAATCCAGGCAATCCTCCATTGCAATGACAAATAATAACCAATAAACCACATGCATTTTCCATGCATGCCAAAAATAACAAGAAAATCATTAATGTAACTTGGTAGCTACAAGAAAAAGTCACTATAGATGTTGATCCTGATGTCCTCTTGTGCTTTCCTACTCTTACTTTGCCTTCTTGCTCCAAACCTCCATGTATGCCACACTCCTCCAAGAGTGCTCCAACAAAAATCTAAGTGTCCAAGAGCATGGGAGAGAGAGAATAGAGAGAGAGCTCCAAAACTCAACTGACACAAGGTTACCAAATAATCCTCACAAGCCTTTTTATCAATGAGGTCTCTATTTTCTTCAATTTCCATTATTTTCCTTCATTTTCCTCCTCACATGCAACATGTGACCTTTTAGCTTCCTTTTCCCATAGTTTCTATTATTTTCATAAATAAATACCAAATAATGCTTCACGCCTTTCCAAACCCTTTTCCATTTCCTTTGCCAATTCCTTAGCCATAATAAACCAAATGAACTCCCACTAGGATGTTTTTCCCACCATTCAGCTTGGAATACATATCCCATGACCTTGGTCTCATATTTTTTACATGAATTTTTACCACGGTTGTTACATCCCCAGACTTTCCTTGTCATCTTCAGATAGCCATGGTGTGATGGATTCTATTGTGTTTGGCTGAGCTAGATTTTGGTATGGTTTTGATATTGAGTGAGGTGGTCTCTGAAAGAAAGAACACAAGGCCTAGGAATCCCTAGACTGGAGAAGTTGGGATTGTTGAAAATCTAGATTTTGTGTGCCTCAGTGGGCCTAGGAATCCTCGACTAGTGAATGGCGAGATATATGATATAGACCATAGTTGTGTGTTATCGATTGGGCCTAGGAATTCTTGACCAGTGAATGGCAGGACGTATGGTAAATCCTTGAGGGTGGAGTCTTGATTAGGCCTAGGAATCCTTGATCGCTATATGGCAGGATATACAATAAATCCTAGAGACTAGGAGATAGGAAAATTCCTCACAGTGTAGGTGGAGAAACTCGGTGACATCCATGCTTGTTTAGGACCTAGTGAGCCGGCGGGGATTGTGGTAAATCTCAAGGAAACTTGGTTTGGTTTGGTTTTGAGTCCCACATTCATGCTTGGAATATGGCATGGGGGTGATTGGTTGAAATAATGATTTGGTTTAACCAATCTATGCTCGGGTGGTTCGTGGAAGTCCCAAACATGGTTGGATTTTTTATTCATTAATAATAGCTTCTTCTCCTTATTATTCCATGTTTAAATATACTAGTTTATATGTGGATTTTATGGCTGCTATATCCTTGTTATTTATGTTGGTTATTTGTTGGGTATGAGTATGTTTTTATGATAGACTTAATGTATGACTTACATCATATTTTGATTAGTAATTGGAAGTACAATGAGTACATGACCTAATAGATGAAAATGCAGCTATTGTGATATGGAAACAATGCCTCTTTACGAGTATTGAGTAAGTATGGGAATCCTATGCTCAAATATGTTGTTATGACCTGTAGATTTCATATTTGTGAAATGCTTGACAAAATGATGGCTAGTAGGGGTCCGATCAAGTCCTTACTCAAGTTCCACAATAGTACCTTTGTTTCACTATCATTTATAATTCCTTAAAGTTTCATGATGCTCTAGGCAGTGGCCTGAGTCATGACCTTGAAAAAGAGGCACAAAATATAGGGTCGTTGGCTCAAAACTATCTGGAAAAGTCCATAATTATTCGCATGCCTTATTGTGGGAGCAACTGGAAGGATTTGATTGCATGCATGCCTTGTCATAAGAGTGGTTGAGGCCCTAGGATAGTAAACTCAAAGGTTAAGCACTTGGAAGGGTTGGTTACCTCCTGAAGGTTATGTAGCTCCCAGGGAAGGTCAATTTGGTTGTGTTTTGTTGGTTCCACTTTGTTAAATTTACTTGGAGAGTTGAATCACATTATAGTAGGCTCTTGTGACATGTTTAACCAAGTGTACTGGTTAGCTTGGGTAAATTTGGGAGGAGGGTGTTACAGCTTTTCATAGCTTTAAACAATTGAATGATTATTTTAAACTTGGACATGAGACAAGAGCACAACCAATCATATTATGTGGAGTTTTGAGAAATTTAGAGAAGGAGATGTTTCTCTAAATCACCATATCACGTGATAGCTATTCATAATAAAGAAAATTAAAAATTTATAATGAAATATAAATGGTGGTATTGAACATTTTTTTGTGTGGTTATGTAACCTATTATGAAACAATTTGTGAGGAATGTTAAAATTACATCTGATGTCACGTACGTTAAAACCATGTTGCAAAGTGTCAGTTTAAAAAATAAGGGTAATAGCTACAATGCAACTTAATCGCTCCCTCTATTTCTAATTAATTGATTAAAAGTTTTGTAGACTGTGGAGAATACTCCGTACAATGAAAACTTTTTGCATAATGAAATCTATCCACACGTATTCTCCACACAATGAAATCTCTCTCCACAAATATCTACACAAAATGCAGGATTTATACACAAACCTCTCCACCTATCTTATTTTCAATGTCGCTCTACACAGTTCTTATGCATATTTTTTTTTGTCAAGTGGTCTAAGTTCATTAAATATTATATCAGGCTTGACCTATGGCTTGAGAAATCGTGACCCAAGGGATGCTAAGCCGTCAAAATAACCTAAAGGTTGCACCCGTCCTAGACCACACCAACCCTTAACATGACTGAATTTTTCCCACAGAGTTTTGAACTGATGACCTTCATTAAGTGGCTCTAGAAATGCTCCAACTGTAGAAGTGGCTTTGGAAAAGCTCAAAAATGAAATTTGTTGGATTGAAGTGAAACTAGGGTCAGATTGAAGATCTCATTGCAAGCATTCCAACGGTGCAAACGAAACCTCAATCCTCATTCATATGTGAAATTTATGACCAGTCAAATTAGGTCCATTTGCAGTGACTAACGAGACAAAAATTTGGCACTTATTTTCGATGGATTCTGGCAGCCGAAATGAGTGAATTTGTTACCTCTTTAATTTTTCCGATGACCCTTAAAATCCACCTACACAAATTTTTCAATGTGTTTTTTTAATATATAAAAGAATATAGATATGGGGTTCTAGGATGTCACACCTGCAATCCCCAACCCATATTTAAATTGCATATAATTTGGTCAATGGATGATCAAACCCCACTGACCCTAGACATATATATATATATATATATATATATATATATATATATATATATATATATATATATATATATATATATGTTTTATATATTGGCTAATGACCATATCAAAGTGGCACCAAATGAGGGGTCGACGGGAATTGAACCCACCCGACCGGGTGGGTCAGTCACCAATGGCGACCCCATTACAAACAAACTACAAAATCAAATTAAATTCCAACCAAATTGGGGGAGGCCCACACGCTTGAACCTAGGACCTCCACCCACAAAATACAACATTTACCAATAACTGAATAGGCCTTACGTTGCAAAATATGCCCTATATTTTTTATTTAAACCCAATTTCATTCATTCGCTAAGAGAGTAGAGGAGTGCATGAAAACCAGAGCACACATGGATGCCAAGGAAGTGGAACCTTTCCTGGCACAACTTCCGACATGAATATTCTCTGATGCAGGGGAGGAATCTTTAGATTCCCTTGGAGGCTGATTTTTGACATAGGCAAAAGTATATGAACTTTATACTTAGTTTACTCAGTTTTCCACAAGGAATCAGATGGTGTAATGATTTTCCTCATCTGAGCAACAAATATTTAGTCAACTTGTAGGGAGGAATCTTTGTGGAACCTTGAGGGATCTAAAATATTCTCTTGGTGGCAAATTTTCAACGTGACATAATTATGCAAACTTTATACTCAAATGAACTAGAATTCCACCACGAGCCTAATGGAATAATTGGTTTTCTAATCTGAGAAGAAGATCTTCAGTCAACTTGCAAAGGGGAATCTTTGTGGAATCTTGATGAATCTAAAATATTCCCTGGGGGCCAAATTTTGACATTTTCAGAGCCAGGTCGACTTTATACTCATTTTACTAAGTTTTTTGCAAGGAGCGCAATGGTGAAGTTAGATTTGTTATCTAAGAAGCATAACTCTGGTCAACCAGCGATAAGGAATCTTTAGGGAATATTTGAGATTCATGAGGGTTCATATTTCAACGGTGTCAAGAAGCGGACGAATTTATAGCAATTTGACATGATTTCACAACAAAAATTCAATGGTGTAGTCCATTTCTTCAGCAGGGGTGTGCATTTTCGGGCCGTCCCTGGAAATGGAGGTATAAGGTGCCTTTTTTGCATGCATGTAATTTTATTTTTGTTAAACATTTTGAAAGAGACCTCCCTACTTTGAGAAGATCTCGGAGATGTAGCCCACACTAGGTGAACTCCGTTATCAATCTGTTGTGCTTTGATTCTCATGATTGGCTTTCATTTTCTATTATGTTATGTGTATGCATTTTATGATTGCATGCTCTTTTATATGTGATTTTGAATGCATCAATGAAGTAAAAATATGTGGATCAAGTTTGGTATCAGAACGAGTCTTCTATGGATGTGAATTGCAAGTGTATGATAACCAGGAGAAATCTCCAAAGAGGTGAAGAAAAACTTAAGTCCTTTGATCCAGAAGCGGGGATTGCAACATGAAGAGGGAAAATGGCAGATGAAAATGCCTAATTGGAGGAAGAACGAAACTATCCCAAGGCCTTCTATGCCATGGTATAAAAAATGGACGAATTGTTTACAAAATATGAAAAAACAATTAAAAAAGAAAAGAAAGAACCAGATGATCATGCCTCGGTAAATCTTGAAGGTGGAGGAGAAGAGCCCCCTCCCTTTGCATCCTCTAGTGAAATTTACTCTTCTTCCTCTTCTCTTCATTTTAATAGGCATCATAACAATGCATATAAAAATCCATTTTTAAAGTTGGATGTCAAGTTTGATTTGCATGTGTTTAGTCGTGAATCTAATGCAGAAAATCTAGATAGCTAGATTAGACAGGTTGAAGTGTATCTTTGCATACAACGAATCAAAGAGTATGAAGCCAAGATCCAGCTAGCATCCCTTCAACTTTGTGACATTTCTCTCATCCGGTGGGAAGGAAAACTACAAAAAGGTGGTAAAAGTAGTCGTAAAATTCTTTCATATTGGTATGAGTTCATTTCTGCTTTAAGTGGAAAACTTTACTCATTGGTATACATAAAAAAGTCATGATGGAATCGCAACATTTCAAACAAAGTAAAGGTAAAAATGTTCAGAATTTCACAAAGGAGTTTAGGAAACAACCATTAGCATTGAATGTTCCACTAGACACTTCTAAGACAATGATGAATTATATTGGCTCTTTGCATAGTTATTTGTGTCATTCATTATTATTATTTGAACCTAAGACCCTTGACGAAGCTTGTGTAAATTTTGTACATGTTGAAAGTAGGGGCAAGCATGAGAAAGAATATTGCCTAAATAGGACAACGAAAACTAGGATAAAGGAAGCAAAGACCTCTTGTACTAATTGTGAGAAAGAAGGGCATGTTGAGAAACATTGCTGGAAATTTCATCTAGAATTGAGGCCAAAGAGGAATGACAAAAATGAGAAGAAGAAGAAAATTGCAACCGTGCAACAAGACCAAGAATGTGAATCACAAGATGATGAAAAGATCACAATTGCAGGATTTGTAGGTGTGACCCAATTGACCTGGGATCAAACTGAGGTAATGAAATGAATATTTCACCTCTTGAGATTGCAGAATATGGACCTATTGACTTGGGTTCTGATTTGGTCGATGAGACAAATATTTCAGCAGATGTTGTGCCAAAAATTATGAGGACACCAAATTTTGGATGGCTCCAAGAGCTTGAAGAGATCAACCAAATAATTCAAGTAGAGAATGCTGAACTAAAGAGACTCCTACGAAAGGAAGAGGAAGAGAAACAAAGGTTGTTGCATCAGTTACAAGCCAAGGAGGAGGCCTTGGAAAAGTTACATAGTAACAAGCATGAGTGTGATTCTTCAATTTCATGTTCATTTTATGATGATGATTTCACTGCTTTTGAGAAACATACTATAGGAATTGGATCAAAATTGTTGAAGGAAATGGGGTCTCAAGCAAAGGGCCTCAACATTAATGGCCAATGTATTGTGAATCCCATAAAAGTGGAGGAATTGCATCATTATGTAGGACTTCGACATCTCATAAAAGAGGTTAGGGAATGCTCCAAGACAGCTAGTGGCCAACCAATGATAGATGATGAGATCACTTCATCACATTCCAGTGATAGCAAGGATTCCATAGGCAATTATCAGGGGCACATAAGGAATAATAATTACAAGATGATCCAAAACGTTTGGAGGAGAAATAATCATTATAGTTACTTCAATGAGGATGGACAACAAGGAGTCACATGTAAAATACTCCATGCCCATAAAGCACCTTTGAAGAAAACAATTGGTGAAGATGTTCAACAAGTGAATCTGCCATAGGGACATGACCCATTCACTTTCTTGAGTAAGACATCGTTTTACTAGATATATTAGCTTGTCATGGAAGAATTTTGTAAGTCATGTGTTGCGATGTAATTGTAAAAGTGATGATGTATTTTCCATCACATATTAAAGCAATGATGGTTTTTTTCCTTTTATTGTTAGCTAGGGTATTGGTTTCTATTATGATGTAAACTTGTCCAAAGAGTGTGTTATAAACTCTTGGAAAGTATGGGGTTATTTGATTCATGTGTGGTGTTATATCAAATTTCCAAAGAATGTACCATAGGTTTGCATCGAATGCAGATGTTGAAAGAGTGGCTTGACAAAGGCACATGCAAAAGCAGATTATGTTTATGCTTTTGGAGGACCAAAAGATCCTCGGTGGGGAGGAATGTGTGAAAATATGGAAGAACAAATTTCTATTGCAAGAACTGATTAAGTTTCTTTTATTTGTTAAATTACTGAACATATTATTTACTACATCCTAAAACAAATACCAAAACTAATACACTACAACCTTCACCAATTAAAATTTTTTATGCGGAAACAAGAAAATGAGCAAGAAATAAATACATAACATATTACACTATTATGTTTGGAAAAATGTCCCCAAAAAAACCGAATGTGGGAAAACTGATGCAATAGATGAGGGTTTATATTATAAAGCATTAATTTTATCAATACATTTCATTGGATGTCCAACTGGCTATCTGATAGAGAGAGAATCTAGGAAAACATATAGTGAGATGATCTCACCCTATCACTGTAAGAACCGACAGTAATCTGCTTTGGAGGTGAGCCTCTGTGATGCCTCTACATAGTCCTATGTCAATCCTATGCAGTCATTGTGTCATTCTAGGTGGGACTAGGCTGCACCTCCTTTTGATCCTCTGTTGGCTAGAAACTTCAGTTATCTGGCCTCCCAGTCTCACACCTCGGCTCTGGCACTAGATCTTGAATTCTCCTAAAAAAAAAAATCCATCTCCCTCTTAAGCTTTGTGTTGCCACCACATAGATTTGTGTGGCCCTGTGCTAGCCTCTCTAGACATATTTTTACCCTCTCTTCCTTGTACTCTCTAGACCAAGAAAAAATCCATTCAGAAACTATCCCTTCTCCTCACTGCAGGAAATTACCTTGATCAATTCTCTAGCAACTGCTGCGTTGCCCTCTCTGAGAAATTTGATCTCTTTATCTCTGTCTGATGTGATTTCCAAATTCCCATCAAGCCTCCTCTTATAATATTCTCATTGAGAACCATCAACCCAGATTAGATTCTAATCAATGGATCAGATCATTTTGGCTTGATCTTCGTCTTGTTCTAGACATCTCACCCACAATTTGATTAATACCATTTATATTTTAATTTCCTAAGCTTAGATGTAGGCACCCATTAAAAATAATTAATTATTTTAATAAAACTGTCTCCATGTGGAATTTCCCAAAATGATTTCTGGGTATGTAGAATACATGTGCCCTAGCCTCCCTACAAACTTTGAGGCTCAAAGCACATTCAATGCTACCATAAATTAACACTCCCTCTTAGCGAGGAATGTGCTCTAGTAATGCAACTTGATGAAGAACCACCCTTCTCTATAACATCTCCTTCTACGCTACTGATGTCTGAGATCGTTGCCCACCAATTATTGCGCAAATGCTACATTTGTACAACTGCTAAATCTGGCACTACCAACAGTGCATCTATACTGCAATGCTAATAAGTTTTACAATTGTGTTTCCACTAGCACTGCAACTTCTGATACTGTATCTGCACTGCAACCTTCTCCAACTACTGCTACTACTGCATTAGCAACGGAAAATAATCCAAAATTACCAAACAAGTGTTCAACATGATGCATCTGTTTCTAGTGTCTTGACTGCTGCTAGTCTCTATACTGACCCTGTGAAGCCTCTACGCTGTTGTTGATTCTTCACTATGATACTTAGTCTTTGTCTCTCCTAGCTACTACAACTATCACTCTAACACTCCTTTTCATCAACTGATCTGTCTCCATACTGCTACTTTTGATATGGGCTCCCGTAGCAAGGTATTGATTCAAGAGGTGGACTCCTCAAGGATCCTGCCCATCTGTAGTTCTTTCGAACTACAATTCTCGATCACCCCACCTCTCTAGAGGTATCTAGGCAACCATGGAAAACTCATGCTTCTCAATTTCTGCAGATGAAATCTTCAAATCATGCTTCTCGTCTTTTTCCTCCTTCTTAAGAGGACACTATGTAGTGTAGTGACCAAGTTCACCACACTGAAAGCACTTGATCTTTGAGACATCTTTCTTCTCCTTTTGCTGTTGTTACTACCCCTTAGATGTAAGGGTTGCATTATATTCTTCATCCTTGGGCGTTGTTCCACTGTGGCTACTGTTATTAAGTTTTCACTTGACCAAGTCTCTCCTCATCTCTTCCCATTGAAGAGAGACCACATCATCCCTTCCCTATCTGTAAATCTCTCTCTACCCAGCATGCTCTAGAAAAATACTTGGCATTCTTTTGAAATAGAATTCAGGGCCAGCCTCAGCATCTCGATCAGTTGAGGTGTTTACCCCACAACTTCCAATGAGTCTTGGATTTCTTGAAGCTTGATTAGGAATGGATCAATGAGTTCCCCCTCCTGCATCTATGTGGATCTCATCTTTTGCTCCAAGTACATCTTCCACTATTCAGAAGATCCTTCGTATAACATAGCCAATCCTTCCCACATTTGTTGGGAAATATCCTTGTTGGCAATGTGACACGCTACATGATCTCTCACTCCATTTAGGATCAATCGTTTGGCCTTCGCCATTTCGGTATTGTACTACGTGATCTGTGGGTACAAATACTGCACTGTCGACATAGATTTTGAGATCATGCTCATCCAGAAGGCATGGGATCCTTTCCTTCCAGATCACGTAGTTGGATGCACCCTCCAATCCATCCTGATATTGCAACGCATGAGCTTCCATATCTGCCAATGAAATGTCGAACTACCTCCTCTCTCCTCTTCACTGTTACTGGGTTGGTCTATGCACTCCCTACTGGAGTTAGTAGATCTGCTACTCAGCAAATGAGAATTTAGACTTCTTGGCTGGAGGTCCTCTAAGGAATAATCCCCTCAACAATGTCTCTCTTCTTCCTTCTAACATTTTTCTACCCTAGCAACTGTTGTAGAAAACTGTGTCACACTAGTAACCTCCTTTGCACTGAAGCTTTTGCGTTGCTCCCTCTGACACTGGTAAACTTTGACCTGGAAGTCTTACCTCTCTGTCAACTCACTCAGAGAGAGACCTTCCTTGAAAATTGTGGCCTCTTAGCCTTGACTGCGCAATCCCTCTGGGGATTCAATTAGTTGTCTATGCAACACTTCGACCCTCCTTCACTTCAACACTAGGCTCTTCCAGCTTTGCTCTCCTGCTTCACCTACAACTCTGATACCATGTGAAAATTTTGAAGCCCAAATTTCTATTTCAGTAACTGATTAAGTTTCTTCTATTTGTTAAATTCATGAACAAATTATTTACTGCATCCTACAAAAAATACAGAAACTAATACATTGTAACCTTCACCAATTAAAAATTATATGCTGAAATAATAAACTAATCAAGAAATAAATATAAAACACATTACACCATTATTTTTGGGAAAATTTCCCCAGAAAAACCCAATGTGGGAAAAACAGTGCAGTAAATGAGGGTTTGTATTATTAAGCAGTAGTTTTCTTAATACAATTCATTAGATTCCCAAATGGCTATTCGATATAGAGAGAATATGTGAAAAAAATATAGTGAGATGATCTCACCCTGTCACTGGAAGAACTGACACTGATCTGAGCTGGAGGTGAGCCTCTGCGCTGTCTTGTGTCAACCCCCCGCAATCACTATGTCACTACAGCTGGGATTGTGTTGCACCTCCTTTTGATCCTCTGCTGGCTTGAAACTTCAGCTCTTTGGCCTCCCGATATCACAGCCCGGCTCTGGCACTAGATCCTGTTTGCTCCTCCACAAAATTTTGATCTCTCTCTAAAGCTCTGCCCTCTATGCCTTGTACTCTCCGGACCAGGAAAACTTGCCCTCAGAAACTATCCCTACACTTCACTACAAGAAATCGCCTTGATAGATTCTCTAGCAATTGTTGTGCTGCCCTCTTTGAGAAATTTGGTCTCTTGATCTCTGTTCGATGTGATTTCCAAATTTCCATCAATCCTCCTCTTATAATCTTATCGTTGAGAACCAATAACCCAAATTAGATTCTAATAAATGGCTTAGTAATTTTAGCTTGATCCTCATCTTCTTTTAGAAGTTTCACCCACAATTTGATTAATATCCTTTAATTATTTTAATTTCCTAAGTTTAAATTTAGGCACCCATTAAAAATAATTAATTATTTTAAAAAAACTATGTCCGGGTGGAATTTCCCAAAACAATTTCTAGTAGAATACATGTGTCGTAGCCTCCCTACAAATTTTGAAGCTCATAGCACATCCGATGCTACCAAAAATCAATAGAAAGATCTAGGTGGCTCGAGAAACGCTCCAAATTCAGAAGTGGCTTTAGAAAAGTTAAAAAATCAAAGTTGCTGGATTGAAGTGAAACTAGGGTCAGATCGAAGATATCGTTGCAAGATTTCCAATGGTGCAAATTACACCTCAATCCAGTTCATATATGAAATTTATGACCAGTCAACGTTTTGGTTAAACTAGGCCCATTGGTAGCCACTAACAAGGCAACAATTTGGCACTTATCGGTGATGAATTCTAATGACTAGAATGGGAAAATTTGTCGCGTCTTTATTTTTTCCAGTGACACTTAAAGTTCATTAACGAGTTTTTGTCCAATGTTTTTTTTTAATATAAAAATTATAAATATGTGTCCGTGGGCCATGACACGCGAAACCACCAACCCATATATAAATTACATATAATTTGGTCGGGTTTCAGTCAAACTCTGCTGACCCCAAACATATATATATATATATATATATATATATATATATATATATATATATAGATATAGATATAGATATAAATATAGATATTGGCCAATGGCCATATAAAAGTGGCACCAAATGAGGGGCTAGCAGGGATCGAACTCGCCCGACCCAATGGGATGGCCACCAACGATGACCCCATTATGAACAAACTCCAAAATTGAATTAACCATCAACCAAATTGGGGGAGGCCCGTACGCTTGACCCTAGGACCTCTACCCATTAAATACAACATTTACCAACAACCCAATGGGCCTTACATTGTAAAATATGACCTATATTTTTTATTTAAACCTAATTTCACTCATTCGCTGAGAGAGCAGAGGAGCACATAGAACCTAGAGTGTGCACAGATTTTGAGGCAATGGAACCTTTCTTGGCACAAATTTCGAGAAAAATATTCTCTGATGCAAGGGAGGATAAATTTATACTCATTTTACTCAATTTTCCACAAGGAATCTGTTGGTGTAATCAGTTTCCTCATATGAGAAAAAAATCTTCTATCAACTTGCAGGGAAAAATCTTTCTAGAATCTTGAGGAATCTAAAAGATTCCCTTGGGGCCAAATTTTCACAGTGACATAATCATGGCAACTTTATACTAAAATGAACAAGAATTTTCCCACGAGTTTGATGGCATGATCGAATTTTTGATTTGAGTAGTAGATCTTCAGTCAACTTGCAGAGAGGAATCTTTGTGGAATCTAAAAGTTCCCTAGGGGCCAAATTTTGACAGTTTCAGAACTAGGTTGAATTTATAATCATTTTTCTCAGTTTTTCGCAAGGAGCACAGTGGTGAAGTTAGATTTGTAATCTGAGCAGCATAAATATGGTCAACCAACGAGAAGGAATCTTTGGGAAATCTTTGAGATTCCCAAGGGTCTAGATTTTGATGGTCTCAGAAAGGGGTCGAGCTTACAATCATTTGACATGATTTCACACTATGAATTTAATTATGTAGTCCATTTCATTAGCATAGGTGTGCATTTTCAGGCCATCCCAGAAAATGGAGGTATAAGATGCCTTTTGTACATGCATGTAATTTTATTTTTGCTAAATATTTTGAAAGCATCCTCCCCACTTTGAGCAGAGCCTGGAGACGTAGCCCACACTGGGTGAACTCCGTTATAAATCGGTTGTGCTTTGATTCTCATGATTTCCTTTCGTTTTCAATTATGTTATGTGCATGCATTTTATGATTACATGCTCCTTTATATGCGATTTTGAATGCATCAATGAAGTAAAAAGTTTTGGATCATTCACATCATATTGTGACTTAACAGTACATCCCCTCCCTGTATATTCTATGCCTCATGGGAATTTCTTATGAATTATTATTATTATCTGTTATTGGAAATATTTTAATATTAAATAATCCAAATATTCATATTTCAAATACTTCTAATTAATTGATTAAAGGTTGTGCGAAGTGTAGAGAAGACTATGTACAATGAAAAAGTCTCTACAAAATGAAATATCTTTGTACAAAACTCTCCACACAATAAGTACAAAGCTCTCTACACAAAGCTATCCACCTATATTGTTATAAGTGTCTATCCACATTCTCTGTACCCATAGTTCTCCCGCATTGTTATTATTATATAATATTGGTAATATTTTAATACTTAATAATATGTATCTTCATATAGTGAAATTGTTCTGCACCAATATTCTATAGGCCACAATTTTTTTTAACAAATCAATCATCAAAGTGGTCAAGGCATAGTGAAATCTCTCCGCACAAAGATATCTACATAATGAAATCTCTTCGCACGAGCATTTGTTACTAACAAATAAAATTGTGCCACTATGTTCTGCATTCTTCATGCATTCTCTCTCCTCACAATTCTTCTAGATCATTATTATTATATATTATTGGTAATATTTTAATACTAAATAAGTCATATCTACATATTCCAAATACCGTTTATTAATTGATTAAAAGTTTTGCGGAGTGTGGAGAGAACTTCACACAATGAAATATCTCTGCACAATGAAGTCGTTGTGCACATAACTCTCTCCACAATGAATTGTTCAACATTAAATGAAATTTGTTAATAAAAAATACGAGTGTATGATGTTGTTTCACACTTTTGCATGGGTTCTCTATCTACACAATTATTCTGCATTGTTTCTTCATATTTTGAATTTCATTTCCACAATGTTTACTGTTCGTGCATGCATTCTCCCAATGTACAATTTTCTCACACACCTTCCATACTAGTTTCGAAACAATTATAAGGATCTTGACATTATCAAATGCATTAAATATAATATGTTATTAATGATATGCCTCTTTATTAATCGAAGAATTATAGCGGAAGAAAGAATTTCCAATAAACATTAGTATTATAACATATTATATTACGTAATCATTCTAATGATAACAGGTAGCATACAAACTATTGAAAGCATTTAGTACAAAAACATGTGAGAAAGGAAAACTATGTAGCACAACCATATATTCAAAAATTGTGTTGAGACATAAACGTTTGTGAAGATGTGAAAATTTGGAGTGATAAATATTGATTATTCTACAAAACAATTCACACTAAGCATTGAAGAATTAATTAATGCTTCGCAGTGCTATTAATTTCTATTTAGAAAATGATACACAATCATGTTATCGCTTAAGTACTTAATAGAATTTTACTTTGATGCATTGTGTAATGATTGTTGGTTGCAAACATATCAATAAAATCGTATCTATCGTTATTATAAAATAATCATTTTGGAATTAATTCAGTGAATTTAAGTATATGCACAGGTTTCCACAGTCAGTATGCCTCATAGCAAATTGAAATGATGTGTGGATCTCCTTTGTACACTTCTATTTGCATATTGTTTCTTGCATAAAGAAATCATATTCTTGATCTTCACAGTCTACACATGTCTAATGATTATTGGTCATAAACATATCAAGAAGAACATATGTATTGATGTTATAAAATATTTTTTCGTCATTTATTCAGTGAATCGACACGTAATTAGATATCATAAAACAGTAATTTTGTCATTTATTCGGTGAATCGACACATAATCAGGCCATCACTACTTTAATGTGAGGCATAATGATTTCATTATTAACCTTAATTAACTTCTTAATATATAGTAATCCATGCTCCAAAAATCTGGTATGTGTATATGGGTAACGTATATGAAAATGTAAAAAAGAATGAATGAATATTTTGCCTCACATGTTTTTTTCTGCACATCCCTCTACCGTACTAGAACAAAATTGGTTGTGGAGCAATGTGTATGCATGTATTTGCTAAATAAACACCGATTAATATATTATAATATCAATCAATTTGTTAAAAGTCAACAATCATTATACATTGTCGATTTTCCGAAATGCTTGCATTAACTAGAAAGGGAAATAGACAAATATGCAAACTAAGTTACAAAAATATTTTAAAAGTATGGAAATATTTTTTGGTTTGCTAAAATATTGGAAAAATAAGATTTAATGCCGAAAACAAAGCAACGTATAAATTAGTTGTGATTTACATTGACGTAGGGTATAACCAATGAATGAAATAGAGTGATATAGATAAATGTCATGCATGGAAATTAATTCTAGAATTTTTGAATTCGATGATGAATTAAGGTGAAACATTTAAATCCTTTGGTTTTAGTATTTTTTCTTATTCTTAGCAGTTTCTTTTGCGACTTGGTCCCGTTCACTAAAATGAAAGTCTAATTGGGTTGTCATTGTTAGTAGTTGACACATTATTTTATTTAATTTAAAATATTTCATTAGTTTACATCATTCATAGCATTAATGCATTTGATCCTTTCCCCCCATCTGGTAAAATAAAATATGCCACGTGAACGAGGCAGAATGAGGCATGGAGTTAGTGAACAAGAAGATTTAAGTTGATGTCGCATGCAAAACATTGTTCAAGGGGAGGCTACAGATCATAGCCTTTTCAACAAGTTTGATTTTAACAATTCTACATTTGATCAATGCAATATTGGTAGGAGCTTTCATATCTAAAAATTCTTGTGGAATGACTCCTACGAAACAAACATGATGACCACAATTTTATTATCTCTTTCATGAATAATATTCAACGCAACCAATGCAAAATGTTTAACTAGCCCTCCCATGTTTACCTACTTTCACGGGTTTGTCAGGGTAAACATGAGTTGAGGGATACTATGACATGAATTAGCCTCCTAAGTATAGTTAAGGAACTGGAATCAACAAATTGGAATCTTACTAACCTTCCTTAGGAGCTACAAGACACCCCTGAGCCAAACAATCACTCCCAGTGCCCAAATCCTGAGATAAAATTCCTTTTTTCTGACCTGGGCTCCCAAATGAATACATGAAAATCCCTCGATGTAGTTTATGGCCTCCATATACATGCATAATCCTTCAAAGGTGTGTTTTGATCCAAACTCTTTGTGTTCAAAGGGTTCGGTCCCATATTTTGAGCCTAATTTCTAAGTCAGCCTCCAAACCACTGCCTATAACTTCCTAAGAGTTTCCAAGATGATAAGTGACTCAATGGCAAGGATAGACATACAAAATTGAATCACAAACATGACCTAACCAAGAATAACCATTACATCCATTTCATCAAACATGTAATCTGTAGGTCATGAATGCATATTTGAACATAGGGGTCTGATACTTATTTGAAAATCATCAAGAAGGTCTAATGCCTTCTCATAATAGTTGCAATAACATTTGTTAGCTCATGCATTCAATAACCATTCATCAACTAATGAAAACATGTCAAGAGCCATAACTAGAACATGTTATGAAACCATGCTTATAACTAGCATATAACCTAAATAATAACGATGATAGAACAACCATAAAAGCCACATAATATCAAGTACAAGTACTCATGAAATACAAGAGGAAAATAGTTATTATTAACATATGAAAAATCCAACCAAGTGAGGGACTTCCACATACCAACTGATCATATATTGGGTTGAACCAAATCTTTCTTTTAGCCAATCACTGTTGTGCCATATTCCATGCATGAACGTGGGACTTAAGAAAAAACCAATTAGGGCTTCCTAAAGATTAAACCACTTCCAATGCATGCTCCTGCGATCTCGCCAAAATTGGTTAAGAGATCACATAAGTAAACCGATACATAAATAACCAATGCTTTAAGGAGATTAAACCACCTACACCTTCAGGTTTTACTACATTCCCGCCAAAACTCGTCAAGGGATTACTAGGTCCAAAACAAGATTGGATGCCTAAGAGTTTCTTCACCAATACCTTGAGGAATTTTCTTGTCTCTATGCTTAGGCTTTATCCCAATCTTACCAAAACCAGTCAAGGGATTCCTAGGCCCTATGGGGATTTTCTTGAGGCCACCTCACTCAGTTCCAAAACCATCTAGAAATCTAAATCTCAACTGAATGAAAGAACCCCATCACAACATGGCTATCTGAAAAATTAAAAGGAAAGGCTCAAACCATTGTCACACTTGGAAAAACCCATGCCAATGACATAAAGAGAACCAAATACACATATGTATGTACCATGCGTTGACCAACCAACTAGGAAATCACACACGCAACATGTTACCTACAAGTATTCTCTCTGAAGCTACTTGATCAAAATTTTCTTTACTTATCCTTTGCTTTCTTTGTCCTTCCTTTGCTTGCTTCCTCCTCTTGTTTCTCTTATCTCTCTAAAAGTAATTCCAAAGATAAACTGACAAAATTCTATGAATTGATCCTCATACGCCTTTTTATTATTAAGGCTACTATTTTCTCCAATTTCTTCTAGTTTTCCCTCAATTTCCCTCTCATGCAAACCTATGACATTTCATCTCCCTTTTCTCCTATTTCCGTTTATTTTCATAAATAAAATACCAATTAATGCCTCTTTACCTTTTAAATGCCCTTTCCAATTTTCTTAGCCATAATAAACCTAAATGAACACCCACTAGGATGTTTTCCCAACACTCATCTTGGAATGTGTCCCATGACCTTGGTCTTATTTTTCCTTTATTAATATTATTACATAAATTTTTGACCCTGGGCTGTTACAAACCCCTCCCCTTAGGGGAACACCATCCTTAGTGTTCTATGACACCTATGACCATCAAACCACTGAAAACCAAAACATACTACCCATGGAGCTTTATAACCCACCTCATTGTAGTATTTACAATGACATCCTACTAAAAGCATGACAATCATATCATTTACTGGAGCTTTATAACATAGATCATTATGATATTTACAATAATAAACATATATGCTTATACATATTTACATCAACCAGTAAATAACCATACTATCTATGGAGCTTTATAAATCCAACTCGATACAATATTTACAATAATATACACATATATACATATGAAAATTTAATTTAACAAAAAATAAAAGGATACGATGCATACATCAACAACAAAGGAATCCAAAGGTTCACACCAGCACCCTCAATGTAATACCAATATTCACCTCCTTTCCAGAATGTCTATAATACACTGCTAAAGCCAAACTTGCATCTAGTGTCCAACACTATGATCCTTACGCTATTATTCCCTTAGTGAACAGTTACCAACTCATTGTTCCATGCAACACTCCCAATGTGCATTTGATTCCATCTGGTAATGTTGATGACCAAAACAAATCCATCCCTGACCTTCCTTTCTCTGCTACACAATCCCTTAGGAAATTTGGTCACCCCATTCCGTGCAGTCACTCACCTTCCAAGTTCCCCAACATCTCCTTTCTCGGGTGATCACTCCCTTGTCAAGGTTTACTCACATCAAATGACCAAAAAACAAAGGCGCATCCATGCCTCAAAACTGTCATACCGATCATAGTGTAACAACCCTGGTGAAAATTCCATGTAATAAATGTTAAAAACAATAACCATAGATGACTAGGACATTTATTACAAGCTGAATGTTGGGCACGACATCCCATAGGGTGTTCATTTGGTTGTTTATGGCTAAGGAAATTGGCAAAGGAAATGGCTAAGGCATTAAAATGCATTTTGGCACATTTATTTATGAAATAATGGAAATTAGAAGAAAAAGGGAGGTGAAAGGTCATAGTTTGCATGTGAGAAGGAAAATCAAGGAAACTAATGGAAAATGAAGAAAATGGAGGCCTCATCCATAAAAATGATTCTGAGGATTAGTTGGTAACCTTATTTCAGTTCAGTGTTGGAGATATCTCTCATTATTCTCTCTCAGACTCTTGGATAGTTAGACTTTTCTTGGACCACGCTTAAAGGGTGTGGTATACTTGGATTTTTGGAGCAAGAAGGAAAAGGAAGAGCAAGAAAGCATAAGAAAGCATAAGAATTCATCGACATCGACAACTAAATTAGATTTTCTTGTAGGTACTGAGTTTCATGTATGATTTCTTCACTAGTTTGAACATGCATGGCATATGCATGTGGATTCTTGGTCATGTTCTGTCATTGGCATGGAGGATTGCCTAGATTGATAGTGGGTTGCCTAACCTTGGCATTTCCCTGAATAGTCGTGGTGATTGTGGGTTTACTTTCATGATTTATTTTTGGCCGTTTCTTATGATTCCCTAGCTTGTGTTGTGTTATTAGTTTCTAGAATCCCTGGTTGGACAATCGCTGTAGAAGCCCTGTAACAACTTGGGTTGAGTTACTAGTCCTTGAATTCCTAGTTGGAAAAATGCTCTCAAAGCCCTTGGTGGGTTGAGTTACTAGTGGAAGCCTTAGTTGGATAAACATTCTAGAATCTCAGAGGCAACTGTGGGTTGAGTTATTAGTCTTGGAAGCCTTGGTTGGAAAAAACACTTTGGAAGCCTTGGAAGGCTAGATGGAGACCAATATGATGATGATTTTGGTGATGTCTAACCATATGGTGGAATCAATGTTTGATGGGTTGAGGTGGGTGGCTGCTGGAAGCCCTAGATGAGTTTTGATTGATGTGTTCCATGAGATCCCACATTCATGATTGGAATATGGCATGAGGGTGAATGATTGAAGAGATTTTTGGCTCATCCATTCTACAGGCGGGTGGAATGTGGTAGTCCCATCTCCGGTTGGTTCGTTGCATTCATTAATGAGAAAGTCATTCCCTTGATTTCCATGTGTAAAGGTACTGATGTATTTATGGATTTGATGGCTGTCATGTTTATTGTATTTCTGTTCCTATTATGTTATTTATATGCACATTTTATGGCAATAGTTATTTATGGCTTTCAGCATGTTTTTACTTGTATGTGAAAGGATAATGTGTCTATGAACTAATATATGATAATGCAACAAATGGCATGAGGAAACAATGGTTCACAGTGATTCTTAGATATGTATGAGATCCCTACACTTAACTTTGTTATTTACAATTGTAGATTACATGTCGACAATATGTTTGATGAAATTCCTGTCATGGCTAGTAGGCATATAATCAAGGTATTGAACACGTATTTTCTTTAGTAATTTCATTTCCATTTTAAATTATCAATTTGAAGAGATGGTTTAGTTCTGGGTAGTGGCTTGGGCTCTGAGCCTCAAAAGTGGCTCAAATCTCAGAGTTGCTGGCATAACACTGATAATTTTCATCCACAGTCACTGGTAGGTAGGCTTGTGAGAGTGACTTTAGGTTGTTGGTCACTCCCTTGCCCATAGAATGAGAGAGACTATGGTCCAAGCGACCTAAAACAACAGTGGGACATGTGGAAATGCTCTCTGAATTGTTAACTTGTCTTCTGAGGGTTGTTGATGATGTTAGAAGTTTGTGTGGTGTGTTTCCAATGGTACCACTACCATAATGTGACTTAGGAGGTCAAATCATATCATAGTGGCTTCTCGTCGCATGTTTACCCTCCCTAGCCTATTGCTTGGGTAGATGTGGGAGGAGGGTGCTATAAATTGGTACCAGAGCATGGTTCACCCCTCAGAATAGATGGGCTACGTGTTGGTCATGCATGCATGTCAATTGCATGTGTGTCTCTCACACTTATATACTTATTGCAATTTCTTGATGTCAGATTAGGGTTGTAGTATGGCTATCATGGAGAATTTGTTATTGATTTCATGAAATGTATTTGAAACGAGTATGTGACTAAATGTGTATGGATTATATGTCGCTTACATGTTGGTTTCATGGTACCTACTTACATCCTTGTATGTTAAGTTACATTTTTGAATATTTTTATAACATGCATCAGACTTGTTGGTTGATTACAAGAACTGATCCATTATATTAGACTACATGTGGTTATGTGTATTTGTAGTTGGTTTTGCATTGCTTATGCATACTGTTGGTTCCATATGGAAATGTGTACAATGGAGTAATGGTTGTTGTAATGCTTGGGGTCATAGCATGCATTGTTGATATGGCCTTGCATTGGTGACTGGACCCTAGTTAGAGTAATGTTTATGAGTTGGTACATTTATTTGTGTATAAATATATTATTTTATGATTATTTTATACATTTACCACGCTAATTTGGTAATATTGCAGACAAGGTATCATCCCGAAGTTATGCTAAGGTACGCAATTTATTGTGATTGGTTTTTCTGGCATACTGTGCCTTGCAGGAAGAAATATCGAATGGATAACAAGATGGTTGACTACAAAGACTCTCCTATGAATCCTAAGAGTAGTATGGTGTTGAGAAATATTACGACTTGGCAATGACACTAAGAAGTTTAAAGGAAGAGATCAAGAGTTTTAAGGTGGATAATGACATAATCATGCACTCAGAAGAGAAGTTAGCAGAGGTAAATGCAGTCATACTTCAAAGATTGTTTGATTTGCAGCAACAAGGACCACTCTGAATTAGTCATGAGTAGGAGGGAAAAAATAATGGGGCATATGGGAACAGGTCTTGTAGTAGACACAGGTCAGATTGATATGACACCATCTGAGATGGCAGATTTTTGGACACTCTGAAGAGGAGAAGGGATAAATGGAGGTATGATTCTAGTTTTGATTCAGATAGGTACTATGATCATCACTGGTATCATCCTTACACGAGGAGTGATAGGGGGTATTTTTCGGAGGAATTTAAGAAAGAAAATACACCTAATTTTAATGATGAAGTGAAGAAACCATAGGATGCAGAGGCATGGTTTCTTGACATGAGGAAGTTCTTCAAGTTTCATGAATAATCAAAGAACATGAAAGCTATAGTAGCTACCTTTCGTCTCAAAGCTAAAGTGAACATCTAGTGGGAATATGTGAATGTTAGGTGTATTCATGAGGAATATTTGTCTTGGAGTGTGTTTGAGTGACTATTTAAGAAGAAATACTTGTTAGAAAGGTACTTTGATGACAGAGAAAAAAAAATTATGAACTAAATATGGGTTCTATGATAGAAGATGTAACAAACTCCAGGTTAAATTTGCATATAAGGAACATAATAGGAAAATAAACACAATAAACATATCAACCATCAAAATCCATATATACGCCAGTACATTTGCACATGAAAATCAAGGGTATGAATTTCTTCATTAATAAATGCAAGGAACCAACCAGAGATGGGACTATAACATTCCACATGACCATAGATTGGTTGAACCAAGTCTCTCTTCAGCCAATCACCCATGTGCCATATTCCAAGCATGAGTGTGGGATCTCAGAGAAAACATCAATCGAAACTCATCCAGGGCTTCCAGAGGCCATCTACGTTAACCCATCAAACAATGATTCCACCTCATGGCCAACATCACCAAAAAACATCATTAGATTAGTCTACATCCAGGCCTTCCAGGGCTTCCAAAGTGTTTTCCCAACCAAGGCTTCCAGAACTCGTAAATCAACCCACAACTTATACAGGGCTTCCAGAGAATTTTTCAAACCAAGGCTTCTAGAACTAGTAACTCAACCCACAACTTATATAGGGCTTCCACAGTGTTTGTCCAACCAAGGCTTCTAGGACTAGTAACTCAACCCACCTAGGGCTTCTAGGACTAGTAAGTCAACCCAAGATGTTAGAAGGCTTCTAGAGCATTTTTTCAACCAGGGCTTCTAGGACTAGTAAGTCAACCCAATCTGTTACAAGGCGTCTAGAGCATTTGTTCAACTAGGGCTTGCAGGACTAATAACTCAACCCAAGCTAAGGAAACATGAGAACCAACAAAAAAAAGCAATGAAAGTAAACCCATAATCGTTATGTCTATCCAAGAAATAGCAAGGCTAGGTAATCCACTCTCAATAACGACCATTTTCCATGCCAATGATAGATCATAACCAAGAAACCACATGCATGTGCCATGCATGCCAAAACTAGTGAAGAAATCATACATGTAACTCGATACCTTCAAGCAATCTGATGTAGCTATTTATGCCAATGCCCTCTTTTGCTTTCCTGCTCTTCCTTTACCTTCTTTCTCTAAGAATCTAAGCATGCTACACCCTCCAAGAGAGCTCCAAGAAAACTCTAAGTATCCAAGAGTATGAGAGAGAGAGAATAATGAGAGAGCTCCAAAAACTAAACTGACAAAGGTTCACTCTCAAAGGAAGAAGATTTCCAACTGATCCTCAAAATCCTTTTTATTAATGAGGCCTCTATTTTCTTCATTTTCCACCTCACATGCAACCTGTGACCTTTCACATCCTTTTTCTCCTATTTTCCATTACTTTCATAAATAAATGTTCCAAAATACCTGTTTGCCTCTTTAATGCCTTGTCCATTTCCTTTGCCAATTTCCTTAGCCATAAACAATCAAATGAACACCCCCTACGATGTCTTTCCCAACACTCAGCTTGGAATACATGTCCCATCATCTATGGTATTTATATATTTTTACATGGAATTTTCACAATGAATGTTACAAAACCATCCCCCTTGGGGGAACACCATCCTCGGTGTTCAAAGACAGCTATAACCAACAAGGTTGCTGAAAACAAAACATACTTCCCATGAAGCTTTATAACACAACTCGTTTTGTATTTACAATGAAATACCTGCTCAAAATCAAAACCTCATGACAACATGATAACATATCACACACTAGAGCTTTATAACATAAGTCGTTATAGTATTTACAATAACCACATATACACATATGCATATTTTCTCAACAAGAAAATCAAAGAATATGATGCTTCCATCCACAACAAGGGAATCCAAAGGCTCACACATCCACCCTAAAAGTAATACCAGGATTCACCTCCTTCCCAGGAAGTCAAAAATCCACTGCAAATTCAAATATACATCCAAAGTTCAATGCTATAATCCTCTGCCCCTTGTCCTCTTAGTGAACAGTTACTGGCTCATTTTTCCAAGATGCACTCCCAATGTGCATCTGATTCCATCTGGCAATGCTAATGACAAAAAAAAATCCATCCTCGACCTTCCCTTCTTTGCTACACAGTCCCTCGAGAATCCAGTCACCTCTTCCAAGCAATCACTCACCTTTGAAGTTGTGCTAGCACCCTTATCCTAGGAAATCCATCCTTTGGCAAGCCTTCCTCACATCAGAAGATACAACAACGAAGGCATAAATATGCAACCATCATACCGATCATAGCATGCTCATGGAAATCAATAGACACTATTGGGTACCAGTGTCCCACAATGGCCCTACTCTTGAATACTTTACCAGAATGATGCTGCATGTTCCAATTTCTTTTGTTGTTGTTCCCAATTATTGCAGTCAATTTCAATCACCCAACTGGGCATTTCATGCATTCATGTACCAAACACATAACTTCCATTAGTTTTGAAATAAATTGAAATAACTTCAAATCATACCTCGTCAGTAGTTCATCAACAAGGAACACTTGGAACCATGTTCGCTTCCTGTTACAAGAAGTCAAACTAGCATCTTTGACCAAATCAACATGTATAAAAATATCACATCAGGTTAGCTCAAAACACAACCATCATAGATCAAAATCATAAATCACATGTAACCATCATAAACCATAATGATAGATCATAAACCAAAATCATAGATCATAAATAAGAATGATAGATCATAAACCAGAATGATAGATCATAAATAAGAATCATAGATCATAAATTAGAATCGTAGATCATAAATAACGATCATAGATCATAAACAAGAATCATAATTCACATGTAATCATCATATACCAGAATCATAAGTCACATGCATAATAAAACTGAAATACAATACTGATACCTATCCTTCATCGATCCTTACTTATGCCTTTGTTCTTTTGTATAGACACCGGATCGGTTGCCACACCCAACAAAAAACCAGTGCCTTCTCCTCTACCAGGTGCACATACACATATTTTGAATCATAGACATACAACCACACCTGACACACAAAAGCATGAAATACATGCACTTACGCCTCATGTACAAGGCATACACCTACATCTAGTCTACAACACAGTGCATCCTTATATACCCAATGTGCAATACCACCTGATATATGTACCTACACAGAGTACAACACAATGAATACACATGCCACAATACCATGACTAAATGATGCACATACATAATACCACATGCCCTCAACATATCATGTATGACATGCCCACAATACTACACATGTACCAGTACCATATGTACAACATGTACATAGTACCACTGGTACACCGCACCACCTACAGAACGTGTGCACAACATGACATGTTCATGGTGCCACCTGTACAATATGTACATAATGCCACATGTTTATCACACCACTTGTACAACATGTACACAATACCACATGTATACAATACCACACGCATGACATGTACACGACACCACATGTACAAAACACCACACGCAAGACATGTACATAGCACCACCTACACGCAGAGCCACTTGTACAACATGTACACAACACTACATGCACACAACACCACTCGTACAATCATGCACACCACACCATATGTACATAGCACCACATGGACAACATGCACGCAACACCACTTGTACATAACATTGCATTCCCAACATGTACATAGCATTATCTATAAACAACACTGCATATCCAACATGCACAGAGCACCATATGCACACACGCTGCATATACATCATGAAGAGAATATAATATGTGTACAATACCCCATATGCAATATTCGCACAACCCTATTTGTACCATCCTGTACATAACATTGCATAAATAACATGTACGCATCCTATATATTCACAACACCACAAGTGCACACACCATAGATGCACCATGTAAAACATATACAACATATGCATAACAATAGTACCGCACATCCAAAACTACACTAACTCTACCAAACAACCCTGCTTTCGGTGTCTTATCCATGCTCATCTTAGCATGTCACGGACCATGCTACTTTCATTTTTTTGGTGTATCCTTTTGTATAACCTGTCCACAACATATACATAATATAATCACATAATATAAACTCATAACCATATGACATTGAGCTTCTATATTTGTCATGACTACTCTTCCAAATTGATTCCTCATAAGACCAGGAACCTCTTCATGTCATTCTCCTACATAAGAAATCATTCCTCCACAAGAATGATCCTTGAAAACCCTGTTAGATAGCAACATAGATACATGGATACATACATACATATATAAAATTTAGCATAAAACAATCATCGTTGTGTGAGACAACGACATACATACATATATGTATAGATATATAAACTTCAACATAATCATGATCATAAAATAATTACTAGATAACATAAGGTCTAGGTTAAGAGAAATCCCTTTGTTCATGCACATGCATTGAGAGAAATAGTTCCCAACATAGCCAATGCATATGACACCTTTGATCCATTTATTTTACCTTTTATGATTACATTTATTGTGTCTACACTGTTATTGTCCATTTACCACAATGGACCCAACCAGTGCAACCAACTGTCATAGTGTTACCTTCAACTGCGCTTATTCATGCACAGATATTTATTTGATTCTTACATTACCTTTTAGGTACGACACATCTCCCCCTGATCTCCATCAGCTTTCCTCTTTCCCAACCAATCCCCAAAACTCAAAACAATAAAAGAGAAGACAAGAAAAAACCAAGAAAGAAGACCACGAAAACCCATAACTATATGACACTACAACAAAGTGGCAAGGCCTTGCACCAGACATAAACAAAATTGCAAATCAACCTCAAAATAACAAAAGCACAACACTAACACCATGACTCAATCCACATGGTTCCAAAGGAAAGCTCAACTTGATCCATCTTCAAGATTCCATGGCAACCTGTCTTCCCATGCAACTCCTTGCATCATGCTGCCATAAACACATAACTACCAATGTATAATTAAGAATAATAATACACCAGTTAGCTCATCTTATTGTGCCAAGCATGCTGCTTGCAACTGAATATATCGACACCATCTCTTAAGGGACTCTAATCCTTTGACAGATCCACCTATAGTTAAAGACTAGCTAATATACCTGTCAAGTGCATGTTCATGAATATAGCACATATCCACATAATGTCTGACAAAATCAAGGTTAAGAAGACTTCCTATATATATATATATATATATATATATATATATATCTGTTTTTTTTTCCAAGGAAAAAAAGGGTAACTTTTTATTAAAAAAATAATGAAAAGTTACACTAGTAGATGCATTGAAGCATTCCGTATGCTGCCACAAGGGCCCGAGTGCTTTCGCACCCCACGCAACGTTAGAGGACTAACGTGCAAAAAGAATAAGAAAAGAGAAGAGAGGAGAGAGTATGAAAGGGGCAAAAACTGGAATCCGGCAGTGAGTAGGACTCATGCTTCAAGTTTTTCTCCCCTTTTTCTTTTCGACCTTACGCCACTCTCCTTGAGTGGGCTCGATCGAAGCAATGACTAACTGTGTCTCTGTATTCTGTGGGCCAAGTTCTTTGTCTGAATCTGAAGTATCGGAGTGGTGGTGCCGTTTGATGCCTCCCGTACTAGGATCCATGCTTGTCTCCACTGCCTTGTTGTCTGATGAGATTCCTTTCTGTTTCTCCATTTCTTGAGATGCCTCATTTTTCTCTGCTGGGGGTTCTTCCTCTGCTGCTTCTGATTCTTCGTCCTCTGAATCTGGGGGAGAAAAATGCCATCCTTTCCTCTGCTTCCCTTTCTGCTTCTTTTTATTCTTGACTTCTGGACATGTGCTTTGTAAGTGTCCTGTCTGCCTGCAGATCCTACATCTGAAAGCGGTGTTTTCATAATCTAGTACCTGCAACCAGTTCTGTTGTTTGTAGATCAACCTTATATTTTCCGGCAGCCCTTTACTTAAATCTACTTCCACACATATACGTGCGAAGGTGTAGATCCTTTCATCGATCCTTTCCAGGTCTGTTTTGATATATTTCCCTATGCTGTTCCCAATGCCTTCCAGCACTCGTTCATCCCAAAAGTGCAAAGGAAGATTGTGTAGTCTAACCCAGACTGGCATTCTGGTTACCGTCATTTTATTTGGATCAAAATCTGGGAACCATGGGGTCACAAACAGCCCTGTTGTTCCCCAAAACCATGGCCCGGCACTGATGACTGTATCTCTGACTTCCTTGGATGTAAATCTTACTATGAAAAAGCCTTTTGCACATAAATGAATGTCACACTCCATGGTCCAGCTGGTGAAGATCCAATGGAAAAGATCCATAGGTTTTGGCCAAAAGCTGTTGAAACGACAAATTAAAGCTTGCATTTCATAGGACTGGACGAAATCATCGAGCCCTGAGGAATCTAAGTTTAAAGTTGGGGTTTGCTCTGACTGATCTACTATGTATGGCCTGGGCATGTGTCCGCCTTGATCTGGGGAGAACCCTGAATTTCTGCTGCCCTGTAAAATGTTTTTATAGGATCCCTTTGGTTGGTGTTGGGCTGCAGCTTTTTTCCCCTTGTCTCCCCCTGAGGAGCTTGTCTGTCCCTGAGGCAGAGCCCCTCCTCTCAATCTGAGATTTAAAATAATGATTGATCCTGGCCCAATCTCATAACTTTCCAACGATCTACAGTCCTGGAGGGACCGCCTTCCACTGACCAGATGTTGGGCCTGAACTGGGTATCCCATTTCTGCCCATATTTGTTGTTTCAGCTGCATGGAGGTGTCTCCTGCATGAACCCATACTAAACAAGTTTTCCCCTGAGGGGGTTTAATCAGAATCTGAAAACAAGTATTTGTTACCTGCTCTGGCTGTTGTCGAAGTTCCAGATCTGGCTCCGTTTTGGTTCGTTTTTCCTTTTGCATGACTAGATCTGCAGAAACTCTGCCCGATCTAGGATTGGTGTCTTCGTTCTGCCGTCTGGGATCAAGCTGTACTCGGATAAAAGCTGGATCGTGTAGATCCAAGCCGGAAACACAAAGTTTGGGTTCATGCGTTGAAGGGGAAACCGGATCTGCAGCATGCAGTCCCCCTCTGCCGCTTCTCCATACGTTCTGGTTTTTACGAGCCCTGACCCCTATATGCCATTTGGCTCGACGGTTCCCTTGTTCAGGATCGCGATTTGGGGCTTCGATCTTCCGCCATAGAGAGCCCTCCTCGAGTATCCACTCAGAGATGCGGGCTTCTGATGATGCCCGCGCCTCCCAGCCGCCGATCTGCAACCTGGGAACTCGAATGCTGGCTGGATCAGATCGATTTAGGCCGGGTCTGTAACGTTCTGGCCAATGGATTGAAGGAGGGCGCATTCCTACAGCACGCAGACCCCTTCTGCCTTTGCTCCGAACGATCTGAGTCTGGCGCGTCCTTGTCTCTAAGGGCATTATGCCAGGATGGCGAAACGCATGATCCCTTGAGGCAACAAATTCCACATATGCACTGCCGCGATGATCTGGGCTGTTTTGTGTCGATTGTCTGCGCCATTTCACAGGGCAGAACCTTTCGGCGTCGTAACGAGCAGCTCTCCCCGTAGCTCCGTGCCCTGGCCCGCCGTCAGCACCTGCACCAGACTTTGGACCGGCTGCGGCCGCCAACAGTTCTCTGCAAACACAAACCCTAGCACTCGCCATCGTTGAGTGACATCAAAGATATGTGCCCAGATATGTCTATATATGCCAATGGCCATATAAAAGCGGCACCAAATGATGGGCTAGCAGGGATCGAACTTGCCTAGCCCAATGGGATGGCCACCAACGATGACCCCATTATGAAAAAACTCCAAAATTGAATTAACCATCAACCAAATTGGGGGAGGCCCGTACGCTTGACCTTGGGACCTCTGCCCACTAAATACAACATTTACCAACAACCCAATGGGCCTTACATTGTAAAATATGACCTATATTTTTTATTTAAACCTAATTTCACTCATTCGCTGAGAGAGAAGAGGAGCACATAGAACCTAGAGTGTGCATAGATTCTGAGGCAATGGAACCTTTCCTGGCACAAATTTCAAGACAAATATTCTCTGATGCAGGGGAGGACTCTTTAGATTCCCTCGGAGGATAATTTTTGACAAAGGCATAAGTATATGAAATTTATACTCATTTTACTCAGTTTTCCGCAATGAATCTGTTGGTGTAATCAGTTTCCTCATATGAGAAACAAATCTTCTATCAACTTGCAAGGGAAAATCTTTGTAGAATCTTGAGGAATCTAAAAGATTCCCTTGGGGCCAAATTTTCACCATGACAGAATCATGGCAACTTTATACTAAAACGAACATGAATTTTCCCACGAGTTTGATGGCATGATCGACTTTTTGATTTGAACAGTAGATCTTTAGTCAACTTGCAGAGAGGAATCTTTGTGGAATCTAAAAGTTCCCTAGGGGCCAAATTTTGACAGTTTCAGAACTAGGCTGACTTTATACTCAATTTTCTTAGTTTTTCACAAGGAGCACAGTGGTGAAGTTAGATTTGTCATCTGAGCAGCATAAATCTGGTCAACCAACGAGAAGGAATCTTTGGGAAATCTTTGAGATTCCCAAGGGTCTAGATTTTGATGGTCTCAAAAAGGGGTCGAGCTTACAGTCATTTGACATGATTTTGCACCAAGAATTTAATGGTGTAGTCCATTTCTTTAGCATAGGTGAGCATTTTCAGGCCATCCCAGAAAATGGAGGTATAAGATTCCTTTTGTACATGCATGTAATTTTATTTTTGCTAAATATTTTGAAAGCATCCTCCCCACTTTGAGCAGAGCCTGGAGACGTAGCCCACAATGGGTGAACTCCGTTATAAATCGGTTGTGCTTTGATTCTCATGATTTCCTTTCATTTTCAATTATGTTATGTGCATGCATTTTATGATTACATGCTCCTTTATATGCGATTTTGAATGCATCAATGAAGTAAAAAGTTTTGGATCATTCACATCATAGAGTGACTTAGCAGTACATCCCCTCACCGTATATTCTACGCCTCATGGGAATTTCTTATGAATTATTATTATTATATGTTATTGGAAATATTTTAATATTAAATAATCCTATCTTCATATTTCAAATACTTATAATTAATTGATTAAAGGTTGTGGGAAGTGCAGAGAAGACTATGTACAATGAAAAAGTCTCTACAAAATGAAATATCTTTGTACAAAACTCTCTACACAATGAATACAAAGCTCTCTACACAAAGCTATCCACCTATCTTGTTGTAAGTGTCTCTCCACATTCTCTGTACCCATAGTTCTCCCGCATTGTTATTATTATATAGTATTGGTAATATTTTAATACTTAATAATATGTATCTTCATATTGTGAAATTAGTGAAATCTCTCCACACAAAGATATCTACATAATGAAATCTCTTCGCACAAGCATTTGTTACTAACAAATAAAATTGTGCCACTATGTTTCCCACTTTCTTCATGCATTCTCTCTCCTCACAATTCTTCCAGATCATTATTATTATATATTATTGGTAATATTTTAATACTAAATAAGTCATATCTCCATATTCCAAATACCACTTATTAATTGATTAAAAGTTTTGCGAAGTGTGGAGAGAACTTCACAGAATGAAATATCTCTGCACAATGAAGTCGTTGCGCACATAACTCTCTCCATAATGAATTGTTCAACATTAAATGAAATTTGTTAATAAAAAATAAGAGTGTATTATGTTGTTTCACACTTTTGCATGGGTTCTCTTTCTACACAATTATTCTTCATTGTTTCTTCATATTTTGAATTTCTTTTCCACAATGTTTAGTATTCGTGCATGCATTCTCCCAACGTACAATTTTCTCACACACCTTCCATACTAGTTTCGAAACAATTATAAGGCTCTTGACATTATCAAATGCATTAAATATAATACGTTATTAATGATATGCCTCTTTATTAATCGAAGAATTAGTGTGGAAGAAAGAATTTCCAATAAACATTAGTATTATAACATATTATACTACGTAATCATTCTAATGATAATAGGTAGCATACAAACTATTGAAAGCATTTAGTACAAAAGCATGTGAGAAAGGAAAACTATGTAGCACAACCATATATTCAAAAATTGTGTCGAGAAAGAAACGTTTGTGAAGATGTGCAAATTTGGATTGAAAAATATTGATTACGCTACAAAACAATTCACATTAAGCATTGAAGAATTAATTAATGCTTAGCAGTGCTATTAATATCTATTTAGAAAATGATACACAATCATGTTATCGCTCAAGTGCTTAATAGCATTTTACTTTGATGCATTGTGTAATGATTTTTGGTTGCAAACATATCAATAAAATTGTATCTATCATTATTATAAAATGATCATTTTGGAATTTATTCAGTGAATTTAAGTATATGCACAACTTTCCACAGTCAGTATGCCTCATAGAAAATTGAAATGATGTCCGGATCTCCTTTGTACACTTCTATTTGCATATTGTTTCTTGCATAAAGTAATCATATTCCCGATCTTCACAGTCTGCACATGTTTAATGATTATTGGTCATAAACATATCTATTGATGTTATAAAATAGTTTTTCGTCATTTATTCAGTGAATCGACACATAATCAGGACATCGCTACTTTAATGTGAGGCATAATGATTTCATTATTAACCTTAATTAACTTCTTAATATTTAGTAACCCATGCTCCAGAAAGCTGGTATGTGTATATGGGTAATGTATACAAAAATGTAAAAGAGAATGAATGGATATTTTTCCTCACATATTTTTTTCCGCACATCCCTCTACCATACTAGAAAAGAACTAGTTGTGGAGCAATGTGTATGCATGTCTTTGATAAATAAACATCGATTAATATATTATAATATCACTCAATTTGTTAAAAGTCGAAAATCATTATACATTGTCGATTTTCTGAAATGCTTGCATTAACTAGAAAGGGAAATAGACAAATATGAAAACTAACTTACAAAAATATTTTGAAAGTATGGAAATATTTTTTGGTTTGCTAAAAGATTGGAAAAATAAGATTTAATGCCAAAAACAAAGCAACGTCTAAATTAGTTGTGATTTACATTGAAGTAGGGTATAACCAATGAATGAAATAGAGTGATATAGATAAATGTCATGCATGGAAATTAATTCTAGAATTTTTGAATTCGATGATGAATTAAGGTGAAACATCTAAATCCTTTGGTTTTAGTATTTTTTTCTTATTCTTAGCAGTTTCTTTTGTGACTTGGTCCCGTTCACTAAAATGAAAGTCTAATTGGGTTGTCATTGTTAGTAGTTGACACATTATTTTATTTTATTTAAAATATTTCATTAGTTTACATCATTCATAGCATTAATGCATTCGATCCTTTCCCCCTGTCTGGTAAAATAAAATATGCCACATGTATGAGGAAGAATGAGGCATGGAGTTAGTGAACGAGAAGATTTAAGTTGATGTCACATGCAAAACAATGTTAAAGGGGAGGCTACGGATCATAGCATTTTCAATAGGTTGGATTTTAACAATTCTACATTTGATCAACGCAATATTGGTAGGAGCTTTCATATCTAAAAATTCTTGTGGAATGACTCCTAAGAAACAAACATGATGACCAAAAGTTTATTATATCTTTCATGAATATTATTCAACGCAACCAGTGGAAAATGTTTAACTAGCCCTCCCACATTTACCTACTTTCACCGGTCTGTCGGGGTAAACATGAGCTGAGGGATACTATGACATGAATTAGCCTCCTAAGTATAGTTAAGGAAATGGAATCAACAAATTGGAACCTGTTGATGCCTCGAAAATCGTTGCATCAACATCGGGGGATAACCACCCGGTCCGGACCTTAATACAGCTCCTTTTCCATTTGGGATGGTGGCTCTGACTGGATATAATGGGGCCAGTTTCCCAATAATGAATAAAAAGGGGATGGATGAGTGATTGGTTTTCTAATAAATGATAATGAGTGGATGACTTAATCTAAAAGCGAAAATACAAATGACTATTCTATCCCGGGAAGCTTCTATTCTTTTAAGTGCAACACTTGATGATCTTTGTTCATCAATAGGCATATAGATGACTCTACTCAATGAACATAGACATTCATTCACATAATAATTGCTTTGTTCAAATTGTTGAACAAAGTAATTAGTAAAACATTGTTACACTTATCCTTTTATATTACCAATACATGTATGATTAAAAGAAAATCATGTTGTAAACATCCAGTAGTGGAAAGTATAAAGAATGTTGTTAAAAACACATGCATATATTCGATAATAGCAAGAGTGATCAAATAACAATTCACATAAAAAAAATGAACTCAGGCATAGATAGTAGTACCATATGAGATGCAAATAATTCCCAACATCAATCACTATTTGAATTCCTTCTTCCAACTCAGAAATACTTTTAAATAAAAGCAGTAGTGCACATCCACATAAAAGCTTCGTTATCAAAATTGGAATAAATTGTTCAGTATTTATAAAAAATATACCTGAAGTACAGTAGTGCAACTTCAGGTTTAAGTCATATACAAAAAATTACGACCCTTTCCAATGCATTGAAAGGGTCTATAAATACTTGATTAAAACTAACTAACTATAAAATTAAAATGCTACTTAATTGGTACAACTTGATCTGGAATATCTTCCCCATAGAAATCTGGCAGTCGGCAGCATGATTCATCACTCTGGCTGTTTGCCTTTTGACCTGAGTTGGCATATCGCTAGCATTAGTTCCACTTCTTGAGGGCGGCTGAGACGAGAATTGAGTTGAGTAGCATAGGTGGCATCTTGTATATCAGGAATGATACACCAGATTGCATCTGTTAGGCACTTGAGGGCGGCTCTCTGGCTGTATGGTTTTACTAGGAACAACCAATAGGTGTCCCAAGTTAAACTGTTAATACCTGTGATCAACCTCCCATTCTTTTCTAGCTCTTGATAACATGACTGCTCCAATGTTTTAGCCGATAGCAATTTACCTGGCGTAAATTGAGAGATCATATTAGATAAATAGAGAGTATCATTAATTAATTCAACCAAATTACTTGTGGTTAATTTGCATCTAGAAACTGCTCTCTATGCCTTCATTAACTGGGACTGCCATTTCATAAAGAGGATTTCTTTATGGGATTCTAAGATTTTTGGCAAATTAGCTGCCTGTCCCTCATCAGTGTCCTGCCAATCAAGAAAATTTGTCAAGGTCTTATCGGCTTGCTCTAAGTCTGTTCTAGCACCAACTGATTTATCGATTATTGATGTTGTTATGTCACATAGGGGTTCCGCTTGAGCAATTTTATGACATAATAGTCTTATTTTTGTTACCAATGCCTTGTTAATCTGTAGTGCTTCTGCTCTGAACTCAGCAGGCTGCAGAAGATTCTTGGACTTCTCTATTTGACCTTATAATTGAGCAATTTTCTCATCTTTCGTCTTCACCATCTGTTAATTCACTACTTTCAATTTTTCCAATGCTTCCGACAGCTCTTTCTGCTTTTGAATTGCACTTGAATCAATCCTTTGTTTCTCTTCCTGCAACTGCTTATTCAATTGATTATTTATTTGTTGCTGTGTGGACAATTGTTGTTCGAGTTGTTCTGCTTTTTGCTATGCCTCTGATAGCTGTGCTTGTAGCAAAGCTATTGCTTGGTCCTTTTCTCTTAACAAATTACTCACTTCTGATGCCTTGTCCATGGTGGCTGCCGAATAGGCTCCAGCATATTGGGACAATTTTGTTAGGTCATCGGAAGGTCAAACTCCTCTTTCCAAACCACGTTGGCTGTCACTGTTTGTTCAGGGAATAGGGAAGGTTGATCAATCCTTCTCCTTTTCCGTTGTTGCTTTACTACAACCCTGTGCTTTGGGCTATAAAATACATCCAATGGAGGTATATCCTCCACCTGCAAAATGATCTGATCTAAAGGATCTTTGGGAATTATTTCTATATTTGTAGTAGGGGGTAGGCCGCTGGTTCCACTTGGAACCTCTTTTGATGTTGTGTCCTGTGTATCAACTGTTTTGTATGTATCAGCTTCCTTTGAGATTTATGATTGCTTATGATTGAATCTAATTTCTGCCATTCCTGGAGCAACTTCAGGTCAATCTGGGCATCGACATTCACGTCTGTGCTACTCTGCTCCTACTCTTTCCTCTGCACTTTCTCCTGCTCTTTCCTCTGCACTTCCTCTTGCTCTTTCCTCTGCAGTTCCTCTTGCTCTATTTTTTGGATTTCTCCAGCAATTTATGATGTAGCAGGAGGTTCATTGGTAATTCATTGTTCAGGCTTGCTTGACTGTGTCATCGGGGCCGTTGCTAGCAAATCTAGAGGCAGAGTTTGCAACCTCTGCTCTCTAATTCAGTTAAATTCAACTAACCCGTCGCCGTGATATCTCATTTTGGCTAGCATTTGAACCTGAAATAATGACTCGGCCAACGAGAACAGGCCATCAAACTCATCATCTTTATGTTCAAATTTAGTGAGTTTTGCCTGTTCAAGTGCATTATAGGCGACTTTGTTTGGATCAAATCGCCTGTTAGGAAGAGTGGCAAGATTCAGTGTATTAATATTTTCTTCTTCTTTCTCTTCATTTTTGTAATCATGCAGAGCGTAAACGCCACACCTTAGAGGAAAAGGAGGCCAAACCTGCTTCTTTTTATTCCTTAGAGTCTTTGTAACTCCTTCGGATGTAAGCTGATATGCTATCTCTCAGGCCAACAGTTTGTCGGGTGTATATAAAGGGAGGACATGAGGCCTGGCATGACTGCTGAAAACTCTTACATATGTGAATTTTTCTTCTCTAAACCATCTTTCTATGGCTGTCAAGTCAATCTCTGCTTGTGAGGAAATCTTAGGAGCAGGTTTGTCAAAAATGGCATAGTGAATGGGTAACGTAAATCCATTGCAAACTTGATATAGGTGGTGTTTATAGTGGGCTTTCCACAACTTTTGGTGGTATATATGAATGGGCATGGGGTCCTGTGGAGTCCATCTCCACCCCAGCACAGGAAATTTGGAATTAAAACAGAGAGTATCTAAGATGTAGGCACCATAGTAAAATGGAGGAATGAACCTTTCAGTAACGCGGGATTTATTTCTGAATTCAAGAACAGTTGTTGCTAACTTATCAGACAGTATATTCCCCCAATCCTTTATTTCGCTATTGCATGCTACTTCCATTAAAGGTACCATCTCTATAGTGAAATTTGAGGAATCATGCAACCCCCAAATCCTACACATCATTACTCTGGCATAACAATAAGGAGAACACAAGGAATCGACAGAGTACTTACCCGAAGATTCATGCTTGTGTTTTGCTGGGTTTTGTCTCCAATCCTATATAGGTTCTGATTCAATGTCATTTTCATCTCTGAACTTCTCTAGAAATGCTTTGTTGTACTTCTTCTCCAGTGCAGGCAAATGGTACATTTGCCTCAAATCATCGGGTTGAAACGAGCCGAACACTTTCCCGTCGATGGTGCAAAATGTTCTGTTTGTAATTGGGATTTCCTCAATTGCCCATCTTAACACATCTATATATGGAAGAATTTTCTCTTGGGTTGCTATCCAATGTAGGTAAGAGTCGGCCAAATCCTTTAGAGTTGCATCAGACTTCTGGGTCGGGTCTGTTGTGGCTTGCACTGTTGTTACCTGAGGCTCTTCGGCCTCAATCAGATTATAGATGCTCAGCCAAGTAGTTTTACCGAGTCCTAGACATGTGGTGTCCGAGATCAATCCCTTTTTTCTTGGTCCCAGATCGGCAATGTGTTGTCCTGTTACTGCGGAAGCTGAAGCTGTTCTAGATTTCTTAGATTTCTTCCCCATTTGGCCTGAATTTGCTGCTTCGGAGGAGATTTGCACAGGAGATAAAATGAACGTAATGCGGAGAATAGGTGGCGCAAACCAAAATATGAATGAGGTATATTAATCAATGAATAATGGAGGATTAACTTAAGGTGGTTGCGGATATAATCTCTGAAGAGATTTTGGCCTTACTGTTCCATTAAATGGCCGTTTAAACCTGTCAATCCTTTAAATGCTCATCATATCATTTATTGGCCGAATAATTCATTTAAGCGCAGCTTTGATGTTTTGGTGGTTGGGCGTAAGTGAATCACTATCGGGAAGAGAAAGGCCTTTAATACTAATTAACCATAATATATCCTGGCCTTATCAATCCTTTTTGAAAGCTGCGCCTAGCTTTATCGCAATCAACGATCGGGGGAATGTTTAAGTTGTTATATTGGTGTCCTTTCGGAATCCCCGATCATCGATAGCGATATCGCCAACTCGCATCGGGAGTTTTTAAACGAGGGCTTTTAGATGCATGCATGCTACATTCCACGATCGTCGATAGCGATATCGCATCAGAGCAAAGAGAGGGGCCCTTTGTTATGATCGCCTGCCTTCCTGATATCCGATAGTTATTCATGCATTGTCGCATCGGGGAAAACCAATGGGTCTTTTGTCACGCATCCTTTGTTATTGCGATATGTGATCTTGCGATCGCTTTATCGCAATAATAAAGGATTATTCATTTTTTATTATAAGACCGATTATGTGCTTTATCAAAAGTTTTATAATGTTTTATTTCTTTTCGGAGCTTTTTAGGAATGATAAGTTGATACCAATTTAACCTAAAAGGGATCCATTTCATATTATAGTTTTGAAAATAATTTTTTTATGAAATGGGGGGTTGTTGTTCAGCACAACAGAACCTTACTAACCTTCCTTAGGAGCTATAAGACACCCCTGAGCCAAACAATCACTCTCAGTGCCCAACTCCTGAGATAAAATGCATTTTTTCTGACCTGGGCTCCCAAATGAATACATGAAAATCCCTCGATGTAGTTTATGGCCTCCATATACATGCATAATCCTTCAAAGGTGCGGTTTTGATCTAAATTCTTTGTGTTCAAAGGGTTCAGTCCCATATTTTGATCCTAATTTCCAAGTCAGCCTCCAAACCACTGCCTATAACTTCCTAAGACTTTCCAAGACGATAAGTAACTCAATGGCAAGGCTAGACATACAAACTTGAATCAAAAAATTGACCTAACCAAGAATAACCATGACATCCATTTCATCAAACATGTTGAGAACATGTAATCTGCAGGTCATGAATGCATATCTGAACATAGGGGTCTGATACTTATTTGAAAATCATCAAGAAGGTCTAATGCCCTCTCACAATAGTTGCAATAACATTTTTTAGCTCATGCGTTCAATAACCATTCATCAGCTAATGAAAACATGTCAAGAGCCATAACTAGAACATGTTATGAAACCATGCTTATAACTAGCATATAACCTAAATAATAACCATGATAGAACAACCATCAAAGCCACATAATATCAAGTACAAGTACTCATGAAATACAAGAGGAAAATAGTTGTTATTAACATACTAAAAATCCAACCAAGTTAGGGACTTCCACATACCGATTGATCATATATTGGGTTGAACCAAATATTTCTTTTAGCCAATCACTGTTGTGCCATACTCCATGCATGAATGTGGGACTTAAGAAAAAAACAATTAGGGCTTCCTAAAGATTAAACCACTTCCAACGCATGCTCTTGCGATCTTGCCAAAATTGCTTAAGAGATCACATAAGTAAACCGATACATAAACAACCAATGCTTTAAGGAGATTAAACCACCTACACCTTCAGGTTTTACTGCATTCCTGCCAAAACTCGTCAAGGGATTACTAGGTCCAAAACAAGCTTGAATGCCTAAGAGTTTCTTCACCAATACGTTGAGGAATTTTCTTGTCTCTATGCTTAGGCTTTACCAAAATCTTACCAAAACCATTCAAGGGACTCCTAGGCCCTATAGGGATTTTCTTGAGGCAACCTCACTCAGTTCCAAAACCATCTAGAAATCCAAATATCAACTGAATGAAAGAACCCCATCACACCATGGCTATCTGAAAAATGGAAAGGCAAGGCTGAAACCATTGTCACACTTGGAAAAACCCATGCCAATGACATAAAGAGAACCAAATACACATATGTATGTAACATGTGTTTAATAGCCAACTAGGAAATCACACACGCAACATGTTACCTGCAAGTATTCTCTCTGAAGCTACTTGATCCAAATTTTCTTTACTTATCCTTTTCTTTCTTTGTCCTTCCTTTGCTTGCTTCCTCCTCTTGTTTCCCTTATCTCTCTAAAAGTAATTCCAAATATAAACTGACAAAATGCTATGACTGATCCTCATAAGCCTTTTTATTGTTAACGCTTCTATTTTCTCTAATTTCTTCTATTTTTCCTTAAATTTCACTCTCATGCAAACCTATGACATTTCATCTCCCTTTTCTCCTATTTCCTTTTATTTTCATAAATAAAATACCAATTAATAACTCTTTAGCTTTTAGATGCCTTTTCCAATTTGCTTAGCCATAATAAACCTAAATGAACACCCACTAGGATGTTTACCCAACATTCATCTTGGAATGTGTCCCATGACCTTGGTCTTATTTTTCCTTTATTAACATTATTACGTAAATTTTTGACCCTGGGCTGTTACAAACCCCTCCCTTTAGGGTAACACCATCCTTAGTGTTCTATGACACCTATGACCATCAAACCACTGAAAACCAAAACATACTACCCATGGAGCTTTATAACCCACCTCATTGTAGTATTTACAATGACATCCTACTAAAAGCATGACAATCATATCATTTATTGGAGCTTTATAACATAGATCATTACAATATTTACAATAATAAACATATATACTTATACATATTTACATCAACCAGCAAATAACCATACTATCTATGGAGCTTTATAAATCCAACTCGATACAATATTTACAATAATATACACATATATACATATGAAAATTTAATTTAACCAACAAATAAAAGGATATGATGCATACATCAACAATAAGGGAATCCAAAGGTTCACACCTCCACCCTCAAAGTAATACCAATATTCACCTCCTTTCAAGAATGTCTATAATCCACTACTAAAGCCAAACTTGCATCTAGTGTCCAACACTATGATCCTTATGCTATTGTTCCCTCAGTGAATAGTTACCAAATCATTGTTCCATGCAACACTCCCAATGTACATCTGATTCCATCTGGCAATGTTGGTGACGAAAACAAATCCATCCCTGACCTTCCTTTCTCTGCTACACGATCCCTTAGGAAATTTGGTCACCCCATTCCGTGTAGTCACTCACCTTCCAAGTTCCCTGACATCCCCTTTCTCGGGTGATCACTCCCTTGGCAAGGTTTACTCACATCAAATGACCCAAAAACAAAGGCGCATCCATGCCTAAAAACTATCATACCGATCATAGTGTAACAACCCTGGTTAAAATTCCATGTAATAAATGTTAAAAACAATAACCATAGATGACTAGGACATTTATTCCAAGCTGAATGTTGGGCAAGGCATCCCAGGGGGTGTTCATTTGGTTGTTTATGGCTAAGGAAATTGGCAAAGGAAATGGCTAAGGCATTAAAATGCATTTTGGCACATTTATTTATGAAAATAATAGAAATTAGGAGAAAAAGGGAGGTGAAAGGTCATAGTTTGCATGTCAGAAGGAAAATGAAGGAAACAAATGGAAAATGAAGAAAATGAAGGCCTCGTCCATAAAAAGGATTCTGAGGATTAGTTGGTAACCTTTTTTCAGTTCAGTGTTGGAGATCTCTCTCATTATTCTCTCTTAGACTCTTGGATAGTTAGAGTTTTCTTGGAGCACTCTTAGAGGGTGTGGCATACTTGGATTTTTGGAGCAAGAAGGAAAAGGAAGAGAAAGAAAGCATAAGAAAGTGCAAGAATGCATCGACATCGACAACTACATTAGATTTTCTTGTAGGTACTGAGTTGCATGTATGATTTCTTCACTTGTTTGGACATGCATGGCATATGCATGTGGATTCTTGGTCATGTTCTGTCATTGGCATGGAGGATTGCCTAGATTGATAGTGGGTTGCCTAGCCTTGGCATTTCTTGGATAGCCATGGTGATTGTGGGTTTACTTTCATGATTTATTTTTGGTCATTTCTCATGATTCCCTAGCTTGTGTTATGTTAGTTTCTAGAAGCCCTGGTTGGACAATCACTCTGGAAGCCCTGTAACAACTTGGGTTGAGTTACTAGTCCTTGAATTCCTGGTTGGAAAAATGCTCTCAAAGACCTTGGTGGGTTGAGTTACTAGTGGAGGCCTTAGTTGGATAAACATTCTGGAATATCGGCGGCAACTGTGGGTTGCATTATTAGTCTTGGAAGCCCTGGTTGGAACAAACACTCTGGAAGCCCTGGAAGGCTAGATGGAGACCAATATGATGATGATTTTGGTGATGTCTAACCATATTGTGGAATTAATGTTTGATGGGTTGAGGTGGGTGGCTGCTGGAATCCCTGGATGAGTTTTGATTGATGTGTTCTATGAGATCCCACATTCATGATTGGAATATGGCATGAGGGTGAATGATTGAAGAGAGTTTTGGCTCAACCATTCTATGGGTGGGTGGAATGTGGTAGTCCCATCTCTGGCTAGTTTGTTGCATTCATTAATGAGAAATCCATTCCCTTGATTTCCATGTGTAAAGGTACTGATGTATTTATGGATTTGATGGCTGTCATGTTTATTATATTTCTGTTCCTATTATGTTGGTTATATTCACATTTTATGGCAATAGTTATGTATGGCATTCAACATGTTTTTACTTGTATGTGAAAGGATAATTTGTCTATGACCTAATATATGATAATGCAACAAATGGCATGAGGAAACAATGGTTCATAGTGATGCTTAGATAAGTATGAGATCCCTACACTTAACTCTGTTATTTGCAGTTGTAGATTACATGTCGACAATATGTTTGACAAAATTCCTGTCATGGCTAGTAGGCATCTAATCAAGGTATTGAACACATATTTTCTTTAGTAATTTCATTTCCATGTTAAATTATCAATTTGAAGATATGGTTTAGTTCTGGGTAGTGGCTTGGGCTCTGGGCCTCAAAAGTGGCTGAAATCTCGAATTCGCTGGCATAACACTGATAATTTTCATCAATAGTCAATGGTAGGTAGGCCTGTGAGAGTGACTTTAGGTTGTTGGTCACTCCCTTGCCCATAGAATGAGAGAGACTATGGTCCAAGAGACCTAAAACAACAGTGGGACATATGGAAACGCTCTCTGAATTGCTAACTTGTCTTCTAAGGATTTTGTTGATGATGTTAGATGTTTTTATGGTGTGTTTCCATTGGTACCACTACCATAATGTGACTTAGGAGGTCAAATCATATCATAGTGGCTTCTCGTCGCATGTTTACCCTCCCTGGCCTATTGCTTGGGTAGATGTGGGAGGAGGGTGCTATAAAGTGGTACCAGAGCATGGTTCACCCCTAAAACTAGATGGGCTATGTGTTGGTCATGCATGCATGTCAATTGCATGTGTGTCTCTCACACTTATATACTTATTGCAATTTTTTGATGTCAGATTAGGGTTGTAGTATGGTTATCATGGAGAATTTCTTATTGATTTCATGAAATGTATTTGAAATGAGTATGTGACTAACTGTGTATGGATTATATGTCGCTTACATGTTGGTTTCATGGTACCTACTTACATCCTTGTATGCTAGGTTACATTTTGAATATTTTTATAACATGCATCATACTTGTTGGTTGATTACAAGAACTAACTGATTATATTAGACTACATGTGGTTATGTGTATTTGTAGTTGGTTTTGAATTGTTTATGCATACTGCTGGTTGCATATGGAAATGTGTACAATGGAGTAATGGTTGTTGTAATGCTTGGGGTCATAGCGTGCATTGTTGATATGGCCTTACACTGATGACTGGACCCTAGTTAGAGTAATGTTTATGAGTTTGTACATTTATTTGTGTATAAATATATTATTTTATGACTATTTTATACATGTACCATGCTGATTTGGTAATATTGCAGACAAGGTATCATCTCGAAGTTATGCTAAAGTGCACAATTTATTGTGATTTGTTTTTCTTACATACTGTGGCTTGCAGGAAGAAATATCGAAAGGATAGAAATATGGTTGACTACAAAGACTCTCCTATATGAATCCTAAGAGTAGTATGGTGTTGAGAAATATTACGACTTGGCAATGACACTAAGAAGTTTAAAGAAAGAGATCATGAGTTTTAAGGTGGATAATGACATAATCATGCAATCAGAAGAGAAGTTAGCAGAGGTAAATGCAGTCATACTTCAGAGCTTGTTGGATTTGCAGCGACAAGGACCTCTCCAAATTAGTCATGAGTAGGAGGGAAAAAATAATGGGGAATATGGGAACTGGTCTTGTAGTAGACACAGGTCAGATTGATATGACACCATCCGAGATGGCAGATTGTTGGACACTCTAAAGAGGAGAAGGGATAGATGCAGGTATGATTCTAGTTTTGATTTGGATAGGTACTATTATCATCATCAGTATCATCCTTACATGAGGAGTGATAGGGGGTATTTTCCGGAGAAATTTAAGAAAGAAAAGACACCTAATTTTAATGAGGAAGTGAAGAAGCTATAGGATGCAGAGGCATGGTTTCTTGACATGAGGAAGTTCTTCAGGTTTCATGAATACTCAGATAACATGAAAGCTATAGTAGCTACCTTCTGTCTCAAAGCTAATGTGAACATCTAGTGGGAATATGTGAATGTTAGGTGTATTCATGAGGAATATTTGCCTTGGAGTGTGTTTGAATGACTATTTAAGAAGAAATACTTATTAGAAAGGTACTTTGATCACAGAGAAAAAGAATTTTATGAACTAAATATGGGTTCTATGATAGAATATGTAACAAACTCCGGGGTAAATTTGCATATAAGCAACATACTAGGAAAATAAATACAATAAACATATCAACCATCAAAATCCATATATATACCAGTACATTTTCACATGAAAATCAAGGGAATGAATTTTTCATTAATAAATGCAATGAACCAACCAGAGATGGGACTATAACATTCCACATGACCATAGATTGGTCGAACCAAGTCTCTCTTCAGCCAATCACCCCTGTGCCATATTCCAAGCATGAATGTGGGATCTCAGATAAAACATCAATCGAAACTCATCCAGGGCTTCTATAGGCCATCTACGTCAACCCATCAAACAATGATTCCACCTCACGGCCAGACATCACCAAAAACCATAATTAGATTAGTCTACATCCAAGCCTTCCAGGCCTTCCAAAGTGTTTTCCCAACCAAGGCTTCCAGAACTAGTAAATCAACCCACAACTTATACAGTTCTTCCAGAGCATTTGTCAAACCAAGGCTTCTAGAACTAGTAACTCAACCCACAACTTATATAAGGCTTCCACGGTGTTTGTCCAACCAAGGCTTCCAGGACTAGTAACTCAACCCACCTAGGGCTTCTAGGACTAGTAAGTCAACCCAAGATGTTAGAAGGCTTCTAGAGCATTTGTTCAACTAGGGCTTCTAGGACTAGTAACTCAACCCAATCTGTTACAGGGCATCTAGAGCATTTGTTCAACTAGGGCTTGCAGGACTAATAACTCAACCCAAGATAAGGAAACGTGAGAACCAACAAAAAAAAGCAATGAAAGTAAACCCATAATCATTATGTCTATCCGAGAAATGCAAGGCTAGGTAATCCACTATCAATACCGACCATCCTCCATGCCAATGATAGATCGTAACCAAGAAACCACATGCATGTGCCATGCATGCCAAAACTAGTGAAGAAATCATACATGCAACTTGGTACCTGCAAGAATCTGATGTAGCTCTTGATGCCAATTCCCTCTTTTGATTTTCCACTCTTCCTTTACCTTCTTTCTCCAAGAATCTAAGTATGCTACACCCTCTAAGAGTGCTCTAAGAAAACTCTAAGTATCCAAGAGTATGAGAGAGAGAATAATGAGAGAGCTCCCAAAACTAAACTGAAAAAGGTTCACTCTCAAAGGAAGAAGCTTTCCAACTGATCCCCAAAATCCTTTTTATTAATGAGGCCTCTATTTTCTTCATTTTATGTTATTTTCCTTCATTTTCCTCCTCACATGCAACCTGTGACCTTTCACATCCTTTTTCTCCTATTTTCCATTACTTTCATAAATAAATGTTCCAAAATACATTTTTACCTCTTTAATGCCTTATCCATTTCCTTTGCCAATTTCCTTAGCCATAAACAATCAAATGAACACCCCCCTAGGATGTCTTTCCCAACACTCATCTTGGAATACATATCCCATCATCTATGGTATTTATATATTTTTACATGGAATTTTTACAAGCGATGTTACAAAACCATCCCCCTTGGGGGAACATCGTCCTTGGTGTTCAAAGACACCTATAACCAACAAGGTTGCTAAAAACGAAACATACTTGCCATGAAGCTTTATAACACAACTCATTTCTATATTTACAATGAAAGGCCTACTCAAAATCAAAAGCTCATGACAACATGATAACATATCACACACTATAGCTTTATAACATAACTCGTTAGAGTATTTACAATAACCACATATACACATATGCATATTTTCTCAACAAGAAAATAAAAGAATATTATGCTTCCATCCACAACAAGGGAATCCAAAGGCTCACACACCTACCCTAAAAGTAATACCAGGATTCACCTCCTTCCCAAGAATTCTAAAATCCACTGCAAAGTCAAATCTACATCCAATGTCCAACGCCATAATCCTCTGCCACTTGTCCTCTTAGTGAACAGTTACTGGCTCATTTTTCCAAGCTGCACCTCTCAATGTGCATCTGATTCCATTTGGCAATGCTAATGACCAAAAGAAATCCATCTGTGACCTTCCCTTCTTCGCTACACAGTCCCTCGAGAATCCAGTCACCTCTTCCAAGAAATCACTCACCTTTGAAGTTCTGCTAACACCCTTATCGTAGGAAATCCATCCTTTGGAAAGGCTTCCTCACATCGGAAGATACAACAACCAAGGCATATCTATGCAACCATCATACCGGTCATAGCATGCTCATGGAAATCAATTGACACTATTGGGTACTAGTGTCCCACAATGGCCCTACTCTTGAATAGTTTACCAGCATGATGCTGCATGTTCCAATTTCTTTTGTTGTTGCTGCCAATTCTTGTAGTCAATTTCAATCACCCAACTGGGCATTTCATGCATTCATGTACAAAAGACATAACTTCCATTAGTTTTGAAATAAATTGAAATAACTTCAAATCATACCTCATTGGTAGTTCATCAATAAGGAACACTTGGAATCATGTTCACTTCCTGTTACAAGAAATCAAACTAGCATCTTTGACCAAATCAACATGTATAAAAATATCACATCAAGTTAGCTCAAAACACAACCATCATAGATCAAAATCATAAATCACATGTAACCATCATAAACCATAATGATAGATCATAAACCAGAATCATAGATCATAAATAAGAATGATAGATCATAAACCAGAATGGTAATTCATAAATCAAAATCATAGATCATAAATTGGAATCATAGATCATAAATCACGATCATAGATCATAACCAAGAATCATAATTCACATGTAATCATCATATACCAAAATCATAAGTCACGGGCATAATAAAATTGAAATACATTACTGATACCTATCCTTCATCGATACTTACTTATGCCTTTGTTCTTTTGTATAGACACCAGATCGGTTGCCACACCCAACAAACAACTAGTGCCTTCTCCTCTACCAGGTGCACATACACATATTGTGAATCATAGACATACAACCACACCTGACACACAACACCATGAAATACATGTACTTACACCTCACGTACAAGGCATACACCTACATCTAGTCTACAACACAGTGCATCCTTATATACCCAATGTGCAATACCACCCAATATATCTACCTACACAGAGTACAACACAATGAATACACACGACACAATACCATGACTACATGATGCACATACATAATACCACATGCCCTCAACATATCATGTATGACATGCCCACAATACTACACATGTACCAGTATCATATGTACAACATGTACATAGTACCACTGGTACACTGCACCACCTACACAACATGTGCACAACATGACATGTACACGGTGCCACATGCATAACATGTACATAATGCCACATGTTTATCACACCACTTGTACAACATGTACACAATACCACATGTATACAATACCACACGCATGACATGTATGCGAAACCACATGTACACAACACCACACGCAAGACATGTACATAGCACCACCTACACACAGAGCCACTTGTACAACATGTACACAACACTACATGCACACAAAACCACTCGTACAATCATGCACACCACACCATATGTACATAGCACCACATGTACAACATGCACGCAACACCACTTGTACATAACATTGCATTCCCAACATGTCCATAGCATTATCTGTAAACAACACTGCATATCCAACATGCACAGAGCACCATATGCACACATGCCGCATATACATCATGAAGAGAATACAATATGTGTACAACACCCAATATGCAATATTCTCACAACCCTATTTGTACCATCTTGTACATAACATTTCATAAATAACATGTACACATCCTATATATTCACAACACCACAAGTGCACACATCATAGATGCACCATGTAAAACATATACAACATATGGATAACAATAGTACCGCACATCCAAAACTACACTAACTCTACCAAGCAACCCTTCTTCCGGTGTATTATGCATGCTCGTCTTAGCATGTCACTGACCATGTTACTTTCATTTTTTGGTGTATCCTTTCGTATAACCTGTCTACAACATATACATAACATAATCACATAATATAAACTCATCACCATATGACATTGAGCTTGTATATTTGTCATGACTACTCTTCCTAATGGATTCCTCATAAGGCCTGGAACCTCTTCATGTCATTCTCCTACATAAGAAATCATTCCTCCACAAGAATGATCCTGGACAACCCTGTTAGACAACAACATAGATACATGGATACATACATACATATATAAAATTTAGCATAAGACAATCATGGTTGTGTGAGACAATGACATACATACATACATGTATAGATATATAAACTTCAACATAATCATGATCATAAAATAATTACTAGATAACATAAAGTCTAGGTTAAGAGAAATCCCTTTGTTCATGCACATGCATTGAGAGAAATAGTTCCCAACATAGCCAAAGCATATGACACCTTTGATCCATTTGCTTTACCTTTTATGATTACATTTATTGTGTCTACATTGTTATTGTCCATTTACCACAATGGACCCAACCAATGCAACCAACTATCATAGTCTTACCTTCAACTGTGCTTATTCATGCACAGATATTGATCTAATTCTTACATTACCTTTCAGGTACGACACATCTCCCCCCGATGTCCATCAACTTTCCTCTTTCCCAACCAATCCCCAAGACTCAAAAGAATAAAAGAGAATACAAGAAAAAGCCAAGAAGAAGACCACGAAAACCCATAACTATATGACACTACAACAAAGTGGCAAGGCCTTGCACCAGACATAAACAAAATCACAAATCAACCTCAAAAGAACAAAAGCACAACACTAACACCATGACTCAATCCACATGGTTCCAAAGGAAAGCTCAACTTGATCCATCTTCAAGATTCCATGGCAACCTGTCTTTCGATGCAACTCCCTGCATCATGTTGCCATAAACACATAACTACCAATGTATAATTAAGAATAATAATACACTAGTTAGCTCATCTTATTGTGCCAAGCATGCTGCTTGCAACTGAATATATCGACGCCATCTCTTAAGGAACTCCAATCCTTTAACAGATCCACCTATAGTTAAAGACTAGCTAATATACCTGTCAAGTGCATGTTCATGAATATAGCACATATCCACATAATGTCTGACAAAATCAAGGTTAAGAAGACTTCGTGTGTGCAAAGCACTCATTCATTCGAAATTAGGGTTTCCGAACACAGTCAAAGGCATTCTTGCCCAATTCCTTTCTTTTACCTTTTTACCTTGTTGGAATCAAGGCTTACTATATGTTGTCACACCACCTACTATTAATTATATAGACACATCAACTATTACCTTGTCATGCTAATACCAAGCATGTTACCCTGCAACTTCTCACACATGTCAAACAAATGTTCCAAATATGAATACAATCATATCTATTAATTTGAAATCAATTGTTACCGAGACTAACAATCATGTCATAATCCATCATCAACATATAGTCATCAGTCATAATACTATAACTATCACGTACTATACTCAAGTACATATCAACTATCTCAACACATATATTTTAGTACAATCATCTTTGAACAAGATCATTTGAACACATACTCATATCATGCAATTCATCAAACATTCATACCATGTTAAATAAATCAACTAGATGACATAATCAAGAGTCAAGCACCAAATATATGACATAAGCAACTGATACCCTAATGTATCTTAGGGGAGGTGATCTTGTCTGCACAATCAATCTAGTTAACATGATATAACTTTACAACACATCAGCTCAAGCACTCATAAGATCATGACATCCATAACAATATCTAACTAACATGTTCACATCGTAAAGTCATACACATATGCAAATTCAATCTAGATTAGTATGACACCATCCCAAAAATATGTTGGTTCATACTTGAATATCACAACCATAACCATCTGCATAGGTCAAACAATATTAACACAATACATATAACATCAAGATCTTCAAGGCAATGAACATAACCATCACGCATATGACCAATCCAAATTATAACATAAATATCTCAATGAAATGACCATAATCATCAAGTTAATAGCATATAACAATAATGAGCTATATATCATACTCATCAACAACATAAAAGATAATCATCGGCTTATCTAATAGGAAACAACAATAGTAATCAATACAACTATAGGTTACTATCATTCTTGACTATCTGACACATGTGCATATAACCACACTAATCATCTAAAATCTATCATGAATGTAACCATAACATCAAATACATGTTCATAAACCTAATGTATATAACCCTAATGCATATAATAATCCTTAACTTACATACCTGCATGCCAAACATACACTACCTGTATGATGATCTGCTCTTATCCCAAAGTCTAATGCTGCATCCTCATTATGATTATCTACATCCCTTGCTCTATCTCAACTAGCTCATTAGCATCATAACAACCAATAGCGTCATGATGACCTAAATTGTATACAATGACTTCACAAGGCATTTTTGACCTACTATATATGCATAATCATAGCCACGACCATACATGCATAACAACTACATATATACACATAACAAATGAGTACAAAACCATATACACATCATTCTAGCTAGACTCCAATCATCAATGCAAGACCATATCAAGTACACAAACCATGACCTCATGCATGACAACAACCATTACTGCATTGTACACATTGCCACATGCAACCAACCGTATGCATAAGCAATGCCAAATCAACTACACCTATGCATAAATTCATGTAGTCAAACATAAACAATCAATTCTTGTATCAACCTATAGCATTGATACATGTAATCAAAATATTAAAAAATGTAACCTAACATAGAAGGATGCAAGTAGGTATCATGAAATCAACATGTAAGCAACATATAATTCATATACAATCAGTCACATGTTCCAAAAATAAAGACATCATGTCTATTAATTCGAAATCAACTTTCATGAATACTAACAACCTATAAGCATACCCCCTTACTATCCATGGTCTACACTAAGGTAGAAGGAGGAAGCTACTCTAATGGCCTGATCTCCAATGTTCAATTATGGAAATGCAATCTCCAAAGCTATACAAAATTTAACCACACTTGAAAATAAATTTATTTTTATTTCTCATACATTTGTATTGAGACTAAGTAAAAGAAATTGCACTTATTCCTCTTATAACATAATAACTAAAAACATGCCACTTTTCCATTTCCTTACATGCAACTTTTCAAATTCCTTCCATGCAACCTTTCAAATTCCCTACATGAAACTCTTCAAATTCTTTGTATGAAAATAGAAATAGATCAGCTACATCCATATTATCATACTACAATACTATCCCATCCAAAAATAACATTTTTTTCAAACAATTACAATACTTTCACATTTTTCTTCAAACAACTACTATACTATTACATTTGCATGTAAGCATTTCTTCAAACACTTTACATGCAAACTAATATAGAAAACTATTTGCATAAAAGTAAGCATATATCAACTACAAGAATACTATTACACATCAATACTATCCCCAACCAAAAACAACATACTCATTGGGGAATTTATCAAACAATTTGTATGTAATTAATCATTGAACCATTTAAGCATTTCATCAAACAATTTGCATGCAAAGTAATATAGCGAATGATTAAATGCATATATCCTAAAATGTAGCAGTAAAAGTTATGGAAACTGAACCATATGATCAGTGTTATTTTCCTTCATTATGGTTCAAGTTTCAACTTATGAGATTTCATAGATGAAACGTTATAGCAAAAATACCAACACAATCATATTTGGTGCACAATTCTAGGACTATCCAGAAAGCTCGACTTCCACTGGTCATATCTCCTAAAATATAGCAAATAAATATCTGAAATTTTTATCACACTATCAGTGTGATTTTACGGCATTGTGGAAAAAAATTCATCCCCTGAGAGTTCCCAGAAGAAAAGTTATAAGAAACATGTTAGCATGACCTGTTTGAGTCCTGATTTTAGGAGCATTCAAAAGGCTCGACTTCCTCTACTCATATCCCCTAAAATATTGTGACCCAATATCTAAAATTTCTACCACATAATTAGTGGTATGTCCCCTAAATGTGGACATTGTTTTAGCTTCTAAAAGCCTACAGAAGATGTGTTATTGCAAAAATTCCAACATGACCTATTTAAAGGTGCATTCAGGAAGGTCATCTTCCTTATATCATAATTCCTAAAGTATTGCGAATCAATATCTGAAATTTTTACCACATTATTAGTGGAATTTACCTTATATATGGAAAAAATTTCAGCTTCTAATATGCCACATAAGAAAATTTATAACAAATATGACAAAAAGGTCTAAAATCTAACCTTTGTTCTTCATTTCACCTATGATAGAGCCCATCTAGTCCAAGTGTTTGAACCTAGCTATGATACCACTCTGTAACAAACTCCGAGGTAAATGTGCACATAAACAACATAATAGGAACAAAAACACAATAAACATATCAGCCATCAAAATCCATATATACATCATTACATTTGCACATGAAAATTAAGGGAATTAATTTTTTCATTAATAAATGCAATGAACCAACTAGAGATGGGACTACTACGTTTCACCCAACCATTGATTGCCTGAGCCAAGTCTCCCTTCATCCAATCACCCCCATGCCATATTCTAAGCATGAATGTGGGATCTCTGAGAACACACCAACCAAAACTCATCTAGGGCTTCTAGAGGCCACCCACCTCAACCCATCAAATAATGATTCTACCTCACAGTCAGACATCACTAAAAACCATCAACATATTGGTCTCCGTCCAAGCCTTCCAGGGCTTCCAAAGTGTTTGTCCAACCAAGGATTCCAAAACTAGTAACTCAACCCACATATTATGCAGGGCTTCCAGAGGGTTTGTCAAACCAAGGCTTTCAGAACTAGTAACTCAACCCACAACTTATACAGGGCTTCTAGAGCATTTGTACAACAAAGGCTTCCAAGACTAGTAACTCAACCCACGAAGGGCTTCCAAAGCATTTGTCCAACTAGGGCTTCTAGGACTAGTAACTCAACCCAAGATGTTACAGGGCTTCTAGAGCATTTGTTCAACTAGGGCTTCCAGGACTAATAACTCAACCCAAGTTGTTGTAGGGCTTCCAGAGCATTCGTTCAACCAGGGATTCCAGGACTAATAACTCAACCCAAGCTAAGGAAACATGAGAACCAAAGAAAACAAAGAAATGAAAGTAAACCCAAAATCACCATGGCTATCTAAGAAATGGTAAGACTAGACAATCCACTATCAATCCCTGCCATCCTCCATGCCAATGACAGGTCATAACCAAGAAACCAAATGCATGTGCCATGCATGCCAAAACTATTGAATAAATCATACATGCAACTCAGTACCTACAAGAAATCTGATGTAGCTACTGATGTTGATGCCCTCTTGTGCTTTCCTGCCCTTCCTTTGCCTTCTTTCTTTAAGGATCCAAGTATGCCACACCCTCCAAGAGTGCTCCAAGAAAACTCTAAGCATCCAAGAGTATGAGAGAGAGAGAGAGAATAACGAGAGAGCTCCCAAAATTGAACTGACAAAGGTTCACTCTCAAAGGAGAAAGCTTGCCAACTGATCCTCAAAAGCATTTTTATTAATGAGGCCTCTATTTTTTTCATTTTCCATTATTTTTCTTCATATTCCTCCTCACATGCAACCTGTGACCTTTCACCTCCTTTTTCTCCTATTTTCCATTATTTTCATAAATAAATGTGCCAAAATACATTTTTTCCTCTTTAATGCCTTAACCATTGCCTTTTCCAATTTCATTAGCCATAAACAATCAAATGAGCACCCCCTAGGATGTCTTGCCCAACATTCAGCTTGGAATACGTGTCCCATCATCCGTGGTATTTATATATTTTTACATGGAATTTTCACAAGGGCTATTATAGATGATGAGTACACTAGCAGGTTCTTGGAGTTACTGAGTTATGTGCCTTCTCTTACTAAGGAAAAGGCTAGTATTTAGAGGGTCATTAGTGGATTACTAGTTGCACTCAAAGACAAGATCGAGTTTGATGAGCTTAGATCAATGGAGGAGGCCACTTTAAAGCTAAATCAATGCTATGAACAAGTGAGGTACAAAATTGAGACTAAGCCAGACTAGAGAGGTAATGTAAAGAACAAAGGAAAATGGGATAAAAAGTGAACAAGGCCACAAAGTACACATAAGAAGGAGAATGTTGCTATTGTCCCTTTTTGACCATATATTTTTCTATGATACTATCCCTTTCAAACTTATATTTAAAAGCCTTTGTTAAGATTTTGACCCAATTATCTCTAAGGTATGAAGTGATTCTTCTCATCACTATACGTTTAATTATTTAGCATATAAATCACGACATCTTCATAGTTAATCTTTGAATTATTAGGTGCTAAACAGTTAAAGAATGATGTGTAGTTTGTGATGCTGAAACAGCTGGAAGACTATTTTTGTAGTTGCTGAAACAGCAGGAACAACATGCGGATCACGATGCTAAAACAATTGAGATCTGCATTCTAAATACAACAACAACAAAGGAAACGGGACTGATCACCAAAGAAGCTGTTACACGGGATGTAACACTTATATCTAAAGACAACATTACTGTAACAACATTCCATTGACAGGGAATTGGCTTCCCTATTTTTGTATAATGGGTTAGAACAATGTAAATCTTTTGTAATAGATGTCTCCTCTATAAAGAGGAGACATCTACATTAGAGGAGGGGAGAGAACTGACTGTAGAGAAAGGCTTAGCTGAAGGAACAAGACTGGAACTCTTTTCTGTAATATGACATATTGATGGATGAATAAAGTTTTGTTCTGAGCATCTTTTTCTAGTTCTTGTTTCCTGGGGAATCTTGTGAGGAGGACAGGGCCCACCTTCATCACAAGATTCACCCATTACATTTCTGCAGTGTGTTAAGTGTGCCTTTTTTCCTTGTTAACAATACTGCTTGCTGAACATTATTTATAATACCTTTGCTGAAACTCTATTTCTGATTATTGTTATATGAGTGTTTCACCAGTGATTAGTTACAGAGTGAATTGGCAAGGCTGAATTAATCAGAGGCAGGTGCTGGAGATTCCCGCTCCGAGGAATAGGGTCCTGACTCTCTGTTACAGCATAGCCACTATTTTCTTTTGCAGATTGATTTTCTTCATTTCTTTATTTGAATTAAGCACTTTTCTGATAGCCATCTGCAACAGAGTGTAATTGTTGTAATGCAAAGTGGAGCTTCAGTTTGTTAACTTAAGGCGTGATTTTCTTATACTATAAATTCTGTTACTTTTAAAATTGAAGTGCATACAGTACGCAGTTGCCTTTGAAATAACAAGACTTCCCTGGGTTGACAATTAATGTCGCACTTTGTTGTTTAATTCAATAAGCAATTAAAGTGACCAAAATTTTGGCGTCGTTGCCGGGGAAGGAAATTATAGATTTTAAAAGTACTGATGTTTTTTCTGTAGGTATGCAGAATGCATGAGAGGACGCAAGAAAACTAATCCTACAGGTGTCAAGGGCAAAGGAAGAGGAGGAAGAAAAACTTTCATCAATGATATTATTTCAAAAGCTGAGACATCCCAGAGGTTAAGCTCTCGAAGGCCATAGACCCAACACTCTTTCCAAACAGACTATCAAACAGAGGAAGTAGTGGGACCTGAAAGGGTTATAGAACCATCAAAATATATTGAGGAACCAGCGGAAGAAGTCGAAGGACCAGTAGAAAATATTGAGGATCCAATGGAGGATAACAATGAAGGACTTTTCGGTGGAGGTCGCAGAGGAGAAGAAAGGGGAGATAATTCTCTGTCCACCCTGGAATTCCATATTGGGGAACTCCCCAGAGGAGCTACTCCTATGAAGAATATCCCACTTTCAGCATTACCCAATTTCCATGGTTTATCCTCTGAAGATCCTGATGAGTTTCTTTTTGAATTTGATATATTGTGTAGAAGCTATGACTATGTTAATGCTGCTCAGAAATTGAAGTTGTTTCCAGCTACATTAAAGGGGAATGCATTAATATGGTTTACGATCTTGGGAGCTAATGTGATCATGACATGGGACCAGATGAAGGAGAAATTTTTGGCCAAATACTAAGATTATTGTCGGACAAGGGAAAAAAGGGAGGAATTATTCAAGATGGTTCAGAAGGAGGATGAAAATCTGGAGGACTTTGTGGAAAGACTCCAGTATAATCTGCAGAGATCTGAACACCCTGATGTAAGTAAAGATATTCTCAAAACAATATTGTTGAAAAGGGTAAGAGATGATTGTTTAGATATGCTAAATATGCTTGGTAAAGGAGATATATCCAAAGAATCGTATGACGATATTGTTAACCTCTGCAAGAGGTGTTCAAGAGGAGCTGCAAATAAATCAAAGAGTAGGATAGTACTTATTCAAGGGTCCATAAATCAGCTAGCAGTGGAACAAAAAGGGCTGAAATAGGTAATTTACTTGAGGAATTTAAAACTGAAATGTCAAGTTCTTTTGCTTCAAAGATTGATACCTTGCAGGTTAAAAAGAAGCAGGCAGAGGCAGAAGCTGCTTCGGCCATCTTCTGCTCTAAATGCAGGGAAAAACATTCGTTGAGGGAATGCCCACTGGACAAGGTGCCAATCTGTACCATTTGTGAAAAGGACCATGAAACTCAACAATGCCCCTCTTTACCAGGGATAAAGGCAGTGTTACAACCAATGGAGGAAGACGTTGAAGCAGTTTATCTGTTGACACAAAGGAGGCAATGGCAACCACAAGGACAAGGTACAAATTCTAGTATGCCATTTAATTATTGGAATAATTATCCTTCATTTAATCAAGCAAATTACCCACCCTTTAACCAAATGCAATACCCAACCTTTAATTTCCCACCCATGCAGCAAATAAACCCTCCCTTTGTAGACCCTACAATGTGGAATCCCTGGCTTCTACAACAATCCTATTTTAACCAATGGAACCCAAACTGGAGAGCTCAATAGACTCCATTCTCAAATCAATTTCCTTGGCAACAACTTTCTCTCCTGGCAGGTACCCCGTCAAATAATCTGACCATGAAGCCTCAGCTACCTGTACAACCGAACCCTAACCCAAATAGCAATAAGGTTGTGCAAGTTATTAACATTCAGAACCTACCTACATCTCCTATGGAATGCAATGATATTCATTTACGATCTGGGAGAGTAGTCAAGCCAATTATAGATGATATTACCTCTTCAGAATCTAAGAAAGAGGAAGCAGAATAGAATAAATCATCTAATAGAACCACTGAGACAGTCAACCCGTCCTCTAATGGAACTACTGAAACAGCAGAACCACCATTCCCCGAGCGCTTGGCTCTCACTAAGACGCCAGAGCCACCTGCTTTTAACCTTTTAGGGGAATTACAGGTTCTGTATGTTAAAATTGCACTCTTACAAGCACTCAGAGATGTACCAATCTATGCCAGAACTGTTAGAGAAATTTTCATTAAGAAACCTGGTAGGAGGGCTAAAGATCCCCTTACAGTTCATGTGATGGGATATCTAGCTGCTTTAATGACAGGAAAAGCCCCTCCTATCAAATATGGTGACCTTGGTCACCCTACGGTCACAGTGCAGGTTGGAAAAACTATTGTTTCACGAGTTCTGGTAGACCTAGGTGCTGCTATAAATATCATGACCCTTGAAACTGCACAGCTCTTACAATTGAAAAATGTAATTAGAGAGACACTAACTATCCTGGAATTAGCTGATCATTCCAAAATCAAACCAGAGGGGGTTATTGAAGACCTGATTATTTCAGTTGAATCCTGGAATTACCCGACTGATTTTGTGGTGTTGTAGACTAAAGCAAAGTTGGGGGGGCATCCTCTGATTTTGGGGAGACCCGGGCTGGCAACAGCAGATGCTTTTATCAGCAGTCGATCAGGTTCAATGAAAATTTCTAATGGCTGTGAAACTAAGCAGCTTACGTTGTACCCTCATGTTACACCTATGACTAATAATGATGATTCTATATGGTTATACTATAAGGATAATGATACTCAACCCATCTTGACCATTGGACAGGCCTTAACTCTTAAAGATACCACAGAAGATGAAGTAATTAGTAATTTTATTTCTAAATTTTCCTCAGTTACTTCTGAAGCACATAATCAGTTAACTGGAATTCTGGATCTTGAAGTATAGCAAAAGCTTAAATCGGAAGATTTACCTCAAACATCAACTGCTATCTCCCCTAGAAGCATCAAAATAGAAATTGAACCTGGCAAAACACTAAACATAAACCCCAATTTATCAGATGCTGAAACACAACAGCTAATGAGGTTGCTCCGTGAAAACAAAGAAGATTTCACCTGGGATTACACGGACATGAAGGGGATCTCTCCTGAATTATGTACTCATCGTATTTATATTAAGGAGGGAGCTCGACCAGTCTGTCAACCCCAGCGATGAATGAATCCCAACCTAAGGGAAATTTTTAAGGAAGAGCTACAAAAATTGCTTGATGCCAGGTTTATATATCCTATATTTGACAGTGAATGGGTTTCACCATTGGTGATAGTACCTAAGAAAAACGGGAAATGGAGAGTGTGCGTGGATTATAGAGCATTAAACAAAGTCACCCAAAAATATCATTTCCCCTTGCCCTTTATTGATCAGGTGTTGGATAGTTTGTCAGGGAAGAAATTCTTTTCCTTTTTAGATGGTTTTAGTGGATATAACCAAATCAGAATTGCACCCCAAGATCAGGACAAGACCACCTTTACTAGTCCTTTGGGAACTTTTGCTTATAGAGTTCTCCCATTTGGACTATGTAATGCTCCAGCAACATTTCAAAGAGCAGTTATAGGAATTTTTTCTGATATGCTTAATGATTCTTTGGAAATACTTATAGATGATTTCACTCCCTATGGTGTGACTTTTGAAATTGTGCTGCAAAAACTTGAGAAAGTACTTAAACGATGTATACAAGCTAACCTTTCCTTGAGTACTGAAAAATGTCATATGATGATGAACGAAGGAATTGTACTAGGGCACTTCATTTCATTTCTTGGGATTCAGGTGGATCCATCCAAAGTACAGGTAATTCAGACCCTCCCTATTCCTAAAACACAAACTGATGTAAGAAGCTTTTTAGGACACGTTGGATATTACAAAAGATTTATCAAAAATTTCTCTAAAATAGCCTCCCCTTTGTTTGTGTTACTTGTGAAAAATGTTGAATTTAAGTGGACTGATGCCTGTCAGAAAGGATTTGATGAACTTAAGCATTAGTTGTCAACAACTCCTATTCTGAGGGGACCTGATTGGGCACTTCCCTTTCACATATCCTCTGATGCTTCGGACACTGTAATTGGAGCTGTCTTGGGTCAAGAAGAAAACAATCTTCCTTATGCTATCTACTTCATTAGTAAGAATATGAACCCTGCTGAACTTAATTACACAGTTACCGAGAAAGAATTTTTAGCAGTCATTTATGCTATTAATAAATTTCGACATTATATCACTGGTTATCCTACTTTTGTTCATACTGACCACTCAGCTATTAAGTATTTAATGAATAAATCCATTACTAATGCTCGAGTTACCAGGTGGTTATTGTTACTACAAGAATTTGATATTACAATTGTGGATCGACTAGGTAAAGAGAATGTGGTTGCTGATTTCCTTTCTCGGATAAAAACTGATGATAATACTCCAGTAGATGATTCCTTTCCTGATGAATATTTGTTTGCAGTATCTACTCACTCACCATGGTATGCAGACATTGCCAATTATTTGGTTGCAGGGAAGTTACCATCACACCTATCACATAGGGAGAAAAGAAGGATCATCCAACAAAGTGCTAGGTACAGCTGGATAAAGGGGTGTCTTTTTCATACAGGACTTGATCAGGAGATCTGGAGATGCATTAGAGAACATGAAGTTTACGACATATTGAAGGCTTGTCATGATGGCCCTTGTGGTGGGAATTTTGATGATAAAAGAACGGCACATAAAATTCTCAGGATGGGTTATTATTGGCCCTCACTGTTCAAGGATGCAAAGAAATATGTCAGGGCCTGTGACAGCTGTCAGAGAATGGGCCAACCCAACCATAGAGATGAAATGCCGCTGAAACCTCAGGTAATACTTGAACCCTTTGAAAGATGGGCTCTAGATTTTGTAGGGCCCATCAACCCTCCATCCAACCAAAGAGTTTATATATTGGTTTGTATAGATTACATGACTAAATGGGTGGAAGCTAAGGCACTAATCAAAGCTAATGAAGAATATGTTTTAATCTTTTTATTTGAAGAAATCTTCGTTAGATTTGGGGTGCCTAGAAAATTAGTCACAGATGGAGGACCTCCTTTCAATTCACATAGTTTCAAAGATATGCTTCAAAAATATCATATCAACCATAAAATGACTACACCTTACCACCCCCAAGCCAATGGTCAGGTGGAAAGCACAAATAAAATCATAGAAGCTATTTTAACAAAAACTGTGAAAGAGAATAGGAAAGATTGGTCTCAAAGACTGCCTGAGGCATTATGGGCTTATAGAACTACTTGGAGAAATACTACAGATTTTTCACCCTATGAATTGGTTTATGGTAAAAATGTTGTTTTCCCTATAGAATTTGAAATTAAAATTTTAAGAACTGCTTTAATTGTTAACCTTGATTTAACTGATGCACATACAGCTAGGTTGTAGCAGCTGCAGGAATTGGATGAAAAAAGGTTGGATGTCATCCATCAAACAACTATGATTCAACAGCAAAGAACCAGGTGGCATGACAAAGCTATTAAACATAAGAAGTTCCTAAAAGGTAATTGGGCTTTACTATATGATTCCAGGTTTGAAAATTTTCAAGGAAAGTTACGAACAAGGTGGGTGGGACCTTATGAAATAGACACTCTTTTTCCCAATGGAATAGTAAGGCTCCAAACAATTGATGGTTCTAGAACTCCATTACTAGTAAAAGGGTATCGGCTTCGTCTGTACCAGCAACCAATTTCTAAGGAGGATTTTAAAGCCACTTGCATGGTAGAGTCACACTACATTTTCTTGGGGGATTCTCTTGCCCCTCATTTCACCTAATTTTTGCATTATTTTTGTATTAGTATTAGATTAGATTATTTAACTAATAATCGCTGTCAAGGGTTGCCATATTACAATTTATTTTGCAGATCTTAATCCAGAGGCTGGTTGAAGGAGTAATGGCATTACAAGCAGGATCAGGTTTCAGATTGGGAAGCATGGCCATTTCATCCTAATTCATTATCCGTCAACAACATTTCCTCTTTAACGGCAACACTTTTTTTTCCCATTGCTGAAACACTAGTTTCAGTCGTTGCTGAAACACCAGTATCGGCCGTTGCTGAAACACCAATCTTCCCCCATCTTTTTCCCTTTGCTGAAACACCAATCTTCCCTCATTTTTCCCATCGCTAAAACATCATTTTTTCCTCATTCTTCTCCATTGTGGAAATACCGACTTTTTCTCATTTTTTAGAAGAAGCGTCAATTTTTCCCATCTTTCCCGTAATTGAGGCATCAATTTCTCTCCAAAACAATTAATATATAATATTATCAATTCTCAGAGAATCAGCCATTTATCCTGATAATTAAAGTTCCTTCGTTGTCACCTCCTATGTAGAAAGAAAGCCTTTTATGTAAATACCCTCATATCTTATAACTTGTTCTAATAACCATTGGTGATCCACTAAAAGACAAAAATGACTTTCAGCACAGCAATCAAAGGTAAAACGTGAGGTATGCGTGTTTATGTGTAAATTTTAAACAATAGTTAATGAGAATATCACGATATGATTGCCGAAATCATTGTACACCTTTTAGCCGCAGTTGGGGGGGAATATCAATGTTTCGCAATAATTACCTGATATGTCAATCACCATCGTTCTTTTAACACGATTGAGTCTCATCATCCCATCCCGATTTTATTCGGTCACGCCCCATTTTACAATATCTTACTCTGTCTCTGCTGTGGTAACTCGGCTCTGTATTGTGCATTTTACCGAACCAGCAACTATGGGAGGGAACGCTGACCGAAATGAACCTGGTTCAACGGCTTTATTGGAGCTTTACCCAGAAGTATATCAAATTTTTCTGTAGGTGGGCTGGGTGGATTACTTCTGAAGACTCCAGGAATTTGACTCTCAACAAGTCCTGGAATTCGCACTTAATTTAAAAGAAGACCATTCTATTGTTCTGGGAATGCGAATTCCCATAACAGAGGAGGACATAGCACAGGTTTCAGGATTACTAGCCAATGGTATCCGCTGGTTTAGCCGAAAACTCTTAATTCTGAATGCTCAGCAAGATTTTCTTCTACCTAGGGAGCATGTTGAACCTAAAGGCAGAGGTGTTGCACTACGTTCATTACCACCTCCATGGGAAAATGTTGCGGAGTTTTTCAAGCATTATTTTACCTGCGAAGGACGTTACCAGGTAGTGTACCAGCATGAATTTGTATTATTGAATCATTTAAGACATGGTCGTTAATTGAATATGTCGTACTATCTGCTTGGGTGTCTAAAGAATATGTCGCATTATTCCAAGGATGCAAGGTACCCACTCCTCTCCATTACTCAACGTCGCCTGGTTCAGCTCTTAATCCTCAGAGGCTTTGCCTTGCAGAACCCTCTTCCCCTTAATAACCCACCCCTAGAAGCTGCTGCAATTCTGCAAGAAATTGTTGAAACTTCTCAGGCGGTAACTGAGACTTCTCAAGTACAGGATGAAATTCCTTAGCCATCCATAACAGCCAGACCAATTGACCCCGCTAGTGTATCAACCCCATCCCATAATTCACCTGAATCATCCATTCCCACTATCCATATTCCCAGTGGTGATTCATATGATGACATTCCTCTGGCTAGGCTGAGAAGGAAAAGAAAAATGTAAGAAACGGATGCCTCATCCATAAAAAGACGAACAAGGGCCTCAGTGAAACAAGCTAGTATTTCGAGTGTTCCTCCTACCCCAGAAAAGGCAATTCATAAAAGAAAAACCTCTGTTTTTTCTGCCTCCTTACCTCGAAGATGAAGGAGGACGTCTCCTGCAGCAGCAATAGAGACCCCTATCCTAGATACCCCACCCATCATTCTAAAACCCCATACCCCGCCCGAATCCCTACCTTCCTCACCCTCGGGTACCAAAATGCAAAACGCCCAGGATTTTGTGACATCATTCATCTTAGAAGATGCAGCTGCTCCACAAGAACTAGCTGCTAACTTATCAAAAGTAGATACCCAGGACGATGTACTGCATATAGCTGTTACACAAGAACCAGCTACTAGACTAGCAGGTGTCACACAAGAACCACTTGCTGACGACCATGATCTGAAAACACATCAGGACATAGCAGCCACTGTCTTAGCAGGTGTTACACAAGAACCACCTATTGATAAACAAGAAACAGGTAATCAACATACAGCTGAATCAGCCACTGTCTCAGCAAGTGTCACACAAGAACCACTTGTTGATGACCAAGAATAGGAAACTGAGCAAGACTTAGCTGTTACTGACTCAATAGATGATACACAAGAACCAGCTACTAGTCCAGTAGGTGTTACACAAGAACCACCTACCAATGAGCAAAGAATTGATACCCAGGATACTGCTGCTACAGAAGAGCTAGTCACTCAGTTGCTCAATATGAAAAATTTGCATGTTCAGAAAGAGATACCAGCCGATGGCCCAACAGTTGTCACACAAGAACCACCTATTGGAGAAATTAATGATGAAGTTGCTACCGAACAACCTTCATCCCTTCCACCTGAACCAACCACGGATACTACAATTGTTACAGAAGGCCCAGTAATGATAGCTTCCCTTCAACAGGAGAATGAGTTTCTGAAAGCTGAGATTGAGGTCTATAAGCAGGAGTTAATAATAGCAAGGGAAGATTATGAAAAAGAACTTAATCTGTATACTTTGGCCCAGGTAGCATCTGCAGCCAAGAGAAGTGCGGATAAGGATCAGTATGAGGAATACATGTGTAGCCAATGTGGTGATATTTATTCTCGAGCTGGTTATAAGATAGTTGAAGTTCCATTGTTTGGACCTACTCCCGCAGTCACTCCTGTTGTAGTTAAAAAGGAACGCCCTACTATTACACAAGAACCAGCAGGGCCTTCAAAGAGTTCCGAAAAAGAAGAAAAACCGCAAGTACACTGGCCTACCCCAGTTGTCAAAGTTGAGAATCCTGCACCAAAGTCTATAAAGACGGTATTTAACCAGACTAAGCCTCTTCGTGCAGAGACTATCTTTACTCAAACTTTAAGCATTCAAGAACTCAGTGCTATATGGAAGAAAGAGTATGCCTTATCGCAAGAACGGGCATTTCAGGCACAAAAATCATCATGGCAGAACCATGCATATAGGAATTGGGAAGTCTTGGAACAGTTCCACGCCCAGCAGAAGGAAAATAAAAATTTAAAAACCAGACTGTCCCTTATCTTTGAATTAGTTCAAAGACTTCTAGCCACCAGGAAACCATATTTTAATTATTCCGTGTTCCTAGCAGAACGCCTAGCATTCCTTCAGATAAAAGCAGTCAGAGATGGACGACCACATGAAGTCACAACACAACAACAATTTATTGAAACCTTTGCAGCAGTCTCAGTCAGTGAACATAATCTCTTATGTGAACTTTATCTTCATAATGAGGCCATGCCGAAAGATAGGAAGTTTAATTTGATCCCTGTAGCTGGTGATATTCAGATTATAGCTTTGGTTTCTTTTATGGCTAATCAGCTCACATGGCAAAACGCTTTTCTCTCAGCAAAACATAACGAAGAAAATCACCTTCTATGGATTTGAGCTGAACCAAAGAACGTTGCTATTTTCATTGCTGCACATCAGAGGATTATAAAAGAACCAAGAATGACTAAGCATATCAGGGAATTACAAGTTGCAGTATTAGAAGAATGTCAATAGTATATCAAGAAGAAAGGATCTCTTGCCATGCAGGCAAACAATTTGTTCTGGGAACACTGCCCCAAGGAGAGAAGGGAATATCATCCTTTCAACCCTCTCAATCTTCATGCAACAATTTCACGTGTGCCTAATTATGATAAATGTGTTCAACAATGTGATAACAAATGGTTAGGTTATCATTTTCACTTTCCCCTTATTTGGTTGCCAATACAGCAATATAAGGCCAACTTTAAGGTGTCCAAAAAGGAGGAGCTTGCAGCATGGCAGAGATTACAGAGTGTCCAGGGTTTCAAAAATCTGACTGATAACACCTTGCATACTTACTGTATAAGTAATTTGCACTTTACATCCCAGTATTCCAATTCAGATTCAGAGTAGATGTTGCATGGGGACATGCAACTGCTTCAGTTGGGGGGGATGTTAGGGCCTCATATTGTCCCTTTTTGACCATATATTTTGCTATGATACTATCCCTTTCAAACTTATATTTAAAAGCCTTTGTTAAGATTTTGACCCAATTATCTCTAAGGTATGAAATGATTCTTCTCATCACTATATGTTTAATTATTTAGCATATAAATCACGACATCTTCATAGTTAATCTTTGAATTATTAAGTGCTAAACAGTTAAAGGATGATGTGCAGTTTGTGATGCTGAAACAGCAGGAACAACATGCGGATCATGATGCTGAAACAATTGAGATCCGCATTCTAAATACAACAACAACAAAGGAATCAGGACTGATTACCAAAGAAGCTGTTACACGGGATGTAATGCTTATATCTAAAGACAGCATTACTGTAACAGCATTTCATTGGCAGGGAATTGACTTCCCTATTTTTGTATAATGGGTTAGAACAATGTAAATATTTTGTAATAGATGTCTCCTCTATAAAGAGGAGATATCTACATTAGAGGAGGGGAGAGAACAGACTGTAGAGAAAGGCTTAGCTGAAGGAACAGGACTGGAACTCTTTTCTGTAATATGACATATTGATGGATGAATAAAGTTTTGTTCTGAGCATCTTTTTCTAGTTCTTGTTTCCTGGGGAATATTGTGAGGAGGACAGGGCCCACCTTCATCACAAGATTCACCCATTACATTTCTGCAGTGTGTTAAGTGTGCCTTTTTGCCTTGTTAACAATACTGCTTGCTGAACATTATTATAATGCCTTTGCTGAAACTTTGTTTCTGATTATTGTTATATGAGTGTGCACCGGTGATTAGTTACAGAGTGAATTGGCAAGGATGAATTAATCAGAGGCAGGTGCTAGAGATTCCCGCTCCGGGGAATAGGGTCCTAACTCTCTATTACAGCATAGCCACTGTTTTCTTTTGCAGATTTATTTTCTTCATTTCTTTATTTGAATTAAGCGCTTTTCTGATAGCCATCTACAACAGAGTGTAATTGCTGTAATGCAGAGTGGAGCTTCAGTTTGTTAACTTAAGGCGTGATTTGCTTATACTATAACTTCTGTTACTTTTAAAATTAAAGTACATACAGTACGCAGTTGCCTTTGAAATAACAAGACTTCCCTGGGTTGACAATTAATGTCGCACTTTGTTGTTTAATTCAATAAGCAATTAAAGTGACCAACACACCACCTAAGAAGTTTAATGATTCAGATAGTGGACATGGACATTGGCCTCAAGAGTAGAGTAAAGAGCGCATGCATTGTCGGAATTGTGGTAAAGATCACCTTAGGAGAGATTGTCCACAACATCAGAGTGGTAGACCTCAGATATGTAGTGAATAGGAGTTGAAAACTATTGAAGATATAGGCCAAAGTATTCCTTATATATATGCAGACATGGACAATAGGCAGGTCGAGAATCATACATCTATCATTGAGATGGACGATAAGTTATGTGATGAATTTATTTATATTTTGATTGACCCTGGATCTAAGTATAGATATGTTAGTCCTAACTTGGTGGATAAGTATGGTTTGAGTAAGGATTTGCATGAAATGTCTTGGTTAGTACAGTTGTCTATAGGTATGAAGAAGCGATTTCATCATTGGTTAAGAGCTTGTGCATTTGATTCGAACGGTATGCCTACTACAATACATTTGAATATATTACCGTTGGTTTCACATAATATGTTATTGGGCATGGATTGGTTGTACTTACATAAAACCAAGGTTGACTACTATGAAAAAGCTATTGACTATGTTGATGACAATGGGGAACCAAGATTCTTGCAAGGTAAGAAGAAAGCCACATCAGTTAGGATGGTGACAACTATGCAAGCAATGCGTAGCCTCATGAAATGGTGAAAGCTATTTGCAGTGCATATTTCTAGTGATAAGGGTAAGGAGGTTGGGGGTGTAGATGTGTTAAATAAGTGCCTGATTTTACAATAGTTTAGAGATGTATTTCCTAAGGACATTATAGAGTTTCCACCTCATATGTACGTAGAATTCTCTATTGAGTTAGTTCTAGGGGCAAATCCGACATCGAAATCACCTTACAGGATGAGCACACCTGAGTTGGTTGAGTTAAAATTGCAGCTAAAGGAGATGTTGGACAAGGGGTACATCAGGACAAGTGTATCTTCATGGGGTGCACCGGGCCTTTTTTGTGAGGAAGAAAGATGGTACCCTCAGATTATGCATTGATTATAGACAATTAAACAAAGTGACTATCTAGAACAGATATCCTTTGTTGAGGATTGATGACTTATTCGATTAGCTGAAGGGAGCAGTAGTGTTCTTGAATATTGACTTGAGATCTAGATACCATCAAGTACGAATCAAAGAGGAGGACATACACAAGACTTCATTTAGGACCAGGTATAGGCATTATGAGTTTTTTTTGTTCCATTTGGCTTGATGAATGCTCCAACTACATTTATTTGTTTGATGAATAGTTTGTTGTGGCCATATTTAGATAAGTTTGTCATTCTTTTCATTGATGATATACTCGTATATTCTAAAAATGAGGAAGATCATGCTGAGCACTTAGCAGCAGTGTTGAGTTTATTGAGAGAGAATCAGTTATAAGCTAAGCTCAACAAGTGTAGTTTCTTTTAGACTGAGGTACACTACTTGGGACATGTTGTCTCCAAGGAAGAAATTGTAGTAAATCTAGAGAAGATAAGTGACATGATGGATTGGGTAGCTCCTAAGAAAGTGGATGAGGTGAGATCTTTCATGGGTCTGGCAAACTAATATAGGAGGTTCATCAGGAGCTTCTCATAGATTTCTTATCCCATTACATCATTGAAAATAAAAGGTAAGAAGTTTGAATGGAATGAAGAGTGTGAGACTCACTTTGAGTAGCTTAAGAAGTTGCTGACACATGCACTAGTACTACAAATTGCAGATTTGGACAAAGAGTTTTTAGTATGTATTGATGCTTGCAAGAGAGGGCTTGGAGGAGTCATTATACAAGATGTGCAGGTGGTGTGCTATGAGTCCCAAAAACTAAACGAACATGAGCAGAACTATCCTACACATGATCTTGAGTTAGCAATGGTTATAGATGCAATGAAGATGTGGAGGGACTATCTTCTTGGCAGGTAGTTTGTGCCTATGATTGATCACATCAGATTGGGGTATTTGTTAGACCAACCAAATCTAAACACCAGGCAGGCTAGATGGTTGGCCACGATTAGCGAGTTTGATTTCAAGATCAGGTAATAAAAGGAAAGGAGAATAGAGTGTAAGATTCTCTTAGTAGGTGGGTATAGGTGAATCACTTAGAAGCTATGAGCTCTTATGGGACAGATTTACAAGACAAGGTCTTGCGGGTAGAACAAGTACAGGATGTCAGATATATGGAGTTTGTGCACAGGTTGCAATAGAGTACAATTACAGGTACAGGGATAGGCACATGTGGTGGTATAGGTACAAGTATAGGTATAGGTGATGGTATAGGTACAAGTAGTGGTACAGGTACATGTGCAGGTGCAAAAGACTTGGACTATTGTCTTACAACAAATGGATTGGTCAGGTTCAAAGACAGGATATATGTAACAAATAGAAGTGAGCTCAACAAGGTGACCTTGAGGGGGTTTCATGTGAAACCATATTCATGTCACCCAGGTTATCAGAAGGCACTAACAATGGTGAAGAGATATTACTACTGGCCGAATCTAAAAAAGGGATGTAGTAGAGTTTGGGGCTAGATGTTTCAACTGTCAGTGAGTGAAGGAAGAGTGAAAACATCCAAGTGGGTTACTACAGATGATTACGATTCCAGAGTGGTGATTTGAGGTCATTTCCATGGATTTCATCATAGGGTTGGTGAAGACAGTGAAACAACATGATTCCATCATGGTCGTTGTGGACAAGTTAACAAAGGTTGCACACTTTGTTCCGGTGAAGTCTACGTTCTCGACTAGTGATGTAGCACATGTATTCATCCGAGATGTGGTTAGACTACATGGTGTTGTGAAGAATATTGTGTTAGATATGGACACGAAGTTCACTTCCAAGTTTTGGAAGGTGTTATTTGCAGTTTTGGGTACAAAGTTGACCTTCATCATAGATTATCACCCGCAGACAGATGGAGAAATGGAGAAACAACAGGATATTAGAGGATGTGTTGAGCATATATGTGATGCATCGACAACACAAATGGGAAGCATATCCCCCTTTGGTCGAGTTTCCATACAACAACGGTTATCAGGAGTCATTAAGGACGAGTCCTTTTGAGGCATTGTATGGGTGGATTTGTAACACTCCCATTAGTTGGAGTGATCCGGTTAGTAGAGTATTGATTGGACTAGATATGTTGATAGACATGGAATAGGAGATGCAGGTGATCAAGAATAATCTCAAGGAAACATAGGATAGGCAGAAGAATTATACAGATAGGAACAGGTTGTTCAAGGAGTTCTAGATTAGGGAATAGGTGTACTTGCACATCAAACTGAAGAATATCTCCTTTCCGATTGGCTCATGTGCCAAGCTGGCACCACAATTTTGTGTACCATTTAGTATCATTGAAACGATTAGGCCATCAACTTACCAACTTACACTACCTCCAACAGTGAAAGTCCATGATGTTTTCCATGTCTCATTGCTTAAGAAGTATGTTAAATATGATGATCATGTGATTGAGTGGTTTGTATTACAGGTGGAACCAGATGGAGAATTCTAGCCATAGCCTCATTATATATTGCAGAAACATGTGCTCATGCTCCGGAAATAAGCAATAAAGCAAGTTAAAGTGCAATGGAATAATTTTGAGGCCGATGAAGCTACATGGGATATGGAGGATTATATGTGGGCCATGTATCCTTCCTTGTTTGTTGGTTGAGGCAAAGAAACTTTGATATGGTGGTTTGGTGATTACTTATGGTGGTTGGTACTTGCTTTATGGTGGTTTAGTATTTGTTTTATGTTGGTTTAGTATATGCTTTAGATCGATATATGCTTTATGATGGTTGATATATGCTATATGATGTTTTGATATATATTCTTAGATATGATGTTAGTATATGTTTGATATATGTTTTGATATATGATTTCGTATATGTTTTGAGATATATATTTTGATGATGTTTCTATAGGTACACTTGTGTATGGATGTAAATACCATAACGATCTGTTTTATAAATCTCCAGTATGCAGTATGGGTGTTATGTTATTATGATATCATGTGGTTATGTTATCATGATGTTTTGTCTTGAGCAGATCTTTCATTGTAAATAATGCATCAAGATGTGCTATAAAGCTCCATGAGAAGTGTGTCTTCGTTCAGCAGGTTTTTGAGGTATAAGTGTGATTAAACACCGAGGATGGTGTCCCCTAAGGGGGAGGGTTTTGTAATAGCCCTGGTGAAATTTCCATGTAATAAATGTTAAAAACAATAACCACGAATGACTAGGACACTTATTCCAAGCTAAATGTTGGGAAAGACATCCTAGGGGGTGTTCATTTGGTTGTTTATGGCTAAGGAAATTGGCAAAGGAAATGGCTAAGGCATTCAAAGGCATTTTGGCACATTTATTTATGAAATAATGGAATTTAGGAGAAAAAGGAAGGTGAAAGGTCACAGATTGCATGTGAAGATGAAAATGAAGGAAAGTAATGGAAAATCAAGAAAATAGAAGCCTCATCCATAAAAAGGCTCCCAAGGATTAGTTGGTAACCTTTTTTCAGTTGTTGGAGCTCTGTCTCATTATTTTATCTCATACTCTTGGATACTTCGAGTTTTCTTAGAGCACTCTTCGAGGGTGTGGCATACTTGTAATTTTGGAGCAAGAAGGAAAATGAGGAGAAGGAAAGCATAAGAAGGCATTGACATCAATAACCACATCGAATTTGATTACAGGTACTCAATTGCATGTATGATTCCATTACTAGTTTGGACATGCATGGCATATGCATGTGGATTCTTGGTCATGATCTGTGATTGGCATGGAGTATTGCCTGGATTGACAGTGGGTTTCATAGCCTTGCCATTTCTTGGATAACCATGGTGATTGTGGGTTTACTTTCAGGATTTGTTTTGGGTTAGTTATCATATTTCCTTGGCTTAGGTTGAGCTATTAGTTCCTGGAAGCCTTGGTTGGACAAACGATCTAGAAGCCCTATAACATTTGGGGTTGAGTTACTAGTCCTAGAAGACTTGGTGGAAAAATGCTCTGGAAGCCCTTGGTGGGTTGAGTTACTAGTCCTCAAAACCTTTGTTGGACAAATTATCTAGAAGCTCGAAGACAACTGTGGGTTGAGTTACTAGTCCTGGAAGCCTTGGTCGGAATAAATGCTTTGGAAGCCTTGGAAAGTTAGATGGAGACCAATCTAATGATGGTTTTGGTGATGTATGACTATAAGGTGGAACCACTGTTTGATGGGTTGAGGTTGATGGCCTTTGGGAGCCCTAGATGAGTTTTGATTGATGTGTTCTATGAAATCCCACATTCATGCTTGGATTATGGCACGAGGGTGAATGGTTGAAGAGAGATTTGGCTCAACCATTCTATGGTTGGGTGGAACATGGTAATCCCATCTCTAGTTGGTTTGTTGCATTCATTATTGAAAAATCCATTCCCTTGATTTCCATGTGCAAAGCTACTAATTTATTTATGGATTTGATGGTTGTCATGTTTATTGTATTTATGTTCCTATTATGCTTGTTATATTCACATTTTATGGCAGCAGTTATGTATGGATTTCAACATGTTTTTACTTGTATGTGAATGGATAATGTGTTTATGACCTAATAGATGATAATGCAACAAATGGCATGAGCAAACAATGGTTCATAGTGATCCTTAGATAACTATGATATCCCTACGATTAACTCTTTTATTTATGCCTATAGATTAGATGTCGATGATATGTTTGATGAAATGTCTATCATGGCTAGTAGGTATCTAGTCAAGGTCTTGAACAAGTATTTTCTTTAATAATTTAATTTTGATGTTAAATAACTGTTCTAAGGAGATGGTTTAGTTCTGGGTAGTGGCCTTGGATCTAGGTTTGAAAAATGGCTCAAATCCTAGTGTTGTTGGCATAACACTGAAAACTTTCATCCACCGCCACCAGTAGGCAAGCCTGTGAGAGTGACTTTAGGTTGCTGGTCATTTCCTTGCTCATAGCATGACAGAGAATATGGCCCAAGAGACATAAAACATCAATGGGACCTAGGGATAGGCTATGTGAGTGGCTAACTTATCTTTTTATGGTTTTTTAATGATATTGGATGTTTGTATGGTGTGTTTTTGTCAGTTCCACTTCCTTAATGTAACTTAGGAGGTCGAATGATATCCTAGTGGCCTCTCATCACATGTTTGCCATGACAGGACGGGTGCTTAGGTAAATGTTGGGAGGAGGGTGTTACATAGTGGTATAAGAGCATGGTTCACCACTCAGACTAGATGGGCTATGTATTGGTCATGCATGCATGTCAATTGCATTCATGCCTCTCTCACTTATATACTCGTTGCAATTTATTGATGTCAGATTAGGGTTGTAGTATGGTTATCATGGAGAACTTGTTATTGATTTCATGAAATGTATATGAAATGAGTATGTGACTGACTGTGTATGGATTATATGTCACTTACATGTTGATTTCATGGTACCTACTTACATCCTTGTATGTTAGGTTAAATTTTTGGATATTTTGAATACTTGCATCAGTCTTGTAGGTTGATTACAAGAACTGATCGATTATGTTCAACTACATGTGGTTTTGCGTATTAGTTGGTTTGGCATTTCTTATACATATTGCTAGTTGCACGTGGTAATGCCTACAATGGAGTAATGTTTGTTGTCATGCATGGGTTCATAGCTTGCATTGTTGATATGGCCTTGCGATTATGACTGCTCCCTAGTTAGAGTAATGTTTATGAGTTGGTACATTTATTTGTGTGTCTATATGCTCTTATGACTATGTTATACATGTATCATGGTGCTTTGGTAATATTCCAAACAAGGTATCCTCCCCAAGTGATGCTAAGGTATGTAATTTATTGTGAATGGTTTATGTGACATACTATGCCCTGCAGGAAGAAATATCAAATGGCTAGCAAGATGGTTGACTACAAAGACTCTCCCTATGAATCTGAAGAGTAGTATGGTGTTGTAAACTCTTCTGAATTGGTAGGGGCACTGAGAAGTTTAAAGGAAGAGATAAGGATTTGTAAGGCAGATAATGACAGAATCATGCAGTCAGAGGAGAAATTAGGAGAGGTAAATGCACTCATACTTTAGAGCATTTCAGATTTGCAGTGACAAGGACTGCTTTGGATCACTCATGAGCAGGAGGACAAAAATAATGGGTCATATGGTGGTAGGTCTCATAGTAGACAGAGGTCAGATCAATCTGACACCATTCAAGATGGAATATTGTTGGACACTACAAAGAGGAGAAGGGATAGACACATATATGATTCCAGTCCTAATTATAATAGACACTATGATCATCATCAGTATCATCCATATAAGAGGAGTGATAGGGGTATTTTTTGGATGAATTTAAGAAATAATAGCCACCTAATTTTGATGGGGAAATGAAGAAACCACAGGATGCAGAGGCGTGGTTGCTCGGGATGAAGAAGTTTTTCAAGCTGCAGGAATACTCAGAGAACATTAAAGATAGAGTAGGTAGCTTCAGTTTCAAATGTAAAGTAGACATCTGGTGGGAATATGTGAAGAATGTTAGGTGTATTCATGAGGAATATTTCTCTTGGAGTGAGTTTGAGCGGCCATTTAAGAAGAAATACTTTTTAGGAAGGTATTTTTATGAAAGAGAAAAAGAATTTTATGAAATAAATAAGGGTTCCATGATGGATGATGAGTACACTAGAATGTTCTTAGAGTTACTGAGGTATGTGCATTATATTGCTAAGGAAAAGGCTAAGATTAATAGGTTCATTAGTGGATTACTGGTTTCATTCAAAAGACAGGATCAAGTTCGATGACCTTAGATCATTGGAGGAGGCCATTCGAACGCTAAAGCATTTCTATGGACAATTGAAGTGTAGAACTAAGACTAAGCCAAACTGGAGAGATAATGTAAAGAGAAAAGGAAAATGGGATAAAAAGTGAGAAAGGCCATAGAGTATAGATAACAAGGAGAATGTTGCACACCTAAGAAGTTCAATGCATCAGATAGAGGATAGGGAAATCAGCCTTAGGAGCATAGTAAGGAGCCCGTGTGTTGTTGGACTTGTGGTAAAGATAACCTTAGGAGCAATTGTCTGCAACATCAGAGTGGTAGACCTTAGATATACAATGCAGAGGAGGCGAAAAATGTTGATGTGTTGAACAAGTATCCAGTTTTACAGCAGTTTAGGGATGTATTTTCTGAGGACATTACAAAGTGTAGAAACTCTTATAGATTCACAATCTCATGCAATGTAGTAAAGAACATGACAAGAATATACTTCTACTTTCAACCAACGGAAGCCAATAGATTGATGAAAACAATATGAACAAGAAGAAGATAAATCAATGGAATGTAACACAAGATGTATCTGGGGAAAGCCACTGCTCAAATCCATACTATTTATATTTCATATATCAGTAATGAATGAATATACAAAGCTTGTTCTCACTAGAACAATTCTGCACAAATATGCTCAACTCTCTCAGCTCACAAGCAAGCTCTTGGCCAACACTTAGCCAATTCTCTAGCTCCCCAAGCCCGTATTTCCTTGCACAATTCCTAGGATGAATAGCCTATATTTAAAGGTAATTCATGCTTCCAAAAATACACAATCCAATCCTAGGTCCCTCTTTGATTGCATGCATGATCAATACAACTTAGTAAATCATACTACTGATAGTACACTATCCCTGCACTCTAGTCTCAACTGGCTCTTTCTCATAATCGACATGCATGAATTTATGATGAGGGAATATTCAATTAAGTAGAGTGACACTTGTGGATGTAGTAGTGCACCAACTAATAGTTAACTCTCTATTAGTTCCACAAACAGTCTATAACTAATTTAACTGAACATAACTCAGTAAAATGATTTACTAATTACATCTCACGATTAAACTCATCTTGGAACCCTAAAACTTAGGGAGAACATATGCATGCCTTCATAAATACTTCCAACTTGAAATTCCTATGCTAATTAAGTTAATTAAACTTAATTAACTATTTATAAGTTGCTATGAGAACATAATTCAATTTTAATTCTTACTTTAATTCAAGGACAAATTCAACTATAATTTCTTGTTGCCATTTGTCAACACTCCCTCTCAACAGGAAAGGGATTATTAGCTACCTTGATCCTGTCTCTATGAAACTCGAATTTACATCTGACAATGCCTTTCCCAAAATTTCATCATCTTGCTCCTCTATGGGAATGTACTATACCAACATAATCTCTCTCAATACACAATCTCTGAGATGATGATATCAAATATCAATATGCTTGGATTGATCATGAAAAATTGGATTTTTAGAGTTTGATAAAACTTTGATTATCACGGTAAATCAAAGTTGGATGCAGCTGTAGACCAAATAAACCAACCAGGATCTTCCTTATCCATATGGCCTCACATGTTGCCTGACTTGAAGCTGTGTACTCTGCCTCTATCGAAATGAGTGCAATCGATCTCTGTTTCCTGTTGTACCAAGAAACTGTCATTGACCCAATATTGAAAATCCCTCCTGATGTGCTCTTCAAGTTGGATGGATTGACTACCCAATCTGCATCAGTGAAGCCTTGAATCTTCACTCCCTCTATCCATCTCTATCATAATCCATACTGAGCAGCACCCCTGAGGTATCTCAACACATGCTTTTCTGCCTTCCAATACAACTTGGTAGGGCTAACCATTGCTTGACTAAGTTGTTTAACTGCATAGAACATACCCAGTAATGTGTTCACCAAGTACATGAGTGAACCCACAAGCTATCTTTAAACAATAGCTTCCACTACTTCCCTTGAAGTAGCATCCTCCTTCCTCTAGTTACCTGCTACAGGTGTCTCCATGGGTTTGCTGCTCTCCATGCAGAATATCTTTAGTATCAACTCAAGTTGGCATACTTTCCCTGAGACACAAACAACTCCCCATCTCCTTGCCATACATACATGCCAAGAAAGTAATGCATGAGACCCATGTCCTTCATCTCAAACTCTCTTGCAAGGTCCTCCTTGTAGGATTTGATCAGCTGATCATCACCCATTAGTTTGATATCATCAACATAAAGTATAATAATCAACAACTTACCTTCCACCACTATGTGGTATAGGTTCACATCCAGTTCACTCTTTATGAAGCCTAACCCAGTGAGGTGTCAATCTATCCTGGTGTACCAAGGACAGGGTACTTGCTTCATCCCATATAATTCTCTCTTGAGCCAGTACACACGCAACTCACAATCAAAGGTCTCAAAACCTTCAGGCTATTCTATGTACACCTCTTCGCTAATTATGCCATTAAGAAAGGTTTTCTTCACATCCATCTGATGTATCTTCCAACCATTATGTGATGATAGTGCCAATATAGATCTGATCAATGAATAACTTGCAACAGGAGCAAAGGTCTCATCATAGTCAATCCCCTCTACTTGTGAAAAGCCACGGGCCATAAATCTAGCCTTATGATTCTCAAAACTACCATTTTCAACTTGATTTAACTTGTAAAGCCAACGAGAGCTAATCACTGACTTGTCCTCTAGTCTTGGGACCACATCCCAAACACTGTTATGAACTATGGAGTAACCTCCACCATGGCATCAACCCAAACTGACTATTGTATTGCTTCCTTAAAGGAAGGTGGCTTTATCACAATAGATTCACCCATAAGAGCCATGTATCTAGTGTATCTCTCAGGTGACCTCCTCTGCCTGCACTACGAAGTGGGTGCTCCCACATTCTCCCATGCATCATCCAACAATCTGTCATCCTCTTTGGTGCGCTTTCTTCCCTCTTTGTAAGAATTCACCTGAGTGGATGTCTCCACTCCTAGATCCTTTGCATATGGCTTCTCCACATCAATATGTGGCTCCTCGACCTTAGGAGATAAAATACCCTCATCTGCATGTAGCTTAAGCTCCCTCTCAATGAAAACTTGCATGGTCTTCTCCTCATCGAATCTGACATCCTTGCAAACCACTGTCATCCTACTGGTTGGAAAGTACACTGATAGTTGTGAGGTGTATCAATGTACCCCAAAAATATCCCCAACTCTATTTTTGGCTCTATATTCTTCGTTGAATCTTTGGTCACATGGAAATATACCGATGACAAAAAAATCCTAAAGTGACCAACATCTAGCCTCTTACTAGAATAAGATTCCTCTGGTGTCTTCATCTCAAGTATCAAATGTGGGCTACAGTTCTGAACATAAACTATTGTGTTGGATACCTCAACCCACAAGTGTAGTGGTAGGCCCTGATCATGCAACATCACCCTCACTTCCCCTACTATGCTTCTATTCTTCCTCTCGGCCACCCCATTTTGCTGAGGGTTATGGGGTGCCGTCATCTCCCATTTAATCCCTTCCTCTACACAAAAGTTCTTAAAATAATTTGAGACATACACACCACCATTATCAATTCATAGAGATTTAACATTCTTTCCCAACTCTTTCTCCGCCAATGCTTTAAAATAAAAAAAACTTTGTAAAAGTTTGATCTTTTTTCTACATGAAAAATATCCAACATTTTAGAGAAAATTCATCAAAAAATGTAACATAATACCTGTGTTTGGCCATGGATGCTGTCAAGAATGGTCCACACACATCTGAATGGACTCACTCTAGAATATCCTCTCCTTGACAGTCTATGTCATGAAAGGAAGGATTGGTGTATTTTTCCAAAGTACACCCCTTGACTATATCAACTTGCTCAAGCATACCTTTGCGAAGATTTGTAGAGACCTGTTGCAATATCTTCAAAGCCCCATGATACAAGTGGCCTAATTTCCTATGCCACAACTCACTAATGTCTCGGCTAGGAACCCTTTCTACTTTTATGCTCTGTTTATGGGAAAACTAGTATCGTTTTTGTCGACTAGCCATCTAGGTTTGGAAGCTACCCTAGAAACAATAGTTCAAAGCAATTCGTGACTTCTTCTATTTATAATAGACAAGAGAAAGGCAAAGGAACCAACCTGGATCTTCCGCTTAACTCCTTGCTTGATCTCTCTCCCCCTTGACAGAGCTTGCAACTCCTCTCTGTACTTATCCTGCTTGGAGAGTACCTGTAGAAACATACTAACAAATAACCATCAAATCATATTGATCTATTATATCGTAATCATTATGAATCAAAAATATAATGAACATATAATGGAATTCACAAATAATAACATTCACAATTTCACAGTTATATGGAAGAAAACTCGAAGAACTTCATTAAAATTGAAGGGAGAATTACAACCCAGTTGTCGAATCTAGCATCATCCTCCCAGCATCAAAGCCCTCTTCACCTCATGAAATAGCGAGATCACCCAACAATACAATGCTTTTTCTCAAATACAAACTATCAACACTTCCTTGCAATTCACAATATTCTATCCCCTGGATCTCTTAGATGAGGGATCCATTTATAGATGTGTGCAAGGGTGTGAGTCATCTCTGGGTTTCTGATTAGTATCATTCCACTTGTTGCATTTGGTTCCACTTGGAGATTTCTTGGATCTCTTACTCATCCCTGGGCGAATTCAGAGAGGCAAGTGTCATAGGAGAAGTTTCTAGAAGATTCCATGAGCATCCACTTAGCAAACTGTCTCAGACATTTGTCCATCCTCGCTCATCGCACCCTACAGAAGGCCTCATCAGTATGCATCACACCTGGCTAGTGTAGAAGTCAGTATGCATCGCACCCTGATAGTGGAGCAGTCAATATGGTCTAGTTTAGGCCAATTTTGGATGGTTTTTTAGGTGGAACTTTTGGGGAATGATGTAATCAGTTGACCATGATCTTTTAGGGTATGAAACAACACTTTTAGGGGTTGAAGAGCCCTAGTTTATTGACATATAATATTGGGGTTGAAGTGCCCAAATATGTCTATAACAGTTGCCCCCTAAAGCATGAAGTCATAAATCTTGATGTCGGGTGAAATGCTTTAACATGAGGATCCGAGGTTTCGAAACTGGAAGGTGACCTATATAAGATACAATACAATACATCATCATAATATAATTTTCATGATCTAGCTAAGGCGGGCATTCGCATGCTCAAGTTTATAAATTCATTTCATGTACATATAATAGTCGTCTGTAGTTGCAGACCGATGATTCTTCATATGTAGAGTCATCCTCCCTGGCTCAGATGACCATCTGTGCAACTTATATGTACATTTGATGTCTTTATATCCCTGAATATATCGCAGCCTGGATGGATGGAACTATATCCAAGGTCTTCAAACTTGTTCAATCTTCGCCCGATGTACAAGTCGATCCATGTGAAAAGATTTTCTGAAGTCGAACATGGAAAGACATCACATGATTACCAGCCAATAATGTAAGCTATTAACAGATGGGAGAGGAATCACCGATAATGATAATGACCCTCAAGGTACTACAGTACAATTCACATGGTGTGAATATATGATTTGATGTCGAACACCACACAAAATATTTCAGTCGAAGGTCATTGATGTTGACCTATCACTAGAAGTGAGAAACTTCCCATTCAGGCATGCAAGCTTCAAAGTATTGAAAGGGTTATTTGTAACTCAACTTCTTGGAAAATGAGATGATGTCGATAAGAAGTGAGTCATCGTAGGAGGCCCTTAATGTATCTCACATCTAAAACACAAAATGAAGCAAATGATTTTCTAGAGGTGAAAACGATCGACGACACAACGTTCAGGAATGGCGGTCATGAAAAATGGAGGTTGAAGGTATTGCAGTGAATGAGACATTAACTAGATGGTGAATTATCGACTGAATGACTTCTCTTGACCATATCGGGGACACTGAGATGGATTGGTAGCGTTAATCCCAAAAATGGATGGTGTGAAAGACCAATGGTGAAATGACCTGTGAACGGAATAACCCAACCTGACTTAATCATGGTGATGGAGTGAAAGTGTCATATTCAAGAGCGACCTACTACCATAAAGTTTTCAAGTTTTCTTCCCTTTTTCCCCAGTCATTGCTGACCAGTACCTCTTTATTTTTGTTAAGCTTCAGGAGGAAACATATGCTTATTCTATAATTTTCCCTTCGGGCAAACCTGTCGCTATGTTTTAGCGAGTCTAGTGACAATGAAACTCATTCTTGTCTAGGTGGACAAGTTTGTCGCTATTGTTTTAACAAGTTTAATGACAAAGATAACTCAGTCTTTATCATGTTTAAAGAGTTTGGAAAAGGACGGAAAGGAAACATTGTCTCGTCTAGGACGAGTTTGTCACTATTGTTTTAACGAGTTTAATGACAAGGATAACTCAGTCCTTTTCATGTTTAGAGAGTTTGAAAAGGGACAAAAAGGAAACTCCAGAAGTTCTTTTTAGTAGCGTAATCCCTTTGGTCCAAAAAAGATTAAAATAATACAAAAGGGATGGCTTGTCGATCACTTTAATGAGCCGAAGAAGACAAGTGCTCGAACTTTTTCGTGAGATAATCCCTCAGGTCTAAAAAAGATTAAAATATACAGGAGGGATGGCATTTCCCATCACTTTAATGAGCTGGAAAGGCCAATTGCTTGACAATATTTTCATATTTAATGAGTCTGAAAAGGGTTTAAAGAAGGCTCGTTTTTTAGGAACAAGTTGTGTCTAGGGTAGCAACTGGTTCCGAGTAGATTTGGAACTTATCAAAACATTATGATGTGAAGAGGTTGGCTAACAAGACCACTCATTGCAGCTGTTCCTCAAAATGGTAAACAACCAAGTTGAAGCATATGATCAGCCAAGAGGATGGAGATGATGGGTGGTACACAACTAACGCTCAAAATTTTGATATCATGGCAACCACAGCGGTTATTTACTGGAGGCAGTTTCATTTTTTAACGAGCTTTAACCTTTCGGAAACTATGCTCGGTGGTAGGTTCATTTTTTAGTGAGCTTGAACCATGCGATAACATATGCTCGGTCTAGTTTCTATTTCTACACAAGCTCAAAACTAAAAAAGCTAGAAACAAAAAGCTAAAAAAACTTGAAAATGGAAAAGCTAAAAAGCTAGAAAATGAAAAAAGAAATGAAAAGTTTGCATGCCCCCAACATGGTGAAAAGGAGAGTCTCCAATAGCTATATGGAAACTTACTGTGGTTATTTAGGATGGTTTCATCTGTAGAGCAGACAAAAAACTTCCTTGACTTTGTTTGCCAAATAGAGAAAGGTGAATGGTGTGTTAGAAAAATCACATAACCTACAGGGAAACTTATTTTTTCAGCTGGGTTCATCTGCCAAATAGACAAGGGTGCATGCCCCCTAAGATTCGTTACATTCACCAAACTACTCGTGGTAATTAGGTGGATATAATGAAGGTTGAAGAGACACTGCTGATGTACAAGGACCATTTAGGGATGATGATCGACTTGGAGCTATGCTTGAACCGGGAAATGAAAACTGGTCAATGGTGATGATTTTGCCTTCATGCAGGAAACACATCATTTGGAAGAGTGTTGAAACAATAGCTTCCATGTTATAAACATAGTCACATCCAAGGAGTAGATTGTAATCTAACGGTCCTGGGACTACCATCACGTTCAGGTGAACGATTTTCCTTCCCAAAGTTATCGGTAACTTAGGAAGGATCCCTAACGATCGACTGGTTCCTTTGTTAAAGCCTGACAGGTTCTCTGTAACAGGAATAAGCAATGGCGAACCAAGTGCTTTCCAAACAGTTGAGGAAAGGATACTCATTGATGCCCCTTCATCTATGATAGTGCCAGACACGATCATTTTGTAAACTTGTACTATGATCCGGAAAGGCACGTAAGATGGGAGGCAGGATCTTGTTAGTCGATTCCAATCAAAGGAAGTGACTAGAATGCTTGGAGGGGGTACTGAATAAACAGTTGAATTAACCCCTCAAGTAGCGAGAACTGGGCGATTTTCCTCCTTTTGTGAAGGAACGAGTAGATTTCCCCCAAGTTCATCTAACTCTGAAGTAACAAAAAGAATTTGAATGGTATCGTTATTACTCTCTTTGGGAAGGGTATGATCTTTTGAAGGTAACACTGGGTCAACCGACACCTCGACCTGTTGACTCTGGTCTGGTATAGACTCGGAAGATTCAATTTCAGTGATAGGTGTTTCAACCGACGGTTCAGTTAAGTCAGTCAGTTTTTCAACTAATAAAGGACTTGGGGAGAGTTTGCTATATCCAAATGGGAGTCACTGTGGTGAAGTAGGATGGTTATCCAAGAGTCTTTTGGCCTCATCCAAAAAAGGGCAATGGGGAAGGGTATGGTTCCCTTCACATAACCTACATGGAACTTTGACCTTTCCTTTCTCTCCGTGAACTTCACTATCACTAGTTGATGGTGTATTATCAACATGATCAATAGAGGTTGATGACACCAGGTGGTGTGAATGAGGGGACCATTCTCTCAAGATCCGCGGAAAGCAAGGAAAATCTTGCTGAAAATTGTATCCTCTACAAATTATGCATGTAAATATGGGTTTAGGAGCTTTATTGTGTGGATTTTCACCAGCTGAAACATCCAAAGCAATGGTTGCTTGGTTCCCCCCTTGTTGAACTAGCTTCTTCTTCTTCTCCTTACCTTTCTTCTTCTTCTTAGCCACCTGGTTATTAGCATCACTATTTTCACCAAGCGAAGAGGAAGAAGGGGAGGGAGAATGAAATGAAGAAGAAGGAGAAGGGTCAACTTTAGTATCAACTGGATGTTGATTCGATTGTTGAGGAATCATGTTATTTTGAACCACATAGGTCAAGAATAGCCATATTGGCAGGCCAATGGTAAGTCTCAGTAGGGACAAAGTGGCCATATGAGGAGCACGAATATTTCCCCAAGAAGTAAAAGGACTAGGATTCCCCTCAAAAGGGATTCCTTGATTGGTGGACTCCATTATCTCAAACTAAGACCAACGAAGGAACAGGGATGTTATTTCGAATTTAATAAATTTTAATGATGCTTTGACACAACTTTGCTTTTTCAATTTTTAAGAGTTGAGAAAAAGCTAAATATGACTCTAGTCCCCTTAGATTTTTAATGAGCCTGAAGTGACAAGTGCTCAGATGGACCTTTTCTTTTAAAGAGTCAAAAAGGAGCGAAAGTGACTACTCTAGAAATCTAGATAGAGGGATGACCAAACTAATCGAAAAACTACAAAATACACCTTGCTGATAAATTAAAGAGAAATTACTGAGGACTTATGTACGACAGTCAATCTTCCTGAATGCTATGTTCAGTGCATTGCGATCGATAGGGCGACTGACTCAGGTTCCTATGGATAAAGGATATAAACCTATTGTGGTCTCCCAATATATACACAATAGTATGGGGAGCACAAGTGTTAGGGTCCCACCCTAACCCCCTTATTTATGTCTTGGGATCACGTCATAGTCAAGAGTCAATAAAGCCCATATTAATATTTGTAAGTGGTTAACCCGCAATTAATGACGGGACCACAGTTAGTTGCAAATGGGCGGAAGTATTAGATAGATGGTAAATAGGTGGTAGTATTAGATAGTGGTATTAATAAAACCCACGATATTGGCTCGTGGTATTGCATGTATGAGTCATATATAAAGGATAGAGACTCCTTGCGAGGAGCAGTGTGTCTTGTTTTGTAATCGAGCTCTGCTCTATTTGGAGGTTGCCCCCTCGAAGAGGCCTGTGAACATTTCTCTCTGAATAATAAAGTCATTGCTCTTCTGTGTTCTAGGTATATTTTCTTCGCATATTTTGTGTTCTCGGTATCTTTTCTTCGCTTGGGTATTGCTTTGCAGGTTAAGAGCATAACAAGTGGTATCAGAGCACTTTCCAGGGCTCGGTGGGATCTCCAAATTTTAGCAAAATTTTTTTTTGGCTAGAGACGTGTTCCGGCGTCTTTAAACCACAGGATCTGTCGTTAAGCGCATAAACCTGCGGATTTGGGGAGGCATGCACGTAGGAAATACAAGAGGTGGTCACGTCTGTTGGACTCCCTTGTAACCCCTGTGGGTACCCCTTCGCGTAGTAGCGCATTAGACAGAACCGCGCACGGACTGTCTTCCACGTACCCTCTGGGTATATAGGAAGCCCCCTAGCTCCCTTGAAACCTTGCCATAGATAAACCTTCGGCCGTCTTGTTGCTACAGTACACCGAGAACAACACTCGGAGAGATTACTCGCCCGTACAATAGGGTAGTCGGGTTGTACGGCTAAGGGTACGGTCGATCCTCCTTAGTTAGAGCCCTGAAACATTGGGCCGAGTACTACTGTTAGACCCTTATGTATATTGCGATCTGTAGCACCTAACACTCCCCAAGACCATAGTTCCCTTTCTATCAGGGGATCACACATCATCTATTCCAGATCAGCAGCAGCAGTTGTTCCACCGTTCAGATCTCTCAGATCCACCAGATCGGATATTCCAGATCAGCAGCAGCAGTTGTACCACCATTCAGATCTCTCAGATCCACCAAATCAGATATTCCAGATCAGCAGCAGCAGTTGTTCCACCATTCAGATATCTCAGATCCACCAGATCGGAGTAGTTGTGAAGGGTTCCTGTACTTGGATATAATTTTCGCAGGACTTTTGGCGGCATTGACAGTTTGAGGATTTGGCAACTGCAGTATTGATCAGGAAGGAGTAAAACTCAGTTAGGAGTTTTCCAAAAAAAAAAAAAAGTCTGAGATCTTCCGAAGTGCTTATTTGTGACCTAGCCCATCAGCATCAGGACAACGAGCTGAGCATGGCGGTACCATTCAATTTCTTAGAAAAAAAAAATTTGGCGGTCCCAAATTTTCATCAAGTTGGTGTATGGTAGAAACTAGAGCTCAAGCAATGTCCAATGAAAGACTAGACAAACTTGAAACATATATGAACGAGCTCAAAAATTCGATTGATGACCTATCAAGCATGGTAAGGCAAGCACTCGCTAAGGGCAAGGAGCCAGCTCTTGAGGTACCCTATAATGACCATATACACCATGAGGGTGAGTCTAGCCACTCTCCTCACGTCTGGCACACCCATCTACCACCTCCTAAGTTGGATAGTCAGCGACCTCCCAAGTTGGATATGCAGAAATTTGATGGTTCTAACCCGTCCGCATGGCTAGCACAAATGGAACAATATTTCAAATTGAATCATCTCCAAGATGATTGGACAAAGATTGGAGTGGGGACCATGTACTTGGACAATGAACGATGGCAATGGGCAGAATGGCATCAATGTCGCAATGCACCTTTTTCGAGTTGGGCCCAATTTGCCAAAGCTCTTCGAGATCGCTTTGAACAGGGAGACTCCTTTTTGGGCCGTCTCACTAAGCTCTGACAGACGGGTATAGTGGATGAATATATCACTGCTTTTGAAGCCTTGGCCTTCCGCACTGACCATCTCTCAGATGAGTTCTACACGGAATGTTTTATCAGTGGTCTTAAAGAAGCCATCAAAGCTCAAGTTCTACTCCACCACCCTCCCACATGGACGGAGGCTTGCCAGGTAGCCCGTAAGGTGGAGCGTGCCATAACAGCCCAATACAGCCGCCCCAATTTCCCCACTAAAGGGCGTCCCCCACAAGCTCATACCACGACTCAGACACTTAAGGTCCAAAAGGTGTCACCTCAGGAAATGGCTGAGAGAAGGAAGCAAGGACTATGTTACTACTGTGATGAAAAATATTCCCCGGGGCATAAATGCAAGGAGCCCAAGTTTTTTCAAATAGATGCCACTGACTACAGCTCCACCGAGGAAGATCCACCTCTTGAGGAACCGGAGGCGATAGAAGAAGACAACCAAAAGGAGATTGTACCTGATGACCCAGTTATTTCGCTCAATGCATTGGCAGGAATCTCTTCCCCTCAAACTCTCAAAATCAGGGGTTTTCTTAAATATCGCCCAGTAATAGTCTTGATTGATAGTGGAAGTACCCATAATTTCATCCATCAAAAAATCGCCGAAGCAGCGCATTGTTATGTAAGGGCAGTCTCTAACTTCCAGGTCCAAATTGCAGATGGGGGCACAATGAAATGTGAAGGCCGTTGTGAAAATGTCAAACTTCAAATGGGGGATTATCAGTTGAAAACCCACATGTTTGCCATACACATGGGGGGATGCAACATTGTCCTAGGTGCTGAATGGCTCCGCACCCTTGGGCCAATCACAATGGATTTCCAGGAGTAATATATGAGTTTTAAGCAGAACAACTCCACACATACCCTCCGTGGACTTCAGGCAGGAGCCCCCTCTATCATCAGCTCGCATAGGATGGAAAAATTGTTAAAAAAGGGCCATCATGGAGTGGTAGCTCAATTTAATGCCATCCAGGTAGTAGACACCATGTCTCCGCCAGTTCATCCTGAGATGCAACAGATTTTAAATAAACATCGGACGGTCTTTGACAAGCCTCATGAGCTTCCACCCTTGCGAGGGGAACATGATCATAGCATCACATTGGTTCCAGGGGCCCAACCCCCAAATGTGCAGCCATACAGATATCCGTTCACCCAAAAGAACGAAATAGAAAAAATCATCAAGGAATTGTTGGAAGCAGGTGTCATTCATCCCAGCATTAGTCCTTATTGATCCCCAGTGGTCATGGTCCTCAAGAAATATGGGGAGTGGCGGATGTGTCCCGACTTCAGGGCCCTCAATAAGTTAACAGTCAAAGATAAATTTCCCATCCCAGTGGTTGACGACTTGCTTGACGAACTCAATGGGGCTCAATTCTTCACTAAGTTGGATCTTCGCTCAGGCTATCACCAAATTCGCATGAAGGAAGTCGACATTCCCAAGACCACTTTCAGAACTCATGAAGGCCATTATGAGTTCCTCGTCATGCCATTTGGTCTCTATAATGCCCCCTCTACTTTTCAGAGCCTTATGAATCACCTCCTCAAACCATATCTCAGAAAATTTGTCCTTGTCTTCTTCGATGACATCCTCATCTATAGTGGCACTTGGGCGGCACATCTTCACCATGTAGATCTACTCTTGAAACTGCTCCGAACACATAAATTATTTGTTAAGATGTCTAAGTGTTCGTTTGGCATGGAAGAAGTTGAGTATTTGGGCCACATTGTGGGGCGCGAAGGTGTCAAGGTGGACCCCAAAAAGATCCAGGCAATGCAAGAATGGCCTCAACCTAAGACCATGAAAAGCTTGAGAGGATTTTTGGGTCTCACAGGCTATTATTGTAAATTTGTCCGCAGCTATGGCCGCATAGCGAAGCCCCTAACACAACTCCTAAAGAAAAATTCCTTCTTCTGGAATGAGGAAGCACAACAGGCATTTACCGCTCTAAAAAACCGACATGTGTTCCACTCCTGTCTTAGCACTACCGGACTTCACCAAATCATTTGTCATTGAATGTGATTCTTCGGGAACAGGTATTGGAGCAGTATTAATGCAGGAAGGGCGACCATTGGCCTTCACCAGCCAACAACTAAGTTGGAAGAATCTGGGCCAATCTACCTACGAGAAGGAAATGATGGCCATCTTACATGCAGTCGAGACCTGGAGACCTTACTTGTTGGGGCGACGTTTCCAAATCCACACAGATCATCACAGTCTTAAATATTTTTTGGAGCAACGCCTATCTTCCCCTCAACAAAATAAATGGCTAGCCAAAATTCTGGGATATGATTATGAAATCATTTACAAGAAAGGGAAAGACAACAGGGTAGCAGATGCATTTTTGCGCCAATTTGAGGAGGAAAGTACTCTTCTCGCAATTTCCCTCCCCATTCTAGACTGGATTGAAGAGGCTCGTAGGGAATGGTTTTCACATCCAGGGCTCTCCCAACTCATTTCTCAATTGCAGGTAGAACCAAATTCCAGCAAGGGCTACTCGTGGCAGAATGATATTCTTCGCTACAAGGACAGAGTCGTAATATCGCCAACATCCACCCTCAAAAGTTGAATTTTGGCAGAATTGCACTCATCTCCCATGGCAGGACATTCGGGCTTTCAGAAGACATATGCTTGCACCAGAAGATCATTTTTTTGGACCGGCATGAAACAGGACATCCTTACTTTCGTAGCAGAATGTGACATCTGTCAACGCCACAAAGGGGAAACCGTCAACACACCAGGCACATTACAACCATTGCCCATTCCGGCGTCAATTTGGACAGAGGTTTCCATGGATTTCATTACAGGTCTTCCAAAGTCTGGGAACAAGTCAGTCATCATGGTGGTTGTGGACTGACTGTCGAAGTATGCTCATTTCTGTGCCCTACCCCACCCATTTACACCAACCTTGGTTGCTCAAACTTTCATGGATCAGATCTTCAAATTGCATGGCATGCCCACTTCTATTGTATCCGACCGTGACCCAATCTTCACCAGTAATTTTTGGCAGGAGCTCTTCAGAATACAAGGCACTCAACTCAAACTCAGTACTTCATATCATCTGCAAACAGATGGTCAAACCGAAGCAGTCAACAAATTTCTAGAAACCTACCTTAGGTGTTTCACTTCAAAAAAGCAACACCTTTGGGTACAGTGGTTACCTCTGGCGGAGTGGTGGTATAACACCAACTATCATGCCACCACCAAAATGACTCCCTATGAAGCAGTCTATGGACAACTTCCGCCTTCACCTACTTCTTATCTCACGGGGTGCTCCAAAGTGCAAGCCATCGATCAACTCCTACAACACCGCGCAACCATGCTTGCCCATTTGCGCGAGAATCTTCATCAAGCTCAGAACCGTATGAAGCAACAGGCTGACCAACATCGCTCAGAGCGCCAATTTCAAGAAGGGGATCAGGTCTTTTTGAGGCTGCAACCATATAGGCAAACATCACTGAAAGACAAGGGTTGTCAAAAGCTCTCCCCAAAATTCTATGGACCATACCAAGTACTTCAGCGCATTGGAGAAGTGGCTTACAAGTTGGCTTTGCCACCTACAGCAAAAATCCACCCAGTTTTCCATGTATCGTGCCTCAAGAAAGTGATTGGGAACAATTGGCGAGTTCAAACCAGTCTACCTGAATTGGACGAAGAAGGGTCAATCTGGCTTCAACCTGAACAGGTTCTAGACACACGAGACAAGCACCTGCGCGGCCGCATGATTAAGGAGGTCCTCGTCAAATGGAAAGACACCTCTCCGGAAGATGCAACTTGGGAACCAGCCACTATTCTTCAGCAGTTTCTGCAGCTTCAGCCTTGAGGACAAGGCTAGTCTTAAGGGGGAGGGCATGTTAGGGTCCCACCCTAACCCCCTTATTTATGTCTTGGGATCACTTCATAGTCAAGAGTCAATAAAGCCCATATTAATATTTGTAAGTGGTTAACCCGCAATTAATGACGGGACCACAGTTAGTTGCAAATGGGCGGAAGTATTAGATAGATGGTAAATAGGCGGTAGTATTAGATAGTGGTATTAATAAAACCCACGATATTGGCTCGTGGTATTGCATGTATGAGTCATATATAAAGGATAAAGACTCCCTACGAGGAGCAGTGTGTCTTGTTTTGTAATCGAGCTCTGCTCTATTTGGAGGTTGCCCCCTCGAAGAGGCCTGTGAACATTTCTCTCTGAATAATAAAGTCATTGCTCTTCTATGTTCTGGGTATATTTTCTTCGCATATTTTGTGTTCTCGGTACCTTTTCTTCGCTTGGGTATTGCTTTGCAGGTTAAGAGCATAACAACATGTCCGTGCTAGCACTTGTCATATCAAGGAGGAGGAATCACCCAACCTTCAATGAAAATGATAGTTACTAGATTTTACGACGTCAGAATACGTCTCTAGCCTAGACCTCTAGATATGTTGCATTAAGCTCCAAAGCATTGTTAAGTTCATTGAGATTTATTTTAAAGTTGATCTTGTTTAAAATTTGCCTTTCAATGGTTCACCGTGTGATGATTATTTTGAAATTCCTAAAAATGCAATCTACAATGATAAACAATCATTGTTTATTTTGATCAATGAAAATCCTAGCTACTAGGGAAAGAAGATTACGATTTCTTTCAAACAAAGAGCAAAGAGCACACATTAGTGCATTTTCCTAATTTTTTGCACACAAACTAAATGCAAATGAAAATGCATGTATTTGTCTTTCATTTCCTTTAATGTGAAAAATGCCAAAAAAGAAAACTAAATGTATCAAAGATATGAAATATTTCCTTCAAAGCGACATTTTCGACAATTTCTTTTTCAAAATAGAAAGGAAGACTAAATGACACTTTTCAATTTTGAATAGAAAATTCTTTCGACACTTCAAATATCAAAAAATCAAATCAAATAAATGACAAAAATTTCAATCAAATATCCAGGGAAGGAAGACTCAACGCCACTTCCCTTTTTGACACAAAACGACAATTACGACACTTTTGTACAAAAATGACAGATCGATTTAAGAAACTTTTCAACAAAGGATTGTAAATGATGGAAAAATACATAAAAACATTTACTAATCCTAATGAATGGAGGCTGATCTATGTGATGCAAGCAGGCTTCAGTAATGAGGTACTATTCATAAGTAGCAAAAAACTACTAAACAGAGCTGAAAACAAGGACAAAAACCCCAAATTTCAAGAATGGAAATAGGTTCAGTCAATCATCACACCTAGGCTTCACAGAAATAGGGATGCATCACACTTTTCATACTTGGGAGGTGTGATGCATACTAGTAGATAGTGACAGACAATGCGATGGGTCAGGGAGCACAACTGAAGTGGGTTTTGGCTCAAATTTGCAGCTAATTTCAGTGAGTTAAACTGAGCTATGATGGACAGTGAAGAGAAAAGTATAGAGGAATGATCTTGAGAGGTTACTGAGCTACCAAAAGGGCATCTAAAATGTTTGTAAGTCAAATGTTTAAGTCATAAACTAAATTGGAGATTGACTGAAGCAGCATTCATCTACTATGCAATTGCAAATCAAGAGCAGTTCGAAAGCTACCTAGCTGACTTTAGGCTCCGTCTATAGTTTATAAAACAAACAATAAAAACAAACAAACATATATTCATTCCCCAGCAGAGTCGCCAATTTGTTTCTAGGAAAGCTAGTGTATTTTCGATCGACTAGCCCTCTAGGTTTGGCAGCTACCCTAGAAACAACAGTTCAAAGAAATTCGTGATTTCTTCTATGTATAATAGATGAGAGAAAGACAACTGAACCAACCTGGATCTTCCGCTTAACTCCTTGCTTGATCTCTCTCCCCCTTGACAGAGCTTGCAACTCCTGTCCGTACTAATCCTATTTGGAGAGTACTTGTAGAAACACAATAACAAAGAATCGTCAAAGCATCTTGATCTATTATATCATAATCATTACGGAATCAAAAATATAATGAACATATAGTTGGCGAATCCACTGGGGAACAAATAGATGTTTGTTTGTTGTTATTGTTTGTTTTGTAAACTATAGATGGAGCTTGAAGTCAGCCAGGTAGCTTTTGAATTTCTCTTGCTTTGTAATTGCATAGTAGATGAATGCTGCTTCAGTCAATCTCCAGTTTAGTTTATGAATTAAAGATTTGACTTACAAGCATTCTAGATGCCCTTTTGGTAGCTCAGTAACCTCTCAAGATCATTCCTTTGTACTTTTCTCTTTACTATCCATCATAGCTCATTTTAACTCACTCAAATTAGTTGCTTATTTGAGCCAAAACCCACTTCAGTTGCGCTCCCTGGCCCATTACACTGTATGTCACTATCTACCAGTATGCATTGCACCTCCCGAGTCTAAAAAGTGTGATGCATCCCTGTTTCTATAAAGCCTAGGTGCGATGAACGACTAAACCTATTTCCATTCTTGAAATTTGGGGGTTTTTTCCTTGTTTTCAGCTCTGCTTAGTAGTTTTTTTCTGCTTATGAATAGTACCTCATTACTGAAGCCTACTTGCATCACATAGATCATCCTCCAGATCTATTAGATGAGGGATCCATTTATAGATGTGTGCAAGGGTGTGAGTCATCTTTGGGTTTTTTATTAGTGTCATTCCACTTGTTGCATTTGGTTCCACTTGGAGATTTCTTGGATCTCTTACTCATCCCCGGGCGAATTCAGAGAGGCAAGTGTCATAAGAGATGTTTTTAGAAGACTCCATGAGCATCCACTTAGCAAATTGTCTCGAACATTTGTCCATCCTTGCTCATCGCACCCTACATAAGGCCTCATCAGTATGCATCACACCTCACTAGTGTAGAAGTCAGTATACATCGCACCCTGACAATGGAGTAGTCAGTATGGTCCAACGGAGTCACGAATTTGTTTATGGGAAAATTAGTGTCTTTTTGATCGACTATCCCTCTAGGTTTGGCAGCTACCCTAGAAAAAACAGTTCAAAGCAATTCGTGATTTCTTCTACGTATAATAGACAAGAGAAAGACAAACGAACCAACCTAGATCTTCCACTTAACTCCTTGCTTGATCTCTCTCCCCCTTGACAGAGCTTGCAACTCCTCTCCATACTTATCGTGCTTGGAGAGTACCTGTGGAAACACAGTAACAAAGAACCGTCAAAAGCATCTTGATCTATTATATCATAATCAATACGGAATCAAAAATATAATGAACATATAATGGCATTCACAAACAATAACATTCACAATTGCACAGTTATATGGAAGAAAACTTGAAGAAATTTATTAAAATAGAAGGGAGAATTACAACCTAGTTGTCTGATCCATGTTATAGACATATTTGGGCACTGCAAACCCAATCACATATGTCCATAAACCAAGGGCTTAGTCCCTAAAAGTGTTGTTTCATGCCCTAAAGGAGCAAGGTCAGTTGATTACATCACCTCGCAGAATTTTTCCATGAAAAACCACTTAGAACTGGTCAAAGCATGACCATACGGACTGCCCAGTGCAAAGGGTGTGATGCATCTCACCTACCACTTGCAAAAAGTTCGATGCATACTGAAAATCCCTTCTGTAGGGTGTGATGAGTGAGAGAAGACAAATGGCACAGGCAATTTTCTAGGTGGAAATCCAAAGAGTCTTCTAGAAACTGCTCATTTGACACTTGTCTCTCTGAGTTTGCCCAAGGATGAGTAAGAGATTTAAAATCTCCATGTGAAACAAAGAACTATCAGAGAGATGACACTAATCAAAATCCCAGAATCTAACTCACCCCCCTGCAAATATCTATAAATGGATCCCTCATCCACGAGATCTAGATGTTGGAATTTGGTAATTTGCAAAGAGGTGCTACTGGTTTCTCTTTGAAGACATTGTTGGGTGATCTTGCTTTGTGTGAGGTGAAGAGGGCTTTCAATTTGGGAGGATGGCACTGGGTCAGACTAGGTGGTTGTAATCTTCTCTTCTACTACTTTTACTAGTAAAGCTACTTGATTTTTCCTCCATATTCTTGTGTATCTCTGAATATTGTGTTGATATATGCATTTGTATGGTCAATATATATCTGATCCTATATTATTTACAGTGAAAGATCTCTATGCTTTGATGGTATTATTCTACTGTGAATCTATAGGTACTCTTTGAGGTGTGAAAAGTAAGGAAGTAGTGGCAAGATTCTGTAAAAGGGGAAAGGAAACAAGCAAGGAGCCAAGCGGAAGATTGAGGTTGGTACTCTCAGCTTATTTCCCATCTCTCTATCGTAAAGGAAAAAAAAGTAACTTTAATCTGTTTGTTTCTAAGATTTCCCGATAACAAAATGGCGACTCCACTGGGGAGCAATTAGTTTGATTGCTTGTTTCTATTTGTTTGATTCATAAACCACAGACAGAGCCTGAAGTCAAGCCAACAAGCCTTTGAACTACATTTGCTATGCAAGTGGAAAGTAGATCAGCGCTGCTTCAGTCAATCTCCGGGTTTGTTTATGAACTAAACAATTGACTTGAAAACATCTTAAGTTCCCTAGAGGTAGCTTGAGTAACCTAATTAGATTAGCCCTATACTTTGTAGTTACTGACTATCATTTGCTCAGCCTAAATCCCTAAACTAAACTGCAAACTGTGACCAAAAACCAAGTTAAGGTCTCATTCCTTGACCATCACACCCTCTCCTTTAGGAAATCTAGATGCATCGCACCTCCCGTGTGTAGTAGGTGGGATCCATACCTGTTTCCTTGTGTTACAAGTGTGATGATCAGACAAGACTAGATCTGTCTCTAGATTTTGGTTTTTTCTTCAGTCTCTTTAGTTTTATTTAGGAGTTTTGCTTTTTGTGATCAGTAGACCACTATTGAAACCCCCTTCTTTGCACCATCCAACCTCCATTGTGCAAATATTTGTGAATGTTTTATGTATTTTTCGCCATTCACGGTTATCATTTAAAAAATAGTAGCTTAATAGAACTGTTGTCTTTTGATATGGAAGTGTCGCAAGTGTTGTTTTAAATCAAAGAAAAGAATCCTACTATTCTTGATAGTTGATTACACTATTACTGTTGTATTTGATCTGAATTTATAAGTATTTCAAGTGTCAAAAGCAGTTTCCAGTTCAAAATCACAAAGTGTCGTCTTGCCTTCCTGTCGTTTTTTGAAAAGAAAATCGTTAGTATTGTCGCTTTGAAAGAAGAAATAATTCAGATCTGTGCTTAGCATTCTTTTTTTCATTCACACATTAAGAAAGTGGAAAACAAATACATGCATGTGAATTTGCATTTTAACTACTTGTTTATTTTGATTTAGGACAGTGCATCTACTGTGTGCTCTCTGCTCTATGTTGAAAGGATTTCATTTCTCTTTCCTTAGTAGTTAAGATTTTCATTGAAAAAGGAAGATTAAATGATTGTTTATCATCTTAGATTGCATGTTAGGAATTGTATATCTACATCATGCGGTGAACCTGAAAGGAAAATTGATTAAGAAAGATCAACTGTAAAGTAAATTTAATGAACATAAAAATTCTTTGGAACCTAACGCACAACATGTAGAAGTCTAGGCTAGAGACGTATTCCGACATCGTAAAGCCTGGTAACTGTCGCTTTCATTGTAGGTTGGGTGATTCCTCCTCTTTGAGATGATAAGTGCCAGTATGGACTTGTGCTCCCACGTACCGTCGAGTATATATTTGGAGACCACAATAGGCTATATCCTTTATCCTTAGGAAGCCGTGTCTACCGCCCTATCAATCGAAATGCACTGAACACAACATTCGGGAAGATTAACTGCCATACCGTAAAAAGTATTCTGCAGTTTTGCGATTGGTTTGGTAATCCCTCTATCTAGATTTCCAGAGTAGTCTCTTTCGTTCCTTTTTAGACTCCTTAAAGGAAAAGGTCCATCTGAGCACTTGTCACTTCAGGCTCATTAAAAATCGAAGGTGACTAGAGCCATATTTAGCTTTTTCTCAACTCTTAAAAATTGACAAAGCAAGTTGTGTCAAAGCGTCTAAAATTTATTTTAATCAGAATAACGTCACTGTTCCCTCATTTGTCTTAAGTTGAGAAAATGGAGTCCACCAAAAAAATATTTCCCCTTAGGGGAAGTCCTAGTCCTTTCTCCTCTTGGGGAGATGTTAGTGCACCTCATATGGCCACATTGTCCCTTCCAGGACTGACAATTGGCCTGCTGGTATGGTTTTTCTCAACCTCTGTCATTCAAAGCACCATGATTCCTAAACAATCGAATCAGCAACTAGATGATACCAGAGTTCTCCCCCAACCTTCTACTTCGTTCGTCTCTCCCTCTCCTTCTTCCTCTTTGCTTGGTAAAGATAGTAAAACTAAAAACCAAGTAACTGAGAAGAAGAAGAAGGGGAAGGAGAAGAAGAGGAAGGAGCCAACGACAAAAAGGGGCAAGCGTGCATCGTCTAGTGAAAATCCACACTCTGCACCATCCAAACCTAAATCTCCTTGTGTCATCTACAAAGGAGACCACTATCACCGAGATTGTCCTTGCATCGCACGGATCCTAAGGGACTGGTCTCCCCGCTTGCACAATCTGGTGTCGTCAACCTCTGACGATTATGTTGAAAGTACACTGTCAACTAGTGAAATCAAAGTCACCGGACAAAAAGGAAATTCTAAATTTCCCTGCAGACTGTGTGAAGGTGATCATGCGCTCCACCATTGTCCCTTCCCAGCCGAAGCTAAAATAGTCTTGGATAATCATCTTGTATCACCGCAGCGACTCCCTCCTGGGTACAAGAAACTCTTGCCGAATCCATTGCTAGTTGAAAATCTGACTGACCCACCTTTGGAATCGATTGAAGCATCTATCATTGAAGATAAACCCTTTGAGTCCACATCGGACCAAAGTCAACAAGTCGAGATGGCAGTCGACAACAGGTCTTTTTTCACAAGGAATGTCTCATCAATCTCCAGTCCATCCACCTGATGAGCACAAGTGATTCGGTGGTCAAGACTAAAACCCAGGGGACATGAACCCTGGTCTGCCTTAGTAGGAAAACTTCAGGTATAGGGTAGGTTTCCACAGAGGATATATGACTGGTCTGACACACCCGTCCATTTAGGAAAACGGGATTAGACCGAAATAAGATACCTCTATTAGAAGGTAGGCCTTTCCCGATAGAACAAATGTTTTGTCTACAAATTGAACCGTAACCTGGAGAAGGTAGGCCTTTCCCGATAGAACAAGTGTTTTGTCTGCAAATTGAGGGGTAACCTAGGAAACTCTACTTTGCTATACCTAGGGGCATGCAAAACTTTTTGCATGAAAGTGATAAACAACCATTTATTTTCTTAGTTTGCAGGTTCTTAACCCTTTAAAATCATAGGATTGGTCGTTCCTAGCTTACATAATAAAAGGAGTCGGAGCATAATTTTGAATGGTGCAAGCTCCCTAAAAAATGAACCTATCGATGAGACAACCTTATTATATGACTGGCACAAGAAATTTTACGCGAAATTAAAGCTCGTTAAAAATTAAACCTAGCAATGACCATATATTCCACCAGAGTTTAAGCTCATTAGAAAATGAACCAACTCTGGTAAATAACCATTGTGAATGCATTATCATCAACTTTTGAGCCTTGGTCATGTTCTTACCATCACCTCCACTCTGTTGTTTCCGATCAGTCACCTCCATTTGATTGTTTACCCATTTTGAGGAATAACTATGACGAGTGATCCTATTAGCCACCTTTTTATACTACCGTGATTGGAAAGTTCCAAACCTTACCTGGAACCAGCTGCTATCTGAAAACATCATTCATTCCTCAAAAAACGAGTCTCCTTTAAGCTATTTTCATCTGACTCGTAAAATATGAAAATATTGCCGAGCAATTGGCCTCTCCAGCTCTTTAAAGTGATTGGAAGTGCTATCCCTCCTCTAGATTTTAATCTTTTTGGACCTGAGTGATTATTACACAAAAATATCGAGCATTTGTCTTGTTCGGCTCGTTAAAACTAACGAAAAGTCATCCCTCTATAATTGTTTTATACTTTTTCAGAATTAAGGGATTATATTACAAAAAAGGAATATTAGAGTCTTCTTTTTGTCTCTTTTTAGAATCATTAAAATTGAAAAGAACTGAGTTATCCTTATCGTTAAACTCGTTAAAACAATACTGACAAACTTGTCCATTCAGACAAGAGCGAGTTTCATTGTTGCTAGGCTCGTTAAAACATAGCAACGGGTTTGCCCGAAGGGAAAATTATAGAACAAGCATATGTTATCCTCCTCAAGCTTGACAAAAATAAATAGGTACTGGTCAGAAACGACTGGGGAAAATTTGGAAGAAAACTTGAAGAAATTTTATTGGTAGCAGGTCGCTCTTGAACATGGCACTTTCACTCCATCACCATTATTGAGTCGAGTTGGGTTATTCCATTCACCGCTCATATCACCATGGTCCACTGTACCATCCACTTTTGGGGTTAACACTACCAATCCATTTCAGTGTCACTGACATGTTCAAGATAAGTCGCTCAGAGAATTCACCTACCCAGCTTGTGTCTCATCCACTACAATCCCTTCACGCTTCATTCTTTCATGACTGCCACCCTGAACCCTGTATCATCATATTGTTTTCACCTATACAAAATCATTTGCTCCTTTCTGTGTCATAGATGTGGGATCCATTAATGCCCTCCTATGATGGGTCACTTCTTGTTGACATCAGCTCATTATCTAAGAAGCTGACCTAGGGACAACGCTTGCATGCCTCAATGGCAAGTTTCTCACTTCCAGCGATAGGTTTACATTAATGGCCTTCGACCGAAAGACTTTGCATGGTGTTTGACATCAACTCATGTATTCACACCATGTGAATTGTACTGCAGTACCTTGAGGGTCATCATCATCATTGGTGATTCGTCTCGCCCCTGTTAACAATTTACATCATTGGCTGGTAATCAGGCGATGTCTTTCCGTGTTTGACATTAGAACATCTTTTCAAATGGATCTACTTGTACTTCGGGCGAAGATTGAATGAGTTTTGAAGACCCCGAATCTAGTTTCATCCATCTGGGCTACGATATATTCAAGAGAATAAAGACATAAAATGTACATCATTGCTGCACAGATAATCATCCAAACTAAGGGATGATGGCTCTACCAGAATCATCAGTCTACACACAGACAGTTGTCTGTCCTATGTACATGAAAATGAATTTATCAAGCTGAGCATGGGAATGCCCGCCTCAGCTGGATCATGAAAATATTATGAAGATAATATATTGTATTGTATCTTATTATAGGTCACCTTCCAGTGTGAAAAACCTCAAATCCTCATTATAAAGCATTTCACCCGACATCAAAAGATTTACGACCTCATGCTTTAGGGGGCAACTGTTATAGGCATATTTGGGCACTGCAACCCCAATCACATATGTCCATAAACCAAGGGATTCTAAGTCCCTAAAAGTGTTGATTCATACCATAAAGGAGCAAGGTCAGCTGATTACATCATCTCCCAGAAGTTTTCCATGAAAAACCACTCAGAACTGGTCAAAGCATGACCATACAGACTGCCCAGTGCAAAGTGTGTGATGCATCTCACCTGCCACATGCAAAAAGTGCGATGCATACTGAAAAGCCCTTCTATAGGGTGCGATGAGTGAGAGCAGACAAATGGCACAATCAGTTTGCTAGGTAGAATCCCAGAGAATCTTCTAGAAACTCCTCGTTTGACACTTGCCTCTCTAAGTTCGCCCAGGGATGAGTAAGAGATCTAAAATATCCATGTGGAGCTAAGAACTATCAGAGAGATGACACTAATCAAAATTCCAGAAGTCGACTCACCCCCCTACAAATATCTATAAATGGATCCCTCATCCAAGTGATCCAGAGGTTGGAATTTGGTAATTTACAAAGAGGTGCTGTTGGTTTCTCTTTGAAGACATTGTTGGGTGATCTTGCTTTGTGTGAGGTGAAGAGGGCTTTCAAGCTGGGAGGATGGCGCTGGGTCAGACCAAGTGGTTGTAATCCTCTCTTCTACTACTTTTACTAATAATGCTATTTGAGTTTTCCTCCATATTCTTGTGTATCTTTGAATATTGTGTTGGTATATTCATTTGTATGGTCAATATATATCTAATCCTATATTTTTTACAGTGAAAGATCTTCTATGGTTTGATGGTATTATGCTGCTGTGAATCTACAGGTGCTCTTTGAAGCGGGACAAGTAAGGAAGCAGTGGCAAGATTTTGTCAAATGGGAAAGGAAAGAAGCAAGGATCCAAGCGGAAGATTGAGGTTTGTACTCTCTACTTCTTTCCCATCTCTCTCTCGTAAAGGAAAAACAAGTAACTTTAATCTATTTGTTTCTAAGATAGCTACCCGTCTTAGTGGGACTAGCAGCTCTGAATAGACACTAGATTTCCTGATAACAATCCAGCATCATCCTCCCAGCATCAAAGCCCTCTTCACCTCATGAAATAGCAAGATCACCCAACAATACAATGCTTTTTCTCAAATACAAACTATCATCGCTTCCTTGAAATTCACAATATTCTAGCCCCTGGATCTCTTAGATGAGGGATCCATTTATAGATGTGTGCAAGGGTGTGAGTTGTCTTTGGGTTTTTGATTAGTGTCATTCCACTTGTTGCATTTGGTTCCACTTGGAAATTTCATCGATCTCTTACTCATCCCTGGGTGAATTCAGAGAGGCAAGTGTCACAGGAGAAGTTTCTAGAAGATTCCATGAGCATCCACTTAGCAAACTATCTCAGACATTTCTCCATCCTTGCTCATCACATCCTACAGAAGGCCTCATCAGTATGCATCACACATGGCTAGTGTAGAATTTAGTATGCATCACACCCTGACAATGGAGTAGTCAGTATGGTCCAGTTTAGGCCAATTCTGGACGGTTTTTCAGGTGGAACTTTTGGGGAATGATGTAATCACTTGACCATGATCTTTTAGGGTATGAAACAACACTTTTAGGGGTTGAAGATCCCTAGTTTATTGACATATAAGATTGGGGTTGAAGTGCCCAAATATGTCTATAACATGCTCACAACAACACACTCCTCTACCTCCAGTTTATAGATATTCTTCACTCGAATCCGTATCTTCTTTACATGACCCGTGGCTATGTGTTGAAGGAACACCTTTGCTTCTGAGCTGACCACATCATAGCCTCTATTCTCAAGCATGGAAGCATATATCAAGTTATTCTTCAGCCCAAGCAAATACATGAGTGGAGCCCCATGCTCCCTCTGAAAAGTAGTCGTGGCCAATCCAGCAACACTATACTTCACATCGTCACCCATTTCGATATGCATATGGAGATCTTTCTCCTCTAGGTCATTGAATAACTTTGTCGCCAGTCATGTGGAATGAAGCTCCACTATTTATGTACCATACACTTCCCATCATTGATGACACCATGCATGCAATGAGGGAAAATTCAAAATCGAATTGACCGGCCAAAGCCTCACCCGCCGCTCCTCGTGAGGACTTCTTCATGGACTTCTTGAGTGGAAAATTTGTAGAAAAATGGCCCAAATCATGAAAATTAAAGCACTTACTTTCATCATGTCTTTATTCTTACCTCCATGAAGAATCTCATTTGGAACGAGAATATTTCCCTTTCCCCTTCTCTACCTTAGTCGAAAAGGCACAGTTCTCTTCATCATTAGTCTTTGATGGAGATCCATCCCTGGTGTTCCTCCTGATCTCCTCCTGCATAAAATCTGACCATAATCATTCCCAACCTGATAGTTTATCCAGACCATTAACATAGTCCTGATAACTGTGCCAAATATTTGGAAGTCCTAGAAGAGAAAGACTCACCATATTATCCTCGACAACTGTGATTCAAACAATTCCAAGTTCATCAGGATATTGAGTAAATTTAGTCAAGTATTTTGGAATAATCCCACTTTTCTCCATTTTGATTTTTCACAATTTTTCCTTCAATGTCAGTTTCCTTTGGTCACTTTTGTTTTGATACAATTCTGTCAATGCTTTCCACATAACATACAGAGTTTCCTTGCCATGGAGACTCAAGACAATGTGGTCTCGAACACCCTCAAGTATTATCTACCTCGCCTTCAACACACACTTCTTCCATTCTACCAAACTTTGTGCATTCGATGCTGCTAGATTAGAAATTTCTTAATCATCAAATTCCCTAAAGCCATTATCCTCTAGAAAATCCTCCATTCTGTCCCTCCAGGCTATAAAATTTGAGCTGGCTTCCAAGGCATACTCGAGCCGTAAACTGTAGAACACCATATGTCGATCCTGAAGTATGTACTGCAAATTTTAATTTCTCCTGTACCCCAAAACTCAAAACTTTGAAATCTCCTCTAGTATACTATCTTTAGTTTCAATACCATGTAGAAAATCCTATATATTCACAAGCTCATGGAATGTAATAAAGCACAGGACAAGAATCTACTTCTACTCTCAACCAACAGAAGCTAATAGATTGATGAAAACAATATGAACAAGAAGAAGATAAATCAATGGCACATCACACAATATGTATCTAGGGAAAGCCACTGCTTAAAACCCTGTTATCTATATTGCATATATTATAAATATGAGTGAAGATACAGAGCTTGTTCTCACTAGAACAATTCTACACAAGTATGCTCAACTCTCTCAGCTCATAAGCAAGATCTTGGCCAACACTTAGCCCATTATACAGCTCTTCAAGCCCCTTGCACAATTCCTAGGATGCAAAGGTCGTATTTAAAGGGAATTTATGCTTCCAAAATTGTGCAATCCAAGCATAGTTCCTTCTTTGATTTCATGCATGATCTATACAACTCAATAAATCATGCAAATAATAGTACATTTTACTTGAACTCTAGTCTCAACTTGGTCTTTCTCAGAATCGACATGCATGAGTTTTTGAAGAGGGAATCTTTAGCTAACTAGAGTGACACTTGTGGATGCACTAGTGCACCAATTGATTGTTAACTCTTTATTAGTTCCGCAAATAATTTGGAACTAATTTAAATGAACATAACTAAGTAAGCTGAGTTATCTAATTACAACTCACAATTAAACTCATCTTGGATCCCTAAAACGTAGGGAGAACATATGCATGACTTCATAAAGACTTCCAACTTGAAATTCCTACACCAATTAAGTTAATTAAACTTAATTAACTATTTACAAGTTTCTATAAGAATAGAATTTGATTTTAATTCTTAATTTAATTCAAGGAAAACTTAAACTAGAACTTCTTGTTTCCATTTGTCAACATATAGTTGCCACCTCATAGGGAGGTAGAATTTTCTATTAAGTTAGTGCCAGGGGCAACTATAGCATCAAAATCACCTTACAAGATGAGCACACCTGTCTTAGTTGAGTTAAAATTGCAGCTGAAGGAGAAGTTGGACAAGGGGTACATTAGGCCAAGTGTAGAATCATGGGGTGCATCGGTCTTGTTTATGAGGAAGAAATATGGTACCCTCAGATTATGTATTGATTACAAACAATTTAACAAAGTGACTATCAAGAACTTATATCCTTTGCCGAGGATCGATGACTTGTTCGATTAGTTGAAGGGAGAAACAATGTTCTTGAAGATTGACTTGAGATTCGGATACCATTAGGTATGCATCAAAGGGAAGGACATATAAAAGACTGCTTTCATGACCAAGTATGGGCATTATGCATTTGTTGTTGTTCCATTTCGCTTGATGAATACTCCAGATACATTCATGTGTTTGGTGAATAGTCTATTGTGTCCATATTTGGACAAGTTCGTCATTGTGTTCATTGATGATATACGGGTATATTCTAAAACTGAGGAAGAGCATGCCGAGCACTTAGTAACAATGTTGAGGTTGTTGAGAGGGCATAAATTATATGTTAAGCTCAACAAATATAGTTTTTGTCAGATTGAGGTACACAGTTGGGACATGTTGTCTCCAAGAAAGGTATCGCAATAGATTTAGAGAGGATAAGAACCATCATGGAGTGGGTAGCTCGTAAGAATGTGGATGAGGTGAGATATTTCATGAGCCTCACAAGCTATTATAGGAGGTTCACAAGGAACTTCTCATAGATTTCTTATCCCATTACATCATTTCAAAGAAAAGGTAAGAAGTTCAAATGGACTGAAGAGTGTGAGAGTATATTTCAGCAATTGAAGAAGTTGCTGACACATACACCTGTATTACAGATTGTAGATCTGGACAAAGAGTTTGAAGTATTTACAGATGCTTGCAAGAGAGGGGTTGGTGGATTCCTTATGCAGGATGGACAGGTGGTATGTTATGAGCCCTGGAAAATAAACAAGCATGAGTATAACTATCCCACGCATGATCTCGAGTTAGCAACAATTATACATGCACTGAAGATGTGGAGGCACTATCTTCTTAGCAGCTGGTTTGTGCTTATGAGTTATGATATCAGATTGAGGTATTTGTTTGACCAACTAAATCTAAATGATAGGCAAGCTAGATGGTTTGCCACGATCAGCGAGTTTGATTTTCAGATCAGGTACATCAAAGGCAAAGAGAATAGAGTGGAAGATACTCTTAGTAGGCGGGTATAGGTGAATCACTTAGTAGCTATGAGCTCTTATGGGACAAAATTATAGGAAAATATCTTTTGGGTAGGACAATAGGATTTCATATATATGGAGATTGTGCACAGGTTGCAATAAAGTATAACTATAGGTACAGGTACATGCATGGTGGTGGTACAGGTATAGGTGATGGTATAGGTGCAAGTGTAGGTGCACATGACTTCGATTATTGTCTCACAATAGATGAATTGGTCAGGTTCCAAGACAGGATATATTTATCGGATATCAGTGAGCTCAAGAAGGTGACCTTAAGGGAGTTTCATGTGAAACTGTATTTAGGTCACTCAGGTTATCAGAAGACACTCATAGCGGTGAAGAGATATTACTGCTGGCTGAATCTGAAAAGAGATTTAGCGGAGTTTATGGATAGATGTTTCTACTGTCAATGAGTGAAGGAAGAGTGAAAACATCCAGGTGGACTACTACAACTGATCACGATTCCAGAGTGGAAATGGGAGGTCATTTCCATGGATTTCATCATAGTGTTTCTGAAGACAGTGAAACAACATGATTCCATCATTGTCATTGTGGACAAGTTAACAATAGTTACACACTTTGTTCCGATGAAATCTACGTTCTTAGCTAGTGATGTGGCATAGGTATTCACTTGATACGTGGCTAGAATACATGGTGTTCCAAAGAAGATTGTGTCAGAAAAGGACACGAAATCCACTTCCAAGTTTTGGAAGGAGTTATTTTTAGGTTTCGGCATAGAGTTGGCCTTCAACGCAACTTATCACTTGCAAACAAATGGACAAATGAAGAGGGTCAACATGATATTAGAGGACATGTTGAGGATAAACAATCATTCCTCCATAAGAATGTTCCCCGATGATCTTGTCAGACAACGACATACATACATACATACATACATACATACATACATATATATATATATATATATATATATACATATAAACTTTGGCATAAATCAATCATGATCCTTGATGACCCTATCAAACAACGACATATATATATATATATATATATATATATATATATATATATATATATATATATATCATCACAACACAATTACCAACGTTCATAAGGTCAAGGTTAAGAGAACTTCCTTTATCCATGCACAACATACACAACATTAATAACAATAGTTCCCAACACTGCTAAGGCATTTGATGCCTCAATTCCATTTACTCTACCTTTCCTGTTACCTTTCTCATGACTTTCCTTCCACCGTCCATTTACCCTAATGGGCCCCACCAATCCAACCGATTGTCATGATCACGGATTCAGTTTCCCTTACTCATGCACCAAGCTTCATCTAGGTCTTATATTACTTGTTGAGTTTCATTCAACTCTCCTCGAGCCCCATTAACTTTCATCTTTCCTTAAAAAATCACAAAACCCTTCGAAACATAAAAAGCAATAACAAGAGGGAAAAAAAATAAAACCAAAAAACAATACAACACCACAACAAAGTGCATGGCCAAGCACCATACATAAAAAAACCACAAATCAAGCACAAACAAATCACAAGCACTGTAAGCAAAAAACTAACAAAAAACACCATGGCTCAATCCCCATGGGTTCCCAATGCTTCCAAGGGAAAGCTCAACCCTAGCCATGTAAAAGATTTCATGGTAGTCTATTTTTCCATGCAATCCCTTGCATAATACTTCCATAAACACATAATTTTCAGTGCCTAAATAAGCATAACAATATAACAGTTACCTTACCTTGTTGTACGTAACATGTTGACCTGTAACTAAACACATACATATATGATCTCCCAATGGACTCTAATTCTCTTATGAATCCAACTATAACTAGAAATCAACCTTTACCAAGACTAACAACCATGTCATAGTCTGCAATCAACTCAAAGTCATTAGTCATAATACTACAACTAGCACCCACTTGCATTCAATTGTATATCGGATGTCTCAACACATATGTGTTAGTATAGCCATCTTAAAACAAGATCATTCCTTTATGCAATATTATAGAAACATATTCATATCATGCAATTAATCAAACATATAAACAAATTGTAAGCATACCGTGTTAGCTAAACCATATAGAAGACATAATCAAACTCATACCTCAATGTATCTCAAGGGAGGCTATCATATCTACATAAGTTAGTTTGAATTAGTATGACACAATATCACAAGTATATCAACTCATACGTGAATATCATAACCATGACCATCTTCACAGGCCAATCCAAACTGGCATGATACATATAACATCAAGTTCTTAGCTGCAATGACCATACTAATCATGCATATGTCTGTAATCCATATAACAACAAGTTACAACCAGTCATGACTATCTCACGCATGTGCATATGACCACACTAATCAACTAACATATATAATGCAAGTAACTAAGAAAATAATAGAATTACAGGCATGTACATAACCCTGATTCTTATAACAACCACTAACCAACATATATGCATTCCTAACATACAAACTTGTATGACGATATGCTCTTACCCCAACATCTAGTACTGCAACCACACTCTCACATCCTGCTTCTCCTACTATATCTCAACGAACATATCAACATCTTGATGACACAAACTACGACAATGACTATCACAATGCATACGTAACAATCACTTTCCTCCCCTCCAGTTCACGTGTTTGAACCTAGGATCCCTAATACCACCCTGTAACCACCCCTCCCACATTTAACCACTTTCATCGACCTGCTGAGGTAAGCATGATCTGAGGGCTACTATGACATGACTCAACCTCCTAAGTATAGTCAAGGAAGTGGAATCAACAAATTGGAACGTTATTAACCTTCCTCAGATGCTACAAGACACCCCAGATCCAAATAACCATGCCTAGTGCCCAGACCCTGAGTTGGAATGTCTTTTTGCTGACTTGGGCTCCCAACTACATGCATGGAAATCCCTCTATGCAGTTGAGGGCCTCTAACCACATGCATAAGCCTACTTGGTTGCGGTCCTGGATTTTGAGCCTAATTTCCAGGTCAGACCCTAAAACACTTCCTAGGACTTCCGCAGACTTTACAGGATGATAAGTAACTTAATGAAAAGGATAAACATACAAACTTGAATCACAAAATTGACTTAGCCATACCTAACTGTGATAGTAATTTCATCAAGGATATTGAGAACATGTAATCTACATGTCATGAATGCATATCTGAACATAGGGGTCTGATACTTATCTGAAAATCATTTATAAGGTCCTATGCCATCTCATAATAGATACATTAACATTCATTAGCTCATGCATTAAATAACCATTCATCAACTAATTAAAACATGTCAAGAGCCATAACTAGAACAAGTTATGAAACCATGCTTATAACCAACATATAACTAGAATAATAACTATGATACAACAACCATCAAAGCCACATAATATCAAGTATAAGTAATCATTAAATACAAGAGGAAAATAGCTCTTATTAACATATGAAAAAGGCAATCGATTTAGGGACTTCCATGTACCAGCTGACCATATGTTGGGCTCAACCAAATCTTTCTTTTAGTCAATCACCTTCGTGCCATACTCCAAGCATTAATGTGATACTCAAGAAAAAATCAATTAGGGCTTCTTGGAGATTAAACCACCTCGACCCTCATGCTCCTGCGATCTCAAAAAAACCAGTTAAGAGATAACATAGTAAATTTGACACATAAATGACCAGGTCTTTCTGGAGATTAAACCACCTCCACCCTCAGACTTTACCACAATCCCACCAAAATCGGTCAAGTGATTACTAGGCCCAAACAAGCTTGGATGCCTTAGAGTTTCTTCACTAATACCTTGAGGAATTTGCTTGTCTTCACCCTTAGGATTTATCACAATCCCGCCAAAACTAGTCAAGGGATTCCTAGGCCCTATGGGAATGTCCATGAGACCACTTCACCTCGTTCCAAAACGATCTAGAAATCGAAAACTCAATTGAATGAAATAACCCCATCACACCATGGCTATCTAGAAATGACAAGGCAAGGATGAAACCATTGTCACACCCAGTAAATCCCATGGAAATGGTAACAAGAGGATCAAATACAGACATGCACGTACCATGCATTGACCAAACAACTTGGAAATCACACATGTAACCTGATACTGTTATGAAACCAGCTCAAGAAAAAGATAGAAAAGATAGATCAACGCCTTAAAATTCAGCCTCTTCAAGGGGGCAACCTCCTTTACATTACATAAATGAACAAATCTTGGATGATACAAATGAAAAGAACTTCTTTCTATATATAGGAGTCTAAGGGGTCATAACATAATCAGAGCCCACATAACAATAATAATGAAAGGGCACAATAACAACAATAGTGGGCTTATATGGGGCACAATAGTTACAATATGGGCACTACATGGGTACATCAATATAATAAGTGGGTTGTACTAATAACAATAAGGGGTTACACTAGTAGTATAGGGGCCTAACATGCCCCTCTCCTTCAAAAAGCGTTGTCCTCAATGCTTGAGTAGCTCTTGATGCTTCTGTACAAAATTCTTGTCCTCCCATGTGGAATCTTCAATGGGTAAGTTCTTCCACTTGATGAGATACTCTGAAATTGATCGATTTCATAGCTATCGGGTTCTTGTTTCTGTGACTGCTCTAGGTTCCAATATTATTTTTCCTTCCTCTTCAATTTCTAGCAATATTGTTTAAATTGGGATCTTTTGCAACTTTCGAATAAGTGGCCATACTTCTTCATCCTTCTTCCATTCATCCCTTGCTTCGTTTATCCAATCTGGTTGGATAATAGAAATAGCACAAACAATGCTTCCACATCCTCATCCTTGAAGAGTCTTCCCATTCGGTAAGGTCACCAATTTTTAAGTCCATGTAGTATTGCCAACATTTCCTTCTCATAAATAGCTTGCTTGAGATGTAGCAGTAAAAATACCCAATCACCTACATCAAAACATTTTTCACTACAATGTTGATCTATCTGTTGTTTCGTTTGATTTTGCACCGAAGTGGCATTATCCTTTAAAAGTTGGAGAACTTGTTGTTGATGCTCGATGTGATCTTTCACTGCTTGAACCTTTTTCTTCTTGATATGTCCTTCTATCTCTAGATTTTGAGGAGTGGTAATTTCTTCCAATCCTTTACAAGATATGGTCGGATTCATTTCTTGATGCTCGATGTGATCTTTCACTTCTTGAACATTTTTCTTCTTGATATGTCCTCCTATCTTGATAGTTTGAGGAGTGGTAATTTTGACCAATGAATTACAAGATATGGTTGGATTCATTTCTTCTTTCTCGATGTGATCTTTCACTTCTTGCACCTTTTTCTTCTTGATATGTCCTTCTATCTTGAGAATTTGAGGAGTGGTAAGTCTTGCCAATGCTTTATAAGATATCATCTGATTCATTTCTTCTTTCTCTGGGGTGGGGTCCTAGCGTATGTCTTCTTATTTTAATGTTTCTTAATCCTTTTCTTCCTCCTATTCATATTCTATGTAAAATAATTTCTTCTCAGCACACTTATGACCTTTAGTGCATTTGCTATCACAATTGTAACAAAGCCCTTTTTCTCTCTTTTCTTCCAATTGTTGTGGTGTAACCCTTGTAGGTTGTGGAAGGCTAGGAGAAACAACACTTCCATATTTATAGTTGTGAGGGGTATGCTTCCTGGTTTGCATAATTTTTCTTTCCACTATGTCACAAAGACCTTTTACTCTTTCCAATTGTTGTGGTGTTTCTCTAAGGAAGGTGTTGCTCTTTGTATCTTCATAATGTGCTATCATTTCCTCCATGAAAATTGACCATGTAACAAGTTGTTTATGAGAACAAAGCCCTTCATACCATAAAAATTGATCCAGTTCTAAATATGAAGATGCAAAACATACCTTTTGTAATAGTGGTACACCATGTAGATCAAAATATTGCTCCATCTAAAGTATCCAATTTACTGGATTCTTGCCATCAAACTTCCTCATCTTGCTTTTTCTTGATTTTAGGAGCTAGATCTTGAAATGACTGTAACTCTGTACTTTCAGATCTTTAAGTTCTGAAATTTGTGTCCTGCAGTAGCCCTCTGTGTCCTCTTTCTAATGCCACAAGTCTGACCCAAATTGGATTCTCCAAGGAAGAGTTATGCGAAATCTCCCACAATGACTTGATTATAGACTAGTTCAGTATAACGAACTTGTATGAAGTGCCATGAGTCATTGTTTCAACCTTTGGATCTAAAAAATGCATACAAGAAACTATAGTCTGTCCTCTTTCTATACCTTCTTATGAAATTTCAATCCAATCCCAAGAGAGAAAGTTATGATGATTTTCCCTAGGTCACCTGTTTGGGATGTAATTCAGGAGTCTGCAAAAGACCAACTTCCTCAGATCATATCTCCGCAAATATAGCGCTAAAAGCTCTAAAATTTGGACCCAAGGTTCAACGCGATTTCTTCTCAAATGGGTTTTGTTTTCAACTTCTGAAACATCACAGGAAAAAAAGTTATAGTGAAAATGCCACAATGACCTGTTTGGAGTAGCAAAACCCTAGAATCCAAAGCTCTGATACCAAATGTTATGAAACCAACTCAAGAAAAAGATAGAAAAGATATATCAACGCTTTAAAATTCAGCCTTTTCGAGGGGGCAACCTACTTTACATTAAATAAATGAAAAATTCTTGGATGATACAAATGAAAAGACCTCCTTTATATATATGGGAGTCTAAGGGGTCATAACATAATCAGAGCCGACATAACAATAATAATGTAAGGGCAGAATAATAACAATAGTGGGCTTCTATGGGGCACAATAGTTACAATATGGGAACTACATGGGTAGATCAATATAATAAGTGGGTTTTACTAATGACAATAAGGGGTTACACTAGTAGTATAGGGGCCTAACAGTTGCCTACAAGTATTCCTATTGAAGCTGCTTGATCCAACTTTTCTTTCTTTTCCTTTGCTTTCTTTCTTGCTTCCTCCTCTTAGTTCTCTTCTCTCTCTGAAAGTAATTCCAAAGCCAAACTGACAAAATGCTATGAACTTATCCTCATAAGAATTTGTTATCATTAAGGCCTCTATTTTCTCCAATTTTCTCTGCTTCATTCAATTTCCCTCTCATGCAAAATTGTGACCTCTCATCTCCCTTTTCTCCTATTTTCATTTATTTTCATAAATAAAATACCAATTAATGCCTCTTTTCATTTTCAATGCCTTTGTCAATTCCCTTAGCCATAATAAACCAAAATGAACACCCACTAGGATGTTTTTCCCAATATTCGGCTTGGAATATGTGTCCCATGACCTTGGTCTTATTTTTCCTTTATTAACTTTGTTACATCAACTTTTGACCCAAGGATGTTACAAAATGCGAGACACATTAATAAATTTGTAGAGGGGCCATGAGAATTTACAGGAAAATTTACATCACTTTGAAGGAAAATTGGCTCACATGGAAAAACATGTATACTATGAGTTTCAACTTCTGCCATTAGGGAGTGCAACAAAGAATCCTATTCCATAACTACCCCTGATAGTAGCTATTGAATATGTAATGGTGTTGAATTTTTTTTAGATCTATGTTTATTTTCCTTTTTTGGCAGTGAATCAATTTTTTGTTAAGTTGTTATCGATACTGTAAAGCTTCCAATATTGTCGATTTTTGGAGATTTCTCTTTTGCACCTTATTTTCATATAACTTTATTTAAAAACGTTGATATTATCATTTATTTGTGTTTCCTTGAATTCATTTCTAATCTTTAATATTTTATTCTTTACGCTTTATTAATCTTAAGCAAATACTTCGATGCATTAAAAATATTTTATATTTAACATATTGCACAACATCATCATCAAATGTTTAAAATGGACTTTTTTTAAAATGAAATATTCTTAGGGATCAACAAAAATGTCAGTCATAACTGTGTCAGAGTAATTGGTAACAAAATAACTACACACAAAATTAGCCTATCTTTATGCACATTGCAGAGGAAAAAAAACATGATTCAATATAGTTCTTACTTCTTAACAAACTTCACGCACTCAATTTATCTTCTCACCCTTTCTATCACACCCTCCACAATCTATTTTCTTTCTGTGCAAATTAATTACAAAGAGTAATTTAGCATTGATTATTACAAAATGAAATATGAAAGTTTTTTCAGAATGCTTTGAAAAATAAACCACATAGTTTAATGTATTATGAGATCGTGCTTTCAACTTCAGCAAAATAATTTATTGTATAATAAGTCTGTGATATTTTAAGAAATTGATAAAACTTATTATTAAGTGAGCTTCCTTGTCCAGATCAACTCAGTTTGAGAAAAAATCGTCGTGCTTTTTGGTCAACTGAAAACAATGTTGAAATGCATGAACAAATAGATAAAGTAACCGCACAATTAGAAAAGCAACTTAAGAAGATAAAGTAATTGTTAAAACTTATGATAGTTCATTTATTCATTTTCCAGTGCAACACTTTTTCCTCATACAAATTGAAAATAAAGTTCATTTGATACTGGATAATACGATTTCAATTGAAAAATGTGAAATTGCTAATGCAGAATTGGCCGATGGAAAATTATTTTTACGGAGTAAATGTCCTGAATACACATTGGTTCGCTTAATAAATGCCGAAAAGACCTGTATTTATTGGAAAGAGAGATTTAGTTAGTCAAAATAGAATGTAATCTGGGATATTAATAAAATAATATCTTGATATTGATTTATATAGCGTGCCACACTAAGAAATCATGAAATGTAATGATATCAATTGGACTATCTCGAATTGGAATGTAAGTAAAACAAATATGATTTAAAGTAACCAATTTCAGAACATTCTTTTTTTATTAAAGATCAACAAGATTAGTACTAGGCAAATTAATTATGATCACTAGTTAAGGGATATCATTAAAATTGATAGTAGTTAGATGTCCTTTCAAAACTTTGATGTTAATTCGTGATTTAAATAACTTATTTCCTTTAACACATTACATGTAGTCTTGTTGGCTCTAAAATAGTTTCTAAAAATCAATTTTCCAATTTTCATCTTGTTGTAGACCCATTACTGTTGAAGTCAACACTAAAAGTTCTAAGCAACCGACTTTCTTTGTTTCTTCTGAAACTGATAAGCGTTTTCAAGTTTTTCTATATCATTTGTCTACTATTTTTTGAATTTGTTACTAAGATAAAAACAAATGGCCTAAGGAAACAATGGCAGAAGCACATAGAAGAGGTATATGCAGAGAGCCAAGATATCCTAATGCTCAACCAATATATCTTAATGCTTAGTCAAGATATTTTAATTGTAATTGATAAAATATTGGAACTTCGGCAAAGGCTTAAGCAGCTCGAAGATGAATTGGATGTCATAAGAATGTTGTTAGAATATATCTTGCAAATCATGAACACAAAAATTAGACCTCCATTTATACAACATAAACAGTAGAAGCATTAATATCCATGATCAATGGTTGATCAACAAAGAAATCATCACCATTTTTTTCCACTTGCTCAACCAATTTTGAAATTCAATATATGCTAAAGGTTATATATTGTAATATTATCGGCATAGTAAAAAAACATATTGAAATATTGTGGAATATACACATATATAGATGCAAAATATTTTATAAGTTATATCATAGTCTTTCTTATTTAGACAAATAGTTTTTTCACAATCACTACTGTCGTATTTATGTTTTGGAATTATTTTGAATTCTCTAATATAAACACCAGTATTTGTTGTAATTTTTTCCTCATGTTCTTCAATACATTGTGTTGGCACAAAAAATGTTATTATCATTCCAGTTTTCTTATCTATTAAATCTACACGAAGTATTGCTTTTATCTCATTTTCTTTGTCCAAAAAATTTTGATATGTAACTAAGACAACGACATGAAAAATGTTTCATGTTATATTCTTATTGTTATCTTCGATCAATAATGGCTTAGGTTTGATCATTTTTTTCCTAGTCATAAGCATTGGATTGAAATCAGTTCAAAATAAAAAACAAAAACAAATATGATATACATTTAACTAAACCTAGATAGAACTACCTTTTTTGCTTTTGTTTCTTCCCTATTTTTTGTTTCCTTCATTTCGTCTTTGGCGATATCTATTTCTATAATAGTGCTCATTGCTAGCTCTATTCTCTCATTCATCTATGTTGTCACATCATTCAAATTGATATCTTTTTCCAATTCACAAATAATATATTGAAATCAATGCTTAAAAGGACATTATAATTGATAATATACCAATATCATGTTGATAGTTACCAGATAGAATATGATTTCTATGCACATATCCAAAATTATAAACAAAATTTAGTTTCAACAGATGAAAATGTCTTATAGAAATGTTCAAAGTACTTCTTACATTGTAATTGTTGTCCTAGATTTGAATCTCTAAGTGTTATATGTTTCCTGAAAATTGAAAAGTCCTTGTTTTAAGTTATAGTACATAAAGAATATAGCAAAGAAAAAAGAATTTAGAGGATTGTATAACGTAAAAATAATCAAATTATAATAAATAGAACAAAAACATACCTCTTAGCAAAGTTATCATTGTCTTTAATGGTTTTTGTTCCGCTTGTGTTCATTTTCGCTGTTCTCACAATATGAATTAGATCAAATATATAAAAATAAAAAAAATAAGAGGTTTTAATTTCATAACACGAAACTAATTTAAATGTAACAACTATATGATAGTAACTTATTTTGTATAAACATGTTTAGCACTATCACATTATCAACTTTTTGAACTTTGAACATCATTGCTATAGGACTGTAACATATGTTCTATATATGTTCTAAGTACTCACCTATAGAATGCACTGTTTACTCGACAAAAATGCTACATGTTTTGAACCTCCATTCGAAATGAGCTTCTAGAGATAATCTCTCATGCAATACAACTACCAGAAAAACATTATACAACCCACACAATAAATCTATTTGTAACCAGTTCCCCTAAAAAGTGATCGAACATGCATTCAGAACGTGTATGCTAAAAAAACTACACGATGAACACTTGGAAAATGCTCCTACGGACAACATAACTAAAAGTAGTGGGCATAATTGTCACGCTACCTTATATATATATTCAACATACATATTTGATACTAAGTAAATATAAGCCTCATTTGGAAAATGTGAAATTATAAATAAGATTTTCAAAAATTAGAAAATTATTTTTGAATTTACAGAAGAATAATGATATTTAGAATTTTCCAAAATTATAGTTAAGACGTGGATATAAATAATCAATATTTAACAAACTTCAATGTGTAGATAGAAAAAATTGTAGTAAAAAATAATAGATAGTTAGTGGGCTTTGATGACGAGGTGAGTTTTGTGGTCCCTAGCGAGGCATGGACTAATAATAATAATAATAATAAACTATGCAAAATAATGAACAATGAACATATTTCCATCACAAAGTGAGTGCTACTAATAAAAATTTGTCATTAAACAAATTTGATTTTCACATATAGTTAAAGTTAAATTTTTGTTGGTCATAGTCAATATTTCATTATACAAACTAAAAAGACACTTCTTCCAAACTATTATTGTCATATACAAAAGTGTCATAAATGATCTTATGGGATTTGATTATCATAATATATATATATATATATATATATATATATATATATATATATATATATATATATATATATATATATATATATATATATATATATATATATATATATATATATATATATTATGTGTCATACCCATACTAAAGAGAAAGTGCTTGAGGATTTTTCGATAATTATTAAGGTCCTAGGAATTGCTTGCAATAAGAAAAAATATTTAGCATAAAGAAAGAAAAATATGATAAACTTCCGCACAAGAAAAGCTTCACACAATGAAAGCTATGCACAAGGAAATATATGGACAATGAAACAGGTTTCTACAATTATGGTTCTGTTGTTTATTGGAAAAGTTGTAAGATCATTAGTTGAAAGTACATGCTAAAAATGACCGTGAAACTTGTTATTGCTAAAGAGATTACATTATGCGGAATGCTTAAAAATATTATAGAGTGTTAAGACGTGTATAAGTCTTTAGAAACTAAGCAAAAGGAAAGCTACATGGAAAAATCATAGCTACCAATGTTACATTGCTATTTTGTTTAATTAGGCTAGTTTTGTGATACACAGATGAAAGAGAAAGGTTGTGGGAAAACTATGCTATAAAGACATTACAAGAAAAATTGTGAACAAATATGTGAAAGTAGCTTTGAAATTTTAATTTTATATGAAATATGGGAAAATAAACATGAGTATATCATATACAGTTAAGAACAATGTTAGACAATGATAAATTTGTCTAATTGAACTTTTAGTTTTCACTTTGCATCTCATATCTAAAATCTAATTAGACATATGATTTTAATGTTAATTGGGTTCTCAATTTTAACTTTGGGTATCAAGTGCACTAAGATATAAATTGTTTCACATACTCTAGTTGACAAACTATATTAGACTATTAGTGTCATTTTGCATTTAGAATATGGTAATCTAAGTTTATAGTTTCTTCCTTGCATGCATTCATAAATGACATTGAGTTTGTTTCAATAATAATATTAATTTTTTTAGCAATTGATAAAAATTAATTACTAAATAAATTTGATTTAGTCATAAATTTAAATAAATTTAATTTATATTTATGATTTTGAGCTTTATATTTTTTAATGAAAGATTTTATTATGCGAAGGAAGCTTCCTTTACATAATGAAAGATTTCATTTAAAGCACTCCACAAAGAACTTATTCAAATTAATACAAAGATAAGCTTCCTCTGCACAATGAAACATGTTACTACAATAAAAACCATAGTTTAATATATTATGACATAGCTTCCTTTACCTAATGAAAATTTTCAATATGAGCTTTGCACTATGAAAGCTTTGTACATTGAAATACTTGCACAAGAAAACCTTGCACAATGAAAGAGTGATCCCTGTAACTTTGGATTATTTGCATGCATTCACTAAATGATTATAATCTAAAAAAAATATGTATTCATCCTCTACACAATGAAAGTTGTCATTGTAATCCCTACACCTTTGCACAATAGAAATATTCATAATGAAACATTGATCCCTACAACCCTGGCTTCCGTACACGTATTCACAAATAAGTGTGGAGTGTCGAGTAACAATAAAGGTTTTAATTGTGTGAAATCTAGAATATCAATGAATGTTTTCTTTGTGTGGAGTGCAGAAGTGGAATTGAAACTTTTATTGTATGTAGCTCCTCTCTTCCTTTACTTATCTCCACGCATAGCCCTTGCCAACACCTTTGCACTTCACACTTGTAGTTGCCCAACAATGTGTCTTAGAATTATCATAGAATCCCAAGATATTTTGATAAATTGTCAGAAATGCGGTGCAAATTCATACATTATACTAAACATAGTTAATAGTTAAAAGGAGACTTCATTTGACATTAGAGACCAAGGCTCTAGTGCAGAAGGACAATGAATTCTTTCTTTGTGCAAAGTGTGGAAGTCAAGTTGAATTTGATTATCTCCACACATAAATCTTGTTGACACCTCCACACTTAGAACATGTGTCCCTTCAATAATGTGTCTTAGATACTATGTTTATCTTTCTTTTTGCGAGAAATGCATTTTTTCATTATTTGAGAATGCCTATATTTCTAGTTCTAACTTTTTTAGGGTCAACTTTGGTTAGAATTTGGTTGTGTATAACATGTAGAAAAGTTGGATAATGATTTGGTTTATTCGGAAATAATATAGAAACATAAAATAATGAAGAAACAAGAAAAGGATGCCACATAGCTCCCGTTGGCCCCTTTTCACTTCCTACATGTGGCTTCCCAACAAATGTCTTAGAATTATAACAAAATACCAAAAGTTTTTGATACATTGTATGAAATGTGGAGTTGTGGATTCATGCATTATGTGGATTGATAAATTGAATTGAATATGGTTAATAGTTAAAAGGAGGATGCATTTGATATTAGATACTAAGGCTACAATGTAAAAGGGCAGCGAACATTTTATTTGTGTGAAATGTGGAAGTGGAGTCGAATTAACTTATTTTCATAATCTTTGAAGAAAATTCTATGCTTAGGAACTATAACAAAGCATCTAGGTGAGGGATTTTATTTAATAGATGAATAATGATTCAAACCATTTATTCTTATACAATCTAAAAGCTTCAAATATTTTTCAAAGTGCTGATCTTCAATGCTAATAACATATAATTCTTCAATTGATTATGATAGATGAAAGAAGAAGATATTTGATAATTAAACATTCATGTTGGATACTTAATTTATCAAATATAGAAGAAGTGCATTAGAAATTTCTACAACTAACACATATATATTCAAGAGATGACAAAAAGAAACAATTTAATGATGCAGAGGTACTAATTTAAACATGTTCAATTGGCTATTCTCATTATTGATTTTAACTTTACAATGGGTTTTTAGGGAATTCAATCCTTAACTTGGCCTTACCCTAACTCCTATGTTACCTTGAACATATGATGAAAAATAGAAATCATTACATAGGAAAAACTCACATGAACACAAATGATGATAAAACTAAAGTCAGAATCCTTTGATTATCTTCAAAATTTCCAGAAAAGTATATAATAATGTTTCTTGTTTCTCTCAAAGGTTCAACCCTTCTTACTTCAAATTAAAATGTATATATAGTGTGAAATTCAAAATTTTTACAAAAAACAAAGTTTTATCCAAAATAATTTGGATATTTCCCATTAATACAACACAAAATAGGGTTTATGAAACTAATTATGTGGAAAGAACATAGTATTCGAGGAGGTTGTTTGTCAGTGCTGCCTTGAAACCCAACTCTATTGATTCTGCTCCTATCTTCTTTGCAATGCCACTTGGAAACCTTCATTCAATTTACTCCAGAAGTTCGAGGAACTTATCCTACTTCTCATCATTTGGACATGGAAACTTGATTACCCTCCTGTAAGCTTCATCCACCTTAGTGTATTTTTCAAAATTTGGCTTCGTGATAAAAAGATGATGGACCTCATTTGAAATAAATAAATCATTTTCTAATCCTTCAAGAGAAGCTTTTCCACCAATGATTCCTTTTACATTAGCAAAATTTAAGAGATCTTTTTATATGTCATGTAACTTGTAATGGTATTTTTTCTATGGAACTAGTTGACCACGAGAATCTCTTAAGGATGGGAGTCGTTTTTGCTAAAGGATAGAAAAAATCCTATGGAAATTTTTTCTATGGAGTCGTTTTTGGAATTTGTTTTCCAGCTGCAACATCAAATTTATTTTTCTTAACATCTTTTTGACTTCTAAGACTGGATCTGTCCTTTCTTCAATCCCCATGTCTTCAAGCTCATCTATAGTTTTTGAGTTTAACACTTCGATGATCCTTGTTTCCTCTCTCAGTTTGTGGTTGATCTCTATTATGGATGCTTTTGATTTATGTATCAATTGTTCCTTTTCAAAAATAATTTCAATAGATGTCCACAATTATGAAATGGTTGAATTGATATCAATCCAAATTTTCTCTTTGGCTTATGATAATGTCTGTGCACTGGTTGATTCATCCATATATTTCAAGCTATTTAGTAATCTTGAAATTCTTATGTACTTCTAAGATTTATGCATTATCTACCTTAAGTTTATTGTATTCCATTATTTGCAAGTTATGCTTGTAGTTTCTCTATTTCAACATTCCTTAATGATTGATCTCCCATAACTTTTGGAAAATTTTCACTGGCTTCTTGGTTGGTTGATTTTGTTTGTAATGTAGAAATTGCTACACTATTTTTTTGGTCTTTCTCTTTCAAGAGCTTTTCCATATCCTCTTCCATCTTTTGAACCTCAATGTTCTACTCAACAATCATATGTAGCATATTTTCCTTTTATTTCTCTAATTTTCCCACTTCTTGAGCTTGAGGATGTTCTGTTGTTGCTAATTTCATCTTCCTTCTTAATACTTGAATTTTTTCATTCCTACTCTTAATAATTTCTTTAGCAACATTAACATCACTAGGATCTAATCCTAATTTTATTACAAGATATTGTAAACCCCTTATATTTGTATATTTAGCTAATGACCTCGACATATTTTCTAGTTTAAGTTGAGAATGGATATTGTTTAGAGAAGCTTGCAACTTTGAGGCTGCCATGGTAGAACTTGTTAGACATGAATATATCATCTTTCCAACATGTTTCTGTATATCAATTTGATCTATGGGATGAATCTTCTTTGAATCAAAATAAAATATTGAAGTTTTGTAATCCTATACACTTTTAGGAACTAGAACCTTTGGCCTAAGAAATTCCAATTGAAATTATCCTCTGTCAAGGTATAGTGCAACCAATAATCTGGTTTCGGTGGTAGAAGAGTATTTCGAAAATTGAGAATATGTAGAATTGTTTCGTGATTCATTCTTCTTATTCATTTCTTCGAATATAGAAAAGATACTTTGCTGACCTAAAGAAGGGGAAACAAGTGAATCGAGAATTGTTTCTTCAGTTTGCTATAGAGAAAACACAAGCTCGCTTGATAACACAATTTTAGTAGATACCTTTGGATTTATGACCTATGATTATTCTTCCTTTATATTCATTGTCTTTCGTATTTTGAAATATTTAAATGCTGTTAGTTTAGAACTTGAACCTGTAGGGGAAATACTTTCCCTTGGTATCTTTAACTCTTTTTCTTTCAATCTTGGAGTCTCTAAGGTTGTTTGTCTAGAAATATTCTCTTCAACATCTTGCAAAGTGTTTTCCTCCCATACTTTCTGGTTTGCATACTATTCAATTTCTGGTTTTGATATATGAGTATATGGAGCTAATTTATGTTCAATTCTAATGGATGAAATTACTCCCAGAGGGTCGTAAGACCAACTGAAACTTAAATTGAATTTTATATGTGTCAATAAATTCTCAACCACCTTATCTATTTCTCTGGTGTTTACTATGAATGGACCAACTTGAGTTTTTAACTTGAATTTGGATTTTGGATTCTTATATACAAAATGAACTTCATACATATTCATCCTTTTCCTTATGAAGTTGAGAGAAAAAAATCCACATGGGCACAAACACTGCTAGTTTATATGGTGGAAATTCACAACCATAAACTCTGATTTCTGCAAAATTCAAATATAGGTTCCAATATCCCACCTTTGACTATTCACTAAGATTTAGAATTATTTTAATTTATGTAGATATTCTTGGAACTGCAACACTAATAAGGCGACAAAACGACATATATAAAAATTGATCTATAAAATCACTAAAATAATACTCTTCTAAATTTCTTCTAACCAATAAATTCCAGTTCCCTATGAATTAAGATTTTAATGTGGCATTTTGAATCATTCAGAATGATGATATAAAAATGAATACACCAATATTGATTGATGCATGAAAGATCCCTTTGCACTAAATTTTAGAAACTGTTCATGGAGGACATCTGAAATAAACTGGCTAAAACTGAAAAGGACCAAGAGTTTTAGATGACAATACTGAGATAAATCCTCAAATGACCTCATTAACCCATTGATCAGTTTGGTAACCTAAGATTAAAAAAACCATAGCAATAAGTTGTTTGGACATTTTTGGAAAGATTGTTAAAGGATATGGTTGATTAGTTCAAGGAAATTCTAAACCTTCAGGAAAAAATGACTCAAAAATATGGGTTCACTGCTAAAAAGTGAGTTTATGATAAATTTACACCAAGGAATCAACTGAAAGTAGGTGAAGGGAACTTTGAGCATTTATATGACAGGCTTGGAAAATTGATTATTGGACTATGGAAAACATTATTTCATTATTTCAGGCAACTATGGTTATTTTACTTTGGAGATAACGACTTTCACACCAGGTAATGAATTCAGGAAAATGATGAGTTTGAGGGAAAATGAATTGGTAATGTGGATTCCTAGAGATTGAATTCATCATTGGCATATTCAAACCTATGAAATGCCCAATTGTGTAGCTCATATAGGTTGAATTCATACTTGGTTTCTATGATTTGGAACTGGGTGTCTACCAGGAGGATTTTGTCTAGATTAGGCATAGGGGGAAGCATTGGGTTTTCAGCATAAATGTTGGATTTACCCTTTTGACTAGCCATTCCAAAAGTAAAGAGAATAAAGATTTTTAAAAAAATATACGGTGAATTTTCGACTGATAGAAGTGGTTGTCTATTGAATTTTCTTTTTTGTTGTCTCTAGGAAATTCGTTAGACACCATCGAGATGTATAAATGATAGGGGATGGTGAGTGATCACATTTATTAAAGTGATTGGATAATCATTGTCAAAATTAAGGCTTGGTGCGTCCATAAATAAACATCGGCACGTTGGCGGGACTGGTTTAACAATTAATTAGTCAAACTATTAATTTATTGAGAGGATATAATGGGGGTTTATTTGGTGGGTGTTGTGGAAGTTTAATCACTATTAATTGACTGAACCAAAACCATTTAGTTTTCAACTAGGGTAGGTCTCTTTATTTCAAAGGTGTCTGCACGATCTGTGATGATACATAACATCCAAGGATATAAATAAAGAACAAAAATAAATGTTAATGAACCGATTGCAGAAATTAAACACTCACACAAAAATGAAAAAGAATTCTATAGGAATGAAATCACACTTCATGTTTTACCAAGAATGGGTGTGCCACACACAATTTCAATGACTAAACAAACTTATCAATTATTACAGCTTAATCAATCATGTGTAACAACATATCATAAATCTGAAAAATAGAAGTAATCTTCTTTATGAATTATACACCGACAAAAATAACTTCACACTTACGAGCAAGAAATAATTAATCTACTGCTACAACTACTACTGCAATCCCTACTAAATAAGAGGGCCCTTCCTCCCTAGTAGGGTGAAGGGATGAATTAAAAACTACTTAGGAATTCAGCACAAAATCTATAAAATCATCACCAACGATGTTCTTTTATTAAAATAAGTGAGAATTATAGAATCAAAATGAAGGTACTATCTCCTGTTTCCTATTCCCTTCATGGAACTAGATCCTTTTATAAAGTTTACATGCCCAAAATAGGGAAAATATTAGTAACGTGAATCTTACGATTCTCATATCGATCGATATTAAAAAAGATAGAAATTGTTACAACCGGTTTCTAAATATAAGGCCTATTCAAGTTACATCATTTTCTAAAATCATAAATGCGTATATTATTTAACCATCCACAGGTATTTCATGCTTCTTGACAACTGTCTCGTTGAATAGTACCCACGATATTTGACAGTTGAAGTGTAACAACATCTCACAGTGTAACAACTTTATGTGTAATAACAACTTGAGGTGTAACAATAATGACCTGTAACAACAAATCCTCAAAAAATGTTTGTGAATTAACAACACAAATTTCCATCCTTTAGCCTTGAATTCATGGGCAACACCTAAAGGAAAAAGAGCCATAGAACTTCTTCCACACTTACCTTGGTTAGCCATAAAAAATACATCACTTCATTCATATCTAACAAAAATGGCAAAATAATATGTCACAATAAGAGTTGCTTCTTATAAAAAGGAAAAATGATAATTAGGATGTAAATCTCATGGGTTCAAAGGTAAAATGGTAAAAAATGGGGGAAAGAGTTATCTAAAATATGCCCAAAAGTTGCACCCAACATCTTCCCCCAACTGAAGCAATTTCATGTCATCATGCTAAATTCTCAGACACTACTGTTGTACTTCTGCTGTAGATCTGTCAAGTTGTGAGCATGGAAGTATCCTCATCAACAAACCTTTAGTCATGAATGGCCATCAACTGATGTGACCATGATTCCTCCTCATAGTCACATAACTGATGCTAGGGCTGGTACTCCTCCACTGGCATCCAAATCAAGGGGTATTTAAACTTGAGCCCTATCCAAAAGGCTCCCAATGATCTCAGAATCTGGGTGTACTCTGGGAACCCTGCAACAACAACCATGAAATTTTGATTCCCAAAATGGCCACCCTCCTGTAGACCTACCCTAACAGCCTCAATGTGTTTAAGGCACCATGTTAGTGCTTAACTCTTCAGTTGTACAAATATGTCGAGGAAGAAACCCATAATTATCCTTCTATAGGTAGCTAATTGCTCTTTGACATCTGGAGTACTCAGAAATCTCTTAAAATCATGTCTCAAATCCGTAGCCATTCTTGGTTCCAACCTTATCCATAATGTTACCTTTTCTTCGTTGGTGTCTGTTGACTTCATGGCCATGTGCCATTTTATCTCATTTCTCATGAAAGAAATAAAAACACGTAACTGTAGGTCCCACATGTAGGATAAAATGCATGCAACCATGTGTAAACTAGCATGCTCATTGATTATATTATGAAGAAACAACTCACATAGTAAGCTTTGGTCATTAAAATCGTAAGCACGGAAAACTTCCAAAAACGTTTGGGTAGAATTACCCAAATACGCTCTATTTTCATATATGAACTTCAACTAAAACAAATAAAATATTTCCCATAAAAAGGCTGGGTTGGATGGAGAGGGCCTTCTACACCCTAATATATTTAGGGCAAGTTCATGCAACTTGTGTTTATCATTTTTTAAATCCCGAACTTGTTGTTGTAACAACTAGAATTTCTCCTCCTTATCCTTCATGTCTTCCTTCTCTTCTCATCTTTCCAATTCTTTTGCCAATTTCTTCTCAGCCCACTTTTCCTTAAGCGAATCTACAACTTTTTGATGTTCTTCTAGCAAAATCACTCCCTTTTGTAAGGAGAGTGCTTGTTGTTTCCATTTCTGCAATTCTGATATCAATAAAATTTTCTTCGAACACCATCCTGCTTCAGGACCTTGTGTTCCTTCACATGTAATATCACTTAGGGGTGTAACAACATATCGAGGATTGAGATGTTGTGCTTCGGCTATCGGTTTCTATGTACCAGCTGTTTTGTCATCAGGTTGTTAGGGTTCAACTCTTTTTTTTTCTTCCTCGTTATCCTTTGTCTCTATTGTTGGTTCTTGTGTAACAAAAGTGTCATTGGTAGGTTCTTGTGTATCATTTTCTAGGTTGGTTACCATGGGATGCTCTGTTTCGACTACTGGTTCCTGTGTAATAGAAACATCATTAACGGGTTCTTTTGTAACAACATCCTGGGTTCGGTTTGAGTTTCTATCGGAATGTTGTTTGCAACACAAATTTTGTATCCGACTGTCACTAGATCCCTAGCACATGCTACACCTACAAAACCCGATGTGGTTTTTCCACTCATTTTGTCTATAGACTTTGCCAAGGTCTCCAAGCCTGAGACCCGTTCTTCCACTTTACTCTCCTCTAATTGTTTCCTTAATCTTTCATTTTCCTTTTCTAAAATTTCAATTTTATGTAGCAAAAGTTGGGTCTCATCCTTACTTGAGAGTGGGACCTCTTCAGGATGGGCATATTCCCCTTATTTCTATTTCCTTGTGTCCTTGTGCTTGCTCGGCTCCTTTCTGGATGGAGGTGAAGGTTCTGGTTGTGAGATAACTTCCACCCTCTTCTTTGCTATCCTGCCTATCGGTTTCTCCAATGATCTTTTCTCAATCCTACCTCCTGAGGACCTCCCTTTTTCTTCATTCTCCCCAACTTCCCTTGGAGTGTCATTGGGGTTTTCAGCTTGCCTTCGGTAGGAAGTCCTCATCTCATAGACGCCTTCGTGCTCCTCCCTTGGAATTCCAACACATCCAACACAATTAACTTGATGAGGTCGTGGTTGGTAACACAAGTCTTTAGGGTGCAATAATATTCACAGAAACATACATGTGCCTTATATTTTCTAGCAAGAAATATGGGAGATTTACCAACTTCCTATGTCAAAGGTGGGTTAATAGTGGAAAATGGTAATTGAACATGATCATTTACATTCCTTCACAAGTAATGTACTTGATGATGTATAGGGAAACGTCTCCCCATGGTTGAGGGAGTGATAACCTGTCATTCCCCTTCATTTTTTCTCCAATTTCTTTTCTCCTCGTAGGAATTTTGCCTTAAGGGAGGGGTCATTATTCTTTTAGTTAAACCACCTTTTTCCCCCAGTCCATAATGATGTTACTTGAGAAATTACTTCTTCCGTAACTACTATCTCCAACCCCCTAACCTATCTCTGGTTCTGTTTATGTTTTTAGAAAATTCCATGAAAACTAACTCCTCTAATACTGTAAGTCGCTCAAAGAACTCAAGCCACCTTGCTTCCCTAAAAATATGGCACGCCTTAGGGAAATTTTCCAATGCTTCAGCTGAATTGGGCTCATGCCAGATTGCTTCTCCTCCCATTTCTGTTTCAATTACTGCACTATGTGTTTTCTCTATTCTTCCTCTGAGAATTTTGAAATGAGGGTGCAATGCTTAGCTAAGGTTGATATTGGGGCAGTGAGGTAGGCAATAAAAGAAAGAATATCGGATCAGGGGGGTCGTGCTACACACATTATGATCTCATTATTGATCCTAGATCATGAAGGTCTGGCTTAAATGCGATTTAGTCCTTGGCATGAACGACATAAAGATATAACAATAATTGTAGGGTTTAATAATGATTATAGGGTTGTCACTTTTAATTTTAGTTTGAAATAGCAGATTGTGAAATGATTCGCCCTCCACCTGAGTTTAATTCAATTATTGCCCTCGGCCATCAAAGAAAGTGTTGTATTAATTTCCATAATTTTGAAATAGAGAAAAAGTGATACCTTTTGCATGACATACCTGAGGTGAAGTGGCAAAGAGGGACTAGTGAAAAGATATGAGCAATATAATTAATTCTGGCAGTGACATGCTAGTTGTGTCATTTTATCCTATAGCACGATGTTGATGAATGCTATTTATTGTGGAAGCCAAATTTGCCTGGGTCACTGCTGTAGGTTATCAGTTGTTACACATGTAACAACAAATACAATTTCTAACACTATTTCTACAACAGTTTCTTATTTACACTACTCTTTACGGATACTTACAAAAATTTGAAAAGAATGAGAAAAGACTAAAACTTGTAACAACATATTGTAAGATGTGCATGAAATAAATGATGCTATTACAGAAATAAAATAATGTGTAATAGTTGCCACATGGTGGTTTTCAATTTTCACAATTTGTCTGCCAGCACCCCCATAAGATGTTTTCATAATTAGATTCATATTTACATTTTTTTATTACAATTTTTTTTATGTTTTTTTACTGGGTGTAACAGTTGCCAGCAAAAGTTGGTTTTCGGTTGTTACACTTATTAGAAAATTAAGAATTTCATAGCACATGAGAATTTTCCCATGCCCTTGTAATTTGAAGGTCATAATCTACTATAATGTTGATGAATGAATCCTTTGAAGTGCATTTATGATATAGCTGAAGACGATGCCCATTAATGAGTAATGGTGCCCTAGCACTGTCAATGGTAACTAATTTTAGAGTCCCATTGTCAAAGACTATGTCAACTTCATAAGGACCTAGCCACCTAGTGAAGAGCTTCCCCTTGAAGTCTTTGAATCTCGAATCATATAATAAATCCCAATCTCCTTTTCAAAACTTATTCTTTTTAATGAATCTATCGTGCTACTTAGCAGTTTGTTATTGAGTGATGTCTATTTTGCGAATATAAGCTAGCCTTTCATCATCTAGCTCATTGAGCTAATTCAACCGTTTCTGCCATGTTGTTTCAAATCCATGTTCCCCTGTAGTGTTGTTCTTAATGTATTGATTTCGAACTCTATGGGAAATAAAGGATTTTTAACACACACTAATTCATATGGTGAGAATCCTATGGTATTGCTCCATGTACTCATGTATGCCCACAACGCCTCTGGAAGTTTATCATCCCTATCCTTTTGATGGTTGGCCACAATATTGGTAAGAATTCCCTCAATAACGTTGTTGGTGCTCTCCACTTGGCCATTTGTTTGTGGATGATAAGGTGAAGTAATCCTATGACAAATTTTGTATTTTTAAACTAGCTTCTGAATCAAATGAGATGTGAATTGGGGCCCTCCATCTATCATTATTTCTCTGGGTATCTCAAAGATAACAAAAATGTATTCAAATAAAATTTTTGAAACAACATACTTTGTAGCTCTAGTCAATGCTTTCACCTCGACCCATTTTGTGACATAGTATGTGTAGACTAGGATGTAGGACTTTTGTTGGGATGAAGGATTAATTGATCCTACAAAATCTAGAGCCCATTTATCAAATGACTCTAAAAATATTTGTGGTTGCAATGGAATTTCATCTGACTAGAGTGGTTGACCCATTCTTTAGCAACTGTGACATCGATTCACAAATTTTTTAGCATCCTAAAATATTTTGGGCCAATAGTATCATGTTGAGAGAACCTTGTATCATATCCTCTTATCTTCAAAGTGTCCTCCCTAATGTTCCTCATGACAAGATCTAAGGCTATCAAATATTTCATCCTCCCTAATAGCCTACCTCAGTGTGATAGAGATTTCCCTCAATCCACGAATATCTAGCACTTTGCTGTAAAATTCTTCTCTTTTCTCTAGAGGGTAGGTACTGTGGAAATCTTCATGCAGTAAGATAATTAGTTATGTTTTCATACCATGGTGAGTGAGTTGAAATATAAAAAACTTATTCATCAGGAAAAGAATCTTCAATAAGCATGCATTCATCACCAAGAGTTAGCTTAAAAAGAAAATCAACCGCTACATTATATTTCCCAGGTTTATCTAGGATTGTTATATCAAATTCTTGTAACAATAATAACCACCATGTAATCCTAGCATTGCTAACTCATTTATTCATTAAAAAACGAATGACATAGTGGTAAGTGTGTAGAAGCACTTGATTTCCTGTGATGTAGTGTCAAAATTTGTTGATGGCATGCACTACCGCAAGGAACTCTTTTTCTGTCACCGTGTAATTGAGTTCAGATGGAGTCAAGTTTTTAATAGACATCATACGAATTTCTATCATCAATCTTGCCCAATACAACTCCCACAATAGTATCAGATGCATTTGTAGTGATTTGAAACAGAAGACTCTAGTTTGGTCCTCGCAAAACAGGAGTTGTTGATACACAGTGCTTTAATTCCATGGAGGCCTCCTTGCACTTCCATGTCCATACAAATTCCACATCTTTCATAAGTAAGGACAATAAAGGAGATGAAATATTTTATTTTTTTCTATAAACTTCCTATAGTACCCTAGATGACCCAAAAAACTACGTACCTCTTTCTGTGCCTTGGGAATTGGGATTTTGAATATTACCTCTATCTTAGCAAGGTCTACATTAATCCCGTCAGCAGAAATAAGATGTCCCAATACAAACCCTTCATTCATCATCATGCGACACTTTATAGTAATCAAAGAAAAATTAGTGTAGACACATCGTTCTAATACTTTTTCTAAATTAACTAATGTTGTTTCAAAGGAATCGCCGTAAGGTGTAAAGTCATCCATGAAGGTTTCTAGACAATCATTCAACAGATCCGAGAAAATTCTCAGTATTACCATTTGGAAAGTTGTTGGCACATTACAAAGTCGAAAAGGAAGAACCATGTATGCAAAGGTTCCACAAGGGTAAGTAAATATTGTTTTATCTTGATATTTTGGGGTAATCTGTATCCGGTTGTAACCACTAAAACCATCCAAAAATGAAAAAAAAAATCTTTTGAGATAGGGTATGAAGGACCTGATCTATGAATGGAAGAGGGAAATAGTACATCTGGGTGGATTTGTTGAGTTATATATAATCTACACAGACCCTCCACTTACCATTCTTCTTAGGGACAATGACAAGTGGGGATTCCCATTAACTATCAGAAATTGGATAAATGAAGTTGGAATTCAGTGGTTTCTACAGTTCTTCTTTCACTACCTCCTTTAGTGCAGGGTTTATATGTCATTGTTGTTGTCTAACTAGATTGCAGCCTTCCTTTAAATAGATGTGGTGAGTGCATAGGTTGTGATGGATCCCTTTCATATCTGTATAATCACATGAAACACCTTTTTGTACTTCTGTAACAGTTGTGACAACGATATGTTTTGATCAGTAGTCAGGTTTGGATTGACATTTAGATATTTAACTGGTTCTACTTCAAATATACCGTTGTTGATGTTTGGAGTGGTTTTCATCTGTTCAAATTGTTGTAGCATTTTTTGGTTTTGGTAAGTTAGAATAAATTAGTCCAATAAAATGAAATTATTTTTCAAAAAAATGTTAAGCTAGGATATGGACAAAAAGAATACTGAATAAAAATGTTACGAAATATTTTGATAAATATGTCCATATCAAAGAAAATGTTAGAATAGATGCCCTAAAAAATGAAGGCAAAAATAAAATGTTAGGTTAGAGGGAAAAGAAAAAAGCAAAAAATAGATCATGAAAGTGTGCAAGTCCAAGTAGCACTACTTTTTACTTTATTATGCAAAATAATGGTTGTGTGCATCTTGTCATAAATGCCACAGCCAATGATAGTCAAATAGTTTAATCTTGACTAGTTCATGCTTTAAATTTCATGTTTATAGTTAGAGAAGAAAGATCTAGCCAAACTATTTAATCTTGGAAAATCAGTAGTTAGGTAGAGAATAATAAGGAGCTCAACAATTTAATGTGAGCACTTGGATGTTATAAGGTTAGAATTAGATAGTTTGCTTTTCAAAAGAAAAAGGAAAGAAAAGGGTCTGCTAGCCTAAATGTACCCAATTAAGTGAAGTAAAAATGTTAGGATAAGTAAAGGGTAGGTAGAAGAAAGGTTGCAGAAGTATAAAGTTGATTGAAGCATAAGCACATTTATCATGCTTAATCCAATGTTTCACTGTGCAGGAGAAGTTATGAAAGTGAAAATATGTTCACAAGTTGATTTGGTTAACTTCCCCTCATTTCATTTCATCCCCCACTATATACTTACTAATTTCCTCATTATCCCATAATTTCCTAAGAAAATACCCTTTTCCCTTCATTTTCACCCTTGCCCGATGGTTTCACACACTTTCCTATCAAATTACCCTCCAAACTTATTCTCCTACCCAAAAACCCCTTTCTCCTAGTGTGAAACCATTCCCCTTTGAAAAATCACTTTTCCCTTATTAATTTCCATATTTCACCCAAAAACCCATAAAACTCCTTATCCTAACTTTTATTCTCCCCTCCGATTTATTTAACTTTAACTCCACCATATGCCTAAAAACCCATAAAACCCTTTATCCTAAGTCTTGTGTTCTCCCTGCATTACTTAACAAATCTCTGCGATATTCACTTTTTCCCAATATATAAAACTTTTTAACCCTTGTCACATTTTATTAAACCCATCGCAATATGTTTAATCGCCACTTTATTCACTAAATTAACTACAAATTATTTGTAATTATCCCCTGGGCCCCACTAATCTCCGCTGATTCACCTCTGTGCAACTCCACCGTGTGATAGTCCTCCAATCATCCGCTTCAAAATCCAATGACCCACAACCATATCGCACGCTCCCAATCTCCGACCTTTACAAGCCCAAGAGCACGCAAGATTTGTGGTTTTACTCAGGCCCCTTGTAGTTATGTGGTAGCTTTACGTTAACTTGCGTGCTCTCCAAAAAATACCACCCTTCACTCAAAAGTGGTGTGATGGCCTCTGAAGCTGCCTCCCCGCGCAGGCCATAACCATCTACTGTTCACTTATCGAATTATACACCAAATTTTAAACTTTACCCATTAAAATTACAAAGACCCTCATTTTCGCTCTTTTCACCCGTTTACATAGTGAAACCTACATAATCCTTCCTGTGCCACCCTAAACATTTGCAACTCAATTCGACCACTGATTAGCTTCCAAACATTGTGAGGACTCCTTCCATAGACCTCTTAGCTCAAACAAAGCCATTTATCTCCTTGCTGCAAACCTGTGTTTTCATTAACTACTGGTTTATTTTTTCAGGTGAGCATATAAGAACTAGACAAACAGTTTTTATAATAGCTAAAAACCCGTTTGTTCCAAATTCTCAGGAAATGTATTCGAATGGTTTTCCTTAACATAAGCTTACATACATTATCATACCAAAAGAAATCATTTACACAGAGGCAGTAGATGATAAAACAAATATGAAATCATTTTCAGCAACAAACGGTGAAAGATTCATACTAGCAACTCTCCAGGGCATATTTTATTGCTTGCTACTTATGTATTATTGTAAAAGGTAAAAGTGAAAAGATAACAAAGCAATAAGGCGGAAGAATTCATAGTAATTGTTAAAACAAAGGAGACAGATGAAAGACAAACATATGAAATGTATTAGATGAAAGGTCATCAGTAAATATGACATCTTGCGTGAAAATTGAACAACATTCATATTTTGGAGGAACAGTCAGCCAACTTCAACAATTTTCAGTTTTTCTTAGCAATAGTCACCAACAGTATAGATCAAAATAGTGCTAGATCAACTACCAATCTTTATTTTGATTTTAAAATAATAAATTTTTGTAAAAACCGTTTAGGATATTTTCTTAGTTCTACTATTGTATAAATAAATCTCTTCACGAGTTATTAAAGGATTGCACCCTTGATGAAGAATTTCTAAAAATTTGATGTACTTGACTTTTTTGGAACCTTAATACAAAGCAAAGGATTCTGAATTTTGTTTTAAACAGTTTGTGTTTCCTGTAATTTTTTCCAGTATTACTCATTATGTTTTTCTTGATATTCTTATGTCTTACAGAGATAACCAGGTAGGAATAATTGTGTTTCAATCTATTCCTATAAGCTTCTGAAGTGATAATCTATAAAGAGAATGAACTAATGGACTGTCAGTTTAATTAATTCCCTCTGAATCAATAAACCATTAGCATCTTTTGTAAGCTTAAGCATATTTTATTAAACCTTATGAACATAGGTCAAAGGTTTTCATACTTTTGATTATTTAATTTTCAATTTGAAAACTGTGATAATCATATTATTTTTTGTTTCTGCTCAGCACCATACAAGCTATTTCATTGTGTGAAATTTTATATAGCCCCCTTCTTTGGTATTAATATTATTCAAAAGGTTAGGCATTACAATGTTAGATCTGTTTCATTCATTGGTCCTCCAAATTAAAACAAAATCCCCAAAACAATTATCAAGATGCTCTAGCATGATAGCTAACCATTATCATCTCAGAGGTACAACAGAAAGATCAAGTGTTCTACATCATCTTCGTTCCCTGAGTCCTCAATAGAAGTAACATAAAGTGAATTACTAATAAAACCATTTTTGATATCATCTTCTATCTCATCCTTGAAGTATTAGGCTTTACCAAGGGTGAGAAACGATTGTGAGTAATCTAATTTGGGTTCGAATCATCCCGCAAAAGGTTTCCCGAATCCATAGTTAGTTTTGCTGGGGGTAGAGACAAAGGTTCTTTGTGTCCTGTCCATATGAAATTATCATAGACCCATATTTGCTTCTTATGAATGCGTCTGCAGTGGCTAGCCAAGGCCTCCCTAGAGTCAAAGGATGCCCCCTAGGATTGATTTAGTTTGTAAAATAAGGAAGCTAGTTGGATATCTCCAAGAATCCACTGTGATCACTATGTCTTCTAACACCCCATCAGGTTTGACACAGGACCTATCTGCTAATTCCAATACCGTAGGTGTGTGTCTTAGTTCGTGTAACTGCAAGTTAGTGTCCTTAGTCATTAAATTAATGGCTACCCCTAAATCAATCAATGTATTGGTAATGTGCTTGTCACTGATGTAAACAGTGACCATGCGATTTCTTGGAGCATTATATTTGGTTAACAAAGGTTGATTAGTCATCAATTCAAAAAAAATTCCCATCACATGAATAGTAGAGGGGTCCTTAGTCTTCCTCCCAGGATTTTCAGCACACAGATCTCTTACTAGTTTTGCATAAATAGGCACATCTTTAATAGCCTCTAGTAGAGGAATCTGTATGTGTAATTTTTTTAACTCCCTAAGGAAATCAGATTCTAGTTTTGAAGTCATCCCAGCTTCGGCTAATCTTTGGGGATACAAAGGATCCTTAGTTACGATAGTCAAGTCAGTCATTACAAGTGTATCATCTTTACTCGAATTGGTTGTTACAGGCACAACAATTCTTCCTGAGTTAGCAGTTACAAGTGCGAAAACATCTTCAAGATCTATGGTATCTTCTCTGGGTGAATCACACTCTTCTTCAGTGATAATAGGAGAGTGTTTTTGGTTAATCACTTTTCTTGACCGAAGATGAATTTCATTACATCTGACAGGAGTGATATAATAATTCTGAAATGTATTCAAGGCCTCAATGTTCTGGGTTGCCTTATTCTTTGGGTTATGGTTATGTTGCACAGGTAATTGGGGTCGTATATGAGGTGTAGAAATAGGTGTTTGAAGATGTGGTAGATGTAATTGTTGTTGCATTGGTATTGCTAGAGAGGTTGGACCTAGGGAATTTCCTCTCCAATTCCAAGTCTAAGGATATGGATGATATGGAGGGTATTGGAGATGTGGAGAGGGATAACACTAGTTCTAAGGTGAAGGAAACTGTGCTGGAGAAGGATTAGAATACTACCAAGGGAATTGTTCAGCATTATATATATTATTCCATGGATTAAAATAATAGAAGTTGTGAGACATACCCGGGGGTTTTGATTGCCATGGTTTCCTGGATCTAATGAAATAGGAAGACTGAACTTCCTTTCTTGATTCTTTAAGCACCCTTTCAGTATGGGAAGCTCTGGGCAGTGGCTTGTAGAATACTCTAGATCAAAAATGTTGCACAAGATGATGATGTTTACTCTGCATTCCTTCAGGGAATGTTTCTCCATGCATTTTGGGATGAACATAGTTAAAGTTGTAACAACTTCATCATGTTCTTTCTTCACTTGTACCATCATTATTTGAGCAGATAAGGTACTGAGGAGATCAATTTTAAGGTTTTTGAACAGATTCCCAATCTCCACTGTGGTCACACCTCTATTTGCATATGTATGTATTCAGATAGAGGCATCCCATACCATGCTTCTTCCTCTCAATTACCCTCTCGCACATCTTAGGCAGAGCATTATTATCTTATCAAATGATTCCTGAGATATCTCTCCCTTTCCTAGTAGATTTAGGGTATCAAGGCATTCATCTCTCATTTCCCTTATGAATATGGTTTTCTCCGGATATAAATCACTATGTTTAGATCTTTGCAAGTTATAATGGAATTGTTCGACATAATCTCCAAGCTTTCTTACACCTTTTGTGTCATCCTAAATATTTCTTCCCTCGGGTCCCTGGTCCAATAATAGTCCTGATACTTGGATGTAGCTTTCATGTCACCCCATGTCTGAATAGTAGCATAGCCTAGTCCCATAAAACATCTCAGCGCTACTCCTTTTAGGGTAGTAGGGAACAATTTCAGCTTTCGATCATCTGAAGTATAATCATATCTCTTGCACAAGACATCAAATTCAAACAAGAAGGTGTCAGGGTCTTCTACAGTCATTCCTTGAAAAGATGGAAGAGTTGACAAAGGAATTCTTTTCATGTGATCTTCACCCCTTATATCATCTATTGGGAACTCAAAGGTGGTAATGGTAGCATCTATTTTGTTGTTGCTATTGTAATTATTACCCCCCATTGTTCATCCTCCTCACTCTTGCTGTGATGCTTCTCCTTCTTCAGACTGTTTAGGTGAGTGTCTTATGGGTGACGATTCGTGAGATAATAGCTCAAGTTGCTCCGGGGCTAGTTGTTTCACCACACTACCTGAATCTGGATATTGATAAGTAAATGAATGCTCTTCTAATTCATGCCCTTGTTGTTCCCCATGGGTTTCCCCTTGGCCCTCAAACCTAAGGTCCTAACCACTAGTTTCCCCATGTTTTTCTTGAATTGAATCTATGTTTTTGGGAGTGGGTACACTAGTTTGAGGATGATGAGGTCCAAAGACAGAGGAACCAGATACTTCTAGCCTTACTAAGGGGGTAAAAACTTTTTGTGTGCCTATTTTTCTTGTGTCGCTTTGTGAGTTTGACTATTCTTTCTATGCTTTTGAGATTAGGTCATGAATAAATGTTTTTCTCCCCAAATCTGCGTTCTTCTTGTTCCTTTTATGATTTGTTTTTCTTGTGATTTATTAGAGTGGTTGTGTTTTTGGTATCTCTTCTACCCCTAGACCTTACACATGGAACCTATGTGTATTTATTTAACACCATAAGTTTGTCAAATTCTGCAGTGGTGATCCCACTTAGATATATTATAGCAATGCACAGGTTCTTACCTGTCATCTTAACGCCCAACGCTCCTAGAGTTGAAAACACGTCTAAAAAAAATCTAAAAATTTGACACACCCTAAGTTTCCTAATGATAATAGTGGTGAGCCTACCTAGGTACGTTAGAGATATGTACAGGTTCTTACCTCTCATCTTACCACCCAACACTTGTGCACTATAAACACTATATTAACGAAACACACTTGGCTGATTGTATCATCAACTCTCTTCCTCAGGAATGGCACCAAAATGTTGTGGTGGTTTAATCACTGAAAATTGACTGAACCACAACCAATTACTTGTCAACCAGTGTAGGTATCTTTATTTCAAAGGTGTCTACACTATCTGTGCCAATACATAATAGGCAAGGATAGAAATGAAGAACATAAAGAAATTCCACTGAAATGATTGTAGAAATTAAACACTCATGTTGAAATAAAAAGGAATTCTATAGGAATGAAACCAATCCATGTTTTACCAAGAACAGGTGCACCACACACAATATCAATGATTGAACCAACTGATTAATTATTACAACTTAATCAATCCTGTGTAACAACATATCATAAATTTGAAAAAACAAAAGTAATATGCTCTATGAATTATACAACGACATCAATAAATTCACACTTACGAGAAAGAAAGAATTAATATATTGCTACAACTACTAATGCAAGCCATGCTAAAGAGGAGGGCCCTTCCTCCCTAGTAGGGCACAGGGATGAATTAAGAACTAGTTAGGAATTCAACACAAAATCTGTAAAATCATCACCAACGATGTTCTTGTATTAAAATAGTTGTGAATTACAGAATCAAAATGACAGTACTATCTCATGTTTCCTATTCCCTTCATGGAATTGAATCATTTTATAAAGTTTACAAGACCAAAATAGGGAACAAATCAGTTATGAGAATCTTACAATTCTCATGCTGATTGATATTAAAAGAAAATAGAAATTGTTACAACTAGTTTCTAATAACAAGGCTTCAAGTTACATCATTTTCTAAAGTCATAACCACCTAGCTTATTTAATTAGCTACAAGTAACTCATGCTTCTCAACAGCCGTCTCGTGGAATAGTACCCACGATCTTTGACAGTTGTGGTGTAACAACATCTTGCGGTGTAACAACAACTTGAGGCGTAACAAAAACTTGAGGTGTAACAAAGATGATTTGTAACAGAAAATATTCAAAACATATTTGTTAATTAAGAACAAATATATCCATCCTTTGGCCTTGAATTCATGGGAAACACCTGAAATAAAAAGATCCAGAGAACTTCTTCCACAATTAGCTTGGTTAGCCATAAAAAAGATATCACTTCTTTCATATTTAAGAAAAATGGAAAAATAATATGTCACAACAAGAGTTGCTTCTTATAACCAGGAAAAATGATAATTAGGACGTAAAGCTCGTGGGTTCAAAGGTAAAATGGTAAAAAATGGGGGAAAGATGTATCTAAAATATGCCCAAAATCTGCACCCAACAACGAGAATGTTGGTAGAAGGAGAAAATGGTAGTAGTGATAGCGAAGGTAGTTTGCAAGATGGGGGTTGGTGGTAAGTGGTTTGTGAGATAGGGGATCCCAAAATTCATTAGTGCTTGCCAAATAATATTATGTAGTTTCCATGAAACAAGTTTGTGGAATGCCCCCCACCCCCTTTTTTAAACGTCAGGAGTGCGGGGGGTCTCACAATTGCTTTATATGCATTGATATTAGCACGAAGAACAAGGATAGTTGAAACTTGTGTAAATGATAACGATTGGAGGAATTTATTGAACATAACTATACTTAACCAAATTTTATTTGGAGAGGGGATTTAATTAAATAAATATTTATAAGGTTATGCTTGATTTATTACAAAGTACACAAATTTAACTATTTTTCATCATTTTTATTTATTTGAAGAATATACAATTCTAAAAATAATTTGCATGAGTAAAAAATAGTTACAACATTGGCTCCATCTAAGGATTTCTCCCCCTCCCGCCCCCCCCCCACCCCCTCCTGTGGGATGCAAAGAACCTACAAATCCATGTGCCTTCTCCTCAAGATATGAAGTCATTTGCTGTAGAAAATCACACTTGCTCAAGAAATGTAAATAAAAGTGGTTATGTACAATGATGATAATGGAAAATCACTTAGTACTGGATGTAATGCTTTAAATATTTCCCATTGACTAGCAATGGGAAATATTCTCCCTCCAAATTCTAAAGGACAAAGGTATTATTTCTTTTGACTTCTGCAATACTTGAAGGTACCAACAAGATATTGTCAAAATTTCCATTCTTTATTTTTTCTTCTCTTCTTGCATCCCATCTTAGAACTCAGTCTCCTTGTGTGAAATATATTTCTATAGCCTTTCTTTCAAACAAAATTTTCATCTTGTCCTGATATTGTGGGAGTTTATGTTGGACTTATTCTCTGTTGTGATTGAGTTCAATAATTTGATTGATCCTTTTTTAGAAATCATCATTTTCTTCATAAGAATCTTGCAAAAGCTTAATGATTGAAAATGATAATTGAGTAAGGAAAATAACTTATGTTCCATAAACAAGTTGGAAAGGAGATTTAACAATGGATCTCTTGGGTGAAACTCTATTTTCCAAAATTACATACTTGAAATGACTGTCCCAGTTTCTTTTATGATCTTCTAACACCTTCTTGACGACTTTAATTAGTCTTTTGTTTCATGACTCTACTAGTCCATTCCCCTATATATAATAATATGTAGAGTGATGTAATGAATTTGATATTTTTAACAAAACTCCATCACTTTATTGGAACTAAAATCTTGATCATTATCTATAACTATTTTTCTTAGACAGCGAAATTTAGAACAAATAAAATCTTCAATAAAATTCATGACCACAGAGTTAGTTGCATTTCTCACATGAATATCATCAAACCATTTTGTGAAGTAGTTAGTTACTCTAAGAATCCACCTATGTTGGTTGCTGAAAGAAGGGACTATTTCACCAATAAAGTCTAGACCCCATAGCAAGAAGGGAGCCTCAACTGAAACTAGAAAGAGAGGAAGGGAAGCTAATCTCTGTTTTTGTGCAAAAATATGACAAGGAATACAACTTCGTACCTTTGAACCAACATGTACAAAAAACTTCAACCAATAGAATCATACTTTGAGTATCTTGTGTGCTATTGATTTCCAAGAATAGTGGCCTCCACACACTCCATAAAACCATTTAATCATCCCTTCTATTTCAGCTTTTGTCAAACAAAATAAAAGAAAATATTCAATGGGTCCTTCCAATATAGATTTTCATTTACTATACAGTATTTCATTGCTTTGATCTTAATAGATCTACATTAACTCCTAGTGAACCCAAGGGGACTTTCAAAATATCGTAGAAAATGTACAATATCCTTATACTAATCTGATAACAAAAAAATTCTTCAATATGAAACGGAAGTGTTATAGGTGTTGAGCTGGAAGAAGGTTCTTATGGATTCTTCTCCTATGGAATATAAGAAAGTCCTTGTGGATTCTTCTCCTGTATAACAAAATATAGTTATTGTGGATTCTTCTCCTATGGAATATCTGAAACTGCATGATTGAATTGATAACCAAAAGTCTACAATTTGATTCTGGAAATAGCTTAGCTAGACCTTGTCCCTTGAATAGCTTTGCTGGTTTGATGTCCAAATCAAACTCCAAAATATTAGAAATCCATCTCCCCCTTTCCCATCTATATCATGTTGATTCAATAGTGTTTTTACTACATTATTAGGTACATAAGAAATTATAGGAGAATGCAACACATAAATTCTAAAAGCTTTCAAAGATTGAACTAAAGCATAGGCTTGTTTTTCAATTATGTCATACTTCAGTTCTGCATCTCTCATAACTTTGTTAAAGAAAGAAATTGTATGCTCATAATGGTCTTCATTTTTCTGCAATAAAATTGTTGTTATTGTGGTGTCTGAAGAAAAAGAGAAAATACTAAAGAGATTTGAATAATTAGGATTGGAAAGCACTGGTGCTTCTGAAATTTCTTTCTTAATTTGAGAAAATGAAAATCTAGCTTGTGTGTTCCATTTGACTTCATGATTTTTCTTAAGCATATCTGTAATATCCTTAACAATCTCAACATAGTTAGGTATGAACCTTCTTAACAAATTTATTTTCCCTAAAAATTCTCGAATTTCTTTCTTTGTTTTGGATAAGCAGATTAACTGGACTTTTGAGACTCTTTTAGGATAAATTGTTAGTCCTTATTTTGAAATGACATGTCCTATAAATTTTCATTCTTTCATGGGAAATATTGATATTTTTGGATTAAGGGAAATTCCAAAATTCCTACATGTCTTAAAAACTTTCCTTAAGTGTTTAAGGTTTTGTGCGTCTGATTCTGAAAAAATTGTAAGATGATTAAGATAAATTATCATGAAATTATTATTTTTCTACCACAAATTCCAAGTCCATGGCTCTTTGAAATGTTTCCCCTACATTTGTCAAACCAAAAGGCATTTTAGCATACATAAAGATACCCCATGGTGTAGTGGAAGTTACCTTTTCTCTGTCTTCTTGACTGACCAGTGTTTGACTGTATCCAAAAAAATCATCTAACATTAAAATCCTATTATAACCTATTACTCTCTAGAGCAATTGATCCATATTTGGTAGTGGATAGTTATCCTTCAATGATAACTTGTTCAAATGTCTAAAGTCAACACACAGTCTGATTTATCCATTATTTTTCCTAATAGGAACCAGATTATCTATCCATTCAAAATATCTTAAGGGAACAATAATTTTTTCATCTAGAAATTTCTTTACTTCTTTCTCAATAATTGGAAACAAGATATCATTGATTCTTCTCAGTTTCTGTTGAAATGGTTTAGCTCCTGGCTTCAAAGGAATTTTGTGCTTGATAATAGTTGTTTCATAAGCTTTCAAATCTTCATATGACCATGAAAATACAATTTTGTATCCTTTGAACAACTTGATATATTTATCTTTGTTATCCCACGGAATATTTGCTGAGATTTTGATATTTCTTACTTATTTTGTAGTACTAATATTGTAATCCTGTATATTTTCTTGCTTTGAGTTTGACATTGAAAGTCTTGAAACACCAGCTTGATCAAATAATTTCTCAAGAGGAACGAGTCCTTTAGGAATGGATGTAGTATACCTAGGGGGATATTATGGGGTATGGGATACAAAGGGAGGTAGACAAGGTAATAATGAGATGTAAGGATAATAAATAAATGAGACATAGTTAATAAAGAAAGTGGTTAACCCACATCATGTAAGGGACCACAAGTAGTTAGGAATAATGTGATAAACCCATTGTATTAGATATATGGTATTGAGAGACACATGGTAATGACCCATGGTATTGTATGTATGAAGCCTCTATAGAGACTAGAGACTCCCCATTGAGATATGTCAAGGGTTATTGTATTTGCAAGCATATGGCTTGTGGACTATATGGGGTATGGGGTACAAAGGGAGGTACCCAAGGTAATAATGAGATGTAAAGATAATAAATAAATGGGCCATAGTTAATAAATAAAATGGTTAACCCAGATCATGTAAGGGACCACAAGTAGTTAGGAATAATGTGATAAGCCCATTGTATTAGATATATGGTATTGAGAGACCCATGGTGTAAAAATAAGAAAATTACATTACAGAATATTTCCATCAATAAACAGGTAGAGTCTATGGAGGATGAAGCATAAAATGTTATAGGTACTAATACATCAAATGAGGAGTCCACGGTTGAAGTAATAATGGAAGATAAGAAAAAATTGTAGGTGCCACAACATGTACCAAATATTGATCAGGCTCCATTAGGTGGTGAATTAAAGAAATATACACCATTGGTTAAAACTTCAGCATATCACCACCCACATCAACTAGTAAGAAAAAACCCAACATGATGGAAATGAATTAGCAAAAAGGACATAAAACCCCACACGATAGATAGAGAGGTGTGCATATCCAACCACAACACATCAACATAGAGGAACCGTGAGGATCAACTTACATCTCATGTGAACGAGTCACGAGCTAGATCGAGGGTTCACCTTTATCTTGGATGGCTAGATGCACGTGCATGGTACCAATGGAATACTCAAGGAATGATAACACTCCACAAGTCATATGATTACCAATAAAATAATCCTTGACATCTCTCAATGGGCAGCCTCTAGCCTCTATATAGGCTTCATACATACAATACCATGGGTCATTACCATGGGTCTCTTAATACCATATATCTAATACAATGGGCTTATCAAATTATTCCTAACTACTTTTGGTCCCTTACATGATGTGGGTTAACCACTTTAATTATTAACTATGGACCATTTATTTATTATCTTTACATTTCATTATTACCTTGGGTACCTCCCTTTGTACCCCATACCCCATAATGTCCCCCCTAGGTATACTACATTCACCATATAATCACTCCTTAAGGAAGGAGAAGACTCCATAAGACAAATGATTTCCAATATAATAATCATTGACATATCTCAATAGGGAGTCTCTAGCCTCTATATAGGCTTCATACATACAATACCATGGGCCATTACCATGGATCTCTCAATACCATATATTTAATACAATGGGCTTATCACATTATTCCTAACTACTTGTGGTCCCTTACCTAATGTGGTTTAACCACTTTATTTATTAACTATGGCCCATTTATTTATTCTTATTACATCTCATTATTACCTTGGGTACCTCCCTTTGTACCCCATACCCCATAATATCCCCCCTAGGTATACTACAATGTAATTATTAGACAAATGTATTATATCATGATCAACTATTTTTTGTTTCAATTTTGCACCTGAATCAACAACACTATATTTTACCACTACATTATTTTCTTCTTCAATATGTGAGAAATAAAACTCCTCAATAGTTTGAAAAAGAATACTTCAATTTTTCATCCTCCTAAAAAAATTTCCATTTTCTTAAGTTATCAGGGATAAAAGGTTTGTACTTAACTTCGATTTGATACTGCAGTTGTAGGGAATCTAGAATTTTGAAAGTACTTGCAGAGACAACCAAGGAATCCTATTGCATGTTGTATTCTCTTGGTATGAATGATACGTTAAAATCTTGAAATTATTTCTCCACACAGTCCCATACCTCGTTTCTATAATCTTTTAATCTAGGATGTTTTGTTTGACACAGATTTCTAACCTATTTGGTAATCAATTTTGAATCACCAAATAATAGCAAATTTCACACCTTCATTTTCTTGGATAACTCTAATCCCAATATTAAAGCTTCATATTCTTCCAAGTTGTTCATTTTCTTGGATAACTCTAATCCCAATATTAAAGCTTCATATTCTTCCAAGTTGTTAGTGACTTCAAAATATAACTTGAAATATTGAGTGATATTTTTCTTTCTAGGTGAAATCAAAACAATCCTGGCTCCATTCCCATCTCTGGAGAAGGCTCCTTCAAAGTACATTTTCCACACATCATTCTCTGAAGAATGAGGAACACATATAGTGTCTTCAATTCTATTATATACATTCCACTCATCATTTACATCTAAGATAAAACACCCTAAATCTTAAGCAATGGAATATATAGGGTGACTTAGTGTTTGATTAACATTACACACAATATTTATAAATCTCACTTCTTTATACAATCTTAAATGTTCTCCTACATAAACATGGATGGTAGTGTAAGACATATCCATTTGTAAGCTTCCTGATCCAGGTGGATATTTGTGGCCACCTAACTATTCCACCTATACCTCTAGTGGATTTCATATGTTTCCTTGTTTATTCCAGCATTTACTAGTTTTAATTTTTTGGGTCCTAAACATCTGAAGCAGTTTTGACCCCCAACGTTTTTTTTAGGTCCACAGTAGACCCATAACTGTAAGTAAGGGCCTATCATAAATCCTATAGTACCTAGGGAGACCTTTAGAACAAGGTATCATACACACTAAACAAAGATAATATGACTAAGTTACAACCCCGGGAAGTTGGCTGCCCAACTAACCCCAATGAGGCACACAAACTCTTGGCATTACATATTTTGCGGTTAGGGTTTTCCCTTGTTGTTAAGTAATAAATATGCCCTTAAGCCTCATTGTAACACATTTCAGAGGCATGCACCCACCACATCTCTTCTTAGGGATAAACTACCATCAGCCGAGCTAGTTTATTTCCATTATAATTGTAAGCATATTTCAATATTTTTATATTAATGAAATGAAGTGTTATTTCTACTGCATCTCTATATTTATGGTTATATCTGTAACTTGTGTTCCTATTTAATTTTGGATCATTTGTATCAAAGCGGTTTGCTCTTTCTTTCTTTTTTGGGTATGTCACCAAACGAAGTAAGGGTATAAGGAGTTAGGGCTTGAACTAGTTGAACCTTTCCAAGACCAGCCTCACAAACCCAAACAACCTCCCATGGAAGAAGAAAAGAAAGATGAGGGGGCAGGAGATGCTTTCAAAAAATTTCTCAAGGAAGCTCTTGAGTGATAGACGAATGCGATGATGGATAACTTTGCCCAGATCCTTCGACGAGACCTATAGGTGACACATCTTCATCCAACAGCCACTCTGAAGGCACCACTCCTTTTAAGGTACAAGTTAAAATTTATATATACTCATATTTGAGGTCCAAATAGATGCAAATGATTTCTATAAATGGTTGAATCTTTCGGAAGGATATTTTTCAGTTCATGTCTTTTCGGATCGGGAAAAGATTACTTTTGCACATCTCAAAATTGCCCCACACGTCAAGGTCTAGTGGGAAAAATTGAACAAAAGGATGAGAGGGAAACCTTCTTTCCAAGATGCCATCAAGGAAAAATATTACCCTATCGGGAGCTCTGAAGATAAATACATAAAGTAGACCATGCTACAGCAGCAAAGGGACCAATATGTGCTGAAGTTCACAAATGCTTTCCATTCCCTCTCCACAATGTTAGGTATCAAGGATTCTGAGTGGAATTTGGTACTCAAGTATCATTAATGTCTAAAAAAGTACATCTAGGAAGAGATGGAGTTCTTAGACATATCCTCACTTGAAACGACATAGTGATATGCTATCAAGATTGAGCAGAAGTTTAAACAGAAAGAGTGAGACCTTGGATCTACGAATCCAAAGCAAGGAAAATGCACTGACAAACCATAGATCAAAGGCCAAATACAAGGCGAGGTGACCTAGGAAAACCATTTGAAGCCACAAGAACAGAAAAAAACCATGAAGACAAATAAGGACATGGGAAAATGGAGTTAGTGCCATAAGATCTCCACTCACAACACAAGTAAGTGCCAGGCCAAGCAATCACTGGTGGCCAAGTTGAAGGCTTCCAATTCAGACACATGTTCTGACTCTGTGTCAGAACTTGATAAGGGGAATGAAAAATGGAATAAAAGCATTGACGGGGAGTCTAGTGCTACCATGGCCACCACTAAGATCTGGAAGAATGATCCTAAATATCCAGAGGAGGGGGAACGCCTCTTCCACTCACAGATGTGGGTGGGTTCTCTGATGCAGTTCATTGTTGATTGCGGGAGCCAAAATAACCTCCTTTCAGCAAAGGTTGTGAAGCAACTAGGCCTACCGATGACAACACATTCACAAATGTACACCATTAGGTGGCTTCGCCAAGGATGATATCTTCGTGTCAGGCAGCAGTGCTGCCTTCCCTACAACATCAAGCCCTTCACAAATGAGGTACTATGTGATGTTGTTCCTCTTGGATTTTGTGATGTATTATTAGGAAAAAAATACTTGTGGAAGCGACATGTTGTATATGAGTCTAGACCTTGATCTGTGATTACTAATTTAGGAATTAAGTTGTACAAGATACTAGAGGTAGCCCTTCCTATCACCATCTCTTTGATTAATGCAAAAAAATGAAATAAGATCATTTCCTAGACCCAGAAATTTGTTTTCCTTATGAATCTCCCTGAAGGAAAGAATAAGGTTGTGGCCACAAATTCTAGATAGGGCTCCTCCGCACAACAACAACAGATGGAAAAGGTTGTGGAGGTGTACACAAAACTTTTTGCCTCACCTATATGGGTACCTCTACACTATCAGGTCAAGAACTCCATCGATTGGACTCTGGGCACGCTGCTACCCAATGGACCGATCTATCAATGCTCTGTTCTAGAGAACGATGAGATCAAGAGGTAGATTCAGGAGCTATTATAGAAAGGGCACATTAGGCCAAGCTCATCACCTTGTGGGAGCTGAATTGTATTGGTACAGAAGAAGGATGGGACCTAGAGACTTAGTATTGACTATCGGGCTTTGAACAATATCATTGTTCCGAATAGGTACCCAATACCATATATTGATGAAATTTTGGACCAGCTCAATGGGGAAAAATATTTCAGCAATATTGACTTGAAGTTTGGTTATCACCAAGTGGCTATCAAACCCTCCGATGTGTGGAAGATTGCCTTCAAATCAAAGGAGGGCCTTTTCGAATGGTTGGTCATGGCTTTTGAGTTGATGAATGCCCCCACAAAATTCATGAGATTGATGGATGAAATTTTATGACCCTTTACCAATGCCTTCATGGTGGTTTATTTAGATGACATATTTATCTTCAGCCAGATTTTGGAAGAGCACCTCCACCATATTTGACAGGTCCTTCAAACCCTATGAAAACACAAGTTGTGTTCCAATTTGGAGGAATCCACTTTTGGCATGACCCAAGTTCAATATTTGGGGTACATCATTAATGAGAAGGGTGTGCATGTGGACTCAGCAAAGATATAAGTCATTCAGGATTAGCCAACCCCAACCACTCTGACAAAACTCTGTATATTTTTGGGTCCTTCCAATTTATACCGCAGGTTCGTGTTGGGGTTCTCTCATATCATTTGGCATTTAAGTCAAGTCACTAATGGTGGAGAAAAAAAAAAGTTTTTTTAGTCTGAAACCCAATAGAAGGCATTTTCCAAGTTGAAACATCACCTCTGCTCTGCACTAATGCTCACATTACCAGACCTATAGCAACCATGTAAGATTGAGACAGACACCTCCGACTATGCTACCGATGTAGTTCTTACTCAATAGGGGCATCTAGTGGCTTACCATAGTGAGACACTTTCAGAAACAGTCTGAAAGTATTACAATTATGAGAAAGAAATGTATTCCATTATGTAGGCCTACCATCAATGGAAGCTTTACATTCTGGGGAAGGAAATGATCATCCACATAGATCATTGACCCTTGCACTTCATATACACACAAGGGAAGTTACAAAATGATCACCACCAGAAATGGTCCAGCTACCTGTAACAGTTCCATTTGAGCATTAACTACAAGAAGGGAAACACTAATAATCTTATATACTGCCTTAGCCGACTACCAGTCATAGTGTTGATCACTATGCTCGACTCCTATGGGCACGAGACTTCAGGGTGGTCGCATCTTTATGAGAGTGATACATAATTCGGGAGCACATACCAGACACTCCTCGAAGGGAAGAAGGTTCCAAATTTTCACCTTCAAGATGCACTTTTATGCCACCTGGGACACATATGTGTTCCTTCAAGCGAGGATGCCAAGATGATTTGGGAGGTGCACTAGAATCGGGTCCTTGGACATTTCGGAGTAAAGAAAATAGTGGCGGTACTACAAAAGTATTTTTATTGGCCAAAACTTTGTTAGGATATTTGGAAGTACATTAGATCCTGGACTGCCTGCACCATTTCCAAACCAACCATCAAGAAGAAAAGCCTATATAGTCCTCTACCTAGTCTTAGTTGACCTTGGGAATCTATCTCCATGGACTACATGTTGGGCCTTCCTTCTACTAAGCATGACGATGACTGCATTTTCATGGTCATCTTTAGATTATCTAAGATGGCCATCATGGCAGCCTACAAGAAGAGTATCACAGTAGAAGCCATTGCTAAGCTTTTCTTTGAGTGAGTGTGGGTACACTTTGGGATCCCACAGTCCATTATCTTAGATTGGGACAACAGATTCCCATGTGCATTTTGGCCAAGTCTCTCTTCAATTCTAGATACCAAACTTACTAAGTCCACGACATCCCACCCCAAAACTAATGGCCAAATAGAGGTCATCAATAGGATGATCGTACACATTCTATGCATTTATAACTCGAAGCATCAATGCACATGGGATGAAAGCCTCCCCAACGTACAACATTGCTACAACATATCTCTCCATAGCTCAATGGGTCATAGCCCCTTTCTAGTAGGGATGGGATTTCAACAATTATGTCCCATTGATGTGGCCATACCATTTGCAACTACTCGGGAAGATTCGACTCACATCTAGTCCGAAGCTGACAGGGCTAACAAATTTATTAAGCACATTCAGCACATCCACCAGTAGGTCCATGATATATTGGAAAAATCCAATGCTAAGTACCAGCAGCGGCATGATCAAAATCGAGTGTCGCACAAGTTCTAGGTGGGCAACAAAGTTTTCCTACATTTGTAGAAGGATCACCTCGTTGGAACCCACCGTAAGGTTTTCCCACTCCAATATGGGCCATAGGCCATCACCAAGGCTATAGGGTACAATTCCTTCAAGCTCAACATCCCACCGTTCCTTGGTCTACACCTAGTGTTCAATGTAGAACACCTTCGGTCATAATTTCTGGCATTACCAGACACATCCGACATTCCTAAACAACTCACACCAACAAAGCTCAACCTGGATTGCATGGAATAGGCCACAATTGATCAACTCATGGACATGCACACAAATCAATAACACTTGGCAACAAAAGGTCCATCTATATTGAGTTTTCAAAGTAGGCCAACTCCTTCACCAGGGCATGTGGTTCATCGGGGCCAGGTTTAATAGAAATTTTGTCACCTCATGGAGGCTTTGCATACAATGGGGACCATTTCCTCCCAAGGGGGGAGGAATGATCTAGGTTAATATTGGTAGGCACCTACTTATTCCACCTAGACATCTAGTCAGTTTCATATGTTTCCTTGTTTATTCCAACATTTATTATTTTTAGCATATTTTTAGGTCCTGAACGTTCGGAGCAGTTTTGAACCCATAAACAACGTTTTTTTGAGGTCCACAGTAGACCCATAGCCATAGAAACATGCCTACCACAAATCTTTTAGTACTCAGAGAAACCTTTCCAAAGAGTTATCAGATGCGCCAAACATAGATAATATGACCAAGTTACGACCCCAGGAAGTTGGCTGCCCAACTATTGGGAAAACTAGTGCCCATTTAGAGCTGCTAGTCCCACTAAGACAGGTGGCTATCTTAGAAACAAACAATTCAAAGTAACTTGTGTTTTGCTTTATGAGAGATAGATGAGAGAGAAGCAGAGAGTACGAACCTCAGTCTTTCACTTGGCTCCTTGCTTGTTTCCTCTCTCCTTTGATAGAGCTTCGCCACTCCTTTCTCACTTGTCCCACTTCAAAGAATGCTTGTAGAGTCAAAGAATAAAAACACCATCAAAGCATAGAGATCTATAACCATAAAAAATGTAGAATCAGATGTACATTAACCATACAAATGCATAGACAAATACAAGATTCAGAAATATACAAGTCTATGGAGGAAAACTCAAATAGCTTTATTAATAGAAGTAGTAGAAGAGAGGATTACAACCCAATTGTTTGATCCAGCATCATCCTCCCAGCATGAAAGCCCTCTTCACCTCATGAAAGGCTAGATCACCTAACAATACAATGTCTCAAAGAGAAACTGACAGCACTTCCTTACAAATTACAAAATTCCAGCCGCTAGATCTCTAGGATGAGGGATCCATATATAGATGTTTGCAGGGGAGTGAGTTAGCTTCTGGGATTTTGAGTAGTGTCATTTCACTGATAGTTCTTGGTTCCACTTGGATATTTCATGATCTCTTACTCATCCCTAGGCGAATTCAGAGAGGCAAGTGTCATATGAGAAATTTCTAGAAGATTCTCTGAGTTTCCACCTACCAAACTGCCTCTGCCATTTGTCTACTCTCACTCATCGCACCCTACAGAAGGGATTTTCAGTATGCATCACACCCTTTGTGTTTAGTAGGTGAGATGCATTGTACCCTCAGCATGGAGTAGTCTGTATGGTCCAGTTTTGACTAGTTCTTAGCAGTTTTTCAGGGAGAACTTCTAGGAAATGATGTAATCAGTTGACCTTGATCCTTTAGGGTATGAAACAACACTTTTAGGGGTTTGAGAGCCCTTGGTTTATTTACATATCTGATTGGGGTTGTAGTGCCCAAATATTTCTATAACAGTTGCCCCCTAAAGCATGAGGTCGTAAATCTTCTGATGTCGGGTGAAATGCTTTATCATGAGGATCTGAGTTTTTTCGAACTGGAAGGTAACCTTTAATAGGATACAATACAATACATTATCTTCATAATATTTCCATGATCTAGCTAAGGCGGGCATTCCCATGCTTAGCTTTATAAATTCATTTTCATGTACATAGGACAGACATCGCCTGATTACCAGCCAATGATGTAAGCTGTTAACAGGCGCGAGAGGGATAAGCGATAATGATAATGATCCTCAAGGTACTGCAGTACAATTCATGTGGTGTGAATAAATGAGTTGATGTCTAACACCACATAAAATATTTCAGTCGAAGGTCATTTATGTAAACTTGTCACTGGAAGTGAGAAACTTGCCATTGAGGCATGCAAGATTCAAAGTACTGAAAGGGTTGTTCCTAAGTCAACTTCTTGGATAATGAGCTAATGTCGACAATAATTGACCCATCGTAGGAGGGTCTTGATGAATCCCACATCTACGACATGGAATGGAGCAAATTATTTTGTGGAGGTGAAAACGATCTGATGATACAAGGTTTAGGGTGGTGGTAATGAAAAATGGAGTGCGAAGGTATTGCAGCGGATGAGGTGTTAGCTGGGTTGGTGAATTCTCTGAGCGACTTCTCTTGAACATATCAGTAACAATGGAATGGATTGGTAGCATTAACCCCAAAATGGATGGTATGGAGGACCAATGGTGATATGACGGCTGAACGGAATAACCCAACCCGACTCAATCATGGTGATGGAGTGAAAGTGTCATGTTCAAGAGAGACCTGCTACCAATGAAGTTCCTCAAGTTTTCTTCCCTTTTTCCCCTGTCATTGTTGACTAGTACCTCTTTATTTTTGTCAAGCTTGAGGAGGATAACATATGCTTGTTCTATAATTTTCCCTTCGGGCAAACCTGTTGCTATATTTTAGCGAGCTTAGCGCCAGTGAAACTCATTTTTGTCCGTATGGACAAGTTTGTCGCTATTGTTTTAACAAGTTTAATGACAAAGATAACTTATTCCTTTTCAGTTTTAGAGAGACTGAAAAGAGACGGAAAGGAAACTCCAGTAGTCCTTTTTCGTAGTATAATCCCTTAAGTCTGAAAAAGTATAAAATAATACAAAAGGGATGACTTTTCCGATCACTTTAGCAAGCCAAAAAAGACAAGCGCTCGATCTTTTTGTGTAATGATCCCTTAGGTCCAAAAAGATTAAAATATAGAGGAGGGATGGAACATCCAATCACTTTAACGAGCTGGAGAGGCCAATTGCTCAGTAATCCTTTCATATTTTACGAGTCTAAAAAGAGCTTAAAGGAGACTCATTTTTTAGGAACGAGTGATGTTTTCAGGTAGCAGCTGGTTCCAGGTAAGTTTGGAACTTTTCAATCACGGTGGTGTAAAGAAGGTGGCTAACAGAATCACTCGTCACAGTTGTTCCTCAAAAGGGTAAACAATCAAGTGGGGATGTATGATCGGCTAAAAAGTGGAGGTGATGGTAAGAACATGACCAAGGCTCAAATGCTAATAGCAATGTTATCACAAAGGTTATTTACTGAAGGTGGGTTCATTTTTTAATGAGCTTGAACTCTGGTGGAACATATGCTCATTGCTAGGTTTATTTTTTAATGAGCTTGAACTTCACGTAAACCTACTCAGTATAATAGTCGGAGATGTTCAATACACCATTAACACTATGTTCTCTTGACAGTCGTACTACCTATTCAATTGCTCCATCAAATTTATTGAATGTAAATACATGCTTGAAAAATGAGTTAAAGACTAACATCTTACTTTAATTACGTGAATAGTAACATAAAAGTAGTTTTTACCTTTCATTTTTACCATTTCATTCAAATTTGGGATCGTTGGAGCTCTGGAGGTGTTTTCCCCCTCGATTTTCATCAGCTGATTCTAGGATATTCGGTGAACTATTTTCTACGTTGTCTGGACCAGATAGGAGCTAACCTTGAGCTCTTCAATTGTATTCTTTCCTTTTGTGATTCTGAGCATATTTTCCTATTTTTCTGGGCCTCAGGGGTTTGAACAATTTGTTCTCTCCCCATCGCACTTAGTATACATCAAAAGGTGTGATGCATACTGAATTGGCCATTGGCAAGTCAGTATGCATCCCATCCAGTACATAGCTAGGGTGCGATGGGCAGAAGGAGGAAAGTTTATGCACTATTTTTTCATGGAAATTTTGTTTGTTTTTGCCAAAATTAGGATCCTAATTCTTCTCTTGTTTGTTTTTTAGAGATTCATCGGATCAAGATGGTCATTACATGGCGTGAACATGAGCATGAGGAAGAGGATATGATTGCCTTACATCATCCGCGTACGGTGACTGCATTGCGGAACTGTGGCTTGCTCAAATTCTTCTGCATATCCAGCATGAGGCAACAAATCAATTTGTTGCAATATTTTCTCGATGCATGGGATCCTACCAGCCAAGTATTCCAGATTCAAGGTAAATCCATCCCTTTGATAGTTGAGGATATCTATTTCTTGACCGGTTTATTGAGGCATGGTGCCCCTCTCTCACTATCAGGATCCGCCCGTGGGGGTGAATCCGTGAGGGATTATATTCGTCGGTTTTATAGAGATGGATCTCAGCTGAGTAGGGACGACAAGATCAGTATTCGAGATGTCACTGACCAGTCCTTCAGGACTATCTTATTCACCTTCGCTAGATTGGATGGTAATGCGGCTCTTCATTTGGCCAACAGGTCCTATATGCAGTATGCCTTGGAATGCCTTGAACCAAAGGTATTCAACTGGTGTGATACAGTACTTTGGGTTATAAAAGAACTGCTTACCAAGGTGAAGAACGAAAGATCCAAGAACTTTGGTTATGGTTCTATTCTAACTGCTTTCACCTTGGAGAGGATCCTACTGATGCAGCCACAGTACATTTCACTCAGACTGCTAGCACCGACAGAACCACGGATGCAGAGATGGGTTGATCTCATGGCTAGACATGCTGTTCAGTCGCAGATTTCATTCTCTAATGCCTTCTTTGAGTGGTTCGGCCATCAAGAGATGGTCCTTGATGAGTACCCATATGTTGGGATGGATTCCTAGGGTGACCCAAATTTGGTGCTGCCAGCTGGCGAGCAGTGGGGTGTTATAGGTAAAAATATTTGACCATATCACTATTTATTGCTTTTATAATGTTCTTATGTTTTTAAAATGTTATCAAGACTAATCAAACTCATATTTTTGTGCAGATATTGGACTAGTGCGACCAGCAGCGCGCTCGAGGGTAGCAACTGTTGTTCCAGCCGGAGAAGCTATAGGGAGGGCCGTCCTTCACGATCTGGATGTAGCCGAGACCCTTGTAGTATTGTAGGATAAAATCGAGGGTCTCACCCTTGGTATTTAGGATGTGAGGACCGACGAGTTACCTCTAAGATTATAGTGCCATACCACTGGCATGCCGAGTCGGTGGACTACGCTCTTACGTATGATCGCACAGGCGATGATTTGTTATCACCAGCACCACTAGTCTAGGGTGCTTCCCTACATTTTGAGTTTTTGGGTCCTATGACCAATTTTGTCCTCGACATAGAACATTTTGTAAAAAACTATAAACAATTATATATATTTTTGATTTTCGGAAATTTATTTTGGTTAAGTTATATGATCCTGATGCAAATGTTGATTGACATGCTTTTTCTTTTATAAATGCTGCAAATGTCTATCTAACACATAATTTGCTAATGAATCAGTTAATGTGTTTACGTTTATGGAAATGTGTTGATATTAAATAGAATCAAACTACCTTTCCAGATTCTTGACCCTTAGGAACATACGATAGATAGTTGGATTCCGAATAGAATAGATGCCAGTAAGTTGTAGGATGATGAGTTGTGAGTCTAGCCTAACAACAAGTCAGTGTATGCCATGTGCGATGGCATCAGAGAGGAGCTCTATCAACGTGCTATATTCAGTGATGTTGTTTGTTGACCGACCAATACATACCCCTCTGAAGCTCATTAACTCACTGCTCGGATAAAAAATGGCCCAAGCTGCAGAAGATAAGTTTCACGTACTACGACTAGCTCCGTTGGCATATCCAACAAATGGTTCCAATAGGTTCAACATCTGCAACAAATGAAAAAGTGGATTACCTAACCAAAATGATCACTCTTGATGAAAACAAAAAAGTAACAAAAGCATATAAAGAGATTACTACACTTAGTCAAGCATAGTAATGCTTAATGTATAACCCATTTCGGGGTTGAGACAGTAGAATCCCATCGTAATATACTAGCTCGTATGCTCCTTTTGCTAATACTCGCTTAACAATGTAGGGTCCCATCCACAATTACTGGAACTTACCTGCTCCCAATTTATTGGATTCCTAATCGTAAAGTAAGACCAGGTCACCTTCTGAGAAGACACAGGATTTGACATTTTTGTCAAATTGTGCCTTGACTCGTTTCTTGTGAGCTTCATTAGCCAAGGAAGCATCACAATGGGTTTCATCCAATTGGATTATTTCCAAGGAACGAGCCTCTTCCTCTAAATTTTCGCGGAGAAGGTCGACTGTGAGCTTGAGAGATGAAATCTCACACTAAATCGGTAAGACAGCTTCCAAGTCATACACCAACTGAAAGGGTGTAAACCCAGTCGCATTTCTTACCGAAGTTCTATATGCCCATAGATCTGAGTACAAGACTAAATGCCAATCCCATTTGTGGGCTCCAATCATTCTCTGCAGCATGCACTTGAGGACTTTGTTGATTGCTTCAACTTGACCATTAGCCTGCGGATAATATGGAGTAGAACTATTGTGGGACAGTCCTAATTTGGCACTCAATTCAACCATCATGTGATTACAAAAATGCGATCCATGATCTGTGACTATAGCCTGTGGAACACCGGACCTAGAGACTACACGATTGCAAAAGAGAAGAGTAGTTATTTTGCCACTGTTGTTTAATGTAGGCATCGCCTCGACCCATTTTGTAAAATAGTCAACTGCGACTATGATATACCCATGCCCCCCAGCCGAGGTGGGGTTACACGTCATGAAATCTATGCCCCATTTGGTGAATGGCCCAACAAAAACTACTTGATGTAGAGGTGTGGGTGGTATTCTGGTTTTATGGTTGAAGATTTGACAAGCATGGAAACTTCTGACTGCGATTATGCAATATTTGAACATAGTAGGCCATAATTAACCTACTCATAAGATCTTTTGGGCCATAGCGTAACCAGATTGATGCCCCCCACATGTGCCTAAATGGTAATCATTCAGGACTTTTTCAGCCTTCTCATGGGTGAGGCACCTTCACAGAACTGTATCGATACCATGACGGTAAAGTGTATCACCGATGATCATGTAGTCTTTTGCTTGGTATTGAGTACATCATTATTCGGAGAGAGAGGTATTAGGCCTAAATGTCTGGGTTTGGAGATAGATCAATATGTCTCCATACCACGGATTGTTTGACGATATCAGAAACAAAGATTCATCCACTATTGATGCTTTGGATGTTGAATCATTGGACGACGATGGTAAGTTGCATAACAACTCTTTGAATACTAGAGATTTCTTTGATTTGGATTTTATGAATTCCAGTTCAAACTCTTGCAAAATGGCTATCCATTTTGAATATTTTCCCCCAAGTAACTGACGTGACAAAATGTAAGTCATAGGGTTGCAATCTAACAAAATGGTAGTTTTGTGAAAGAGAATATAGTGTCGAAATCTTTGTACTGCTTGAACAGCTGCAAGAGCCAACCTTTCAACATAGGAGTACTTGCTTTCTGTATCATTTAAGTTTCAACTTAAATAATAGACAGGATGTTCAATTCCATTGTCTTCTTGAACTAAAACCATTGCGATGGTCATATCTGCTATAGCTAGATATAGGTTAAAGTCTTTTTTATAGTCATTCCTTTAGAGCATCAAAGGAATCTTGCGTAACTTCATCCCAGTTAAAGGGCACTTCTTTTTTCAAAAGATGCATGTAACCTTTAGCAAGTTCAATGTAATTTGGAATGAACCTCCTCAGAAAGTTTGCTTTCCCTTGGAGTTTTCTAATCTGAAGCAAATTTGAAGGTGGAGGCATGTCGATGATTGCCTGAACCTTACATGGGTCAAGTCGAATCCCATCCTTAGAAACCACGAAACCAAGTAAATGACCAGAACCGACACAAAACACACACTTGTGTGGATTGAGTTGTATCTTGTAGTGTTGGCAATGTAGAAATATAGCTCTCAAATGTTGTGGATGGTCAGTCCACTTTCGCGAATGAGTTGGTAGATCATCGAGATATGGTTGAATGATGTTCTTGATGTCATGGAAGGCGTAGTTCATAGCCCTCTAAAAATTTGCCCCTACATTCTGTAAACTGAAAGGTAGTTTGTGGTACATGAATGTGCCCCATAGACATATAAATGCAGTCTTTGACTGGTCTTGTGGGCAGATATTTATTTGATTATACCCGGAAAATCAATCCATGAATGAAAAGATTTCGCATCCGGCGCATCCATCAATTATCTGGTAGATGAAGGGTGTAGGGTAGTTGTCCTTTGGACAAGCTTGATTTACATCCCTATAATCGACACACACTCTAATCATTCCTTGCTTTTTCATCACATGAATAATATTCGATACCCAATCAGTTGGAGGAACCGAGTAAATGAAACGAGCATGTAAAAGTTTTTCAACTTCTGCATTGATGGCAGCGGATTTCTTCAGGTGTACCTATCGAAGCCGTTGTCGTACCAGTTTAACATCTAGATAAATCTTGATTTCATGTTCAATTATACTCGAGTCTATGCAGCGCATTTATTCATATGACCATGCAAAGACATCTCTAAATTCGTGAAAGAGAGCGCAATATATTTCCAGTTCTGTAGAAGAACAAGTTTTGTGGACATTAATATTCTATACAACATTAGGTTTGGTCGAGATATTTATGGCAATAGTTTCTTCAATGTTGGACAGATTTCACTTGGAATCCACCGTATTTATAGTATTTGATAGAAAATCAAAAACTGAAGGATGATCAAGGTCATTGGAATAATCTTCGTTGTAATCTGGAAGATGGGAATGATGGTGGTAATCTTCCCATGGTGCCTCTCCTATCATCATCAACTGAATAATTCCTTCGTCTGTAGAATGTACATGTGACCAAGGATCTGAATAGGTGCCATATTCCTTAGACCTATCTATCCAAACACTCGATGAGCATTGATTTGGGTTTGCCACCCAAGCCAAGAAAATTGATTGCTACAAAATTTCTATTGGGCTTGGAGGCAATACCTGTTGATGATCCATGGTAACAAAATGTTTGGAAATCTTTTGAATCTATGGAGATATGGAAGATATCATATTGCAAATTTCCACCACGACCACTTTTACCAGATTACTCAGAGGTGGTAGGGAAAACGTACCCATTAAGGCAGGGTCTTTTAGGAGGCCTACTTTGACATTTTGAAGTGAATGAGAGCTTCTATGGATCATTGGAATGCTTCCTGTAACTTGTGAATTGTTGGGGAGGAAGGTTTGTTGATCAACAATTGTAATTCCTCCTTGAAAGGGAAATGCAATATTTTTAAAGTATGTTGATACAACAGCAGCCATAGCATAAATCCAGGGCCGTCCCAGTAGGATATTGTCATCAAGGTTTCCATCGATAACTTCAACGTCAATTTCTATTGTCTTGACCCCCAGTTCAACATGTAAGTTACTTAAAATCCCATACGTGGTGTATGTTCACCCATCGAATGCTTTTAATGTCGCTGGTGATTTTGACAAGGGTGGTCAGCCTAAAGTTTTCCAGAAACTCATCGACATAATGTAGGTAGATGCCCCCTCATCAATAATTGTTCGATGAACAGTTTTGTTGAGGGATTTCACTTGTAGGAGGAAAGCGAGTTGAGCTGGTAATTGAGGTTCGTATCCTTTATGATTAAAGGCCACAATATTGGAATCCACTGGGTCAATCCCACCTATTGCTGATAATAGAGCCTGCTTTTGGGAGGGGCAATTTTGTAGTACTCCAAGCGTTGACATAGCAGATGGAGATTGGGCCATATCCTCTACTAAATTATAATTGTGTGCTACTCGAGCATGAGGATTAAATGTTGATTTTTGTACTACTCCCTTTGGCAGCTTTATTGTTAGCTCAGGAATGATGGGTGGCACAACTTCTGTCGAAGTTGTTGTCAAACTACTAGGTTGATTTGTAGCCTTGTTGTTCGACATCTGTGGATTCCCATAATCTTTATTCCTTGTCAATATCAAAGCATCATTTTGCTGTTTCGAAATGGACAACATAAGCACTTGGGATGGGGAAGCATTATTGCTAGCAACCAGATTGGTTTCTGGGTTTGGAAATGGATTAGTCAACACCACTGAGGTATTTGAACTCTTAAAGAACTTCTTAATCTCAACTTTATGCAGATAATATCTCATCCAATCGTCCTCATCACATATGTGACATGGCTGACTAGGTTTCTTTTGCCTAGAAGGGTTTCCAGAAGATTTTTTAGGAGTTGGATCTTCCATTTTCTTCTTTTTGTTTTTTCCTTTCTTCTTGCCCCCTGGTTTCTTTGGTTCTCTGCCTTTGTCAGTTGACATGGTATTAACCTCCGAGGCAAGAAGTTTGTCATTTGCATTTTTAATGGAAACTGTAAGGGCTTTACTAGATGGGGCCTTTGCGATTTGCGTACTTGAGGTTCCAATCATGTTGTGGCTAGCATGAGAGTCCCTATTCAATTTAGGAGGAGGAGGAACGAAAAATTCTAGTCTATGAGCATCAAGAATTTTTTCATAGAGCATGCCATACTGAGTATAGATCAATTCTACATATTGTGCACGAGCAATGAATTGCTCTTCAGTGATGACTCCTCCCTTGGCCACATATTGTGTAATAGAAGGTAACAATGACTTAATAAATCATTTAGCTAGAATCTGATCAGGAATATATGTCTTTACCATTCAACGATGACGTTGCCACTCATGAATATGATCAGATACATGAGTGGTTGTTGTCTGTTTAAAATTGGTAAGGAGTTTTGTTCCTATTTCGTACCTTATGGGTAACTGAAAATGGGTTAAAAAGGTGGTGGCGAGGGTGATAAAGTTTTTGAATGAAGCTCTAGGCAATTCGATGTACCATTTCACTGCCAGACCAGTTAATGTTCGCTAAAAGAGGAAAAGCGTAATCGAATCATCATTGAGGGTGTTGGAAAAATACCACAAATGAAATGTCATCACATGATTTGATGGATCTTCACCTGGATTTCCATTAAATCTAGGAATATCTAATGGAAGTTTATGAGGAATTGCTAGCCACCAAGGGGCGTAAGCAATTGGATCATTTGTTAGCCAATTCAGATCTAGTAATTCTAAAGTTGCTATGAAGGGCAACTGTTGATTCAGGTTTGGTGAAGCATACCCAAGATAAGATGGGATCGCCTGAGCAGTGGGTCTTTGCATACCAGTATAATGCATTCGATGCTGATAACTTTGATAAGGTTGATGGGCATAACCATTATAATATGATTGTTGGTAACCATTTTGAATATACGGCTGCACATTACCTGCAAAGCTTTGTTGCTCAGGTCCTTGGTAAGCTTGCTGGAATTGTGGTTGTTGATATTACACCAGCCATGGCTGTGAGACCATTTGCTATTGTCGAATACTGGATGTTTGACCAAGATGAGGGGTGATAGTACCCATTTTAGCCTAAGTTGCTTCAGTTAAGGAGCCACTAATCGGCAGTTGTGATTGAGTCACGGGGACAAGAGGCTGTTGTATTACGACCTGAGAGGCTTGAGGTGGACATACAACAGGCAGTACTTGTACTCGCGACACCGTCACAATAGCTGGTGTAGTGGGAATGTTCGACATAGGTTGACTTTTTTGTATTGAATATACAACTCTTGGCTGTTGAGGCAGTATTGGCATCCAACCACTCGATGTAATTCCATCTTGACCCAAACTTTGTTGTAAACTCTCATATGGTTTCTGCCCCCAGAGGGAAAAATGAAAAATCATATTGCCCCCCATATGGCAGCAATCCAGTGTTCAAAGGGTAAATTGGCCTTTGGAGATTGGACTGCCCAAATTGATAGTGATGTGAAGGATCAATTTGTTGAGTCTCAACATAAAAAACTCCAGATAAGATTCTGGATGAACAAATAGGAACAGACCATGCTGTCGAAATAATCCCTGGGTGGACTCCATCTAGTGGTTGAGAACTAGTTGGGATAGATGGTATACCAACGAACATTGTTGGAGTAGCGGCAGGAAGTTCTACTACTGCTATATCAGAGGACAGAGTCCTAGATGTTGATGGTTGTTCAGACATATTGAGTCTATCCAAAATATTTCCTAGCGATTCGACAAGAACTTGCGATGAAGGGTGATGAAAAGAACTAACTTCTATGGTAGAAGGATATAGGTGGATCAAAGTTTCAAAATGAAATGGGGTATTGGATGGAAGATCCTCCATAATTTCTTCTATAGAAATCAGTCCGAGTTGAAGAGGTAGACTGTCAGGTCCGTAAAATATTTATGGTACTGAAGAAGTTATAGACTCTGCAGCGACAGATGTTGGAGGGGTGACACCTTCCGAATCAGCCCTAAATGGAGCCAGTTCAGGAATAGAAGTGTTTACCATTACACTAGGATCAGTTCTAATGTCCTCTTGTAACTGCGAAACTTCTTCTGTAGAGACAGGAGTACGAGAAATAATTGGAGTAACTGGAATCTCTGATGATGTTGAAACACAAGTTTCAAATAAACCAGGAGACTTTGACCTAGTTAAAGAATATTGCTTGGCCTAGAATGGTTTTGTTTCCAGAGTCAAAGACGGTTGACTCGTTAGTCTCCGCGAACGATGGGTTTTGATTGACTTTCTTCCATGATTGTGGATTACTTGATCAACTCAAAATAAAAGGGGGGAAATGTTATTTCAAATTAAATGAATTTTATGACGCTTTGACACAACTTGTTTTTTCAATTTTTAAGAGTCGAGAAAAAGTTAAAGATGACTCTAGTTGCCTTCGATTTTTAATGAGCCTGAAGTGACAAGTGCTTAGTTGGACCTTTTCTTTTAAGGAGTCTAAAAAGGAATGAAAGTGACTACTCTGGAAATCTAGACAGAGGGATTACAAAACCAATCACAAAACTGCAATATACACCCTGACAGTAAATTATAGAGAAATTACCGAGGACTTTACGTACAACAGTCAATCTTCCCAAATGTTTTGTTCAGTGCATTGCGATCGATAGGGCAGCAGACATGGCTTCCTAAGGATAGAGGATATCAGCCTATTGTGGTCTCCCAATATATACTCGATAGTACATGGGAGCACAAGTCCGTACTGGCACTTGTCATATCAAAGAGGTGGAATCACCCAACCTACGATGAAAATGATAGTTACCAGGCTTTATGACGCCGGAATACGTTTCTAGCCTAGACTTCTAGATGTTGTGCATTAGGTTCCAAAGCGTTTTTATGTTCATTGAGGTTTATTTTATAGTTGATCATTCTTAAGAAGTTTGCCTCTCAAGGTTCATTGCGTGATGTAGATGTACAACTCCTAAATATGCAATCTAAATTGATACACAGTTGTTTATTTTCTTTTAGCAATGAAAATCCTAGCTACTAAGGAAAGAAAAATATGATTCCTTCAACATAGAGCAGAGAGCACACACTAAATGCACTTTTCCTAAATCAATTTCTGCATGCAATCTAAATGAAAATGCACATGCATGTATTTGTTTTTCAGTTCCCTTAATGTGAGAATGACAAAAAGAAAAATAAGTACAAATCTGAACTACTTTTCTTCAAAGCGACACTTTAACAATTTATTTTCAAAAATGAAAGGAAGACTATGACGACACTTTCTCTTTCGAATGGAAAATTGTTTTCGACACTTCAAAGAATTGATAATTCAAATCAAATACAATGGAAAAATTGTAATCAACTATCAAAAAGAGGAAGACTTTACGACACTCTTTTTCTTGACTGAAAATGGCAATTGCAACACTTTCGAATCAAAAGATGACAGTTCGATTAAGCTATTGTTTGCATAGAAGGGCTATAAATAATGAAAAATACATTAAAAACATTCACAATTCCTTATCAATGGAGGCTGAATAATGTGAAGGAAGAAGGTTTCAATAGTGATATATTGATCATAGATAGAAAAACTACTGAATAGAGGTGAAAACAATGAAGAAAAAAACCAAAATCTGGAGGTAGAAACAGTCTCATTCATCATCACACCCGTCCTTAAGGAAAATAGGGATGCATCTCACCTGCAGCACATGGGAGGTGCGATGCATCCAAATTGCCAATGAGAGACAATGCGATGGTCCAGGGATGAGACTGAGCTTGGTTTTCACCCACAATTTGCAGTTATGTTAAGGGATTTAGGCCTTGCTTATGATAGATAGTAAACACAAAGTACAGGGGCTGATCTAATGAGGTTATTGAGCTACAACCAGGGCACTTAGGATGTTTGCAAGTTAGATGTTCAGTTCATAAACCAACCTGGAGATTGACTGAAGCAGCATTGATCTACTTTGCAGTTGCATAGCAAAAGCAGTTCGAAGGCTAGCTAGGTTAACTTCAGGTTTCGTCTGTAGTTTATAAAGAAAACAACAATAACAAACAAACAAACTATTCACTCCCTAGTGGAGTCGCCATTTTGTTTCCGAGAAAACTACTGTCCATCCAGCGCTTCTAGTCCCACTATGACAGACCTGTAGCTATCTTAGAAACAAACAATTCAAAGTAACTTGTGTTTTCCTTTATGAGAGATAGATGAGAGAGAAGCAGAGAGTACCAACCTCAGTCTTTCGCTTGGCTCCTTGCTTGTTTCCTCTCTCCTTTGATAGAGCTTCACCACTCCTTTCTCACTTGTCTTGCTTCAAAGAACGCCTGTAGAGTTAAAGCAGCAAAATACCATCAAAGCATAGAGATCTATAACTATAAACAATGTAGAATCAGATGTACATTAACCATACAAATGCATACACAAATACAAGGTTCAGAGATATACAAGTATATGGAGGAAAACTCAAATAGATTTATTGATAGGAGTAGTAGAAGAGAGGATTACAACCCAACTGTCTGATCCAGCATCATCCTCCTAGCATGAAAGCCCTCTTCACCTCATGAAAAGCTAGATCACCCAACAATACAATGTCTCAAAGAGAAACCAACAATGCTTCCTTACAAATTACAAAATTCCAGCCCTTGGATCTCTAGGATGAGGGATCCATATATAAACATTTGTAAGGGAGTGAGTTAGCTTCTGGGATTTTTATTAGTGTCATTTCACTGATATTTCTTGGTTCCACTTGGAGATTTCATGATCTCTTACTCATCCCTGGGTGAATTCAGAGAGGCAAGTGTCATATGAGCAGTTTCTAGAAGATTCTCTGAGTTTCCACCTACCAAACTGCCTCTGCCATTTGTCTGCTCTCACTCATTGTACCCTACAAAATGGATTTTCAGTATGCATCACACCCTTTGTGTGTAGCAGGTGAGATGCATCGCACCCTCAGAATGGAGCAGTCTGTATGGTCCAGTTTTGACTAGTTCTGAGCAGTTTTTCAAGGAGAACTTCTGGGAAATGATATAGCCAATTGACCTTGATCCTTTAGGGTATGAAAAAACACTTTTAGGGGTTTGAGAGCCCTTGGTTTATTGACATATGTGATTGGGGTTGTAGTGCCCAAATATGTTTATAACACCAACTAACCTCAACTGGGCCGACAAACTCTTGACGCTACATCTCTCGGGTTTAGGGTTTTGGTTGTTTAGGGTTTTCCATTATTTTTAATAATAAATAGACCCTTGAGCCTCATTGTAACATATTTCAAAGGCATGTAGCTACCACATCTCTTCTCAGAGATAATCTACCATCACCCGAGCTAGTTTATTTCCATTATGCTTGTAAGCATATTTCAGTATTTTGATATTAATGAAATGAAGTGTCATTTCTACTACATCTTTGTATTTACAGTTATATCTGTAATTTTTCACATTCTTTTTTAAGTTTGGATCACTTCCTCCAAGATTACAACAATGAGATCTTGATAATAACATACCAAATTTAGGAGGGATATGTATCACTACTATATCCATTACTATACTCTTTACAAGAATTTGGGTAAGGGTGACAACCAGATCTTTGATTAACCCCAAGAATGGCACTTTACTTGAATCAAAAGTGCATAAGCCATGATAGGGCCTGATGGTTTGAAACTGAAGCTGGTCCATAATAACTTTAGGCATTAAATTATGAGAGGCACTAGAATCTATCATAAAGTTGTACAAAAGAAAGTTGTGAACTTTTAAAGTGACATAGAAAGGTGGAACACTTTCATCCATCATATCCAAACTAGGACCAGAAACCAAGAAAGGTTTCTCATCTTGTAAGTTAATCACATTTCCCTCAAAATATACACTTGAAGACTGTATCCATTTAGAAACTTGTTTTTCATAACCTGGATTTATTGAGAGTTCAGATAAAGGGATTGGAATTTTAACCCTTTCTAACTTCTTCTCCACATTAAAAACAAGAGACATAGGTTTTTTTGCAGTTGACTAATTTTGTGGCTGACTTGGAGGTTGGATAGATGAATTTTCAACAACTTTATCTTGTGGGAAATAAAAGGTAACCATTTTGGTTCCTTTACCAGGGCCTTGTCTAGATCTTAAGTCATATCTTTTATTTAACTCAACAATAAGGAATTTTGAAAAAGCTTGTTATTTGGAAACTTCAGAAGATTGTTCATTTTGAATAAGAGGATGAATTTGATTGACAAGGACAATAGCATTTTCATATGGTTGACAAAAAAAATATTTGATGTCATTGGTCACAATTGGTATTACTTCTTCAGGGTCCCAATCATCAATCATCAATGGGCGTTGAATTTTCCGGTCATTTTTTGGTCTTTCCCTCTGTAAGATTTGTGTCTAGAAAGGTATTTTGTATTGTCTTGTAGGTATATATACATTATGTTGTGCTAGTATTGGTTGAGTTTCCATCCTTGAGATTCTATTGGACAAATTCTTAATAATGAAGTAATCTCATCAATTTTGTTTTCCTCTTCCTTCATTTTAGATGACGAACCAACTTCTTATCTAGCTTTCAATTTCCTCTATGCTTTTTCTGCCTTTTCCTTCAATTTACTCGAAGCTTTTCTATTATCTTCTACTTCAATTGCATTGGTTTGAATATCTTAGAAGGTTTCATATTTCCTTTCTCTCAACATTAAAGAAAAATCATCATCGAATCCTTTGGAAAATCTAACTTTTGCTGCAGTAACTGGAGGTTTACAATCTGGTGGCATCTTATTGTAAATCTTATTAAACCTTTTAATAAAGTCTGCAACAGGTTCACCAAGATTCCTTTCAAGGTCTTCAAATTCTGTCAGATAATAAACATGATCCTTTTTTATTCCCCATTGGTTTATGAATATAGTTGTTAATTATGTCCATGTATTAATAGAATTTTCTCGTAACTATCTGAACCAAATCCTAACATTTCCTTCTAATGATTAGACAAACAATCTCATATAAACATCTTCATGTTATATGTTCATATTATTTGCAAAGTCTAGAAATGAAGATAAATGATCTTCTACTGATGGTCTTGTTTCTCCGTTGAATCTAGGCATATGCTTCAGATATCCTTAAGGGAAATCATGAATTTGATTTGTTGGTGGTAGTACTAGTGCTGCATATTGGATTGTCACAAATTGTCTAAATCCAACCATTTTTTGTGGCAAAATGGGTTCTCTAGGAGATAAAATTTTACTTGAAGATGATTGGCCTGAAACTATAGGCTTCTTTGAAAACTGAGGATGGAAAATTAACTTTTGAACTTCAAGAACAATATTTTGTTGGTCTTCAAAAGCTAAAGTATTTATGTAGATTTTAAGTTCCTTTGCGGGCTTGTTATACATAAAAGGATAAGTATATATAACATAGGATATAAAGTGTCCATGCTTAATCTTAGGTAAATTTAGTTCAATTTCTTCTTATGTATCATATGATTCTGAAAGAGAAATATGAACCTCAAAGGATTCAAGATGATGAACTAACAAGGAAAATTTTAGATCTACTCCCTTAGAAAGGAGTTCCAGGAATTTAGGTGGTAGATTAGATAAATCAGGAGGAATAGGAACTGATTGAAACTATTCAGGATGTGAAACTATTTCAAGTGGGAGAGAAGTAGAAGTAGAAGCTTCAAGTCTATGTCTAAGGGGAGAAACTAGCACAAGTGTTTCTAGATCTGATAATGGAGTGAAATGTTGACGATCATAGTGAGATCTGGTATTCCTGCATTAAGCCAGATTTAATTTATCAAGTTGTCAGGTGAATAATTTTAGCCTGCTAGCATATTATTCACTATTAAGAGGTAGGTCTCATCGTTGTCCTAGGTAAATGAACATCAAACTCTGTTCCCTGACAATGACATCAATATGATGTTGTATCTTTGAAGACAATTCTAGGCTCAGGAACTATGCCAAATAATATAAGTGAGGGATTTAGTTAAAATGGATGACCAATGATTCAAACCATTTACACTAATATAAAAGATTAAGATATTTTTCAAAGTGCTAATCTTCATTCCTAACAACATATAATTCTTCAATTGATTGTTATAGCTGAAAGAAGAAGATATTTGATATTTATAATTAATTTATCATATATAACATAAGTGTGTAGAGAAATTTCTACAACTAACACATATATATTCAAGAGATGACATAAGGCAAAAATTTAATGATGCAGAAGTACTAATTTAAATGACCAGTTTAATTAGCTATTCTCAGTAATGATTATAACTTTGCAGTGGGTTTTCATTGGAGTCAATCCTTAGCTTAGCCTTACCATAACTCCTATGTTACCTTGAACATATGATGAAAAAGAAAAATGATTACATAGGAAAAACTCACATGAAAACAAATGCTAATAAAACTGAAGTTAGAATCCTTTGATTATCTTCAAAATTTCCATAAAAGTACAAAAATGTTTCTTATTCTCTCAAAGTCTCAACACTTCTTACTTTGGATTACAATGTATATATATAGTGTAATTCAAAAATATCTAACTTAATACAATATTTTACAAAAATAAAGTTTTATCCAAAATAATTGGGTATTTCCAATTAATACAACTCAAAACAGGGATTCTCAAACTAATTATGTGGAAACAACAAACAATTAGAGGATGTTGTTTGTAACTGTTTCCTTGAAATCTAACTCTGTTGATTCTGCTCTTGTCTTCTCTGCATTTCCACCTTAAAATATGCTTTTAATTTACTCTAGAAGTTCAAGGAACTTATCCCACTTCTCATCATCTGGACATGAAAACTTGATTACCCTCCTGTAAGCCTCATCCACCTTGGTGTATGCTTCAAAAGTTGGCTTAGTGATAAAAATATGATGAACCTGATGTGAAATAAATAAATCATTTTATAAACCTTCAAGAAAATATTTTCCACCAATGATTCCTTTCACTTTAGAAAACTTTAAGTTATCTTTTGCGCTGTCATGTAACTCGTATTGATAATTTTCATGTGGAATCAATTGACCATGAGAATCTCTTAGGGATGGGAGTCATTTTTGCTAAAGGATAGAAAAATTTCTATGGAACATTTTTATTTTAGCTTCTAAGTTTTGGCATGTGTTTTCCAACTGCAACATCAAATTTTGTTTTGTTAACACCTTTATGACTTCTAGAATTGCATGTCTTGTCTTCAATCCCCATGTATTCAAGCTCATATTTAGTTTTTGATTTTAACACTTTAATGATCCTGCCTCTCCAGGTTTTTGGTCCAATTATTCTTTGATCTCTACTATGGTTTCTTCTACTTTATGTACCAACTATTCATGTTCAAAAATTATTTCAATAGATGTCCACAATTTTGAAATGGTTGAATTGATATTAATCCAAATTTTGTCCTTGGCTTCTGATAATGTCTGTGTGTTGGTTGACAAATCCATATATTTTTCAGGTTATTTAGTAAGCTTGAAATTATTTTGTACTTATGAGATGTATGCATTATTTTCCATAAGTTTATTGTCTTCCATTATTTGCAGTGATACCTTTAGTTTCCCTATTTCAACATTCCTTAATGATAAATCTCCCATAGCTTTTGATAGCTTTTCAATGGCTTCTTGGCTAGTTGATTATGTCTGTAATGTAGAAATTCCTACACTAATTTGTTGTTCTTTATCCTGCAAGAGTTTTTCCCATATTCTCTTCCATCTTTTGAATCTAAATGTTCTACTCAACAGTCATACGCAATATATTTTTCTTTTCTTTCTCTAATTTCCCCACTTCCTGAACTTGAGGATGTTCTGTTGTTGGTAATTTCAACTGCCTTCTTAATGCTTGAATGTTTGCATTCCTTCTCTTAATAATTTCTTCAGCAACATTAATATCACTAGGATCTAATCCTAATTTGAGTATTAGATCTTATAAACCCTTTATCTTTGTATCTTTAGCTAATGAGGACATCTTTTCTAGTTTAAGTTGAGAATGAATATTGTTTAGAGAAGCTTGTAGCTTTGAAGCTATCATGGCATAAATTATTAGATAGGAATATATCATCTCTCCAACTTGTTTCTGTAGATCAATTTGATCTATGGGATGAATATGCCTTGTATCAGAAGAAAATATTGAATTTTTGTAATCCTCTGCACTTTTAGGAACTAAAATCTTAAGAAATGCCAATTGAAATTGTTTTATGTTAGGGTTTAGTGCACACAAAAAACTAGTTTGGGTGGTAGAAGACTATTTCCAAAACTCATAATAGGTAGAAGTCGTTAGTGCTTCATTTTTATTCTTCATTTCTTTGAATGTAGGGAAAATACTTTGCTGACCTGATGAAGGGGAAGTAGGTGAATCAAGAATTGTTTCTTCAACTTGTCATAGAGAAAACACATGCTCACTTGATAACACAAGTCTAGTAGATACCTCTAGATTTCTGACCTCTAATGCTTCTTCCTATGTATTCATTTTCTTTCTTATTATGAAAAATTTAAATCTTGTTGATTTAGAACCTGAACCTATAGGGGACATACTCTCACTCGGTCTCTTTAACTATTTTTCTTTTAATCTTGGAGTCTCTAAGGATGTTTGACTAGAAATCTGGTCTTCAACCTCTTGTAAAGTGTTTTCCTCCCATACTTCCTAATTTGCATACTATTCAATTTTTGGTTTTGATATATGAGTATAGGGAGATGATTTTTGTTCAATTCTAATGGATGAAATTAATCTGAGAGGGTAGTAAGACTAGCTAAAACTTAACTTGAATTTTAGTTGTCTCAATAAATTCTCAACCTCCTTATATGTTGCTCTGGTGTTTACTATGAATGGACCAACTTGAGCTTTTAAATTGAATTGGGCTTTTTTTCTTCCTAGATACAAAATGAACTGCACACATATTCATCCTTTGCCTTATGAACTCTAGAGTAAAAATGCTCATGGGCACAAATACTACTAGTTTATATGGTGGAAATTAACAACCATAAACTTTGATTTCTGTAAAATTTTGATATAGGTACCAATATCCCACCTTTGACTGTTCATTGAGATGTAGAATTCTAATAATTTCTGTAGATATTATTAGAACTGCATCAATGTTAAGGAGCCACAATGACATATATAAAAATTGATCTATAAAATCACTAAAATAATACTCTTCTGAATTTCCTCTGACTAATGAAGTCTAGTGGATGATAGACTATGAAATTCCCTGGTTTTCAAGTGGAATTTTGAATCTTTTAGACTGATGATATAAAAATAAATACACCAATATTAATTGATGCTTGAAATATCTCTCAACAATGAATTTTAGAAACTTTTCATGGATGGCATCTAAAATAAACAGGCTAAAATTGAAAAGGACTTAAGGTTTTTTACCAAATAAATATATTAAGAGAAACACTAAAATGACCTTGTTAACCCATTGATCATTTTGGTAGCCTAAGGGAAAAAAAACCATAGAAGTAACATGTCTGGACATTTTTTTAAAGATTTCTGAAGGATATGGTTGATAAGTTCAAGCCAATTTTGAACCTTCATACAAAAATGACTAAAACATATGGGCTCACTACTAAAAAGTCAGTTTTTAGATAAATGCTAAGGTTCAGATCCATACCTTTTACTAAACATTCTTAATAGTTACGCATTAAAAGGAGACTTCATTTAATATTAGAGTGTGCCCGAATTTTCTTGTGCACAGTGCATAAGGTCAAACAAGGGTGGACACGAAATTAATTTTAAACTTTTTTTAATTAAAACCTTTACAGATTTAGCTGCGTAAGAGAGAGATTGCATAGAGATATGAATCTTTGTAGAATGAAGGATGTGCAGGGGATGATGTGTGTATGGAGGAGGGGAATTTATTCAGAATGTAATAGAGAGGGCATGTGTGAAAATTTTTGATTGCAAAGGGACAATGAACGATGAAAGACATTCCCACACTTTCATATTCCCTAAAAATTAAAAAGATTAAACCTTAATACATTGTTTGGAATGCATGAACGAATGCATAAATAGTTTATATCATTATCTTAAATCAATTAAATAATAGAAACAAGAAAAACACTAAGCAAAATTTTCTCTCGTGTTTTTTAACAATAACACTTTCTTTTTGTGAAAAGTTCTTATTTTTCTTAAGATGAAACAATTTATAACACACAACTGTATAGTTAGAAATTGAAATTGCACAAAATTAATATATCAATTTCATTTTTAAATACATAAACAACAATTTTACTATGCACAATAGGGAGATACAGGGAAAGCATAATAAAATGCTTTCAGGTACTATGACACTCACAAATTTAAAAAATTAAAACAATCAACATTATCCAATTTCATAGAAAATAGAAACTCTAAAATTAAAAAACTCTTAACTATAGTTCTATTATGTATTCTTGGAAAATGTATGAATGACATAATATAGGAGGTCGAAGCATACGTCTTCAACATCAAGCAAGACAATTACAGTAGCAAGCATTGTATTGAAATTAAAATTTCAATATCATTACTATGATTAAAATAAATACAATACATAGAAAATTAATCTGAAATCTAAAATTGCTTTCATATATTCATTCTCGCTATGACCAGTAACAAAAAAATAGATATATTTAAAAGTTACAAGCATATCCTTGAAAACTTATGTTCCATCATTGTTTTTGACCAGTGTCACAAAATTCAAATGCATACAAGATCTTATGCAAAACATTAAGAAATGTGATTTTGAGTGGAAGTTACTTATATTGGTAATGAAAACGGTCAACAACTCAACTCATGAGCTCATTCACTATGCCATTCTGTCATTTTCTCTCTAACTATTGACTCCCGCATCACGAGAAAGTAAATGTTCATCCCAATGGGGAACGGAATTGGGCTCCCATGAACTTTAATATACAAAAAGACAACTGTAAAAGAAAATAAGGGTCTGCATTGAGCAATTAGGCAAGGTGACATCAAGACAATTTACAAATCCCAACTAAATACTAGTAAACATAAAATGAATGTGTGAATATTTAATGACACTTACAATATGTGAAAGCATATACGCTAATTGTGTGACTATCATCTATCTTTTGATTCCATGGCATCTTGAATGAATCTCTTCAATATAGATATAATGAAATAATTCATTGCACTGATTGTAATCTCTAGCTTAACATGTTGATTGAAAATTTGTTTCTCGATATCCATGGTCTCTTTCTATAATTGACTAGCTAAGACAAACATAGCTTCATTAATACTAGAAAAGGTAATTAACAATTTGCTAATTTCTTCTGTAGTAAATTTAGTTATATCATCAAATACTCTTGCCATTGACTCTTTTATCTCCTTCAATCAGATTGTTAGCGTATCTTTTGTGATCAATTCATCATTGTCAATGATGCATGGACCATTTAGATCTTGAAAAATTTACATCACCCCTAGAAACATATCACTTCTTCTATTCTTTATGCTTTAATATTTAGAAATAATTTTTTCTAGTGTACTAATTCTTTTAGGCCATCCAACTCTAATTTTCTTCTTTCGATTACCATTTAGTTCTCTGTTTTTTTTCCAGATAAGACAACAATTCAAGCCTTAGACTAAAATTAATTCATTATTAATGGAATTATTGTCTTTGTTAACATTACTTTTGACCAAATTGACAAATGAGTTGATTTCTTGTGTTAAACATAGCAGACAAGAAATTGTTTTCCTCACATGTTCAATGATTTCTAGTCCTTGGCGTATATTAGTGATAATATGAGATTTAGTTGCATTAAGAAGTTTTAAAGCTTTCTTAGATCCATGGGATGTTGTAACATCCTCATTGCAAATCTACCCAAGCAACTGTCAAACCGGGGTAAACATGTGACGAGAGGCCACTATGATATGATTTGACCTCCTAAGTTACATTAAGGAAGTGGAATCGATCGAAACACACCATACACACATTTAACATAAGAATTAACTTTTGGATCAATTGAGATTTTGGACCACTTCACCTTTGGACGCTCTCATGCTATGAGGATGTAAGCATATAGGGACATATGGATGCTCTCATAGGCCTACAAGCAACCGTCAAGGGACATTTTTTGCACAGTGTTGTGCCAGCATCCCCAGGATTTGAGCCAATTTTTCAGGCACAGACCCTAGGTCGTTACCCAAAATAGAATGATATCTTCAGAATAGTAAGATAACAAGGAAATGACAGTGCAATATAAATTAATTGAATAATACCTTGACTGGATCCCTACTAGCCATGATAGACATTTCATCAAACATATCACGAATATGTAATCTACAGGTGTAAATAAGAAATCTGAGCATAGGGGTATCATACTTAGCTAAGAATCACTAAGAGGCATTGATGCCTCAACATATTATCTTCCATTTCATCCATAAGGTCCTATATACATTGATCACTCATTTACAAGTAAGAACATGATGAGAGGCATACATAGCTACTGTCATAAAACACATATATAACCAGCATAATAGCAACATAAATACCAATGAAATCACTTCTATATAAACCATATACAATCCAGTATCATACCTATGGAAATAAAAGGAGAAATAACCTCACATTGATAATGGAAAATCCAATCTGGGATTGGACCTCCATGTTCCTCCTGATCGTAGAATGGTTGAGCCAAATATCTCTCCAACCATTCACCCTGTGCCATATTCCAAGCATGAATGTGGGATTTCATAGAAAACATCAATCTAAAACCATCTAGGGATTCTAAAGGTCATCCACCTCAACCCATCAAAAAATTGTTCCACCTCACAGTAGGACATTACAAAACCATCATCATATTGGTCTCTATCCAAGCCTTTCAGGGCTCCAGAGTGTTTGTTCCAGCCAAGGCTCTAGGACTAGTAACTCAGCCCACCAAGGGCTCTAGAGTGTTTGTCAAACCAAGGCTATGGGACTAGTAACTGAACCCAAGATGTTACATGTATCTAGAGTGTTTGTCCAACAAAGGATCTAGGAACTAGTAACTAAACCGAAGCCAAGGAAACATGAGAACCAACCAAAAGAAAACAAGGAAATACACCCACAATCTCCATGGCTATCTAGGAATTGGCAAGGCTAGGAAATCCATTGTCAATCCAGACCATCCTCCACGCCCATGACAAATCACAATAAAAAAACAACATGCATATGCCATGCATGCCAAATCTAGTGAGGAAAGCATACATGCAACTCAGTACATGCAAGAAAAATACGATGTAGCCACTAATCCCAACAGGGAAAATTTTAAGAACCCCCCCAAATTTATATGTATAATAAATGGGTGAATCTCCATGGTATATAGGAAAAATGGAAGGAAATTTTATCAATAATATAATATGTATATATAATTTTTTGGCGAATCTCTCACCAGGAATGGCGAATATTTTACTCAATTATAAAATCTTGTAAGATCTTGGTATTACCATGGGTTATCATAAACCTGGAGCTTAAAAATTACTATTAGTAATTTATAAAAATTAATAAAATTAATAGTTGATTTTTTTTTTTTAACCAAGCTAAAATGTTTAACATACATTAAATTACAACATCCATTTTTACTCTTTATCCACCAAGCCCCGAGAGGGATCAAATATTTTTTCACTCTATGCTAGTTTTCATATCACGATATTTGATACCTCTCGAGCGTTAGTAAAGATGGATCTATGCTAGTTTAATTACCCCATTTAAATAGGCTACATTCCACATGAATACCATGGGTCAATACCATGTGCCATTTTGGTGAATACCATGGGTCAATACCATGTGCCATTTTTATTTTTATTAATACTAATATTAAGGTTAATAATGTTTTTTTGCATGGTATTAATAACAATCTAGTCCATGGTATTTGTCCCATAGTATTTTGTCCATAGGTTTCACCTAAATATAACGCATTTTTGTGTTCGTAAATATAAGGTGACTTATGGAGTAAATATAAAAAAATGTTTTATTTGTTTACCATACCTCTCGTTTATTTATATTTTTATTAATTTACCATACTTATTTTACAAATATGGTATTTGGCCCATAGGATTCGCTTAAATAAAACCTCTTTCTTGAGCCCTCATAAATAGAATGAGGATTATGGACTAAATATAAAAAGAGGTTTTATTTATTTACCATATGTCTAGTTTATTTATATTTTTATTTATTTACCATACCTCTCATTTATTTATATTTTTATTAATTTACCATACCTCTTTTTATAAATATGGTATTTGTCCCATAGGATTCACTTAAATAAAACCTATTCTTGAAAATGGGCGAATGGATTCACTTAAATAAAATCTATTCTTGGAAATGGGCGAATGGAAGGTTGTAACTCCTAATTTCAAGGGCTAAATTTACCTTTTTAATCCTCTCCCTTAAAATAAGATGGGCTATTTGAGGTGATTTGTAAAAATGTACTATGATACAAAATATTCGCCCACTAAAAATTTAAAACCCCTTAATTTTGCCAAAGGGCGAACATTCGCCCCTAAAATTTTCTATGAATCCCAATATACTCTTGAACTTTCCTACTCCTCCTTTGCCTTCGTGATCCAAAATCCAAGTATGCCCTCCAAGAGGGCTCCAGGAAATCCCTAAGTATCCAAGATTATGAGAGAGGGATAATAATGAGAGAGAGCTCCAACACTGAACTAAAAAAGATTACCAACTAGTTCTCAGAAGCCTTTTTATGAATGAGGCCTCTATTTTGTCCATTTTCCATTATTTTCCTTCATTTTACTCCTCACATGAAACTTGTGACCTTTCGCCTCCCTTTTCTCCTAATTTCCATTATTTTCGTAAATAAATGTGCAAAAAATGTCATTTTTCCTTTTCAAAGCCTTAGCCATTGCCTTTTCCAATTTCCTTAGTTATTAATAACCAAATGAACACCCACACTAGGATGTCTTGCCCAACATTCATCTTAGAATAACTGTCCCATCAACTGTGGTTAGTATTTTAACTTAATTAACTTTTATTACATGGACGTTTCACCAGGGTTGTTATAGAAGCCTTCCCCTTGGGGGAACACCTTCCATGGTATTCAAAAACACCTAACTACAAAACTATTGTAAGCAAAACATATTGTTGATTGATATTTATAACATACCTCGTTGTAGTATTTACAATGGTCAACCTGTTGAAAAGAAAACCAACATGAAAACATACCAACATAACATCATAATGACATGACACCCATAATGCTTATTGGAGCTTTATAACATAACACATGGCAATATTTACATCCATACCAAGACATATACCAAAACACCATGCCAAAACTTCTTTGCCTCAACTCAGAAATAAGGAAGGATACATAGTCTGCATCTGATCTGCCATATCCCATGTAGCTTCATTGGGCTAAAAGTGCTTCCATTTCAATTTAACTTGCTCGATTTCTCTGTTTCATAACATGAGCACATTTTTTTGCAATATACACTGAGGCTCCAACTGAAATTCTCCATGTAGTTGCACTTGCAATACAGTCCAGTCAATCACATGATCAACATCTATAACATAATTCTATATTAATGACACATGGAAACATCATGGACTTTCACTGTCGGAGGCAGTGCAAGTCAATCGGCTACTGGCCCAATCCTCTTAATAATGGTGAAGGGTCTAAAAAACAATGGTGCCATCTTGGCACATGATCCAATCTGTAAGGACCTCTGCTTTGATTTGATGCGCAAGTACACATATTCTCCAACCTAGAACTCCTTGAACAACCTATTCTGATACGCATAGCTCTTCTTCCTATCTTGTGTTGCCTTTAGATTCTTCTTGATCACCTACATTTCCTATTCCATGTCTACCAACATGTCTAGTCCAATCAACACCCTGTTAACTGGATTGCTCCAACTGATAGGAGTATTGCAACTCTTCCCATACAATGCCTCAAATAGACTCATCTTTAGAGATTCCTGATTCCCATTGATGAAAGCGAACTCTACCAGTTGAATGTACTTTTCCCACTTTCATTGCTGATGAATCACATACATCCTCAACTTGTCCTCCAATATCATGTTGACCCTCTCTCTCTGTCCATCTATCTGCAGGTGATAATCTATATTGAAGGCCAACTCTATACACAAACCTGCAAATAACTCCTTCCAAAACATGGAAGTGAATTTTTCATCCCTATCTAACACAATATTATTTTTAACACCATGTAATCTGACCACATCTCTAACGAATACCTATGCTACATTGCTAGCTTATAATGTAAACTTCACTTGAATGAAATGCATAACCTTTGTCAACCTGTCCACAATAACCATGATGTAATCATGTTGTCCCGCTGTCCTCGACAAACCTATCACAAAGTCTACGAAACTAACTGCCCACTTCCACTCTGGAAATGCAATCGGCTATAACAGTCCACTTGGATGTGTAGACTCTGCATTCACATGTTGACAATCAAAACACCTAGCCACAAACTATGCTACATCACTCTTCAGGTTTGGCCAATAATAAAATCTCTTCACTACTGTCAATGTCTTCTGATAACCTGGGTGACCCGAATATGGTTTCGCATGAAACTCCCTCAAGATGACTTTCTCAAGATCACTGCTATCTGGCACATATATCATGTCTCTGAATCTGACCAATCTATTTATGGTAACGCAATAGTCCACATCTTATGAACTTGCACCTGTACCTGTACTTGTACCACTACCTATACCTTTACTTGTATTGTCGCTTGTACCTATACTACCACCTCTACCTGAACTTGTAATCTGCAGCATCCTATGTATAAACTCCATATATATGACAACCTGTTGGCCTGCCTACAAGATCCTATCTTGTATGTATTTCCTATAGGAGCTTATAGCTGCTAACTGATTTACCTATATCCACCTACCAAGAGAATTTGCCACCCTGTTCGATTTACCTGTGATATATCTAATCTCGAAATCAAATTCACTAATCTTAGCTAACCACCAAGCCTACCTACCACTCAGATTAGGTTGGTCAAATAGATACTACAAACCACTGTGATCACTCATCAATGTAAAGCTCCTGCCCAGAAGATAGTGTCTCCACATCTTCAACGCATGTATAATAAATGCTAACTCAAGATCATGTGTGGGGTATTTCTAATCATGCTTATTCAGTTTTTGCAAATCATAGTATACCATATATCCATCCTGCATAAGGACTGCACCAATTTCTTTCTTCCAAGCATCTCTACATACTACAAAATCTTTGTTCGAATATGAAATCTTTAAAACCAGTGCATGTGTCAACAACTACTTGATATGCTCAAAACCAGCATCACACTCCTCTGTTTATTCAAACTTATTACATTTCCTCTGCAATGGTGTGATAGGATAAGAAATCTATGAGAATTTCCTGATAAACCTCCTGTAATAACCTTCCAACTCCATGAAAGATATCACCTTATCTACATTCCTAGGAGCTACCCACTCTGTGACGGCCCTTATCTTTTCCAGATATACTGAAATTCCCTCCTTGGAGACAACATGTCCCAAGTTGTGTACCTTAGTCTGAAAGAAACTATACATGTTGAGCTTAGCATACAACTGATGCTCTCTCAACAACCTCAACACTACTGCTAAATGCTCAACATGCTCTTCCTCATTTTTAGAATATACTAATATGTCATTAATGAACACAATAACAAAGTTATCCAAATACGGATGCAACACACAATTCAACAAGAACATAAATGTAGCTCGAGCATTAGTGAAACCAAATGGAACTAGAATAAACTCATAATGCCCATACATGGTCCTAAAAGTTATTTGGTAAATGTCTTCCTCTTTGATGCATACCTAGTGATATTTGGATCTCAGATCAACTTTGAGAACACTACGGCTCCCTTCAACTGATCTTTCAAGTCATCAATCCTCGAAAACGGATACCTGTTCTTGATGGCCGCTTTGTTGAACTACCTGTAGTCAATTCATAATATGAGAGTACCATCTTTCTTCTTCACAAACAATACTGGTGCACACCATGGTGATACACTTGGCCTAATGTATCCCTTGTCCAACATATCCTTCAACTGCAACTTCAACTCTACTAAGGCAAGTGTGCTCATCTTGTAAGGTTTTTTTGATGCCAGATTTGTCCCCTAGCACCAACTTAATATAAAATTATACCTCCCTTTGAGGTGGAAACTTTGTAATGTCCTCAAGAAATACATCTTTCAACTATTGCAAAACTAGGTACCTGCTCAAAACATTTTCATCCTCAAATTCCTTACCCTTGTCACTAGAAATGTGCACTACAAACACCCTTTCTTGTGACTACACTTTTCTTACATAAGTATCACTATCCTAACTGATGTGGCTTTCTTATTTCCTTGCAAGACTCTTAGTTCCCCATTGTCATCCAAGCACTCAATAGCCTTTTCATACAATTGCACCTTGGTTCTATGAAAATACAACCAATGCATGCCCAACAACATATGTATGATCCCAAGGGTAATACATTCACATGTGTTGCAGTAGGCATACCATTCAAATCAAATTAACAAGCTCTTACCCAATTTCATACATGTAGCCAATTTCACTAACCAAGATTTTCCATGCAATTCCTTACTCAAACCACACTCATCCACCAAGTGAGGACTAACATAGCTATAATTAGATGTAGGGTTAATCAAAATATAAATGACTTGATCACAAAGCTCACCATCAATCTCAATGATAAATGCATGTTGGTCTCCATGTTTGTTATTCAATGATACATAAATAAAAGGAATGCTCTGACCAACATCCCCAACATTCTGTGCATCCTACACACTACATATCTGAGGCCTACCACCCTGATACTATGGAGAATATCTCCTACAATGATCCCCTCCACAAGTCCAACACCGCATGGTCTCCTTGTTCTTCTCCTCGGATCGATGCCATTGTCCTCTATTTGATGCATTGAACTTATTAGATGGAACACAATTATCTTTATTATCTCTACCATGAGGTGTTACTCATTTCTTGTCCCATTTTCCTTTGTTCCTTGAATTACCTTTCCAATCTGGCTTAGTCTTAGATCTGCGCTTGGATTCTTCATAGCAATCCGTTAACTTTTGAATGGTCTCCTCCAATGATTTAGGCTCATCAAACTCAATCTTGTGTTTGAATGCAACTGGTAATCCACTAATGAATTCCTGAATATTAGCCTTCTCCTCACTGAGATAAGGCACATACCTCAATAAATACAAGAACCTACTAGTGTACTCCTCATCTGTCATCGATCCCATCTTTATCTCATAGATTTATTTTTCCCTATCATCAAAGTATGTCTTCGACATATACTTCTTCTTGAATAGCTGCTCAAACTCACTCCAAGTCAAGTTTTCTTGATGAATACACCTAAAATTCTTCACATCTTCCCACCAAATATTCGCTTTAACTTTGGCTTTATTGTTCTTCGAATAATCATGCAACCTGAAGAACTTCCTCATGCCAAGCAACCATGCCTCTCCATCTTATGGTTTCTTCATTTCCCCATCAAATGTAGGTGGCTTTGATTTCTTAAACTCATCTGACAAGTATCCCCTATCACTCCTCCTATAAGGATGATAATGATGATGATCATAGTGTGTTATAGACATTTTTGTGCCTAACAGCATGGAGCATGAAATGTCAATAATCTGAGGGATCCAAAGTCCCTAAACATGTTGTTCTTACCCTTAGAGGAACAAGGTCAGCAAACCACAGCACTGAAAATCAGTTCTCCACCTGAAAACACTCAAAAACAGGCTATTTCTGGATCATGTCAGCTGCTCCACTGAGCATCTGCGCTGAATGTCAACTGCTCCACTCTGTACCTGCACTGAATGTCAAATCTAATGAAGGCTACCTGCGCTGGGCGAGATTGGCCAAGTGGCACAGTCATTCTGCAAGGTGTCAACTGCCCAGGAAGCTTCCAAACTGACACTTGGGTCAAGGAATTCGCCTTGTGATGAGTAAGAGGGTCTTGGTCTCCAAGTGGAAGCAAGAATCTCCAAGTGGACTCAAGAACTGAAGATTAACTAAAGTGGGAGAGGACACTAGTCAGCTTCATGCCAGTCTCAAGATGACTCATCCTTTCTCCAAAACCCTATATATAGATCTCTCTCATGAGGTCTAGGGAGGCTGGAATTTTGTGCAAGTAAGGAAGTGTTGTTGGTTTGAGTATAGAGCTATTGGGTGATTTGCTTGAAGGAGGTGAAGAGGAGATTTCTTTCTGCTGGGAGGTGTTGCTGGATTGGGCCTATTATGGTTGTAACCCTCTCAGAACTTTACTTCTTCTATTAATAAAGTATTTGAGGTTCTTCTATATGCATGTGTCTTGATGATGAATTGATGCTTGTATATTTGATTTATGCTAATCCCTGAATCGATTATGGATGTATGCTTCTTGTAGTTTCCTTTTCTTGTGCTTTTACAGGATCTTTGTGTAGCTGGGCCGGTGAAAGAACAAGGAGCTAGGAGCAAGCAGCAAGGAGTGAGGATTGGATCGACTATTAGCGCAAGATAACGGTTAGTAGATCATCCTTCTCTTCTCTCTCTCATCTCATAAAGAAGTAATCTTGAATAGCTTTGCATTCAGTTGTTGTTGAGGTACTATCACCCTTAGAGTGGGATAGGGTCATTCCGTATTGGATACTTTTCCCAACAACAAATTGGCGACTCCACTGGGGATCGTATCTTGTTGGTTGTTTGTGTTTTTGCTATTCATTTCATAAACAAAGGGAGTACCGAATCGAACTGTATTTGGATCCTTCAAATACAAAGTAGAGGGCAGCTACTCTAGCTCAGTTTCTGGGCAAGTTTATGATTTGAAGAGCTGATCCACAAGGACTCTAATAAGCTCTTAGTGATAGCTTTTCATCCTCCTTTCCATCCCTTAGTGTGTCCTTGACTGATAGCTTCTGATTTGAGAAAAAACTGTGAATTTTTGAGCAATCTGTGACCCGGAAACCAAGAGAGACGAAAGTCTCGTTCTTCAGTGCAGGCTGTACAAAGGCTGTCTACATTTCAGCGCAGTTCCTGAAGGGGCTACCTGCGCTGAAGGTCAAACAGGCAGTGTTCCACCTGCGCTGGACCAGTCTTGCCTTGTGCTACTGGGGTTTCCTGCTGTTTCTTGCCCTGTTTTCACTCTTGTTTTTGCTGTTTGTTGCCAGTCAATGTGCCTATCTGAAACCAACTTTCTTTGTCACTATTCCGCCTCAGTTGTATAAAGAAACTGTGTTTGTTCTTTTTGTATTTCTTGTGTCATTTACAGTTTCCCATAACGAAAGTGAACCAGTCTTGCTGTGGCCTCTTAGATCTAGACCTGTGATTAAGTGTCGTTTTGATCTTAAGAGTTAGTTTGTTTGCTGTTCATAGTTGATTGAGCTTGTCGCTTTCGTCATATGGTTTGAATTTATATATTTCTAGTGTCGAAACAAGTAAATCTTAAGGTGTCTTTCGATTTTGGACAAACTTGTTTGCTTTCGCTTGAAATTGAATTCAAAGTTATACAACAGCTTTCTTTTTGCATTTCATCAACATTAAGAAAGAGAAAAGAAATACTTGCATTGTGCATGTACATTATGACAGTTTGCATGTTGATTTAGGAAAATGCATTAGTGTGTGCTCTATGATCTGTGTGAAAAGGTGTTATCTTCCTTCTCCCTCAGTAGTTAAGGTTTTCAAAGTTGAAATATTGAAAAGCTTGCTTATCATCTTAGACTGCATTCAGGAGTGTTTCTATACATCTCGTGGTGATCCATAAAGGCAAACTGCTAAACAAGATCAACCTTAAAATAAATTGAATTTACATAACAACGCATTGAAACATAACGCAAACACATAGAGGTCTAAGCTAGAGACGTGTTCCGGCGTCGTTAAACGTGATATCTTAGCGTTGAGTGGTTGGGTGATTCCTCCACGGTGAAGCGATAAGTATCAATACGAACTTGTGCTCCCACGTACCGTCGCGTATATATCGGGAGACCCCTATAGGATCAAAGCCTTTATCCATAGGAAACCGTGTCGGCCGCCCTACTGATCGCAATGCAGTGAACACAGCATTCACGAAGATCGACCACTCGTACCATAAAACGTATTCTGTGGTTTTGCGAAAGGTTTGGCACACCCTCTGCCAAGAACTCCAGAGCAGTTTCTTTTGGCCTTTTTCAAACTCTATAACTGAAAAAGTCCATCCGAGCATTTGTCACTTCGGGCTCGTGAAAACATCGAAGGAGACTAGAGTCATCTTTAGATTTTTCTCGACTCTTAAAAAGTGAAAAAGCAAGTTGTGTCTAAGCGTCGTTATAAAATTTATTTTAAACGGAACATAATCACCTCCTATTCCTGCGTTGATCTTTAAGTTGAGAACATGGAACGCCCTAACCAAGGAATTCCACATGATGGAAATCCTAGTCCTTTCTCCTCTTGGGGAGAAGTTGGTGCGCCCCACATGGCCACATTGTCGCTTCCAGGACTGACAATTGGCCTGCCTATTTGGCTTTTCTCAACTAGTGTAGTTCAGAACACCATGGTTCCTGAGCAGTTGAGTCAACAGTTAGATGAGTCTAGAACTTCCCACCAACCTTCTACTTCCTCTAATCCTTCCTCCAATCCTTCATCTTCAAAAGGTAGAGCCGGCAAAAGCCAAGCTCCCACGGAGAAGAAGGAAAAGAAGAAGAAGGAGAAGAAGAAGAAGGAGCCTAAGGCGACTGGGGGCAAGCAAAAGACATCTAACAAAAACCCACACACAGCACAGACCGGGCCTAAATCGCCATGTGTCATATGTAGAGGAGACCACTTCCATAGAGATTGTCCCTGTATTCCCCAGATACTAAGGGACTGGTCCCCTCGGTTGCACAATTCGGGAGCCTCAACCTCTGATAGCCAGGTTGAGTGCTTACCGTCAACCAGCGAAAGTGAAGGTTCAAGACAAAAAGGGGGAGCAAGATCCCCCTGTAGACTGTGTGAAGGCAATCACACCATCCACCGTTGTCCCTTCTTAGACGAAGCGAAGAGAGTTTTGGAAGATCGTCCGGTTTCACCGTTGAGACTTCCTCCTGGATACAAAAAACTCATGCCAAGTCCTTCGTTGGTTGAAAACATAGCTGGCCCGCTCAAGTGGTCAGCTGAGGCGTCAGTCATTGAAAATGAACCTACTGAATCCAGACCAGACGAAAGTCTAAAGGTCGATACGACAGTTGACCCGGTTCTTCCTTCAGAGGTTTCATCCTCAAATGACACCGTCACTGAAGATTCATCTTCAAATGACACCCTCACGGAAGAGAATAAGGATGACACCATCCAGATTCTTTTCATCAACACAGATTCTAATGAGCATCAGGGCAATGCACCCATTCCTTTATCGCAGGAGGGGACATCGTCAGGATCGTATCCGGCCGTGTATTCGGTCCCACCACCAAGCAACCTGGTTGTGTCCTTTGATTGGAACCAACTAGGCAGACCCCAGTTACCAGCCAATATACCATTCAGAATCATAGTCCAAATTTATAGAATGGTGATGGCTGGAACTATCATTGATGAGGGGTCATCGGTGAGTATCCTTTCCTCTGTTGCTTGGAAAGCACTGGGTTCCCCGGCGCTTTTTCCTAAGATAAGAAATCTCTCGGGCTTTGATAAAGGAACCAGTCGACCGTTAGGGATCCTCCCCAATGTGCCTGTTACATTGAAAGGGAAGACCGTTCAAATGAACATGATGGTCGTTCAAGGACCCTTGGATTATAACCTACTCCTTGGACGTGACTATATATATTGCATGGAAGCTATAGTCTCCTCACTCTTTAGAGTAATGTGTTTTCCACACGAAGGAAGGGTGGTCAAGCTCGTAGACCAACTTTCATTTCCGGGATCACGCATCGCAAATAGTCAAATACCAACCCTTAATGGTCTATTCACTCAAGAAATGTCTCCACCCCCAGTCCTCCTTCCCGATGAATGCGAGTGATTCAGAAAGATGAGACTGGAACCCAGGGGGCATGCATCCTGGTCTGCTTTGGGGAGAGGAAACCCTGGGTATAGGGTAGAATTTCCGCGAAAGAATATGACTAGTCCGTACCCCGTCCGTATGTGGAAGAGGGGTTGTTCTGGGATAGGATTCTTTTGTTAAAGTTATGTGTTTGATGATTTCTAGTCATTCACCTTTGTCTAAATAGGTAGGCAATACCAAAGAAAGAGATTCCTTTGCGGCAGCAAATTGTAACCATCTTTGGGTAAAAAGGCAAGCCTCACCCATTAAAACAAATGTTTTGAAGGATAAGTAGGGGCAGCCTCCAAAGAAAGAGATTCCTTTGCTGCAACAAATTGTAACCATCTTTGAGTAAACTAATGATAGACATCGCCGAAGAAAGAGTTTCATTTGCGGCAGCAAATAAAACCATTTTTTGGATAACCTGAAAGAGGCAAGCCTCACCCTTTAAAAAAAATGTTTTATCGGATAAGTAGGGGCAGCCTTGAAATTGTATTTTATACCTGGGGGCATGCAGACCTTTTGGAGTGGAAGCTAGGGGCGGTTATTTATCTGTTTTTGGGATTAGCCGTTTCCGAACTTGCATGAAGAAAGGATGAGGAGGAGCATAGCTTTGGTAAGGCGCAAGCTCTATAAAAAATGGGATCTTTCAGGAGACATTCTTATCTTATGACTGGTATAATCGAGCAGTTTTAGCACAAAGTTCATGCTCGTTAAAAAATAAACGCAAGTTCGAGCAGTTTTACTGCAGAATTTATGCTCGTTAAAAAATAGAAAAGCGTGAGCAAGGGTTTCACCAGAGTTCAAGCTTGTTAAAAAATGAACCTATCCCAGTAAATAACCATTGTGATCGTAAATTTATTAGCCATAAAAAGCCTTGGTCGTGTTTGCACTTGCCACCTCCATTTCATTTTGGCCGATCGTTCACCCCCATATGATTGTTTACCCCTTTTGAGGAACAGTTGCGAAGAGTGATCTCACTTAGCCATCCTTGTGACACTGCCGTGATTGGAAAATTCCAACTTGTACCTGGAATCTGCTGCTATCCCTGTTTATCACTCGTTCCTCAAAAGACGAGTCTTCTTTGAGCTCTTTTCAATTGACTTGTAAAATATGAAAAGTTTGCCGAGTTTTGGCCTTCCAACTCGTTAAAAGGACCGGAAGAGCTATCCCTCCTCTAGATTTTAATCTTTTTGGACCTGAGGGATTATTGCACAAAAAGGTCGAGTGCTTGTTTTATTCGGCTCGTTAAAATTATCGAAAACTCATCCCTTCCGTATTGTTTTATACTTTTTCGGACTTAAGGGATTAGATGACGAAAAAGGAATTTTGGAGTTAACTTTCTGTACCTTTTCAGACTCTCTAAAAATGAAAAGGACCGAGTTGTCTTTGTCGCTAGACTCGTTAAAATGATTAAATAGCGACAAACTTGTCTTTAGACGAGAACGAGTTTCCCTATCGCTAGGCTCGTTAAAACATAGCGATGGGCTTGCCCGAAGGGCAGGTTATAGAACAAGCATATGTTATCCTCCTCAAGCTTGACAAAAATAAAGAGGTACTGGTCAGAAATGACTGGGGAAAAATTGGGAGAACCTCAAAGCTTTAATGGTAGCAAGTCGCTCTTGAACATGACACTTTGTCCTCCGTATCACATCGGGTTGGGTTGTTTCATTCACCGGTCTCATCACCATGGTCCTCGCCAAACCATCCATATTTGGGGTAATGCTACTGATCCATCACATCAGTGTCGTTATATGTTCAAGAGATGTGTTCAGAAAAAGTCAACCGTGTCCCATCCACTGCCATACATTATCCTTCATCCACCCATGATCGCCACCCTGAATCATATCTCACAGATTGTTTTCACCTCCACTAAAATCATTAGCTCCGTTCCATGTCACTGATGTGGGATTCATCAAGGCCCTCCTTTGACAAATTGCTTCTTGTCGACTTCAGCTCATTATCCAAGAAGTTGATCTAGGAACAATCCCTCCCAGTACTTTGAAGCTTGCATGCCTCAATGGCAAGTTTCTCACTTCCGGCGACAGGTATACATCAATGACCTTCGACCAGAAGATTTTGCGTGGTGTTCGACGCCAAGTCCTTTATTCACACCACGTGAATTGTACTGCAGTACCTTGAGGGTCATTGTCATTATTGGTGATTCCTCTCGCGCTTGTTAACGATTTACATTATTGACCGGTAATCAAGCGATGTCTTTCCATGTTCGACTTCAGTGCAATTCTCACATGGATCGATTTGTACTTAGAGTGAAGATCGAACGAGATTGAAGACCCCAGATCTAGTTTCATCCATCCGGGCTGCGATATATATTCAGGAAATATAAAGACATTTGATATGTACATTATTGCAACAGATGATCATCCTACTCAAAGGATGATAATTTCAGCAGAGAATTATCAGTCTATCATCAGACGGTCGTCTGTTATATGTACCAAAATGAATTTATAAAGCTGAGCATGGGAATGCCCGCCTCAGCTAGATCATGAAGGCAGAATGAAAAATAATGTATTGTATTGTATTTTATTGCAGGGCACCTCTCAGCGATTGAATGAACTTCGGATCCTCCTGATAAAGCATTTCACCCGATAAACGACCTCATACTTTAGGGGGCAACTGTTATAGACATTTTTGTGCCTAACAGCATGGAGCATGAAATGTCAATAATCTGAGGGATCCAAAGTCCCTAAACATGTTGTTCTTACCCTTAGAGGAACAAGGTCAGCAAACCACAGCACTGAAAATCAGTTCTCCACCTGAAAACACTCAAAAACAGGCTATTTCTGGATCATGTCAGCTGCTCCACTGAGCATCTGCGCTGAATGTCAACTGCTCCACTCTGTACCTGCGCTGAATGTCAAATCTAATGAAGGCTACCTGCGCTGGGCGAGATTGGCCAAGTGGCACAGTCATTGTGCAAGGTGTCAACTGCCCAGGAAGCTTCCAAACTGACACTTGGGTCAAGGAATTCGCCTTGTGATGAGTAAGAGGGTCTTGGTCTCCAAGTGGAAGCAAGAATCTCCAAGTGGACTCAAGAAATGAAGATTAACTAAAGTGGGAGAGGACACTAGTCAGCTTCATGCCAGTCTCAAGATGACTCATCCTTTCTCCAAAACCCTATATATAGATCTCTCTCATGAGGTCTAGGGAGGCTGGAATTTTGTGCAAGTAAGGAAGTGCTGTTGGTTTGAGTATAGAGCTATTGGGTGATTTGATTGAAGGAGGTGAAGAGGAGATTTCTTTCTGCTGGGAGGTGTTGCTGGATTGGGCCTATTATGGTTGTAACCCTCTCAGAACTTTACTTCTTCTATTAATAAAGTATTTGAGGTTCTTCTATATGCATGTGTCTTGATGATGAATTGATACTTGTATATTTGATTTATGCTAATCCCTGAATCGATTATGGATGTATGCTTCTTGTAGTTTCCTTTTCTTGTGCTTTTACAGGATCTTTGTGTAGCTGGGCCGGTGAAAGAACAAGGAGCTAGGAGCAAGCAGCAAGGAGTGAGGATTGGATCGACTATTAGCGCAAGATAACGGTTAGTAGATCATCCTTCTCTTCTCTCTCTCATCTCATAAAGAAGTAATATTGAATAGCTTTGCATTCAGTTGTTGCTGAGGTACTATCACCCTTAGAGTGGGATAGGGTCATTCCGTATTGGATACTTTTCCCAACAACATAGTGCCTATCTGAATAAGAACTAGAATAATACCTATGTTTATCCCATCTTCTATCCAGAGTATCCAACTATCTGCCATCTTTGGTCATGTCATCTCTATCTAACATGTGACTACCATGCGACGTACTTCCATATACCCCATTAGTTCTTCCCCCCTACTCATAGTTGATCTGATGTGGTCCCTGTCCCTGTAAATGTAACAAACTCTAAAGTATCATTGCATTTACCTCTACTTGTTTCTCTTGTGCCTGCATGATTTCCTCATTATATGCCTTGCAACTCCTTATTTCTTCATTTAAAATTCTCAGTTTATTTGCAAAATCTAAATAGTTCCCAACACCATACTTCTCATTTGATTCACAGGGAGAGTCTGTGTAGTCTACCATCTTGATAGGCATTTGATATTTCTTCTTGCAAGGTATTTCATGTCAGTTAAACCAAATCACAATAAACCAAAATACATTAGTAGACCTCAAGGAGGATACCTCGTCTACAAGATCAAGAAATCAACACGATACATGTATAGCACAATCATGAAAACATATAGAAACATAACACATAAGCATATAACCATGCAAGAATCATTCTAGCTAGGGTCCAGTCATCAATGCATGAACTTATCAGCAATGCATACCATGACCTTATGCATGATGAAAACCGTTACATCATTGTACAATTGACCACATGTAAACATTAACATGCATAAGCAACACATAACCACCAACACACATGCATGAACACATATGATCAAGCATGAATGAACAACACCTATAACCAAGCCTACAAAAATGAGACATGTAACCAAGCATACAAGAATGCAACCAAACATACAAGAATGTAACCAAGCATACAATTATGATACATGTAAGCGACATATAACAGTATGTAACCCATCATACACTCACGAAAATGCATCCCACAATAAAAACATCAACTTCCACATGGTGACATCACTCCAACCATGATAAATATTATGCAAATGCAATAATCACATGGAACTCAAGTGTAAGAGACATAGACACAAATGACATGCATGCATGACCAAAACATAACTCATCCAATTTGAGGGGTAAACCATGCTCTGACACCACTCTGTAACACCCTCCTCCCACATCTACCTAGGCAATCGGCCAGCTGGGGTAGACATGCGACAAGAGGCCACTATGATATGATTCGACGTCCTAAGTCACATTAAGGAAGTGCAACCACCGGAAACAAACCATACAGATGTTAGTCGTCATATATAGCACCCTCATGAACCAATCAAATACTTTAGACAGCTTTCCTTGGGGTCCCACTGATCTTTTGGACAACTTAAGCCTTAGTCGCTTCCATGCTACAGGTAGGAGGGTGACCAAAACCCAATGTTGCTCTCACAATATTGCCTACCAATGACTAGAGACCAAAGTTTTTAGTGCTATGCCAGGGACTCCATGATTTGAGCCACTTTTTCAGGCCCAGAGCCGAGGTCACTGCCAAGAATTGAACCACCTCTTCAAATCAAAAAATAACATGGAAATGATAAGACTAAAGAAAATACTTATTCAAAACATTGACTTGACCCCTACTAGTCATGACAAACATTTCATCAAAAATATCGTGAATATGTAATCTATAGGTATAAATCCCAGTTCTAAGCATAAGGGTCTCATAATTAGCTGAGAATCTCTAAGAACCATTGATTCCTCAACACATCAAATTCCATTCCATCCATTAGGTCATAGATAAATCGATCATTAAATTACAAGTAAGAACATGATGAGAGCCACACATAGCTACTGTCATAAAAAACATACAAAGCCAATATAATAACAGTAGAAATAGTCATGAAAGTACAACCATATAGACCACATATAATCCATCAAAATGCTCATAGAAATATGTGAAGAAATAACCTTTCATTAATGATACAAAATAAAAACATGGGATGGGACTTCCATGTTCCACACAACCATAGAATGGCTGAGCTCATTCAGTTTCCATGACTCATGGCGTACCACCTATCCATCCTATATCACCAAGTCCTTTCTTTCAAGAATTTGTGCATACTACAAACCCTTTGTCTGGGTCTGCAATCTTTAACACTAGTGCATGTGTCCCAGGTAAATGAACTTCAAAATCTCTTCCCCAACAATGATGTCAATCTAATGTTGTATCTTTGAAGACAGTTCTAGCTCAGGAACTATGCCAAACAATCTAAGTGGGGGATTTCATTTAAATGGATGACCAATGATTCAAACCATTTACACTTAGACAATCTAAAATATTCAGAGTTTTTTCAAAGTGCTGATATTCAATCCTAACAACATATAATTCTTCAATTGATTGTGATAGATGAAAGAAGAAGATATTTATTTAAACCGTCATCCTAGATACTTAATTTTCAGATATACCAAAAGCATGTTGAGAAATTTATATAGCTAACACATATATATTCAAGAGATGACAAAAGGCAACAATTTACTGATGCATAGGTACTAATTTAAATGACTTTTTCAATTAGCTATTCTCAGCAATGATTATAACTTTACAATGGGTATTCGGGGACATTAATCCTTAACTTAGCCTTACCCCAAATCCTATGTTACCTTGAACATATGATGAAAAACATAAATTATTACATAGGAAAAACTCACATGAAAACAAATTCTAATAAAACTGAAGTCACAATCCTTTGATTATCTTCAAAATTTCCGAAAAGGTACAATAATGTTTGTTGTTCTCTCAAGGGCTCAAGGCTTCTTACTTTGAATTACAATATATATATATATAGATTGTAATTAAAAAATATCTAACTTAATACAATTAGCTAGTTCCTATGCCTCCTTTAACAATTGTTCAAATGCCAAACTTGCTATCTGATCTTGAAAGAATTCATCGTTCATGTGCACTTGAGAGCGCAACAACTCGAAATTCTCAAAATAACAAGTGTTTTTTGCTAGGCAGCTACATGTAATTTATAGGGCATTTCGAATTCAAATCCGATCTTTTCCCCCAAACTTGGTTCATTAATGCCGGAGTGGCGTTATATTTTCAAGGATATAAACCATAAATTTCGTCTTAAATGCTAGCCGCCCACTCCATTTGGCCTCACTTTTGTCGTATTTTCTTGAATAGTGACTTTAATAGTGATTTTATGGCCGACCTGCGTGATTTCTCTCTAGGTAGTATGACTCCCTCGACACTATCGTGGACCTAGTGATACTTTCTTGCTTCGTACCATTCACCAATCACATAGCTACCCAACCTGGGTAGCATAGTTTATAGTCCTGCACCTCCTTTGAGCTGCCTAGAGTGCTAAGACTGTGCTACGTTCATTTAGTCACATGGTTGAACCGTCGGTGTATGGCTTCAAGTGACTGCCATTCACCTTTCCTAGGAAGGGTTCTCCATTCAATTTGACCAGTTGTATTACTCCTCCATTGGCAATTTCCTTAATGACATAGGGCCCTAACTAGTGCATCTTGAACTTCCCTAGAAATTTATCAAACTTACTATCATATAAAAAACCAGGTAATTTACCTTAAATGTGCACATCTTGATGTGCCGATCATGCCATGCCTTTTCGCGCTACTTTTGGACCTACTAGTGAAATCCTCCTAAAAATATTTCTTCCTCAATTCATCCAGCTATGTGAGCCTCTCTCTAGGGCTCCATGATCCGTCATACTTGTGAGCAAAACTATGCATAGGCTAGGCACAATATACTCCATAGGAATTACCACTTCAACACCATAGAGAATACTAAAAGGGGTTTGTCCAGTCAACTTCTTGCATTTCGTTCGATAAGACCATAGTACTAAAGGTATGTGTAGGTCCCAATCACTTCGTTGAGCATTGAAAACGTTGGTCTATGCATTTTTTAGCACTTTATTGAATGCTTCCACTGTCCCATTAGCCTATGGGTGATAAGGCATACTCTTCTAGTGGTATACCTGAAATTCCTTCGTCAGTGCATTGATCGTCTCATTCAAGAAGTGCATACCACGATCACTCATCAAGATCTTTGGAAAGACAAATCAATGGAATACATGCTCAAATAGGAACTTCATGAAAGTCATGCCTGTGTAATCCTTCACCAGCTACGCTTCTGCCCAATGAGTCAAATACTTCGTTGTGGTGATAATGTACCTTGCTCCCGTCTTTCCTTGTGGCTGAATGGGTCCTACAAAATATATCTTCCACTTCTTGAAGGGTTGCAACATCATTTGTGGATTCAAAGAAATCTCATCCCTTTGCGATGGTATGCCAGTCCTTTGACAAACATCACACGCCTTGTAATATGCTTTTGAGTCTTGATGGAGGGTTGGCCAACACAACCTTGTGCGTAGAATCTTATGCGTAGTTTCTCTCCCTACATAATGGCCTCCTGCGGTGATCCCATAAGCATTTGCGAGGATGTTGCTTCTTTTGAACTTAGGTATATACCATCATAATATCGCATCAGTCCCCATCTTTTACAGATGCCCAACAATGACATAGAAATATGCCGCACGCACCACTAATTCCTTCTTTATATCCTCAAAATGACCATCCGTGATGCGCACTACAAATAGCTACCCATCAAGAAATCATTCTTCCAAGTTAATAGGTTCCTCCCCTGTTTCGATATGTGACAGATGGTCTGGTCCCACATTCAATCATCCAGGCTTCACAACCACTTCAAAATCATACTCCTAGAACAATAAGAGCCACTTACATATTCTCCCCCCAACATTGGTTTATTGACCAGGTACTTCAGCATGGAGTGATCCATATACATCTTAAAATGGCCTCCCAGCAAGTAGTGCCTATACTTTTGGAGCACATACACCATAGCTAGCCCCTTGTGCTCGGTGGTGGAATAATTCTTCTCCGCTTTGGCAAAGCCTACGCACGGATCATCCTGCTCGTCATACTTGTCTATCATTCACATCTTTAGCTTCCCAAAGTGATTTCTCATCATTCTCCTACATTCATGCCAATCATCAAAGCTTCCCTTGTGTGTACCCCCCCATCTTGTGAGCATAGCACGTAGTGCCCAGTCTAATGCCTAGAAGCGCTGCTTTTCTGGTACCTCCCTTTCAAATGCATACAAAAGTATATCTACCTCATTTATACCATCATAAGTAGGAATATTTCTTACCTCCGAGGACACACAACACAACGACCGGGTCATCATGTTGCAATTCAGCGTAGTTAGTTCATGTAACCGATTCTGCCAATGTTCTATCTCTTCATCGGAGTCAGAAGTACAGGAACTATCGCGATCCCAAGTAATCTGTCCATTTGTGGTGGGATTCACCCAATCTTGGTCTCGTGCTATTATATTTTAGATACAATCCAAATCATCATCACTTTCATAATCATGGACTGGTTCCATATAGCGTGATCCTTCAGCTGCATCAAGGGTATTATTACGCACAACGATTTCTTTTTGAAGATCATCTTCCACTTCTTTAGATTGATTACACCATTCATGTCAGTGGCCAAGTCAATTCCCAGGAGTGCAAGATAGGGGTTGTTGTCATCCACTATCTCTATTACTTCAAAGTTAGCCAGCGTGCTCGCTCCTTCAATATCCATGGTCACCCCCTATAGTCACCCCATGGGGATGATATTTTGTTGATTCACCATCCTTAGTTGAATCACAGACTAATACAACACAGGTCTCCCCATTTTCTCCCAAGCCTTCTTCAGCAGGACGTTCATGTCTAACCCCAGGTCCAAAATAATATGATCCCTTTCATACTCTCCTATCTGCGTGGTCAGTCTCATTTCCTCTCCCGTCCTTGTTTTATGCTTGCCAATCTTTCGTATGATGAGATCTTGTAACCCTTTCACAACCTTACTATCATGCAGTAGCTTCATACAAGTCTCCAAGAAGTAATGAGTATAGAGGGGTCCATCTCTTGCTCAGGCTTATCCTTACTTCCTGAGGTGGAGGCCTCAGTGAAGCTTTTCTTAGCTTCAATGAAGGTTTCATGTGTAAGCTCTAAATCAAACTCAGCCTCCCTCGCCGAAGCTTTGAAAACCCATGTACTGTCTTCTGGCTATTTCCCCTTATCATCTCCTATCGCGATTCCCCTCCTGAGCATTATATTTATGTTTGGATCTTCCTCGCATGGCTCAAACCTCATCATCTGCAAGTTTTGAGTCGGCAGAGGTGGTAGTGTCCCTTTGTCACGTATCCTAGCTATCAGCGGAGGACAATCTTCCATTTCATGATCAAACATCATGCAATACTTGCACGACGGATGTGTTGGATTAGTGAAATCATGGGCATAGTGTCCTAGTCCTCCGCAATTGTAGCAAATCAACTATCTGCAACCTCTACCAAGTCCTCCTCCGCCTTGGCCTCTTCCGCACCATTGAAATCCCGTCCTCACCATCCCTGCTCTCTGGTCAAGCAGTTGTGTTTTGGCCTGGACCCTATAGGCAGGATTTCTATCCATCATCAATTCATAGCTCCTACAAGTATGGTCATCATGTCCTACCGACCTACAAAAGTTGCAGAATAGTTTTTGCGATGCCTGTACAAACTTCTATAACACGTGACAATTATTTGTGGCATGTTTTCTAGCTACCTAATAGATAGCGCACCATAATGTAGGCCCTGCACTAGGTCCTTCTTGAGATTCTGGCCTTAAAGGCATTGTTCCTCCTCCTGCAATATAGTTTTCAAAGATCGGGCAATGGTATTTGTCATGACCTTGACTTTTGCATTTCAAGCACCATACCTCCTCATGCACCTCTAGTCAAACCATTTTTTCCTGCTTCAGACTTTGCATCTCAAGGCACAGATTCTTCAATTGTGCATGCATCTACTAAACTCTTAGATTTTGATCTTGCATCAGAGTTTCATGTAGTGTCAAGGCAATCTCCAAGGCATCTGCCTAAGTTGTTATCTTTTGTTGTGACAACGCACTCCTTAAGTGTGGTAGTAGAGAAGTTAGAAACCACTCGCAATATTGTCCATCCGTCAAATTCATGTTGGATTCACAGATTGTACACTCAACCTCCGATCTAGTTCCCAAGGTGTCTCGCCTGGTTACATCATGATCTCTTTGAATCCCACAGTCGACTACGCCTTAGATTTAGGCCTACTAAATTCTCTATTCAGTGCTTCCTAGATGTTTTCTACTCTAGCATTCAGGTTATCATTAGAGTATTTAATATACCAGGTTAGTGCACGATCTTGCAGAGCATTAACTAGGGTTGCCTTCTTTATATGATCATCTGTAACACCTTGAGCTTCCCATATATCCCTCACAATGAATCAGAATTGGTCTGAGTCCTCATTTCCCAATTCTTTGAACAAAGGCAACTTCACTCTATTTGCCATACTGAACTGCGGTGGATTTGGAGGTGGTACAAGTGAAGTTGGAGGTGATGGTGGTGAAGTTGGAGGTGGTGTGGGCAGAGGTGGTATTCACGAGAATCCTTTTCTTATTAACTGAATATAACTTCATAGAGAAACCTTCACTATTTCTTCCTCGTCACCTTACAGAGGAGAAATCAATGTATTATACTCCAGACCCTTTTTTCCTTCCTTTCTGTAATTTTTTCCACTTCGTGCAGTCCCGAACATCAAGGTAGCTGCATAACCTATTTTTCACACAATATAACTTTAATCCAGGTATTCAAATATTTTACGTACTTACCTCGTGGTCCTTTGAAAAAGTGCCGCTCCGCCTCACTGTAGTTGACTGAGGTGTCGACCGTGAATTTATTCACAAATCCTCCTATGACGTAATTGAGCCAATGATCAACTACATGGGTGATCTTATCCTCTGATGCTTCCAACCTTCATACTAGCTCTGGGATCCACAGAATAGGACCGTCAAGTTTCCACCTTCCTTGGCTATCTACCAGCTTCGTGATCGACTCGTATAACTCAATAGGGAAGGAGCAGAAAAAGATCTCATGGATCTCTATATATAGGTATATGTCCAACCAATGTTCCTTTGTTAGTTGTGGGTTTCTACTCTCCTACGCCGCGAATTCGTGGATCTTCCTATCCAACCAGTCTACGATCTCCTCCTTAGCTAGATTCCAGTGATATGACATCACACATACCTTATGTAGATTCTGATCCCAGAAACAGGACCATTTGTTAGCTTTAGGGGGCCTAACCCAGGTTCAAAATTAATTAGCCAAACAAATCCCTACACTATTGGCCCTTTCGGCATTAGCCCGTGTAGCATGAATCGAAGTCTCACCCGAAGCAATATGGGGGGATGCTGGAACCAAGTTTCCACACCATGAGACAGTTATGATGTCGTTTGATTCCTTCTATCCCTTCCTTCACGCATGTTCCTTCTTTCTAGGGCTTGCAAAACAAACCTTCTATTCCAGCCTTCTATATCTTTGCGCAGCCCTAGCCTGCCACTCAGGTACTTTCGTACTACTATGGCAGCGTACCATGTAAATTCCACAAATAATCTAAGTGATTTTCTTATCTCATAAAATACTTAAATTTAACGCCGCCTAAGAAGATATTCATAATTGCGTTCAATCATTCAATGTAATTGCATTCATCCACGCATCATATAAGAATAATAAAGGAAATTCATACATAAAAGATCCAAATGCATCAACAGAAAAAAGACACAAAACTTGCAAAATATCTCCTTCTATTAATATCTTCCAATTGTTACAACTTCTGTCCGTCCTGCACACACAGCTGCAGGGGTCTACGCACTCAACTGTGGAATTCTACCTTAGGCCTCTATGCACTCAACTGTAGAACCTCTACCTATGCTAAGACCAGAGATTTAGACTTCTTGCTCCAAAGCTATGACTCTCTTACATGATCTCCCATTCTATATCTGTTTTTAAAACTGCTTAGAGCTTAGATCTTTTTATACAATCCCATGGTTCGTGGACCATGGGTAGATCTCTTACAGCCGACTTTACTTTACAAAACTAAGAGTAGACTACCTTTTTTTACACATAACACCTTTGCACTCCACAACCAAAAAATGCAGAGTCTTTAGAATTATATTACAAAAATTGACTTAAGCATGGGCTTTTAGCCCCAAAACTGCCCTTGGGGGATCCCGCTCACAATAGTTGGGTAAATTGATGGCAGTCCAAGTACAGTTGGAGGGTCATTAGGTGAATATCAAAGAAGAGCCCTAAGTCTTGTAATTGTGAAGGACAACAAGACTGGTAGAAGGGTAGATGTATTGGGCTTAAGGATGTGCAAACTTTGAAGGACTAAAGTATCAGTGAAGTGGGCTAGCAACTAGCCATAGTTCCCTGTAATGTACAGGATTGAGTCAGTGAGAAGAAGAGAAACCTCCATAGCCCTAGACTTTTTCATATTGGAGAAAAAATATGGAAAAAGTGGGTAGACCAAATAGGTGTTCACAAATAGAGTTATGAACAGCTGATCAAAGACCCTAAGTGTTGCAGACCTTGAAGGAAAAAGGAGGTAGCTAGAGGGATTTTTTTTTGAGCTGAGTTAAGTAACTTAAAACAATTGAGTTTAATGATAGAGGAAGATTGAGGAGTTGTATAATTCAAGGCAAGAATACCTGCGAGATGTGTTTAGGACACGTGGACTGAAAGGGTTGTGTGTGGATGCCATCAACAAGTAGGTCAAGTGTTGCCCTGTTCAAGGTATATTGGTTGTCAAAGGAGTAACACCAAGCCCTAGTTGTATTCCTTGTATCAGTGTGATTGTAAAAGGCCACAATCCCTGGTACAAGAGCTCTAGCCTATTCTATTATATTTTATAATATAATGAAGAAGGGTTTGAAAAATTTTAAAAAATTCATGTGCACTAGTTGATTCCATGATGTGTGTAGATTTTGTTTTCCAAAGTAGATGTGTTGTGGCACTTGAGTGTGTTTGCATCAAATATTATAAGACCAAACCGATATTCTCATGTGCTATGGAAATTAAACATATGCCTTGTTCACCTAAGAACTACCTGTAACTCATCTTAGGCTACTCATTTCCAATCTCAACTCATCCCACTTAACAAGTTACCAAGACAAGGCTCATCACATCCAACCATGGTTGTAAAACAACCAAGAAACACAATTTACATCTTCACATGTCATAGCACTTGGTATGTCTTAGAATGCCTTGGCACTATGTGGCATGTGTTAGCATCCCCTACATTCCTTGGCATGCTTTGAAACTCCCTAGAACACCCTAGCACTTCCTGGCATGCCTTGGTAGTTTAGCATATCTTGGAACTACCTAGCATATCTTGGAACTACCTTGTAACTCCCTCCTTAACATGCCTAGATCTCATTGGCACTCCCTCCCACACACTCTTATTCATTCATTTACATGCATTTTGACCTAGTGCTTCCTTATGCTTCACTGGCACTCCCTAATACTCCCTAGCACGCATTAGCACACCTTGGCACCTGACATATATTGGCATGCCACCCTAACACTCTAGAATTCCTTGGAACTACCTATCATAACTTGTCACACTGTCCTTAGCACGCCTAGAGCTCACTAAAACTCCCGATCACAAACTCTTATTCATTCATTTCCATTCATTTTGACCTATTTCTCCCTTGTATTTTCTTGGCACCCCTTAACACTCCTTGGCACATGTTGGTACACCCTAGCACCTAGGACATTTTGGCATGTTTCCCTTGCTTCTAGCATGCCTTAACACTGCCTAGCATACCTTTTCACTCCCTCCTTATCACACCTAGAACTCACTGACAGTTCAATCACAAACTCTTATTTGTTCATTTAAATTCATTTTGACATAGTACTCCCTTGTGTTTCCTTGGAACTCCCATCAAACACTTCCTTGCACGCATTGGCACATCTTCCCCCACGCCTCCCTAGCACTCTAGCATTTCTTAACACTGCCAAGCATGCCTTGTCACTCCTCCTTATCACACTTGTAACTCACTGACACTCCCTATCACACACTCTTATTCATTAATTTCCATGTATTATGACCTAGTGCTCCCTTGTGTTTCCCTAGCACTCCCTAACACTCGTTGGCACACCTAGAACTCACTAACATTCACTGTCACCTATTCTTATTCATTCATTTGCATGGATTTGAAACTAGTGCTCCCTTTTGTTTCTATAGCACTTCATGACACTCCTTGGCATGCATTGGCATACCCTAGCACTTGGCACATCTCGACATGTTTCCCTGGCACCTGGCCCAAACACTCCCTAGCATGCGTTCACGCCACACCCTGGTGACTGGAACATCTTGGAAGGCCTTAGCAATTAGCATGTCTTGGCATGCCTAACATGCCTTGGATCTATATGGCATGTGTTAGTACTTCTTTTCATTCCCTGACACACCTTGGCACTTCATAGTTTTCATGCCCTAATAGATATCCTTACCTTTTTTTCTATTTGGGAACGCAACCAAGGCATTGGAAAAACAATTTTGTGCCCAAACCAAAGTCTCCCTTTGTTTGAAACTACTTTTTCTAGCCCCTTATCACAACCATAGGCTTGCCTCCTGCAAGTCCTATCTTGAAATTCTCCTCACACACTTCGTCCTTGGGACACCTACAATTTCCTGACACTCCTTGGCACACATTCTCATTCATTTATTTCCATGCATTTTGACCTAGTTCTCCCTTGTGATGCCCTGGCACTTCCTGACACTCCTCACTATGCATTGACATTGTCTTGCATATGTTAGCATGAATTTTCATTCCTTGGCATGCCCTGACACTCCTTAGCTATTATGCTAGTTTCAAGTGTTCTTTAGGGTCTTCCACTATCCTTCAGGACATGCAAAATACAACTCTATCTACAAGTGATGTTTTTTGGGATACCACTTAAAGGCATGCCAACAAAGGTTAAAATGGTGTCCAAACAAGTGATGATAACAATATGGATGATATGATTATGTTAGGTTGGTTTCAAGTGTTCCTACAGGGCTTCCAATTTTCTTGAGGCTATGTGGAAGACAACTTCATATACAAGTGTTTTCAATATGATACTAGGTAAAGGGGTACTAATATATGTTATAAAGTTGTCCAACCAAGTCATGTCACTTGTATTTTCTATGGTTATTCTTCCCCAAACACTAGTTTACCTATTAAACAACAACATCATGATATTTAGAGACATCAAAACACATCCTTGCCTTTTCTTTTTCTCTAAAATAAGAGTGCATGCTAGCACAACAAAGTGTTATGATACCACTTGTGGTGTTCCTTGTTTGTTGAAATATAATAGTTAGAGCAAAATAGACATAAATATAATTGCAGGAAGTAAACAAAACCAAAATTGGGAGATAAAAATAGTAAGAAAACCTTTATTAATATTCAGAATTTGGTGAAATGTTCAATTGTGTCCTAGAGGGGGCAACCCCAAACATAAATAGAGCTCCAAATACAATAATAATCATATGGAAATTTCTTACATAACTTCTAGTAATATATATACTTTATAATTGACCAAAACCCTGACCACTTAGTGGAATTCTCTTAGTGAGGCCTCAATTACTAACTAGTGGACCTTCTTCAACAAGACCACCTATAATTATTGATTTGACACTCTACTACCTCATGATAATTATTCAATAAATGTCACCCTAATACATTACGTGATAGTCTATTCCCCTAATTATGGGAGTTAACGTGGGATCCTAAACACATTATAATGAACAAGTCAAAATTACCCAATGCATAAAAAATATATATTCTTTATCTATTCAACAACTATTATGCATATGCTTCATGCTATTTATTACTTTGGTTCATAATCCAAATACCAAGAAAAAAATAGATAGCCAAACATAAGAACATCCATACACCACATTACACAACATAATAAGGTTTTCACTAGAGAGTGCTGATTAAAATAATTAAAGCTTTGATGACAAACTTATAGTTTTCAAAGCTCTTTTCTAAATCTATATTCTTGAGAAAATTGGTCTTTTCTACTTTAGGTATTGTAGATTGATACTGTGTCACATGCTATGATATAATTGCCTAGATAAATAGACATAAATGTTGTACAACATATTCTTTTTTAAATATAAAGAAACAATATTTCCAAATACGAAGTTTATTAATTAAGAACATCTTTTAGACTTCTTAGCTAAGTTATGATTATATTTCGGTAGGGGATTTGTGTACACTGACATTGTGTTGTCTTTTTGGTTTTTGTTAGGTAACAATGGTTAATAAGGAATGTGTTCTTGAGCAGCAGGCACACATATTATTCTATTATCGACAGGAAACTCCATGGTTTTTAGGCATGGAAACAAAAACGCAGAAGTTAGTGGTATATCCAAAGTCCATTTTGGATGAATTTAATACTAGTGATGATTTTGATTCCTCGTGAGATAATGAATGCCACAAGTGAAATTCAAATAAAAAGAAGCAACTCAAGAATGAAGGGGAAGTTATTGCTTTATGTCCAAGTCAATTTTTTTTATTTGTTGGTTGTTGTCATGTTTTGAATGCGGACTTGTGAAATTCCAAATTGCATATTGGTTTATGTGAAGGGGGAATATATGTAATTTTTTTATTATTATCATATGTCATTTATGGTTTCTGAAGATCTGTGTTATGTTTGCACAAAAGTTTAGATATCATTTAGATATCTAAACACCAAACAACAACAACATTGAGATTTCGCTTTCACTCAACCTATAGCATATTGCATCTCTCTTCATCAATGCTCTTCTTCCATATGCTATGATATCTAAAACCCAAACAACAACAACATTGAGATTTTTCTTTCACTCAACCTATAACATATTTCATCTATCTTCATCAATGCTCTTCTTCCATATGCTATCCATTTATGACATTTCCTTTGCAATATTTGGTGCATTTTCTAGTTATAGGTAATTTATAGGTTATAAATGTCTTCAGAGTTTCACTTGTAATTGAATATTCAATTGACCATATTGATTCTCTTATACATAACTATTTTTACCTACACCCATTTTTCATAACTTCCATAACCATTAGGTAGGGACATGCAACTTCGATGCTTCTTTGCTTGTCTAGTAAAATATTGCTAAGACTTTAATTTATTGAAAGTTGTAGAATTTACAATTTCTGAAGTTTCAAGGTCTAATTTTTAAAAGTCTAATTCTTTAAAGGTTGCTAGCTCAACAAAAGAGCACCTAATTTACAAGCAGAAGGTTGCTGCTTTGATTCCATTGTGCCCTGACATCCATATGGAATGGTGACGATAATTTTTGGTGACAGAGGATCTTTTGACTATCACTAATGAGCTTTAGTGACATTTTTTGACCCTCACAAAAATATGAAATGGTGACGGTCAACAAATACCACCACATATACACATCAATAGTGACAACCCTCAAAGGTCTGTAATCGTCAATCATTGTTGTTGATATGAAATGGTGACGGTCGTTGCCCGTCATTATAGACATTATTCATGCAGACCTTGAATGTCACCACAACACCTATACTTCTGGGAATGTGGATGTCACACGGAATGAGTCGATTTTGTGGACAAGATAGACCTTCCTAGAAACTAAAGAGACCTAGTGACAAGCAAGCCAATAAAAAACTATCTTTCTCTAAATATGCATTTATAAACAAAGGCAAACAAGTGTTTTAGGCCTACCTTGGGTCCAATGCAAGTTTGTGGAAGCCTCGCTCCTTTGATCCAAGTGAGCTCCCTTGTTGCGAATCTGCAAACACAAACAAGCAATCAAATTAAATAACACCTGAAAAGCCAATATCATAAAACATATTTAACATGAAGATCAAGGAATTCATGAAACAAATGACATAAGACAATTTGTTGAGAAAAATGAATCTGATTGTATTAATTCAAATCAAAGAAGAACTTTACAACATGTGCCTTGACGCAGTACAAGCTCCTCCCAGGGTCCAACAAGAAGTCTCCTCTACTTTGACAAGTTTCACTCTCTTCCCAATGAAGCCAAAAAGGTATGTGATCTCTCCTCTCAAGCTTAACTAGGAAGTCTCAATTCCACCAGCATTTACCCTAAAAAATGTTCAGCGTCTAACCTCCCTAGCAACCAGCCCAATGCCTTAATTTATAGTGCAATAGAGGGAAGTTACTAGGTCCTCCTTCAAAGGGATAAAGCCCTCCTTCAAAGGGATAGCTCCTCTCATCAAGGGATTAGCTCCTTCTCTTTTGGGATGCATGAACCACCTAAGAGTGACCAATCCACGTCAAAATTCCTTCTAGAATCATCTAGAATTAACCCAAAGTGAGTTTTTTAGAATAAACTTGCACCTTTTTGACTTTCACAGGGGTCTGCACCCACTCCTTTAGGGATAGAGCGGGTAGGTCCGCAGTTTTTGTAAATAGGAGGTGCGGGACCGTAGGCAACAGTGAGAGAAAGTGTGGAACTAGAGATTTGTTGATTTTAAATGACTTTCTCTCATTTTCAAAGCTTGACTTGAAGAGCTGAGGTCTGAGACTTGCTTAGGAGGATAGTACAAGTGATGATAGACCCATACTGACTGCAAATAATCATGGTGATGATATTTTTGTGTAACAGATCGCCCCCTAAAGTGCGAAGTATATAGTAGATGAGGATTTCATTTATCATTTAGGAAGAGTGAAGTACTTTATCATTTCGAGGATCATCTTGTGGAGAGCTCGGTCGGAACCTGTAAAAACATTCAATGCAAGATATATATATGAGATCATATCATCGCTGAGGTAGGCATTCCCATACTCAGATCAAAACTGACTTAGAAAACTAACTACTGCTCTGATATAGGAGTGATCTTGTAATACATCACAAGTATAGACTCATGTGGACACAGTATGGACGCAGCCATCTGTTTATGAATAGTCCATCATATAATTAATACAAGATTCCTCACAGCCTGGATTGCAGAAACTAGATCCAGGGTCTTCATTTCTACTTCTCGAAACAATACGATTCTATCCATGCGAATGAATGTGTTGATGTCAAACATGGTAGAAAGTACTTGATTACCAATGAATGATGTAAACTATTAATAAGTGTGAGAAAAACCACCAGTGATGTCAATGGCTCTCAAAGTACCCAGTACAATCCATGAGATGTGAATAAATGTATTGATGTCGAACATGTCACAGAATCCTTTGATCGAAGGTCAATGATGCAACATGTCGTCAAAGGCGAGAAACCTGCCATTGAGGCATGCAGATCCCAAGGTACCTACGATTTCTAGATCATCTTTCTAGATAATAAGCTGAAGTCGATAGAAAGCGATCCGTTGTAGGCAAGCCTACAACATGAAATCATAGATCAAGTTGAAGAAATTTAGTTGCAAGGACTGACTCAGGGATGGTCAAGATGGATGACAGATATTTTGCAGATGAATGGCTTATTGGCAGTGACCTCTTGAACACATAACGACACAACAGATGGTTTGGTGACAATTGACACAAAGTTAATACCCAGAAACCGGCTGAAGACTTGCAATATGGTTTGATCAACTGTTAGGCAAAGGATTTCCCAACCCAGGTGAATAAAAGTGTCGTGTTCAAGAGTGGTTACAAAGTATGATAAACAGGCTCACTTTTCTCTCTTTTCCCCCACCATTTCTAGCAAGTACCTCTTTATTTTTTGACAAGTTTGAGGAGGATAACATTTGCTTGATTATAAGCTCATCCTTTAGATGAGTCCAACTTAGTTTAAATTCGAACCCTAAGAAGAAGTGGTTCGTTCCTGTTTGTAATTGAACATGACCTTTACTGTGAAATTTTAACGAGACCAGTATAGGAGAAACTCGGCGTTTTTCAATTTTAGAGAGTCTGAAAAAAACTTACGAAGACTCCAGGGTTGACCTTTTTCGTAAATTTGTGTCTCCCAAGCCCGAAAAAGTATAATATAATACTTGAGAGAACCGCTTGATCTTTACGAACAATGATTAATTTTCGTAATTAGTGCCCTTGATCCGAAAAAGTAAAAAAGCGATCAACGACACGTCGTTTTATAACGAATATTGAAGTTGAAACGACAAAAATCCGGAAATCTTTTCATGTTTTTACGGTCAGAAAAGAGTTTTAAGTGGACTGTATTTTTAGTTCTGTTTTAATGAGTTTAAAAAGAAAAACTCGGCGATCTTTTCATATTTTAGGAGTTAGAAAAGAGCTTAAAGGTGACTCTATATGTTTTTTAGTCGAAAATGATAGATTTCGCCTGAATAATCCGTTATCCTGAACAAAAATGCAAACATTACTCATACCTATTTGAAATGGATAAAAATGCTGCAAAAATTACCTTTCCAAAGTGAAACATAAACAAATTTTCAATTTATTTACTCAAAAAGCTTATAAAAAGGGCTTTCGTCAATTCATTTTTACCGTTTGAGATTTGGGTGAGAAAATAGTGCTTTTATTCAGAAACTTCCCGTGAAGATTTCAGAAAATCCAACTGTCGGAATTGAACGCCGTCTTCTCCAGGTAATCCACATCATCCTACTCTTCATTTTTAACCATTTCATTTTTTTTTTAGGCTTTTATTTCATTTTTTGGAGGGTTTTTAGGCTAACAACCCGCGCGTGGGAGCCCGCAGGCGTAACACTGGCAGCCCGCGGACCCCAACTTTTTCTCAATGGGGAAAAAGCTAGGGGTCCGCACCTTCCATGTAGGAAAGGTGCGGACCCACGCACTGTCTCTAACACATAGGGTGCGGTCCCCGCAGCAAGGGTTTTTAACCCAAAAATTCTCAAATTTGACCCAAACAAATTAATTTCTAGCATTCTAATTTGTCTTTTTATTGGATGTAGAGGGTACATCATGCTAGATTGGCATGAACGAGAGCATGAGGACGTGGATCTTGCCGCGTTGAATCACCAACCTTCGATTGATGCATTGAAGGCATGCGGCTTGTACAAATTCTGGGCCATACCTGGCATGAGGGCCCAGGTGGATTTCTTACAGTGGCTGGTTGACAGATGGAGCATACAGGACCAGTGCTTCTTCATTGATGGCCACCAGCTTGAAATCAAGCCGGTAGACATATACTTCTTGACTGGTTTGATAAGAGAGGTGAAGACTTGACTCTATTCGGGACTAGGCCAGGTGGCCAGTCTGTCAATAGCCTCCGGCTAGAGTTCTACAACAGCCAGGCTAGAGACAAAGGCATAGACATTAAACCATATCCCTTCCTGAACTCATGGTGATCGCGTTTACTGTCACCAGACTTTGCGGGAGTGCTGCATTACATATTGCCACCGGATCCTAGATGCGGATGGCAGTTGACTGCTTTCGAGGCACCATCTTCAACTGGTGTGATGCTGTGTTGGCCAATGTAAAAGGCCAACTGACCAGAGCCAAGAACAGGCAACTGAAGACCTTTGGTTATGGGGCTTTGGTTGTGAGCTTTGGTTTGGAGAGGGTTCCAATGTTGATCCCGCAACACCTTACTGTTGGAGCTGGGCTTCCTCGAGAGCCCAAACTGATGCGATTGATTGCAGTTATGGCCCGTCATCCAGACGAGGGGACAGAGGTTGTTCAATTCAAACCTGAGTATTTCCAATGGTTGGAAAACCAATTTTTTTCTATTCAGGACTTCCTTTACGCTGGGGTAGATTTTCGTGGTGACCGAGACATGGCTCTTCCACCAGGAGAGCAATGGGATGACTCAAGTAAAAACATTTTCAACATTTTCCTATTTTGAATTTTTTATTTTTCTATCGTCCTAAAAATGATAGTAAAGGTTTCAAATGCAGATGTGGGTCCACAATGACCAGCCGCTCTCCAGCCTTACGAGAGGAAATGACCAGTTGTAGCCACGCCAGCCCCATAGGACGAATCAGCAGGGAATTTGGCCGAGTTGGAGAGTCATCTAGAGCGCTTGACAGGAGATATTCTAGAGACCATCATAGATGACATTCCTCGTCGACTTCAGCGCTATGTGATTGGGGTCCGAGGACCTTTTAGGAGGTTCCTTTGCAAGGTGGCCCATGCAATGGTTTCTTATCGAGATCATCACCAGTGATAGGATAATCGCCTATTGTAGGCACATATGACATTTTTGCTTTTTGTACTTATCATTTTTGCTGATCATAAGGTGTTTTTCAACCTATGATTGAGGATGATGTATTTTTGACACACTCCTATATATATATCACTATTACCGGCTTATCTTGTAAATCATGTTATGGAATGGTTTTAAATTTACATGTATGATTATTGCAAATGTCTACTTAACATTCGAGAAGAAATTTCATCTGCTAATGTATTTAAATATCTTGGAATATGCTGATATTCAATATAATCAAATTCACGTTCCAAGAGACGCACTCTCAAAAATAGTCTCAATAACACTGGATTTCTAATGGCATACACTCTAATAAGCTGTAATACAATGAGTTCAGAATCTAACGTCACTATCAAACTTTGAATCCCAAATGAAATAGATTCAGATAATAACTCAATCACTACACTATACTCGGCAATGTTGTTCGTTGTTTGACTGAGGCTTACCCCATGCATAGATACCAACTCATCAGAGGGTGAATAGATAACCCAAGCTAAGGAAGAAATGTTCTGCGTATTACGACAAGCACCATCAGCGAAACCAATGTATGTTTGGAGAGGCATCGACATCTGCAATACCAAGAGTAAAACCAAGATAAGCAGGAATGATGACGAAAAACACTCTCTAAGCTAAGCACACTTTTTAAACTAAAACACATCAGCTAGAAAGAAAAACTATCCTAACTAAAAATCTCCATACCCATTCTTTAAGCATAATACTTCTTCAGGTAAAGACCATTTCTGGGTTTACCTAAAGAGTCCCCATCAAAGTCTACCAATTCATAGGCCCCTTTCGCTAGCTTTCGCTTGAAAACATAGGGACCATGCCACATAAGAATGAATTTTCCAGTGCCTAATTTATCATTAGCTTGATCGTAAACTAATACTAGATCTCCTTCTGAAAAAATTCGAGGAGTCACATTTCGATCATACTGAGCTTTCATATGTTTTGCGTGAGTTTCGATCGCCAATGCAGCATCACGTCGATTCTCATCTAATTGAGCCAAGTATAACAAACATTTTTCCTCTTCGGAAGTGGTTGGAAGTAACTCGATGGCCTTTTGTAATGATGGGATTTCACATTCAATGGGTAACACAGCTTCCAGACCATAAACTAGTTGGAAAGGAGTGAACCCTGTTGATGTTTTCACTGAGGTTCGATACGCCCAAAGTGCTGAAAATACCATGTTATGCCAATTCGACCGATGAATCCCAATGATTCGTCGGATCATGATGACTAAAACTTTGTTGATGGATTCAACCAAACCATTAGCTTGTGGATAATAAGGAGTTGAACTATCGTGACGTAAGCCAAGCTGGTCTATAAGTTCGGTCATCATAACGTTTCGAAAATGACGCCCATGATCAGTGATAATCGCTTGTGGGACACCAAACCTAGCAATTATATGATTGAATATGAAAATTGCAGCTGTTTTGCCGTCTGCCTCAAATGTAGGCATCGCCTCGGCCCACTTGGTAAAATAATCTACCGCAAGGATGATATACGCATGCCCCCTGGCCGAGTGAGGGTTACATGTAATAAAATCGATACCCCATTTGGAAAAAGGACCAATGTCAATTATAGGGTGGAGAGGAGAAGGTGGAGCGCTTATATTTCGATCAAAAACTTGGCAGTTGTGGCATTTTCGGTCCGCGTTAATACAATCTTTAAACAAAGACAACCAGAAGTAGCTAGTGTGCAATATCTTTTGGGTTGTGGCATACCCAGACATATGACCGCCACACGCTCCACAATGACAGTCATTTAGAACCCTTTCAGCTTCCTCGTGAGTTAAACATCGTTGAAAAACAGAGTCCGCCCTACGGCGATAAAGAGTATCTCCAATAATCCTGAAGTGTTGGGACTAGAATCGTATTTTCTGACGTTCTGTCCTTGAAATTTCCGGCCGAAAGGATTGGGTCTGGAGATAAATGATGATATCCCCATACCATGGATCTAAAGTGCTGATTAGAAACAAGGACTCATTCGCAATGGGCTCCTCTGCCACAGTTTAGGTGTCAGCACGCGGGAAGTCACACATTAACTCTGCAAAAACTAAAGATTTATTAGAGTACTTGCCCACTAGCAATTGCTTGGTCAAAATGTATATCATAGGGTTGCAATCAGAAATTACTATAGTTTTACGTAGTAAAATCTAGTGACGAAAATGTTGGACAGCTTGAGTAGCTGCCAATGCCAATTTCTCCACATGTGAGTATTTTAGTTCAGTTGGATTTAAAGTTCGACTAAGGTAATATATCACATGTTCAGTCCCGAATTCATCTTCCTGAACTAAGACCATTCCAATGGTGGAATGAGAGACGGCAAGATACAAGAAGTAGTCCTAGTTATAGTTGGGAGGATGCAATAACAGTGCATGGTTCAACTCATGTTTTAGTGCATCAAAAGATTTCTGAGCTATCTCATCCCAATAGAATGGAGTATTCTGTTTCAACAACCGGGTAAAACCCTTTGTAACCTCGGTGTAGTTAGAAATGAATTGTCGTAAAAAGTTTACTTTCCCTTGCACTTTGGAGTTGGCTAAGACTCAAAGGAGGAGGCAATTTGACAATAGCTTCAACCTTCGAGGAATCGACGCAAATGCCGGCTTTCGAAACAACAAACCCCAGCAATCGACCTGTTTCTATACAGAAAACACACTTGTGTGGATTCAACCGAATCTGATAATGCCTACACCTCATAAAGATTGCTCGTAAATGGATGAGATGATCAGCTCGATGTAATGAATGAGTAGGCAAATCATTGAGATAGGGCTGCACAATGTGCTTGATGTCATGAAACGCATAAGACATGGCCCTTTGAAAAGTTGCTCCGGCATTCTTGAGCCCAAAAGGTAATTTGCAATAAGTAAATGTCCCCCATGGACAAATGAAAGCCGTTTTTGGTTGATCAGCAGGTAGAATATTGATTTGATTGTATCTGGAAAAACCATCCATGAAGGAGAATATTTCGCTACTGGCACAATCAGCAATGAATTGATCGATATAGGGAGTTGGGTAATTGTCCTTTGGACAGGCTCGATTTATGTCCCTATAATCGATACATATTCTTATTATCCCTTGCTTTTTGTTAACCGGAACAATATTCGATACCCAATCCGTTAACGGGATCAGATAAATGAAACCTGCTTTGAGTAATTTTTCAACTTCTGCTTTAATAGCAGCAACTTTTCTTGGGTGAATCTGACGCAAACGTTGCCGGACGGGTTTAACATCCGGGTAAGTCTTGATTTCATGAACAGCAATCGTGGGATCAATTCCTGGCTTTTCCTCATAGGACCAGGCAAACACGTCGCGGAATTCTTGAAATAGGGCCTTATATATTTGAATTTCGTCTTCTGTACATGAGGCACCTATATGAATGTTCTCAACAATTCTAGGCTTAACCGAAATGTCAATAGGAATAGTTCGAGAGATGTTTCCCAAATTTAACTCTGAATCAGTATTTTTCATTGGATTCTGAGGTTCCTTGACATATCTAGTCATAAAATTTGATGAGAAATCATTTTCAAAATGATCATTCTCGGGTAAGAACGAAGATCTGTGATGGAGATCTTCCCATCGTAAATCATCTACACATAGGATTTCACGAATTTGCTCATCAGAGTGAACAAGTTTAGAAAACGTGATTGAATCCGAGCTTGATGTGAAAACTGATTCCTCACGGACCAAATTCATTAAGTCAATTTTGGTTGAAGATGGTTCAGTAAATGATTGCACGGCCTCACACGCAATTTCATATGGACTCAAAGGCATAAAATCGCCAAATGAGTCTATCTCAAATTCAGAAGGAACGACGCAAGGATCATCATAAACAATGGTGTCTGACGAAATCATATGAATGGTTGCAAATGAAGACGATGCGTTGATCAAAGGAAAAGGAAAAGTTCCCAGTAAACCGGCATCTTTAACTAGTCCTACTCCAACATCCTTATACGAGATAGTCGTTTTACCGACATGATGAATACTTTTAGAAGAGGTTGGGTCAGATGAAAAGTAAGCCAACTGGTCTATTGTTACGATCTTTCCATTATGAGGAAACTTTATAACCCGAAAGACCGATGAAACGATAACTGTCATAGCGTAAGACCAACTACGACCCAAGAGAAGGTTGTAATCTAGAGGGGCATCAACCACCTCCACATCTAGATGAACGGTTTTTCCTTCAACCCCTATAGGTAAATCCTGTAGAATGCCAAAAGGATGAAACCCACGGCCATCAAAGACCTTTAGAATCATCGAGGATTCATTTAGTGAAGGAGAACCAAGTGATCTCCAACACTGTATCGACATAATACACGCTGAGGCTCCCTCATCAATCACAGTCTTATGAATATGCCTGTTTTTGACTATCACTAGAATCTGGAAAGCCATTTGACGAGGTAAGCGCGCTGTACTATTTTCTTGATCAAAAATTATTAGGTTCGAGTCTTGAACGTCAACAGCTCCTATAGCCGACAAAAGTAACTTACGTTGTGCTGGACATGATTGCAGCACTTCCAAAGCCGACATTGCTGAGGGTGAAACAGCGAAATCCTCAACAATGTTATAGTTCTGAGCCGCTCTCGCATGTGGATTGAAAGCCGACTTTCGAAGTATACCCTTGGCAGGCGGTTTGATTACCAAGTCTGGATTAGGTTTCTCGATCTGTAGTGGATCGGAACCGAGAGCTAAGGTTGATGTGTTAGAATGAGAAGATTCTGCTTCTTTACCATCAACAGGACTTTTACTACCATAATCATGTGATCGAGTCGCAATCCTAACATGGGACATCATCAATATGGGTTCTTCATTGGCACTCAAGGAAGAACCTATCATCTTACTGTCTTGACTTGGAAAAGGATCCTTCAAAACAGCAGGCATTTGGGAACCTTTGACAATCTTCACAACCTTTGCACGATGAGGGTAGTCTCTTGTAAAATGTTCTTCATCACAAATGAGACAAGGACAACGAGGTTTGTGTTTTTCATCATTGGATTCCGATTTTTCAGGTTTCTCTTTTGAATTTTTGTCCGTTTTATTCTTCTTCTTCCCTTTCTTCTTGCGGATTTTGATTTGGATGTAGATGACTCTACAACGTGAATATCGGCAGAAATATCCGCGGAAGAATCTCCTGTTGGGGAATCAGGCAAGGTTATGATAGGAGAAGAATTCTTGGAAGAGTTCTTCTTACTTTTAGTATTAACTGTACCAATCATACCATCAGCGGCATGAGACCCTAAAGGAGCTGCAGCGATTTGATTTTTGCTTGGGAAGATTGGGGATTTTCTCGTGTAATGTACCTGATTGAGTATAGACCAAGTCAAGGTATTGTGCTTGAGCAATTACTTGCTCCTCAATAACGACTCTGGCCTTAGCTACATCTTCAGTGATCTTTGGCAACAAAGATTTTACAAACCATTCAGCCAATATCTGATCCGGAATAAAAACCTTCACTAAACGCCGTCGACATCTCCATTCATGAATGTGATCTGAAATGTAAGTGGACGTCGATTGCTTTAATGAAGTTAGTAATTCTGTGCCATTGTCATATCTGACTGGCAACTGAAAATGAGTTAAAAACGAGGTAGCTAACTGACTAAAATTATAAAAAGTGCCTCATGGTAACTCAATGTACCACTTGGCCGTGAGACCAATTAGAGTGCGCTGGAAAAGCCTTAGATGGATTGAATCATCTGAAATGGAGTTAGATGCACACCAGAGGTCATAAGTCATCACATGGTTCGACAGGTCCTCTCCTGATTTGCCTTCAAACTTAGGAATATCACTAGGCAACTTATTCGGCATTGGCAGCCAAAACGGAAGATAATTAATGGGATCGTTCGTTAGGTGCGACAAGTCAGGAAAGTCCAAAGTTGCGATAAACGGTAACTGATGATTAGGGTCCCTAAAACTCTGGGTCATGAGACCAGCCCCAGGAGGAGGATATCCAGGATAACTAGGAATAGGAATTTCATTTGGGATATTGTATCCTCCCGGAAAACCAGGATTAACCGGACCGTACTGGGGTTGTTGAGGTTGTTGATATGTGTACCCAGGGTACGGTTGATACTGATAGATTGGCTGCTGCACAGTAGGACCGAATTGGTACTGTCCCGGGTACGGTTGATAAGTAAATTGTGGTTGACTTGTGACAACCGTACTTGAACCAGGTTGTCCTACAGGCATCTAAACCGAAGTTTGAATTGTTGATCCAGACAGAGGTAAAGATGTCTGAGGAGTAGATACACGAACAGTAGAAACTGGAGCTGTCGATACTCCAGAAGTAGGTGGGGTAGATTGAAAAAATGTTGCGGTAGTTGCAGCAGTCATTTGAGGCGGAGTACAAGGAGTACTAGGTCCAGGCTGAGAAATTACCGAAGGTACAAAAGTTTGAATAGAAGACTGGACAGGTTGCTGGGGCGTACCAGAAACTAAGGGTTGTCCAGTTTGAGATGACAACTGTACATTCGATTGCAAGACCTGTTGAGTTTCCGATGGATCCCACACCAAATTCATTCTGGGGTACGAACCCATAACAGGTTGAGAATATTGAGGACCATAACCGGGTTGAGGCTAGGGTTGATAATTCAAAGGTACATTTTCGGCTCCTTGAACATATGATTGACCGTAGGGTGGTTGGAAACCTTGGTTCGAGTACTGACCTTGGGGTTGATACCCTTGAGGCACGTACTGATACTGGGGTTGACCTTGAGGTATATATTGATACTGGGGTTGACCTTGGGGTAGATATTGAGTCTGGGGTTGACCTTGAGGAACATATTGTCCCGTAGGTATGTACTGTCCTTGAGGTTGCCCCCTAGGCGCAAATTGGGTACCTTGAGGTTGCTCCCGAGGTGATAATTGAGGATTTTGAGGCTGCCCCCCAGGTGGTAATTGGCCACCTTGAGGTTGAGGATTAGGAATAGTACCTGACATCATGAGAATATCTTCTACACTCAATAGCTTAGTACCATTGCTTCCAATTAATAACCCTTGTTCAATGGGTTGAGGAGATGCTCCCGAAAAAGTACCAGAAAGTGACTGATACCCAGAGGGAACAAAAGGACCGCCGTACAAAAAAGATTATGGCGATTGAGTAAACATGGATGACTGTGTTGAAATATTTAATGGAGGATAATAACCTCTAGGTGTTGGGTCATAAGGAACACGAGGTGGTGAAAAACTTAACCCTGGGTTTTCTAAGAAATTAGTCAAAGAAATATACAAGGCACTGCTCCTAGGTGGACTATACAAAATTGATTCATGCTCCCTTAGTTCAATAACAGGTTGATTTTCAGGGATAGGGATGCCTACTTCTTCTTCCGGAGTAGCAAGTTCTTCAATAGCTATAAGTCCAGAAGGAAGATTTTGGGCAATTATTCTTTCTACCCTAGGTGAAATAGGACCACTAGATGCTGGAGAAGCAAACCCCAATGTTGGAGTAGCAACAAATTCACTTTCAGGTTCGGATATTTGAGGTTCCTCATCTATATCACTAGTAGATGAAAAGCTACCAGTAACTTTGGAAACAAACACTGATTGTGGATTATAATCTGCTACTAAAGCTTGAAAATCAGGATGTACCACCAAAGAAGACTCTCCTTCTTCAGGTGACCCAACTCTACTATCTCTAGGACTTACGAGTGTTATAGACATTTTTGTGCCTTACAGATTTGAGCATGAAATGTCCATAATCCAAGGGATCCAAAGTCCCTAAAGATGTTGTTAAAGCTCCTAAAGGGACAAGGTCAACCAATGACAGCTTCTCCCAGAAGTTCTCCACCAAAAACCACTCAGAAACAGTCAATTCAGGATCAATTCAAGTGCTCCACTAGCTGCCTGCGTTGAAAAGCACCCCAGTACATTGTCTAGGTGCGTTGAAACGCACTTGAATGCACTACCCAGGTGCGTTGAGCGGGAAATGACAAGTGGCAGAGTCATTCAACGAGGTGGAAAGACCATGGAAGCTTCCAGAATCTTCTCCAATGACACTTGCCTCACTGAATTTGACCAAGTGATGAGTAAGAGGCTCTCAGTCTCCAAGTGGAAGCAAGAACTGACAGAGAGAAGCCACAAGTCAAAACATAAGCTGACTCATCCTCTCTGCTTACATCTATATATGGATCCCTCATCCCAGAGATCCAGAGGCTGGAATTTTGTACTTTGCAGAGAATTGTTGTTGGTTTGAGATTGAGATTAGTACATTGGGTGATTTATGCTTTGTTGGAGGAGAGGAAGGGATTCCTTTGCTGGGAGGTAGATGCTGGATCGGGACTCTCTTGGTTGTATCTCCTCTTGGACTTTATTATTCTATCAATAAACTATTTGAGTTTCTCCTACATGCTGTGTACCAATGATGCTGTGTACCAATGATGTTTTGTTATGTTAGCATGTTTAGCTTAATCTGATCCTGAGCTTTTTATGAATGTATATCTGTATCTTCGTGTAGTTTCTCTCTCTTGTGATCTTGCAGGAATTCGGTGAAGCTGGGCCGGTGAGGGAGCTAGGAGCTGGGAGCTACTGAAGAGAGGAGCGATTGGATCAACAAACTAGCGAAAGACACAGGTTAGTTAGATCCTTTCTCCTCATTTACATTTCATAAAGAAGAATACTCAAGTAAGTTTCCTTGTTTGTTGCTAAGGCACTATCACACCTTAGAGTGGGATAGGGGCATTCTAAATAGATACTCTTCCCAACAACAAATTGGTGACTCCACTGGGGATCGTATCTAGTTAGTTTATTTGTGTTTCTATTGTTGTTCTTCTCATAAACTCAGGAGTACTGAATCGAACTGCATTTGCCATTTACAAATTCAAAGTAGAGATCTGCTACTCTAGTCCATTTACTGGGCCTGTTTATGACCTGAACAAACTGATCCACAAATGCTCTAACAGCCCTTTGTGATAGCTCTTAGTCCTCCTTTAAATCATCCTCCTAATTGTACCTTATTGATAGCTTTTATCCGGACAAAAACCTCAGATCAAACTGCAAATCGTGACCCAGAACCCAGAGACAATTCTCGTTTCTGCTTCAGCGCAGGCTCTGTGAAGAGACTTTGCATTTCAACGCAGGTCCCGAGAGGGCTACCTACGCTGCAATTCAATTTCTCTGTTCTGCAGGTGCGCTGATCAACCTTTGCCCTGTGCAGTTGTGGTTCTTTGCATCCTTGTGTTCAGTTTTATCTCTGTTTTTTGCAACCTGTTATCAGTGTGTGTACCTATCTGAAAACCCCTTTTCTCTACCTTAATTCCGCCTCAGTTGTATAAAGAAACTGTATTTGTTCTTTGTGTATTTGTTACATCATTTGAAGTTTCCCATTACAAAAGTAAACTAGTCATACTGTCGCCCTTAGATCTAGACCTGTCATAAGTGTCGTTTTGATCTTAGGAGTAAATTTGTTTGCTGTTGAAATTTGATTGCGCTTTTACTTTTGTCTTTTGGTTTGAATTTATGAATTTCTAGTGTCGAAACAAGTGTTTACTTCAAAATCATAAGTGTCGTAATCGTCTTTTTGATTTCAAAAAGAAACTTGTTTGTGTTTTCACTTGAAATCGAATTCAAATTTGTACAACGGCTTTCTTTTTAGGCATCAATATTAAGAAAGTGAAAAAAAATACATGCATTTGTGCATTTTCATATTGATAGTTTGTATGGTTTGATTTAGGAAAAAGTGCATTTACAGTGTGCTCTTTGCTCTTTGAGAAAAGATTGTGTCTTTATTTTCCCCTTGTAGCTAGGATTTTCATTGTTGAAAAGAGATAAATGCTTGCTTATCATCTTTAGACTGCATTTAGGAATTGTATATACATCTCGTGGTGATACAAAAAGGAAAACTTCTAAGAAAGATCAACCTAAAATAAATTGAATGAACTTAACAACGCATTGGAACTTAATGCACAACATAGAGGTCTAGGCTAGAGACGTGTTCCGGCGTCGTAAAACCTGGTGACTGTCGATCTCGCTGATGGTTGGGTGATTCCTCCTGAGAGACGATAAGCGCCAGTACGGATTGTGCTCCCACGTACCGTCGAGTATATATTGGGAGACCCCTATAGGCATAAAACCTTTATCCATAGGAAGCCGTGTCGGCCGCCCTACTGATCGTAATGCACTGAACACAGCATTCGGGAAGATTGACCGCCTGTACCTTAAAAAGTATTCTGCGGTTTTGCGATTGGTTTGGCACACCCTCTACCTAGATCTCCAGAGCAGTTCCTTTTGGCCTTTTTCAGACTGTATAACGGAAAAATTCCATCCGAGCATTTGTCACTTCGGGCTCGTTAAAACATCGAAGGAGACTAGAGTCATCTTTTGCTTTTTCTCGACTCTTTAAAATTGAAAAAGCAAGTTGTGTCCAAGCGTCGTTAAAATTTATTTTAAAGCGGAATATTCATACCTTTTTCCTGCGTTGATCTTTAGGTTGAGAAAATGGAGCCTACCAACCAAGGAATTCCCCTTGGTGGAAATCCTAGTCCCTTCTCCTCTTGGGGAGATGTTGGTGCGCCCCATATGGCCACATTGTCACTTCCAAGACTGACAATTGGCTTGCCGGTCTGGCTCTTCTCAACCAATGTCGTTCAAAACACCACTATTCCTAAACAGTCGAATCAACAGTTAGACCAGTCTAGAGTTACCCACCAACCTTCTACTTCCTCTAATTCTTCCTCTCTCCCTTCCTCTTCGCTTGACGAAACTGGTAAAACTAAAAACCAAATTCCTAAGGAGAAGAAGGAAAAGAAGAAGAAAGAGAAGAAGAAGAAGGAGCCAAAAGCGGCTGGGGGCAAACGACTGTCGTCTAACGAAAATCCACACATAGCACTGACTAGGCCTAAATCGCCATGTGTCATATGCAAGGGAGACCACTTTCACAGAGATTGTCCCTTCATCCCTCGGATACTAAGGGACTGGTCTCCCCGTTTGCACAATTCGGTGGCATCAACCTCTGGTAGCCATGTTGAATGCACACCGTCAACTAGCGAAAGTGAAGTCCCAGGACAGAAAGGGAGAGCTAGATCTCCCTGTAAACTATGCGAAGGCAATCACGCCATCCACCGTTGTCCCTTTTTAGACGAAGCTAAAAGATTTTTGGATGATCGTCCGGTTTCACCGTTACGACTCCCTTCTGGATATAAGAAACTCTTGCCAAGTCCTTCGTTAGTTGAGAATCCAGCTGGCCCGCTCAAGTGGTCAGCTGAAGCACCGGTCATTGAAGATGAACCAGCTGAATCCATACCCGACGAAAGTCAAAAGGTCGAGGCGGCAGTTGACCCGGTCTTGCCTTCAGAGGATTCATCTTCGAATGATACAGTCACTGAGGAGAATAAGGATGACACCGTCCAAATTCTCTTCATCAGCACAGACTCCGACGAACACGGGGGCAACCCACCCATTCCTTTATCGAAGGAAGGAAGTTCGTCAGAGCGATACCCGGCCGTCTACTCGGTTCCACCTCCAAGAAACCTAGTTGTATCCTTCGACTGGAACCAACTAGGCAGACCCCGTTTGCCAGCAAGCATACCATTCAGAATTATCGTCCAAATATACAGAATGGTCATGGCTGGAACCATCATTGATGAGGGGGCATCTGTGAGTATCCTTTCCTCTCCTGCTTGGAAAGTGCTTGGTTCGCCATCGCTTTTGCCTGAAATGAGAAATCTGACAGGCTTTGATAAAGGAACCAGTCGACCTTTAGGGATCCTCCCCAATGTGCCCATAACATTGAAAGGGAAGACCGTTCAAATGAACGTGATGGTCGTTCAAGGACCCTTGGATTATAACCTACTCCTTGGACGAGACTATATATATTGCATGGGAGCCATCGTCTCCTCACTCTTTAGAGTAATGTGTTTTCCGCACGAAGGAAGAGTGGTCAAGCTCGTGGACCAGCTTTCATTTCCCGTATCGCGCATCAAAAATAGTCATATACCATCTCTAAATGTTCTCTTCACGCAAGAAATGTCTCAACCCACGGTCCGTCCTCCCGATGAGCGCGAGTAATTTGGAGGGATATGACTAGAACCCAGGGGGCATGCGTCCTGGTCTCCTTCGGCAGGAAAACTTTGGGTATAAGGTAGGTTTCCGCAGGAGAATATGACTAGTCCGTACCCCGTCCGTGATTGGAAGAGGGGTTGTTCTAGAATAAGATTCTTTTGTCAAAGTTATGTGAGTTGGCAGGCTTCGTCGCTCACCTTTGTTTATCTCGGTAAACATCGCCGAAGAAGTGTTTTGTTTGAAAGATTAACAGAACAATCTTTGGGTGACCTGAAAGAGGTAGGCCTCTCTCAGTAAAAAACAAATTTTTTGGCGGAAGTGAAGTAGAGGTAACCTTGAAACTCTATTTTATACCTGGGGGCATGCAAACCTTTTGGAGTGCAAGCAAGGGGCGGCTATTTATTTTTTAAATTTTTAGGTCCTCCCTTTAAACCTGTAGGTATAACCCTTTAAACTCGTAGGATTAGTCGTTTCCGAACTTGCATAATGAAAGGATGCAGGGCATAGCTTTGTAAGGCGCAAGCTCCATAAAAAATGGAATCTTACATGAGACATTCTTATTATATGACTGGATTATCGAGCAGTTTTAGCGCATAGTTCATGCTCGTTAAAAAATAAACATAAGATTGAGCAAGTGTTTCAACCCGCGTTTAAGCTCGTTAAAAAATGAACTATCCTCTGGTAAATAACCACCGTGAATGTAGCATTATTAGCCATTAAAGCCTTCGTCGTGTTTGCACCGTCACCTCCACTTTTCCATTGGCCGATCATTCACCTCCATATGATTGTTTACCCATTTTGAGGAACAGCTGCGAAGAGTGATTTCACTAGCCATCCTTGTGACACTGCCGTGCTTGGAAAATTCCAACCCTTACCTGGAATCAGTTGCTACCCATTTTATCACTCGTTCCTCAAAAGACGAGTCTTCTTTAAGCTCTTTTCATCTGACTCATAAAATATGAAAAGATCGCCGAGTTTTGGCCTTCCAGCTCGTTAAAGCGACCGGAAGAGCTATCCCTCCTCTAGATTTTAATATTTTTGGACCTGAGGGATTATTGCACAAAAAGATCAAGTGCTTGTTTTGTTCGGCTCGTTAAAACTATCGAAAATTCATCCCTTCTGTATTGTTTTATACTTTTTCGGACTTAAGGGATTAGATGACGAAAAAGGACTTTCGGAGTTAACTTTACATACCTTTTCAGACTCTATAAAAATGAAAAGGACCGAGTTATCTTTGTCGTTAGACTCATTAAAAACATTAAATAGCGACAAACTTGTCTTTAGACGAGAACGAGTTTCACTATCGCTAGGCTCGTTAAAACATAGCGATGGGTTTGCCCGAAGGGCAAATTTTAGAACAAGCATATGTTATCCTCCTCAAGCTTGACAAAAATAAAGAGGTACTAGTTAGCAATGACAGGGGAAAAATTGGGAAGAAACTCAAAGAACCTTTATTGGTAGCAAGTCGCTCTTTAACATGACACTTCCACTCCGTGCCTGAGTTGGGTTGGGTTGTTTCATTCACCGGTCACATCACCATGGTCTCGCCATACCATCCACCTTTGGGGTAAATGCTACCAATCCATCACACAAGTGTCGCCGATATGTTCAAGAGAAGTCATCCAGAGAAGTCAACCGTGTCCCATCCACTACCATACATTATACTTCATTCTTTCATGACTGCCACCCTGAACCATATATCTTCAGATCGTTTTCACCTCCATCAAAATCATTTTCTCCTTTCCGTGTCACTGATGTGGGATACATCAAGGCCCTCCTTTGACGGATCGCTTCTTGTCGACATCAGCTCATTATCCAAGAAGTTGATCTAGGAACACCCCCTTCAGTACTTTGAAGCTTGCATGCCTCAATGGCAAGTTTCTCACTTCCGGCGATAGGTATACATCAATGACCTTCGACCGAAATATTTTGCGTGGTGTTCGACACCAAGTTCTTTATTCACACCACGTGAATGGTACTACAGAACCTTGAGGGTCATTATCATTATCGGTGATTCCTCTCGCGCTTGTTAACAGTTTACATCATTGACTGGTAATCAAGCGATGTCTTTCCATGTTCGACTTCAAAACATTTCTCACATGGATCGACTTGTACTTAGAGTGAAGATCGGACGAGATTGAAGACCCCGGGTCTAGTTTCATCCATCCGGGCTACGATATATATTCAGGAAAAATAAATACATTGACATGTACAGCATTGCAGAACAGATAATCATCCTACCAAAAGGATGATGATTTCATCAAAATCATCAGTCTACCATCAGACGATTGTCTGTCCTATGTACATAAAAATGAATTTATAAAGCTGAGCATGGGAATGCCTGCCTCAGCTTGACCATGAAAATAGTATGAAAGGTAATGTATTGTATTGTATCTTATTACAGGTCTCCTCCCAGCATTGAATGAACTTCGGATCCTCCTAATAAAGCATTTCACCTGATAAACGACCTCATACTTTAGGGGGCAACTGTTATATACATTTTTGTGCCTTACAGCTTTGAGCATGAAATGTCCATAATCCAAGGGATCCAAAGTCCCTAAAGATGTTGTTACAGCTCCTAAAGGAACAAGGTCAACCAATGACAGCTTCTCCCAGAAGTTATCCACCAAAAACCACTCAGAAATAGTCAGTTCAGGATCAATTCAAGTGCTCCACTAGCTGCCTGCGTTGCAAAGCACCCCAGTAAACTGTCTAGGTGCGTTGCAACGCACTTGAATGCACTACCCAGGTGCGTTGAGCGGGAAATGACAAGTGGCAGAGTCATTCAACGAGGTGGAAAGACCATGGAAGCTTCCAGAATCTTCTCCAATGACACTTGCCCCACTGAATTCGACCAAGTGATGAGTAAGAGGCTCTCAGTCTCCAAGTCGAAGCAAGAACTGACAAAGAGAAGCCACAAGTCAAAACATAAGCTGACTCATCCTTTCTGCTTACATCTATATATGGATCCGTCATCCCAGAGATCCAGAGGCTGGAATTTTGTACTTTGCAGAGAATTGTTGTTGGTTTGAGATTGAGATTAGTACATTGGGTGATTTATGCTTTGTTGGAGGAGAGGAAGGGATTCCTTTGCTGGGAGGTAGATGCTGGATCGGGACTCTCTTAGTTGTATCTCCTCTTGGACTTTATTATTCTATCAATAAACTATTTGAGTTTCTCCTACATGTTGTGTACCAATGATGTTTTGTTATATTAGCATGTTTAGCTTAATCTGATCCTGAGCTTTTTATGAATGTATATCTGTATCTTCGTGTAGTTTCTCTCTCTTGTGATCTTGCAGGAATTCGGTGAAGCTGGGCCGGTGAGGGAGCTGGGAGCTGGGAGCTACTGAAGAGAGGAGCGATTGGATCAACAAACTAGCGAAAGACACAGGTTAGTTAGATCCTTTCTCCTCATTTACATTTCATAAAGAAGAATACTCAAGTAAGTTTCCTTGTTTGTTGCTAAGGCACTATCACACCTTAGAGTGGGATAGGGGCATTCTGAATAGATACTTTTCCCAACAACAATGAGGGCTCTTAACCCTTCAGGCTGGCTCAGTGAAAACTCAAGAGGTTGGCCCAGAAGTCTACGGGACTTCCTCGGTAATTCAGCCACGATTAAAATTTTTTAACTACTTCACACGCAAACAAAGTAAAATCTCAATAAAAACCACCTAAAGCCTCTAAAGAACCAAACAAATTTGAATCACACACCTAAAGAATCTAGGATATCAAACACACACAAACAATAACTTTCTGTACTGAAAACACTAGTTGGTGATGAAGCCCAACGTCGCAGAGTTCAATACAGAAATGGCGGTTGGAACAGTTACCTCGGCAACCTGCTTAATGAATAGACTGGCACAAGTTCCTCCACTTAATCATCTCGAGTGAAGAGAACCCCCCAGAAAATCCAAGTGATTCTAGCCGACGTCTGCTCCAGGTACAGTGGGATCTTCCCACCACTGTCACCTTAGCAAGAATCCTAAAGAATATGGTCACTAAGGTTACCAACCGAAACAAATATACCTGGGGGAATAGTCTACAATCCGATACGCACGCAAGGGCACAGTAGCAAGCTCAATCCCCTTGAAGGCTCCTTGACATAATCCAAGGTTTACCAACAAGTGACCCCAGGCTCCTCGACAATGGTTAATCCGAGGTTTACCGTTTTTAATACGTGAATATCTGGCATTGTTCCCAATGAGGAAGGATTGATTCCCACACTGGTTCAGACACAATCTCGTGCTTCTCCTTTAAGAGGAGCTTTCCCAGAGCATAAATGCAACAATTGGATTTCTTCCCTACCACAAGATACAACTACTTGTTTGTTTTACTGTCTTGGAGAGTTAATTACTCTCCTACTCCAAGGCACTAGCCTAAGCTATGTTGGTGTATCAGAGCCCTAGAAATAAAAATATTACTAGATGAATTTTACTTTAAGCGTTATTTTTATTGGTTTTTGTTTAAGTCAAGAGGTGCAGAGATGAAACTCGTGGTATGAAGACTCGACTCAAAATCACTAAAAAATGCACTTAAGATGATTAAACAATCTTTTCCCTTCAATGAACTTCTAGCTAGGAAAGAGTTTGATAATGCAAATACTTGTAAACAAAAATATTTCTTAACACACAAATTAAAAGAAGAGCTTTTTGTCATTTCCAATGCACTCAAAACGAGACAACTAGTTATTTTCACAAAAATTTCCCTTTTCTTTCAAAACACTCAACCACTACAAAAACAAACTTTTTCAAAAGAGATTTTTTATATTTTTATAAAACACTCAAAACTATGGAAATGACTAACTTTGAGATCTATAAACTATAAAAACCTATTTGAAGTCAAAGCTTACAAGATGTCTTTTTTAATGATGTTTTACTTAGCTAGATGTAAACTAAGGACCAATTTATGCAGAATCACAAATTAGTCAAAAAACAACCAATTTTGTTTTCTTTTTTAAAAATGAAATCCAAACTTTTAAACACAAGCTTTTCAAAGTTTTGTAAAGAGAAAACACAACGCGGATTCCTCAACAAAGGTAGATTTCACAAATGGGCAGACTCATAAGAAGGCTGGTAAAAACCAAGGTGATGTCAGTTTCCTACAGCTTCTAAGTTCAGAGCTACTACAAGACCAAAATGAAAACCAAACCCAACAAGCAAAACTTCTAGGAATTTCACCTAAAACCCTAACACCAATGAAATCAACCTAAGGAAAGCTTCTGACAGGTTATATGCAGGTCTGGGCAGGGGATAATAACTTCTAAACAAAAACTAAGCTGACTAACAGAGAAAATCTTAGGTTTTCCAAAATTTTGACACGGTCCGCAGGCCCACGGTTAACACAGGTGCAGTACCGCTCTGTGCTAAAAGGAAAAGCGTGGATAGGTACACACTGTGTCAAAAGCCTAGGGTGCGGTCCTCTCCGAAAGTTATGAAAAACAAAAAATAACCCTGGATCTACTAATTCTACCCAATTCCACACACAACAAGCCAAAAACAAAAACAAAAACACAGTTTCTCAGGTCAAAGTAAAAACAAGGAAAAAATCAAGTCCCCAGTATGGTCACCATTTTGTCACACGGAATGAGTCGATCTTGCGGACAAGATAGACCTTCCTAGAATCTAAAGAGACCTAGTGACAAGCAAGCCAATCAAAAACTATCTTTCTCTAAATATGCATTTATAAACAAAGGCAAACAAGTGTTTTAGGCCTACCTTGGGTCCAATGCAAGTTTGTGGAAGCCTCGCTCCTTTGATCCAAGTGAGCTCCCTTGTTGCGAATCTGCAAACACAAACAAGCAAACAAATTAAATAGCACCTGAAAAGCCAATATCATAAAACATATTTAACATGAAGATCAAGGAATTCATGAAACAAATGACATAAGACAATTTGTTGAGAAAAATGAATCTGATTGTATTAATTCAAATCAAAGAAGAACTTTACAACCTGTGCCTTGACGCTGTACAAGCTCCTCCCAGGGTCCAACAAGAATTCTCCTCTACTTTGACAAGTTTCACTCTCTTCCCAATGAAGCCAAAAAGGTATGTGATCTCTCCTCTCAAGCTTAACTAGGAAGTCTCAATTCCACCAGCATTTACCCTAAAAAATGTTCAGCTTCTAACCTCCCTAGCAACCAACCTAATGCCTTAATTTATAGTGTAATGGAGGGAAGTTACTAGGTCCTCCTTCAAAGGGATAAAGCCCTCCTTCAAAGGGATAGCTCCTCTCATCAAGGGATTAGCTCCTTCTCTTTTGGGATGCATGAACCACCTAAGAGTGACAAATCCACATCAAAATTCCTTCTAGAATCATCTAGAATTAACCCAAAGTGAGTTTTTTAGAATAAACTTGCGCCGTTTTGACTTTCACAGGGGTTCGCACCCACTCCTTTAGGGACAGAGTAGGCAGGTCCGCAGTTTTTGTAAACAGGAGGTGCGGGACCACAGTCAATAGTGAGAGAAAGTGCTGAACCAGAGCTTTGTTGATTTTCAATGTCTTTCTCTCATTTTCAAAGCTTGACTTGAAGAGCTGAGGTCTGAGACTTGCTTAGGAGGACAGTACAAGTGATGATAGACCCATACTGACTACAAATAATCATGGTGACAATATTTTTGTGTAACAGTGGATTTTGGTGATGGTCAACGAACGTCACCATATATATGCACAAATAGTGACAACCATGAAAGATCCATCACAACAAATCATTTTTTTTCATATGAAATTGTTACGGTCACTATCCGTCATTATAATCAATATTTGTGACAGACCTTGAATGTCACCATAACACCTATACTTTTGGTGACGCCACCTTTGGTGAGGTTTAGTTTTTGGTGAATGAGGCTATGGTCTATCACCATTGCTCATATGAAATGGTGATGGTCACTATCCATCATTATAAATAATTATTGGTGACAGACTTTGAATGTCAGTACAACACCTATACTTTTGGTGATGCCACCTTTGGTGACGTTCAATTTTTGTTGACGGAGGCTATGGTTCGTCACCATTGCTCATATGAAATGGTTACGATCATTAACCATCATTATAAATCATTATTGGTGACAAACTTTGAATGTCACCACAACACCTATACTTTTGGTGACGCCACCTTTGGTGACATTCAATTTTTGGTGAAAAGGTCTCTTTTGACCGTCACCAATGAGCTTATAATGACATTTTTCACCCCTCATCAATGTCCTTTTTTCTTGTAGTGATTTTACAAAAAATAAAATTTTGTCCAAAATAATTTGGATATTTCCAATTAATACAACCCAAAATAGGGATTCTCAAAATAATTATGTGGAAACAACACACAATTAGAGGATGTTGTTTGTAACTATTTCCTTGAAACCTAACTCTGTTGATTCTGCTCTTGTCTTCTCTGAAATGCCACCTTAAAATATGCTTTCAGTTTACTCTAGAAGATTGGGGAACTTATCCCACTTCTCATCACCTTGACATGAAAACTTGATTACCCTCCTGTAAACTTCATCCACCTCGGTGTATTTTCCAAAAGTTGGCTTAGTGATAAAAAGATGATGAACCTCATGTGAAATAAATAAATCATTTCCTAAAGCTTCACGAAAATCTTTGCCACCAATGATTCCTTTTACTTTAGAAAACTTAAAGTTAACTTTTGTGATGTCATGTAACTTGTACTGGTAATTTTCCCGTGCAATAAATTTTCCATGAAAATCTCTTAAGGATGGGAGTCCTTTTTGCCAAAGGATAGAAAAATTTCTATGGAACTCTTTTATTTGAGTTTCTAAGTTTTGGCATTTTTTTTCCATCTACAACATCAAATTTCTTTTTGTTAACACCTTTTTGACTTCTAGGACTACATATGTCCTGTCTCCAATCCCCATGTCTTCGAGCTTGTTAGTGCCAGTATCTTCATCCTTCCATCAGTGATCAAATTTCTCTTTTTTGCATGCATATTAGGTGTCCCATCCAATCAGCTGCATTCCATTATGTCATGGATCAACTGATGGTAGTGGTTCATGTCAATTTCCCTCATGACACTCACATGTTGGCCTGTTTTCACATGTTTTAGGTCATGTACTATCATTTTGTTTCATTTCGTCTACAAAAGTCAGTTTTAGGGTCTTAGTCTCTTAGGTCTAGGGTTTGCTATCATTGTCATCCAAAACTCAATAAAAGGTCAGTGGGCACATGAGGAGGTTTTACAAGTTCATAGAATCATAAATTCACTGATCATATGCTCAATAAATGGTTTTTACTTCAAAACTCTGTTTTGAGGTGAAAACAGGGTTTTTTCCATTTCATGTACAAATTTCATGTAATTTCAATGTTTCTATATGTAATAAGTTCAGCAGCTACCCTTGGTCACCTTGCCAACTCTAGCTACTGTAAGAACGAAAGCACTTATGCATTAGTCCATCAATTGATCAAGAAGAGTCAAACTTCAAATGAAAAAATAGAGTTATTTTAAAGAAAAGTGACTAAGCCATTAGAAAAGTGGATTTGGTAAATGAAAAGATTAAAGGCAAGGGGATATAAAGCTCATCTATGTGTTTTAAGTCTTCATTTTTTGCAAGTGAGTGAGAAAAAGTCAAAAAATCACGTTTTTGGGAGAAAGAGGCAAAACTGCCTGAAATTTCATTGGCACTGTGAACCTGGCGTAGGTTTTACACTGCAATTTGTTCGGGCGCTGTGCATACAAAGTATGTTGCACACGTGAGAGGCAGTGCTACACACCTGTCTGTTGAGCTAGTAAACAATTTTCATCACCTTCTTCTGCTTCAAATTCCTCAATTGACCTCTCAACAAGTAAGTGGAGCTTCTCATCTTGTCTAGCAAGGAATTTTTCATCAGTTGTGGTGATTTGTATGTCTAAAAAACTAAACCCTAGCTATCCTCCAAATTGTCTTGTAAATTTACATAGGCTATTGTCTTCTATTTTTTTTATTCCCTTAGATTATCTTCCTAACCCCTTTCCCTTTCCCTTTCCCAAAATCATTAGCACTCACTTCTCAAAATCCACTCCCATTTACCAAACCCTAACCCTATATTCTATTCCCAAACCCTAACTCCCACTTCCTATCCCTTCACTACATTCATTTCATTATCAAAACCTCCACCTACATTCATAATATCAATCATTCCCTCATTTCCCAAAAGAAAACAACAGTCACTTCCTACATACATTATTCACCCTCATACTTTAAAAATCTCTTCATACTCATCAGTTTTCACTCCAAATTCATAAGCATGGAGACAGATTCAGACTATGGGAGGGAAGATGAAACTTTTAGTGATTCTTCCCGAGAAGCTCATGTACCAAGAAAACCACATAAAGGAGGAAAAATCATCCGGGAGGAGCCCACCACTCTCATAGAATTACTTGCTTGCCCTCTTGCAGTAACTTGCTTTAAACATCAATCTTGTTATCAGTTTTGTGAAATGGTAGAAAGGGTGAAATATCATCATGAGCTGGCTAGGATGTTTGTTCTTCATCTTCACAATGGAAAGGTGAACCTTACTAGTGTCTCTTTCACCTTGACACCTGAAATGATCGCAGCAGCAACAGGCATCCCTAATGTAGGTGAACAGTGGAATAAGGGGCAGCATGTAGGAAGAGAGCATTATGAACCTCACATTAAGGCTGGTTATCACAGACAAATCAGTAGGGATTTTCCTTTAAAATGCTTGTAGAACACTTATGCTCCTCTCATGAAACTCATCATCAAGTATTTTACTTGTGAAGGGAGGTTTTCCCATCTATATACATACCATGTCATATTGTTGATGCATTTCACAAGAGTGAGGATGATGAACCCCCCATACTTTATCTGTAGGAATATTGAGAAGATGGCTCTATATGTGCAAAGGAAACCTTTTCCTCAACATTTCAACAACATTTACCACTTCTCACTGATTAAAATTGTTGTTTTGCATTAGCTAAGCTTGCTGAACATACCATGGGATACCTTCATTTCACATGAGATATTCAAAGGCCCTCAGGTGATTCCATCAGTGCTTCAAGAGGAAGGAGGGCCTTCAAGACATACAGATTTTCATGAGACTAAAACTACAGGTGTGCTAGTGTTTGTCACCTATGAAAAAGGCACCAAGAGTCTTTTTGCTGCTTCCAAACGAGTACTATCTCCACCAGGGGTGGAAGCGATCTTGTTTTCTTCACCAGATCACAGGAAAATGCTATCTTCACCAGGGATGAAAGGGGATTTTCCTTCTTCTTCAAATGAATAGGTACAGGGCAAAGACAAAGGAAAGCAACAAATGCATGTCAAGGGCCCTACTCAAGGGCAAGATAGGGATTTTGTCTTAGTTGAGGAAGATGACATTGATTTGGGCTCTCAAAGCTCAAGACTCAAGGATATGATTATCAAAGAAAAGGAGGTTGAAATCCAAGCCTTGTCACTTGACCTTGAGAGGGCCAAATGGATCATTAGCTTTCTTGAGTAGGAGAACAAAAAACTAGAGGAAAAACAAGATATTATGGAGCTGCAAACAATTAGAGAAAACATGCAAGTGGCAAAAAGAAGAAAAATCAAGATGACACCCTTTGAGCAAGAAATTGAGGTTGACCGAGAATCATGTTTAGAGAGGACAAACATTCATCTGGAGAAATTTCTTGAGAAAGCCAAAGAAGAGAAGAAGATGTTGCGCCATATGGCCTATCACTACTTAACCCGAAACAAAATTTGCAAAACAAGGGTGAAGAGGTTAAAGGCTAAGCTAAAAAGAGTTTTGAGAAGCAAAAAAGAGCCAGATAAGCTCAAGATCTTGGTTGAAGCATCATTGGACTAGCAAAGCACATAGAAAAAATTACTCATGCCAAATTTCAGGAAATTTGGAGCATTTTTTGTCATTTTTGAAATTTTTGGAGCAAAAAAAAGGTTTTTTTAGTAGGTGCGCAATGCCACTGGTGCTGCACTTTTGTTGGGGGCATCCATTTGCAAAAAGATTTGAATTTTTGTAATCAACATGACAAAATATGCATGCTCAAAAATGGTTGAGAATTTTGGACAAGTTTTGGGTCTCGAAAAGGGAAAAAAACACTCAAAAAGTGCCCTCTCTACCACTTTTTTGCCACACAGGAAGCAGCCTTGGGAGATTCCATTTTTGGAGGGGCAAACGGACTCCAAATCAAAAACTTCAAGTTGTTACGAAAAGTAGACTCAACAAGATTTCCAATGAGATATTCTGCACCTGATCTGGACTTTGGGAAGCCTTCCAAAAGTGGCCTTGAAAAAGCGCTGTGCATAGGATCAGTGGCGCTGCGCATAGGGAAAATTTTGCTAGTTTTGCCTGTTTGTTCAGAATTTCATCTAGTTTGGTTTTCAGTTGACTTTTTCTTCTCTCTTTGGTAAATTAATGATGTAATATGATGTAAATATGATGAAAAAATGACTTGAGGGGTTAGATACATCAGTTAGAATTGGTTTGAGGATGAATGAATTAGTTTCCATAATTTTAAAGGCACGTTGTTCCACTGCCTATTTTGTAGTTCCTAGTTTAGATGTTGTTGAAGCAGCTCCTTGACTCATGGATTCGACCCTTGATGGAAGGCATAGGTGGTTTGATGCCTATATCTTGTACTTTCTTAGTCATTTGTCAAGGTTGTACTCTTGTGGATGCATTGAGCATTTTTGTAAATCACTTCTGCAGTTTGGCAAGGAAATGAACCAGGGTGTTCCAGCATTTTGTGGGATTCTTGTGGTAATGTGTCTTGGCATATTTTTTTTCCTCTGTGATTTATTTTCTCTTATGTGTTTATGTTCCATCATCTATTTCCTTCTTCATAAATAAATGAATAAAGAGAATCAGGTAGAATCCATTAATATTTAGTGCTCTGCCTAGAGGATACATTTAGTTTTTAATGTTTTCTGTTGTTTGAAGATGACTCATGAACCTTGCGTGCCCTCTCCAACTCCTCACCAGTCTTTAGAATCACCATCACATTCATTTCAAAGTTCTAAAACACTTGCCTACCTCGCCCCACGGAAACGTCTACAAATATGAGTTGATTTCACAGACCCAAAGCTGCCTTCCTCATTTGATCCAGCAACCAACCATTAAAATCAATCAAAATCCTCTGAGAGAATATACCTAGCCTAAAATCAACATTAATTTTCAGTCATCTCAAAGCCTTAGTTGCCATATTCTTTTGAGAGTGACAAGGAGAGAGTCCTCTCCCGACCTTGTAGGGCTAGCTACCAAGTTAAGCGTGGTTTGATGTTACGCTAGACCTGCCTTTTTTCAGCCTGAGGTAGATTTAGACACTAACATAGTGGAAACTGTACTGGGGAAGAGCTGAAAACTATTACCCCAGTACTTTTGAAATAATTATAGACTTTTGGATGATAGGTTTAGAATTCAATAGGCTGAAAATATTGTAATGTCCATTTGAAATTTCGGGAACCATTCAACACACTGGCTTCCAGACGATATGCCAGGGCCAATACTGATCCTGATCCTCCTCCAGTGTGTGAGAACCCAAATCTCATTCCAAGAATTCTCAGGCAAGAAAGTTCTTTGAGTCCAACACTTGTTTTGAGATCTCATTCATGCCTAGTCATTTTTCAATAACTCGAAGATCTCCTATTTGATGAACATTTTGATCTATCTTTGTTTGAAACTAAATCTAAAAGTGCAGTCGGTGATACTATTTTAAATCCACATTTTGTCCATTATCTTGAAACTGAAGAGTGAATAGATTAATTGATGCTTATATTTTGAATCTTCAAACTTCTATTGTGGCTACCAACATTCCCGAGCTCTTAGAATCTGCATCTATGACTCTTGGTTCATCTGTAGTCTTATCTATTTCTGAAATTCATATTGAACCTCCTTTTATCCCCACCATTCCTGTTCAGCCCACCATATCTTATCAGAGATATGGTTTCCCTTCTCCCCCTTCAACACCTCAAACATCTATCATTTCTTCACCTCCTTCGACACCTCATCCACCCATCGCATCGAATGCCATTATTATTACAAATCCTCTTGCTTCTCCAAGGCCAATTTATAATCCACCTCGAGCAATGGCTGCTAGATATGCACCTCTTGTTTTGCCACGAAACTTGGATGTTATGCATGTTGATTACCAAAGTAAAATGCCATTGTTTGATGTTGCCCAAGGTTCATAGCGCAACAACATGTTGATAGGATGAGCGACTTCTTTAATCTTCATGAGGTAAATGAAGAGAATGTGACTATGGAATTATTTGTGCAAAGTTTTGGAGGCGAGGTGCGAAAGTGGTTCAGAGCATTGCTTGCCGAGACTATCAATACATTGGTGATTCTTCATAAACAGTTTCTGGATCATTGGGAGGTAAAGAAGAATCCACTCCAAATTCTTTCCGAGTATGAAAACATAAAGAGGAATGTTGGTGAAAGTGTCCAAGATTACTATGTAAGATTCAATACTATCTATAATGCCATTCCAATTGATATCAAGCCAACAATGGGGTTGGATTTGATAAAATTTCCTGATGGCTTTGATCCCAGCATGGCATACCAATTGAGAGAAATATACCCAGCTACATTGGAGGATATGTAGAATATTGCAGTGAGTGTGGAGGCAAATCTGCTAACTAAGAGAGTTAGGACAAAGACCGAGAAGAAGGTAACCATAAAGGAAGAAGCTTCTTCCTCAGATCATTTGCTTCATAAAATTGAGAAAATGTTTGATAGATTAACCATTGCAGATAAACCCGAGACATAGATCAGAAATCCAAATTTCCATGGTCAGTAGTAGCCACAGTTCAGGATTAAATAGCGAGAGCAAAGAGCGCAAGATCAATTAGCACAGTAGCAAGTAAAAACACCATTACAGTAGAACTATGTGCATGGCCCACAGTGAGAGGATGATGAGAATCCAATAGGAGAGGAGAATAACTTTTTTACACCAGATGGTTTGCCTTTCTACATCACAGAGGATGAGGAATATTCAGAAAGCCTGGTTGTATAGAAAGATGAGGATTTTATACTAGCCAATGGAAGAGTCCTAGAAGAAGAATCATATGAATATCAGAGGGGATATATGAATGCACTAACAACGTAGCAAAGAAAGTATTCACTCAAGAGTAGAGATATACCAATCAATCCAATTCAAAAAGCAGAAGGAAGTAGCACAACTAAAGAATGATTCTCCAAATTTTTAGAAAAAAGGAAAGGAGCTAGCAGATCCTACTTCCAGCAAAGTACAATCTGCAAATGAGAAGTCAAATCAGCCAAGTGCAGCAAATGAAAAGTCTGAAAAGAAGGACTATTATGAAACCAGCTCAAGAAAAGATAGAAAAGATAAATCCACGCCTTAGAATTCAGCCTCTTCGAGGGGGCAACCTCCTTTACATTACATAAATGAACAATTCTTGGATGATACAAATGGAAAAACCTCCTTTCTATATATAGGACTCTAAGGAGTCACAATATAATCCAGCCGACCTAACAATAATAATATAAAGCCACAAAAATAAAAATAGAGGGATTCTATGGGGCACAGAAATAACAATATGGGGGTAATAGGGGCACAACAATATAAATAGGGGGTATAACTACAATAGTAATGGGGTAATCACTAGTATTATAGGGACCCAACATGACCCTCTCCTTCAAAAAAGTGTTGTCCTCAACGCTTGAGCAGTTCTGGATACTTCTGCATAAAATTCTCATCCTCCCATGTGGAATCTTCAGCGGATAAGTTCTTCCACTTGATAAGATACTCTGAAATTGATCGATTTCGTAGCTGTCGAGTTCTTGTTTCTGTGATTGCTTCTGGTTCCAATATAATTTTTCCTTCCTCGTCAAGTTCTGGCAATATTGTTTGAATTGGGAGCTTGTCACCTATAACCTTCTTTAAACATGAAACATGGAAAACTGGGTGCAATCGAGAAGCTGCAGGAAGCTCCAATTTGTATGCCATAGTACCAATCTTTTCCAACACCTTGTACGGACCATAATACTTTGGTGATAATTTATTATCCTTCTTAGCTTTCTTTAGGGACATTTGCTTATATGGTTGTAGCCGTAGGAATACCCAATCACCTACATCAAAACTTCTTTCACTGGATGTTGATCTGCCTGTTGTTTCATTCTATTTTGTGCCAACACGAGGTTATCCTTTAAGAGTTGGAGGACTTGTTGTTGATGTTCGATGTGATGTTCCACTGCCTGAACCTTAGAATTTTCTCTTAAATATGATGTGATGGATGGTGGTTGATACCCATAAAGTGCCATAAATGGGGTCATTTTTGTTGCTGTATGGAAGGAAGTGTTATACCACCATTCAACTAGAGGCAACCATTTGACCCATTGTGTCTGTTTATCAGATACAAAGCAACGAAGATATCCTTCCAAACATTTGTTTACTATCTCAGTTTGCCCATCAGATTGAGGATGATAAGATGAGCTATGAGCTAACTGAGTACCAAGACAAGAAAATAATTATGTCCAAAAAATTTCCAGTGAAAATGGGATCTCTGTCACTTACAATAATCTTTGGGTTTCCATGTAGCTTTTGAACTGTTTCCATAAATGCAGTAGAAACTGTACTGGCTTTAAATGGATGTGATAATGCACAAAAGTGTGCATACTTGGTAAGTCTGTCAACTACCACCATGATGACACTCTTTCCCTCAGACTTGGGTAAACCTGTGATAAAATCCATTGAAACCTCCTCCCAACGTTGGCTTGGAATGGATAAAGGTTGTAATAGACCTGGTGTCTTAATTGTTTCAACTTTATTTTGTTGGCAAACCAAACATTCCGCCACAAACTTTTGAATATCTGATTTAAGGCTGTGGAGCACCTGGAAGGTATGCTTTTTGATAAGTAATCTAGTGGTTTTTCAAATACTATTTCTAATCTTTTCTGCATATTGAGCCTAAAAACATAAGGGTTTTGGTAAATTATGTGAAAATGGACAAACGAAGCTCAATCACTAATAATCGATGTTTTCTATGTAGAAGGACGCGGAAATAGGGGATTATCGAGTAAAAACGAGAAGCGCAAGGAAAGTAACTGCTGCCCCGTCGACAGGGAACCGGATGCAGACAAGATCAAGTAAAATTGGAGCCGAATAATCCAGGAAAAGAGCGCAAGATACCGTGACGGAGAACGCAAGAGACCTGAACGATTAGCGAATCCCTCAGGATCTTCGATCCTGAGGGATCGCTGCTTTAAAGCTTATCTTTTGTATCTAGACATCTCCGTCATTTATGTTATATAAAGGTACCACGCCATCGAGCGTGGGGGGACGACTGTTATTATAATTATAAACTCAGAACGATTTTGATCACTGAGCTTTTGTAAGATCTGATTTTGTACACTTTTGTTATGCAATCAATATAAAGGATTTGGTGTTCACTTCGTTTCTGTATCTGAAGTAACTCTAAGCAGTGTACCATCGTAGCCAAGGGCCCAGCTCCGACGGTCACTTGCTGTTGTATCATACGGTGATTTGTGTGGTTTGCTTATTTCTTTCATTACAGTAATCCGATACATTTCTTATATGATAGACTATGCTTCTTAATTAATATCTGAATCTGAATAAGTTCTGTAATTCACGTCTCTGTATTACACAAACTGAATCTATTCGAATTGCATCCATTTCTACAGCAAGTTATTGGTATGAATGTTATCATTATTGGATTCATATGAAATAAGTACTTGTGAGACTTGAAGATAATATCACTTTGTTCAGAAACATAGTCGCATCATACATTGCTCTCGGATCGCTACAGTAGTATAGACCGTGTACATACTTCGGGGTTGCTGTTCCATTTGGAGTTGCTGTTCCATTTGGGTTCGCTGTTCCATTTGGATTTGCTGTTCCATTTGGAGTTGCTGTTCCATTTGGGTTCGCTGTTCCATTTGGGTTTGCTGTTCCATTTGGGTTTGCTGTTCCATTTTATATGATTGACGTTTCCTGTCTATGATAGTTTGCTGTTCCATTTCTTTACTGCTGTTCCATTTCATTACTGCTGATTCCATTTTAAGAATTGTTGTTCCAGTTTACTTTCGCCAATCTACCTTTATTGCTTTCGCGTGATAGCAGGCCTAAGGCTGTCGTGAGCCCAGCAAGACGCTGCCTAGCTCCCTGACCTATAAGCCCATGCTTTGGTTTTCTTTCTTTATCAGCTTCTAAAGGGAAGGGTTATTGGTTCCGTACCCTTGACTGATCATTTGCCTTGTCTGATTTCATTTCCTGAATTGGTTTAGTTACAGCTTAGTGTTTGTTTCTTTTCAAGTCATTAGAACGCTATACTACCGAGCACTACTTGGACAGAACAGCCTCGGATTGAGTTACTCCTTGAAAGAACAAAACGATCCCGGATTGACTTAATAATGTGGAATAATTGGTGGTGTGAGAGACCCTAGTTATAGCTCTACATTTTGGCGCCGTTGCTGGGGAAGGGGTAATAGCCATTTGTCCTTTATAGAGTAGTGCGCAAATCTGCTAGGAGGGAGTTGGATTTTAAAAACGGAAGGTAAGAACCTGCGTACGGAGCATGTAAAAGCCCTGCTCCACCGTCCGCTCTCTTAGTAGAATTGCTGGTTAAATAGGATTTAGCAGTTTAATTGGAGTGCATGACTAAGCAGAAAAAGTTAGAAAAAGATCAAAAGCCTCCATCCAAAGCTAAGGGGCCGGTGACCCTTGGACGAAAAACCTTCATAGACGAAATCTATAAGAAAGCCGACTCTCAGCCATCAGTAGGTTATAAGAAAGTCAATTCTAAACAGCCTACTAGTTCCCTTCAGGCCTCGGGATCACCATCCGAAGCCTTTGCTGAGGTGCACAGTCGAACAGAGGAGTAGGATTTTCAAGAAATTGAAAATTTGACTCCTGGACCATTGCACGAAGGGACCCAAAGTAACCTTTGTGAAGGAGAAGGAGAAACAGGGGAAGTTGAGGAACCTAGATCTCCTATTGAATTGAACCAGCCTTTGAATAGCCCGGACAAGGGAAGCGCTGTAAAAATCCTTGTTGAAGGAATTCATTCACCGCAGACAGTTGGGGCCATTATCATCCCTGATCAAGGGAGTGGTGTCAAGACAATCCCTGTTAAGACTACCCCTCCTCAACCAAGGAACACTCTCTTGGAAATTCCTGAAGATTACTGGCATATATTCGATCCCATGGCGCAGAACCAGCCAAACACCCAGACCTCCACATTACAATATCCGATAGTAGATTCTGCAGCAAATGCGCCCATGAAAGCCATCCCTCTCCAGCATATTCCCACATTTCATGGCCTCACATCAGAAGATCCGGACGCCTTCTTGTTCGAATTTGATGTATTATGTAGAGGATATGATTACACCACCGACCCCCAGAAACTGAAATTGTTCCCCTCTACATTAAAAGGGGCTGCGTTGAGATGGTTTATGGGCTTAGGTGGTGGGGTTATTAACAATTGGGATCAAATGAAAGAAGCCTTTTTAAAGAAATACCAAGATTACTGTAGATCGAGGGAATTAAAAGATGAAATCTTTCAAATGTCAGCCAGACCAAACGAAACCTTAGAAGAATATGTGGAACGTTTCCAATATAACTTGCAGAGATCCCCTTATGCATCACTACCTCTGCCAAATAACGTGTTGAAAACTACATTAATTAGAGGTATGAGAGAGCAATGGATCGAAACGTTAAACATCATGGGGAAAGGAGACATTTATCAGGAAAATTTTGCTGATATCATTGATCTGTGTATCAGGAGCTCAAGAGGCAGCACGAGGATAAAACCAGCGGAATATGATCGCTTCCCCAGAGATAACAGAACATTAACAGAGGGAGTAACACGGGTAGAACTTGGAAATTTGCTAGAAAATTTTAAAACTGATATCCTGGGAACACTAACTACACAACTTGACATTGTGCAGGCTAAACAAAAGCAAGCCGAGGCAGAGCAGAATCTAGCCATCTTTTGCCCACGATGCAGGAAGAAACACAGCCACAAAGAATGCCCGCTGGATACAGTCCAAATATGTGCTATCTATACCAAGGACCACCTGACCGAAAGCTGCCCTTCACTGCCTGGTTTGAAGGCAGTATACAAAGAAGCAGAAGAGGAGTCAGAACCAACATATTTTGTTAACCAGCGTCGCCAATGGCAGCCTAGGCAACTAGGTATGTTTTCAGACCCCTCCTCTTCTTTTCAACCCCCGCAGTTCAGTACTCAGCAGCAGAACATGTGGCAAAATCAGTCCCAACCCCCGTTTTCAAATTGGTCACCTCAAATGTTTCCTACTCCAAATCCTTGGATGTCCCAATTTGGTTGGCCAAACTGCCCTTATCCTCCACCATATTGGCAGAATAGTTCCTATCCTCCATAGTGGACCCCTTCCACTTCGCAAAGCTCATCCTGGCAGACAAGCTGGCCAAGACCGACATATCAGCCAGCAGGATCAATACCACTCCCTCAACCAACTCTGCCAGCTTTACCACAAAATCCCCAGTCTAATCTGAGACCGCAACTCCCAGCCCAACCCAATCCCAACCCTAATAATAGGCCAGTCCAATCTATTCAAATCATAGACACATCAGAGATTGAGTCTGACCTAAGGGAGTGCAACGATCTTCAGTTAAGATCGGGACGAATAGTAGAAACAGAGGGAGACAAAATGGTTCATATTGAAAATCAGTTACCTGTAGAACAACCCCCACAACGGGAGGATGAAAACAAAGAGCAAAACAATAAGCAAGCAAGCACATCCTCTCCTCCTTTCCCAGAACGATTAGTCATATCTCGACCTATACAACCTCCAGACTTTGACATTCTGGGAGAATTACAAAATCTGTATATAAAGATTCCATTCCTCCAAGCTATACAAGATATTCCTATATATGCGAAAACCATAAAGGAATTATGCATCAAAAAATCAAGGAGGAATACAAATACTAACCCTAGAGTCCAAGTAGTTGGTACTTTATCCGACCTATTATCAGGAAAGGAGACACCTATCAAATATGAAGATCCCGGGAACCCAATTGTGACCGTTCAAATCTATGGCCAAACCCTGACTAACGCTCTAGTCGACCTGGGAGCTGCAATCAACATTTTGACAACCTCCACCTGCCAAAAGCTTGGCATTACGTCAGTAGAACCTACTTCTACTCTGTTAGAATTGGCAGATCGATCTGTAGTTCGACCAGAAGGTACTCTGAATGATGTCATGGTTTCCGTAGATTCATGGGAGTATCCCACAGATTTCCTGGTAATTAATCCTAAAACCCGACTAGATGGACATCCGTTAATCCTAGGCAGACCCTGGCTTGCTACTGCCGATGCCTACATAGGCTGCCGGCAGGGAAACATGACTATAGCTAAAGGACCCGATGTCAAAAATTTAATTCTGTACCCTCCAGCTCAGCCAAGCCTGCCAATGATTAAAACTAACCCTTATCCTGTATCATATCTCGCTAACAATATTAGATCTCCATTAACTATACAGAAGGCGTTAGATTTCAAAGATCAAACAGAAGACGACGCCATTAACAATTTTATTAGTCAAACTGAAGCTAGAAAACATATGCAGTGTCTTATGATAGAGGCAGCATTTGACAATGAGCTAGAAGAAGATCCCTTAAAAGATCCGCATGATCAGACAATACCAGTAACTGTTGTTGCTAATACTAAAGTAGTGGAAATTGAACCTGGTAAAACTCTGAATATTAACGCCAATCTTACACCAGATCAAGAGATAAAACTTGTTAATCTGTTACAAAAATACAAAGATGCATTTGCATGGGATTACCCCGACATGAAGGGGATTGATCCTCAATTATGCACCCATCACATCTATATAGAGAAAGACGCAAGACCTGTCCGTCAGCCACAAAGGAGACTCAACCCGCACCTAAAAGAGATAGTGAAAGATGAACTTCAGAAGCTCTTAGATGTTAACTTTATTTACCCTATCTCTGACAGTAAATGGGTCTCTCCCCTTGTGGTGGTACCAAAGAAAAACGGAAAATGGAGGATCTGCGTCGATTACAGGGAGTTAAACAAGGCTACACAAAAGGATCACTTTCCCCTCCCATTTATAGATCAAGTATTGGACACGTTAGCAGGGAAGAAATTTTTCTCCTTTTTGGATGGCTTCAGTGGATATAACCAAATCCAAATTGCCCCTGAAGACCAGGATAAAACTACCTTTACGTGCCCTTGGGGAACGTTTGCCTATCGTGTATTACCCTTCGGCCTATGTAACGCCCCTGCTACATTTCAAAGGGCTATTCTCAGTATTTTTGCAGATCTAATAAACGATGGACTTGAGGTGTATATGGACGACTTCACACCGTATGGGGATGAATTTGATCCAGCTCTGGATACCCTGGAAAAATTTTTACAACGCTGCATTGCTACCAGACTCTGCCTGAGCCACGAGAAGTGCTACATGATGATGATGGAAGGAATCATCCTAGGGCACTACATTTCAGCAGCTGGTATCCAGGTAGACCCTGCTAAAATTCAGATTCTTTTGCTCATCCCTACCCCCACTACTCAAACAGAGGTACGTAGTTTCCTTGGATTTTCCGGATATTACAGACGCTTTATAGAACATTATTCATGAATTGCAGCACCTCTATATGCTCTGACAGGTAATGTGGATTTTTTGTGGACAGATAAATGCGACCAAGCTTTTAAAGAATTGAAAAAGTTGCTGTCAATAGCTCCAGTCCTTTGAGGACCAAATTGGAATCTGCCATTCCAGATCTCATCGGATGCCTCGGATACAGCAATCGATGCAGTCCTAGGACAAGAAGAGGATAAGAAGCCATACGCTATTTACTATATTAGCAAAAATTTATCCTCTGCCGAACTCAATTATACTGTTACTGAAAAGGAATTTCTGGCTGTAATTCATGCTGTTAATAAATTTAGGCATTATATTACAGGTTACCCTGTTGTGTTATATACATATCATTCTGCTATTAAATATCTAGCAAACAAACCTGTCACGAATGCTAGAGTAACTCGATGGTTGATCCTGTTGCAGGAGTTTGACATCACAATTAAGGATCGACCCGGCAAGGAGAACCCTGTAGCCGACTTCCTCTCAAGAATACCCAAATCAAGCGAAGCAGCAGCCGTGGAAGATCAATTCCCTGACGAACATCTGTTTGCCATTACCGTTCGCACACCCTGGTATGCTGACGTCGCCAATTACCTTGCAGTGGGTAAGTTACCAAAACACCTAACCCCTCAGGAACGAAAACAAATTGTTCAAAAAAGCACACGATTTTCGTGGATTGGAGACCATTTATTCCATACAGGGGCAGACATGCAAATCAGAAGGTGTATTCGAGAGGATGAGATCCTAGACATCTTAAAGGCTTGTCACAGTGGACCATGCGGGGGGCACTTTGCCGACAAGAGAACAACACATAAAATACTACAGGCAGGGTACTATTGGCCTACAATCTTTAAGGACGCAAAAAAGTTTGTGCAGGCCTGTGATAGCTGCCAGCGAGCAGGAAAGCCTGGTCAAGCTGATGAAATGCCTCTGAGACCACAAGTGGTTATTGAGCCATTTGAACGATGGGCTCTCGATTTCGTCGGGCCCATTAATCCACCATCAAACCAAAGGACATACATCCTGGTAGCAACAGACTATGTTACTAAATGGGTTGAGGCTGAATCATTAGCTAGGGCTACAGAAGATTCGGTAATACAATTTTTGTTCCATTTGTTTGTACGTTATGGACTTCCAAGAGAAGTGATTACAGATGGTGGACCACAATTTGTTGGAAACAAACTAGCCGCAACACTTAACAATTATCATATCCAACATAAGATTACTACCCCCTACCATCCGCAGGCAAATGGACAAGTAGAAAACAGTAACAAGATAATTGAGTCAATCTTAACAAAGACCATCGCATCACACAGGCGTGATTGGGCTGCTCGGCTACCTGAAGCACTGTGGGCTTATAGAACCACATGGAGAAGTACGACAGGCTATTCACCTTATCAATTAGTGTTTGGGAAACAACCAATATTTCCTATCGAATTCGAGATCCAAACACTACGAACTGCACAAGAGGTTGGCCTAGATCTGAATGAGGCACAGATCAATCGACTACGACAAATCAACGAATTGGATGAGATTAGGCTCTCTGCATTACAAAACACAACATTAATCCAACAGCAGCGAGCTAAGTGGCACGATGCACTTATAAAGAATAAAGTCTTCCATGAAGGAGACTGGGCTCTGTTATACGATTCTCGATTCCAGGACTTCCCGGGGAAACTCCAGACTCACTGGCTAGGACCATATGAGATCCAGAAGGTGCACGACAATGGGACCCTCACTCTGATCACGATTGACGGTTCTGGACATACGTTCAAAGTAAATGGCCACCGAGTTCGTCTCTATCGAAGACCCCTTACTCGGGAATCCTTTTGTCAACAGCTTCAGCAAGATACTGATTTGGAGATCCTAGGAGAGGAAGTGAAATCTTCCTCACCCATAACTTAAGCAATTTGTTTTTCATAATTTGTACATAACATCCTGTATATATGTTCTTTTCATCTTTGTTTTGTAGTATTTTGGTTACCTTATTTTGCACAGCACTCGTTTGATTTTGCTGTTCCTTTTCAAAAGGAACAGCACTCGTTTGATTTTGCTGTTCCTTTTTAAAAGGAACAGCACTCGTGTGATTCTGCTGTTCCTTTTCAAAAGGAACAGCACTTTTGGTGTTTTGCTGTTCCTTTGCAAAAAGGAACAGCACTTGTTGTTTTGTTGTTCCTTTTCGAAAAGGAACAACACTTTTTATTTTGTTGTTCCTTTGCGAAAAGGAACAGCACTTTTGCGTTTTGGAATTTTTGCTGTTCCTTTGCGAAAAGGAACAGCACTTTTGCGTTTTGGAATTTTTGCTGTTCCTTTGCGAAAAGGAACAACACGTTTGTGTTTTGGAATTTTTGCTGTTCCCTTGCGAAAAGGAACAACACTTTGACATTTTGGAATTTTTGCTGTTCCTTTGGAAAAAGGAACAGCACTTTTTGTTCTGCTGTCCCTTTGCGAAAAGGAACAGCACTTTTTGGCTTTGCTGTTCCTTTGCGAAAAGGAACAGCCCGTGTGGATTGTTGCTGTTCCTTTGCAAAAAGGAACAACCCGTGTGGATTTTTGTTGTTCCTTTGCAAAAAGGAACAGCCCGTGTGGATTTTTGCTGTTCCTTTGCGAAAAGGAACAGCACGTGTGGATTTTTGCTGTTCCTTTGCGAAAAGGAACAACACTCTTTGTGCTTTGCTGTTCCTTTGCGAAAAGGAACAGCACTCGCATATTTCTTTTTTTTCAAGATGCAGAATTTGGTTTTTCTTTTCCGCAAGATGAGTCATTCGCATTCTTCGCTCAGAGAAGACACCATCAGAACCTTTCTGCTTCTATTTGGACATTTTGCAATTATGCTCTCCTAAATCCTTTAGATATAGCAATGACATTATGCAATGAACATAAAAGCATGTTATACCGAAACCTGCATATCATAAATCGCTATTGTTTTAAACAGTCAGCAGATATAAGAAGACAAGAGGAAGGACATTAACTTTCGTCTTTACTGTCATTACCTTGTTCCCGAACCATGGTTTGGTAATTTTTATCATGTCGATTTCCCTAAAAACTTTCTTGATCATTACTGAGGAATATGAGCAAACAATTTATATCTGTCTGTTGGGATTGTAAGACTTCTTCCACCATTCCCCGCTCTTAAGGAGTGCGGAACCACCCTTATGTGTAATCGAACAAAGAAAAAAGAAGTGTGCTGCAAAAGAAGAATAAAAAAAAAAAAAGAAAAAATATATAAAAACAAGATATGAAATTGTCAAATGCAGGATAGGGGGTCTCATTCAGAGCCAGCCTACCATGATCATAAGGATGGAAGCGAAGTGGCATACCCATTACGGCCACCACACCAGGGATATGGTCCAAAGGTAAAATAACAAGCAAACCTTGGAACAGGAGGTCTCATCACGAGCCGGCCTGACCACGTTTCGTGCCTACCTTGTGAATGGCATTATGGCTATCTGGTCACCAAGCCAGCATAATGGCCTGCATTTTGACAAAGCACTCTTCAGTAGATACACAAAGGATAATGGTTCCGGAGGGTGAGATAAACAACTTTGCCAAGGTTATGAACACCTGTTGGCAGCAGAGCTCTGTTAATGGCATTGGAGTCGTAATATTTACACCAACAGGTATGATATTAAGTCTGTTTATCTTTTATTTCCTTCGCATGTATCATATGTCACACCCTGATATAATTATCGCATGAGCATTATCACCAATCATGGCAACGGAATTGACAATGACTACTGGAGACTTGGTACAGTTGATAGACGTCCAACCCTTGGTTCCTCATTATATCACACTGGCTTATCTTAAAAGCGATCCATTTTTCTGCCTCGGTTTCGGTACTTCATTGTCCTTTTACAACATGGCATAATTTCCACCTGCTGTACTTTATGATTTGACTCCCGACTGGCTGCTGCTCCTCTCTTTGACGGCTGGGGGCAGCCTATCAGATCGCGGGGGGGGAGGTGACCTCATTACTCCAATAGGTTACGTGGCTGCACATCATTCGGGCAAAATAATAACACGATTTAACGGTATGATGATTTCATTCTACAGACTACCACTCACGGTCTTTCTCTTTGCTGCATGCTCTGCAAAAATCCTTCCCAAAATAGCATCGAGTACCCTCTCTGTTCGGTAAATACCGCGGACAGTTGCTGTGTCATTCCCGAGTTCATTCCTGAGAGTAAGCTATGGGCGGGAAAACAATCCGAAGTGAACCGCACAAGCTGATCGCGTCTGATGCTGCCCGCGAAATTCTGGAAAATGCAGGATGGTTGAATTACTTCAACCGCCTGCAAGAATCGAATGAGGCTGTAGCGTTGGAATTCCTGCAAAATCTGCAGAAAAACCACTCTATAGTCGGAGGGAAGCGGATAGAAGTCACGGAGGATATCATTGCAGAAACCTCATGATTACCAGCTGTTGGACCCAGATGGGAGCTGAAGAAGGAAAGACTGCAGAAAGCAATGGAAATTTTCCAAAGCGAAGGCCAAAGTCTGACAGTCAAAGGAAAAGGAGTTCTGCCGACGACACTGGGGGAACCCTGGACCGAGCTGGCGAAAATAGTGCAGAGCTATATCACCTGCGAGGGGAGAAAAGATGTGGTAAGGGCTCGTCACTTAAAACTTCTAGCTGTTTTGAAGGGAAAATGCTCTGTAAATCTCCCTGCCTTTTTAAATTCATTATTACATGATGTGGCCCGAAGTTTGAAGAAAGCTCAGCACACAGAGACGGTTGTTAGCCACCACGGACTGATTCGGCTAATAATAAGCCACAGTCTTGCCCAACAGCAAGACACTTGGGAGGAATTGGTCGAAACAGTTAAAATGGGACTAGCTTTACCTCGAACCTCCAGCACACTGGAATGTTCAGAAGAACACAAGGAGCCAGCAGCAGAAAAGCATGCTGTTTCAAAACGGAAGCGATCCTCCGATACGCCGGAACGACCAGAGGAACCTAGAGAACCTGTTGGCACTCCCAACCTGCCTGAAAGACCCAGGAAGTCAGCTCGATTGGTTCGAATAAGGGGAAGGTTGGAAAAGATTCAGAAAACTGCGACCCAACCAATCGAAATCGAGGACGAACCTTCGGAAGAGGAAGGTGAATTACCCGAAGGAAATGCTGAGCAATTAGAGGCTGGAACTAACCAGCCAGAAGAAGGAATTGAGGAAGAAAATGCACAATCCATGGGTAGCCCGTTGCAAGACCATCCAGGAGAAGAGGAATTGGCAGCAGTTCTGGCCAATATGGGAGAATACGGCCAAGCCTCCAGTCCAGGAGGCATCCTTGATGGTCCCGCAGAAGAAGAGTTACCTGAAGAAGGGCATGCAGAAGAAGCAGGGGAAGAAAACCTGCCCGGTAAAGAAGCAGAAGACATCAATTCGGGACAATCTGTCCCCAGGGCACCGGAAGATGTTCCGGGAGAGGAAGAAGAAGTAAAATTAAAGGCCAAACCCTCTGCCGAGGCTAGGGAAATTGAAAAATTGAAGAAGAAGCACCAGAGGATGCTGGGCACGATAGCCAGACTTCGGCAACAAATCAGAATGTTGAAAGCCAGTCTGAGAATACAAAAAACTGCAAGGCAAAAGAAAAGGACCACGGCAGCGAGGACCCCGAGGGTTAGGGTTCGTTTTGAAGGACGAAACCCCATCAGGAGACCTACTGTTGAGGAATAGTCCGCTGTTCCGAATGTCAATGAGGAACAGGGTGCTGTTCCAATGGAAACTGCTGTTCCATTTGGCCCGGAGGAACGAATGGACATTCCAATGGAACAGCAAGAGGCTCCGGTGGTAGGAATACCACACCAACCCTTTGTTCGCATCAAAAAGGAGACGGATAGCAAAGAGGTTCAAACGGAAACACCCCCCTCAGGTGTAATTCGAGTCCTAAATTCCAAGCAACGCAATAGGAAGGTCCAGGTTAAACTTCCAGCTTCTACGGCTCTGTGGAAGAAAGACCCGAAGACCAGGACCTTGCATAAAATGATGAAGGAAGCCCAACAGGAGGCCGAGCAGTTGCGAGAACAGACGGTCCCCAAGGAAAGATACGAGGAGCTCCAACAGCAACTTCGAAACATCAGTCAGTCTGAGAGCCAGGCCTTTGAAGGATGGCAGAAGGAGCAGGAAAAGGTTGCTAAGGTAACTCGTCGACTAGATAGTGTTGTTAAGCAGATGGACACCTTGTGTTCCTTGTATACTGATGTTTTGACTTGTAGAGCCCCTGCTAAAAATTATGCTTTGTTTTTGCTTGAACGTTATTTGAGATTAAAAATAAAAGTTGTTAGGGCAGGAGCACCCATCCATATCAACACTGTTAATGATTTTATAGATTGCTGCAAGCACTATGGAGTTAAAGTTCAAAGATTGTTATGTGAATTCTACTTGCACAATCTTGTCTTAGACCAGGAAACTGATTTGAATCCTGGCCCTTTCGTTGGCGATATACAATTTCAAGCCTTTATCTCATTTGGGGTGAATCAGTTAAAATGGTTTAAAGCTTACAACATCTTTCAGAGGCAAGAAAATAGTTTAGACCTTTGGGTATGAGCTGAACCTAGGGACCCAGCAGCATTATGGAGAGAGCATAGGAGTATGATGAGGATCCCAGGTGTCATGAAGATATTAGGTCCCATGCATGGAGACTTGATCCGAAATGGTCTGGAGTATTTCCTGACTATTAAAGACCAGACCTTCCATGCTGCAAAGTTTCGCTATCGAACCTCTAACCCAAACATCCAGCTCAGGGAACCCTTTAACTTTGAGAATTTTGAATTGGCTGCCAGTCGATTGAGCCTCTATGGGGAACGGATTCTGCGAGCAGGCCCATTTTGGTTTGGGTATCGGTTTCGCAGCCCAATTGTTTGGCATCCTGCACCTGGATATCAGGCTCTATATGAGATGCCTGCAGATCAGTTAGACCAGTTCTTTGACCATCTAGTTGCTAATCATGGTTGTCGGCCTCTTCGAGAGATCCCTTCTCCGGCCTACTCTCTCACAGCCCTGCATGTCAATTACAACGTTTTCATGAGGACATGAAACAGGGTAAGCAGGGGGGTGTGTGGAGCACCTGGAAGGTATGCTTTTTGATAAGTAATCTAGTGGTTTTTCAAATACTATTTCTAATCTTTTCTGCATATTGAGCCTAAAAACATAAGGGTTTTGGTAAATTATGTGAAAATGGACAAACGAAGCTCAATCACTAATAATCGATGTTTTCTATGCAGAAGGATGCGGAAATAGGGGATTATCGAGTAAAAACGAGAAGCGCAAGGAAAGTAACTGCTGCCCCGTCGACAGGGAACCGGATGCCGACAAGATCAAGTAAAATTGGAGCCGAATAATCCAGGAAAAGAGCGCAGGATACCGTGACGTAGAACGCAAGAGACCTGAACGATTAGCGAATCCCTCAGGATCTTCGATCCTGAGGGATCGCTGCTTTAAAGCTTATCTTTTGTATCTAGACATCTCCGTCATTTATGTTATATAAAGGTACCACGCCATCGAGCGTGGGGGGATGACTGTTATTATAATTATAAACTCAGAACGATTTTGATCACTGAGCTTTTGTAAGATCTGATTTTGTACACTTTTGTTATGCAATCAATATAAAGGATTTGGTGTTCACTTCGTTTCTGTATCTGAAGTAACTCTAAGCAGTGTACCATCGTAGCCAAGGGCCCAGCTCCGACGGTCACTTGCTGTTGTATCATACAGTGATTTGTGTGGTTTGCTTATTTCTTTCATTACAGTAATCCGATACATTTCTTATATGATAGACTATGCTTCTTAATTAATATCTGAATCTGAATAAGTTCTGTAATTCACGTCTCTGTATTACACAAACTGAATCTATTCGAATTGCATCCATTTCTACAACAAGTTATTGGTATGAATGTTATCATTATTGGATTCATATGAAATAAGTACTTGTGAGACTCGAAGATAATATCACTTTGTTCAGAAACATAGTCGCATCATACATTGCTCTCGGATCGCTACAGTAGTATAGACCGTGTACATACTTCGGGGTTGCTGTTCCATTTGGATTTGTTGTTCCATTTGGAGTTGCTGTTCCATTTGGGTTCGCCCATTTGGATTTGCTGTTCCATTTGGAGTTGCTGTTCCATTTGGGTTCGCTGTTCCATTTGGGTTTGTTGTTCCATTTGGGTTTGCTGTTCCATTTTATATGATTGACGTTTCCTGTCTATGATAGTTTGTTGTTCCATTTCATTACTACTGATTCCATTTTAAGAATTGCTGTTCCAGTTTACTTTCGCCAATCTACCTTTATTGCTTTCGCGTGATAGCAGGCCTAAGGCTGTCGTGAGCCCAGCAAGACGCTGCCTAGCTCCCTGACCTATAAGCCCATGCTTTGGTTTTCTTTCTTTATCAGTTTCTAAAGGGAAGGGTTATTGGTTCCGTACCCTTGACTGATCATTTGCCTTGTGTGATTTCATTTCCTGAATTGGTTTAGTTACAGCTTAGTGTTTGTTTCTTTTCAAGTCATTAGAACGCTATACTACCGAGCACTACTTGGACAGAACAGCCTCGGATTGAGTTACTCCTTGAAAGAACAAAACGATCCCAGATTGACTTAATAATGTGGAATAATTGGTGGTGTGAGAGACCCTAGTTATAGCTCTACAAAGGCCATCCCAAAAAAATTCCTTCTTAACCCTGTGGTAAGTTTTTAAAAATCCTGAGTGCCCTCCTAAGGGAGAAGTGTGCAATTCCATAAGAATCTTGTGTTTTAGCTGGGAATTATTACAGAGGTATAAGCGATCTTTGTACCATAACGAATCATTTTGCCAGCTAAATGTATCAGAAGTACTGGAATCTTGTTGTAGCTTTTGAATAAGTGCCCACACTTCTTCGTCGTTCTTCCATTCCTCCCTTGCTTCGTTTATCCAATCTGGTTGGATAATAGAAATGGTACACAACAATGCTTCCACATCCTCATCCTTTCTTGAGAGTGCGTCTGCCACCACATTTTGCTTCCCTTTTTTGTAGATGATTTCAAAGTCATAACCCAACATCTTTGTGACCCACTTTTGTTGCTCTTCAGAGGATAATCTTTGTTCTAAAAAGTATTTAAGGCTATCATGATCCGTTTTTACCTTGAAGTGTCTTCCCATTAGGTAGGGTCACCATTTCTTAAGTGCATGGAGTATTGCCAACATTTCCTTCTCATAAATAGCTTTGTTTAAAAACTTTCCCTTGATTGGACGACTTTCAAAAGCAATGGGTCTTTCATCTTGCATTAGAGCAGCACCAATTCCATTTCCTGAAGCATCACATTCCACAATAAAGGTTTTTGTGAAGTCCGGTGTAGCTAAGACCGGTGCTTGGCACATTGCCTCCTTAAGATGTTCAAAGGCCTTTGTTGCTTCTGAAGTCCATGAAAATGAATCTTTCTTCACTAATGTTGTTAGAGGTGCTGCTATTCTCCCATAATTCTTAACAAACTTGCAGTAATACCCTGTCAACCAAAGAAATCCTCGCAGATGCTTTATGGATGTGGGGATTTTCCATTCCTTAATGGCTTTAATTTTGCTAGGGTCTACCTTAACTCCTTCATGAGATACAATATGACCCAAATATTCCACCTCCTGGACTCCAAAGAAACATTTGGATCTTTTTGCATATAATTGTTTCTCCTCCAATAGTTGTAACACCCTATCAACATGTTCAACATGATGCTTCCAAGACTTGCTGTAGATTAGTATATCATCAAAAAATACTAACACAAATTTTCTAAGGAATGGTTTGAAAATTGAATTCATCGAACCTTGAAATGTTGAAGGTGCATTGGTAAGGCCAAAAGGCATGACCAAAAATTCATAATGACCCTCATGAGTTCTAAATGTTGTTTTCGGAATGTCTTCAATCTTCATTCTAATTTGATGATATCCCGAACGAAGATCCAACTTGGTGAAGTAAATTGATCCATGCAATTCATCCAGTAATTCATCAATAACAGGAATGGGGAACTTATCTTTAATAGTGAGCTTGTTGAGCTCCCTATAATCTGGACATATGCGCCATGATCCATCCTTCTTGTGCACCAATACTAGTGGAGCTGAGAAAGAACTTTGACTCGGTTGAATTATACCAGCCTCTAGCATTTCTACAACCATACGTTCAATTTCACTTTTTTGGACATATGGATATCTGTACAGCCTGATGTTTGGAGGAACACTTCCTGGAATCAGATGAATAGCCTGATCATGATCACGCATAGGTGGGAGACCTTTGGGAGTCTCAAATACCTTGGAATGATTGTCCAAGACTTTTTGGAGATCTGGGGAAATAGATGATTCCAATGTGGAAACATCTAGCGAACATAATTGTGCAATTACACCTCTTTGCTCCTTTTTTAGAAGCTTTGTCATGCCATTAGAGCTGATTGTCTTTCCTGGTTTCCCTGCAATACCCCTTAATTGAACTTCCTTTCCTTCCACAGAAAATTTCATGAAAAGTTCTTGAAAATTAAAAGCTATTGTACCCAAGGATTGTAGCCATTGGACTCCTAGTACAACATCAGCACCTCCCATTGGAATGGAAAGCATTGGGCTAGTCAATACATATTCTCCCATGGATAGCTTGATATTATGGCACTTTCCAGAACAATTTATTGTTCCTCCATTTGCAATCATCACTTGACACTCTGGTGCTGGATATAGGAAGCAATTCAATTCTTTTGCTACACTACAATGAATAAAATTGTGGGTGCTTCCTGAATCAATCAACACTATTACCTTTTCCTTCTTGATTTGTCCTTCTATCTTGATGGTTTGAGGAGTGGTAATTCCCGCCAATGCATTACAAGATATGGTCAGATTTATTTGTTCTTCATCTAGGCTTTGTTCCTGGAATATATCCTCTTCTTTTGACCTTTCTTGCTCCTTTTCTTCTTCCTCTTCACAATCTATGTAGAATAATTTCTTCTCAGCACACTTATGACCTTTTGTGTATTTTCTATCACAATTGTAACAAAGCCCTTTTTCTCTTTTTTCTTCCAATTGTTGTGGTGTCAACCTTGTAGGTTGTGGAAGACTATGGGCAACAACACTTCCGTCTTTATAGTTGTGAACGGTATGCTTCCTAGTTGCCATAATTTTGCTTTCCATTTTTCTTGTTAACCTGAATGCCTTCTCTAATGAATCAGGTTCCCAAAGGCGCACATCATGTTGGATATTATCCTTTAAAGACCCTATGAACACATCAATCCTATGCTCCTCTGGAATATCTTTTACCCTTATGTTCAATTTTTGGAACTCCTCAATGTGCTCCATTATTGAACCCTTTTGTTTGAGACTTATCAATTGGCTAAAAAAAGTGTTGCTTTTTGTATCCTCATAATGTGCTATCAATTCTTCCGTAAAAATTGCCCAAGTGATAAATTGTTTACGAGAACAAAGCCATTGATACCATACAAACTGATTTGGTTCCAAATATAAAGTTTCCATACGTACCTTTTGTGTGTTTTGCACATTATTGAGATCGAAGAATTGCTCCATCTGTAATATCCATGTGGCGGGATCTTTGCCATCAAACTTCCTCATATCTATTTTTGGAATATGGTGAGTCTTCGATCCAACATTAGAGTCTATGGAATCATGATTAACATTTCTTTTATTCTCATCATGAGTTTCCTTTACTACCTTTTCACCATTAGTGACCCTTTCTTGTAGCAACTTTTTCAATTCATCCATCTTATCATCCATGCCATCAATTTTAGCGTCCATGCCATTCACCTTAGCTTCCATGCCATCGATCTTAGCTTCCATGCCCTTTATCTTAGATTCCAAGCCATTTACCTTATATTCCATGCCATTTATCTTAGATTCCACGCCACTTATCTTAGCTTCTGTTAGCTTTTGTGAGCGTGACATTTGTTGCACTTGTTCTTGTAATTTTGATATATCATGTAGCATTTCTTCCTCTTCTTCATGAGTCATGCTAGAGCTTTCAGGTTCCTTACTAGGTGTTTGTATTTTCTTTCCTTGGGGCATCAGTTACTGATAATAATGTTTTACTATGCCCTTTGAATTCCGTTAAACCAAGCTTACATAAAAATTAAAAAAAAAAACTACACACCTTTTTTCACTTTATAGAAGCCTGATATTGAATCTGATGTATCTCTGTAATTTAGGATCATCCAATTCTAAAATTGCTACCTGCAGTAGCCTTCTGCGTCCTCTTTCCAATGCCACAAGTCTGAGCCAAATTGGATTCTCCAAGGAAGAGTTATGTGAAATCTCCCACAGTGACTTGCTTTTAGACTAGTTCAGTAGAGCGAACTTGTACGACGTGCCACGAGTCACTGTTTCAACCTTTGAATCTGAAACACACATACAAGAAACTACAGTCTGTCCTCCTTCTGTACCTGTTTACGAAATTTCAATCCGATCCTCAGAGAGAGAGTTATGACGATTTTCCCCAGGTCACCTGTTTTAAATGTAATTCAGGAGTCTGAAAAAAGGCCAACTTCCTCAGATCATATCTCCGAAAATATCGCGCTAAAAGCTCTGAAATTCGAACCCAAGGTTCAGCGCCAATTCTTCTCAAATGGGTTTGTTTTTGCAACTTCTGAAACGTCATAGAAAAAACGTTATAGCAAAAATTCCACGATGACCTGTTTGGAGCAGCGAAACCCTAGAATCCAAAGCTCTGATACCAAATGTTATGAAACCAGCTCAAGAAAAGATAGAAAAGATAAATCCATGCCTTAGAATTCAGCCTCTTCGAGGGGGTAACCTCCTTTACATTATATAAATGAACAATTCTTGGATGATACAAATGACAAAACCTCCTTTCTATATATAGGAGTCTAAGGAGTCACAATATAATCCAACCGACCTAACAATAATAATATAAAGCCACAAAAATAACAATAGAGGGATTCTATGGAGCACAGAAATAACAATATGGGGGTAATAGGGGCAATATAAATAGGGGGTATAACTACAATAGTAATGGGGTAATCACTAGTATTATAGGGACCCAACAAGGATTCTCTAGTCAAAGAGGTATATAAAAGTACAGCCTTTAGCTTAGAGAATGAGATTGCTAAGTTAAAAGTATCGATACCTCTGACTGAATTAATGAAGAATAGTAGTTACAAGAGTCAAGTGTCAAATATTTTGAATGTAGATTCCTTTTCTGATATGGTTAATGTGGAAGATGACCAACTTGAGCTTATTTTTGGTTTGGCATTAGAATTCCAATCTGAGGATAGCGAAGTAGCCCCGTTTTACATTAGCCTTAGATTACATGATTTTGTCTTGCACAACGCCATTTTTGATTCAGGAGAATCTCACAAATTAATGCCAAAGGAAATTATGGAAAAATTGGGTTTGGATATCACTCGCAAGTATCATGATATTTATTCCTTTGATTCCAGTAAGGTCAAACGCATTGGTCTCATTAAGGATTTGGTTGTGACTTTAGATAAGATTCTAGCAAAGAATGTTCTCATGGATGTAGTGGTGGCCGACATTCCCCCCTAGATTTGGCATGATTTTATCTAGGTCATGGGGTGCAAAACTCAAAGGGACATTGCAGTTAGATTTCTCCTATGCCACTATTCTCGTGTTTGGTCAGTTCAGGAAATTATATAGAGATCAAAAGATGAAGTATATGATCATGAGCAAGGAGAAACCTTTCAATCATCCAATTAACTATGTACATACAGATTTAAAATCTTTTGTTCTTTATTCTGACGGTGGTTTTAATGATGTAAATAGTCAACTAGTTGAAGTGGAAGATATTCTAGAGATAACAGAAAATTTCAGGGCAGTACTTGATCAAGAGAGACAAAGGCTTGAAAGTACCATCGAACAATCTACATTCCGCCAACAGCAGAAAATTGATGAACAACAGCCAAAGGTGGAAGAGAAGGCAGAGTTCCAGCACTTGGAGGAAGAGGCCAGTTTGTGGAGTATGGATTTTGATGGAGCCGTAGGTAAGGATGGTTCAGGAATTGGTATTTGTATATGTAGCCCTATTTTCCTACCAAATAAAGTCCCATGTAATGTAAGGGTTTGATCATATAAATTGGCTTTTGATTGTTCCAATAACGAAGCCGAATATGAGGTACTGATTGCAGGCTTGAAAATCCTCAAGAAGTTGAATGAATTTCAGTTTATGGTGACTCCGAATTAGTAATCAAACAAGTCAAGGGTGAATACCAAGCCAAACATCCTTGAATGAGGGCTTATCGTAATGCGGTTCTAGATATTTTGAGGTTGTTTCCAGATCATACTTTGACATGTTTCCCTCGTACACAAAATGTTATTGCAGATTCTCTTGTTACAACTGCAAGTAACTTAAAGTTCCCAATGAATTCAAGCAATAAGTTCGAAATTCATCTGAACCATCGCCCATCTGTCCCTGATAATCTAAGATATTGGCAGGTGTTTTAGGATGACAAAGAGATTGAAGATTTTCTGCAAAATGAAGGAAAATATAAAGATACTTCTATAGATGGTGAGCAAGATGATGGTGAACCAGAAATAGAGGTAAATCAGATGGAAGTCTTACAGTTGAAAGATAATGTCATCCCTAAAGGCATTATACCTTTAGAGGAATTATTTCTTCAGGATGATGTAGCCCGGAAACCAAGCTTAGTGCCAACCGAGAAGGGTGTTGAAGATGTAAATATCGGAACATCAGAAAATCCAAAGATGGTGAAGTTGTCAACGACATTACCTCCTCAGGTAAAAGAAAAATACATTAATTTATTGTCTTCATTTTCTGATGTATTTGCATGATATTATACAGATTTAAATGAGTACGACAAAAGTATAATTCAGCATATCATTCCAATTAATCCAAATCAGCATCCATTTCACCAAAAGTTGAGAAGGATAAATCCGACGTCGCTTCCATCAATAGAAAAGGAGGTGAATCAATTGTACAAGGCTGGTATAATCGTTTTGATCAGATTTTTAGATTGGATCTCCAATTTGGTACCTATGCGGAAGAAGACAAGTGAGATTAGATTGTGCATAGATTTCATAAATTTTAATAAAGTTTCATTGAAAGATAATTACTCATTGCCAAAAATGGACCACATACTCCAAAGAGTTGTTCGGGAATCTCGTATGTCGCTGCTCGATGGGTATTCCGACTATAATCAAATTTTGGTTCATGAAGATGACAAGGACAAGACAACATTCACCACTCCATGGGGGACATTCCACTATGCCAAGATGCTGCTCGGTTTAAAGAATGTTGGAGCAATGTTTCAGTGGGCCATGGACATCACCTTTGCAAATGAAAAAGATGTCTTTTTAGTAGTGTATCTTGATGATTTGACGGTCTTTTCAAATTCAAATGAGGAGCATCTTTACCATCTGAAAATTGTTTTTCAATGTTGAAGAAAATATGGAATATCACTCAATCCCAAAAAGAGCTTGTTTGCCATGGATGAGGGGAAGCTTCTCAGTCACATAATATCAAAAGAAGGAATCCGCATTGATTCTACTAGAGTGGAAGCTATACAGAAAATAGATTTTCCTCATAGTAAGAAAGAGATCCAAGAATTTAATGGTAAGATGAACTTATTACGTCGTTTTGTTCCTAATATAGCTAAACAATTGAGGGAAATTACAAATATGTTGAAGAATGATAGTGTGGTAAAGTGGAATGAAGAAGCCATGAAGTCTTTTAACCTAGTAAAGCTAGCCCTTTCTTCCGCTCTGATTTTAATCAGTCTGGATTATTCAGAGGATTTCATATTATTTTCATTCGCTTCTGAACATACTATGGTAGCAGTTCTAATGCAGAAAAGAGATCATGTTGAAAAGCCAATTGCCTTTTTCAGCAAGACAATAAGAGATGCAGCCTTAAAATATAACATTATTGAGAAGCAATCCCTCGCCATGGTGAAAGCTTTGAAAGATTTCTGGGTATATATTTTTCACTCTCATATTCTTGCTTATGTCCCTAACGTAGCAGTCAAAGATGTTTTGGTAAAAATAGATCCAGAAGGGAGGAGAGGCAAATGGATCGCAGCATTGCTAGAATATGACTTGGAGATAAAGCCAACAAAGCTAATCAAGGGGCAGGGTCTAATTTACATGCATTGGACATAAACATGATTGCAACCATGTCTGAAGAAGATGAAGATAGTTCGATGATTCAAGTATCTGAAATTTTTCTCAATTCTCCTTAGTATTCAGATATTGTAGACGTGCTTTAGCACCTTTCACCGCCACTGGGGATGGCTAAAAATAAAGGTGGAACTCTGAAACTAAAGGCTGCTAGATTTTGTATTTTGAAAAATGCACTTTATTGGAATGATCCCGGAGGCATTTTGCTGAATTGTTTGATTGAAGAGGAAGCACAACAGGTCATGAATGATTTTCATAAGGGAGACTGTGGAGGTCACTTATTTTAGAAGATGACAGCTAAGAAAATTTTGATACCAGGGTACTATTGGCCTACCCTGTTTGTCGATTTTTATAAAACTATCACAAGTTGTCATGAATGCATATTTTTTAGGGAAGGAGAAAGTTGTAGCCTCTACCACTCAAGCTAGTCGAAGTTAGTGCACCATTTTAGCAATGGGGCTTAGATTTTATTGGGGAGATTCATCCCACATCTTCAGCTCAGTACAAGTGGATCTTAACAATGACAAATTATTTCACAAAGTGAATTAAGGCGATCCCCACTCGGTAAGCTATAGACTCAGTAATAATTTGGCTTCTTGAAAATCATATTTTGTCCCGTTTTGGCTATCCTAACAAACTGATTAGAGATAATGCAACCGCTTTCAAGTCCAAAAAGATGATTGACTTTTGTAGCAAATACAAAATTACCTTGGGACATTCTACTGCATATTATCCACAAGGTAACGAGTTGGCTAAATCTTCAAACAAATCATTGGTCAACATCATTAAAAAGCTACTAGAAACCAATAAGAAGAGCTGGCATAAAAAATTGGTTAATGAACTATGGGCGAATAGAGTAAGTCAAAAGAAGTCAATTGACATGTCTCCATTCGAGATTGTATATGGTATTGACACAGTGTTCCCGACATCTCTCGCAGTTCTGGTTGTTAAACCTTTGCAAGAAGCTGGCAGCAAGGAAGATCATTTTCAGTGGAGAATAGGCCAAATGATCCATGTACAGTAGAGGAGAGAAGAAGTTTTTTAGAATACCTTCAGGCTGCAAGAGAGAATTAAAAATATTTATGATTGGAAGGTAAAGGCGGACAAATTTTAGATTAAAGACATAGTGCTAAAGTGGGATGCTAGAAACGAGGATAAAGGCAAGCACAACAAGTTCGAGAACTTGTGGAAGGGACCATATAGAATTGTTGCATATCGAGGTCAAAATGCTTTTCTACTCAAAGATATGAACGGGGAAGATTGTCCAGGAGGGTCGGTAAATAGTTGGCTTCTCAAACGGTGCTATCTCTGAGAAGTTTTTTGCTATCACATTTTGGCATTGTACATACCATTTTATTTCTTTCATTACAAAGTTTTCACTGTCATCCTTCATTCAGTTTGGGGCCCGAAGTGAAGGCTATAAAGCTAAATGTTTGGTTTCAGTCTTTGGTTATTTAGTGTCAGTTGTTTGAGTCATAGTTGAGTCATTTTTGAGTCGAGGTATATATTTGGTGTCCTAAAGTTATTAACTCCATATTGCCCAATGGATGAAGGCACTTATCTACTTTTCCAAAGATATATGGTTCTTGGCAACTCCGAGGAGCTACCATCCCCATTGGAGCCAATGTTAGTGTCGATATCTTCATCCCTCCATCAGTGATCAAATTTCTCTTTTTTTGCATGCATATTAGGTGTCCCATCTGATCAGCTGCATTCCATTAGGTCATGGACCAACTAGTGGTAGTGGTTCACGTCAATTTCCCTCATGACACTCACCTGATGGCCTATTTTCACATGTTTTAGGTCATTTACTGTCATTTTTTTTTTTCATTTCATTTACAAAAGTTAGTTTTAGGGTTTTAGTCTCACTAAGTCTAGGGTTTGCCATCATGGTCATCCAAAACTCAATAAAAGGTCAACAGACACATGAGGAGGTTTTATAATTTCATAGAATCATAAATTCACTAATGATATGCTCAATAAATGGTTTTTACCTCAAAACTCTGTTTTGAGGTGAAAACAGGGTTTTTTCCATTTCATGTACAAATTTCATGTTTCTATATGTAATAAGTTCAGCAGCTACCCTTGGTCACCTTGCCAACTCTAGCCACTACAAGAATGAAAACAACTATGCATCAGTCCATAAATTGATCAAGAAGAATCAAACTTCAAATGAAAAAATGGAGGTTTTTAAAAGAAAAGTGACTAATACATTAGAAAAGTGGGTTTGGTAAATGAAAAAATTAAAGGCAAGGGGATATAAAGCTCATCTATGTGTTTGAAGTCTTCATTTTTTGCAAGTGAGTGAGCTAAAGGCAAAAAATCACGTTTTTGGGAGAAAGAGGCAAAACTGAGCAAAAACCCGAAATTTCATCGGCGTTGCAAACCTGGCGCAAGTTTTACACTGCAATTTGTTTGGGTGATGTGCATACAAAGTGCGTTGTGCACTTGAGAGATAGTGCTACGCACTTGTCTGTTGAGATTCAAAATGATTTTCATCACCTTCTTCTGCTTCAAATTCCTCAATTGACCTCTCAACAAGTAAGTGGAGCTTCTCATCTTGTCTAGCAAGTAATTTTTCATCAGTTGTGGTGATTTGTATGTCAAAAAAAGTAAACCCTATATGTCCTCCAAATTGTCTTGCAAATTTACATAGGGTATTGTCTTCTGTTGTTTTTATTCCCTTAGATTATCTTCCTACACCCCTTCCCTTAAACTAAATTTCCTTAAATCCCTTTCCCTTTCCCTTTCCCAAAATCATTAACACTCACTTCTCAAACCCCACTCCCATTTACCAAACCCTAACCCTATATTCTATTCCCAAACCTTAACTCCCACTTCCTATCCCTTCACTACATTCATTTCATTATCAAAACCTCCACCTACATTCATAGTATTAATCATTCCATCATTTCCCAAAAGAAAACAACAATCACTTCGTACATACATTATTCACCCTCATACTTTTAAAATCCCTTCATACTCATCAGTTTTCACTCCAAATTCATAAGCATGGAGACAGATTCAAACTATGGGAAGGAAGATGAAACTTTTAGTGATTCTTGTCAAGAATCTCATGTACCAAGAAAACCACATAAAGGAGGAAAAATCATCTAGGAGGAGCCCACCACTCTCACAGAATTACTTGCTTGCACTCTTGCAGTAACTTGCTTTAAACATCAATCTTGTTATCAGTTTTGTGAAATGGTAGAAAGGGTGAAATATCATCATGAGCTGGCTAGGATGTTTGTTCTTCATCTTCACAATGGCCAGGTGAACCTTGCTAGTGTCTCTTTCACCTTGACACCTGAAATGATCATAGCAGCAACAGGAATCCCTAATGTAGATGAACAGTGGAAGAAGGGGCAACATGTAGGTAGAGAGCATTATGAACCTCACATTAAGGCTGGTTATCACAGGAAAATCAGCAGGGTTTTTCCTTTCAAATACTTGCAGGACACTTATGATCCTCTCATGAAACTCATCATCAAGTATTTTACTTGTGAAGGCATGTTTTCTTGTCTATATATGTACCATGTCATGTTGTTGATGCATTTCACAAGAGTGAGGATGATGAACCTCTCATACTTTATCTGCAGGAATATTAAGAAGATGGCTCTATATGTGCAAAGGAAACCTTTTCCTTAGCAGTTCAAAAACATTTACCACTTCTCACTGATTAAAATTTTTGTTTTGCATCAGCTAAGCTTACTGAACATACCATTGGATACCTTCATTGCACATGAGATTTTCAAAGGCCCTCAGGTGATTCCATTGGTGCTTTAAGAGGAAGGAGGGCCTTCAAGACAGCCAGCTATTCATGAGACTGAAACTACAGGTGTGCCAATGTTTGTCACCTATGAGAAAGGCACCAGGAGGCTATTTTCTGCCGCCAAATGAGTACTATCTCCACCAGGGGTGGAAGGGGTCTTGTTTTCTTCACCGGATCAAAGGAAAATGCTATCTTCACTGGGGGTGAAAGGGGATTTTCCTTCTTCTTCAGTTGAACAGGTACAGGGTAAAGACAAAGGAATGTAGCAGATGCATGAGGAGGGCCCTACTGAAGGACAAGATAGGAATTTTGTCTTAGTTGAGGAAGATGACATTGATTTGGGCTCTCAAAGCTCAAGACTCAAGGATATGATTATCAAAGAAAACGAGGCTGAAATCCAAGCCTTGTCACTTGACCTTGAGAGGGCCAAATGGATCATTAGCTTTCTTGAGTAGGAGAACAAAAAACTAGAGGACAAACAAGCTATTATGGAGCTGCAAACAATTAGAGAAAACATGCAAGTGGAAAAAAGAAGAAAAATCAAGATGACACGCCTTGAGCAAGAAATTGAGGCTGACCGAGAATCATGGTTAGAGAGGACAAACATTTATCTGGAGAAATTTCTTGAGAAAGCCAAAAAAGAGAAGAAGATGTTGCGCCATATGGCCTATCACTACTTAACCCGAAATAAAATTTGCAAAACAAGGGTGAAGAGGTTAAAGGCTAAGCTAAAAAGAGTTTTGAGAAGCAAAAAAGAGCCAGATAAGCTCAAGATCTTGGTTGAAGCATCATTGGCCTAGCAAAGCACATATATATATATTCATGCCAAATTTCAGGAAATTTGGAGTATCTTTTGTCATTTTTGAAATTTTTGGAGAAAAAAATAGGATTTTTCAGCAGGTGTGCAGTGCCACCGCCACTACACTTTTGTTGGGGGCATCCATTTGCAGAAAGTTTTGCATTTTTGTAATCAACATGACAAAATCTGCATGCTAAAAAATGGTTGAGAATTTTGGACAAGTTCTAGGTCTCAAAAAGGGCAAAAAACACTCTAAAAGCGCCCTCTCAGCCACTTTCCCGCCACACAGGAAGCAGTCTTGGGAGATTCCATTTTTGGAGGGGCAAATGGACTCCAAATAGAAAACTTCAAGTTTTTACGAAAAGTAGACTCAGCAAGATTTCCAATGAGCTATTCTGCACCTGATTTGGACTTTGGGAAGCCTTCCAAAAGTGGCCTTGACAAAGCACTATGCAAAGGATCAGTGGCGCTGTGCATAGGGAAAATTTTGCTAGTTTTACCTGTTTGTTCATAATTTCGCCCTGCTTGGCTGTCAGTTGACTTTTTCTTCTCTCTTTGGTAAATTAATTATGTAATTTGATGTAATATGATGTATATATGATGAAAAATGACTTGAGGGGATAGATACATCAGTTAGAATTGGTTTGAGGATGAACGAATTAGTTTCCATAATTTTAGAGGCAAGTTGTTCCACTGCCTATTTTGTAGTTCCTAGTTTAGATGTTGTTGAAGTAGCTCCTTGACTCATGGATTCGACCCCTGATGGCAGGCATAAGTGGTTTGATGCCTATATCTTGTAATTTCTTAGTCATTTGTCAAGGTTGTACTCTTGTGGATTCATTGAGCATTATTGTAAATCACTTCTGCAGTTTGGCAAGGAAATGAACCAGGGTTTTGCAGCATTTTGTGGGATTCTTGTGGTAATGTGTCTTGGCATTGTTTTTCCTCTGTGATTTAGTTTCTTTTATGTTTTAATGTTCCATCATCTATTTCTTTCTTCATAACTAAATGAATCAAGAGAATCAGGTAGAATCCATTGATATTCAGTGCTCTGCCTAGAGGATACATTTAGTTTTTAATGTTTTTTGCTGTTTGAAGAGGACTCGTGAACCTTGCTTTCCCTCTCCAACTCCTCACCAGTATTTTGACTCACCATCACATTCATTTCAAAGTGCTAAAACACTTGCCTACCTTGCCCCATAGAATCCTCTGCAAATCTGAGTTGATTTCCCAGACCCAAAGCTGCCTTCCTCATCTGATCCAGCAACCAACCATTAAAATCAATCAAAATCCTCTAAGAGAATATGCGTAGCCTAAAATCAACATTAATTTTCAGTCATCTCAAAGCCTTGGTTTCCATATTCTTTTGAGAGTGATAAGGAGAGAGCCCTCTCCCGACCTGGTAGGGATAGCTACCAGGTTAAGAGTGGTTTGATGTTACCCTAGACCTGCCTTTTTTCAGCCTGAGGTATATTTAGACACTAAGAGAGCACATATTTAGTTTTTGAGTTTAACACTTTGATTATCCTTGTTGCCTTTCGAGTTTTTTGGTCCAATTCTTCTTTGATCTATACTATGGCTACTTTTTCTTTATGTACAAACTGTTCCCATTAAAAATAAATTGAATAGGTGTTCACAATTTTGAAATGGTTGAATTGATATCAATCCAAATTTTATCCTTGGCTTCTAGTAATGTCTATGCACTAGCTAACTAATCCATATGTTTTTCAAGTTGTTTAGTAAGCTTGAAATTCTTCTGTACTTATGAGATGTATGCATTATCTGCCTTAAGTTTATTGTCTTCCATTATATGGAGTGATGCCTTTAGTTTCTCTATTTTAACATTGCTTAATGATAAATCTCCCATATCTTTTGACAACTTTTCAATGGGTTCTTGGCTGGTTGATTCTCTTTGTAATGTAGAAATTCTTGCACTAATTTGTTGCTCTTTATCTTTCAATATTTTTTCCATATCCGCTTCCACCTTTTGAATCTAAATGCTCTGCTCAACATTCATACGCAACATATTTTCCTTTTCTTTCTCTAATTTCCCCACATCCAGAGCTTGAGGATTTTTTGTTGTTGGTAATTTCAAATGCCTTCTTAATGCTTGAATGTCTACATTCCTACTCTTAATAATTTCTTCATCAACATTAATATCGCTAGGATATAATCCTAATGTGATTACAAGATCTTATAAATCCTTTATCTTTGTATCTTTAGCTAATGAGGACATATTCTCTAGTTTAAATTGAAAATCAATATTGTTTAGAGAAGCTTGCAACTTTGAAGCTACCATGGCATAACTTGTTAGAGAGGAATATATCATCTCTCTTGCTTGTTTGTGTAGATCAATTTTATCTATTGGATGAATCTACTTTGTACCAAAATAAAATACTGAAGTTTTGTAGTCCTATGTACTTTTAGGAACTATAACCTTTGTCTCAAGAAATACCAAATGAAAGTTTCATCTGTCAGGGTATAGCATAAAAAAAAACTAGTTTGGGTGGTAGAAGACTATTTCCAAAACAAAGAATAGGTAGAAGTCTTTACTGCTTCATTTTTCTTCTTCATTTCTTTGAGTCTAGAAAAAATACTTCGATGACTTGAAGAAGGGGAAGTAGGTAAATCAATAATTGTTTCTTCAACTTTCCATAGAGAAAACACATGCTCACTTGATAACTCAATTGTAGTAGATACCTCTTGATACCTGACCTCTAATGATTCTTCCTATGTATTCATTATCTTTCTTATTTTGAAAACTTTAAATCCTTTTGGTTTAGAACCTAAACCTGTAGGGGACATATTCTCACTCAGTCTCTTTATCTTTCTTTCTTTAAATCTTAGGGTCTCTAAGGATGTTTGACTAGAAATCTACTCTTAAACCTCTTGCAAAGTGTTTTCCTTCCATACTTCTTGATTTGCATACTATTCAGTTTCTGGTTTTGATATATGAGTATAGGGAGAGGATTTATGTTCAATTCTAATGGATGAAATTACTCAGGGTAGTAAGACTAGTTAAAACTTAACTTGAATTTCTATTATCTCAATAAATTTTCAACATCCTTATATGTTGCTCTGGGTTTTACTATGAATGGATCAACTTGAGCTTTTAACTTGAATTAGGCTCTCTTCTTCCTAGATACAAAATGAACTTCATACATATTCATCCTTTGCCTTATGAACTCTAAAGAAAAAATCCTCATAGGAACAAATATTACTAGTTTATATGGTGGCAATTAACAACCATAAACTTTGATTTCTGTAAAATTTTGATATAGGTACCAATCTCCCACCTTTGATTGTTCATTGAGATGTAGACTTATTTGAATTTATGTAGATATTCTTGGAACTATATCACTATTAAGGAGCCACAATGACATATATAAAAATTGATCTATAAAATAACTAAAATAATACTCTTCTAAATTTCTTCTAACTAATGAAGTCCAGTGGATGACAGACTGTGACCTTCCCTATGAATCAAGATTTTGAAGTGGAATTTTGAAGCTTTCAAACTGATAATATAAAAATAAATACATCAATATTGGTTGATGCTTGAAATATCCCTTAGCACTGAATTTTAGAAATTGTTCATGGATGACATCTGAAATAAACTGGCTAAAATTGAAAAGGACAAAGGGTTTTTTACCAAATGAATATACTGAGAGAAACCATAAAATGATCTTGTTAACCCATTGATCAATTTGGTAGCCTAAGAGACAAAAAACCATATAAATAACCTCTCTAGAAATTTCTGGAAATATTGTTGAAGGATACGGTGGACTAATTCAAGGCAATTCTAAACCTTCATGCAAAAATGACTCGAAAATATGGGCTCGCTACTAAAAAGTGAGTTTTTGATAAATTTCCATCAAGAAATCAACTAAAAATGGGTGAAGGGAATCTTGAGGGTTTATCTACAAGATCTAGAAAATTTATTTTGGGGTTATGGAAAGCATAATTTCATTATTTGGGGAAACTATGGCTCTTTCACTTTGTAGGTAACAACTTTCATGGAAGAAATGAATTCAAGGAAATGATGAGTTTGAGGGAAAATGAATTGGGGTAATTTGGATTCTAAGACACTGAATTCTTCATTGACATCTTCGAACCTCTAAAATGCCCAATTGTGTAGCTTATACAGGTCAAATTTACACTTGGTTTCTATGATTTTGAAATGGGTGTCTACTAGGGGCAATTTATCTAAATTATACATAGGGGAGAGCATTGGGTTTTCGATAGAAACTTTGGATTTACCCTATTGACTAACCATTCTGAAAGAGAAAACAAAATTTAAAAAAATTACCTGGTGAACTGCCAACTGATAGAAGTGGTTGCCTGTTGAAATTTTCCTGTTTTTTATCATTGGGAAATTCTTTAGATGTCGTCAAGATGTAGAAATGATATGGGATGGTGAGTAATTTATTTTATCAAAGCAATTGGATAGCCATTGTTGGAATTAATCTATAAATAAATATCAGGACATTGGTGGGAGTGGTTTAATGGATAAATAGTCAAACCATTAATTTATCAAGAGGATATAGTGAAGTTTTATTTGGAAGGAATGTTGGCGGAAGGAAAAAATGCTGGTGGTGATAGCGGAGGTGGTTTGTGGGGGTTGGCGGTAAGTGGTTTATGAGGGGGGCGGGGGGGAGGCGCTGCAATTCATTAATGCCCACCACGTAAAATTATGTGGTTTCCAAGAAACATCTTCTTCCCCCCCACCCCCCAGACCCTTCGTTAAACGTCGGGAGTGTGAGGATTCCCACAATTTCTTTATATGTGTTGATATCAGTGGGAAGAATAATGACTATCAAAATTTGCACACACGATAAGGATTGATGGAATTTATTAAACATAACTATAATTAACTAAATTTTATTTGCATCAGGGATTTAATTAAATTGACATTTATAAGACTATGCCTGATTTATTACAAAGTGCACTATTTAACTATTTTCCATGATTTTATTTATTTATTTGAAAAATATACTATTTAAAAAAAATTGCATGAGTAAAAACTAGTTACAACAAGGACCTCTACACTTCACATATATGGCCCTTCAACAATGTGTCTTAGATAATCATGCTATTTTTATTTTTGTGAAAGCTACATTTTCTTCTTACTCAAAAATGTCTGCATTTTCACAATTTGTTTTTATTTACATGTTTACAAAAGTGTAGGAAGTGTGGAATGTGGAGAGGATGTGTCTTAGAATTATAACCGAATATCAATATTTTTTGATACATTACTCAAAATGCTAAGGTTCACATCCATACATTTTAGTAAACATTCTTAATATTTACGCACTAAAAGGAGACTTCATTTAATATTAGAGTAGGGATGATATTGTTTCGTGTGCAGTGCATAAGGGCGAATGAGGGCAGACACTAAATTAATTTAAACTCTTTTTAATTAAAACTTTTAGAGATTTAGCTGCATAGGAGAGCGATTTCATAGAGATATGAATCTGTGTAGAATGAAGGATGTGCAGGGGATGAGTTATGTGTGGAGGAGGGGACTTTATTCGAAATGTAATAGAGAGGGGATGTGCAAAAAGTTTTGATTGTAGAGGGACATTAAAAATAAAATACTTTCCCACACTTTCGTATTTCGCAAAAATTAAAAATATTAAAACCTACTACATTGTTTGGAATGCATGAAAGAATGCATAAATAATTTATATCATTATCTTAATTCGATTTAAATAATAGAAACGAGACAAAAAAACTAAGCAATTTTTTTCTCTTTTTTTTAATAATAATGCATTATTTTGCGCAAAGTTCTTATTTTTCTTAATATCAAACACTTTATAACATGCAACTATATAGTCAGAAATTGAAATTGTACATAATCAATATATCAATTTCATTTTGAAATACATAAAAAACAAGTTTACTATGCACAATAGGGAGATACGGGGAAAACACAATAAAATCCTTTCGCCTACCGCCACACTCCTCACAAATTAAAAAAATTAAAAAAATCAACATTATTCAAGTTTCATAGAAAATAGAACTACTAAAATTAAAAAACTATTAAATATATTTATATTATGTATTCTTGGAAAATATATGAATGACATAATATAGGAGCTCAAAGCATAAGTCTTGAACATTAAGCAACACAATCACAATAGCAAGAACTGAATCAAAATTCAAATTTCAATCATCATGGCTATGATTAAAATAAATATAGTACATAGAACATCTATCTAAAATCTAAAATTGTGCTCGACTATTCAGTCTCACTATGACCAGTAATAAAAAAACAGATATAATTTAAAAGTTACAAGCATATCCTCGAAAACTTATGTTCCACCAATGTTTTTTAGCAGTGTCACAAAATTCAAATGCATACAAGATCTAATGCAAAACAATAAGAAATCTGATTTCGAGTGGAAGTCACTTATATTGGTAGTGAAAATGGTCAACAAATCAACTCATGAGCTCATTCACTTTGTCATTCTATCATTTTCTCTTTAACTATCCACTCCCGCATTATGGGAAAGTAAATGTGTTGATCCCAATGGGGACTAGAATTGAGCTCCCGTGAACTTTAATATGAAAAAAGACAATTGTAAAAGAAAATAAGATACTACATTGAACAATTAGACAAGGTGACATTAAGACAATTTACAAATCCCAATAACTAAGTATTAGTAAAAATAAAATGAATGTGTGAATATTTAAGGACACCTACACTATGTGAAAGAATATACACTAATTGTGTGATTATCAACTATCTTTCGGTTCCATGACGTCTTGAACAAATATCTTCAACATAGATTTAATGAAATAATTCAATGAACTAATTGTAATCTCTATCTTAACATGTTGATTGAATATTTGTTTCTCAATATCCATGGTCTCTTTCTGTAATTGACCAACTAAGACAAAATTCTCTTCATTAATACTAGCAAAGGTAATTAACCATTTTCTAATCTCTTCTATAGTAAATTCAGTTATATCATCAAATATTCTTGCCATTGACTCTTTTAGCTCTTTCAAACTTATTGTTAGTGTATCTTTTGTGATCAATTCATAATTTTCAATGATGCATGGACCATTTAGATCTTGAAAAATTTGCATCACCTCTAGAAACACATCACTTCTAATATTCTTTATGCTTTCATATTTAGAAACAATGTTTTCTAGTGTGTTGATTCTTTTAGGCCACCCAACTTTGATTTTCTTCATTTGATTAGAATTTAGTTTTTCTCTATTTTTTTCAAATAAGACAACAATTCGATCCTTTGATTAAAATTAAGTCATTATTAATGGAATTCTTGTCTTTGTTAATATTAGTTTTAACCAAATCGAAAAATGAGTTGATTTCTTGTGCTAAACATAGCAGATCAGACATTGCTTTCCTCTCATGTTCAATGATTTTAGTCCTCGGTGTAATTAGTGATAATATGAGATTTAACAGCATTAATAAATTTCATAGCTTTCTTAATTCCATGGGATGTTGTAATAATCTCATCCCAAATCTACCCAAGCAACCATCCAACTGGGGTAAACATGTGGCGAGAGGCCACTACGGTATGATTCGACCTCATAAGTCACATTATGGAAGTGGAATTGAAAAAAAACACCATGAAAACATTTAACATAACAATTAAGATCCCTAAGAACTAATGCAACCTTTCTGCCAACCAACCCTTGGGTCCCACTCAAATTTTGGACCACTTGACCTTTGTACGTTCTGATGCTATGGGTATGTCAGGATCCAGAGACCTTTGGAAGCTCTCACGGGCCTGCAAGCCATCGTCTAGGGACTTTTGTTCACATTGTTGTGCCAACGTACCCAGGATTTGAGCCACTTTTTCAGGCACAGAACCTAAGTCATTTCCCAGAAGAAAATGACATATTCAGAATAGTAAGATAACAGAGAAATGACAGTGCAAAAGAAATTACTTGGATAAGACCTTGACTCAACCCCTACTAGCCATGATAGTGATTTCATCAAACTTATCACTAGTATGTAATCTATGGGTGTAAATGACATATCTGAGCATAGGGGTCTCATACATAGTTGAGAATCAATAAGAGCCATTAATGCCTCAACTATTAATTGTCATTTCATCCATTAGGTCATATATACATTGATCATTCATTTACAAGTAAAAACATGATGAGAGACATACATAGCTACTGTCATAAAACACATATGCAACCAACATAATAGCACAAATACCAATGAAATCACAACTAGATAAACCATATATAATCCAGTATAATATTCATAGAAATACAAGGAGAAATAGCCTAACATTGATGATTCAAAATCAAAACCTGGGATTGGACCTCCAAGTTCCACTAGACTATAGAATGGTTGAGCCAGATCTCTCTTCAACTATTCACCCCATGCCATATTCCAAGCATGAATGGGGATCTCATAGAACACATCAATCTAAAACTATCTAGGGCTTCTACAGGTCATCTGCCTCAACGCATAAAACAATGATTCCACCTCATGGTCAAAGATCACAAAACGACCATAAGATTGGTCTCTAGCCAAGCCTTTCAAGGCTCTAGAGCATTTGTTCCAGCCAAGGCTCTAGGACTAGTAACTCAACCCACTGAGGGCTCTAGAGTGTTTGTCCAACCAAGGTTACAAGACTAGTAATTGAACCCAAGATGTTACAGGGATCCAAAGCGTTTGTCCAACCAAGGCTCTAGGAACTAGTAACTCAACCCAATCTAAGGAAAAATGAGAACCAACCAAAATAAAATAAGGAAATGGAAAGGCTAGGAAATCCACCGTCAATCTCATCCATCTTGCATCCCATGGCAAATCACAATCAGAAAACCACATGCATATGCCATTCATGTCAAAAATAGTGAGGAAAACACACATACAACTCGGTACCTGCAAGAAAAATGTGATGTAGCTACTGATCACATTGTCCTTTTGCACTTTCCTACTCTTACGTTTCCTTCTTGATACAAAATCCAAGTATGCCACACTCTCCAAGAGGACTCCAAGAAAACTCTAAGTATCCAAGAATATGAGAGAGAGATAATAATGAGAGAGAGCTCCAACACTGAACTGACAAAAGGTTACCAACTGATCCTTAGAAGCCTTTTTTTGAATGAGGTCTTTATTTTATCCATTTTCCATTATTTTCCTTCATTTTCTTACTCACATGCAAATTGTGACCTTTCACCTCGCTTCTCTCCTAATTTCCATTATTTTCATAAATAAATGTGCCAAAAATTCCATTTTTCCTTTTCTAAAGACTAAGCCATTGCCTTGGCCAATTTCCTTAGCCATTAATAATCAATTGAACACCCACACTAGGATGCCTTGCCCAACATTCAACTTCGAATAAGTGTCCCATCAACCATGGTTAGTATTTTAACTTTATTAACTTTTATTACATGCAATTTTCACCAGGGTTGTTACAGAACCATCCCCATTGGGGGAACACCATCCTCAGTATTCAACAACAACTATAACCACAAAATTGTTCTGAGAAAAACATATTGTTGATGGAGCTTTATCAGATAGCTCGTTGTAGTATTTACAATGATCAACCTATTAAGAAGAAAACCAACATTAAAACATAACAACATAACATCATAATGACATGACACCCATACCACTTATTGGATCTTTATAACATAGCTCGTGGTGGTATTTACATCCATATACATATGTCATATACCAAAATAACGAAACGATTACCAAAACATACATCAAGACATATACCAAAACACCATGCCAAAACTGCTTTGCCTCATCTAGCAAACAAGGAAGGATACATAGTCTGCATCTGGTATGACATCTCCCATGTAGCTTCATTGGGCTAAAATTGCTTCCATTTCACTTTAAATTGCTCAATTGCTCGGTTTTGGAGCATGAGCATGTTTTTTTGCAATATACACTAAGGCTCCGACTGGAATTATCCATTTGCTTCCACCTGCAATATAGACTAGTCAATCACATGATCAACATCTCTAATATACTTATTAACAAATCCTCTCAATAATATTGAACTATTGGGTTGTGTTATATTCTTTCCACGACTACCCTATGAGTGGGGGGTCACAGGGGGATGGAAGCCTCCCATGTATGTTGCGTGAGGTTCTACTGAGGGGTGGCTACCCCTCCTGCTTGAGGTAATGCAGGGGGATGGTAGCTGGGAAAATTTTTCTGGACCCTATATTAGGTGGGTGGAGCTACCTATGGTTTTGTGCATGGATTTTTCACATGGATTTGCTTATGATGGTTTTCTATCCATGTTATTTGTAGATCCTGTCAATGGAACTATGGTTATGTTCTAAGTCAGGATTAATGGATTGGGGTTTAAAGATGCTTCAGCATGTATATATATGTATTGTAACATTGAAAGGAAAATAATGAAAAATCAATCTTGTAGTCTCGGTTTTGGGATCCAGGGGAAAATCTCTGTTTATATCTATTTTATGTTTTATGCTCTTGCCATTTTTTATTTTCTGTTTTTAAAATTCGTATGAGGTTAATTTCTATATAGGGTTAAAACCTGCATTAAAGGTACATAAAACTATGGTGCCAGCTTGGCACATGATCCAATCTGTAAGGAGCTCTTCTTTGGTTTTATCCGCAAGTACACCTATTCCCCAACCTAGAAATCCTTAAACATCTTGTTCTTGTCTGCATAGATATTCTACCTATCTTGTGCTACCTTCAAATTCTTCTTGATCACTTGAGTTTCCTATTCCATGTCTACCAACATGTCTGGTCCAATCAACATCCTGTTAACTAGATCACTCCAACTGACGTGAGTATTGCAACTCCACCCATATAATGCCTCAAATAGACTCATCTTTAGAGATTCACCCATTGTTGTAAGTGAACTCTACTAGTGGAAGGTACTCTTCCCACTTTCATTGTTGATGCATCACATACATCCTCAACATTTCATACAATATCATGTTGACCCTGTTTGTCTATCCATCTATCTCTGGATGACAAACTGTACTGAAGGCCAACTTTGAGCCCAAACCTGAAAACAACTCCTTCAAATTCTTCGAAGTGAACTCTTCCTCCCTATCTAACACAATCTTCTTTTTAACACCATGCAACCTAGCCACATCTCTGATAAATACCTGTGCTACATCGCTAGCTGAGAATGTAGACTCCACTTGAATGAAATGCACAACCTTTGTCAACCTGTCCACAATAACCATGATGCAATCATGTTGTCTCACTGTCCTTGGAAACCCTATTATGAAGTCCATGGAACTGAATTCCCACTTCCACTCTGGAATAGAAATCGGTTGTAGCAGTCCACCTTGATGTTTACACTCTACCTTCACACACTAACAATCAAAACACCTAGCCACAAACTCTATTACATTACTCTTCAAGTTCGACCAATAATAAAATATCTACAATGTTGTCAGTGTCTTCTGATAACCTAGGTGACCCGAATATGGTTTCGCATGAAACTCCCTCAAGATCACCTTCTTGAACTCACTACTATCTGGCACACATATCCTGTCTCTGAATCTGACCAATCGATATGCTATAAGGCAATAGTTCACATCCTATGCACCTACACCTGTACATGTACTTGTACCACTACTAGTTCCTGTACCTATACATGTACCTATACTACCACCTGTACCTACGCATATACTCTGATGCAACCTATGCATAATCTCCATATATTTGACATCCTGCTAGCCTGCCTACAAGGTCCTATCCTATAAGTCTGTCCCATAGGAGCTCATAACTACTAAGTGATTTACCTGTATCCACATGCTAAGAGCATCTGCCACCCTGTTTTATTTACCTTTGATATATTTGATCTCGAAATTTAACTTACTGATCATAGCCAACCATCAAGCCTACCTACTATTTAGATTAGGTTGGTTAAATAGATACCGCAAACCATTGTGATCAATCATCAATGTAAATCTCCTTCCCAGAAGATAGTGTCTCCACATCTTCATCACATGTATAACAACTGCCAAATCAAGATCATGTGTGGGGTATTTCTGCCTGTGCTCATTTAGTTTCCACGACTCACAGCATACCACCTATCCATCCTACATAAGGACTCTGCTAACTCATTTCTTGCAAGAATCTATGTATACTAAAAACTCTTTGTTTGGATCTACAATCTTTAACATTGGTGCATGTATCAACAACTTATTGAGATGCTCAAAACCAACCTCACACTCTTCTATCCATTCAAACTTCTTACAGTTCCTCTACAATGATGTGATAGGATAAGAAATATGTGAGAAGTTCCTAATGAACCTCCTGTAATAACCCACCAAACCCATGAAAGGTCCCACCTCATCTACATTCCTAGGAGCCACCCACTCCATGATGGCCGTTATCTTTTCTATATCTACTGCAATGCCATCCGTGGAGACAACATGTCCCAAGTAGTGTACCTCAGTCTGAAAGAAACTACACTTGTTGAGCTTAGCATACAACTCATGCTCTGTCAACAACCTCAACACTGCCGCTAAATGCTTGACACCCTCTTCCTCATTTTTAGAATATAGCAATATTTCATCAATGAAAACAATAACAAACTTATCCAAATACAGATGCAACACACAATTCATCAAGCACATAAATGTAGCTCGATCATTAGTGAAACTGAATGGAATTGGAATAAACTTATAATGCCCATATGTGGTCCGAAAAGCTAGTTTGTAAATGTCTTCCTCTTTCATGTGTACCTGTTGATATCCGGATCTCAAATCAATCTTCGAGAACAATATTTCTCCCTTCAACTGATATTGAAAGTCATAAATCCTCGGAAATGGATACCTATTCTTGATGGTCACTTTTTTCAACTTCCTGTAGTCAATGCATAATTTGAGAGTACCATCTTTCTTCTTCAGAAACAATACCAATGCGCACCATAGTGATACACTGGGAATAATGTATCCCTTTTCCAACATATCCTTCAACTACAACATCAAATCTACCAAGGAAGGTGTGCTCATCCTATAAGGTGCTTTTGATGTCAGAGCTTCCCTTGGTACCAAATCAATAGAAATGCCTACCTCCTTGTGAGTCCTCAGGAAATACATCCTTGAACTACTGTAAAACTAGGTACCTGCTCAAAAAATCTTCATCCTAAACTTCCTTACCCTTGTCACTAGAAATGTGCACTGCAAATAACATACACCCTTTATTGTGACTACGCTTTGTTTGAATAACTATCACCATCCTAAATGATGTGGCTTTCTTCTTTCCTTGCAAGACTCTTGGTTCCCCATTGGCATCCAAGCACTCAATATCCTTGTCATAGAAATACACCTTGGTTCTATGAAGATACAACTAATCAATTCCAAACAACATACTGTATGATCCCAATGGTAATACATTCAAATGTGTTGTGGTAGGCATACCATTCAAATGAAATGCACAAACTCTTACCCAATGATGAACTCGCTTCTTCATACCTATAGCCAACTACACCAACCAAGATTCTGCATGCAATTCCTTACTCAAACCACACTTATACACCAAGATAGGACTAACATAGCTATAATTAGAAATAGGGTCAATCAAAATAGAAATAACTTGATCACAAATCTTATTTTCCATATCAATGATAGATGCCTATTGGTCTCCCTGTTTGTTATTTAATGCTGCATAAATACAAGAAATGATCTTACCAACATCCCCAACATTTTGTGCATCCTACACACTATATATCTTAGGCCTATCACCCTGATACCGTGGACAATATCTCTTGCAATGATCCTCTCCACAAGTCCAACACCGTACTGGCTCCTTATTCTTCTCCTTAGATCAATGTCCCTATCCTTTATCTCATGCATTGAAATTATTAGATGGCGCAACATTCTCTTTATTATCTATACCCTAAGGACTTGCTCATTTCTTATCCCATTTTTCTTTGTCCTTGTATTACCTTTCTAGTCTAGCTTAGTCTCAGATCCACGCTTCGATTGATCATAGGAATTCCTTAACTTTCAAATGGTATCCTGCAATGATTTAGGCTCTGTTGAGGGCCCCGAGGTCGGGTCGACAACAAGGGGGATACCCACCCGGTCTGGAACCTGGTTGGCAGCTCCTTGCCCGTTTGGAATAGCGGGTCAGACTGGGGGTAATGGGACCAGTTTCCCAATGTGATGGGAGTGTGTGTGTGCGTAGAGTCTGATGATATTAATCTAGAGGTTTTTCTAAACTAGTCTTGATTTTAACTGCTAAACTAACTCTATGCTAATGTAATCTAATGAAGAGAAATACATCTGACCTATGCTAACCCGGGGTGTTTTTCTTTTGTTTATGCGATCTAGAAAGATTTCTAACAGCAGCTGGTAATAAAGATCATTCAACTGATATCAGAATATAAACCAATAAAGATAAACCGTTCTGCATAAGAAGTTAGGCAGAGTAGTTGTGAAAACATATCGCATAATCAGTTTTCTATATGTTTAAGCATGATTAAATGATCCCACCGTACAAAAGTGCCAAATGGTAATGCAGACATTCATACAATAACATATAAAGAACTCAGCTACATATCACTTTAGGGATACCAGCAGAATCTAGTCAAGAGATAAAAGTACCATTTATGACTAATTTCACCAATAAACTTCAAGTAATAATGATTTATTTCTACTTGTTCTAACATCTGCTAAGAGTACAGAAGTACAACATCAGTAACAGATATTAAAATGCAAACATAAATAAATCTTGATCCATCCATTCATCAAAAACCTCCTCTGAGGGTGCAGAAGTGCATGTTCTGAGGATAAGTTTTTTGACAGATTTCCGGACCCTTCTCCAAATGCCATGAGAAGGGTTAAATACTACTAGCTAATTGATATTAATTACACGAATCTAGGGAATCGGCTTCAAATGACCACCCTTTACTAAAAGCAATTTTATTTCTAAAACTTTAAATCTAATTTCTGACCGTTTCTATATATTCTCTTTAGTGCTGTCAACAGCGCAGCGTTTTCCTGGGAAGAGTCGGCTGACTGCCTTCTTCTTTTGCTCGGGAGATAAAAGTGGAAATAACAGGAGCTGACACTTTCTTCTGACAGACCAGAAGATATTTTCGAAAACCTTTCTCTAGCTGGGTGTATTCGCCGCGTGTACACTTAGAACAACCCAGGTTCTTCTCGAACTGATTTTGCTGTTGCTGTTTTTGGTTTCCGGTCGTGCGAATGACTGAGTGGGTTAAGAGTCGTGCTGTATGGACATCTCCCTATTTTAAGAATTGTTTCCGTTCTTTGTTCCAGGTTTTCCTGAAGCGTCTTCCTTCTCATGCGCTTCTTTCTCTGCTTCACCAAGTCTGAGCTTCAGGATCTTTTCTGAATACGCTGCTTTTGTGCGCCTTCGACTCTGAGTCCTGAATCGTCTAATTTCATCAGTGCCGGTTGTCTGATAGTCTGGAATCCGCGATCCTGCTGCATGCGGCATTCGTTTGTGGAGGCATCTTCTCTCTGCTGTTTGATTGGCGCTTTCCCCTCTTTCTCAGATGTTTCCTGCATATAGATTTATATCAGTTGTGTGTCTTGCAGTCTACGCAAAGAAGAAGGGAAATGAAAAGATTGACATGAAAGCATTAAACTCTAATGAATGCGTAATCCTGACATGCATCATGACTTGACTCTTCGATAAATGCGATGCAATCATTCCTTGATACTCAAGCATGCGGTTATTAAATTCCTTCAGGCACGCATTTAATCCTGGGCTTGTTGTGTGATAAGTCATTTCAGATCGCAGATCGCAAATCGCTGCCATCGCAGATCGCAAATCGCAGAGATCGCAGATCGCGAATCGCAGATTTTGTTTAATGGTTTAGGCGTGTAGCGCGATGCTTGTGATTTGCGATATCGCATATCGGCGGTCGGCGGTTTTCGAAGGTCTTCATTTAAAGGGGCGCGTGTGATGTATGCGACGCGATGAACTTCACATCGCTCATTCGCGGTCTTGCGTTTTGCGCTTGAGTAATGCTTTGGCCTTTCTTTGCGATGCGATTTAAGCCTTGGGGAGAGAAATACAAAAACTTTAGAAAAATATTTTTTTTTGGATTTTTGTTAAGGGTCCCCTCTTTGCTTGACGTTATTGCTAATGTCAAGTGAAGAAGGGGGGTTGTTGGTGACCACAAAAATGGCGATTCACTGTGAAGAACCAGTTATCTCTGCTTGTTCTATTGCATTTCCACTTCCAAAACAAAAAAGTTTTCTTATGCCTAAATTTTGTTATGGACAGATAGAGTATTACCCCTTATCCTGTCAATGATGTTTCGCCACAACTTTTTATTTCATTCCGATTGTTTGCTTCCTCTGGGTTATTTCTTGTATTTACACCTAGACATTACTCAGTTTTTTCAAAGACAAAATAAGGTCTTCCCTGCGTACTGGCTTTGTAAAGTATGCTCATTTGTCGTAGGTAGAGCCTCTGCTGCCCGCAAGCACCCATAGCCTCGACATGGTTACCATATTATCCAGCAATGATCCTTTTTCCTGCTTGAGGTTATTTACAACATTCCAGAGAAAAACCCTTTTGACACTTTTTCTTTCTTTTTTAATTTTTTTATTCTCTAAAGAACAATGTCTTGGTTTGGTGGCCAAATTATGACACAGTCATTCACTTGATTTACACTTTTGCTGAACAAGCTGGCTCGCGATGAGACCCCTTGTCTTTTGATTGCAACAATCTTGATTCGTTGCCCTGTTTTGATAGACAGTAGTGGCAAAGTCAGCAAGTTATAATATCTGTGATCATGATAAGCCGGCTCGTGATGAGACTTCTTATTCTTTGAGATATAGTGTTTTCTTGGATTGGTTCTCTAGATGCTGCGATTTTCCTTAACAGGGAGGAAGTCATTGTTTTTCCTTAAGAAAGCTCTGGACGACAATAATAGAGTTTAAGAACAGCAGTTTTGCAGAGAATACTTATTTTGTTATTGATGATACTTTTCATTGCGTTGGCATAGAACAATTTTTTGCCAAAAGTTACCTTCATCCCAGATTTCTTTGTAAAGTTGAAACTAACATCACATTCAGGCTAAAGTTAACTCTACCTGTCAATAATAAAAGTCAGATTTTTCGAAAAGTTTTACCATTTATACAAGTGAAATCAAAATCTGATAGAGAAATGGTATACACTTCATAAATACAATTTATGATCACTCCCAACCAACCTTATTTATATTTAAAAAATAAAAGTAAAATAAAAGTAAAATTATCCTACAAAAATTAGAAGGATAACCTTCTATGGAAAATACATTTTGAGGATTTGTCCGTTTACAGGCAGAGAATCTCTCTTGTTTGTTAAGTCCTGCAACACAAAAGTCGATGGGCCTATGACTTCTACGATTTGAAAAGGACCAAGCCACAGCTTCTGGAATTTCGTATGTTTGCCCTTCTCTTAGTGAGCCTTGTCCCACTTCAAAACCAGATCTCCCATCTGAAAGTTTTTTCTGGTCAGTATGTTCGAATCAAAAGAGGATTTTATCAGCGCTTGGTGGTGAGCATGGGTTTTCTTGGCCTGTTCTCGTTGTTCTTCTAGCTTGATTATTTCCGTTTGCCTTAGTTGTAAGGGAGAAGTGGATACTTCATCAATGTATTGTACTAAGGACAAGGAGGGAATGACTAAGTGAGTAGGAAGAACTGCTTCTCTCCCGTAAACTAAATTAAAGGGAGAAGTGCCGATAGAGGCTTTCTTTGTAATTCTGTCTGCCCATAGGGCGTTTACTAGCGCTTTATGCCAATTCTTTTGGCTTTGGTCGACTGTCTTTTTGATAATCCTAATTAGGTTCTTGTTCGTTGATTCAGCCAACCCGTTACCTTGCGGATAGTAGTTGGCAGAATAATTTAGTTTGAACCCTCTTTTGAGTGCGAACTCAGTCATGGTATTTCCAGAAAAATATGAAGCGTTATCGAATATTAAGGCCGTTGGCAATCCGAACCTAGTAATGATAAACTGGTCTATGAATTCAATAATATTTTCAGAATTAGCTGTCTTGAGGGGAACTGCCTCTACCCATTTAGTAAAATAGTCAGTTGCAGTGAGGATATACCTATGCTGTTTAGAGGAGTGAGGAACGATCTCACCTATTATGTCCAGGCCCCATTGGCTGAACGGTTGTTCGATGTTAACCGGCTGCAGTGGCATGGATGACTTCTTTTATTTCCCTGCAGCCATTTGGCAGACTTGGCATTTTCTTACGTGATTGTACGAGTCTTTGAACAGCGTGGGCCAGTAGTATCCTATACGTAAGATTTTGTGTGTGGTGGCTTCTCCAGCATAGTGTCCACCTGCTGGTCCATCGTGGAGTTCCTGCAAAACCTTTTCGGCTTCAGTTTTCTCAAGACATCTAAGAAGCATAGAATCATAGTTTCTTTTAAATAAGACATCACCTACGAGCTGATATTGTTTGGCTTTCAACCTCAGGGCTCTCTTTTTGATGTGATCCAGGTGAAATGGAGCATATCCGTTTTTCAGGAAATAAATGATGTCAGCATAAAATGATTTTGCGTCGTTTAGGCTTACCTCATACGTGTGTACCTCTTCAGACGATTCTTCGGGGATTTGCGATGCTCCAGCTAACATCTTGCAGAAGCCTTGGCCTCTTACGATGTGTGCCGGCTTGATTTCCAGGTCGTATTCTTGCAAGGCGGTGATCCAATTCGCTCTCTTCTCGCCCACATCTTTCTGAATCAGGACGTTTCTTAGCACTGGGAATGGTACTATGACCTTGGTATGGGCCTTCAGCAAGAAGGGTCTGAAATATTTGACCGCTTTGAAAACGGCATACGTCTGTTTCTCTACGTCTGAATATTTCAGCTCAGCACCTTGTAAGTTTGAGCTAAAGAATGCGATCGGGGCTTCTGCCTTTTCTTGGTTTGCCTGGGTCAAGATCGCAGCATAAGAATTTTCTGAGGCAAACGTGTATAAGATGAATGGCTCTGAAAAATTTGGGGTTGCTAGGGATGGAGCGTTGATGATGGCTTGCTTGATTAAGTTAAACGCTTCGTGCTCGTCTAGACCCCATTTAAAGTTTGAATTCTTTTTTATCATTTTTTGTAAGGGAGAAATAATGCGTGAAAAATCTGGGACAAATCTTTTCACAAAATTGATCTATCCTAGGAAAGATTGCATGGTCTTTTTGTTATGGGGCATGGATATCTCGAAAATTTCTTTGATTCTGTCAGGTTCAATGTGAATGCCCGATTTGGACACTATGAACCCTAGTAATTTTCCTTCACTCAACGCGAAAAAAGATTTCTTCGGGTTAAGCGAGATTCCATACCTCAAACATCTTTGAAAGATTTGCTTCAAATATTTGAGATGGTCTCTTCGGTTCTTGGAGTACACAGTTATATCATCCAGGTAAATCACTACTGATTTATTGACTAACCCTTTGAACGCAATGTCCATAGCCCTTTGAAAAGTAGCGCCGGCATTGATCAAACCGAACGGCATCTTCCGATACGCGTAGGTACCCCATTTAGTTCGGAAGGTGGTTTTTAGCTGATCGTCTGGGTGTACCAGCACTTGGTTATATCCTGAAAATCCATCCAGGAAAGACATCAATTCTAAGCCTGCTACAGCCTGTAGTATTAGTATTTGCTCCATAGGTGGGAGGGGGAAATTGTCTTTCTGACAGGCTTTGTTGAGATTCCGGAAGTCGATGCAGATTCTAATATCTCCGTTTTTCTTCCTAACAGGTACCATGTTGGATACCCATTTGGAATGTCTGACCGGGAAAATTATTCTGGCTCTCAACAACTTATTCAGCTCAGTTTTTATCTGATTTTTCAGGTTGGGGTGGATTTTCCTGAGCTTCTGTTGGACGGGTTTCTCGTTGTCGATCATAGGGATAGTGTGCTGAATGATAGAAGTGTTATAAGTTTTCAGCTCATCGTAGTTCCAGGCAAAGACGTTTTTGTACTGTCGTAGAAGACGGATGTATGCTGACTTTTCTTCAGGAGCTAGGCCTTGGCCTAGATTAACGTTTTGGGGTTTCTCTTCGGTTCCTAAGTTCACTGATTCGTAGTTCAGAGTTGAACTGTAAAGTTTGGCGTTAGCTGATCTTTTGAATCGACTTTTTAAGTCATACAAATCTTCTAATTTGACCACTGATTTGGGTATAGCATTATCCGTGCCATTTTGTTGTATTTGGTGGTCATGACAGTCCTCGTCGATTATCTGGTTTGAGTAGGATCCTTCAGAGGTAAGGAAACTTACGATGTCTGGGTCGTCGTTGAATACTCTCCAGTTGGTGATGTTGTCAGGGATAGACGGCTTAAAAATTAACTCTATGGAAAACCTATCTGGACTAAAGTCTTCGGAGGGGATGAGTCTGGAGGCTACGTTTGCTAGCAGGTCTGCGCTTGCATTGTGAAGTCTTGGGATTGATGAAATATTGAATGCCGTAAAATGCGCAGTGAGATCTTGCGCTAAAGACTGATAGTGCTTTAAATGACTAGACAGGCAGTGTATGGTGTTACGTACCTGTTTGACGACGATCTCGGAATCTCCAAAGACTTGGAGATATTTGACGTTGCAGCCGATTGCTTTGTATAGGCCTTGCACCAAGGCTTCGTATTCCGCTGTGTTGTTCGTGCAATCGAACTCCAGCCTGCATGTGAGCATGGTCTTATCTCCGTCGGGGCTAATCAAGATGCATCCTACTCCCACTCCCTCATTGGACTTAGAGCCATCAAAATATAATTTCCAAAATAAAGAAGTATTTACAGGGTTATCTAAGAAACTAACACATTTTGAATCATCAGTCTGGGAAAAGTTTTCTACTTGGGACACGATTGAATTTTCTAAATATGGTGATATGTGAGCATTGAAATTTCCAAGGAAAGAGTCTACCGAGTAGTTGCCGATGATGCTGCTGTTGTATGCTATGGCCTCGTTCTCCCCCTCCAAATCTGTCACTATGTACTTTTGGTGCAGTTCTCTTCAACCTTTATTTGATTTGGCTTCCCGTTGAAGGGTAACCACATGTGTGACCAGTCAGTCAAAAAATATCCATGGAGCTTCTCAGACCAATCCCTGCTAAGAATTAGACCATAAAATTCAGGGATGTCAGCAACTAGAATATCGATGACCTGGCATACCTTGGGGTTGGACGACAATCTTATTTTCACTTGATTAAGTTTGCCTATCACTTCGACTTGTGATCGATCAAGTTGAACTATGCGCACCGCGGATTTTTGCGGTTGAACATTAAGTTTGGCGCATATTGACTTGGGTAGAATATTGGTTGAAGCACCAGAATCAACCAAGCAGTTATGCACGTTTCTGTTAAAGATCTCGTAAGTGAGGAGGAAAGGAGGAGTGTGAGATCTAGACCTCCCTCCAATCAAAGCGATGTCATTTGGATCGATTTTATTGATCGCGTTGATTGGGGGTCTTCCTATATTATGGGAAGCTATAGCTGTAGGTAGAGGTGCAGTAAGTACGACGTGTAACTCTTTCATCATGATCTTCTGTTGGTGTTTCAATTTGCTCAACTCGTACAGGGTGATATTAGCCCTAGTCTTCTTCATGTCGTTGATGATGTTATACTCCATTTCATCCGACACTATTAGTGTCTTTGATGGAGGCGATTGCTCTGATTGGACTGGACTAAATGAGGTTGCTTTAGAGGTTGTCTTCTTTGTTGCGACCTTTTCTTTCGCTGGAGGGCTTGCGCCCTTCTGTTTTGGGGTAGTCTGGGGAGGATCAAGTTGATTTCTGCTTCGTGTGCTAACCGGAAGTGCTTCTTGATCTTCCTCTTGTGGGAGGATGAAATCCCACATTCCTTGCAGTTCCACCATTTCTTCGTCATCGGTCTGCGTTTCGATGGTGTTCTCTTCTTCTTCTTCTTCAGATTCCACATTTGAGACCACGTTGGGTGGCTTCGTCTCCATAGGGGGATTTCTTTAGAAATTCCTAAAAGGCTTTCTTGGGGACGATTCTGCTACTTGCTTTCTTATATCAATCATCTCATTAGACATGGCTTTCAAGACCTTTTGTAATCCTTCTATGTCGAAAGGATCCTTCGTTTGCTTCTTCTTGGTTTCCTCTTTGAAAGAGATTTTCTTAGATTTACGCTCTTCGATTGTAGATCTCTTTTCTAGGGCTACTACGCGTCTTTCGACTGCCAATGCCTCAACCAAGTTTTCGACTAAGGTTGTCTTGCTAGCCCTATCTACGAAGATGGCCAAGTTTGAAGGTAAGTCCGTGATGTACCATTCGCATCTTACTTCCTCGCTAGGCTGGGAAGCAGCGGGGATTTTATTGAGGATCTTGTTGAACCGTAAGTTAAAATCTTTAATGGGTTCCCTAGCCTCAGCTTTAAAATTGGACAGATCGTTGATCAGTGTCGCTGTCGATCTATCATCGCCGAATTTGGTGAGAAATTGATTTTGAAAAATATCCCAGCTGGTGATAGATCCGGAGGGTAGCGAAAAGTACCATGACCCGGCTGTCCCTTGCATCGTATAGGGGAAGAGTCGGACCACGGCATCTTCGTTGGTGACCCCGTTGAGATTAACAGAAAGCATGAAATTATTGATATGTTCTTCAGCTAGCATTCCAGTTTCTGGATTGAACTTCGGTAACCACTTCTCAGGATGGGCAGGTATTGGACTCAGGGGTGGAGGCATTAAAACCGCCCCAGGGTTGTTCCATGGAGATTGTGCCATCGCTGAGTTGCTGGTTAACAAAAGTGTAGAAGATGATCTTCGAGGTTGAGAAGATAGAGATGTTACGATCTTTGACGATTGTGGAGGAAGGGTTGCGGAAGATGGATGAGTGATTTGAGGTGGAGATGTGGGTGGTTGACTTCGCGGAGAGGGAGTTGAAATGGACGAGGTGGATGAAAGAGTCTCTCTGTCAGACTCTTGAAGTGCTTTCCTTGCTCTTTTCCTAGTGGGGAGAGGGATTTCAGTTGGCTGAATGCCAAACTTTTCACTCTTCAATCGAGTCAGGGGATGAGCAGGGTTGTATTGCGAAGTCAAGCTGCCTTTAGATTTATCAGATTTCTGGTTAAAAATAGAGAATCCCTGGAGTTTACGGATCAAGGTTTGAACTTCAGGGGGATCAACAATAAGTTGTTCTGATGTATCGGGATGTATAGCAGTGGTGGATGTCCGAGCGACTTCCAGTTCCGAGTTTAGTCGTACCGGGGAAGTCGGGGAAGTTGGTGAGGGTGACCTGCTCTTAGAATGGTATTTGAATTTTGAATTATGCGCCATTCATAGCTGGCCCTCCTTCTAGCGCCTAAAATGTTGAGGGCCCCGAGGTCGGGTCGACAACAAGGGGGATACCCACCCGGTCCGGAACCTGGTTGGCGGCTCCTTGCCCGTTTGGAATAGCGGGTCCGACTGGGGGTAATGGGACCAGTTTCCCAATGTGATGGGTGTGTGTGTGTGCGTAGAGTCTGATGATATTAATCTAGAGGTTTTTCTAAACTAGTCTTGATTTTAACTGCTAAACTAACTCTATGCTAATGTAATCTAGTGAAGAGAAATACATCTGACCTATGCTAACCCGGGGTGTTTTTCTTTTGTTTATGCGATCTAGAAAGATTTCTAACAGCAGCTGGTAATAAAGATCATTCAACTGATATCAGAATATAAACCAATAAAGATAAACCGTTCTGCATAAGAAGTTAGGCAGAGTAGTTGTGAAAACATATCGCATAATCAGTTTTCTATATGTTTAAGCATCATTAAATGATCCCACCGTACAAAAGTGCTAAATGGTAATGCAGACATTCATACAATAACATATAAAGAACTCAACTACATATCACTTTAGGGATACTAGCAGAATCTAGTCAAGAGATAAAAGTACCATTTATGACTAATTTCACCAATAAACTTCAAGTAATAATGATTTATTTCTACTTGTTCTAACATCTGCTAAGAGTACAGAAGTGCAACATCAGTAACAGATATTAAAATGCAAACATAAATAAATCTTGATCCATCCATTCATCAAAAACCTCCTCTGAGGGTGCAGAAGTGCATGTTCTGAGGATAAGTTTTTTGACAGATTTCCGGACCCTTCTCCAAATGCCATGAGAAGGGTTAAATAATACTAGCTAATTGATATTAATTACATGAATCTAGGGAATCAGCTTCAAATGACCGCCCTTTACTAAAAGCAATTTTATTTCTAAAACTTTAAATCTAATTTCTGACCGTTTCTGTATATTCTCTTTAGTGCTGTCAACAGCTCAACGTTTTCCTGGGAAGAGTCGGCTGACTGCCTTCTTCTTTTGCTCGGGAGATAAAAGTGGAAATAACAGGAGCTGACACTTTCTTTTGACAGACCGGAAGATATTTTCGAAAACCTTTCTCTAGCTGGGTGTATTCACCGCGTGTACACTTAGAACAACCCAGGTTCTTCTCGAACTGATTTTGCTGTTGCTGTTTTTGGTTTCGGGTCGTGCGAATGAATGAGTGGGTTAAGAGTCGTGTTGTATGGACATCTCCCTGTTTTAAGAATTGTTTCCGTTCTTTGTTCCAGGTTTTCCTGAAGCGTCTTCCTTCTCATGCGCTTCTTTCTCTGCTTCACCAAGTCTGAGCTTCAGGATATTTTCTGAATATGCTGCTTTTGTGCGCCTTCGACTCTGAGTCCTGAATAGTCTAATTTCATCAGTGCCGGTTTTCTGATAGTCTGGAATCCGCGATCTTGCTGCATGCGGCATTCGTTTGCGGAGGCATCTTCTCTCTGCTGTTTGATTGGCGCTTTCCCCTCTTTCTCAGATGTTTCCTGCATATAGATTTATATCAGTTGCGTGTCTTGCAGTCTACGCAAAGAAGAAGGGAAATGAAAAGATTGACATGAAAGCATTAAACTCTAATGAATGCATAATCCTGACATGCATCATGACTTGACTCTTCGATAAATGCGATGCAATCATTCCTTGATACTCAAGCATGCGATTATTAAATTCCTTCAGGCGCGCACTTAATCCTGGGCTTATCGTGTGATAAGTCTTTTTAGATCGCAGATCGCAAATCGTTGCCATCGCAGATCGCAAATCGCAGAGATCGCAGATCGCGAATCACAGATATCGCAGATTTTGTTTAATGGTTTAGGCGTGTAGCGCGATGCTTGTGATTTGCGATATCGCATATCGGCGGTCGGCGGTTTTTGAAGGTCTTCATTTAAAGGGGCGCGTGTGATGTATGCGACGCGATGAACTTCGCATCGCTCATTCGCGGTCTTGCGTTTTGCGCTCGAGTAATGCTTTGGCCTTTCTTTGCGATGCGATTTAAGCCTTGGGGAGAGAAATACAAAAACTTTAGAAAAATATTTTTTTTGGGATTTTTGTTAAGGGTCCCCTCTTTGCTTGACATTATTGCTAATGTCAAGTGAAGAAGGGGGGTTGTTGGTGACCACAACAGGCTCATCAAACTCAATACTATCTTTGAATGCAATCGGTAATCCACTAATGAACTGCTGAATATTGGCCTTCTCCTTTGTGAGATAAGGAAAATAGCTCAGTAACCCCAAGAACCTGCTAATGTACTCCTCATCTATCATCGATCCCATCTTTAGCTCATAGAATTATTTTTCCCTATCATCAAAGTATCTCTTCGAAATATACTTCTTCTTGAATAACCACTCAATCTCACTCCAAGTCAAGTCTCACATCTCCCCACCAAATGTCTGCTTTACAATTGAGAATGAAGGTAGCTACTCTGACTTTCATGTTTTCTAAATAATCATGCAACCTTAAGAACTTCCTTATGCCAAGAAACCATGCCTCTACATCTTGTGGTTTCTTCATCTCTCCATCAAATGTAGGTGCCTTTTCTTTCGCAAACTCATCCGAAAAGTATCCCCTATCACTCCTCTTATAAGGATGATAACGATGATGATCATAGTTCCTATCTGAATAAGGACTAGAATAATACCTGTGTCTATTCCCTCTCCTATCTGAAGTGTCCAATAATTTGCCATCTCTAACTTTGTCGTCTCTATCTGACCTATGACCACCATGTGACCTACTTCCACATGCCCCATTAGTCTTTTCCTCCTACTCATAGTTGATCCGATGTGGTCCCTGTCACTATAAATATAACAAACTCTAAAGTATCACTGCATTTACCTCTATTTGTTTCTCCTGTACCTGCATGATTCTGTCATTATTTGTCTTGCACTCCTTGTATCTTCCTTTAAATTTCTCAGTGTATCTCCCAAATCAAAAGAGTTCCCAGCACCATAATGCTCATTTGATTCATAGGTAGAGTCTTTGTAGTCTGCCATCTTGCTAGCCATTTGATATTTATTCCTGCAAGGTATATCATGTCAGCTAAACCAAATAACAATAAACCAACATACCTTAGTATAGCTTGGGGAGGATACCTTGTCTGCAAGATAAACAAATCAGTGTGATACATGTATAACATAATCATGACAACATATAGAAACATAACACATAAGCATATAACCACGCAACCATCATTCTATATAGGGTCTAGTCATCAATGCATGACCTTATCAACAACAGATACCATGACCTCATGCATGACAACAACCATTACATCGCTGTACACTTGAACATATGAAAACATTAACATGCATAAGAAACATGTAACCAAGCACACACATGCACGAACACATATGATCAAACATGAACGAACAACACTTGTAACCAACCCTACAAGAATGATACATGTAACCAAGCATACAAGAATGCAAACAAACATACAAGAATGTAACCAAGCATACAATAATGATACATGTAAGCAACATATAACAATATGTAACCAGTCATACACTCACGACGATGCATCCCACAATAAAAACATCAACTTACACATGGAGACATCACTACAACCATGATCAACATTATGCAAATGAAACAATCACATGGAATGCAAGTGTAAGAGACACACATGAAACTGATATGCATGCATGACACACATGCAACCCATTTAGTTCGAGGCATGAACCATGCTTTGATACCACTCTATAACAGCCTCTTTCCACATCTACCAAAGCAACCATCCAACCGGGGTAAACATGCAGACATATGTCACTATGATATGATTCGACCTCGTAAGTAAAGTTAAGGAAGTGGAATTTCTACCAACAAACTCTTGGGTCCCAATGAGCTATTGGACCACTTGACCTTTGGATACTCTCATGTTATGGGCATGCCAGCATTGAGGGACATTTGGATGCTCTCACAGGCGTACAAGCCAACGTCCAGGGATAGTTTTTGCAAAGCGTTATGCCAATGTGCCTGTGATTTGAGCCACTTTTTTAGGCCCAAAGCCCGGGTCACTTCCAAGAATAGAATGACATCTTAAAAATAGTAAGATAACAGGTAAATGACAACACAAAAGAAATTATTTGAATAAGACCTTGATTGAACCTCTAATATCCATAACAGGCATTTCATCAAAAATATCATGAATATACAATCTATAGGTGTAAATAATTGATTTGAGCATATGGGTTTCATACTTAGCTTAGAATTGATAAGAGACATTGATGCCTCAACATATTAACTTCCATTTTAGGTCAGATATACATTGATCATTCATTTACAAGTCAAAACATGATGAGAGCCATACATAGCTATTGTCATAAAACACATATATAACCATCATAATAGCAGAAAAAATACCAATCAAGTCATATCCATATAAACCACATATAATCCAATATAATATTCATAGAAATACAAGGAGAAATAACCTCACATTGATGATGCAAAATCCAAACCCGGGATGGGACTTCCACATTCCATCCACTGTAAGATGGCTGAGTCAAATCTCTATTCAACCATTCACCCCCATTCCATATTCCAAGCATGAATGTGGGACCTCATAGAATACATCAATCCAAAACCATCCAGGGCTTCCAAAGGCCATCCCCTCAACCCATTAAACAATGATTCCACCTCATAGCCAGACATATCAAAGCCATCATCATATTGGTCTCTATCCAAGCCTTCTAGGGCTCCAGAGTGTTTGTTCCAACCAAGGCTCCAAGAATAATAACTCAACCCACAATTGCCACCAAGCTCCAAAGTGTTTGTCCAATCAAGGCTCCAGGACTAGTAACTCAACCCACCAAGGGCTCTAGAGAATTTTTCCAACCAAGGCAACGAGACTAATAACTCAACCCAAGTTGTTATAGGGTCCCAAAGTATTTGTCCAACCAAGACTCCAAGAACTAGTAACTAAACGCAAGCTAAGGAAACATGAGAACAAACCAAAACAAAACAAGGAAATAAACCCACAATCTCCATCGCTATCCATGAAATGGAAAGGCTAGGAAATCCACTATCAATCCCAGCCATCGTCCATGCACATGATACATCACAATAAAAAAACCACATGCATATTCCATGCATGAAAAAACTAGTGAGGAAAACATACATGCAACTCGGTACCTACAAAAAAAATCCAATGTAGTTGTTCATCTTGATGTCCTATTGCACTTTCTTGCTCTTCCTTTTCCTTCGTGAACCAAAATCCAAGTATGCCACACCCTCCAAGAGGTCTCCCAAAAAAATCTAAGTATCCAAGAATATGAGAGAGAGGTAATCACGAGAGAGATCTCAGCCACTTAACTGACAAAAGGTTACCAACTTATCCTCAGAAGACATTTTATGAATAAGGCCTCTATTTTCTCTATTTTCATTTATTTTCCTTCATTTTCCTCCTCAAGAGAAACTTGTGACCTTTCACCTCCATTTTCTCCTAATTTCCATTATTTTCGTAAATAAATGTTACGAAAATGAGATTTTTCCTTTCCAAAGCCTTAGTCATTTCCTTTGCCAATTTCCTTAGCCATTAATAACCAAATGAAAACCCACACTAGGATGTCTTTCCTAACATCAAGCTTAGAATAAGTGTCCCATCAAACACGGTTATTATTTTTCCTTTATTAACTTTCATTACATGGAATTGTCACTAGGGCTATTACAAATGTACTAGCAATGAAAATTGCATATCGAATAGTCTATATTGCAGGAATCATCAACAAAGGACATGGATTTATAACATTTTCCATCTCTTCTATTCTTTCTTTAAGTATCAAGTTCTATGCTTCTTGTTGCTCAATAGACATTGCAAATGCACTACTAGTAGCTTGATGGAATCTCATGAGTCCGTTGGTTGTAATTCCAGATACATGAACATTCATTTCTACTTTATCAATAAGATTTTTATTGTGCACCTTTAATTTTTCAATTTTCAATGGATTATTGTCCTTGCTATAGTTTGCATCTTGAAAAGTGACAGAGTGATCATCAAACATATAAGATTCTTTGGAAATTGGATCCATTATTTTTTAATTTTCATCTAAACAAGTACTGAACCAATCAGGGATAGTTCTTTCAATCTCCACATTCATAGCTTATTCAATTCTTTCTATTTTTGGAGGACTTTTATATTTGGCCGGTTCAACGATGTGCGTTTTGTCTGGAATAAATTTCCAATGAGGCTCTTCTTCATTTTGGCTAGCTGACAATTGACCATGAATCAACTTTGCACTTTCAATACCTTTTTATTTCTTTGACTTGGAAATGAAGTTGAACCAATTCTAGATGTGCAATATAAAGATTAATATGGAGGGTTTCAACCTCTTTTCTTGTACTTTGTTTTGGCATTGATGCTCTCTTCTTCAACAATTTCCCTAGTATTCATTGTCATTTCTTGATTATTGTTTGGAGCACTGTGACTCTCTTCACTTTCCTTTGAAACTCTTGTGAACAAGCTCTCATATTTGAAAACACCTAGATGTGTGGTATATAAGCCTTCTCGCCAAGATTTATCTTATTTAAATTAAGACAATGCAAATACTTTAGAAGCTTTGTAAGGTGGTTTGCATTCTTCATGGTCACTTATCCAATAGTAAATGGCAAAGAAATAAATTGTTTTTCTTTTTCTTTTCAAATATTACTAGCCAATTGTATTATAGTTTGCAGACTTCAACAACAAAATACATGTCTATAACAATTCTCGGAAGCAACAAAAATTTACCTCGAAACCCATAAATTTGAATAATTGTATTATTTTCTCTTTCTTCATGTATCCCTTTTCCCCACAAGAAAACTTGTGCTTCAGTAGATATTTAATGGGGCTCATATCCAGTTATCATGCAAATGATTTTGTTTACAAATATATCTTGGATTAGACAAAAAAATTAAGTAGGTTCCTGCTTCCACAATATGGGATAACTACATCGGTTCTTCAACTCGAGATGAGGGTTTTATCAGATACACCACCATGAAGAACCTATTGTGTTTGAAAAAGTTCGCTAATTGAAAAGCTAATTCATTTGAAATAAGATGATCCCAATTGAATACACAATTTTTTTTATGAATAATAGAACAGATAGAGAATGGATCTTGGGACACAAGACGTAGTTTATTGTCTCGTTAGATGGGAACAAAGCCAACATGAGTCTCTAAACAACTATCTAAACAAATTAATATCTAGAATGGAAATATTAGAAGGAACCTAAGAATTTGGTAAAATGAACTCTTGAATGATGTTCATGTCACTTGCTTATGACTCTAAAAATCTATTTTCCTCTAACAATTTTAAGCATATATCTAGGTTCAATAGGTTGAATATGCATTTGAATGCCTCTAGAGTCAAAGGAATAAGAGTTTTCTTGGCTTCTAGCATAAATGTTCTTGTCTTTGAATCAAAATTCTGTGCACAAAAATAAACAATTTCCCTAAAATCAAACACTTTTGGGATGCATGCATCATTTTCTAATCCATTAGACCAAATATTATCACTATTCTTCTCTTTTGTTGGCATAATCACATATCGTTGATATGAAATTGGAAATTAAAAGCTCTGGTGGATAATCGCAAGTGAGTTAATCATTTCAATGCAAATAACTTCTTCCCTTCCTCTGCTAGTTGTTTATGCTTTGTACTTTTAAAATATTCTGTTAATTAATAAAATTTTCAATGCCCTTTAATTATAGATTTATCAATACACTAAACAATCACCACCTGTTACTATTATGTGTGTGAAATTTGTTTTATAGGACACTCTTAATAAATATATCAATTCAAAATAGCAAATCCGACGTTTACGAGAAGTAGTGGAAAAAATTCAAGTAGTCTAAACATGACACAATTTGCCCGGAAAACAATAAAAATTTCGGCATGATTTTTAAAAAAACCTGACAAAATCTTTAGAAAACCGGATTATAGTTGGAAAGCTTAGGGATTATGGTTATCCAAGTGATTTTTGATGGTACTAAATCCATTTCTACCACAAAGAAAGAAAGGAAAGAAAATGATTTAAACACTCTAATAGTTAAACCTTTTTGAAAAAATTTCACTGATTTTAGAAAGAAATTTGTTGTTTGAATGAAATTATTGTCTTGGTAGACAATTCCAAAATGAATCTCAAAATTATAATCCTAGTTTGTAATTTTTTTCTTTTTCTATTTGTCTTATTTGTTACTATTATGCATGTGAAATTTGTTTGACATAACACTCTCTATAAATAGAAATTCAAGACACCAAAGCAGACGTTTACGAGAAGTAGTGGAATAAATTTAAAAACAAATATCGAAAATCGAAAACCATCTACTCCATGTACTTTGCACTTTTTTGTTGCTTTAATATAATTGATATACGAACTAAATTAAATGTGATTTTTTTCTAATGATGACAACTAGCCTATAGGTTGTCAATAATATCAATTACGAAATCAGTTCATAGTTTAGTTGGCACGCACTTCTATATCGATGTTAGTTTCCAGGTGGTAGCATCTACTATTCTTAATTATGTGTCAAATTTTTCATTCGCCAAAAGAATACAAAAATGTCTTATTATTGAGTTAATATCATTATGTTGAAGATGAAAATGTGAAAAGCACACTCCTCACAATGAAATATTTTCTCGCTATACATAATGCTAGGTTATAATTTTGCATTTTTTTTCGTTTGCAACATGATGCTTCTACATTCATTACAAGAAATATTATAATTGTATGGGCTTAGTATTCCTTAGTATATGCTTAACATGAATTTCAAGCTCTACACAATGGATGAATATGATATATAATATTGCTCAATATTTTCTCAATATGAATTTCCGATCTCCGCATAGTGTATGAATTCACACCTCTGTATTTCGAACAATGTATCAAAAATTCTAAGACATTATTGATCGAATACATGTGCATAATGTGAAGGTGTGAAGGAAACTACACAGAGTAGCATTCCATTGTGAACAATGGTGATGTACGAACATGAAAATAATGACCAATAACAAAAATAATTTGCAAAACAAAGAATTTTAGAATTATAATAAAATGTAAAACCAACATTTTGTGCGCAGTGCTCATGTGCGAATAACAAAATTTTTCCATTAAATATTTATTATTATCATGCAATATTAGATTAAATGTCTTTTTAATAATGTCAAATGATATTGTAGAGAGAAATTTATTAGATATACATGAAATTATTAAAACTTTAAGGAGAAACTTAGTATCCAATTGAAATAAAGATATGCTTCCTCCACATAATGAAAACTCCACACAATGAAACAAGTTGCTACAATTATGGTTCTAATTTTTCTAGGTGAAAGATTCCCCGCATTTATTTAAAAAAAAATTGAATTTGATTTCATAATAGTATTATTAATTATTTTTTGTAGTTGATAAAATTTATTATTAAATAAATTTGGTTTTTTCATAAAGTTAAATTAATTTAATTTATATTTATCATTTTTAGGTTTATAGTTGTTTAATGAAAACTTTCATTGTGTGGAGGAAGCTTCATTTGCACAGTGTAAGCTTTAATATGAGCTCTACACAATGAAACACGTTTCTACATCTAGCACGAGTCCTTTAAATAACTTCTTTTCTTTAAGAAAATAATATGGACATGTCTATAACTAAATTACTTACAAAGACTGATTTACCATTGACTATTACAAAATGAAATATGGAGTTTTTGCTTTGAGAAATAGAACCCATAGTTTAATGTATTATTATTATTATTATTATGAGATATTGCTTTCAACTTGAGAAAAATAATTGATTGTGTCATAAGTCCCTCCTTTTTTTAGAAAGTGAGAAAATTTATTATTAAACAAATACAATTTAGTCACAGTGAATGTTTAATTGTTCAAAGATTTCACTTTGGGAAAGAAGCTTACATTGCACAATGAAAAATATCATTCTAAGTCTCGCACAATGAATTTTTTGCACAAGGAACTCCACAAAATGAAACAATGATCCCTGCAACCCAGACTTATGTATATGAATTCATAAATAAAGAGAACTAGAATAGACTAATCAGTCTTTCTTCTTAAGAACCCTTGAACAATAATCAACGTATATACAACAACTATAATGTTATTCATATTCAAATGTTAATCACTATAGCTATGATTAAATTAAACATTAGAAGTGGAATAGATATCCGATAACCAAAAATCTTATCAAACATTCATTTTCATTGTAAATAGAACTAGAAAAATGTATTTAGTCTTTGTGCTTGAGAAACCTTAAACAATAACCAACACAATTATAGTAACAACAATTGTATTCAAATTCAAATTTTAATCACTATAACTATGATTAACATAAACATTAAAAAAGGAATAAATACCTGAAAACAAAATCTCCTACTAAATGTAAATTTTCATTGTCATCATACTATTACTACCCGGATGCAGTTGTTCATCCCAAGCATTAAAATGACAAGACAACAAGGTGGCAGATGGGTTGGCACATGTTCCTCTGCAACTTCCCCCATGCCACTCTGAATGACATTCATGGCACCTTGCAGAAGCCATTAAATGACTGCACAGGCCGAGGCAAAGCCAATTCCCACATAACCCAGGTGAGTTTAACCATGGAGCCTACGAATTTCTCTATTATTCCTCCCCCCTGATTCACTATGCCTGTCCTCTGCAGGTGGGAGAGCCTAATGTGTGCACCATCACTGGTAGTAGATGCTGGCTTTTAAGTTGTATCGATCTGGGTAATGGATTCCACCATTCCCACACCAACCTCTGCACTCTTGCTCATGACCACAACTCCTTTGTAATTTCCCCGCACCGCTCCTCTATCAATTCATCCACCATCCTTGCTGCTTCTCCCCCTATCTCCATCCCCATCATGGTCTGCCATCATATGTGCAGTAGAAGAGGAGGCATAAGAGGTGGAAGCTTTCGCTCACCTGCAATTCCTAGCCCCGATTTGGTTTCCCCTGCCTCCTCAGCCAATAACCTCAACCCGATTAGTTTCGCAGGACATTACCCAGAGACTCGAAGTGGCAGAGGTAGAGCTCTGCTCCATGGAACTGGTCATGGAGATTCCGAACTCCACACTGCTACCTTTCCCCTTCCTCCGCACCCTACTCCTCACACCACGCAGTTTTGTTTTCCTAGTCTCCTGAATCGCCTAGTTATCATCGCCACCGTCTCAATTACCTTCATGGAAGAAAATGAGCTGCCAAATCCTCTGGATGATCACCTAAGGAGGAGACCAGAGTAGGTCCAAGCAGCAGGAGAAAGGACAACACAGGTGATCGAGAAGCTGATGAAGTTCGGGCCACCCTCCATGGCCAAGAAGTTGCTGGTAGTTAGCATGTTGAGAACGGCAAGCTCAGTTACATGCAGGCTTCTGGCAGTTGCAACAGTGACACATCAGGATTGCGTGTTGGAGCATGCAGCACTCAGGGAGGTTAGACGGTTCATGGACGTGGTGCGTTGGACGAGGATGACGACCCGGACAAGTACGCGTGTTCGATTGTGGAGGAACCAACCCCAGACAACTGAGTGCCATGTGTCGAGTTTGCCATGTGGACGTTTTGTCATGTTGTCAGTTCAGTTATTAGGCAATCTTATGTGTCTTCTGGTCAGGATTATGATTTGGTTCAATGTTTCTGTTATGTTGTGGTAAAACTGGTTACCCCTGTGTGGGCTATTTTTGGACTTATACTTTTTTGGACTGGTTTCCCCTCTGTTGGAGCAGTCAAAAATAGTTATTCTGAATGTGTGATGAATTATGCTAGGATCCTCTATGGTCGAGCCACATTGTAATCCTTTTTGTATCATATTAATAGATTAAACTTACTTAGAAAAAAAAAAATTATAGACTATTACTTAGAATTTTAAAGCTAAAAAACATAGTCTCATAAACTTATGTTCATTCAATGTTCTCGAAGAATGGTACATAATCCAAAGATATACAAGTTCATATGCAAAACATTATCTAATAATTCTTGATATATTTGGTAAACAATTTTAGTATTAGGAGAAAGTAAAAATAAATCCATTTTAATTATCATGAATTACATAACATTAGCAACTATATAAAAGTTAAAAGGAAACACTGGAAAACACATATTCAATTAGTGTTTTTCTCACAACGTCCCAAAATTCAGACCTATACAACATCCATGCAAAACATCATCTCATAATTCTTTAAATAATTGGTAAATAAACTACGAATTATAACACATAGTAATCAAAATTGAAAAAAGGATTCACTACAAAGTCATGGCCCAGAAAATAGTCTTTGTTGCGTAAAGCATTTACCAAAATTATAGCACTTAAATCACAAAAATAAATGTATTTGTTCCAATGGGGATTGGGTTTAGACTCTTGTCAATTGTAATCTATAAATTTCACCTGCAACAAAAAACAAGAAACTGCATTCAGGAATTATATTATTCCATGATAGCGTACCCAAAAAACTTCAATAACTAAATAGTATGAACAAAAAAATGAATGTTCCAAGGTATTAAAACACTTACTATATATAATATCATAGCCTGATATTGTTTGGTTGTTAACTGACTCTTGGAATCATGATTTCTCCAATGAATTCCTTCACTTTATCTTTAATTAATTCTTTCATCGGAGTGGAAATAATGTCCTTTTTAACATGTTCATTGAATAACTCCTCTTCAATCTCTCTAGTTTATTCTTGCAATTGCAAAGCCAAGGCATATTACTCTTCGTTAACGCTAACAAAAGTAATTTGCCATTTTCTAATTTCCCATGCAATAAAATCAGTTATATCATCGAACTCCATTGCATGTGATTGTTTTAGATTCTAGAATTCAACCATCAACTTGTTTTTCAAAATTAATCTAGACTCATATGTAATGCACAAACCTTTCAAATCCCAAACAACCACTCATTGCCTTGAGATACACATCAACTCTTAAATTTTCTATGCTTCCACATTAAAAAATAATTTCCTCTAACGTTAGGATTTTCTCATACCATTCAAATTTAATATGCTTCATTCAATTAACATCAGGGAGTCCTTATTTCTCTATTTCTAGACCATACCATAAATCAAGCTTACGACTAAAACTTAGTAAGTCATTGTATACAAACTCCTTGTCCCCCTCGATATCATTTTTTACCAACTCAACATATGACTTAGTTCTCTTCTTTAAAAGCCACAAATCCAAAGTTGCTTGCCATGAAGATCCAATAACCCAAAATCTTTCATATATTAATAATAATATAAGATTTCATTGAATTAAGATTGATAGGTTTATCAAATCTATGAGACGTTCAAGGAGTATAAATTGCCAATGGAGGTTTGTGCATTTACAATGGAGTCTTTAACAAAGGACCAAAGCTTAGAGCATCTACCATCCCTTTTACTCTTGCCTTCAACTTTAGAATCTATGCTTCTCATCGGCTAATAGAATCTCCAAGCATGTCACTAGTAGAATGATGCAATTTCATGAGCCCTCACATTGCAACCCTAAATAGATCAACATTCATTTCTTCTCGATTGATAACCTTTTTGTTGCAAACATTTACCCTTTCAATTCTCAATATTTTACTACCACTGTCATAATTTTCATCTTGCAATGTGATAGTGTGGTCATCAAAATTAATTACCTCTTCTGTAATTTGCTCCATCATTTTTTGATTTTCTTACAAATAATGACTAACCCAATCATGTAGTATAACACTATCAACTTCCATGTCCATGGCCTCTTCAATGCTCCTTATTTTAGGCATTCTCTTGGATCTAGCTAATAACCATGTGTGTTCTTTCTAGAGCTACTCTAAAAAGAGGCTATGCGTCATCTCCATCATCTAATAGTCCACCGCATACCAGTTTTTCACTTCCAGTAGCTTTTTTTCCTTTTTTTGACTAGTAGACAAAGTTGGGCCAACACTGCATGTGCAAGATTGACATTTTCCTATAGGATTTTTGTGCATTTTCTTGTAGCTTCATCCCGTGCTGACAATCTCTTTTTCAGTGATCTCTTCAACACCGATTAGCAATTCTTGATTTTTTGTTCGTGCACTATGAATTTCCTTGCTCTTCTCTCTAGTTCTTAGAAACCAGTTCCTGTACCCAATATACTTTAGGTGTTTTGTGATTTTCTTTTGTATCAAAGCCTCGAATAAATTCATCCTCAGGTAAGCTAAAAGGGTCTAAAGACTTTGGAAGATCGATAACATGAGCTATTTTCTTCACAATGACTTTTCTAATAGTAAATGGAAAAGAATTAAATTGTTTTTTCTTTTTTTATGTTCAAATGTAACTAGCCAATGATGATAGTGCATGCATATTTCAATAAAAATCTACCTATCTAGAACAAACCTCAACAACAAGAATGGTCTATCCTCAAAAACCTAAGTTTGAATTACTATATTACTTTCTCTTTTCTCATGTTCCCATTTTCTAGATAGGAAAACTTGTGCCTTTGCAGATATTCGAGGAGGCTCTTGTCTAGTTACCATACAATAGACTTGTTTTACAAACACATCTTGAATTAAACAAAAATTTAAAGAATTTGTATGCTTCCAAAATGTAGGATACTATAACTACATTAGTTCTGTGCTAAAATTGAATTTAGGATTAAAAGAAAAATAGTTAAACACATGCTTGAAACAAGGGCTATTATCGGATATGCCATCAGAAATAATCTAAACAAAGAAATATCTTGCAGAAAAAGATCAAAAGGAACCTCAGAAGTTGGGGAAATGAATTCTCGAATAATGTCAATCTTGCTAGCTTTTGGCTTCAGGAAGTTATTCACATTGGATAATTTTAAACACTTTTTTGGTTCTGGTAACTTCAGTAAACCTATGAATTCCTTGGGATTCATAGGAATCTTCATCGCTCCTAGCATAATTTTTCTTATTCTCGAATCAAAATTGTTTGCGCATAGATAAACAATTTCTCTTAAATCAAAGACCTCTGGAACACACCAAAGTTCGCTTATCCACTACTCCAAATGTTGTTTCTTTTTTACCGATTCACATTAAAGGCTATAATCAATTTCATCAAGTGAGTTAATTGTATCATTACAAATGGCCTCATTCCTTCCTCTGCTACCCATTTTCGCTTTTCACTAAAAGATACTCTATCAATGAATAAAATTTTCTAATTCTGTTTAACCTTATAATTGTTCATTCTCTTCACAATCACTGGTTGTTACTATTACTTGTATTAAAATTGTTACACTTGACACTCCGAATAAATAGAAATTAAAGATACCAAAGCCAATGTTTACGAAAAGTGATGGAAATAAATTCTGAAACTTCAAAAGCATCTTTTCCATCTCCGCATTTTTCTCCCACTTCAAGTTCATTGATATACATGTCATAAGAATAAAAATTTTTCGATAATAAATAAAAATGTGAGGCATTATTTGCAAAGGTGACAAATTTTCCCAAATGGAAAAAAACATCAGAATCCAACAATTGTTTTTTCAAAAAATCGGGTAATAGGAGTGCTTGAATCATGTTTTTTATAGTTAAAATGGATTCAAAACCATAAAAAACCCCCGCGACACCCAAAATATTCAAACTTGACAGTTGCAACCTGGATTGCAAAAACAATTGTCAGATATTACCAAAAGAGTGCCAAAATTTCCATGGTTTTCCAGACAAATTTGAATCCTTCTTAGACTATGAATGTGATCATGACTATTAGCTAAAAACTATCAATAATAGTTGTAAATAGTAAATTGTGCAAGGACATTAAAAAATAAATATTTTGTAGAGACGTGTTCAACCACCTTCTATGATGAATTGACTTGACAGTTGATCCACACCACTATAAAATCAAACTATATTTGATTTACGAATGATCTGACACATGGTTTTGAACACTACGGTTCAAACTTAACTGTAAAGAAATATTGAAGCTAGTTGGACGGAGTCACATATATTCCCCCACCCATTTCTTCCACGTAGATACCTCTCGCACAATACTAAACCCGAATATTTGAACATAGACAAGGACTGGATCTGATCATAATACAAAATACTGGATAAAAAACTATCCCAATACTCTAAATTATTCTTGAACTAATGCCACCAACCACGAATTAATAGTCTATGCCAGTAGCTTTATGTTCATTGTGTTCCCACAAATTATTAGTTAATGAAAATAGCTTTATGTTCATTGCCTTCAAGTTAGTTTATTTTGGTAACGAGTGCATAATGAAGGATGTGCAAAGGAAGGGTTATGTGCAGGAGGATGGGGGTGCAGAGGGAACTTTATTCCATAGAGACAAAATTATTTTTAAACTCTTTTACATTTAAAACTTCTACAGATTTAACTTTGCAGAAGAGCAGTTGCATAGAGCTATGAATTTGTGCAAAGGAAGAGGCATGTGCAAGATAATGTGGGTGTAGAGTAAAATTTATTCGATAGGAACGCAAGAACATAAACTTTAATTCATAATGCAATATGCATAACTAGAAAGAGTGATTTGTAAACTAGAAATAATGAATCTTTTGTGGATTAATTACTTATTACTGTTATGTAATATTAGATTAAGTGTCTTTTTAGTGCATGAGAACAAGTAGTGTTGTCTGGGAGAATGGATGTGCAAAACAAGGATGAAAAATGTTAATACATTATGTAGTTATCTCATTTTTTCTACGTGTCAGTAAATTGAATGAAGATGTGCACACATGCATACTCGGTGAATTGAATTCTTTAATGAATGATATTTAACCGCAATGATGCCTTCTATTAATTAAAGGACAAACATCTAGATGATAAAAAATATGAATGACATCTTTATCGTTGATACAAATATTGTGTAACATGTTTCAAATTAAAAATAGTAGTAGGTAGTGATTTTTAGGGAAACGAGTCAAGAACCATTTGAAATGGCCACTATAGTGAATAAGAACACTATTTAACATTAGAATTCATTAGAAATTAAAAACCAATGACTTTGAGTGAGTTCCACAAGTATAAGAACAAAAACTCTCTTTTAGGATAATTTGTACCTCCACACACATTACACTAATTAATTAGCCATCATTTATAATGTATCCAAAATATGGATAAATACTAGTCTTTTTAGTATTCAATTCACCAATTATGCATGTGTGCAAGTAGCTTCATCCACACAATCGAAAATTCTTCCTTACATTAAAATAGAGATAAGCTTCCCCCACCCAATGAAACCTTTCATTGTAAGATTCGCATAATGGAATGAGCTCCTACAATGATGGTTATATAAAATCCAACACAAGTTCTTTAAATTCTTAGTTTCTTCTTCTACACAATAGAAGATTTTGTTATAAGCACTGCACATTGAACTTATTCAAACTAAAAGATAGATAAGCTTCCTCCGCATAATGAATTTTTTCATTATAAGCTTTGCATAAGGAAAATATCCTGTCAGTATTATGTTTACAGACTTGTTAAAAAACCTAATGTTTCTAGTCTTCAAATATTAACTTGTAATAACATCCTCTTGTCATGAAATTAAACAATATTGAATTCATACACACATATGAAACATTGCATCGTAAAATTTTATGTTCCTTGCTCTGCACACTCATTCTCTTGCAGTTGTTACTATTACCCCTGTCAAAAATTTTACACATGACACACTCACTAATTAGCAATTGAACATACCAAATGTAACAACCTTCATGTACATTTGCTCCACACTTTTCTACTACTTTGATATCACTTTTATACATGTCATAAACATATTTTTTTTTTACCATATAAAATAAATACAAACTACCTGTGATCATGACAACCAACTAAAAGACTTTCAATAATAACTGTGAATATAATTTCGTCCAAGGTGAATCCATTTAAAATTTGGGAGTATTGTAGAGATTTTGTATTTATGCACTACTACTACCAACTAAGAATTAGTAGTTTATGCCAATAGCTTTGAGTTATATGCATTCATCTCCAACATGTACTAGCTATCAATAACGAGGAAAATCACACTACATTGCTCTAAAATTGTTTCCTGATGAGCTTACATTATAATTAGAGATGCCATTCAGACACTATTGAAGTCGAGAACGTGTTTTTATGTGATCTCAACTTCAAAAATAATAGTTTATGTAAGGCAACAAAATATCGAACAATACTCCTAGCTTTTAAACGTAATTTGCAAAGAGAAAATGTTACACACTCTGCGATTCGAAATACATATTCAATTAGTGAAAGCTCCTATCAATATGAGAAAATAGATTATTTCCTTTCTCCACTAACAATTTAAAATGCTTGTTGTCTCATTTCCCTAGAAGTCAGCGCCTATTACTTTTTTGCATTTAGCAGATGTCGCAAAATATCTATATCAGAGATAAAGTTGGCATTCACATTATTTTATTGTCCCAATGTTTGTCCTTTGATTACTAGAAATAACCAATACCAGTGAATATGAGTCCTCCTCAACATGTATAATGTTATTTCTCTACCTAATGACGCAAAAACTTACATGATTTCATTACTATTAGTTCAATAACAATAATATTCCTCACACACACTTAAAAGGCACTTAATTGAATATCCAATAATTAGTATTTAATTCACAATTGTAAGAAGCTAGAATGGGTGTGTGAAAGAAATTTGTCGACAGGAAACTTATATACAAGGCCGCAACATTGTGGATGAAATTTTTTGTTACACTACAAATTAAATTTTATGTTCCTAGCTCACACACCTGTTCTCCCTCACAACACTAATTGTCCACATGCATTAAAAATTTGCTTATCACAAATGCACATAGTATTCAGAAATATTCTCCAAAGTTAAAACATTACACAATCCACTATTCAAAAAACCTAATCAATCAACCAAAGTTCCTATAGATATGCACAAATGAGTTATTTGTATCATTTCAAATAACATTTTTTCCTCATTACACTAGCCATTTCAAATACTCACTGACTCATTCCCCTAGAAATCACCACATGCTAATATTTCGCATTTGAAACATGTTATAGAGATAAAGTTGCCATCCATATTTTTTATCGTCCCACTATTTGTCCTGTGATTAATTGAAAACATAGTTGCGGGTAAATATCATTGCTTTTAGCATTCAATTCACTGACTACGCATGTGCGCACATCCTCTTTCATTGTACCAAAACATAGATGAAACAAGAGAACCACACAACGTATCGATGTTTCTCGACCTTGTTCCACACATCCGTTCTCCTGCACAATATTACTTTTTCACACACATTAAAATGACACTTAATCTAATATTGCATAATAATAATAAGTATTTAATCCACAAATTATTTGTTATTTCTAGTTTACAAACCACAGTTTCTAGTTATGCCTATTACATTAAAAATTAAAGTTCATGTTCCTAGTTATTAAATTAATTTCGCAACTACAAAATAAAGTTCCCTCTGCACTCTTGTTCTCTGACAAATACCAAATCCCACGCACATCCTTCGTTCTAGACATATGCACAGCAACATGAAAATACTCTTCTGCACAACTGAACTTGTAAAAGTTTTAAATGGAAAAGAGTTCAAAATTAATTCCGTCTCTACGGAATAAAGTCCTCTCTGCTCCAACAGTCTCCCGCTAAATTTGTAAAATATTTAAATAGAAAAGAGATTAAAATGAAATAAGAAAAAATAAATGCACTATCAATATGTGTCAAAGAACTAACTAAATAAGTTACCCCTACGACATAAAGGACTTGATTAAAGCATTTTGTCAATGCCAGTGTCAGAGCACTCACTGATGGAATAGCCACTCACATTGTACCTATTATATTCCAAATAAAGTACCCTCCTCCACACATCCTTCATTATGCATAGATATTGCATAATAATAATAAGCATTTAATCCAAAAAGGATTCGTTATTTCTAATTTACAAGTATCTCTTTCTAGTTATGTCTATTACACTATGAATTAAAGTTTTTGTTCCTAATTATTAAATTATTTTCACAAATACAAAATAAAGTGTTGGGTCCCTATAATACTAGTGATTACCCCATTACTATTGTAGTTACACCCCTTATTTATATTGTTGTGCCCCTATTACCCCCATGTTGTTATTTCTGTGCCCCATAGAATCCCTCTATTGTTATTTTTGTGGCTTTATATTATTATTGTTAGGTCGGCTGGATTATATTGTGACTCCTTAGACTCCTATATATAGAAAGGAGGTTTTTTCATTTGTATCATCAAAGAATTGTTCATTTATGTAATGTAAAGGAGGTTTCCCTCTCGAAGAGGCTGAATTCTAAGGCGTTGATCTATCTTTTCTATCTTTTCTTGAGCTGGTTTCATAACATTTGGTATTAGAGCTTTGGATTCTAGGGTTTCGCTGCTCCAAACAGGTCATCGTGGCATTTTCGCTATAATTTTTTTCTATGACATTTCAGAAGTCGCAAAAAAAAACCCATTTGAGAAGAAATCGCGCTGAATCTTGGATCCTAATTTCAGAGCTTTTCGCGTGATATTTGCGGAGATATGATCTGAGGAAGTTGGTCTTTTTGCAGACTCCTGAATTACATTCAAAAAAGGTGACATGGGGAAAATTGTCATCACTTTCTCTCTGGGGATCGGATTTAAATTCCGTAAGAAGGTACAGAAATAGGACGGAATTTAGTTTCTTGTATATGTGTTTTAGATTCAAAGGTTGAAACAGTGACTCGTGGCACGTCGTACAAGTTCGCTCTACTGAACTAGTCTAAAAGCAAGTCACTGTGGGAGATTTCACATAACTCTTCCTTGGAGAATCCAATTTGGGTCAGACTTGTGGCATTGGAAAGAGGACACAGAAGGCTACTACAGGTTGCAATTTTAGAACTAGATGATCTGAAATTACAGAGATACATTAGATTCAATATCAGGCTTCTATAAAGTGAAAAAAGGTGTGTAGTTTTTTTTTTTAATTTTTGTGTAAGCTTGGTTTAACGGAATTGAAAGGGCATACTAAAGCATTATTGTCGGTAATGTGAGGAAAGAAAATTCAAACACCTAGTAAGGAACCTAAAATCTCTAGCATGACTCATGAAGAAGAGGAAGAAATGCTACATGATATATCAAAATTACAAGAACAAGTGCAACAAATGTCACGCTCACAAAAGCTAACAGAAGCTAAGATAAGTGGCATGGAATCCAAGATAAATGGCATGGAATCTAAGATAAATGGCATGGAATCTAAGATAAAGGGCATGGAAGCTAAGATGGATGATTCAAAGACAGATTTGAAGAGAGACATGGCAGATTTGAAGACAGATTTGAAGACAACATGGCAGATTTGAAGACAGATTTGAAAACTTTTCTCCAAGAAATACTTAATAATGGTGAAAAGGTTGTAAATGAAACTCATGATGTGAACAAAAATAATGTTAATCATGATTCCATAGATGCTAATGTTGGATCGAAGACCCACCATATTCCAAAAATTGATATGAGGAAGTTTGATGGCAAGGATCCCGCCACATGGATATTACAGATGGAGCAGTTCTTCGATCTCAATAATGTGCAAAATGCACAAAATGTACGTATGGCAACTGTATATTTGGAACCAAATCAGTTTGTATGGTATCAATGGCTTTGCTCTCGTAAAAAATTTATCACTTGGGCAATTTTTACAGAAGAATTGATAGCACATTATGAAGATACAAAAAGCAACACTTTTTTTAGCCAATTGATAAGTCTCAAACAAAAGGGTTCAAAAATGGAGCACATTGAGGAGTTCCAAAAATTGAACATAAGGGTAAAAGATATTCCAGAGGAGCATAGGATTGATGTGTTCAAAGGGTCTTTAAAAGATAATATCCAACATGATGTTCGCCTTTGGGAACCTAATTCATTAGAGAAGGCATTCAGGTTAGCAAGAAAAATGGAAAGCAAAATTATGGCAACCAGGAAGCATACCACTCACAACTATAAAGACGGAAGTGTTGTTGCCCCTAGTCTTCCACAACCTATAAGGTTGACACCACAACAATTGGAAGAAAAAAAAGCAAAAGGGCTTTGTTACTGTTGTGATAGCAAATACACTAAAGGTCATAAGTGTGCTGAGAAGAAATTATTCTACATAGATTGTGAAGAGGAAGAAGAAAAGGAGCAAGAAAGGTCAAAAGAAGAATATATACTCCAAGAACAAAGCCTAGATGAAGAACAAATAAATCCGACCATATCTTGTAATGCATTGGTGGGAATTACCACTCCTCAAACCATCAAGATAGAAGGACAAATCAAGAAGAAAAAGGTAATAGTGTTTATTGATTCAGGAAGCACCCACAATTTTATTCATTTTAGGGTAGCAAAAGAATTGAATTTCTTCTTATATCCAGCACCAGAGTGTCAAGTGATGATTGCAAATGGAGGAACAATAAATTTCTTTGGAAGGTGCCATAATATCAAGCTATCCATGGGAGAATATGTATTGACTAGCCCAATGCTTTCCATTCCAATGGGAGGTGGTGATGTTGTACTAGGAGTCCAATGGCTACAATCCTTGGGTACAATAGCTTTTAATTTTCAAGAACTTTTCATCAAATTTTCTATGGAAGGAAAGGAAGTTGAATTAAGGGGTATTGTAGGGAAACCAGAAAAGATAATCAGCTCTAATGGTATGACAAAGCTTCTAAAAAAGGAGCAAAGAGGTGTAATTGCACAATTATGTTCGCTAGATGTTTCCACATCGGAATCATCTATTTCTCCAGATCTCCAAAAATTCCTGGACAATCATTCCAAGGTATTTGAGACTCCCAAAGGTCTCCCACATATGCATGATCATGATCATGCTATTCATCTGATTCAAAGAAGTGTTCCTCCAAACATCAGGTCGTACAGATATCCCTATGTCCAAGAAAGTGAAATTGAACGTATGGTTACAGAAATTCTAGAGGCTGGTATAATTCAACCAAGTCAAAGTTCGTTCTCTGCTCCAGTAGTATTGGTGCACAAGAAGGATGGATCATGGCGCATGTGTCTGGATTATAGGGAGCTCAACAAGCTCACTATTAAAGATAAGTTCCCCATTCCTGTCATTGATGAATTACTGGATGAATTGCATGGATCAATTTACTTTACCAAGTTGGATCTTCGTTTGAGATATCATCAAATTAGAATGAAGATTGAAGACATTCCGAAAATGGCATTTAGAACTCATGAGGGTCATTATGAATTTCTGGTCATGCCTTTTGGCCTTACTAATGCACCTTCAACATTTCAAGGTTTGATGAATTCAATTTTCAAACCATTCCTTAGAAAATTTGCGTTAGTATTTTTTGATGATATACTAATCTACAGCAAGTCCTGGAAGGATCATGTTGAACATGTTGACAGGGTGCTACAACTATTGGAGGAGAAACAATTATATGCAAAATGATCCAAATGTTTCTTTGGAGTCCAGGAGGTGGAATATTTGGGTCATATTGTATCTCATGAAGGAGTTAAGGTAGACCCTAGCAAAATTAAAGCCATTAAGGAATGGAAAATCCCCACATCCATAAAGCATATGCGAGGATTTCTTGGGTTGACAGGGTATTATCGCAAGTTTGTTAAGAATTATGGGAGAATAGCAGCACTTCTAACAACATTATTGAAGAAAGATGCATTTTCATGGACTCCGGAAGCAACAAAGGCCTTTGAACATCTTAAAGAGGCAATGTACCAAGCACTAATCTTAGCTACACCGGACTTCACAAAAACCTTTATTGTGGAATGTGATGCTTCAGGAAATGGAATTGGTGTTGTTCTAATGCAAGATGAAAGACCCATTGCTTTTGAAAGTCATCCAATCAAGGGAAAGTTTTTAAGCAAAGCTATTTATGAGAAGGAAATGATGGAAATACTCCATGCACTTAAGAAATGGCGACCCTACTTAATGGGAAGACACTTCAAGGTAAAAACGGATCATGATAGCCTTAAATACTTTTTAAAACAAAGATTATCCTCTGAAGAGAAACAAAAGTGGGTCACAAAGATGTTGGGTTATGAATTTGAAATCATCTACAAAAAGGGAAGCAAAATGTGGTGGAAGATGCACTCTCAAGAAAGGATGAGGATGTGGAAGCATTGTTGTGCGTCATTTCTATTATCCAACCAGATTGGATAAACGAAGCAAGGGAGGAATGGAAGAATGATGAAGAAGTGTGGGCACTTATCCGAAAGCTACAACAAGATTCCAGTACGTCTGATACATTTAGCTGGCAAAATGATTCATTATGGTACAAAGATCACTTATACCTCTGTAAGAATTCCCAGCTAAAACAAAATATTCTTATGGAATTGCACACTTCTCCCTTAGGAGGGCACTTGGGATTTTTAAAAACTTACCACAGGGTTAAGAAGGAATTTTTTTGGTATGGCCTTAAATCAAATATTCAAAAGTTTGTGGCGGAATGTTTGGTTTTGCCAACAAAATAATGTTGAAACAATTAAGACACCGGGTCTATTACAACCTCTATCCATTCCAAGCCAACGTTGGGAGGAGGTTTCAATGGATTTTATCACAGGTTTACCCAAGTCTGAGGGAAAGAGTGTCATCATGGTGGTAGTTGACAGACTTACCAAGTATGCACATTTTTGTGCATTATCACATCCATTTAAAGCCAGTACAGTTTCTACTGCATTTATGGAAACAATTCAAAAGTACATGGAAACCCAAAGATTATTGTAAGTGACAGAGATCCCATTTTCACTGGAAATTTTTGGATAGATTTATTTTCTTATCTTGGTACTCAGTTAGCTCATAGCTCATCTTATCATCCTCAATCTGATGGGAAAACTGAGATAGTAAACAAATGTTTGGAAGGATATCTTCGTTGCTTTGTATCTGATAAACAGACACAATGGGTCAAATTGTTGCCTCTGGCTGAATGGTGGTATAATACTTCCTTCCATACAGCAACAAAAATGACCCCATTTATGGCACTTTATGGGTATCAACCAACATCCATCACATCATATTTAAGAGAAGATTCTAAGGTTTAGGCAGTGGAACATCACATCGAACATCAACAACAAGTCCTCCAACTCTTAAAGGATAACCTCGTGTCGGCACAAAATAGAATGAAACAACAGGCAGATAAACATCGCAGTGAAAGAAGTTTTAATGTAGGTGATTGGGTATTCCTACGGCTACAACCATATAAGAAAATGTCCCTAAAGCAAGCTAAGAAGGATAATAAATTATCACCAAAGTATTATGGTCCATACAAGGTGTTGCAAAATATTGGTACTATGGCATACAAATTGGAGCTTCCTGCAGCTTCTCGATTGCACCCATTTTTCCATGTTTCATGTTTAAAGAAGGTTATAGTCGACAAGCTCCCAGTGAAAACAATATTGCCAGAACTTGATGAGGAAGGAAAAATTATATTGGAACCGGAAGCAATCACAGAAACAAGAACTCGACAGCTACGAAATCGATCAATTTCAGAGTATCTTATCAAGTCGAAGAACTTATCCGCTGAAGATTCCACATGGGAGGATGAGAATTTTATGCAGAAGTATCCATAACTACTCAAGCGTTGAGGACAACACTTTTTTGAAGGAGAGGGGCATGTTGGGTCCCTATAATACTAGCGATTACCCCATTATTATTGTAGTTATACCCCTTATTTATATTGTTGTGCCCCTATTACCCCCATGTTGTTATTTCTGTGCCCCATAGAATCCCTCTATTGTTATTTTTGTGGCTTTATATTATTATTGTTAGGTCGGTTGGATTATATTGTGACTCCTTAGACTCCTATATATAGAAAGGAGGTTTTGTCATTTGTATCATCAAAGAATTGTTCATTTATATAATGTAAAGGAGGTTGCCCCCTCGAAGAGGCTGAATTCTAAAGCGTTGATCTATCTTTTCTATCTTTTCTTGAGCTGGTTTCATAACATAAAGTTCCCTTTGCACCCCCATTCTCCTCTACATACCCCATTCTCTGCACATCCTTCATTTTTCACATATTCACAACTCCATTTAACTGCTCTTCCGCACAAGTAAATATGTAAAAGTTATAAATATAAATTAATTTTATCTCTACAGAATAAAGTCCTCTCTACATCCATGTTCTCTTTCACATACCCCATTGTCTGCACATCCTTCAATACGCACATATTGATAGCTCTATGTAATTTCTCTTCAGCACAACCAAATCTATAAAATTTTTAAATGGAAAAGAGCTTAAAATGAAATAATAAAAAATGATTTCACTAGGAATACATGTTAGAGAACTAACCAAAGAAACACACTTACCCCATCAAGGACCTACTCAAAGCATTTTGTCAATGTCAGTGTCAGATAACTCACCAATGAAATGGCAAGACACATTGTGCCTATTATATTCTGAATAAATTCCCATCCTCTGCACATACCCCATCCTTCATTCCACATAGATTCATAGATCTATGCAACTTCTCTCCCACACAGCAAAATATGTAAAAGTTTTAAATGGAAAAGAGTTTATAATTAATTTTATGGTTGCGAAATAAGTCCCTTATGCATTCATGTTCTCCTGCACATACTCCATCCTCCAAACATCCTTCATTCAACACAGATTCACAGCTCTATGTAGCCCCCGTTGTCAATGTCATAACACTAACCAAATAAACATCACCCCCGATCACATAAAGGACCTACTCAGAGCATTTTGTTTATTTCAATGTTAGATCACTTACTAACAAATTGGCCACTCACAAAATTAACCTTTTTTGAATTTTAAAATGCTTTTCAGGCACTAAAAAATACCAAAAATAAATCGTCGTTGACTAGGGAATTTACATCGCATCAAGCCTCGCTCAACCAATGGAAAATTGGAAATGAGATTTCCAGAAACTAGATTTTTTTTTTTTTTATTTACATCAAAATAGAAATATTCAACATTTTCCAAAAACTTTGGATAAAATTTCCAAAAATAATGAAATAATACAAATTCTACGCACTTTTACCGTGAGGTGAATGCTACAGTTTACTTTGCACCCTCATTCTTCTACACATATTCCCTCTTCCACAAATCCTTCATTCTATAAATATTCATAACTCCATGCAAATGATATTCCATATAACTAAACATGTAAACATTTTAAATGGAAAAGAGTTTAAAATTAATTTTATCTTTGTGGAATAAAGTCCTTTTTGCACCCTCGTTCTCATGTACATCCTTCATTCTTAATAGATTCACAGCTCTATGAAACTACTCTCTCACACATCTAAATAATTAAATGTTCTAAATGAAAAAGATGTTAAAATGAAATAATAAAAAATAAACGCAGTAGAAATGTGTGTCATAGCACTAACCAAAGAAACGCCCCCTCCCCCTTAAAGGACCTACTCATAACATTCTTCTAATGTCAGTGTCAAAGCACTAACTGAGGAATGGTTACTCACATTATGCCTGTTTCATTCTGAATAAAGTCCCATCCTCCACACATCCTTTATTTCACACAAATTAATAGCTTTATGCATCTACTCTCTTGCATAGTTAAATCTGTAAAATTTTTAAATGGAAAAGAGTTTAAAATTAACTTTATGTTTCTGGAATAAAGTCCCCTTTCAACCCTTTTCTCCTACACATACCTCATCCTCTACACATCATTCATTCCACAAAAATTCAAAACTCTATGCAACCCCTTATATCAGTGTCAGAGCAATAACCAAAGAAATGACCCCCCCCCACCCGGCCCGGGTCACATAAAGGACATGCTTAGATCATTTTTTCAATGTCAATATTAGGGTACTCACTAACAGAATGACCACTCACAAAATTAACCTTTTTGGATTTTAAAATGATTTGTCTAGCACTAAAAAATACTAAGAATAAATAGCCCTGTACCAGCGGAATAATGTCGCATCAAGACTCGCTCAACCAATTGAAAATTATAAATAATATTTACTGAAATTAGAAAATTATTTTTGAATTTATAGAAAAATAGAAATATTCAGCATTTTCAGGAAACATTGGTTAAAATTGCAAAAACTCAGCGAAATAATACATATTCAAGACACTTTGACTGCAACAAATGCTATAGTCCATGTTGAGGCAGTGACTAATAAAGTTATCAAATGTGATAATTAACATGGATCTACCATCATACCAGTAGAAATGTGTAAGTTTCCATCACTATCAAAGGTTGTAGTAGATCTGACTTGAAAATATATTAAATTCTCTAATAAAATATATCCCAGAGCTTATACAAAAGTAAGACAGAAATGCTACTCTTTATTAATCAAACCCTTGAGGTAGGGAAACACCACACAATTACTCCTTAAGGAAGGATATCACTCCACAGGCTAATGCATGTCAATACAAAACAATCACCAACATCCCTTAATGGAGAGTCTCTAGCCTCTATATAGACTTCATACATACAATATCATAGGTAATTACCATGGATCTCTTAATATAATACATCCAAACCAATGAGCTTATCACATTATTTCCTAAATAGTTGTGGTCCCTTGGATTATGTGAGTTAACCACATTATTTATTAACTATGGCCCATTTATTTATTATCCTTATGTCACCTTACTACCTTGGGTACCTTCCTCTGTACCCCATATTATCCCCCCTAAGTATACTACATTCTACCCCCCTTAAGCATATTTCGTCCTTGAAACATGAGAAGAACACAAATAATATGATCTACTCAAAAGAGTATTCCATTGCTACCATCCATGTGCACCCATCCATCCTAGAGAAAGGCAAACACTCTATCTATTAGTTGTCTCACTCACTTGGGATGGAAACTAGCTTGTGGTGCCCATGTGGAGATGTGTTGCAGTTAGGTCATGACGTCTCTTTGTGTGTCTTCTAGTTGCCAGCATCATGGTTGTTAATCATGTTCTATCTTATGGGTTGTTGTCTTGCTGGGTAGTTATATGTTGAAACCTTAACTGATGGTGTTGTCTTCAATTCCCCACATGATGGAGCTTGAGTGGTATCGGGTTTATTTTGTAGTATCTTCTTTTGTTTCTTGTCTTCCATTATTACTTCCACCACAAACTCCTTATTTCATGTTCAACAACTATAGAGTTTTCTGCTTGGGCCTCAATGGACTCTACACGTTTACTGATGGAAATATCTTACAATGTAATTTTCTTCTTTTTATACCAATTTTTCAGGAATTCTTTTGCACATTAATGTTGATAGTACCAATTGAGTCCATCCAAGGGTATCCCAAAACCACATCAACATTATCCATATATGAAGTATAAAATTTAGAATGGAACACATATTTATCCATGGTCACCTTCAAGTCCTTAAATTTTTGAATATTCTCACCATCAACATGTGTGCTTCCAATATGTTGTGCTGGAACTTGTAATATTTTGGCCAATTTAATTTTTATGAGATTATGCTTGCAACTAGGGTTGATGGAAACAATGAAATTCTCCTTTTGAATACATCAATGAGCTTGTAATATGGAATTAGTACCTAGAAATAAAACTATATGACACTCCTTCTGATTCTTCCTAGCATGAGATGATTTTTTCAAAATAACCTTTCAAATTATTCAATGGAAAGTGCCTGCATCTGATCACGGTTAAGTGATTACAACCATATGAAAACCTCATCTTTGAAATCAAGCCATGGCCTACTTCACCAAGATTTTGTGCATATTGAATTCTTATATTTTAGGTATTATTAAATAGTAGTACCATCATCTTTTCCTGTAAAAAACACCTTGATAGAACCCTAAAATATAGTAAGATATTTGACAAAAACTCACTTTGGGGAAAAAATTAAAATGGTCACAATTTGATTAATGTAGCTCAAAATACTTATTATGACTTATTTTCATAAATGAAATGACCATTTTGCATCTTCCCGTGTGATTGAAATCACAATTTGGGCACTCTAGAAACTTGAATTTGTGTTGCAATTATCCTGTTTTCACAAAAAAAATATGAAAGAAAATATTTGCTTTTAAATCAACGATATCTCCCTCATCTGGACTCTGATTCAACCATTTTTTTAAATTGGGTAATTTGTTGAGAGGATCTCAAATATGCAATAATTTCTTGAAATTATGCACAAAAATATGCAAAAAAGGACTGGAGAGCTGCTGTCGATGAATTGTTGTCACAAAACCTTATGCAAAACAACTGATTCTAAATCAACGATATCTTCCTTATCCAAACTCTGATTCGACCAATTTTTTGTTTGAAATTGGGCAATTTGTAGAGAAGAGATCAGATATGTAATTATTTTCTTGAAATTATGCACAAATATATGTAAAAATTACTTGAAATCTGTCATCCATGAATTTCCATCAGAAACATTTATGCAAAACAGTTGATTTTAAATCAATGATATCTCCTTCGTTTCGCCTTCGATTTAGACGATTTTTTTGAAATGAGAAATTTTTCCACAAGTATTTCAAATAATGAATTTTCTTTTTTGAAAATTTTCACTAAAAATTTCAAATATGATATATAAACTCACCGTACACTATTTTTCCCTAAACATTCTAAAAAAAAAGAAGGAAAAAACAGATATCCCTGCTTTGCCCAAGAAAGAGCCCTGAAACCACTTCTAGAAGATATGACTTGAAAATATATTAAATTCTATGTTAATATAAATCCTAGAGTCAATACACAAATAATATAGACACACTTATCTTTATTAATCAAACTATTATGGTAGGGCAACATCATACAATTATTCCTTAGGGAAGGAGATCACTCCATAATTTAATGCTTGTCAATATTAAACAATCCTCGATATCCCTCAATGGAGAGTCTCTAGCCGATATATATGACTCATACGTATAATACCATGGGTAATTACCATGGATCTTTCAATACCATACATTCAATACAATGGGCTTATCACATTACTCCCTAATTACTTGTGGTCCCTTACATAATGTGGGTTAATACTTTATTTATTAACTATGGCTCATTTATTTATCATCCTTAAATTATCACATTATTCCCTTGGGTACCTCCCTCTATACCATATATTATCCCCCAAAGTGCACTTCATTCCACCCCCCTTAAGCATGCTTCATCCCCAAACATGAGAACACAAATAATAATATCTACTCAAAATAATAGTCTACTGGTACCATGCATGTGCATCTATCCAAGGAAGAGAAAGGTGAACACTTGATCTAGCCAGTGCCTCAATTGATTGAGATGGAAGTTGGTTCTTGTATTTACCATGTGTTTATGTGTTGTGGGTGGATCATCACAACTCTTTTTGTGTCTTCGAGTGGTTTTCATCATTGTTGATAATTCTTTGACATCTTATGGGTTCTTGTCTTGCTGGGTGGTGCGGGTGGTGATATGGTGAAAACTTGATTGATGGTGTTGTTGTCCTCAATTCCCCACTAGATAGAACCTGACTGGTGTCAGGTTCCTTTTGTAGTACTTTATTTTGTTTCTTTTCTTCCATTGTTACTTCCACCATTGACTCCTCATCTAATGTGTCTGTAGCTATAGAGTTTCTACTTGGGCCTCCTTAGACTCTACCTGTTTATTGATGGAAATATCCTCCAATATAATTTTCTTTTTGTACAATAACTTCAAGAATTTATTATGTACATTAGTATTTATAGTACCAATGGATTTCATCCATGGGTATCCTAAAATTACATCCACATCATCCATATCTAAAGCATAAAAATTATAGTGCAACACATACTTATCCATGGAAATCTTCAAATATTTATAAATTTGAAAATTCTCATTATCAACTTGTGCGTTTTCAATATGTTTTGGTGGACCTTGCAATTTTTTAGCCAATTTAACATTGATAAAATTATGTTGGAAACTAGGATTGATAGACACAATGATCTTCTCCTTCTGAATACATCCCTGAATGTGTAAAATAGAAAAAATGGTAGAAAATAAGCCTTTATGGCTCTTAATGTTCTGTCGAGATCAATGCACAAGATAATTCTTGTCAGTACGAAACAATCTTCGAAATACATCAACGGAGAGTCTCTAGCCTATATATAGGCTTCATACATAAAATACCATGGGTAATTACCATGGATCTCTCAATACCATTATTCGAATACAACGGTATTATCAAATTATTTTCTAACTACTTGTGGTCCTTTGCATTATGCAGGTTAACCACTTTATTTATTAACTATGGCCCATGTATTTATTATCCTTACATCACATTATTACCATGGGCACCTTCCTCTGTACCTCATATTATCCTAGGTATGGTACATGCCACCCCCATAAGCATGTTTCATCCCTGAAACATGAGAAGAACACAAATAATAATATCTACTCAAAAGAGTAGTTCAATGGTACCATGCACGTGCATGCATCCATCCTAAAGAAAGGTGATCACTCTGTCTATCAGTTGCCTTGCTCACTTGAGATGAAAACTGGTTCTTGTGGTTCCCATGTGATGTGTTATGGTTAGATCACCCCGCCTCTATGTGTATTCCAATTTTCGCCATCCTGGTTGTTAATTCAGTGCCATCTTTTGGGTTGTTGTCTTACTAGGTGGTGTGGGTGGTGATATGCTAAAACCTTGACTGATGTTATTGTTGCCTTGAATTTACCACCTGATGTAGCTTGAGTGGTATTAAGTTCCTTTTGTAGTACATGCTTTTATTTCTTGTCTTCCATTATTACTTCCACCACAAACTCCTCATCTGATGTAACAACCCCAATAAAAATTCCACGTAATAAAGTTAATAAATGAAAAATAATAACCAAGGTCATGGGACATGTATTCCAAGCTGAATGTTGGGAAAAACATCCTAGTGTGGGTGTTCATTTGGTTTGTTATGGCTAAGGAAATTAGCAAAGACAATGAAAAAGGATTTGAAAAGGAAAGTGGCATTAATTGGCATTTTATTTATGAAAATTACGGAAATTAGGAGAGAAGGAAGGTGAAAGATCACATGTTGCATGTGAGGAGGAAGATGAAGAAAAATAATGGAAAATGAAGAAAATAGTTGCCTCATTAATAAAAAGGCTTCTGAGGATCAGTTCACAACCTTTTGTCAATTTAGTTTTGGAGCTCTCTCTCTATTCTCTCTCACTCTCTCATATTCTTGGACATTTACAGTATTCTTGGAGCATTCTAGCATTGGGGAGAGAAGGAAAAGGAAGGACAAAAAATCAAGAGGAAGCAAGGATCAAGAAAGGAAAAGTGATATTTAAGTGGCCACATCGGGATTACTTGCAGGTATGAAGTTGCATGTGTGATTTCCTTGCTAGTTTTTGCATGCATGGTACATGTATGTGTGTTTTTGGTTCTCTTGTTGTCATTGACATGGGTCTTGGCAGATGTGACAGTGGTTTTCAGCCTTGCCTTTCCATTTCTAGATAGCCATGGTTTGATGGGTTTCTCCTATTTTGGTTGAGTTGGATTGTTGGATGGCTTTTTGAAACTAAGTTGGGTGGTCTCAGGGGAGAAACACAAGGCCTAGGAATCCCTGGGTTGGTGAAGGTGGGATTACGATAAATCTTGATTGTGTATGCCCTCTTTAGGCCTAAGAATCCTTGACCAATGAATAGTGAGATATAAGGTCAAGCCTAGATGATGGAGCCTCGTTGGGCCTAGGAATCTTTGACAAGTGAATGGAAGGATATACGGTAGATCCCATAGGTGCAGATAGACAAATTCCTCATGGTTTAGGTGGAGATATCCAAATTCATCCATGCTTGTTTAGGGCCTAGTGATCCGGTGGGATTACAGTAAAACCTAGTTGTATTGATGAGGGTTTCGGGCCTATGAATCCCTTGGTGGATATACAGTAAATCCTTAGGAAACATTTATTAGTTCTATTGTGAATCCCACATTCATGCTTAGAATATGGCATGGGGGTGATTAGTTGAAACAAATATTTGGTTCAGCCTATTCTATGGTCTAGTGGTATGTGGAAGTCCCTAGCTTGGTTGGATTTTGTATATGTAATAAGAGATATTTTCCTCTCATGTTTTACGTATAAATGTACTTGCTAATGTGTGGATTTAATGATTGTTCTATTTTTATTATTCTGTTGGATATATGTTGGTTATAAGCATGGTTCATGACCAACTTTGGTTATGGATCCCATCATGATTTGATTAGTATAAGAAATGTGAATGATTATATGACCTAACATGTGATATTGTAGCTATTGTGATAAGGAATCGATTCTTCTTGACAATTCTTAGATAAGTGTGAGCCATATGCTCATATTTGTGGTTAAGGCTCATAGATTACATGTTTGTGATATGTTTGACGAAATTCCTGTCATGGATAGTAGGGGTTAGGTCAAGTCCTTTTACCAACGTTTGCATTAATGGACTTAATTCCTTGTTATTTATCATTTCTGGAAGCTTCATGAAGTTCTGGGTAGAGGCTTGAGACCTAGCCCTAAAAAAAATGGCACAAAATTTGGCATTGTTGGCTCAAAACTTCTTGGAAAAGGCCATAGTCACATCCATTCCTTGTTGTGGGAGCGACTAGAGGGTTTCAATCACATGCATGGCTTTTTATTGGAGTGACTGGGGGTCTAGGTCAACAAAATGACAACTTGTCTCATGGGTTTGGCACCCGGAAGAATTGGTTGTCTCCTAAAGGTTCTATAGCTCCTGAGAAAGGTTAATTTGGTTTTATTTTGTTGGTTCTACTTCCTTAATTCTACATGGAGATTTGAATCACATCATAGTAGCTCTTTGTCACATGTTTAGCTCGGTGGACCAGTTAACTTGGGTAAATGCTGGAGGAGGGTGTTACTGAGTGGTATTAGAGAATGGTTCACCCCTTGGACTAGATGGGCAGAATGTGTTTTTCATGCATACATCTCAGTTGCATATGTGTTATTGATGCTTGTGGTATATGTACTTGTTATGTAGGCATGGTTGCAATTGTTTTGCCATGTGAAAGTATATGGTGTTTTTGTTGGATGTATTTGTTGTGAGTGTGTGTCTCTTGTGCCTTTTTCATGCATGTTAATGTCTAAAAGTCATTATGCATGCATTTTCATGGTTATAGTTGTTGTGCATGAGGTCATGGTATACAGTTAGTATGGTTATTCATGGGAAGTGGCTGATCATTGAGGCAGATGAGATATCCTTCCATGAACTATACTGAGGTATGTTCATTATGTTATGTTTTCGTTTGAGTTGACATCGTATACTTGTAGGAAGAAGATCAAAGATGAATAGCAAGATGGTAAACTATAGTTCATGGGATTCTCCCTATGGATCAGATGAGTAGCATGGTGGTGGGAACTCTTCTGACTTAGAAGACACATTGAGAATTTTGAAGGAAGAAATAAGAAGTTTCAAAATAGATAATGAAAAAATCATCTAGGCACAAGAGAAACAAGTAGAGGCTAATGCAGTTATCCTTTGGATTTTGTCAGAATTGCAGAGACCTGGGTCACTTAGGATCAACTATGGGTAGGAGGATAAGACTAATGGGGCATATGGTAATAGATATCATGGTGGGAATAGGTCAGATAGGGATGACATGATCGGAGATGGAAAGTCCTTAGATACATTGGATATGAGAGGTGATGGACATAGGTTCTATTCTAGTTCTAGTTTTGATAGCTACCATGGTCATCATCATTATCATCCTTACAGGAGGAGTGCTAGGGGATACTTTCTAGATAAGTTCATGAAAGAAATGCCACCTACCTTTGATGGGGATTCGAATAAGCTGGACGATACAAAGGCATGGCTACATGGGACGAAGAATTTATTTGAAATGCATGATTACATGGAGAACATGAAGTCTAGAATAGTTATATTTAGCCTCAAAGAGAAAGTAGACATCTGGTTGGAATACCTGAAGCAGATTAGAGACATCAAGACAAAGGAGTTGAGTTGGAATCAATTCAAGATACTTTTCATGAAGAAATATTTGTCAGAGATGTAATAAGACAACAAATCCAAGGAATTCTATGAACTAAACATGGGGTCAATGGGAGATGAGTATTATATGACCAAGTTCCTAATGTTGTTTAGGTATGTACCGTATCTTAAGGATGAAAATGCTAAATTTCAGAGATTTGTCAGTGGATTGCCATTAGCATTTAGAGATCATATTGAGTATGAAGAGACTTGGTCACTTGACAAATTCATTGGGAAATTGAAGCATTGTTATGAACAATCAAAGTGGAAGACAGAGTCTGAGCAAGGTTGGAAAGGGAATGACAAGGCTAAAGGTAAATGGAAGTGAAAGAGAACAGGATCTCGAGATGTAGGAGATAAAGAAAATGTTGCACCTTATAAGAATATTAATGGACCTCAACCTAGAGAACAACAGAATAAAGGTGATGCTAAGGGACAGTTACAGTGTTGGACATGTGGTAAGGAGCATCTCCAGAGATATTGTCTGTATAATCAAGGTGGTAGACCTTAGATTTACAATGCATAGGATATGCATACAATTAGGGATGTTGGGAAGAGCATTCCACAAATTTATGTAACGCTAAATAACTGGAAGGAAGATCACCGGACATCTATTATCGAGTCAGATAGTAAGATTTGTGATCAAGTTATTTATATTGTGATTGACCCTGGATCTAATTATAGCTATGTAAGTCCTGACCTGGTGGATAAGTGTGGTTTGAATAAAACAGTGCATGCATAATCTTGGTTAGTGCAGTTAGCTACATGTACAAAGAAGATAGTTCATCATTCGGTAAGAGCTTGTACATTTGAGTTGAATGGTATGCCTACCTCAGCACATTTGAATGTATTGTTGTTGGGATCATATAATATTCTTTTGGGTATGGACTGGTTCTATATTCACATGAATAAGGTGGACGGTTATGAAAAATATATTGAATACTTGGATGACAATGGAGAACAAATAAGCTTGTAGGGAAAGAAGAAAGATACATTAGTTAGAATGGCAATAACTATGCAGGAAAAGTGTAGTCAGATAAAATGGTGTGTGTTATTTGTAGTGCATATTTATAGTGATAACGGTAAGGATGTTGAGGATGCATAATTTATGAAGAGGTACCTGATCTTGCAACAGTTTCAGGGTGTGTTCCCAGCATAGATTTTAGAGTTTTTGCCACATAGAGAAGTGGAATTCTCTGTTGAGTTGGTACCAAGGGAAGCACCAACATCAAAGGAACCATATAGGATGAGCACACCAGGGATAGTAGATTTGAAGTTGCAGTTGAAGGAAATGCTTGATAAGGGATACATTAGTCCAAGTGTATCACCTTGGGGTGCACCAGTGTTGTTTTTCAAGAAGAAGGATGGTACTCTCAGGTTATCCATTGATTACAGGTAGATGACAAAGTGACCATCAAGAGTAGGTATCCATTGTTGAGTATTGATGACTTGTTTGACCAATTGAAGGGAGAAACATTGTTATCAAGGATTTCCTTAAGACACAGATATCATCAGGTACCCATTAAAGAAGAGGACATCTACAAGACTGCTTTCCTGACCATGTATGGGCATTATGAGTTTGTTTTAGTTCCATTTTCTTTGAATAATGATCCAACTAATTTGATGTACTTGATGAATAGTTTGTTTCATCCTTATCTAGACAAGTTTGTCATTGTATTCATTGATAGTATTTTGATATATTCTACGAATGATGAAGAGCATGCCGAACACTTAGCAACAATGTTGAGATTGCTAAGAGAGAATTAGTTGTATGGCAAGCTCAATGAATGCAGTTTCTTTCAAATAAAGGTACATTACTTGGGACATGTTGTTTCCAAGGCATAACAGTGGACCCAGAGAAGATAAGAGCTATCATGGAGTCAAAATTTCCTAGAAACATGGATGAGGTAAGATCATTTATGGGACTAGTAGGTTATTTTAGAAGGTTCATCAAGAACTTCTCTTAGATTTCATATCCTATTACGTCACTGCAGAGGAAATGTAATAAATTTGAATGGATCAAGGAATGTGTAGCAAGTTTTGAACAATTGAAGCATTTGTTGACAAATGCTCTAGTTATAAAGATTGCAAATCTAGAAAAGGAGTTTGTGGTGTGTACAGATGCCTGCAAGATAGGACTTGGTGGAGTCTTAATATAGGAAGGATAAGTATGGTGCTATGAGTCACAAAATTTGAATGAGAATGAGCATAATTATCCAACACATGATATTGCATTGGTAGCAATCATCCATGCATTGAATATGCCGAGGCACTATTATCTTGGTAGGAGGTTTGTATTCATGAGTGACCACAATGGATTGAGGTATTTTTTGACCAACTAAATCTCAATGTGAGGAAAGCTAGATGGTTGGCTACAATTAGTGAGTTTGAATTTGAGATCCGGTACATTAAGGGAAAGGAAAATAGGGTTGCAAATGCTCTTATCAGGAGAGTGTAGGTTAATCATATAGAAACTATGAGTTCTTATGGGAAGGATTTACAAGATCAGGTTTTACAGGCAAGGCAATAGGATGACAGGTATATGGAGCTTAGGCATAGGTTATAACAGAGTACAGGTGATCAAGACATGGACTATCATCTTACAACAAATGGTTTGATCATATTTAGGCACATGATCTATGCATCGAACAAAAGTGAGCTCAGGAAGATAATATTGAGGGAATATCATGCTAAACTGTATTTTGGTCACCTAGGATATAAGAAGACATTGAAAATGGTGAATAAGTTCTATTTTTGGCAAAATATGAAGAAGGAAGTGGCAGCTATTGTGGCTAGATGCTTGGATTGTCAATAGGTAAAATAAGAATGTAAGAACCTAGGTGGATTAATACAACCAATTCAAATTCCATAGTGGAAATGGGAGGCCATTTCCATGGAATTCATTACATGTTTTCCAAAGAAATCTAGACAAGATGATTCTATCATGGTTGTGGTGGATAGGTTGATTAAGGTAACACACTTCATTTAAGTGAATTCTACATTTTCAACTAGTGATGTAGCACATTTCTTCATTAGGGAGATAGTGATGTTGCATGGTGTCCCGAAGAAGATCATGTCAGACAAATATGCTAAGTTCACTTCCAGATTCTGGAAAGATTTATTTTCAAGTTTAGGTACAAAATTGGCCTTTAGAATATCTTATCATCCATAGTTAGATGGACAGATAGAGAGGGTCAACAAGATTCTAAAGGACATGTTGATAATGTGCGTCGTGCATCTAGAACATTGCCAAAACAATACAAAGTTTCTTTCCAAAATCATGAACCTTTCTTTCTTTATCAAAAGTTACATATATAGGCCTCTTTGGATAGAGCTAGGCCATTAGAGAGATATTCCTTCTTGATTTGGTTCATTATGCCAAAACGATGTCTAAAAATTCCATCACATATGAATGCACAACTGTTTTAACCATAATGTATTGATATAAGCAAACAAAGTAAAAAATTATTAGTAAAAATAACACTAAAGTAAATGAAATGCCAAGGTCGACATAATTTTGATGATATTCAAGAACGATGAGATGATGAAGCCTAATGAGGAGCATGCAGAGCACGAGGATGGACATTTTTTATGGGTGGTGGATTCAAAAATTATTCGCACCATTGCCACAAGAATGGAGGGGCTTGAGGAGAATAATTGAAATTGTTGTAGCTAATATTTTTATCAATCACCCTGGAGTAGTCAAACCTACAATGAAAAAGATTCCTAACCATCCCGAGTAGCTGAAATTCCTTCTTCAAGAAATTTACCATAGTTGTGCCCTTAAGAGTGGTTATTTTCTCATGAGTTGATCCTACCCTGCTCTTAGCCTCTATCATTTTTTCATTGTACTACTCCTGAGATAGAAATTTCCCATGAGGCCCCAAGAGGTTAGGTAACCCTGCTTGTATGATCCTATAAAACTCTTCATTGAAGGAAGCGACATCCTTTTTTACTCTAACTAGGCTCTGCTCTACTCTAGCTCGAGCTTCTTATTTCAAAACCATATTAGAGATCTCCTCCACTGCACATACTATGTCTACTATGTCTATTGGTCTTAGCTCCTTGATTGGCCTCTCATTTAAGAAATCAATGAATTTCAGAGAAAAATGGGAGTTTCTTATACTCATCTCCTTATCATGTATTATTTGTGATCTAGACTCTGCACTAATGACCTTGTGATCATGTATCAAAGTCACATGTTCTCAATGATCTCATCGCACACCAACTTCTTGGCTTCAAGGAGAAAAATCTTCCCCTTTATTTTAGCCTTCAGTTCAGTTATCACCTGTGTGGTAGCCTATAGGTCTTTAGTGGCATGTTCAGTATTAATAACTGAGTTTTGTAGTTGTTTCTCTTTCTAGGCTAGCTAGGCTTTGGCAGTGTCCAAGTCCCTTTGTGTCTTTTTTAGTTCACCTTTAGAAAGTTGAAGCTTGGTCAAATCTTGAGTGAGGAGATTAGTGGGGTTCTAGGGATCTTTAGAAACTAGTACTATACATACATGAGAGTCAATCTTCTTTTGCAACTCAGTCACAATTTTCTCCAAATCCAATACTTTATCTTTACTATCTGCCAACTCCTTCATCAACTTTTCTTTCTCCATCTCGACCTGTGCCAACTCCTTTGTCTGAATATGTTCACCACCATGCATCTTTAGCCTATGCCTTAGCTCCTGATTTTCCTTTTGAGTTGACTATAGAATGGATTCTACAGTTGATCTATCATCTAGGTTGATACCTAGTTTAATTATCAACTCCTTATATGATTCTTTCTGGAGATACATAGCTCTAGAGTTGGCCTTCTCTATTTTCATTTTATTGGAGACTTTTCCTATATATGTCTCAGCTCTATTGATAGTCATGAGGTTTTTACCCAAATCATTATATAACATTTCCCCAACCTACTTGTGTAGGTTGACCTTATCTGACAAAGGGACACTTTCTAGGTTCAGGGAGACATCCAAGGTCTTGAACTGAGGTCTTGTAGGAAAGACCTACACTGATGGGTGTTGTAGTGAAATTATCATTTCATCCTTCTCGAGGTCCATAACAGTTAGTAGTCGGGTGTGCCGAGGGGTTGATTGGGCAACCATTTCTCTCTGCATTCTCTCTTTGACCTTTTTGTTTATTTTGTTAATAGCTCTTCCTAGAGGTCAACTGGATCCTGTAGCAGTGGTAATGTCTTCAGGATCTAGAACGACTACTTCAATTGCGGGTGAAGTTGTGATTACTGGTGGATTTTCCAATTTGATTTTAAAGCCTGGATGATCTAGAACTAGTTTTTCTAGTTGTATCCCCACTTCCGCTTCCTCTTCTTCTTCTGGTTCTGGACCCTGTCTCCTAATTTTTTTTATTTATATGGTCCTCCTTTGTGTCAGTGTCCCCTGCTGAGTCGACAATCCTCTTTAATACTTTTCCCGTGCTGACTAGGGACTTGGTCTCCATTTCTGTATTAAGAGGCCATGAATCAAAGTTAGCTTTCCATTCAATCTTGGGCTTTGAGTCAAGCATGTATGTTGATGCTTTAATATTTTCTCTCCTTTGGGAAATGATTCCATAGGAATCATAATTTCAAGTATCTCCCTTTTCTAACTGCATGGATTCAAGTAGGGCCTCAACTATTTTAAAAGCTTGCCTTGTGTTTAGCACAAAAGGACCTACTGTCTGTCCCATTTTAAAAATGTAATCTTTATTTGCTAGTACAAAATGAATCAAGTCTACAATTAGGATCTATCGGACGAATTCAAGGGCAAATATCCTCATAAGCATGAATACTGGCAATTGATATGGATGGAGTTCACAACCGTAAACCCAAATGTATGTGTATTCCTCATATAGGTACCAATCTCCTATCATGGCATCCTTGTTGAGTTGGAGAAAATATTTTTTTTGTGGGAAGATTCTAGGTGGTGGGGTTCCATGAATGATCTGGTAGGTAATGGCCATGAAGGGCGAGATGAATTGGGAATATGATCCGGTAGTAATGATCATGAAGTGCAAGATGAATTGGGAATACCCACCCAAACCGAGACTTTTTAACATAGAGATATTCGAGTCAAAGACACCGTTTTTTTCCTTATTGGGAGAAAACACTTGAAGGTCCACACATTGAAATTCTTCAACATGGGTATACAAGAACAATTAAAATAGAAGGGAATAGTAGCGAAAGTAAGAAGAAGGAGGGAAATAATGGAGCTAAAAGAATATGGAGGCATATAGGTAGAGTGAGATGTTAAGTAGGTAGTCAGGCTGCTTCATCTTATGCAGAAACCTGAAGATGGATTTATTTATTATTTGTGAGCTATCTTCTCCCATAAAACATCCGATTAAAACTAGGATGGGCCGAATGAATTTATAGAAGAGGGTTATTGGGAACCAATCTTTTGGGTAAGGGATTTAACTTCAGGAGTGAGGATTTGGTCTAGTAAGGACTATTGTTCATCGAGAGGGAGAGTAACGACATGATGAAGCAAGGTAGCATCAGCGAACGATTGCATTGTGGAAGAAACTGGAAAAATTAAAGCCCTTTGGATCAAGGTAGGAGTTATTTCCAAGATTTTAACCCTTGATGCAGAAACAAAGAAATTATTATCCTCTTGATATGTTGTGGCCGGCTAGGATATGGATTCAGGGAAATGATGAATAGAAGGTGAAATTTGAAAGTATAGACCAGAGTTGACAACCCTAAAAGGGTCTTACTTCTTCACATGGTTAACAAATAGTTCACAACGGAGGTTGGTGAGCGAATAAGGACAAGTAGGGTCTACAATTTGACTCTCAACATATATTAAGGGTTCGATGCCAATAAAATTGTCCTCACAGGTTTTGGGAGTTGTGGGCGTAGTTTGCTTCATTTTGTTGAGCGAACAAAAGAAAAATATAGGTGGTCAGGGTGTCGAGTTACCTAAACCCTGCAAGAGTGACTGAAAGTGACTTTGGGGAGTTGTCCTTATACGTTTCAAATACGTGGAGCGGTACACCCTACACAGGTGACCAAGTAGGGAAATTATCACAGGGACTATATAATAGTTGTTGGGAAGGCAAGGTTTAGGTGAATTTCTATTATATAATATATGGGGTGTGACTTTCCAAGTGGCAGGCTTAGGGATTGGAGCATAGGATATGTGGTAGTTTAATGTTTGTTGGGAGACTGGGAAGTGGAGATCAGAGGTGGGAGTGGACCAACATGTTTCAACCTTACCTTTAGGCCCCTAGACCTTCAATCATGAGGAGCCAATGGGAGGAGCCCATTTGGATGATGGCCCGACTGTGCTACGATAGGGAGTACCTGGGGTAGAACGAGTTCTCTACTAGCCCCTGGAACCAATCAAGATTGTTCTTTCTCTCTTTGACCTTTAAAATTTGGCGTTTCCTATCTTGTTAATTCTTGTGCTAGTCACACTGCCAAATATGGTTTTAAGAGAATCGAGAGTGTTAAGGGATGGTGATCCTAGTGAAAGGAACATTCCCTTTACTCTTTTCTTATAACAAACTCATCAAACCTCTCAATCACATTGCGATGTGGTGAAGCTTAAACCTATGATTCACAACACCATGGTTTAGGTGGCAAGAGAGGTCAGTCCTCATGACTTCCTCGAAAGTGATTATTCCTTGTTTATTCCCAATAGTCATTGCACTATTGGCTATATTTGGAGAAGCACATGAGGTCTAGAGATAACAATATCCTTCTTTATTCACTAGTTGAGTGAATGTTTTTTGCATATGTTTTGGTATATGTATATATGTATATGCATGTAAATACCTTCATGAGCTTTGTTATAAAGCTCCAATAACCGATACGAGTGTCTTTTCGTTATGGATATCATGTTTTTATGTTGGTTTTCTTCTCAGTAGGATGATCATTGTAAATACTGCATCGAATTGAGTTATAAAGCTCCATGGGAAATATGTTTTTCTTACAACAGTCTTGTGATTGTAGGTGTCATTGAACATTAAGGACAATGTTCCCCCAAGGGAGAGGGTTTTGTAACAACCCTGGTAAAAAAATTGTGTAATAAAGTTAATAAAGAAAAAATAATAACAAAGTTCATGGACACATATTCCATGTTGAATGTTGGGCAAAACATCCTAGTGTGGGTGTTCATTTGGTTTATTATGGCTAAGGAATTTGGCGAAGGAAATGGAAAAGGCTTTGAAAAGGAAAGTGGCATTAATTGGAATTTTATTTATTAAGGTAATGGAATTTAGGAGAAAAGGAAAGTAAAATGTCACACATTGCATGTGAGGAGGAGAATGGAGGAAGCTAATGGAAAATGAAGAAAATAAAGGCCTCATTAATAAAAAGGCTTATGAGGATCAGTTCACAACCTTTTTTTAGTTCAATTTTTGAGATATCTCTCTACTCTCTCTCTCTCATACTCTTGGACCCTTAGAGTGTTCATGGAGCATTCTAGCATTTGGAGCAAGAAAGAAATATGAAGCAATGATCAAATAAGGAAGAGCAGGATTTAAGCAACTACAATAGGATTACTTGTAGGTATCGAGTTGCATGTGTGATTTTCTTACTATTTTTGGCATGCATGGTACATGCATGCATTTTTTTGGTTCTCTTGCTATCATTGGCATGTGTATTTCCAAGTATTGCAATGGTTTTCAGCCTTGCCTTATCATTTCTGGATAGCCATGGTGTGATGGGGTTCTCCTAGTTGAGAAGGATTTCCAGATTATTTTTCGAAGCTAAGTGGGGTGGTCCAAGGGAGAAACACAAGGTCTAAGAATCCATGGATTGGTGAAGGTGGGACTACGGTAGCTTGATTGTGTATTCCCTCATTAGGCCTAGGAATCCTTGACCAATGCATGGTAGGATATGCGGTAAAATATAGAGGGTGGAGCCTCATTGGGCCTAACAATCCTCGACCAGTGAATGGCAAGACATATGGTAAATGCTAGAGGTGGATATGGACAAATTCCTCACGGTTTAGGTGGAGAGATCCAGAGGCATCCATGCTTGTTTAGGGCCTAGTGATTCGGCGAGAATGTGCTAAAGCTTGATTATATTTATGAGGATTTTGGGCCTAGGAATCCCTTGCTGGATATATGGTAAAGCCCAAGGAAACCTTGATTGCTTCTGTTGTGAGTCCTAGATTCATACTTGGAATATGGCACAGGGGTGATTGGCTGAAACAATGATTTGGTTTAGCCCAATCTATGGTTTGGTGGTATGTGGATGTACTTGGCTTGGTTGGATTTGTCATATGTTAATAAGAGCTCTTTTCCTCTTGTTTTTTATGTATAAATGTACTCGTTAATGTGTGGCTTTAATATGATGGTTATAAGCATAGTTCATGACAAACTTTGGTTATGACTCTCATCATGATTTCATTAGTACATCAAATGTGAATGATTATATGACCTAATAGATGATATTGCATCTATTGTGATAAGACATCAATTCTTATTGGCGATTCTCATATAAGTATGAGATTCCTATGCTCAGATCTGTAGTTATGACCATTAGGTTACATGTTTGTGATATTTTTGACAAAATTCCTGTCATTTCTAGTAGGGTCAATTCAAGTCCTTGTACCCATGTCTGCATAATTAAATTTAATTAGTTGTTGTTTATCATTTCTAGAAGTTTCATGAAGTTCTGGGAAAAGGCATGAGACCTAGCCCTCAAAAAGTGGCACAGAGTCTGGGGTTGCTTGCTCAAAACTTCCTAAAAAATTCCATAACCACATGCATGCCTTGTTGTAGGAGTGATTGGAGGGTCTCAATCACATGCGTGGCTTGTTAGTGGAGCGAATAGGGTTCTAGCTAGCAAAATGACAAGTTGTCTCAGGGTTTGGGCACCTGGAAGGATTTTTTGTCTCCTGAAGGTTTTGTAGCTCTTGAGAAAGGTTAGAGTAGTTTTATTTCGTTGTTTCAACTTCATTAGTCGTGCATGGGGAGTTGAATCACATCATAGTAACTCTTTGTCACATGTTTACCTCAGTGGACGAATTATCTTGGGTAAATGTGGGAGGAGGGTGTTACATCTGATGTGTCAACAACTGTAGAGTTTTCTTCTTAGGCCTCCTTGGACTCTACCCATTTAGTGATGGGAATACCTTGCAATGTAATTTTCTTCTTTTTATATCAATTTTTTAGGAATTTTTTTTGCACATTAATGTTAATAGTACCAATTGAGTCCATCCAAGGGTATCCAAAAACCACATCCACATTATCCATATCTAAAGCTTAAAAGTTAGAATGTAACACATATTTATCCATGGTAACCTTCAAGTCCTTAAAGATTTGAATATGCTCACCATCAACCTGTGCGATTTTAATATCTTGGGCTGGAACTTGCAATCTTTTGGCCACTTTAATATTGATGAGGTTTTGGTTACAACTAGGGTTGATGGAAATAATGACCTGCTCATTTTGAATACATCCATGAACTTGTAATATGGAATTAGTACCTAGAAGTAAACGTGTATGACACTCCTTATCCTTCTTCCTACCGTGAGACCACTTGTTCAAAAGAACCCGTTGACCCAAAATTTTGGGCTTATTCAAAATTTTGAGTCCCACTCTACTTTCTACAAGCCGTTAGGGTTATGATTGAGTATTCAATTGGTCAGCCTCTCCTCGAGTTATTCCTATCAAACCCTATCTGTAGTCACAATTACATAGTGTGCACTATATTTTTTTCTTCTATATTTACCTCCGAGCTTGACTAGACTAATGCATTACAGTTTATGGGGGTACCTCATGTCGATAACCTCATCCTGCATTGGTCTTCATCCCCTTTTACTTCATTAGGGTTTTGTTCAATTGCTTTTTGTTTCAATTGCACATTAGGAATCTCACAACTCCAATGTTTATTTAGTGGAGGTACCTAGCAATGATGGAAAGGAATTCATTTCAACTTTCATTTTGTCGAATGCATTAGGGTTTGGAAGAAACCATAAATTGTCAAAATGAAGGTCCCTGTCCGGTTTTAACATAATCCATATGTCTATAGGGGCATACCCTCATCTAAATCAGATGACATCATGATAAAATCATTGTAAGACTAAGTCTTCCAAATACCACTAAGTTCATAACATATCACAAAATTAAGGGACATTAAACACATCTACTTAGTCCTTCATGCTTCCATGCATTTTCTTACTCTTTGTTATGTATCCTAAGATTTGGCTTTTGAATTATAAAACATTATGATATAGCATTATTTAATTAACTTATGCCTATTATGTTATGTAGGGAAAATCAAGGCAACATGCACAGGACCCCTATTAAGGCATGATGGAAGGTGATATGGAGTGATCTAAATAAGAAGGAATGTATATATATTATTGCATACATTTATGGCCCTATGATAAGAATCATAAGGCATGATGCGTGGTCGTTATGTAAATATATACACAAAATGTGAAATAGTCTTTAAAGACAGATACAATGGACGCAAAAGACACCTTGATGAAATGTGACGTGGCTTTCCAAATAAGTATATATATATATATTTATATATATATAATACTGGAAGGCATACCTACATTAAAATATTCAATACATTACAACAAAGTAATGAATATTGTGGTGTGTATTCTATTACATACATCTCAAAAGAGGTATTTATTCCATTGGGTTCACTATGGACACGGTAGATACATATGGTTGAGGTATAATTCCTATGTGCATCCACACAGAGATGGCACTGAGGGATGGTCTCCCAAGTCAATGAAATGTTGTCACGTTTGTCGCATTGAAGCATAACATCAATAATAATGTATGTGATATATGAAGTGTGATGTCTATACGATGTTGACACCGAAATTATTACTTGGAAATATGCTAGGGACCAAAATTAATTCGAGTATGGGAAGTGACATGGCATGGTAATGACCAGACTTGTCATACAAATGGACGTGTCAAACTAAACTGTGAGATATGTGAAACACATGCTCAAGTCACATTATGTTGGAAGGCTAAGTGGTTATGTTGTAATAGACGTCGAAGTTGCTAATTGTGATAGGCATGTGCTCTCATGGAAACCAATCATAACATGTGGGTATATGAGAAGTTTGTGCTGTAGAATTATCAGAACGATGCCTCAATTGATCATCTTCATGTTGGGAACTATTGCAACTTATTTTCACTCTAGAAATAACCTTTACTTTTCCTTTTATGTTCAAAAAATAAAAAAATAGAAAAAAAGAAAAAAAGAAAAATTGAATAAAAGAGATTATAAAAAAAAAAAAAATAGAATAAAATCCAAAAAGGCATGCTGGCTTAAATTCTGCCTCATAGTTTAATTATTTTTATTTTCGAATAAAAAATTTGTTTCATTTGATTTCCCCTCGACAACATTTAAATAGTGCACAATAATAGATGGACGAGATCATCCTTGGCCAAATCAATGAGGGAGGATAAGTTCAGTACCTCCCCGCACTTTCGAAGGTTAATGTGGGGGGTCTAAAAAGACGATTCTTGAATACTTCCCAACTATGGTAGCCCCACATGAAGTTAGGGACCCCTCACCCCCCTCCCCCCCCATCAATACCATTAACTGCATACCCCTGCCCCACAAACCAATTTTCCTTCCTGCATTCACTCCCACTACCACTCATACGCTGCCACTTTCCTTTTTTATATTTGCTCCCACCAAACAACTATATGACCATTAAATAATTAAATCCTTCCTGCCAACGTCTATTTTTATTAATAAGACATGAAAAAATGGTTATAATATTCTTATATGTTTAAATCTCCTCTTTTAAAAAATCTCATTAACATGCATATTGCCTTTTCAACATTTCTCCTTTCAACAACACAAGTGTGGCCCAAAATTTCAGAATTGTGAAGGCATCTTCTATGCCAATGATCATCAATAGCCTAGTAATTCGCCACCCTAACTGGTAATTTTCTGTTTAAAATGTCTTCTCACAAAGGTAAATCTAGCACAATTGTAGAAAGCCCTACATTACCCTCTGACTTTAACCTAGACGATCTCCCTCATGTCGATACCTAATATAAAATCTCATAGACCGAGTGCGAGTTCGATCTATATGAACTCCACAACTAGGAAAACCATAAATTCCAATATGTTAGTGATGAATTGAATATCTGGGAGTCTTTCTTGCCCAAATTTGTCTTTCCCCAAACTCATCCCTTCCCAGAATTTGTCGCCCAGTTCCATCTTAGGTATCTTCCCAGTCAAAGGATTATAATTTCCCAAAACAATGAATTTTTATTCACCATCACACCTAAATCCATATTGCAAGCACTAAAAATCCATTTCCAAGCTCTTCTGCACCCATTTTCTACTGATTCCCTCGTGCAAATCTATCTAAATCTTACATTTCCCTAGCGAGCTCGTATTTTTGAGTCGTTCTTACCTCAAAATTATGAATTTACTGGAACTAATCCACCCCATTCTACTATAATTTTTCCATAAATGTTAAGTCATTTTATTTCCATGGTCACTTGTTTGTTAGATTATCTTACCACTCAGTGGGGAAATGAAGTGATATTGGGATTTTTGTCAATTTTCTTTGTGGGAAATAAGCCTTCATTGGTTTTTAATTACAGTTAGTTTTTGTTAGATATTATTCATGATCAATTTATAAAGTTTTATGCTAAAGGTTCTTTCAAACATCAATCAGTTCTTGTATATTTTCTTTTATTTTCATCAAGCATAAATCTTTAAATTCCCATTTCATAAGTTAGATGTATATTAGTCACTGGATTTACTTGGTAAGGAAGAACACAAAATAGTATTCCTTCAGTGACTTTGTAAACCAGTTTTTGCATATGTCCTTATATGTTCTCAGCAGTGATGTAATACCTAGGATTTAACCTGAAATCAAAACAGTTTTGCAAGTTACTGAGAAAGATAAAGTTGGAGACTAGTACCTTTACCAGAATTATACATAGATCAGAGTATATGGTTGTGAACCCCCTCCTTATAGGTTACGAGTGCTTGTGCCAATAAGGATCTTTGCCTTAGAATATATTAGGAAAATAATGAATATGGATGATTTGCATTTTGTATCAAGGTGTTAGAGCCTAGATTGACCTCATGCTGAAAGAAGGAAATCCTAGGATAACTACAAACCAAGCTTAACCTGGTAGCTAGCCCTACCAAGTCGAGAGAGGGATCTATCCTTATGAATCTCAGTCAAAATGGTTGGATCATGAATCAAGATTTTATGCTAGGTATAGTAGCTCTAGGTTTTTGATTAATTTTGTTGGTTTTTTACTCGATCAGATGGAGCTAGGCAATTTGGGTGTGGGAAATTAGGTTAGAACACAGGGTGTTCTATGGGACAAGGTAGGTATAGACCTTTACACTTGAAATTCAGTGAGGTGAGATGTCTAAGAATGGAGAGGAGATGAGGAGGGCATGTATAGATCATGTATCCTTCTCAAACAGCAGAAAACATAGAATACTAAATGGTTTCCCAAGGTAGAGCACTGTAAACAATGAATTCTACCTATATATCTTGATATAATTTAGTTAGAAGTAGTGGAATAGATGATTGTACACATAAAACATGTAAACAATTGATAAAAAAAGAATAAGCTCTGCAAAAGCACCATACCACAGGTATCCCATAAAAATAGCTACAAGTCCTATTAATTTCCTTGCCAAACTACTTACAATGATGTACAATATTGTTCAGAGCATCCAAGTGAATCCAACCCCACCAAGTGACCAATAAAACACATAATATAGACATCCAAAATACTCATCCTGACCTTTAGGGGTCGAAACCATGAGAAGAGGAGTTGTTTCAACCATTTCCAAACAAGAACCAGGAATATAGGCAATCAAACAACTTGCCTCTATAAGTAGGGAAACTGTTTCATTTGCTCCAAAACCACCTCTAACTAATGAATATACTCTCTAACACTATTTCACCATTACAATTACATACCATGTCATCAATTACATCAGTAAAAATAACTATGAGGAGAGAGAAATCCAATTCACAGTCAAAACAAGTGAATTTTGATTTCTTGGGCAAAAAAGGCCATAAGTGTAGCGCCACTGGCCAGAAGCATAGTGCCACTTTCAGGGCACTTTGGGAGGCCTTCCCAACATCCAAATTGAGCCCATGATAGCTCATTGGAAAGGTATTCAAGTTTAGTTTTTGGAGCACCTAGAATTTTTGAATTTGGAGGTCATGTTCCCCCTCAAAACTTGAATCTCCCAACACTGCTTTTGTGTGTCCAAAAAGAGGCATAGAGGTCATTTTTAGTAGTTTTTGGACCTTTTGGTGGACTAGATCTGCTCCAAAACTTCTGAAACTTTCTAGGGTGTATGTCCTCATCATGTTGAATCCAAATATTTCAACTTTTCCTCCAATGGATGCCCCAGGAAGAAGCGCGGCACTGGTGGTGCTGCGCTCATGGGAAAATTTCTGTGTTATAAATTCAAATTTTCAAATTGCCAAAAAAATTTCCAAAATTTGCCCAAATTTGGCATGGAACGCCACAATCAGCTGCTTTGATGGGATAGGGAGGCTTCAGCCAACATTCTCAATCTATCTTGCTTCTTTTTTCCTTCCAAAGCTCTCCTTAGCCTTCCCTTCAATTTTCTAATCCTCATGTTACAGATTTTGTTGCAGGTCATGTAATGGTAGGCCATGTGTCAGAGAATTTTCTTATCTCTATTGGCCTTTACAATGAGCCCTTCAATATGTAGGTTTACTATTTCAAGCCAAGTTTCCCTATATTGTTCAATTTCTTGCTCAATAGGTGTTATAGAAATTTTTGGGCATTGTAACCCCAAGCATAAAATGTCCATAAACCAAGGGCTCCTAAGTCCCACACCTTAGTGGGATTAGCAGTTCTACATAGACACTTTTCCATGTAACAAAGTCAATTGAAACCCTGTCGTTTGCGGAGGCTTACAAGTCAACCCTCTTTGTCTCCGGAATCGAAACTATTACGGACAAAGCGAACTCGTTTAACCAGTTCCAAATCTCTTGGTAAAGTTAGAACAAGTGTTCCAACAACATCAGAGACTCCGGTTACTCCAAACATTTCTGGTATCCTTGCCTTCACAGAAGAAGTTCAGCAACCATCGAAGGACAGTAGTACTAATCTTAGTCTGAGGGTAAACACTTGTATCACTGAACCAGTTCCATATACAACCGGTTCGAAGAGTGTTGTTCCCCAAACATCTGTCGTTGCAAATTCCATACCTTCTTTGGCACCAGAAATATTCTACGGACCTGACGGTCTACCTCTTCCACCTGGTCTGATTGCTATAAAGAGATTGTGGAGGATCCTCCATCTATTACTCCATCACAATTTGGGGTCGAGATCACTTTGTATCCTTCTTCATCAGAAATTAGTCTACCGCTAACGGAAGCTCCTGTAGAATTGCTAGGTAATCTTTTGGATAGACTAGAGATGTCTGAACAACCGTCAACATCTAGGATTGTGTCATTTGACACAGCAACAGTAGAACTTCCTGCTATCACTCCAACAATGTTCTCCGGTATACCATATGTCCCAACTAGCTCTCATTCGCTAGAAGGATCCCACTCAGGGGTTATTTCGACAGTATGGTCCGTTCCTGTTTGTTCATCTGGAATAGTATCTGAAAACTCTTATGTTGAGTCTCAACAAATTGATCCTTTGGGATGTCAATTTGGGTAGTCCGGTCCTCAAGGGCAAACCAGTCCTGAAGGGCAAACCATTCCTTTTAAGTACCGGATTACCGCCGTATGGGGGGCAGTATACCCTTTCATTGTCCCCTCCAGGAGGACAGCCATACGGGAGTTCACAACAAAATTCAGGTTATGTTGGAATTACATCTAGTGTTTGGGTACCGATACTACCTCAACAACCAAGATTTGTATATTCGATGCAACATGTTTACCTATGTCAAATATACCAACTACGCTAGCTATTGTGACGATGTCACAAGTACAAGCATTGCCTGTTGTATGCCAACCTCAAGTTTCTCAGGTTGTAATGCAACAACCTCTTGACCCTGCGACTCAACCACAATCACTGACCGGTGGAATGACATAGGTCCAAACGGGTATAATTACCCCTCATCTTGGTCAAACAGTTAATATTGGACAACAGCACATGGATTCACAACCATGGCTTGTGCAGTACCAACAACCGCAATTCCAACAAGTATACCAAGGATCTGAGCAACAAATCTTTGCAAATAGTGGGCAGCCGTATATTCAAAATGGTCAAAATCAACCATTCTAGAATGGTCATGCCCACCAACCTTACCAAAGTTACCAGCATCAAATGCATTATGCTGGTATGCAAAGACCAACTGCTCAGGCGATCCCATCTTATCCTGGGTATGCTTCACCTAACCTGAATCAACAGTTACCCTTTGTGGCGACTTTAGAGTTACCTGATTTAAATCAGTTAACAAATGATCCAATCGCTTACACCCCTTGGTGGCCAGCGATTCCGCATAAACTTCCATTAGATATTCCTAAATTTAATGGAAATCTGGGTGAAGATCCGTCGAATCATGTGATGACCTTTCATCTGTGGTGTTCATCACACACCCTAAACGATGATTCGATTAGGCTTCGCGTTTTTCAGAGGACGTTAATTGGTCCGGCAGCAAAATGGTATACTGAATTGTCCAGAGCTTCGTTTGACAACTTCAGTACCCTAGCTACAACCTTTTTAACCCATTTTCAGTTACCAATAAGGTACGAAACGGGAACGGAACTTCTTACCAATTTTAACCAAACAATGGCCACTCACATATCTGATCATATACATGAGTGGCGACGTCGTCGTAGAATGGTAAAAACCTATGTTCCTGATTAGATTTTAGCTGAATGGTTTATTAAGTCATTATTGCCTTCTATTACAGAAGATGTGGCAAAAGGGGGAGTCGTCACCGAAGAGCAAGTCATTGCTCGTGCGCAATATTTAGACTTGATTTATACTCAGTCTGGCACGCTCTAAGATAAAATACCTGACGCTCCCAGACCGGAATTTTCGGTCCCCCCTCCTCCTAAATCAAACAATGACTCTCATGTCGGCGATGGCATGATAGGCGCAACAAACATGAAATCAAAAAAGGCTACATCTAAAATGGCCCGTAAGATTTCGAGTCAAAATGCAAAAGAAGAACTTCTTGCCTTGGAAGTAAATGTCGTCTCGACAGATAAAGGCAAAGAAACCAAGCAACTAGGAGGCAAGAAGAAAAGCAAAGGGAAGAAGAAGAAACAGGAAGAATCATCACCTGAAAAATCTTCTGCAAACCCTCTTGGAAATAGGAAACCAAGAAATCCATGCTTTATATGCGATGAGGATCATTGGACCGCAGATTGTCCACACAGAGCTGAGCTTAAAAAATTCTTCATGAATTCAAAAACCTCGGCAGTATTAACTGATCCATTTCCAAATCCAGGAACAAATCTGGTTGACAATGGAAATGCTTCCCCGTCTCAAGTGCTAATGTTGTCGGTTTACAAACAGCAAAATGATGCTTTGATATCGACAAGGAACAAAGATTACGAGAATCCACAGCTGTCGAACAACAAGGATAAATATCAACCTAGTAGTTTGACAACAACTTCAACAGAAGTTGCGCCACCCATCATTCCTGAGTTGGCAATAAAACTGCCAAAGGGAGTAGCACACAAGTCGACGTTTAATCCTCATGCTAGAGCAGCACAACATTATAATATAGTGGAAGATTTGGCCCAATCGCCATCCGCTATGTCGACGCTTGAGGTACTGCAAAATTTCCCATCCCAAAAGGAGGCTTTATTATCAGCCATCGGTGGGATAGACCCAAAGGATTCCAATATCGTATCCTTTGATCATAAAGGATACGATCATCAGTTGCCAGCTCAACTAGCTTTCCTCGTTCAAGTGAAAGCCCTTAACAAAATTGTTCATCAAACAATTATGGATGAGGGGGCATCTACATGTATTATGTCGATGAGTTGCTGGAAAACTTTAGGATCTCCAACCTTGTCACGATCTTCGACGACATTAAAAGCATTTGACAGACGAACATATACCCCATATGGGATTCTAAGTAACTTGAAGGTTGAACTAGGAGGGAAAACAGTAGAAATAGATGTTGAAGTAATTGACGGAAACCTCGATTACAACATCCTACTGGGAAGACCATGGATATATGCTATGGCTGCTGTTGTATCGACCAATTTTAGGAAGATTGCATTTCCCTTTCAAGGAGGGATTACAATCGTCGATCAACAAACCTTCCTCCCCAATGGTTCTCAAGTTACGGGAAGCATTCCAATGATCCATGGAAGCCCCCATTCGCTTCAAAATATCAGAGTAGGCCTACTAAAACACCCTATATTAATGGGAACTTTTGCCCTTCCGCCTCCAATCAATTTGGCGGAAGTAACGTCGGTAGGAACCTGCAATATGATATCTTGGATTAAAAAGATCTCAGAAAGCGATATCAACATGGATCATGCATAGGTATTGCCTCCAAGCCCAACAGAAATATTGTAGCAATCAATGTTCCTAGCATGGGAGGCAAACCCAAATCAACACTCATCAAGCGTTTGGATAGATAGGTCTAAGGAATATGGCACCCCTTCAGATCCTTGGTCGCGAGTGCATGTCACCGATGAAGGAATTGCTCAATCGATGGTAATTGAAGGGGCACCATGGGAAGATTACCACCATCGTTCCCTTCTTTCGGATTGTGAAGAAGATACTCCTGATGACCTTTATCATCCTTCAGTTTTTGATTTTCTATCAAATACTGTAAACACAGTGGATTCCGAGAAAAACTTGTCCAATATTGAAGAGACTATCACCATAAATATCTCGACCAAAATGGATGTTGTAGAGAATATTTATGTTGGCAAATGTTGTTCTCCTTCAGAACTGGAAATATATAATGCTCTTTTTCGTGAATTCAGAGATGTCTTTGCTTGGTCATATAATGAAATGCCAAGCATTAACTCAAGTATCATTGAACACGAAATCAAGATGTATCCAAATGTCAAACCAGTACGGCAACAACTATGGCAGGTGCACCCCAAGAAAGCCGTTGCCATCAAGGCAGAATTTGAAAAACTTCTCCATGCCGATTTCATTTACCCGGTTCCTCTAACCAATTGGGTATCGAATATTGCCCCTGTTATGAAAAAACAAGGAATGATTAGAGTGTGCGTCGATTATAGGGATGTAAATCAAGCTTGTCCAAAAGACAACTACCCTACATCCTTCATTGACCAGATAATTGATGAATGCCCCGGATGTGAAATCTTTTCATTTATGGATGGATTCTCCGGGTATAATCAAATAAATATCCGCCCATAGGACCAGTCAAAGACTGCATTTATTTGTCCATGGGGCACATTCGCATATCGGAAATTACCCTTTGGTTTAAAGAACGTAGGGGCAACATTTCAGAGGGCAATGAATTATGCCTTCCATGACATCAAAAACATCATTCAACGGTACCTCAGCGACCTTCCGGCTCATTCGCAAAAGCAGACTGATCATCCGCCGCATTTAAGAGCGATATTTCTACATTGTCGACACTACAAGATACGACTCAATCCACACAAATGTGTGTTATGTGTCAGTTCTGGTCGTTTACTTGGCTTTGTAGTCTCGAAATACGAGATTCGTCTTGACCCATGTAAGGTTCAGGCAATCATAAAATTGCCTCCACCTTCAAATTTGCTTCAGATTCAGAAACTCCAAGGGAAAGCAAACTTTCTGAGGAGGTTCATTCCAAATTACGCCGAACTTGCTAAAGGTTATACACGTCTTTTGAAAAAGGAAGTACCCTTCGTCTGGGATCAGGTTGTGCAAGCTTCCTTTGATGCTTTAAAAGAATCCCTAATGAAAGCATCATTAATGTACGCTCCTGATTATCAAAAAGACTTTAACCTGTATCTGGCTGCAGCTGATACAACCTTAGCAATGGTTTTAGTTCAAGAAGACAACGGAATTGAAAATCCTATATATTATTTAAGTAAGAACTTAAATGATATAGAAAGCAAATATTCTTATGTTGAAAAGCTAGCGCTCGCAGCTGTTCAAGCGATACAGAGATTTTGACACTATGTCCTCTTTCGAAAAACTACCATTATGTCAGATTGCAACCCCATGACTTATATATTATCGCGACAGTTGTTGGGGGGCAAGTATTCAAAATGGATAGCAATTCTACAAGAGTTTGATCTGGAATTTGTAAAATCCAAGTCAAAGAAAGCTCTGGTTTTCGCAGAATTATTATGCGATCTCCCATCGTCGGATTGTCCCTGCATCCCTCGGATCTTAAGGGATTGGTCTCCTCGTTTACACAACCCGGTGTCGTCAACCTCCGATGATGAAACATCTGAAGAAACGATCGTGGACAAAAGTTTGTTTCTAATATCTTCAAGCAATCTCTGGTATGGGGATATAATCATTTATCTCCAAACCCAAAAATATAGGCCCAATACCTCGCACTCCGAACAAAAATGTATTCGATACCAATCAAAAGACTACATGATCGTCGGTGATACACTTTACCATCGTGGTGTCTATACAGTTCTACGGAGGTGCCTCACCCATGAGGAGGTCGAAAAAGTCTAGAATGATTGCCATTTAGGCGCATGTGGGGGTCATCAATCCGGTTACGCTACAAAACAAAAAATTTTACAAGCAGGATACTTCTAGCCAACGATGTTCAAAGATTGCATAACCGCAGTTAGAAGTTGCCATGCCTGTCAAATTTTCGATAGCAAAACCAGAAGACCACCCGCACCTCTGTAGCCAATAGTTGCTGTTGGGCCATTCGCCAAATGGGGCATTGATTTCATGACATGTAACCCCACCACGACCGGGGGGCATGGGTATATCATAGTCGTAGTTGACTATTTTACCAAATGGGCCAAGGCAATGCCTACATTAGATAATACTGGTGAAACAACTGCCCTCTTCTTTTTCAATCATGTAGTCACCAAATTCAGCGTCCCACAAGCTATAGTCATAGATCATGGATCGCATTTTCGCAATCACATGATGGTCTAATTAGCTGCCAAATTAGGGTTGTCTCACGACAGCTCTACTCCGTATTACCCGCAAGCCAACGGATAAGTTGAAGCAATCAACAAGGTCCTGAAGCGCATGCTGCAAAGGATTATTGGAGTTCACAAAAGAAGCTGGCACCTAATCCTGTACTCAGCCTTGTGGGCTTACCGAACATCGGTAAGGAATGCAACCAGGTTTACACCTTTCCAACTGGTGTATGGCCTAGAAGTAGTCTTACCAATCCAGTGTGAAATCCCATCCCTCAAACTCGCAATTGACCTTCTCCCCGAGACTTCAGAAGAGGAGGCTCGTTTCTTGGAACTAATCCAATTGGATCAAACCCGTCGTGATGCTACTTTGGCTACCGAAGCCCATAAGAAATGAGTCAAGGCACAGTTCGACAAGAATTTCAAACCCGTGTCTTCTCAGAAGGTGACTTGGTCTTACTTTATGACCAAGAATCCGATAAATTAGGGGCAGGTAAATTCTAGTCTTTATGGATGGGCCCCTATATTGTTAAGTGAGTGTTAGCAAAAGGAACCTATGAGTTAATGGATTATGATGGGATTCCACTGGCACAACCTCGTAACAGGTTGTACCTTAAGCGTTATTATGCGTGATTCAGTATAGTAACCTATATGCTTTTGTTATGTTTTTGTTTTCACTAAAGTATTTATTTTAGTCAAGTAATCCACTTTTTACATTTATTGTAGATGTCAAACCTATTGGAGTCATGTGTTGGATATGCCGACGGAGCGAGTCGTAGTTCGCAGAACCTATCTTCCATGGCCTGGGCCATTTTTGATCCAAGCGACGAGTTAGTAAGTTTCAGAGGGGTATGTATTGGTCGATCAACGAATAACATCGCTGAATATAGCGCGTTGATAGAAATTCTCTCTGATGCCATCACACATGGCATACGCCGATTGATTGTCAGGCTAGACTCACAACTCGTCATACTACAACTCACTGGTATCTACTCTGTCTGAAATCCAGCTATTTATCGCATGTTCCTAAGGGTTAAGATTTTGGAAAGGCAATTTGATTTTATTCAATATCAGCATATTTCCAGGAGCTTAAACACATTAACTGACTCATTGGAAAATTATGTGTTAGATAGGCATTTGCAACATTTATAAAACGAAGCATCTCATCAATATTTGCATTAGGATCATGCAACTTAACAAAAATAAAACTCTAAAAATCAAAAATATATATATAATTGTTTATGGTTTACACATAATGTTCTGTAACCAAGACAAAATTGGTCAAATGACCCAAAACTAAAAATGCTAGGGGGCACCCTAGTCTAATGATGCTCGTGATAACAAGTCACAGCCTGTGTGATCATGCGTAAGAGCCTAGTCCATCTTCTTAGCACACCAGTAGTATGCCGCTGCAACCTCAAAGGCAGCTCGTCATTCCTCACATCTGGAATATTGAGAGTGAGGCCCTCGACCTAGTCCTGTAATGCTGTGAGAGTCTCGGCCACATCGAGGTCGCAAAGGATAGCCCTTCCAACAGCCTCTCCATCTGGGGCGGTAGATGGCACTCTCAGGCATACTACTGGCCTAACAGGACTGACATCTGCATGAACACATGAGTTTTGATTAGTCTTGATAGGATAAAGCACAAGGACATTATAACAGAAGAATGATAAACAGGAATATGGTCAAAGAATTTACCAATGGCACCCCACTGTTCGCCAGCCGGCAATACCAAATCTGGGTCATCCCGGAAGTCCATACCATCATATGGATACTCAAAATAAACCATCTCCTGACGATCAAACCACCCGAGGAAGGTATCAGAAAAAGAAATCTGAGACTGACCAACATGCCTAGACATATGGTCGACCCATCTCTGCATACGTGGTTCAGTCGGTGAAGGTAAATCGAGTGCAATATACTGCAGCTGCATCAGTGGTATCTTTTCCAAGGCAAAGGCGGTCAAGATAGAACCATATCCAAAGTTCTTCAATCTCCCGCTCTTCACCTTGGTCAACTGTTCTTTCATCACAAGGAGTACTGCATCACACCAGTTGAACACCTTCGGTTGGAGACATTCCAAGGCATACTGCATATAAGATCGGTTGGCCACATGAAGAGCCGCACCACCAGCCATCCTACCAAAAGTGAACAGAATAGTCCTCAGGGACCTGTTAGTGACATCTTGGATGATGATCTTGCCGTATTTACTCGGCTGAGATCCCTCTCTGTAATACCTGCGAACATAATCTCTCATAGATTCACCTCCTCGGGCTAAACCTGATAAAGAGATGGGGGCACCCCGCCTCGATAAGCCGATCAAAAAATAGTTGTCCACTACAGTCAAGGGGATGGATTTTCCCCTAATCTGGAACACCTGGCTGGTAGGATCCCAAGCATCGAGCAAATACTGTAGCAAGTTGATTTGTTGTCTCACGCTAGAAATGTGGAAAAACTTCAGCAAGCCACAGTTCCGCGGTGTGTTTACTGTAACCGGATCTTGCTCCAAAAATCTCTGAAAACAAACAAGAGAAAAGTTAGATCCTGATTTGGTGAGAAACAGACAAAATTTCCATCAAAAGTTGTGCATAAATTTCCTTCCTTGCGCTCATCGCACCTACAGTAGTGTTCTGGGTGCGTTGCATGTCAGTTGGCCAGTAGACAGGCTAACATCTAATGCACTTTTCGATACACAAAGGGTGCGCTGAAGCCAGGGTGAGTTTTTCAAACCCCAGAGGCTCAGAAAAACTTGAAATCAAGCTGAGAATGCAAAATAGAAAGAATGAAATGAAAGAGCTCAGGTTTAGCTCCTACCTGGTCTAGACGGTGCCGAGAATCGTCCATAGAATCTCCCAGAATCAGTTGATGAAAATCAAGGGGGGAAAGTACCTCCAAAGCTCCAACAAGCCAAAGTTCAAATGAAATAGTAAAATGAGAGGTAAGAGCACTTTTAAATTACTTTTTACGTAATTCGAGTAAAATATTAGTGTTCTAACTCATTTTTCAAAACATATATTGTTCATTTCTAACTAGTTTGATGAAGCAATTGAAAATGCAGTACAATCTTTGAAAGAAAAAAGCTATTTATGGTAAAGTCAAGAAATGACTATTGTATCGAGTAGTTTTAGGACATAGTTCAAGCTCGTTAAAAAATAAACATAAGTCATGAGCAAATGTTTCTCCCCGCATTTAAGCTCGTTAAAAAATGAACTATTTCGCGGTAAATAACCATCGTGAATGTAGTACTTCAGCCTTTAAAGCCTTGGTCGTGTTCCCATCATCACCTCCACTCTCTATTGGCCAATCATTCACCTCCATTTGATTGTTTACCCCTTTTGAGGAATAGCTGCGAAGAGTGATCCCACTAGCCATCGTTGTAACACTGTCGTGATTGGAAAATTCCAAACCTTACCTGGAATCAGCTGCTACCCAATTTTATCACTCGTTCCTCAAAAGACGAGTCTCCTTTAAGCTATTTTCAACTGACTCGTAAAATATGAAAAGATTGCCGAGCCATTGGCCTCTCCAACTCGTTAAAGGGACCGGAAGTGCTATCCCTCCTTTAGATTTTAATCTTTTTTGGACCTGAGGGATTATTACACAAAAATATCGAGCGCTTGTTTTGTTCAGCTCATTAAAAGTATCGAAAATTCATCCCTTCTGTATTGTTTTATACTTTTTCTGACTTAAGGGATTAGATGACAAAAAAGGAATTTTGGAGTTTCCTTTACATTGCTTTTCAGACTCTCTAAAATTGAAAAGGACCGAGTTATCTTTGTTGTTAAACTCGTTGAAACCTAATCGCGACAAACTTGTCCATAGCAGACAAGAACGAGTTTCACTACCTCTAGGCTCGTTAAAACATAGTGATGGGTTTGCCCGAAGGGAAAATTATAGAACAAGCATATGTTATCCTCCTCAGGCTTGCCAAAAATAAAGAGGTACCGGTCAGCAATGACTGGGGAAAAATTGGGAAGAAAACTTGAAGAAACTTTGTTGGTAGCAAGTCGCTCTTGAACATGACACTTTCACTCCGCATCCAAGTCGGGTTGGGTTGTTTCATTCACCGGCCACATCACCATGGTCCCATCACACCATCCACATTTGGGGTTAATGCTACCAATCCATCACGTCAGTGTCGCCGATATGTTCAAGAGAAGTCATTCAGAGAATTCACCTGTGTCTCACCCGCTGCAATACATTTACGCTCCATTCTTTCATGACCGCCACCCTGAACCTTATATCACCAGATCGTTTTCACCTCCATTAAAATAATTTGCCCCGTTCCATGTCATTAATGTGGGATTCATTAAGGCCCTCCTATGACTGATCGCTTCTTGTCGACATCAGCTCATTATCCAAGAAGTTGATCTAGGAACACCCATTTCATTACTTTGAAGCTTGCATGCCTCAATGGCAAGTTTCTCACTTCCGGCAACAGGTTTACATCAGTGGTCTTCGACCGAAAGATTTTGCGTGGTGTTCGATGCCAAGTCCTTTATTTACACCACGTGAATTTTACTGCAGTACCTTGAGGGTCATTATCATTATCGGTGATTCCTCTCGCGCCTGTTAACAGCTTACATCATTGGCTGGTAATCAGGCGATGTCTTTCCATGTTCGACTCCAGAACATCTCTCACATGGATCGACTTTTACTTCGAGTGAAGATCGAACGAGATTGAAGACCCCGAATCTAGTTTCATCCATCTGGGCTGCGATATATATTCAGGGAAATAAAGACATCAAATGTACATCGTTACTGCACATATAATCATCCAATCAAAGGGATGATGGCTCTACCAGAATCATCAGTCTACACTCAGACGATTGTCTATCCTATGTACATGAAAATGAATTTATAAAGCTGAGCATGGGAATGCCCAACTCAGCTAGATCATGAAAATATTATGAAGATAATGTATTGTATTGTATCTTATTACAGGTCTCCTCCCAGCTTGAACTAACTTCGGATCCTCATGATAAAGCATTTCACCCGACATCAAAAAAGATTAACGACCTCATGCTTAAGGGGGCAACTGTTATAGACATTTTTTGGCACTGCAACCCCAGGCATAAAATGTCCATAAACCAAGGGCTCCTAAGTCCCTAAAAGTGTTGTTCTAACCCCTAAAGGAACAAGTTCAACCGATTATAGCTTCTCCCAGAAGTTCTCCATGAAAAACCACTCATAACTGGTCAAAACAGGATCATTTCACCTACTCCATAGGCAAAGTGCGTTGCATCTCACCTAAGTACACTCTGTGGGTGCGTTGCATTTCAAAAAGCCCTTCTATGGGGTGCGATGGGCGAGAAGTGACAAATGGTAGTGTCAATCCGCGAGGTGGAGAGGCATGGAATCTTCCAGAAACTTCTCCTGTGACACTTGCCTCTCTGAATGCGACCAAGGATGAGTAAGAGATCATCAATCTCCAAGTGGAAGTAAGAACTATTAGAGGGAAGACACTAATCAAATCACAAGCTGACTCATCTCCCTTACAGATATCTATATATGGATCCCTCATCCCAGAGATCCAGAGGCTGGAATTTTGCATCTTGTAAGGAATTGTTGTTGGTTTCTTGAGGCAACATCATAGTGTTGGGTGATCCAAGATTTGTATGAGGTGAATAAGGGCTTACTTGCTGAGAGGATGATGCTGGGTCAGAACAACTGGTTGTAACTCTCTTGGCTCTTTCTTGATTATCAATAAAGCTATTCAAGTTTTCCTCCATACTCTTGTGTCATTTATGTTTTATGCATTTGTATGGTCAATTTACATCTGATCCTAGATTGTTTATGATTATAGATCCATGTTCTTGGATAGTGTTATGCTACTTTGATTCTTCAGGTACTCTGTGAAGCTGGGCATACAAGGAAGCAAGTAGCAAAGGACTATCAGAAGAGAGAGGAATCAAACTAGGAGCCAAGCATAAGACAGAGGTTGGTCTCCTTTTTTCTTCTCTCATCTATATTTCATAAAGGAAAAATGAAAGTAGCTTACTTTGTTTATTTCTAAGGTAGCTACCACACCTTAGTGGGATTAGCAGTTCTGCATAGACACTTTTCCCTGTAACGATAGGAGTAAATGGGACATGAGCCTCTTGAGCCATTTTCCTGTTTTCTCTGATCATTTGCAGCTCCATAAGGACTTGCTTGTCACTCAATTGTTTGTTTTTCTATTCTAAATATTTGATGATGAACTTGGCTCTCTCTAAGTTTTCCGTCAAAGCTTGTATTTGGGCTTCTTTCTCCTAAATAATGACATATTTGACATTTTCCCTCTCTTGAGCCTCTAGATCAATGATCTCAATGTCAAGCTGCTCGAGCTCATCATCATGCTCAATATCACTTCCTCTATCCATGATTTAGCTGACTCTCCTAGTTTACAGTTTTGAAAATGTATGGGATGGGTGTTATGTGCAATGGCTATGGAGGAATGGATGTGAGTGAAGCTATGGGAAAAACATCAGAGGGAGAGGGTTTAGGAGCAATGAAGGGATGGTAGAAGGGGATAATAGTGATGGGGACAAGGGTTTTAGTTTAGGAGGTGAGTGGTAGGGAGAATGAAGCACTAGGGTTTTAGTGGAGATTAGGGTTTACATGTAGAGTTTCAAAACCATGAAATTTTAAACATATGCAAACAAAGAGAGAAGAGGAGCAGCAATACTTACTTGGAAAGTGATAAACAAGATGAAATTTTGGAGAAAACTGAAGTTAGAAGTGATTTTGGGCTTGACTGGCCTAAGCACAGTGCCACCACCTAGGAGTGTAGTGTCGGTCTGTAAGTGCAGCGCTAGTTATAATTTACACTGTGAAATTTTTCCAAAAGCGCAACACAAGGCTAGGAGCAGAGCTCCACTTTCCAGAAGCGCATCGCCACTTTAGGAAAACTTTTTATTGCCTTCCTGATGTCCAAATTTAGCATGTGATAGCTTGTTGGAAAGCTTGTTGAGTCTAATTTCCAAAACATCTTGAATTTTGTAATTTAGAGTTCATATTCCCTATCAAAATTCCAATCTTCCAAGACTGGTAAAGATGTGCAGAATGAGGCTGCCAAAATGCATAGTGCTATTGCAGTCAACTTTTAAAGGTCTTCCTCAACTCCAAATTGATCTCATGATAGCTCATTGGAAATATGTTTGTGTGTACTTATCACTTGACTCATCAAGCAAGTCATTTTGTCATTCCATCTAGGAGAAAAATTGATTTTACCAAGGTCACTCTAGATGTGCATCAACCCTCTAGAAGCAAATGATGTTTTCGACATTTCTCCCAAACCATGAAACCTATGTAACAACTAAAAGAGGTTTTTATTCTTGGGTCAATTTTGGACAAAAAACTCTTCACTTTTGTCAAATTCATCTTTTCTTGCTCAGAAACACAATTTGAAGAAAAACCATCCCTTATGTGTGGGGAATGGCTTGTTCCTTAGAGTGAGTTCTCAACAAATTATGGAGACCTGATGTTTGATGATATGAAATGGCCTCATACCTTTTGATATCCCTTATGCCTCCTCTACTCAGATATCTCTGATCCCATAGCCAACCCTAGCTCAGTGGGAGAGGAAATTAGGGTTTAGTGTGTGTTTCTCTTTTGCTTTTGCAGGTGAATTGGTGCTCAAAATGGCTTGAATTTTTGTAGTGGCAGGTACTTGGAAACATCACAAGATGTTTAGGAGCAGCAGGGAACAAATATTACATATGAGAAGATAAAATTACATCATAATTGAAGATAAAACAAAATACTCTGTTTTCACCTCAAAACAAGTTTTGAGGTGAGAACTACATTCGACTTTCAAAATGATAAATTATGGTTTTGCTAATCATTATTGGCTTCCTCATGTCCTTGCTAATCATTATTGGCATGTAATTATTTGATTTTACCATGGTGGGACCTTAAAACCTAATGAGACCAAACCCTAAGACCTAATGAAATGAATGGCAAAGGGAACATGAGCCATGACTAAAATATATGGAAGAGGATCAACAAATACAGATCATGAGGGAAAATTGAAGTAAACCCTACCAACATTGAATCCATGACCTAATGGAATGCAAACTCATTAGTATGGGACTCCTACTATGGAATGCAAAAGAGAATATTTCGATCAGTGATGGCAGTGTGAAACACTGACACTAACACAAGGAAGCATAAAACAAAATTCAAGTTGAGGTCACAAATTGGCCCTTTCATTATTAATACCAAAGAAGCTAGAAAACACATGTACATTTACACAAAAAACAAAGGTAGGAACTTCAATAGACATAATAGAGTCCACCAATGTAGATTCTTCCAAGAAATTAGTAAAGGCCCTAGGAGAATTATCTGCAAGCAATAAAGAGAATTAAAGACTGTTATCATCATTACAAAAATTGGAAGAAAACAAAATCAAAACTAATAATTCATATTTAGCTGAGATTCAAAATAATTTTAAGTTAACAAAGAAGTTAGAAGTTTATGAGAATGAATCATTGATTGCAGAAACCTTGTCTTAGGCCAAAGAAAACATATGGATTAATATCAATACATATATAACTAAGTTATCTCCTTCTTTTGAAATTATTTTTGAAAAAGAATATTTATTGTAGATATCGAAGGAAGCAATAACAGAAATAAAAGAAGGTATGGAGCATAAACCAAGTGAAGCTACATGGATAATCAAAGTCTTAAACTCCAAAACAAACGATGAACTTGAAGAGTTTAGGATTGAAGATAGAACCAAAGTAGTTTTAGAAGTAAGAAAAGTTCCAACAAAGAGAAATTTGATGCTACAACTCGAAAATAAGTGTAAGAACTTAGAAGCTCAAACCAAGAAATTTCACAGAAAATTCAATGTTCTGCATCAGAAAGGACTCCCAAATTTGCAAGGTATAGGTGGAAAATTGATTCCACTTGAAGATTATCAACACAAGTTACATAAGATAGTAGTGGACAAGGCTAAGTTTTCAAAAATCAAAGGAATTACAACTGGAAAATATTTCATCGAAGGTTTAATTTATGATTTTCTCATTCAACATGAAATTAAGCATTTGTTTCTAACTAGGCCTACTTTTCAAAAATACTTGAAGTTGATAGGTCACACATAAAGTTGTTAAATTTTTCTATCCCTAAAGAAAAGAGATGGGATAAATTATGTGAGCTCATCGAATAGAAAAAATGCCAAATTTCAGGAGTAGACAACAGATTAGCAAGAGCAAACAATGAATTAAAAGTAGTGAATAGAAAAGCAGATTTCTAGCTACAGTCATCAAACAACAACCCTCAAAATTTGTGCAGAGTGTTCAAATCAATTCAAATTTGATATGTTTCAGTGTTATTTTTTTAAATATCCAAATTAGTTTGGATGATATTTTATTTTGTAATAAAGTTTGATTCAATTTTAGATATTTTAAGTCAAACTCTATAAGTATTTTGTAATTCAAAGGAGAAAGGGTTGAACCTTTGTGATGAACCAGTAACATGCTTGTAATTTTCTAAGCTATTTATGAAGGTAATAGAAGGATTTTGGATTCATTCTAAGCAGCTTGTGTATCTCCGCGAGTTCTTCTTTTTATTCAATTATGTTTCCATTTTTATATTCTCTACATATGTTCAAGGTAACATAGAAGTTTTGGTAGTACTAGATTGAATGTCAATCTCTTGAAAGCCCCTACAAATTTATCATTATTAAAAGAAATTAATTAACTAAAACTTTATGTATTAGTTAATTCCTCTAAATATTTTAATTGTTACCTTCTGGCATCTCTCGAACATGTATTGTTTGGATATAGAAAGCTTCTATACACATCTACTATATATAACAAATTAAATATTCAATATGAATGTTTAAGGAATTTTATATCTTCTTAAATTCTTCTTTCCAAATCATTTTTAAGATTAATTCTATTAAGAATGAATAATCAACCCATCTGTTTTATAAAATATACTTATGATTTACATCCTATTTAAAGTTTAAAGCATTGGTCATCCATTTAAAATCAAAAACCTTATTTTAGATGCTTTGGCACAGTTCTTCAACCTATAACTATCTACAAAGTACAACATCAGATTGGTGTTCTTTACGAGGAACAAATATTGAAGATTATTTCCCTAGGAAAATGATCATACCTACCTCTCAACGGTGAATACAAGGTCAGTAGGTTAAAATCCTTCACCCGGCGACTCTATATATTAAGTATAACATCACGCGGGCATACCAGATCTAAGTCAGATCCAGAGCTTTTCTCTCCTTTATTAGATCCAGAGAGATTAGTTAGAATTACATCTATTAAACATAGGTTAGAAGCCTCTCTTTCTTATTTTTCATTTGTTCTATATGAAGTACCTTCACAATCTTACCCTTCACAGTAAACTCCAATACCTACTAAATTATCAAATCTTCCTTCAAAATTTTTAGAGCTCCTTTATAGAGGAGAAAATCTTCAAACGTCACTGTTAGTTCATCATCTTGAGGTTTTTGGACTTCCTTATTCCCATTTAGAACCTTATAACAATGAAGAATATCCTAAACTTTCTCTGTCTGAGTTTAAACCAGTTGATTTTAAATATTCTTTTGTCGATACTTATCCATCCACTTCTACTAAATCTGAAAAGGAACTTAGTATTTATAATAATCTTGTAGCTTTTGAGGATCCTAAAAAGGTTTTAGCTGAATTTAAAAAGTTAGTTATTAATCCTTAATTATTCCAGAAACCCAAACCTTCATGACACCCTTCTTCTAGTAAATTTGTTTCTCCTAAGAAGACAATTCCATCACAACATCAAATGGTTGGTATTCAACCAATTGTAGCAGCTTGTTATGCAACCTTAGTACTTCTACCAACAACCCAACTTCATGATTTCCCTGATGGATATTTAAAATATTTACCTAGATTTTATGGAGAGACAGGGCCATATGCTGAAGATCACTTAGCTATATTTCTAGATTTTGTTGATAACATGAATATTGAGCATGAATATTTCTACACAAGACCTTTTTTCAATCACTTGAAGGAAATGATAGAATATGGTGTAGACAACTTCAAGCTAATTCCATTAATTTATGGGCTGAACTAGTCAAAATTTTCAAAAATCAATGGGGAATCAAAAAGGATGTTGTTTACTTCTTAACATAATTTGAAGACTTGAAAATGAGCCTTGGTGAACCTGTAGTTGATTTCATTAAGAGATTCAATGAAATTTATAACAAGATTTCCCTGGATTGTAAACCTCCAGTTACTAATGTTAGGTTTTCCAAAGAATTTGAAGATGACTTTGTTGTAATGCTGAGGGAGAGAAAATACAGAACTTTAGTAGACATGAAAACTAATGCAATTGAAGTTGAAAATAATATATCAATATTTTCTAAATTAAAATCTAAGGCTGAAAAGGCTGAAAAGAGGATGAAATCTACAGAAGAAGGTACCTCATCATAAAAAACTAAATATGAAGAACATAAAATTGATGAAATAGCCTCTCTACTTAGAAATATGTGTAACAAAATCTCAAAAATGGAAACTCAACCTAGAGTAACTGAACAAGTTGGAAATAGACCACAAGTTCAATATAGAAGACCTTTCCAACTTCAAATTTTGCAAAGACCAAACACTAATTAACAAATTCAACCTCCCCTAATGATTGATGATCAAGATACTGAAGAAATTGTTCATATAAATACAAATGATAGCAATTATTTTGAATATCCATTATCATAGAATGTTATTTTTTCAATCATTCAAGATCAGTCTCTGATTCAAAATCACAAAAATTCTCATATTTCCTAGTATCAAACTTTTTATGAATTCCTCAATGTTAAATTAGATAGAAGGTATGGCCTAAGACCAAGACCAGTACCTAGTCGATGAGCCAAAAAAGTTTCCTTTGAAGAACCTCAAGTAAAAATGACTGAAACAAAAACATCATCAGTTCAATCACATAATCAGTCACAAGAACATAATACTTTTTAAAAACTTGTTCCAACAATTTTCAATGTTGAAGAAGAGTTAGAAAGAGTTAAAATTCCAATTCCATTATCTGAACTCTCCAAAAATATAGGTTATGAACATCAAGTCTCTAAATGGATTCAATCTTCAAGTGTTGATGTAGACGAGCATGCCATTAGTTTACAAGATGAAAAACCTCAAGTTGTTTTTGGTCATACTTCAGATATGGTTGATGAAAGTGTGCCTCCTTTCTATGTCACCTTGAAAATTAATGATTATCTTTCATATAATTTCATGTTAGATTTTTGTGCTTCCCATAATCTAATGCCTAAAGTAATCATTGATCAACTTCAATTATAAATCACTAGACCATATCATGATCTGTATACTTTTGATTCCAAGAAAGTAACTTGCCTCATATTAATTAAGGATTTAGTTGTAACACTTTCTAAGATCCCTGCCAAGAGTATAGTCTTGGACATTGTTGTTATAGATATTCCCCCAAAATTTGGAATGTTATTGTCAAGATCTTGTTGTGCCAAGTTAGGGAAGTTTTCAAATGGACATGTCTTATGCTACAATCCTAGTCTATGGAGGTGGACATTTAAGACTATACAAAGAAGTAAGATTCATTAATACAATTTGTAAATAAAATCAAGCAATTAATCATCCCATTTATGCAATTGATCAATAATTTGGATGGTTTACTTTTGTTGCTAATGATCTTCAAAATTATCAAATCAGAATTGAAGAGCTTTTCAATACCTCTCAAATTTTAAATACTAACATTTGGAAAATGTACTTTTATGGAAAATTTTCCCAAGATACGGTTGGGGATGGAATTGTACTAATCTGTCCTGATAAGAAACCAATATTTTAAATTATATTTTGAAGTCACAAACAATGTGGGAGAATATGAAGCCCTAATTTTAGGATTGGAGTTAGCTAAGAGTCTGAAAGTTCAAAACTTGGTAGTATATGGTGATTTAGAGTTGATTTTAAAACAAATAAAAAATCTTTGTCAAACTAAGAAGCCTAGGCTTAGAGCTTATAGGAATGAATTTTTGGATTGTGTAGATAACTATTTTCAAGCTTTCAATATCACATCAATCCCAAGAGAAGAAAATATTCATGCTCATGCTTTGGAAATTTATGCTAGCTCTTTTAAAATACATGATCCTCTGTAATTGCATTATCAAATTGAAGTAAAATACATAACTTCCATTCCTAACCATCTCAAACACTGGCAGGTTTTTGAAGATGATGAACAGTTAGCAATTCTTTTACAAGCAATAGATGGTTTTTTTACTTGACATGTTGAAGAAGAATACATTGATGAAATCAAATCGAATGAGGATGATTAAGGTTCACATTTTAAATAGAAAATATATGATCATGATGTCATCCAGTTATCAAGTAACTACATTCCAAAAGGATCAGTTCCCCTTGAAAAACTATTTGATCATAATGATGTCTCAAAAAATTCATTACTAAATTCACAACAAGAAGATGTTCAGGACTATAATATTGGTACTTCTAAAGAAACCAAAAATGTTAAAATCTCAACCTCATTGGCTCAAGAAATCAAAGACAAATATATCAATATTTTTAAACATTATAGATATGTATTTGCATGGTCATATGAAGAATTGAAAACCTATGGCACAGCCATTATTGAGAATAAAATTTCCCTCAAACCAAAAGCTAAACCATTTCAACATAAATTAAGAAGAATAAATCCAATTTTGCTTCCAATCATTGAGAAAGAAATCAGAAAACTATTGGATGAAAAAATAATTATTCTCTTAAGATATTTTGAATGGATAGCCAACCTAGTACATGTTAATAAGAAAAATGGAGAAATAATACTGTGTGTTGACTTTAGGAATCTGAACAAATTGTCTTTAAAGGATAATTATCCATTACCAAAAATGGACCAATTACTTAAGAGAGTATCAGGTTCAAATAGGATTTCAATGTTATATGGATTTTGTTAGGATATTTCGACACATAGGAAATAGTTAAGTTCAACTTGGTCTAGTATAGAGTTAGGTAAAGTGTGTTTCTTTACCGTTGTACATTTTGTAACTTACAATCTGACGGTCACGATATGTAGTGATCTGACGATTCACTCTCTCCTCGGCATTACCGACACTTGATCCGTGGCTTGACACCCGATTGGTCCATGAGTTCTATTTAAAGCGCATGGAGGGTCATTGTTCGGGTAATCCGTCTATGAGAGAAAGCTTATGTAAATTTTCATTCTTTGATTAATAAATTGCCTGAAGTGGCCACGTTGGCTCAGGCCATGGACTGTTTCCCTCTTTGAGGGTTTTAACCACGTCAAAAATACTGGTGTATTGATTTGAGATCTGGTTGTGAGCGGTTTCCTTTTGGTGTTCTTTCTGAGGAACTTACCCTGTAAATTCCTACATGGTATCAGAGCTATTTGAGGGCCGCGTCCATTGGTGATCCAAATCTGAAGCCGGTAGAACTGCATGCGGCTGTCATTTCCTAGATCTACTGTTTCTGACTGCTTTCGAGCCGAGAGGACTACTCTATTGTGTTCGGAGCATCTGTTCCAGTGAGGAACCCCTTTCGTTTCACGCGAAAAGGTTTCCGGTAGCCCTATCTGCGTCATTTTTAAGATCTGGAGGTATACAGTGTTTATCTGCAGTTTACTGTTATTTTGTCTCTGGTTATTTCGGTTTCTGTTTATTTAGCTTTTTTTTATTATCGGATCTATACCTTTCATTTCTGCGTATGCTCTTTGCCCTGCGACTCTGTGCGATCTGGGCAAATCAGAAACAAAAAGGAAGTTTTTTTTCTCATGCGTATGCTCTTTTCCCTACACCTTAGTGTGATCTTGGAAAATCAGAAACATTGAGAAAAATATTTAGTTTCCGGCTAAAGCTAACTTTGAGCCGTAAGGTTCGTTTTTCTTTGCATATTCATGTTGGGTTTTGTGTTTTTGTTTTGTAGGAAAAAAAGAGCTTTCTCAAGGCAAGCAAGCAACCCAAGGCCCCCCCACCCTCTCTCTCTCTCTCTCTCTCTCTCAAATTTTTTGTATAGCTCAATTGGTTCAAAGCTATTTTAAGAGAGTAGAGGTCTTGGGTTCAAATCTCCATTTTGTGGGGGCGTTTTTTTTCATTCCCGCACATTCGCGCACTTTGCCGGCAACTTCAACAATTTGTTTTTCAAAAAGCCATAACTTCTTCATCCGGAAGCCTTTTTCAGAGCCGTTTTTTTTAAAACAGCCTAATTTTTCGAGATCTATCCATTGAAACACTTACTTTCAGCATCTTCAGCTTCAGTTTAAAAAAAAAAAATGGAAAGTCCATGCCAAGTCATTCTTGACAGCACTAACTACTTCCAATGGATAGACTACATGGAAGATTTACTTAGAAGTAAAGGTCTCTACAGAATAGCCACAGGCCAAGAGAAGAAACCAAAAGATGAAGACAAGACTACAAAATGGGAAAATAGACAAGATCAGGCACGTGGTTTGATAGGGATGCATATTTCTCCTGATCTTAGATTCCATATTGCAGAACTTGAGACTCCTCATGAAGCATTGGAACAAATCACTAAAGTTTTTGGGATTAAAAATGAAATTAGAGCCCATCAACTTGAAAATGAGTTGCTTACATTGGATCCTAATAATTTTTCTTGCATTGAAGGTTTCTTGTCCAAATTCAAGACCCTTAGATATCTCTTGGAAGGTGTTAAGGTTAAGAAAGAAGATAGTAACCTTATTTATTCCATCCTTACTAAGTTGGGACCAGCCTACTCTGTATTTGTTTCCACCTTCCATTCTACAAGGGAAGCTTTCATTTGTCAAGGAAAAGACTACAAGGCCCCTTCCTTTGACTCTTTTTGTGATTCTTTAATAAGAGAACAAGAAAAACTCTTACACCTTGGTCTTCTTAATCTTGGAAACTCTTCCAAGAAAGCGTTAGCCGCCCAGCAGCAACCAAATTCAAAGAATCCTAAGAAGTCATATCCTAAAAGGAATGGTCCTAAACAAAACAAGGGTCCTAAGCAAACTCAGCCTCAAAATGAAAGATCATTTCAGCAAAATGATAGGACCAATAAAAACAAATGGAAGAAGACTGATAGACATTGTAACTTTTGTAATCGAGATGGCCACTTAGAATCTAAATTCTTTAAGAATATGGAAGCCTTGGAAGTCGCAATGAAGAAACATAACATCCATGTGGAGCATTCTTCAACTTCAACTTCAACTTCATCTTCAGGAATGGCACTTTCTGCATGTCGTTGTCAATCATCTCAGTCTGGTTATGCATTAAATGTATCTTCTTCTTCTCATTCTCATGAGTGGCTCATTGATTTTGGAGCCTCTTATCACATGGCAAAAAACAAAGCCATGTTTTCTTCTTTAAATGATTGTAACACCAAAAATATATATGTTGGTGATGATAGATCTCTTAATGTTGTAGGGACTGGAACTGTTCATCTAGACAATGGTCAGTTTAATGATGTATTATGTGTTCCAACCTTATCCTGCAACCTTCTATCTGTATATCAGATAACTCATTCAGGTGAAGGTAAAATTGTTGAATTTTCACCTCATGATGTTGTAATCAAGGATCTAAGAGATCCTAAACAGATTCTAGCTACTGGTATTACTGATGATTCCACAAGGTTGTATAAGTTTCACAACTTTGGGTCATCAAATCTTCCCTCGGTATTTGTTGCTCATAATGATGAAGTGAGCAAACTTTGGCATGAGCGATTTGGTCACTTAAACTATCGCTCCCTTCAGCATCTATGTAAAGAAAATATGGTGACAGGTCTTCCTATGGTATCTTGCAGAGATGGTGTTTGTTCCAGATGTGTACGAAAACATCATCGGGACAGTTTTGAAAAACGTGCCTCTTGGCACGCCTCAGCCCCTTTACAGCTTGTGCACAGTGATTTATGTGGTCCACTTCCTGTTGCTTCATTCTCTGGCTGCAAGTATTTCTTAACTTTCATTGATGATTTCTCCAGACGCACTTGGGTATACTTCTTAAAACTCAAGAGCGAAGTATTTAACACATTTTTGGCCTTCAAAGCCTTTGTTGAAAAACAATTTGGACATCAAATTCTTAAGCTAAGAAATGATAATGGTGGAGAATATGTTAAAAACACATTCATCAACTTTTGCACCGAAAATGGAATTCAAATGCAACATACTGTTCCATACACTCCACAACAAAATGGTGTAGCTGAAAGGAAAAATCGCACCTTAAAGGAAATGGCTAATTGTATGCTGCAATCTAAAGGACTCAGTCTTAGTTTTTGGGCCGAAGCAATTAATTGTGCAAATTATATAATCAATCGCACTCCTACTAAGGTTCTAAAGAATATCACTCCAGAAGAAGCTTGGAGTTCCATTAAACCAGATGTGAGTCACTTTCATGTTTTTGGAAGTGAAGCATGGGCCCATATTCCAGATGAAAAGCATAAAGCTTTAGAACCTAAGAGTGAGAAATGTACTTTTGCTGGATATTCTGAAGATGTAAAAGGTTATAGACTTATTCCATTTAAGTCCAAAAATGTTATCATTAGAAGAGATGTAAAATTTGATGAAAATAAATCGGCATGCGAGCCTAGTCCGGCGGATGTGCCACCTCTTCCTATCTCTTCTACTTTTGAAAACATTTCTTCTTCAGATGATGAAAGTGAGGATGAAAATCCTCCCCCACCTTCTCAGGATCCTCAACTTCCAAGATGGGTCCGTGCTACTCGGGATGCAGCAGGTGATCTTGACGGTGATCCTAGAGATCAGCGACGTACACGTTCTTAGTTTGAAAGAGCCTCTTCTTTACTGGCTCAAGCTCCAGTAAATCATGATCCTGACACTTTTGCAGAAGCTTTAGGCCATCCACATTGGGAAGCAGCTATGAATGAAGAATATCATTCATTGTTGGAAAATGATACATGGGATCTTGTTCCTCTACCAAAGGGACGCAAACTTGTTAGATGTAAATGGGTTTACAGAACCAAGTATGGACCAGATGGGAAAGTAAATAAACATAAAGCTCGTCTTGTTGCTAAGGGCTTTTCATAGGTTGAAGGCATTGACTACACTGAAACCTTCTCCCCTATTGCCAAAATGAACTCTATCCGCCTTGTTCTTTCCCTTGCTGCCTCTTTAAAATGGGAAGTCCATCAGATGGATGTTAAATCTGCCTTCTTGCATGGGGACTTGCATGAAGAAATCTATATGGAACAACCCATTGGCTTCATCCAAACAGACTCCAGCCTTGTATGTCGACTTAAGAAATCCCTTTATGGTCTCAAGCAAGCTCCTCGGGCTTGGTATGCCAAAATGGATAGCTTTCTTTTAGAATCTGGTTTTTCTAGGTGTTATTCTGACAATACTGTCTACACCAAGAAAGTGGGCAACTCTCTTATCATCCTTGTTCTTTATGTTGATGATCTTATTCTTACTGGTAGTGATCCCAACCTTATAAACCATGTGAAGTCTAGCCTTAAAAAGAAATTTGAAATGACAGACTTAGGACACTTACACTATTTTCTCGGTCTTCAAGTCTTGCAATCCAAGGAGGGTATTTCCCTTTCCCAGTCCAAGTATGCTTGTGATATTCTTCATCATTTTCACATGGAAGACTGTAAGCCAGCCCCTTCTCCCTTTCAGTCTGGAGTCAAACTTTCAGTCTCTTGTACTTCTCCTGAAGTTGATGCTACCTTATACCGTCAACTTGTAGGAAAACTCTTGTATTTAACCCATACTCGTCCTGACCTTTCCTTTGCTGTTGGCCTTGTTGCTCGTTTTATGCAAAACCCTCGTGAAAGTCATTGGAAAGCAGCTAAAAGAATACTTCGTTATGTTCGAGGTACAGTACAGTTTGGGATTCATTACAGTGCCAAAGCAGCTCCTCTATTAGTTGGTTTCACTGATTCTGATTGGGCTGGTGACCCTGATGATCGGAAGTCTACTGCCGGTTATGTCTTCACTCTTGGTTCAGGACCTATTACATGGGCTTGTAAGAAACAGGCTGCCATTTCTCTTTTGTCAGCAGAAGCAGAGTATCGTGGTGCCGTGGAAGCTAGTAAGGAAGCCTTGTGGCTTCGTCAGATCCTATCAGAGTTTGGCTTTGAGCAGCAACATCCAACCACACTTTGGTGTGATAATCAAAGTGCCATTCAGCTATGCAAAGATCCAGTCCAGCATCAGCGCAGAAAACACATTGAACTACACATGCACTTCATCAGAAAGCTCATTCATGACCATGTTCTTGAAGTGCAATATTTTGCAACAGATGATCAGGTTGCAGACATCTTCACAAAGGCTCTCATAGAGGCGAAGTTCACTAAACTTCGATATATGCTTGGAGTTCAGGAATTTGTCACTAAGGGGGGATAGGCTCTAGTGCCTCCTTCCTTCTCCTATTGTGTCATATTTGTAAATCCTTCAATCCTATCCCAAGTTGTTCTTAAGGGGGGATGTTAGGATATTCCAACACATAGGAAATAGTTAAGTTCAACTTGGTCTCGTATAGAGTTAGGTAAAGTGTGTTTCTTTACCGTTGTACATTTTGTAACTTACAATCCGACGGTCACGATATGTAGTGATCTGACGGTTCACTCTCTCCTCGGTATTACCGACACTTGATCCGTGGCTTGACACCCTATTGGTCCATGAGTTCTATTTAAAGCGCATGGAGGGTCATTGTTCGGGTAATCCGTCTATGAGAGAAAGCTTATGTAAATTTTCATTCTTTGATTAATAAATTGCCTGAAGTGGCCACGTTGGCTCAGGCCGTGGACTGTTTCCCTCTTTGAGGGTTTTGACCACGTCAAAAATACTGGTGTATTGATTTGAGATCTGGTTGTGAGCAGTGTCCTTTTGGTTTTCTTTCTGAGGAACTTACCCTGTAAATTCCTACAGATTTTTTAGATACAACTACATTTTGGTTAGTCTAGAAGACAGAGAAAAGGAAACATTTACAACTCCATGGGGTACATTTATGTATGCCAGGATTCCATTTGGTTTAATCAATGTTGGAGCAACATTTCAAAGAGCAATGGACCTCACATTTTTTGGTAAGATAAATAAAGTTATTGTCATTTATCTTGATGATTTAACTATATTTTCTAATTCTGATGATAAACACTTGAAATAGTTGAGAAAAGTTTTTGAAATATGAAATAAATATGTGATTTCTCTTAATCCCAAAAAGTCAATTTTTTCAATGAAGGAAGGAAAGCTATTGGGACATATAATTTCAAAGGAAGAAGTTTCTATTGATCCAGAAAGAGTCTCAACAATTCAGGTAATTATTTTACCTAGAAACAAGAAGGAGAACCAATCCTTTTTAGGAAAAATAAATTTCTTAAGAAGATTTATACCTAAATATGCTGAGATTGTGAAAAGTATTAGTGATATGCTTTAAAAGGATCATGAAGTGAAATGGATAGTCTAGGCTATATATTCCTTTTCACATATCAAGAAGGGCATTTCAGAAGCCACAATACTACCTAGTCCTGATTACTCAAAATAATTTAGTATCTTCTCCTTTGCCTCAGATACTACTAGAAGAGTTGTTTTACTACAAAGGAATGATGATGGCTATGAGAAAACAATTTCCTTTTTCAGTAAAGTGATGAGAGATGCTAAAATAAGATATGATATTATAGAGAAGCAAGCCTATGCCCTTGTGAATGATTTAAACGAATTTAGGATTTATGTGTTACATTCTCCTATAATTTCTTATGTCCCCAACAACGAAGTAAAACTAGTTCTAACTCAGCTTAATACAGATGGAAAGAGGGGAATATAGATTTCTAAGATACTTGAGTTTGATATAGATATCAAACCTACAAAATTGGTGAAAGGATAGGGTTTAGCTAAACTTTGTACTAAATCAAATTTTCAGATACTTGGTATCAACACCATCATGCAAATTTCAAGTCAGAAGAATCCACAAGAAAATTCTCAAATTCCAGGTGAGAAGAATCCACAAGAAATTTCTTCCAATTCAAATCCTATTCCTCTTCCTTTAGATATTGATGACATTTTCTTACTTTCAGATTGGTATAAAGACATACTACATTTTCTTCGAGATTTAGAGTACCCTGCTGAATTCACAAAGAATCAATATAGATCTCTTAGACTAAAGGCTATGAAGTATTGTACCATAAATTCCAATTTGTTTGGAAGGATCCTTTGAATATCCTTTATTTATGTTTAACTGAAAGTGAAATCGAAGGAGTAATTGGACAATTTCATGAAGGTATTTGTGGAGGACATTATTCTTGGAAGGAAAATACATATAAAATTTTGGGAGTAGGTTTCTATTGGCCCAAATTGTCTGCACAGGTTGGAGAAAAGGTAAGAAGCTATGTCCAATGTCAGATATTTGCTGGAAAATAGAGGCTAGAAACACTTCGCTTTCTTCTAGTTTTAATTGAAGCTCCTATTTTACAATGGGGATTAGATTTCATAGGTGAAATAGTTCCAGCTTCTAGCAACCAACATAGATGGATTTTAATTGAGACTGATTAGTTCACAAAGTGGGTAGAAGAAATCCTTGTTAAGAATGCAATTGATACAAGAGTGATGAGATTCAATGAAGAAAATATATTGTATAGATTTGGGTGTCCAAAGCAAATAGTTACAGACAATGAACAAGCTTTCCTTAGTATGAAAATGATAGAATTTTGTGAGACATGTCAGATTTCATTGCATCATTCTACACCATATTAACCATAAGGTAATGGGTAGTATAATCATCAAATAAAAGTTTCATTAAGGTTATCAAGAAAGTATGGTAGATCAAAAAAGAAGTTGGGATAGGCATCTCAAATATACAATTTGGGCAAACAAGGCATCACCCAAAAGATCTACTGGAAAACCCCCTTTCCAACTTGTATACTGAACTAAAGTAATTTTCCCCAAATAGCCAACATTTCCAGTCATGAAATTTTTACAGGAATCATATGAAGAGGCTGATGATTTTTCAAGGAGAATCAATCAAAACCAAGACAAAGATGAAGTTGAACACAAGATTTATTATTATCAAACAAAATGAAAATTTTGTTTGATAGGTTGGTTAGAGAAAGAGATTTTATACAAGGAGATCTGGTTCTAAGATGGGATGCTAGAAGAGAGGAAAGAGGAAAGCGTGGAAAGTTTGATAATTTATGGTTGGGACCATTCAACATTGCATAAGTAAAGGGTAATAATATATTCATTCTACACAACTTGTAAGTACAATATTATTCATTGCGAGTCAATGTGCAATACCTCAAACACTATATTTAATACTAAATTCTTGTAATCATTGTCATTGTAAATTTCCGGTTTTCTTTCAAGTTAAGTGTGATTTTCATGACAAAGACTCCATAGCCCAAGGAGAAGGCACATGGATCTGCAAGTTCTCTGCATCCTGCAAGGGGAAGTAGTCCCCAAATGGAGTCAATGTTGTAATTTATTTTTATTCTAGCAATAAGTTTTACTTTTCCTTTTATGTTAAATAAAAAGAAATAAGAAAAGAAATAAATACAAAAAAATAGAAAAAGGAAATAGAAAAAAGAGAACAAAAAAGAAAAATTGAATAAATGGATTATAAAAAAATAAAATCCCAAATGGTGTGCCATCTTAAATGTCATCTCAAATTTTAATTATTTTTATTTTTAAATAAAAAATGTGTTTGATTTGACTGCCCCTCAATAGCATTTAAATAGTGCGCGACAATCAATCGACGAGATCGTCCCCGCTGAGATCAACGACGAAGGATAAGTTTGGGACTTCCCCCCCCCCCCCCACTCCCGAATAGTTTTGAAGGTTAACAAAGGGGGTCTGAAAAGTTGATTCTTGAATATTGCCCAACCATATGTAGCAACCCCACATGAATTTCAGGATGCCCCTTCCCCCCCTCCACATCTTATTAATTCCATTAACCACCTACTACCCCCACCAAAAGCCACTTTTCCTTCCTGCCTTCACTCCCACTCGTGCTCAAGTACTACCACTTTCCTTTCCGATATTTGCTCCTACCAAACAACTATATGACCCTTTAAATAATTAAATCCTTCTCGCCAATGTCTATTTTTATTAATTAGATGTGTCAAAATGGTTATAATATTCTAATCCGTTTAAATCTCCTCTTTTAAAAAATATCATTACCATACATACTCCTTTTTCACCATTTCTCCTTTCAACAACACAAGTGTGGCCCAAAATTGCAGAATTGCACAACAACCTTCCTATGCTAGTGATCATCAATAGCCTAATAATTCACCACCCTAACGGGTAATTTTTTGTTTAAAATGTCTTCAAAAAAAGACAAGTCCAAAGCAGTTATAGAAAGCCCTACATTACCCTCTATCTCTAACCTAGACGAGTCCCCTCTAGTTGATACCCAATATGTTATGAAACCAGCTCACAAAAAGACAGAAAAGATAGACCAACGACTTCAAAATAAGCCTCTTTGATATGGAAATACCCTTTTCATTACACAAATGAACAATTCTTGGATGATACAAATGACAAGACTTCCTTTTTGTATATAGGACTCTTAAGGGTCCCAATACAATCAGAGCCTACATAAAATTAATATTGTAGGGGCACAAAAATAACAATAGTGGGCTTCTATGGGGCATAATAATAACAACATGGGGACTATATGGGAACAATAATATAATAAGGGGTTACACTAGTAGTATAGGGATCTAACATGCCCCTCTCCTTCAAAAAGTGTTGTCCTCAACACTTGAGTAGTCTTAGATGCTTCTGTATAAAATTCTCATCCTTCCATGTGGAATATTTAGTGGGTAAGTTCTTCCACTTGATGAGATAATCTAAAATGGATCGATTTCGTAGTTTTCAATTTCTTGGTTTTGTGACTACTTCAGGTTCCAATATAATTTTTCCTTCCTCGTCAGGTTCCGATAATGTTGTTTGAGTTGGGGGCTTGTCAGATATAACCTTCTTTAAGCATGAAACCTAGAAAACTAGGGGTACTAGGGAAGATACAGGAAGCTCCAATTTGTATGCCATAGTACCAATATTTTGCAGCACCTTGTAAGGACCATAGTACTTTGGTGATAATTTATTATCCTTCTTAGCTTGCTTGAGGGACATTTGTTTGTATGGTTGTATTCGTAAAAGTACCCAGTCGCCTATATCAAAACTTCTTTCATTGTGATGTTGATGTACCTATTGTTTCATTCTATTTTGCACCAAAGTGGGGTTATCCTTTAGAAGTTGGAGAACTTTTTGTTGATGCTCCATGTGATCTTTCACTACTTCAACCTTTTTCTTTTTGATATGTCCTTCTACCTTAAGAGTTTGGGGAGTGGTAATTCCTACCAATGCATTACAAGGTATGGTTGGATTCAGTTCTTGATGCTGGATGTGATCTTTCAATTCTTGAACCTTTTTCTTCTTGATATGTCCTTCTACCTTGAGAGTTTGAGGAGTGGTAGTTATTGCCAATGCTTTACAAGATATGGCCGGATTCATTTCTTCTTTCTCTGGGCTGGTTGTTGGTGTATATCCTTTTATTTTGAAGTTTCTTGATCCTTTTCTTCCTCCTCTTCACAATATATGTAAAATAATTTCTTCTTATCACACTTATGACCTTTAGTGAATAAAGGGATTATAAAAAATATAATCCCAAATGGTGTGCCATCTTAAATGTCATCTCAAAGTTTAATTATTTTTATTTTTAAATAAAAAATGTGTTTGATTTGACTGCCCCTCAATAGCATTTAAATAGTGCGCGACAATCAATGGACGAGATCGTCCCCGCAGAGATCAACGATGAAGGATAAGTTTGGGACCCCCACCCCCCACTCCCCAATAGTTTTGAAGGTTAACAAAGGGGGTCTGAAAAGTTGATTCTTGAATATTTCCCAACCATATGTAGCAACCCCACATGAATTTCAAGACGCCCCTTCCCCCCCTCCACATTTTATTAATTCCATTAACCCCCTACTACCCCCACCGAAAGCCACTTTTCCTTCCTGCCTTCACTCCCACTTGCGCTCATGGACTACCACTTTCCTTTTCGATATTCGCTCCTACCAAACAACTATATGACCCTTTAAATAATTAAATCCTTCTCGCCAATGTCTATTTTTATTAATTAGATGTGCCAAAATGGTTATAATATTCTAATCCATTTAAATCTCCTCTTTTAGAAAATATCATTACCATACGTACTCCTTTTTCACCATTTCTCCTTTCAACAACACAAGTGTGGCCCAAAATTGCAGAATTGCACAACAACCTTCCTATGCTAGTGATCATCAATAGCCTAATAATTCACCACCCTAATTGGTAATTTTTTGTTTAAAATGTCTTCTCACAAAGACAAGTCCAAAGCAGTTATAGAAAGCCCTACATTACCCTCTATCTCTAACCTAGACGAGCTCCCTCTAGTTGATACCCAATATGTTATGAAACTAGCTCACAAAAAGATAGAAAAGATAGACCAACGACTTCAAAATAAGCCTCTTTGATGGGGAAATACCCTTTGCATTACACAAATGAACAATTCTTGGATGATACAAATGACAAGACCTCCTTTCTGTATATAGGACTCTTAGGGGTCCCAATACAATCAGAGCCTACATAAAATTAATATTGTAGGGGCACAAAAATAACAATAGTGGGCTTCTATGGGGCATAATAATAACAACATGGTGACTATATGGGAACAATAATATAATAAGGGGTTACACTAGTAGTATAGGGATCTAACATGCCCCTCTCCTTCAAAAAGTGTTGTCCTCAACACTTGAGTAGTCTTAGATGCTTCTGTATAAAATTCTCATCCATCCATGTGGAATATTTAGTGGGTAAGTTCTTCCACTTGATGAGATAATCTAAAATGGATCGATTTCGTAGTTTTCAATTTCTTGGTTTTGTGACTGCTTCAGGTTCCAGTATAATTTTTCCTTCCTCGTTAGGTTCCGATAATGTTGTTTGAGTTGGGGGCTTGTCAGATATAACCTTCTTTAAGCATGAAACCTAGAAAACTAGGGGCACTAGGGAAGATATAGGAAGCTCCAATTTGTATGCCATAGTACCAATATTTTGCAGCACCTTGTAAGGACCATAGTACTTTGATGATAATTTATTATCCTTCTTAGCTTGCTTGAGGGACATTTGTTTGTATGGTTGTATTCGTAAAAGTACCCAGTCGCCTATATCAAAACTTCTTTCATTGTGATGTTGATGTACCTATTGTTTCATTCTATTCTGCACCAAAGTGGGGTTATCCTTTAGAAGTTGGAGAACTTGTTGTTGATGCTCCATGTGATCTTTCACTACTTCAACCTTTTTCTTTTTGATATGTCCTTCTACCTTAAGAGTTTGGGGAGTGGTAATTCCTACCAATGCATTACAAGATATGGTTGGATTCATTTCTTGATGCTGGATGTGATCTTTCACTTCTTGAACCCTTTTCTTCTTGATATGTCCTTCTACCTTGAGAGTTTGAGGAGTGGTAGTTATTGCCAATGCTTTACAAGATATGGCCGGATTCATTTCTTCTTTCTCTGGGCTGGTTCTTGGTGTATATCCTCTTATTTTAAAGTTTCTTGATCCTTTTCTTCCTCCTCTTCACAATATATGTAAAATAATTTCTTCTTATCACACTTATGATGTTTAGTGTATTTGCTATCACAACTGTAACAAAGCGCTTTTTCTCTTTTTTGTTACAATTGTTGTGGGGTAAAACTTTTATGCTGTGGAAGGATAAGAGCAAAAACACTTCTGTATTTATAGTTGTGAGTGGTAGGATTCCTTGTTTCCATAAATCCTCTTTCAATTTTTCTTGCCAACCTGAATGCCCTCTCCAACGAAGCAGGTTCCCAAAGACGAACCTCATGTTGAATGTTATCCTTTAAAGTCACTATGAAGACATCAACCCTTTGCATTTCTAGAATATCATTTACCCTTATATTCAATTTTTTCAAGTACTCAATGTGCTCTGTCATTGAATGCTTTTGTTTGAGATTTATCAATTGGCTAAAGAAGGTGTTGATCTTTGTATCCTCATAATGTGCTATCATTTCCTCTATGAAAATTGACCAAGTGACAAGTGGTTTATGAGAACAAAGTACTTTATACCATAAAAATTGATTCAGTTGTAAATATAAATATGAAATATGTACCTTTTGTAATAGTTGTACACCATGTAGATCAAAATATTTATCCATGGGTAGTATCCAATTTATCGGATCCTTGCCATCAAACTTCCTCATATTGCTTTTTCTTGATTTTAGGATCTCAATCTTGAAACAACTGTAAATATGTAATTTCATATCTCCCATCTCTGAACTTGCATACCATGGTAGCTCTCTTAGTCATCTTTCTAACCCCATGAGTCTTACGATTATTGGATTCTTGAAGAAAGAGTTATGCCAAATCTCCTATGATGACCTAATTATAGACTAGTTCAATAGAGTTAATTTGTACGAAGTTCCACATCTTACTGTTTTGACCTTCGAATCTGCAAACCATACATAGAATAGTACAGTCTGTCCTCTTTCAGTAACTTCTTACGAAATTTCAATCTGATGCTCAAATAGAAAGTTATGATGAATTTCCCAAGGTCACCATTTTGGGATGTAATTCAAGATCCTGCAAACACCCTAACCTTATTGGATCATATCTCCAAAAATATAGTGAGACAAGATCTAAAAATCAAACCCGAGCTTCATAAATATGTCAGATCAAGTGGGTTTTAATTTCAGAGTTTGAACCTTCATATAACACAATTTATAGCAGAAACGCCACAATGACAGGATTGAGGTAAAATTATAGAGATTATAACAACCCTAGCTTCATCAGATCATATCTTTGAAACTATAGTTAGACAAGATCTAAAACTCGGACCCAAGGTTTAGAATAATTTCGGCTCAAATGAGTTTTTGTTTTAGCTTCTGAGACTTCGTAGAGAAAACATTATAGTGAAAGTGCCATGATGACTTGTTTGGAGTAGTGAAACCCTAAAATCCAAAGATCTGATACCAAATGTTATGAAACTAGTTCACAAAAAGATAGAAAAGATAGACCAACGACTTCAAAATAAGCCTCTTCGAGGGGGAAACCTCCTTCACATTACAGAAATGAAAAATTATTGGATGATACAAATGACAATACCTCCTTTCTATATATAAGATTCTAAGGGCTCATAATATAATCAGAGCCAACATAAGAATAATAATGTAAGGGAACAACAATAACAATAGTGGGCTTCTATGGGGCACAATAATAACAATATGGGGACTACATGGGTACAAATATATAATAAGGGGGCTAAACTAATAACAATAAGGGGTTACACTAGTAGTATAGGGACCTAACACAATATAAAATATTAGAGACCCAATGCGAGTTCGATCTGTATGAACTCCACAACTTGGCAAACCAGAAATTTCAATATGTTTGTGATGAATTGAATATCTGAGAGTATTTCTTGCCCTAATTTATCTTTCCCCAAACTCACCCCTTCCTATAATTTTTCACCTGGTCCATCTCAAGTATCTTCTCAATCAAAGGGCTATAATTTCCCAAAACAATGGATCTTTATTTGCCATCACACCTGAATCCATATGCCAAGCACTACAAATCCATTTCCAAGATCTTCTACACCCCTTTTCTACTGATTCCATCATGGAGATATATCAGAATATTACATTTCCCCAATGGGATCATATTTTTGAGTCATTCTTACCTGAAAATTCTGAATTTACTAGAACTATTCCATCCTATTCAACTCTATTTTTTCCATAAATGTTAAGGCGGGTTATTTCCATGGTCGCTTGTTTGTTAGATTATCCTACCGATCAGTGGGAGAATGAAGTGATACTTGGATTTTTGTTAGTTTTCTCTATGGGTAATAAACCTTCATTGACTTTTTTTACAGTTAGCTTTTGTCAGATATTATTCATGCTCAATTTATAAATTTTTTTGCTGAAGGTTCATTCAAACATCAATCAGTTCTTGTATATTTGATTTTATTTTTTCATCAAGGAGAAAGGTTTAAATTACCATTTCAGAAGTTAGATACACAAGGAAAGCCTCAATCTATTATTCACTGGATTTACTTGGTAAGGAAGAGCACACAAGAGTATTCCTTCAGTGACTTTGTAAACCAGTTTTTGCATATGTCCTTAATTCTCCACAACAGTGATGTAATACCAAGGATTTCACCTAAAAAAAAAAAAATGCAACTTACTAAAAAATATAAAGTTGGAGATTGGTATATTTACCATATTTATATAGAGATCAAAGTATATGGTTGTGAACTCCCTCCCTATAGGTTACCAATTTTGTGCCAATAAGTTTATTTGCCTTAGAAAACATAAGGAAAATGATGAATATGGATGATTTGCATTTTGCATCTAGGAAGAAGAAAGAACAATTCAAGATAAAGGCACATATTGGCCCTTTCATTGTTAATACCAAAGCAGCGAGTAGCCATAGGTAAATTTACACAACAAATAGAGGAAGGAACTTCAATAGGAAGGATAGAGTCAACCATTGCAGATTCTTCTAAGAAATTAGTAAAGGCCCTGGGAGACTTATTTATAAGAAATAAAGATAATGAAAGAATGGTATGAGCATTACAAAAATTGGAAGAAAAAAAAATCAAAACTGATAATGCATATTCAGCTGAGATTCAAAATAATTTTAAGTTAATCAAGTAGTTGGAAGTTTATGGGAATGAATCATTGATTACACAAACCTTGTTGTAGGCCAAAGAAAACATATGGATTGATATCATTGCATCTATAACTACATTATGGCCTTCTACTAAAATTATCTCTTAGAAAGAAGATTTATTGCAGAGATAAAAGGAAATAGTAACATAAATCAAAGAAGATATGGACCAAAAACTAGGTGAAGATACAAGGATAATCAAAGTCATAAAGTCCAAAAAAAAGATGAACATGAAGAGTTTGGGATTGAATATAGAGCCGAAGTAGTTTTATAAGTAAGAAAAGTTCTCACAAAGATAAATTTGATGCTACAGCTCAAAATAAGTGTTAGAACTTAGAATTTCAGACCAAGAAATTTCACAGAAAATTCAATGATATGCATCGAAAGGACTCCTAAGTTTGCAAGTTATAGGTGGAAAATTGATTCCACTTGAATATTATCAACACAAGTTACATGAGATAGCAGTGGACAAGGCTAAGTTTTCCAAAATCAGAGGAATTATAACTGCAAAAGCTTTCATCAAAGGTTTAAGTTATGATTTGCTCATTCAACATGAAATTAAGTATTTGTTTCTAAGTAGGCCTACTTTTGAAAAATATATTGAAGTTGATGATTCATATAGAAAGTTAAATTTTTCTATCCTTGATGAAAAGAGATGGGATAAATTATGTGAGCTCATCGAATAGAAAAAAATGCCAAATTTCAGGAGCAGACAGTAAATAAGCGGGAGAAAACAACAAATTAAAAGGAGTAGTGAATAGAAAATCATATTTCTAACTATAGTCATCAAACAACAACCCTCGAAATCTATGCAGAGTGTTCAAATCACTTCAAATTTGCTACGTTTCAGTGCTATTTTTTTCAATATCCAAAAAAGTTTGGATGAGATTTTATTTTGTAATATATTTTGATCCAAGTCTAGATATTTGTAGTCGAACTTTATATGTATTTTGTAATTCAAAGGAGAAAGAATTGAACACTTGTGATGAATCAGTAACATCCTTGTAATTTTCTAAGCTATTTTTGAAGTTAATAGAAGGATTATGGATTCATTCTAAGAAGCTTGAGTATCTCTGTGAGTTCTTTTGGTTATTCAATTATGTTTCCATTTTTATTTTCTTTTCACGTATTCAAGGTCACATAAAAGTTTGGTAGGACTAGATTGAATGTCAATCTCTCTAAAAGCCCCTACAAAGTTATCATTATTAAAAGAGATTAATTAACTAACTTTTTTTGTCTTAGTTAATTCCTCTAAATCTTTTAATTTTTTCCTTTTGTCATCTCTCGTACATGTACTATTTGACTATAGAAAGGTTCTATATGCATCTACTATATATAACAAATTAAATATTCAATATGAATGTTTAAGGAATTATATATCTTCTTAAATTTTTCTTTCCAAATAATTTTTAAGATTAATTCTATTAAGAATGAAGAATAAAACCTTCTTTTTTCTCAGAAATACTTAGGATTTACATTTGTTTTAAAGTTTAAATCATTGGTCATCCATTTAAAATAAAAACCCTTACTTTAGATGCTTTCGCACAATTCCTCATCCTATAATTGTATACAAAGGACAACAGGAACTACAAAATATCGTGTACAAATTCTCATTGACAGAGTTTTGCATGGGACTCAAAATACTATATTGCAAGGTGTTATAGACAATGGTTGCTGCAAACAAAGGTGGACCCATATATTACGACGGGCTCCTGATTTGAGACCACTGAAAAGTGCAATGGGAGTAGGATGGCATGGAACAACTTGTGAAACAAAATAAAATAAATATATAATATATTCAAAGCAATATTGATTATTTTGTTCCCCGGATGCGGGTGATGACATGCCAAGGAGGGACGTGCCACATGCCCAGCATGTGCCGCCCCGTCAAGATCTTAATGAGCCTGGTCCGACCGCCGTCATAGCATAATGGTTCAGCAGATATGCGAGGGGAATTCATTGCAGAGCAGGAGTTCTCAATGGTGGCGCAGAATGCAGTTAATGCTCTGTTGCAGAGCAGGTTTAGAAATCGATATCAGCAAAGGATGTGGATGCATTGGAGAGTTAAGATCAGCCGGATGCGAGAGCAGAGGAATTGTGAGTCGGTGGATGCTAAGCCTCCTGCCGCAGCGCAAGCTCTGGTCTGCCGCTGCAATTCAGGCTGTGGCCGGAAGCAGGGGAGGCAACTCGAAGGATTTCTGGTTCAATTGGAAGCAAGACGGGTCAATTCGTGTGCAGAAGGAGAGTGCTTAGAAATTTCACGGGTGTGGGCATTCGCGGGTGACATGGCCAAATTGCGGGAACGACAGCCCAGCAGACGAGGACCAGGGAGAGGTTCTTCCTCTCGAACCCCTGCAGCAGACGAACACCACCATTGCTGTTGCTGCTACTATCATAGGAGAGCAAGAGCCACCCAACTCCCATGTGGACAATTCCTGGAGGTTGGCAGCTCGAGCGAGGGAGGGCCATTGCTGCCAGCGTTTGGCTCGGTGGTGTTCACTCTGGGAGGCTCAATGGACAACACAGGCGTCAAAGCCCACATTTCTGTCCTTTTTACAAAAATCCCTGAAGAATTCGGTGCTGGAACTCCTGAGGGCACGGCGGAGAAACCTCCAGAAGGTTCGGGCAAGGATGCAATGGAGAGGCCACCAGGAAGTTCGGGCAAGGAAAGCGCTGGCAAGGAAGGCCTTGAGGAGCTGCCACCGAACGAGCCAGACAATTTGGGGAAGGAGACGGTGCAAGGCACCTCACCCGACTTGGGGCCAGCACCCCCGGGCATGGATGAGGACAAGTGGAAAGCGATGTGGGAAGGAGTCCCGGAGGGAAGGGGATGGTGCTATGTGGTGGAAGACCCAAGCCTCTGCGAGGACCAGGATACTGAGCCCCGGCTCCACACAGTTCCTCCTCTCTCCACCAGAAAACAGAACTAAAGCTCCTGCGGGTATGTCGGTTCCGGATTCTACTGTGCTTGATTGCTGGCAACTTCTGCGTCTGTCTGGTTGGCAATTTCTGTGTCTATCTGTTTGGTTTATGCATATCGAGTCTAGTTTCAATTTTGTTTCTTGTTGGGTTCAGTTAGACAATGTCAAAAGCCCCTGCGTGGGCAGTCTTGATTCTGCTCAGAGTAATGAGGCCCCTTAGCTTGCTGACTCTCACTTCTTCTGGGCCTCCAGAAGCAACTCATTTTGGGAGAAACTCTGTTAGTTTGGCTGGTTATTTTGAAAGTTTTGTCAGTGTTGCCCCTGCGAGGGAGCTTCTGGTCTTAAAGTTAAATTATACAGGGTGCAACTGCTGGCCCTGGAATGTCTGCATCACTGTCTGTAAAGTCTTCTTGTAAATATAATAGAAAAATTTAGCTAGTCTTTTAACGACAAAAAAAAAAATATTGATTATTTTGTTAGTGATCGCGTCAAGTATCAAACACTACAAACCTTATGGTACAGAAGATACTGACCATCAAATTATTTGTATTGTGCATAACACATTTTCTGAGTTTCGAAGTCACACGAGATTTTGTGTGATTTTGGGATTATGTCAAATAAAACTGTGATTAGTTTTAAAGTGCAGGTCATAGTTACACCCTCTAGGGATCAACGCGACCAATAATAAACACATGAGGAAATGTGATCTATTCGATGAAATAGAATTGCAACTTCTCACTAAATTCGTGACTAAACTGGTAGAAAAATCGTAGTTTGGAGTTACAACATTATAGTCGAGAAATGCGACCTGTCTAGAATGTGACTATGTGATGCCTAGTAAGTTTCACTTCCCCCAGGCCAAAAGATTGAATTTCAACAACTTAGATACACAACTAGAATTGCGACCTAAACCATAATGCAACCATGCAACTTGTCTAAGTCGCATTCCTCTCTGGCAAACCCTACAGGATTTTTAAATCACACCTAAGCTCCTTGCCTGCAATACGATGATGCAAAATTCCCTCCAATTCCACTATGTGAACTTTATAAATCACATCCCTTCCTATAGTCTTCAAATATTGCAAATTTATCCCATAAATCATTACCTCTGTCTATGGTCTTTCCAAGTCACCTTTCAAACTGTGACACCCCATTCACGAGACATTTCACCTCCCTTCTCCTTTATTAGTAGCCAAGCCTCAAAAACAAAAGTTGGTTTCTCTCATAGAACCTTCTATGACTATATAGGCAATAATGGAAAATTTCTTCTTATTCAAATTTTGATGCCCATGCATCACATGAACATCTTGAGGGATGTGTAGAGTGCCAAGGAACAAATAAATCACATGATGTGGTTTTGTTGTCATAAATGAAATAAGAAAACCTCCCTAAAGATGCTTATTGGTTTCTACTACATGAACTTGATACTACGATGAGAACATGTGATACATTTCCATCATGAATTGTTGCAAAAACTCCAAATCCCTATTTTAAGAAAGGTTATGATAAAGTTTCAGCAAGCACCACAAGAGAATCCATCAAAGAGGTCTAATGGAAAGCTATTAAAGGGACCAAACAATATAAAAGTGTCTATGATTCTACTCAAGTGATAGTTGAACAAAATCAAGGATCATCTATCAGTTAGAAAATAAAACTCCAAAAGGGTGATCCTCTTTCTTCTGAGTATTATGTCAATGTATGCACAAATTTAAAGAAGTCAGCCTCTTGCGTAAAGAGTCTTAGATCCAAAAACCAGTGGGACCACATGCCTCTTAGCACGGCAGGATCATGTAGCCACATTCAAAACTTTTTCTATGAGTGATAGTAGGTATATGAATCAAAACACAATTGAAGAATCCAGGAAGACCCTCCAAAGGCCACAAGCATTGATAACACAATGGCCCAACAACTAACCATGCAAGGGTGTAAATTAATGACATTCTTTCAATTAGTTGATTGTATTTCTAGTATCATTCTTTGTTTATAAATGTGTTTGACCAATGTTATTTTCCTGAATGTAGAAGAAAGGGAATGTGATGTTGACCTATGCAGATGAATTAGGGTTTCTCATGGAGCTTAGATCACTAGGGTTTCCTTTAGTAATTAATATGGTCCTTTACAAGATTCAAGAAACTTTCAATAAACCCAAAGGCAAACCATCAAAAGGATGGATGAGTGCAAGTGGGGCATAATGGCAGGAAAATAGGCTTGTCTCAAGACCTAGCAAACACATAAAAACAAAATACACTACACTAGGATTTCCCTAAGTCCTTTGTATTCTCCTCACATATTCATTGCTATCATAATGTAAATGTTTTTCATCATAACACCGACGACTTTGTTGGTATTGATTCAAGCATTTAATAGTCACTAGCTGAGAGAGAGTAGTGAGGAAGCTCAAGAGCCGTGAGGGTAGGTCAAAGGTCATGGTAGGTGAAAAATAACCTCAGTTCTATAAGTATACCTTCATGCCTCGTTTGAAGGGGACTTTAGAAATTGAGATGGGAGCATTAGTAGAGAGATGATTTTTTCTTGATAGCTAGATGCACTCTGTTAGTGTCGGTATCTTCATCCCTCCATCAGTGATCAAAATTCTCTGGTTGTATTGCATTTTAGGTGTCTCATCTGATCATCTGCATTCCATTAGGATCATGGATCATCTGATGGCAGTGGCATATTATCAATTTTCCCTCATGGTCTTTACCTGCTAACCTATTTTCACAAATTCAAGTCATTTACAGTCATTTTCTGTTTCTATAATTGCAAAAGCTATTTTTAGGTTTTAGGTCTCATTAGTTCTAGGGTTTGTCATCAAAATCTTTTAAAGGCTCAATAATGGTTAGCAGGCACATGAGGAGGTCAAATAAAGTCTCAACATCAAAAATTTCAATAATCACATGCTCAATGACTGATTTTTCCTCAAAACCCTGTTTTGAGGAAAAACAAAGTTTTAATGTTTTTTGTATAGAATTTCATGTAATTTTATTCTTCCTATATGTAATAAGGCCAGAAATGCAACCCTGGTCACCTTACCAAGCTCCTACACTCTAGCTCCTACAAAAGATTCATAAATTCAAAGCGTTAGTCCATCAAAGTCAAAAGGTAGGTCCAACTGCAAAACATAGTTTTAAATGATAAAGTGAAAGGAAAAACATTAGAAAGTGGGTTTTTGTAAATGAAAAATTAAAGTCACTTGTATATAATGTTTCCCATTGTGTAAAGACATCATGTGTGTGCCAAAAAGAGAGTGAACAAGCAAAAATCACGTTTGGAAAAGAAGGAAGGAAATTTGCAGCAAAATTGTCTCAGTCTACCTAGCGCGGCGAACCTAGTCGGCGCGGCACACAGAGCGCAGATTTAACACTGGCAAGTGAACAGGCACGATGCACCAGTGGGGCATGGTGCACCTACCTTTCAAGCCTGAATATCGTCCAATCAACCTCATCTAGCCTCCAAATCTTGCAAATTTTTTCCTTCCAAGTAAGTGAAATATCCTAAAGTGCCTTTGCAAGAGATTTTCTCCTCTTTCATAGTGTGTAAATTGGTGAAAGATAAAACCCTAATTACTGCATAGTTTCATTGAAAAACTGCCTAGGGTTTGCAAAGTTGTAATTTTTGCTGTTGTCCCCTGCACCATTTTCATTTTCCTATTCGCTACACCCCCGCATTTCATTTCCCTTACCCCTCTCTCACCTACAATCATCCTACCCCCTTATCCACAAAACCCTAACAACAAATTCCCATTATTTCCCTAATACCTAATTCCCACTATACCCAAACCCTATCACCTCCCAAAAACCCAACAGTCAACATATAATCCCTCACTCATAGTCCCACTCATCAATCCCATTCCTCAAACAGAAAACACCTATTCTTCATTTAAAATCTCTTCATACTCATCATTTCGCAACAAACAGTGGCAAATATGGAAACAGATTCAGCTTATGACATAGATGAGGAAACAGTGAGTGATTCCTCCCAAGAAATTCATGCACCAAAAAAACCACACAAGGGAGGAAAACACATCCAGGAGGAGCCCACTACACTTACAAAGCTATTGGCTTGTCCCCTTGCAATAGCATGTTTCAAAAATCAGTCTTGCTATCAGGTTTGTGAGACGGTGGAAAGAGTCAAATACCACCATGAGCTTGCTAGACTTTTTTTTCTCCATCTTCACAATGGCCAGGTAAATTTGGCAGGTGTTACATTCACTTTGACACCTGAAACTATAGCTAAAGCAACAGGTATTCCGAATGTAGGTGAAAAGTGGAACAAAGGACAGCTAGTGGACAAAGAGCATTATGAACCTTATATCAAGGCTAGCTATCAGAAGCAAATCAGTAGGGTCTTCCCTTTCAGATACCTACAGGACACATATGATCCACTTATGAAATTCATAATCAAATACTTCAGTTGTGAAGGCAGATTTTCTCACTTATACACTTATCATGTCATACTATTGAAGCATTTCACTAGAGTGAGGATGATGAACCTCCCCTATTTCATGTGCCGAAAAATTGAGAAAATGAACACATTGGTGCAAAGGAAACCTCCTCGTTAGTATTACAATAGAATCTATCAGTTTGCATTGATTAATATTGTAGGTTTTCATTAGTTGAGTTTGTTGAATGTTTCATGGGATGATTTCATTTCACATGAGGTTTTCACAAGCCTTCAAGTCACCCCATCAGTTTTTCATGAGGTAGGAGGGCCTTCACATCAGCAACAGGTGCATGAAGCTCAAACCACCAGTGTGCCAGTATTCGTGACTTATAAAAAAGGCACAAGGAAATTATTTGCAGCAGCCAAACGAGTACTATCTCCACCTGGGGTGGAAGGGGTCTTGTTTCCGTCATCAGATCATAGGAAAATGTTATCTTCACCCGGGGTGAAAGGGGCTTTTCCTTCTTCTTCAGCAAATTAGGACAAAGGGAAACAACCAGTGCATGATGAGGGGCCTTCTGAAGGTCAAGAGAGAGAGTTCATTTTTATTCAGGATGAGGACACTGATTTGGGCTCCTAAAGCTCAAAACTCAAGGAGATCATCCAGGAACAAGAAGCTGAGATTCATGGCTTATCTCTTAACCTGGAAAGAGCTAAGTGGATCATAAACTATCTTTAGCAAAGTAACAAGTAGCTGGAGGACCAACAAACTATCATGGAGCTGCAAAACATAAGAGAAAACCGACAAGCAACCAAGAGGAGGAAAATCAAATTGACACCACTTGAACAAGAGATTGAGGCTGACTAGGAGTCTTGGCTTGATAGGGAAAACCTGCACTTGGAGAGGCTGCTGGAGAAGGAAAATAAGGAGAAAAATATGTTGAGGCACATGGCCTATCACTATTTGGCAAGAAACAAGATTTGCAAAGCGACGATAAGGACCTTAAAGGGAAAGTTGAGGAAAACTTTGAGGAGGAAGAAAGAGAAAGATAAGCTCAAGATCTTGGTTGAGGATTCCTTGGCCCAAAATAGTACTTTATGTAGGTCACTCCACCCAAATTTCAAGAAATTTGGCACACTTTTTGTCAATTTTGAATTTTTGAAGGAAAAAATAGGTTTTTCTGCCTGGTGAATAGCGCCACCAGGCGCTTGCTTTTGCTAGGGACCTCCTCTAGAGGAAAACTCTAAATTTTTGGATTCCTCATGCAAAATTATGAATATCCAAAAATTACTAGAAATTTTTGTCAAGTTTTGGGCCTCCAAAAGGGTCAAAAACACTTTAAAAATGCCCTTTCTGCCCCTTTTTGGCCACACAAGTAGTGTTGGGAGAACTCACTTTTGGAGGGGAAAATGGACACCAAATTTAGACATTCCACCTGTTCTAGAAATTAGACAGATATACCTTTCAAAAAAGCCCACTTGGAGCAAATTTGGTGCACGGGAAGGCCTCCAAATCAGCTACAAAAAGGTGCTACGCATAGGGAAAGTGGTGCAGTGCACAGGATAGAAAATTGCCATTTTTGCCAAAAAAACTTTGTTTTTCGCCTAGTTTTTTCTCAGTTTGAATTTTTTCTCTCTCATGGTCAAATTGATGGAATTTGATGTAAAAATGTTGAAAATTCACTCATGGAGGTAGATACATCATGAAAAGGTAGTTTTGAACTGAATGAATCAGTTTCCTAGGTTTTAGAGGCAAGTTGTTCCACTACCTACTTTTCAATTCTTAGTTTAGATATTGTTGAAGCAGATCCTAAATTCATGAATTAGACCCCTAAAGGCTAGCATGAGTTGTTTTTTTGCCTATATCTAGTACTTTTTCAATCATTTGTAAAGTTTGGACTCTTGTGAATGCTTTGAGCTTTATTGTACATTCATCTCTGCAGTTTGGCAAAGGAATAGACCGGGGTTTGCAGCATTTTGTGGATTCTTGTGGCAAGTTGAATTGGTATTGTTTTTTCCTTCTGTAATTCAATTTTACATGTGTTTATGTATTCCATCATCTCTCTCTTTTCAGCGGAACTAAATGAATCAAGGATAAAGGTAGAAATCATTGATGTTGCAGTGCTCTACCTAGGGTTTGTATAGTTTTTCATGTTTTCAACTGTTTGAAGAGGATTCCTGAGACTCTCATGCCCTATCCAACTCCTCACTAGTCTTAAGACTCTCCATCTCACTCAATTTAAAGTACTAAACCATTTCCCTACCTCGCCCCACAGAAAACTCTGCAAGACTGAGTCCATTCCCCAGACCCAAATCTACCTTTCACATTTGAGCCAACAAACTAACATTAAATTCAATCAAACTCCTCTGAGCATATACCTAGCCTAAAGTTAGTCTATATATTAGTCATCTCAAGCCTCATTTTCTATATTTTCCTGAGATTGACAAGGAGAGATCCCTCTCCCGACCTGGTAGGGCTAGCTACCATGTTAAGCGTGGTTTGATGTTACCCTAGATCCTGCCTTTCTCAGCCTGAGGTAGATTTAGGCCATAACACACTCTATTCTTGGAAGCTAGGAAGGTGAGCTAAATTAAGGCTAGGATTTTGTATTGGATAATGGCATGAGAAACCCATGTTCCACTGTTGGGATTTGATGAGTTTCACTATATTTAATTGTATTTGTAGAAAAAATAATAAGACATTCTTCATTTTGGCACTGATTCCCATGCTCATTCATAGTGTTTGTATTGGTTGTCTGATATTTTCACTCTATTTGTATGTGTGCTTTCATACATGCAATATGTTATGGATTGGTTCATAGTTTTTGCATGTATGTTTGATTTTGAATTTATTCTTACTTATTTCTCGCCATTTTGGTGATCGACTGTGAACTAAAACGAAATTATCCTATGGAATTTATTGTTGATGTATGTCTGATTACGTATTGGCTCAGTGATCCTTCTCATTGCATACTTCTTCTTATCATTACTCTGAGTTGCTTGTACCTCTTTCTGTAGTTTATCAATCTTGGGTTGACTTTGTTTCATTGTCTCAAAATTTCATTCTTTCCCTCACTTTGAAAATTTTCATTTGACAACCAAGAGGGAAAACATTCTTGGTGGTAGTCGGTCCACTACTAGATGGGGCTTCTATCCCAAATGGTGTGAGGTCTAATTGGGACTTCACACTAGGGAGACCCCCTATATGTTGGTGGAATCCAACATCGTCAACAAATTTTGGTGCTAGAAGGAGGTTTGGATGATAATATGAACCATTGGATCCTCTAGTTTAGTCTCATATCTTTAAATGGCTATCTTCCGAATCTCTATCTCGGACTATTTCTATGAAAACATTGACCTTTTGGTGCCCGAAAAAATAGTCTATCACTTGTCGTAGTGGAATTTTGATGGTGAGGGTCACACAACAATATTTGGACATATGTGTCAAATCATTCATTTATGTCACTCTAACAAAATACATTGTAAAGATATTATTGGCAGGTCCTTTACCCTCATTCTTGAAGGTCGCGTCAAGTAATGGTGCCACATGTTGCTAGCAACTTGCATCCATTTGTTTGAGGAACTCATCAAAAAGCTCCAACAAGCCTTCGACATGTATGATTTTAAAGATGTGTTTAGAAGGATACACAAGCTTAGAATGAAACCTGAAGAATCATTAGAGGATTTTGCTTCTAGGTTGTCCATCTCTGTTGTGAATTTCTAGAGAGAGATGTTGACTGGATGCTTTTGACTAAAAAATTATAGTGGTTGGTTCGCATGTATCTATAACTATAGAAAATCCTATAGATTCACAAGCTCATGCAATGTACTAAAGCACAGGATAAGAATCTACTTATACTTTCAACCATCAGAAGCCAACAGAGAGATGAAAATAATATGGACAACAAGAAGATAAATCAATGGCACAAAATACAATATGTATCTGGGGAAAGCCACTACTCAAAACCCCTCTATCTATATTGCATATATCATAAATATGAGTGGATATACCAAGCTTTCTCTCACTAGAAAAATTCTACACAAGTATGCTCAACTCTCTCAACTCACAAGCTAGATCAAGACAAATCCTTATCCAATTGAGAAACTCTCCAAGCCCCTAATTTCTTGCATAATTCCTAGGATGAATAGCCCATATTTAAAGGGAATTCATGCTTCCAAAAATATGCAATCCAAACATAGGTCCTTCTCTGATTGCATGCATGATATTTAAAATAGAGTGTCCCTACAATCTAGTCTCAATTGGGTCTTTCTCAGAATCAACATGCATGAGTTATCGATGAGGGAATATTCAATTAACTAGAGTGACGCTTATGGATGCACTAGTGCATCAACTGACTATAAACTCTCTCTTAGTTCCATAAATAGTTTGGAACTAATTTAATTGAACATAACTCAGTAAAATGAGTGATCTAATTTACAACTCAATTTGAACTCATACTAGACCCCTAAAACTTAGGGAGAATATATACATGACCTCATAAATACTTCCAACTCAAATTTCCTAAGCTAATTAAGTTAATTAAACTTAATTAACTATTTACAAGTTACTATGAGAATAGAATTCGATTTTGATTCTCAGTTTAATTGAAGGACAAATTAAACTGGAATTTCTTGTTTCCATTTCTCAACCCTCCCTCTCAACAAGAAAGGGATTATCAGCTACGTCGATCATGTCTATGTGAAACTTGAATTTACATCTTGATAATGCCTTTGTAAAAATTTCAGCATCTTGCTCCTCCTTGGGAATGTACTCTAACAACATAATCCCCCTCAATACACAATATCTGAGATGATGATATCGGATATCAATATGCTTGGACTGATCATGAAAAACTGGATTTTCATAGAGTTTGATACAACTCTGATTATCGCAATAAATCACAATTGGATCCATCTGCTAACTAAACAAACCAACCAGGATTTTCCTCATCCAAATGGCCTCACATGTTTCCTGACTCGCAGCCATGTACTCTGCCTCTGCTGAACTAAATGCAACCAATCTTTTTTTCTTGCTATACCAAGAAACTGTCACTAACCCAATACTGAAGATCCATCATGATGTGCTCTTCCGGTCGGATGGAACCCTTGCCCAATCTACATCGATGAAGCCTTGTTCACTCCCTCTATTAGTTTGTAACATAATCCATACTGAGAAGTGCCCCTGAGGTATCTCAACACATGCTTTGTCGCCTTCCAATACAAATTGGTAGGATTAACCATCAATTAACTAAGTTGGTTAACTACATAGAACATAACTGGTGGTGTGTTCACAAATTACATGAGTGAACCCACAAGCTGCCTGTAAACGATAGCTTCCACTACTTCCCCTGAAGTAGCATCCTTATTCCTCTAGTTATCTCCTAGAGGAGTCTCCATGGGTTTGTTGCTCTCTATGCAGAATCTCCTGAGTATCTCATTGGCATACTTTCCATGAGACACAAACAACTCCCCATCTCCCTGCCAAGAAATTTATGCATGAGCCCCATGTCCTTCATCTCAAACTCTCTTGCAAGGTCATCCTTGCAAGATTTGATCAACTGATCATCACTTGTGATTATGATATCATCAACATAAAGTAAAATGATCAACAGTTTACCTTCCACCACTATGTGGTACAGTTTCGCATCTGCTTCACTATTCGTGAAGACCAACTCGATGAAGTAGTTACATATCCTCCTGTACCCAACATGGGGTGCTTTCTTCAGCCCATATAATTCTCTCTTGATCTGACACACATGTGACTCATGATCAAAGGTCCCAAACCTTTAGGAGGCTCTATGTACACCTATTCCTCAATCATGCCATTAACGAAGGATGTCTTTACATCCATCTGATGTATCGTCCAACCCATCTGTGCTAATAGTTCCAATATAGATTTGATTGATGAGTAGCTTTAAATAGGAGCAAAGGTCTCATAATAGTCAATCCTCTCTACCTTTGAAAAGCCACAGGCCACAAACCTAACCTTATGATTCTCCACACTACCATTTGCAGCTTTCTTTACCTTGTAAAGCCAATGAGAGCTCACCACTAACTTGTCTTCCAGTCTCAGGAGCACATCCCAAACACTATTATGAACTATTGTGTCATACTCTTGCACCGTGGCATCAACCCAAACTGATCGTTGCACTGCATCCTTAAAGGAATATGGCTCTATCACAACACATTCACCCATAAGAGCCATGTATCAAGTGTACCTCTCAGGTGACCTCCTTTGCCTGTGATGAGAAGTGGGTGCTCCCACATTCTCTTGTGCATCATCCAACAATCTGTCAGTCTCTCTAGTGCACTTTCTTCCCTCTCTAAAGGACTCTGCGTGAGTGGATGTCTCCACTCCCAAATCCTCTGCATGTGGCTTCTCCACATAAATTTGAGGCTCCTCAACCTTAGGAGCTAAAATCTCCTCATCCACACATAGCTCAAGCTTCCTCTCAAGGGAAACTCACATGGCCTTCTCCTCATTGATCTTGACATCCATGTGAACCACTGTCATCCTGTTGGTCGACAAGTACACCTGATAGTTGTGACATGTATCAGTGTACCCAAAACATATCCCCAAATCTGTTGTCAGCTTAAGCTTCTTTTATGCATCTTTGCTCACATGGAAATATACCGATGACCCAAAAATTCCAAAGTGACCAAAATATGGCCTCTTACCAGAATAAGCCTCCTATGGTGTCTTCATGTCAGGTATTCGACGTGGGCTATGGTTCTAAACATAAACTACTGTGTTGCATGCCTCAACCCACTAGTGTAGTGGAAGGACCTGATCATGCAACATTATCCTCATTTCCCCTATTATGCTTCTATTCTTCCTCTCAGTCACCTCATTTTGATGAGGGTTATGGGGTGTTGTCAACTCCCGTTTAATCCCTTCCATTGCATATAAATTTTTAAACTTGTTTGAGACATACTCACCATTTTTATCACTCCATAGAGCTTTAACATTCTTACCCCACTCTTTGTCCACCAATGCTTTAAACTCATAAGACGTTGTGAAGGTTTGATCCCTTTTTTGCATGAAAAATATCCAACATTTTCAAGAAAGGTCATCAAAAAATATAACATAATACCTATTTTTAGTCGTTTTCTATCGAGAATGATCGACACACATCTGAATGGACTCACTCTAGAATAAACTCTACTTGACTGTCTCTTTTGTGAAAGGAAGACTTGGTTTATTTTCGCAAAGTGCATCCTTTGCATGTACCAAATTTCTCAAGCGTACCTTTGGGAAGACCGGTAGAGATCTGCTGCAATATCTTCAAAGCCCGATGTTGCAAGTGGCCCAATCACCTATGCCACAACCCACTAATGTCTCAACTCTCCACCCTCTCTTCTTTTGAGCTTAAAGCAGCACACTCCTTTACCTCCAACTTGTAGAGATTCTTCACCTAAATCCCTATCTTCTCTAATTGACCCATGGCTATGGGTCGAAAATACACCTTTCCTTTCGAGAAGATCACATCATAGCCTCTATCCTCAAGCATGGCAATGAATACCGAGTTCTTCCTCAGCTTGGGCAGATACATAAAATTCTTTAAGATGAGTGGAGCCTCATGCTCCTTCTGAAAAGTAATTGTGCCCAATCCAGTAACACTATACTTACCATCACCACCCATCTCAATATGCATCTGGATATCTTTGTCCTCCAGGTCACTGAATAACATATTGTCTCCAGTCATGTGGAATGAAGCTTCATTGTCTAAATACCATACACTTTCCATAATTGATGACACCATGCATGCAATGAGGAAAATTTCCAATTCGAATTGAGAGGCCCAAGCCTCACTTGCCGCTCCTCCTGAAAACTTATTCTTCGACTTCTTGAGTGGAAAATTTGTAGCAAAATGGCCTAGCTCATGACAATGAAAGCACTTAAATTTCATCATGTCTTTCTTCTTACTGACATGATAAGAATCTCAATTGGAATGGGAAGCTTTATGTTTCCCCTTCTTCACCATAATCACTAAGGCATAGTTCTCTTCATCATTAGTCTTTAATGAAGACCCATCCCTACTGTTCCTCCTGATCTCCTCCTGCATCAATTCTGACAAAAATCGTTCCCAATATGGCAATGTCTCCTGACCATTGACAAAGTACTATAAACTATGCCAACTCTTTGGGAGTCCTAAAAGAGAAAGACTCACCATATCATCCTCAGAAACTATGATTCCAACACTTCTAATTTCATCACGACACCGAGTGAACTTGGTCAAGTATTTTGGAATCATCTCGTCTTTCTCCATTTTGATTAAATTTTTTCCTTCAATTCCAATTTCCTTTGGTCACTGTTGTTTTGATACAAGTTTTCCAATGTTTTCCACATAGCATATGGAGTTTCCTTTCCATGGATACTCAAGACAATGTTGTCTCGAACTCCCTCAAGGATTATCTGCCTCGCCTTTTCCACACACTTCTTCCATTTGGCCAAATTTTGTGTGTCTGATGTTGTTGGCTTAAGGATTTCTTGATCAATGAATTCCTTCAATCCATTATCCTCTAGCACAGCCTCCATTCTATCCCTCCTAGCTATAAAATTCGAGATGCCTTCCAAGGCATACTCGAGCCGCAAACCATAGAATGCCATCTGCCGATCCTAAAGTATGTATTGCAAATTCGAATTTGACCTATAACCCAAAACTCAAAACTCAAAAATATCCTCTAGTATACTATTTTCAACTCCAATACCATGTAGAAAATCCTGTATATTCACAAGCTCATGCAATGTACTAAAGCACAGGGCAATAACCTACTTCTACTTTCAACTAACGAAAGGCACATTATGGGAATTTTAAGGTCTAAAATGGGCCTCCTAACAAAAATGTACAACCAAAATAAACTTTATAAGGACCAATAGGGTTCAAGATGCTGATGTTAGCCATGGGAGATAATTCACCATTTTTGGAGTAAAAAGGTAATAATATTAAAAAAGAATAAAATAATAAAACTATTTTTTCAACTTTTATTTTCAACTTATCTCCCTAAGGTTTTACTCAAACTTCGAGCAGGAGTACTTTTTGGATGAAAAATTTAATTCTTCATCCAAGGAGTACCCATGTTGCATACTTTTTATGGACCCTGCTACAAAAAAAATGAGAAATACATGAAAAAATGTGATTGCTATCATGTTTTTCATGTATTTCTCATTTTTCATGTAGCAGGGTCCATCGAAAGTAGGCAACATGGGTTCTCCTTGGACGAGGAATCAAATTTTTCATCCAACAAGTGTTTCCACTTGAAATTTCAGTAAACCCATAGGGATATAAGTTGAAAATACGAGTTGAAAAAATGGTTTTTAATTTTTTCCCTCTAAAATTTGATGATGTATTCTAACCTTATTTTATTATTTCGACTATTAGTTTATAATTTCATTAGGAAGCCCATTTTAAACCTAAAAATTCCCCTAATGATAGATTTATGAAAACAATATGAAGAAGAATATAAATCAATGGAACATAACACAAGATGTATTTGGGGAAACCCACTGCTCAAAACACCACTATCTATATTGCATATATCATAAATATGACTAAATATACAAAGCTTTCTCTCTCTAGAACAATTCTGCACACGTATGCTCAAGTCTCTCAGCTCACAAGATAGCTCAAGCCAAATCCTTAGCCTATTCAGTAGTTCTCCAAGCCCCTAATCTCTTGCATAATTCCTAGGATGAATAACTTGTATTTAAAGGGAATTCATGCTTCCAAAAATGTAAAATCCAAATATAGGTCCTTCTCTGATTGCATGCATGATGTTTACAACTTAGTAAATCACACAACTAATAGTACACTGTCCCTACATTATAGTCTCAACTTGGTCTTTCTCAGAATTTACATGCATGAGTTTCTAATGAGGGAATCTTCAGTTAACTAGAATGACACTTGTGGATGCACTAGTGCACCAACTGACTGCTAACTCTCTATTAGTTCCACAAACAATTTGGAACTAGTTTAACTAAACATAACTTAGTAAACTAAGTGACCTAATTTACAACTCAATTTAAACTCATACTGGACCCCTAAAAATTAGGGATACCATATACATGACTTCAAAAAGACTTCGAACTCAAATTTCCTAAACTAATTAAGTTAATTAAACTTAATTAATAATTTACAAGTGCTATGAGAATTGAATTCGATTTTAATTCTCAGTTTAATTCAATGAAAAATTAAACTAGAATTTCTTATTTCCATTTCTCAACAAGAGCACCTTCAATCTGAAACAAATCCCAATTCTTATGAGCATCATGATAATATGCAAGTTTCCAACTGCCTCGATCTTATCCCTAATCCTATCTTTCCTATCACTATGAGTTGAGGAAAGTGTCAAGCCTCCAAGGAGGAAATTGCTACATGTGAAATGTATCATCCCCTTCATATTCATCACCTAATGAAATTATGGTTGTCAAAAATTTAGATGATGAATAATGTTTGTAGGATGAAGAAACAACTTGTCTTGCTTCTCAAGCTCGCATACGTCCTGTTGAATTTGAACCTGAAAATCAAATTGATGTAACATCTATTCCTATTGATGAAATCCAACTAAATCCCATTAAATATATGCCTAAATCATTTCTTGAATTTCATTGACCTGTTGGAAATGACTTAAAGTAATGTCTCAGATAAAGCTAAATGTCTTATCATATCCATAGAGCATACCATGCATGCATATTTATTGCTCCTTAAAGTTGACACTAATGTGTAAGGTGTGAATCATAGATATAATCTAACCACAACTGATGCTCCTTTTCTTGAATCATTTCATCTGTTGTACCCTAATTTACCTGATAAGTGATTTAAACCAAATTTTCCCTCAAACTCATCAGATATCTATCATGCTGGTTTTGATGTTGATTAGATAAGTGATACCATTTCCTTACAATCAAAGAATGAAAATATTGAATCCCCTATCTGCAATATTTTCAATCTGCAATCTCTACCAGATGAAGGAGAAGATTTTACATCATGGGAAGTTCAAGATGGTCCTTTGATTGATCTATCCCAACCCTTAATCCAAGAAGAGCCTTATGTGTCAGATATCCAATATATGATGCTAGTGGATTCAATGATTGTCATTCTATCAAAGACATATTCCCTAGTGCCCCTGATGATTTTCATTCATATCCACCTATTGATTTTATGAAGCACTGAAATTTGATGATCCGCCTTTTCAAGGTTCCGAGACTCATCAAGAAGTTGAGGCACTTAAGATTCTGCTAAGGGTTACGTCAGGTTCTCACGATCCTGATGAGACCCGTGAACCAATTCAAATTAGTTTTTTTGAAATTAGGTTTTCCTCACACCACTCTGCTCTCAGGATCATCTTACTGGATGAAAGCTCATGTCAAAAGGCCTTTGATTTGAGTGATGTATATCCAATAAAATATTTCCATTCTCTTTGAGCTAATATGCATCAACCTATATACCCTAATTTTTTTGATGAAGAGAGTATGCTAGCCATTTTCCCAAATCCTTTTGAATCTTCCAGAGTTGGTACAAAGTGTGATCATGTACAAGCAAGTGATCTCTCATGATAAACTAACGAAATTAATCAAGTGACTTTTCTCTTTCTTAAGACTCTTATAGTCATTTCACCCCCTTCTTGGAAATCTAAAGAATCAGATCTTTTGCACTACCAACCTATCAGTGCTTAGACACCTGACTAAATCAAAAATATATTCACTAATGGTTTTCCTATCATAGTAGACGATGACCATTTTTATTCGGTTGTTGATCCTATGAAACCATTGATATTTCATGACCTACCATTTTAGGGTTCAGATATTTGTTAGGATGGTGCGTCACTTTAGCTTCTGTCGATGGTTATGTCAAGTCCCCAGTCCTTGACAAAATTCATGAACAACTTCAAACTAGGGTTCCTAAACCTATGGTTTTTGCACTTGAATCCTCTAGTATTTTAGCTGCACCTAGTGAACGCCCATATTTTCAGAGTCATCAAGTTGATGGTTCATGATATCATGATAGGATTGTTGAATGGATTAAAGAACCTTATCTGTCAAATTCCTCTGCAAGTTTGGCTTGAATAATATTTTCTGGAACATTTTTCTATAAGTAGACATGACCATCTTGTTGTTATGCATGTTTCACAGGTAAGCATTGTGTTTTGTGCACAACTTTTTATGCTGGTTCTAATCGCTGACACATTTGTATTTCTAGGTTGGAAACTGCTACAGATTTGGAATTTGATTTCACATGACCCAACCTCCTCTCTAGTTAAATTAGGGTTTTAGGTTTAGGTTAGCTAGAGTTTATTAATTAAGTTTTACTTTTCTGAGTTTGCTAATTAAGGTTTGCTTCTTAGCATTTGATTTATGGTTTAGAGATGTTTTGGGTGTTTTCTTTATCATTGGTGGATAGTTGCTATGTGACATTATGAATTTAAGCATGCATTCATCTTTTGCATTGCATTCTTTGGATAGGAATTACATGGAATTATTAGTTTATATGAGTTAATTTTTTCATGCATATACATCACATTGCACTGCATTCGTTTCCTGCATTGCATCATAGCATGCTTGTTTAATTACATCATGCATTCATCTTCTTACATAGCATACAATGACCATTGACCTAGCCTTGCATTTTATCTATGTTTCATACCACTTCTTGAGCCTTTACAAACCTAGAGCCCTTCGAACCTTTGGTGTAATTATTAGCTTTATTACACCTATTTGCAATGGTCAAACTCTAAAGGAACCTCTTTAGCCTCTTTGAACATGCTGAAACCGTAGCTGAGCTTCCTTGGTCACCTTGCCTTAATGCTGAAACCCTAACCCTAATGGGTGAGTGCGGTTGTAATGGATACTCTAGGAGGCATCTTCTCATAGAAACAATAATTAAAGCTGTGTCCAAAACATGTCTCCTATTGGTCTATCACATTAACAAGGAAAATATGAGCAAGTGCTCATGGGGAACTCTAGTTGGTTCAAATGACCTATATGTGTAACCTAAACCTTTTTTCTGGCTTGGTCCTAGACATTTCATGGTTTGTGTTCATTGTTCTCCTGTTAACTAAATAAGTGATGTGGAAGCAAGGCATGAGAGAAAACTTAAATAATAACATATTTTAGTTTATTTAAAAGAAGAAACAACCTCTATTTCTTGTAAAATAAGCCAGGATCCCTCATCCACCCTGGTGTAATGATTCCTACGCAGAGACGTGATGCAACGACTCGGCAGGGGTACTAACCAAGCTCGCTGGTAGCGCAGAAATGTTTGTGATTTATTGACGTGACTCCACTAGGTTACTATCCAAGCCTTGTTGTAGCAGAGAAATTACCAGAAACCTATTTTAAAAATTTTGAATATAATAAGCCCTCTGCCTTGTTCTCTACATCATCATTACCTACTAGCATGTGTGAACTTCTAACTTCGTGTTTAATGACTAGCAAGACCTGACTAAGACATGGAGGAAGGAAATATTAGTAAAGGTCAAGGTAATGCAAGAGGTACCCATCATGTTTATTCAATACTTCATTGCATTATAATTCTGAATCAATCTATTGTAGGGATGCCACCATAAATGTTGAATTCTACTAGTGGTTCTCCAATTACTATAGCTACTACAACAACACCCAAAATTTTGGGCATATTCAAAATTTTGGATTCCCCTCTACTTTCTACAATCCATTAGGGTTATAATCAGGTATTCAATCAGTCAACCTCTCCTTGAGCTATTTATATCAAACCCTATCAATGCTCACACTTACATTAGAGGAAATTTCAGCCTGAAAGTGGCCTCCTAAGGAAAAACAATAAAATAATAGTTATGGATTTTGTCGGGAAAAGAAGAAAACTATTTTTTTTCATTTTATTTTTGCCTTATCTCCATATAGGTTTACTCAAATTTAAAGTGTAGACACTTTTTGGATGTGAAATTAAATTATGCATCCAACGAGTACCCATTGTGCATACTTTTGAGAAGACCCACATTGATAAAAAATTGAATATACATTAAGAAAATGTGTTCAAAACGCAACACACCTTTTTTAATGTATCTTCAATTTTATAAATGTGGGTCTTCTAAAAGTATGCATAATGGGTACTTGTTGGATGTGAAATTTAATTCTACATCCAATGAGTGTCTACACTTGAAATTTTAGTAAACCTATAATGAGATAAGCCGAAAATACAATTTAAAAAAAAAAATAGGTATTTAATTTTCCCCCTAAAACACTTGCATGCATATTTTTTAAATTTAAAGGATTTTGGTTGGTTTACATATTATGTACGTGATATATATATATATATATATATATATATATATATATATATATATATATATATATCTGTGTGTGTGTGTGTGTGTGTGTATGTATAGATTGATAGATAGATAGATAGATAGATATAAAGCATGCTAGACATCAAAGGCTCTAAGGCATACCTAAACTAAAACCCTCGATGCACTACAACAAAGTAATGCAGATGGTGGCATGTATTCTATTACATACATCTCAAAAGAGGTATTTAATCCATTGTGTTCACTATGGATGTGAAAGAAACATATGGTTGAGGTATAATACCTATGTGCATCCACATGGACATTGAGGGATGGTCTCTCAAGTTGATGAAATGTTCCTAGAAATGTCACATCGAATCCTAAACCAAAAATAAATGCATGCAATATATGAAGTATGATGTCTATATGATGGTGACACCAAAATTCATACCTGGCAATGTGTTGGGGACCAAAATTAATTTCAGTGTAGGAAGTGGCGTGGAATGGAAATGACCACACTTGTCATACAAATGGACATGTCAAATTAAACTATGAGATATGTGAAACACATGTTGTGCCGCATTTTATTGCAAGAGTGCATCATTATCCCATAACATATGTTAATGTCGTTAATTGTGATATACATGTGCTCTTGTGGAAATAAATCATAACACATGGTTATATGAGAAGTTTGTTACGTATAATTATCAGAATGGTGCCTCAATTGATCACCTTCACGATGGGAACTAAGTAATATCATGTACTTGCTTGCACCATCAGAGTTTTCCATGGGACTCACCAATACTATACTGTAAGGAGTTAAAGAAAATTATCACTACAGACAATGATGGACCCATATATTATGTTGGACACTTGATTTAAGACCACCAAAAAACAATGCAATGGGAGTAGGAGGGTATTGAACAAATTATGAAATGACATAAAATAAGGATATAAAATATTCAAAACATTATTGAGTAGTTTTCCAGTGATCGCTTCAAGTATTGAACCCTATATACCTTATTGCACATAATAGAGCTAGCATCAAAGCCTTTGTATTATGAATAACATTTTTTCTGAGTTTAAAAGTCACAAGGGCTTCTATGTGATTTGGGGATTATGTCAAATAGAACTGCAATTGGTTTTAAAGTGAAAGTGATAGTTACACCCTCTAGTGATCAATGAGACCAATGCTAACCACATGAGGAAATGTGACCTATTCAGTGAACAGGAACTCTGACCTCTCACCAAATTTTTGAATAGACTAGTCACAAGATCCCGATTTGGAGTTCCAACATTCTAGCCAGGAAATGCGACCTTTCTAGAATGAGACTATGTTACCCCTAGTAAGTTACACTTCCCCCATGTCGCAAGACCACATTTCAAAGCCTTAGATAAATGAACAAAAGTATGACCTAAACCAAAATGCAACCATGCAACTTGCCTAAGTTTCATTCCTTTATGGTAATCCCTCCATGAGTCACAAATCGCACTTGACCTCCTTGCCTACAATCTGATGATGCGAACTTCCCTCCATTGCAAGTATGTGACCTTATAAATCACATCCATTATTGTAGTCCTCACATATCACAAATTTCTCCAATAAATCACTCCCTCCACCTATGGTCTTCCCAAGTCACCTTTCAAACTACGACCCTACATTCACCAAACATTTCTCCTCCCTTCTCCTTGGTAGTAGTCAAGTATCAAAAACAATTTTGGTTTCTCTCATAGAACCTTATACTACTATACAAGAAATAATGGAAAATCTCTTCTACTTCAAATTTTGATGCCTAGGCATCACATGAACATCTTGAGGGATGTGTAGAGTGCCAAGGAATAATGAAATCACATGATGTGGTGTTTTTGGTATAAATGAAATAAAAAAACCTCCCCAAGGATTCTTATTGGTTGCTACTACGTGAACTTGATGCCATTATGAGAACATGTGATACATTTAAGTCTTGAATTGTTGCCCAAATCCTAATTCCCTATTTTAAGAAAGGTTATGAGAAATTTTCGACAAGTACCATAGGAGAATCCATCAAAGAGGCATAATGGGAAACTATAAAATGGATGAAACAATATAAAAGCCTCCATGATTCTACTTAGGTGATAGTTGAACAAAATCAAGGATCATCTGTTAGCTTAGAAGAAAATAAATCTCCAAAAGTGTGTTCCTCTTTCTTGTGAGAAATATGTCAATGCATGCAGAGATTCAAAGATGTCAACTTCTTTCATAAAGAGTCTTAGATCCTAAAAAAAGTGTGATTATATTCCTCTTGGTATAGCAGGATCATGTAGCCACATTCAACACTTGTTGTATGAGTGATAGTAGGTCTATGAATCAAAACATGTTTGAAGAATCTAGGAAGACCCTCCAAAGGACACATGCATTGATAAAACTGTGGACAAACAATTGACCACACATAGGTCTAAATTATTGTCATTCTTTGAACTAGTTGATTGTATTTCTAGTATCATTCTTTGTTTATTATTGTGTATGACCAACGTTATTTTCCTGCAGGTAGAAGAAAGCAAACAAGATGTTGATCTATGTGGAGGGATTATGGTTTCTCATGAAGCTTGCACAACTAGGGTTTCCTTCAGCAAGTAATATGGTTCTTTACAAGCTTCAAGAAACTTTTAATAAACCCAAAGGGACATCATCAAAAGTATGGATGAATGAAATTGAGGCATAGTGGTAGGAAAATAGGATTGTCTCAAGATCTAGCAACCACATCATCAAAAAATACACCACACTAGAGTTTCCTTAAACCCTTTGTACTTTACTCACGTTTTTTCTACTATCATAATGTAAAAGTTTCTCATCATAACATTGATGACTTCGTTGGGATTGATTCAAGCATGTAACAATCACTAGATGAGAGAGAGCACTAAGGAAACTTAAGAGTTGTGAGGGTAAGTAAAAGATCACAGTAGGTGAACAATCACCTCACTTCTATAAGTATAACCTCATCCCTCATTTGAAGGTTACTTTAGCACTTGAGTTGGGAGAAGTAGTGGAGAGTTGATTTGTGCTTGGGAGATAGAGGCACTCTGCTCTTGGAAGATAGGAAGGTGAGCTAAAGTGAGGCTAGGGTTTTGTATTAGATAATGGAATTAAAAACTATGTTCCACTGTTGAGCTTTAATGAATCTCGGTATATGTAATTGTATTTGTAGTAACAATAATAAGATGTTCTTCATTTATGGCACTGATTCCCATGCATATTCATAGTGGTTGTATTTATTATCTAATATTTTCACTACATTTGTATGTGTGCTTTCTTACACACAATATGTTATGGAATGGCTCATAGTCGTTGCATATGTGTTTTCCTTTGAATCTATGCTTACTTATTTCTGGCCAAGCCAATGATCTACTGTGAACTAATTTGCAATGAACCTCTGGCATGTTCTTGTCCATGTATGTACATTGGGTTTTGGCTCACCAATCCTTCTCATGACATATTTATTCCTATTGTTACTATGAATATATTGTACCTATTTCTATAGTTTGTCAATCTTGGGCTGACTTTGTTTCATTGCCTAGGAATTTCATTCTTTCCCTTACTCTAGAACCTCTTCATTTGATAACCAAAATTAAAAAATTTCATGGTGGTAGTTAAAGCCACATACCAGATGGGGCTCCTATCCCAAACAATGTGAGATCTAATTGGGCCCTCACACTGAGGATATCCCATAAGTTTTGGCGACATATAGTACCATCAAAAAAAGAAAAAAAAAAACTTTTCAAATTCTTCATTGGAAATACCCTGCATATGATCTCGGTTAAGTGAGTACACCCAAATGGTAGCCCCATCTTTGAAATCAAGTCATGGTCCACTTTGCCATATTTTTGGCATATTGACTTGTTATACTTTAGGTATTATTCAATGGTAAGACCCTCATCATTTTTTGTAAAAAACATCTTGCTAGAACCCCTAAAATAGAGTAAGGGTTTTGACAAAAAATCACTTTGGGTAAAAAATTAAAATGGGCACAGTTCAATCAATGTAGCTCAACATCCTTATCTGACTTATTTTTAGAGATGGAATGGCCATTCTGCATCTTCTAATGTGACTGAAATCATGATCTAGGCACTTTGGGAACTCAAATTTGCACTGCAACTGTCATTTCGTCACAAAAAATTCGGAAACAAGAGTTGATTTCAAATCAACAATATCTCCCTCATCTGGACTCTAATCCAACCATTTTTTTAATTAGGTTATTTTTTAGAGGAGCTTAGATATTTAATTATTTTCTTGAAATTTTTCACAAAAATCTACAAAAAATGATTGGAGAGGTGTCGTCCATGAATTGTCGTTAGAAAATTTTCTCCAAAAGAGTTGATTTTAAATCAACGATATCTCCCACATCTGGACACTAATTTGATCTTCTGTTTCTTATGAAATTGGGTGATTTGTTGAGAGGACCTCAAATATGTAATTATTTTCTTGAAATCCTGAACAAGAATCTGCAAAAAATGATTGGAGAGCCCCATCCACCAATTTCTATCAGAAAAAATTTTGCAAAACAATTGATTTTGAATCAGCAATATCTCCTTTGTTTGAGCTCTGATTCATACAATTCTTTTGTTTAGAAATGAGGTATTTTTTCACAAAGAATTCATATCTACAATTTTTTTTTTTTAATTTTTTGCACCAAAAATTCCAAATATGATTTGCAAATTTGTTTCCCAATATTTTCCCCAAAAAATTCTGAAATAAAAGGAAAATAATTCCCCCCCCCCCCCCCTTTTCCCAAGAAAAAGATTTTAAACCACTTGTAGTAGATCTGACCTGAAAATATATTTAATTCTCTAATAAAATAAATCCTAGATCCGATACACAAATAAGATAGAAATGCTTCTTTTATTAATCAAACCCATGAGGTAGGGCAACACCATACAATTACTCCTTAAGGAAGGAGATCACTCCTGAAGCTAATGTGTGTCAATACAAAAAATTCTCGACATCCTTTAATGGAGAGTCTTTAGCCTCTATCTGGGATTCATACATATAATACCATGGGTAATTACCATGGATCTATCAATACCATACATCAATGCAATGGCCTTTCACATTACTCCCTAACTACTTGTGGTCCGTTGCATAATTTGGGTTAGCCACTTTTTTTATTAACTATTGCCCATTTATTTATCATCATTACATTATCACATTATTTCCTTCGTTACCTTCCTTTGCACCCTATATTATCCCCCCAGGTATACTACATTCCACCCCCCTTAAGTATGTTTTATCCCCAAAACATGAGAAGGACACAAATAATAAGATCTACCCAAAACAATAGTCCACTAGTACCATGCACATGCATCTATCCAACCAAAAGAAAGGTGAAGACTCGATCTAGTCAGTGCCTCGCTCGCTTGATATGGAAGTTGGTTCTTGTGGTTCCTCTGTGTTGATGTATTGTGGGTGGATTGTTGCAACTTTTTGTGTGTATTTGAGGGGTTGTCATCCTTGTTGCTAATTATTTTCCATCTTGCGGGTTGTTGTCTTGCTAGCTGCTGTGGGTGGTGATATGCTAAAACCTTGAGTGATGGTGTTGTAATCTTAAATTCCCCACCTAATGGAGCCTAACTGGTATCAGGTTCCTCTTGCAGTACCTACTTTTATTTCTTGTCTTCCATTATTACTTCCACCATAGACTCCTCATCCAATGTGTCTATAGTTGTAGAGTTTTTTGCTTAAGCCTCCTTGGAATCTACTTGTTTATTGATGGAAATATCCTGCAATGTAATCTTCCTCTTTTTATACCAGAGCTTCAATAATTCATTCTCTACATTTATATTGATAGTACCAATGAATTTCATCCATGGGTATCCTAAAAAAACATCCACATCATCCATATCTAAAGCATAAAAATCAGAATGCAACACATACTTATCCATAGAAATTTTCAATTCTTTAAAAATTTGAGCATCCTCATTATCAGCTTGTGTGTTTTCAATATGTTTTGGTGGAACTTGCACATTTTTAGCCAGTTAATATTGATAAAATCATGTTGGCAACTAGGATTGATAGACACAATGATCTTATCTTTCTAAATACATCCATGAACTTATAAAATAGAAAGATTGGTAGAAAATAATCCTTTATTTCTCTCAATGCCTTGTCAAGATCACTTCACAAGCTAATGCATGTCAATACAAAACAATCCTCAACATCACTCAATGGAGAGTCTCTAGCCTCTATATAGGATTCATACATACAATACCATGCGTAATTACCATAGATGTCTCAACACCATACATCCAATATAACGGGCTTATCACATTATTTCCTGACTACTTGTGGTCCCTTGCATTATGTGGATTAACCACTTTATTTATTAACTATGACCGATCTGTTTATTATCCTTACATCTCATTATTACCTATGGTACCTTCCTATGTACCCCATATTATCCCCCGTAGGCATACTACAAAGGATAATAGGTGATATATACAATCCTAAAATATATTTAGATATTCTTGAAAATATATTTCATTATAATCATAATTATATCTCTAGGTATTCTAAAAATATATTTCTACTATATTTTGACTTGTGGTACTTCACGTCTTTATTTCTCTAGTTAATCTGTATTGTTTTATATTCTTGGAATTTATATAAAAGATCACAATTTACTAAGTTCAAAACATAATAGAATATGTGGCAACAAAATATCTTGTTTGTTAATTAATTATCAATATCACACACACACATAAACATTTAGAGTATATTAACTTTAAAAAATGATACATAACATATTAATAATTATTTGAATGGAGGTTTCTATGAGTATAAATATTTAAAAGCTATCTTATAGATCCATCAAATAATTAAAATAATTATCGATGTGTTTTGAACCATCAAATGTAGATTTAATTGTCCTGATGACAAACTGGTGGGCTCCAGTATTGTAGCAATAATGCTACAACTCCTGGAGCTTCCTGTCTCTTAATTTTATCAACCCGGTAGTTCGTACAAACTTGGAAGCGACGGTGCTGTATGCACAAGTACTAGCTCTTATCGCAGCTGTCACTTGGTCAGCTGGCACAAGTCCGCTAGGGCTCAAGCCAACTTCTATAGGCTCTCAGAAGAAGCTTGTTAAATGATGGACGAAAGCTAGCTCAAAGAAGACTAATCTACTTGGCAAAAATGAACTGAAAGCAAATCAAAACATGGAAACCCTAGGAAACCCTAATCTAACTAGTCTAACCTCTATGATGCAAAGAATGTGAAGGAAACTTCTACCAATGATGCCATTACATGCAGTGAGTTGAAATACATGAATCTAAGCTACTTGCACTTGAAAAGACATGTTTTTGTATTTTGTCATTAAGTGGTTGGATTTATTGCGATGATGCTTTTGATTAGGGTTTGGTTGTGCAGGAGCGGTTGGAATGGAAGGAGAGCATGGGCAAGGTCAGGATGGCTAGGGGAGGTCCCAAGGGATCCTTAGCATCAGTCCACAGAGGTTCCTCACGTTCAGATGCTCAGCAACCGAGTGTGTGGGCTCCTACAGGATGTCTGCAGGGGATCCTACAGGAAACTCAGGAATTTCTACAGGAAGGTTTGCAATTCTTCTACAGGATGTTCTGAAATGGGATGTTTGAGGATGGATGGTTGATGGAAGATGCATGGATGGTTATGGAGGTATGATGGGGGTCTGAAGTGACCCAGGAACTGATGGATGGAGTGGTGAGGTGATGTGGGAAGCTGACTTGGCTTGAAGGTGGTTGAGACAACAATGGGGAAGAAGGTAAGGTTACTTGGCAAAAGAGAAGATGGGAGATGAGGGAACATACTTGGTGATGGAGGAGCTGATATGAACGAGGCTCAAATGAACGAGGAGGTGATGAAGATGCCCTGCATAGTGGTTATTTGATCAAACCAACTACATCTTGCATGCAATCGAAATATCATGTGATCTATCTAACAAGTTAATGAAATCGGTGGACAACAACCTTATTCATGAAAAGAATCACGTACAACCTGTGAACAAAACATTATCAAAGAGATATAAACAGATGAATAACTCCTACCAATCTATCTTAAACATAAGAAACTACTTTAACCATCAAAAGCAACCTAAGTAACACAGCATGAATTAAATCTAAAGAGCAGATTTTTTCTCAAGAACGCAGCAAACACACATAAAGAGAAACAAGGCAGGTACTGGGCACTTGAGATGGGCCCAACCCCAAGAGCTACAGCCTCCCATGAAAGATTTAGAGCTGGTGCAAAGCTGGATCCATCTTTATTAATCAAGAAATGAAAAGTACATCAAAACTGTCCACAAGGAGAACTTGAACATGAGCTGAAAGCAAAGCTAATCTATTGCATAAAAATCAAACTACAAACTAGCTAACTAATGGATAAAACAAAATGACTAACTAGCTACGAAATGACTACCCACTAGCTAACGAAAATGAGGCCCCAAGCCCTCTTATTTATACAATTTGAGGACCCAACAGTCCTCCTAAAACTTAGGGACTTGGCTGCCCAAGACTTGTAGTTAATCAACAGTCCAACTTGACTTGCTTAGCTGCCCTTCAGCTGATTGATTCGGTGGCCCTTGAGCTCCGAGCTGATGGTGGAGAATTCAAGGTAAGGGCCCATAAATGAGGGGGACACCTTCCTACAAATCCTCTAGCTTGTTCTCCCACGAATTTGGCTGCCAAGTGCTCATTAAGACCTTCAATTTTGTCTCCAAGTTGACCAAAAAGGCTACACAAAGCACCCATTAGACTTGTTGGCATAATGACTAACCAAATTCACTCTATTAACATAAAAATGATCAAAAACATGCAATAAACAAATGAGAATGGTGGACTAAGCCAAATTAGGAGGTTGAATGAGCCCAAATAATTGTACATTTTTGGGGCTCATCACAAACCACATTTGATGCTTCGAAAAAAGCCGACACTTATTTTTATTATGTAATGGAACTGGAAGGCAACTTTCTAAATATTAATCATTAAAAAAAACCATAATACATTAATTATGAAAAATTATTATTATATAATTTAAGTGTTTTCACTTACATAAATCATGTTATTTTTTAATGTTGGGGTTTTTGGTAGAATCAATAATAACTTATTTTTAAAAGAATAAAATTGATTAGAGACACTTTTTCCTCTCTTAATAGATTTATATTAGTTATAGAAAGCTTAGGATCTTGGAGTTGTTCTTTTTTTCTTTACTTCATGATCAAAATAGAAAAGGGAAGATTATATTCTACATTCTAGGTTATGTACTAAATTTATATTATTTTTTTCCTTGAACTTGTGTTTTCTCCCACCTTGTCACAAGCCTTTTTATTTTTAACTCTTAGGTTATGTTACGTTCCTTGTATTTCTTTCTTGGCACTTGTTCTCTTGATTCCTTTTGTTGGTCAAGAAATATACTTGCTACTATTCAATACTTGAGACCTTTAATTGGCCTTACCATAACTTTCCTATATTTGGATGCTTAGTGTCAAAAAGTGGGTAGCATGGAAAGTATTTATGAGAGGAGAAAACACACCAAAATGGAGTTGGTTGGAAAAGTTACTCAAGTGGTTGGGGTTCTGACACAAAGCAATGGGCTTGAGACCAATGTTAATTGATTGTTTAATCTAATTTGTGAGTGAGTGGTAAAATAAGGGTTTCTTGATGGGAAAGTTAAACCCCCAATATCACTCACACAAGAGCTATAAATAAGAGACCAGGAGAGGTCATTTCACATGTGTGCAAAGATCATTCTTGTGAGAAATAAGAAGCCTAGAAGTGAGCTACATTCTAAAAATAAGAATCAACCTTGTAAAGTTGAGTTTCTTTGGAATTTTTTGTCTTTAAACAGGTCGATCTTTGTGATTTATTATATATGTTTGAAGTGCAAGAGAGATCTTGTGAGAAAAGGACAAGCCTAAAGAAGACATATATTTCTAGAAGAAGGGTTGCAGTCTAAGGAAGAAGGTTATTTTTCTTTGGAAGAGGCCAAGTACAAGAGTATTCTATCTTCAATAGGTCAAGTTCTATTTTAATATAAAGGTTGATATGTTCTTAACTTATAGGGTCTGTTCTAAACAAGGAGATTAGGCTGCAACCCTAAAGGAGGGCCTAGGGTCTCAACAGTTTTTTCAAACACACCAAGAAGTTCCCTTTGGAAGACCAAGGGCTTGTTCACGTAAATGGATGTTGGTTGATGTTAAAATGTTTTCTCTATAACTAGGATGTAGCTCTAGAACAAGGCCAAAAGCCTCAAGCCTCAGGTAGCGTCTTAGGAGTAGGTATGAAGGGGTAGGGGAGTAGACCACAGGGGCTCAGGGAAGAGGCGACAAGGAGATATAGTAGGGCCATATTGTGGACAACAAGTAGGGGATTAATACAATTCTAAAATGTGATTTTTTTTGGGTGAAGGAGGACCCCAAAAGTAGGATTTTATGCTGGTTAATATAGTGAGTTGAGGGAATTGTCTCACTATGAGTAGCTAAATGTATAGGGATGCAATAAGGAGTATGAGGGTTGAAGAAAAAATCCCAAACTCAAGGAATTATTTAAGTTTGTTAGGTGGGAAACAAGAGGACAATGAATAAAGGAGCTTATCACTATGGAGGAAAAGGATAACCAAGTACATCAAGGGAAAAGAGGACAGAATGGCTAGAGGTAAAGGACTTCTACAACAAGTAAGTCAAGCTTTTTGGTATTTGTTGTGATGGGCAGATTGAAGGTCTAAAGGATTAGACCTCAAGCTCTAGTTACTTACTAGGTATACTAGTTTGTATTACGTTTCATAAAAGGCCATGATCCCTCATACGGGAGCCCTATGATTATTTATTGAAGGACTAATAAAAAATGTTTCGCCCCCCCCCGCCCCCACACACACACACATATATATGTATGTATGTATGTATGTATGTATGTATATGTGTAGATACATATGTCTACTTTATTGTTTCATTGTTGTTACATTTCTTCTGTGCAATGTTCTTTTGTGTTGGGCTTCTCTAGTGTGTTGTGTTCCTATATAGGGAACATACCCAACCTTCAGGGCATGGAAATTTCAACAATTAGGAGTTAATCAATCAATGTATAGGGCCATCTTTAAATAAGGACCATTAGACGAGCAATGGGTATTTATTTAATGTTAAAGGATTATCTTCATTAAATAAGGTCCACTAGATGGTTGATACTAAATAATGATAGGACCAAAAGTAGTTAGGATATTGCTAGTGAGAAACTATTTATAGAGATGGAAGGCTATATAATGTTTTGATAAGTGTTTTTATTGTATTGGATATCTATGCAAAAAGAGGTTTCCTTGAGGCGTATGAGAATTTATATCTCTTTTGGGTTAACAATAGAATGGTTATATTCTATAGTTTTTATCTCATTGTATGTTGTATTTTTTCAACCTTATATATCTCTAAATATTGTTCGCTATTATGTCTACTAGTTAAATATATAACAAGTGGTATCAATGTCCTTTCATGAATAATCATGCACCGAAATTTTATAAATTTATTTTAAGGTAAAGAATTATTTCAATGTCTTTAAGCACATGGATACGTCATTCTACGAGCAACCTTGCAATTTGATAAGCATACACATGGTGAATACAAGTGAAGTCACTTGGTTGGAAACCATTGTAACCATTATTGGTACTTCTGAAAATAGTGTCACTTTAAGAAAAATATACATACAGATTATGTCTTCCATGTACCCTTAGCTATATTAAGAGCCCTCTATGTACATGTGAAACTAGCCTTACATAAGGAGGCTGGTCATTGAGTTGCTATAGTACACCAAGAACAACACTAACATAGATCACTCTTGCATACCAAGGACATGGGAATTGGGAAATATAGATAATATTATGTTCTATATTCCTTAGCGTCATGAAAATTTTAGCTGAGTACTAATTTTGGAGACCCTATGATATATCAAAGACATCTAGTGCTTAAGACCCTAAAAATTGTAACCTTTATAGTGTTGCTATTCAAAAATATAAGAGAATGGAAAGTCAGTCCCATAGGTCAGAGACAAGGGAAAAATATTAGGAAATCCACCCATTTTCACCTTGTTGGACTTGCCTCACTCTACTTCAGGAGGAAAAGGGTCCTAGACCCAATGACAAAATTCCTAGAGTGAAAAATAAGGTCATGATTGCAACTATGGGGAAGATTGAGATTGACCAATAAATGAAATGTGCATCCACACTTTGTAAAGGCATAGGTAAAGAGGGGAGGAGTGTAACAAATTGCATGAGAATGATCTTGATATATAATAGAAGTATTAGACAATTTTTGTGAAATTAATTAACATATCTAGCTTCTAATGGTTAGATAACATGTATTATATAATAACTATTCTTATTATCAATGAAAATGCGCAATTATAGTATCAAGAAAATATTATACATGTTGTTACAATTCTAAAGTTATAACTCTAAATTCTAAAAGTTATTCATTCGTATTTTAAGAGTTCTTGGTAGTCAACCATACATGGTCACAAAAGTGTTTGATGCCTTGTGTAAATGGTATGTTGAATGATGGAGAAACACTAGAAACCCAACCTTGTCCACGATAAGGGTTGTATATCATAGACATGAACTATTGGTTCAATGTAAAATAATACCCCATATTGAATGATATGCCCATTGCTCAACTTGTGAAATGGTCCTATGGAATAGTAGAGATGACTGCACACATGTATAGGTTTGAAATCAATAGGTGAAATTCTCTCATTGATTGGCAAGGATTAGCCAAGGTCAACCTTAAGGTTCACATTACATCTTTCCAATGGATTTGATAATGATGTAAGGTGAGAGGTTGGGGTTTGACATGGAAAACCATAATGAATACAAGAATTGCAAGTTTTTTAAGGAAATATAAAAGTCCCACGTGGATGGGGTAAACCCTAGAAGTTGACAGGACTAGATGTGAAGCATGTGGAATAAGGTTGAATTCCCTAACCATTGATGGATATAATTATGTACTGCAATTGAAACTTATGATCAATGGTAAATTCCTTGAGGATAAACGAGAAGTGATGTTGTGTGAAGGAAATGAGCACTGTAGAAAGCACCACACCATTGGTTACATAAAGAATTCACCCATACTTACTAGGCATGATCATATATTGGTCTAGACAGGTTTGGAATATTGACGTGATGAGTTGATGGTGAATTTTTTCTTGGAGTAGGAGTGATCCCATAATGATGTAAAAATGGTTGATAAGGATAACAAACTAAAGAAATATGTGGGCTCAACATTTTCCTTATATAATAAATAAAGTATCAATCAGAAAAGTAAGAGGATAAGCATTCAAGTACAACAATTCTAGGAATTGCAATTTGAAGGGAACAATGCAATGGTCATGAGATCTCAAATGAATATGAATAGGAGAGTAATCAATATTATAGTCGAACCTTAATGTTTCAATCATACTAAATTGAACCAAACTAGAATGAAAAGTTGACTTAGTTAGAAGGATTAGGTTTGGCATGTGTTTACTGAAGATGAATGATGTTAATGCTAACACAAATCAATAAGAATTTAGTGTTACACTAATGAGTGAGCATATAATGTTAATAAATGAAATCTTGAACAAACTAACCATAAGGGATTAGATGAGTGAATCTCTAGGCTATTCAAACAAGATTTATATCTAAGCATTAAATGATAATATCAATGAGGAATGAATTTAGCCCTAGTGATTGGTTTGAAGTGGGAAGGCAGGGACTTGATCTCTGAAGTGGAGGCGGAATAGTAAAGAGAAATCAGTGTCTAGTGCAAACAGGGGCAGTCAGAGGGCTCTATGAAGGGCGGTAGAGAAGGGCGGTAGAGGAGGGAGCTCCACTCCCTCCTATAAGGAGGCCATGGCCAGTAGAGGCAAGAAGCCTCTAGAAAATGATAGGGAAGCAGGGGGGGGAAGGTAAAAGAAGCACGAAAGAGGGAAAAGAAAAACCCATAGAACAGGGTCAACATAGCACAAAAGACATAGAGGTAGAAGACAAAAAACAGGAAACTAAAGACAAGAAAAGCAAGGGACCCTGCAAACCCAAAACAAACACAACTCCCAGGGTTATTTTAAATAATCTAGAGCTGCAGGTGCACAGGGAGCACATGGGGACATATGCCATCATTTGTAAGTTCATGGGACTATGGCCCACTGAAAAAGCTTTACAGTCGTGGATTAAATACCACTGGAAACCTAAAGGGAGCATAGATCGTCATCATGGGTCGAAGGGTTTCTTTACAGTGGTGTTCACTAATATTGAAGACAAGGACAGAATATTTGAAGGAGGGCCGTACTTCTATGCTGTTGCGGGGCTCTACATGAGACCATGGATGATAAACTTTAGTGCTGGTCTGAGTAAGGCTCTACTCTCTACCTCTTGATTATTGGCAAAATGAATAATTAGCAGCCATAGGCAATAAATTAGGTCGCTATGTTAAAGCCTCTGAAGCCACTAGAAGGGGAAATATACTTCCTTTGCTAGAATATGTGTAGACATGGATCTATCAGGAGCTCTACCGGAGGAGATAATCTTGGAAGTTTTTGATGAAGAATGGGTGCAAACATTAGATTATGATCACATTCCATTCAGATGGCACAAATTCCATTAACATGGACATCTTTCAGAGACTATCCACTCAATAGAGAAATAAACAAAAGAGAAATCAACACAATGAAAGAATCAGATAGCTTCTAGAAAGTGGTTAACCAAGGCAAAGGAAGTAAAAGAGGACCGAAAAATCAGCAGAGCGAAGGACAATAGTTTAGGCAGAACAGTTTTTAGGTGCTCCAGGAAGAGGAAAAGATAACTATAGAAGATCAAATAATGGAAGGGAGTTCTGTAGAAAAGGAGAAGGAAAGAAACCTAGAACAAACACAAAATAATGAGTACCAAAAAGAAGCCACTATGAGTGATGTTGAACAAGAAATGGATCAGGAAATGACCCAGAATGATAAGGACCCAGAGGACCATGAACTACTAGAAATTCTTGATAAAGAAAACCTATACCTAGAAGGATTCTTGAGGCAGGGTACTACAGGGGGAGTAGATTCGCTACCTCAAGAAGAACTCAGTAGAATACAACAGTTGTTTCGATGGAAAACGCAAGTTCGGAAGATAGAGAGAGGGAACAACATAGATAAGTAGGACAACTGAGGGGCGAAAACGATGAAAGCTACGCCGGGACTAGCTACAAGAAACCCAGGCAAGAAAAGAGGGAGGAAAAGGTAGAATGAACTCTTGATGGAGTGTGGAAAGCTGATGATTGACTCAGGTAAGATGAAAGAACTAGCCAGTTACTCCTTTACAAATATTTTATAATGAAGTTGACATCTTGGAATATTAGAGGTCTAAGGAGTAAGAGAAAGCAACGAATGGTTAGCAACAGAATGAAACAAGAAACGTCGGATATAATGTTCATCCAAGAAACGAAATGTTCCATTCAAAAGGTAAGACAAATCCACAGTAAATGGCTTAGTAGCTATGAGTTCCTAGAAGTAAAAGTAGAAAGTACAGCAAGGGGCATACTCACTCTATGGAATCCCCACAAAATTGGCATTCTGGAAGCTGAGGCTTCCAAAAATTACTTATCGGTTGTTATTCAACTAGTAGGAGAAAGGGACACCTTTCTGGTCACAAATGTTTATGGTGCTTAGAGAATAGATGACAAACTTAAGTTTTTGGATACCCTGGTGGATCTCAGGAACAGACATGCAGACATACCCTAGATCATGGGAGGGGATTTCAACATGATTAAATCCCTTCCAGAGAAAAAAGGAGGAGCAAGATCTCTAAGTAAAGACTCCATGGCTTTCCAAAACTTTTCTGAAAACATAAATCTGGTTGATACTAATTGGAATACTGGCCTATTTACTTGGAATAACAAGAGGGGATGGGAGGCCCTTGTTGCCCCAAAGCTAGACAGATTCTTCATCTCTAATAATCGTATGCTAGAAGGTAAAGAGGTAACGGCGCGAGTTCTTCCCTTTGGAGGCTCAGACCATTCACCAATTCAATTGGAAATCAAGAGTATAGGCACTCCTAGAAACAAGCTTTTCAGATTTGAAAATATCTGGTTGTCACACCTGGATTTCATAAGAAACATTGAGAAATGGTGGATAGAGGATTTGCAGATTCAAGGGACCAGTATGTATCTTCTTTAAAAAAGACTAAAACAAATCAAATTCTGGCTTAAGGAATGTAACAATAAGGATTTTGGTAATATTTTTGAAGAAAAGAGAGTAGTTGAAAACAAAATGTTGGTTCTCAACCAAGCTCTAATCAAGGAAGGCTTTGATAAATATGTCAATAAGCAAGTAGATAAACATTATCAATAATGGGAGAATCTATGTAAACAAGAGGAAATATTTTGGAGACAAAAGTCCAAAGTTCAATGGCTAAAAGAAGGAGAGCGCAACACTAAGTTTTTCCATAGAACCACCATGGCAAATAGAGCTCACAACAACATCTCTTCGATCAAGAATGAAGCAGGAGAACTGCAGATCTCACATAAAGCTATTGAAGCAGTGTTAGTCCACCACTTTCAAGGTATAACATAGGAGAACAATTTAGATAGAGAGCAATCCATCAGGGAAATAACTACTAATGTACCGAAACTGGTATCCAGAGAGGACAACTTCAACCTTAATAGACCAGTAATGGAAGGGGAGCTAAGTGATGTCCTTAAAGACATGCAGAATGGCAAAGCACTAGGCCTGGATGGTTTCAAAGTGGACTTTTTCAAAGCTTCTTGGAATATCGTTAAGCAGGACATTTTGAAGGTTGTGGAGGATTCAAAGTAAAAAAAAAACCATTCTGAAAGCCCTCAATACATCCTTCATCGCCCTGATCCCCAAATAGAAATTGCTCAGACACCGGATAAATACAGACCCATAGCCCTATGCAACGTAATATATAAGATTATATCCAAGGTTGTGGCTAACAGACTCAAACCTTTGCTTCTAGTCCTGGTATCAGAAGAGCAATTAGGTTATGTGGAAGGAAAACAAATTCTGGATAACATAATTCAAGCGCAAGAAGTGGTGCACTCTTTAACCTACAAGAAGCAGTAAGGTATGATCATGAAATTAGATATTTCCAAAGCTTATGACAGGGTAAATTGGGTCTACCTTAAGAAAATGCTGATTGCTTTTGGATTTGATCACAGCTCGGTCAGATGGGTAATGACACTAGTAACCTCCTCCAGTTTTTCTATATTGGTCAATGGCTCTCCCACAGAGATTTTCAATCCCTCAAGAGGCCTAAGACAGGGTTACCCGCTCTCCCCCTTTCTATTTATCATCATGATGGAAGGACTGGGGAGAGCTATAAAGCAGGCGAAAACATCAGGAAAGATCAAAGGTCTGCAGCTTACTGACAATGGGCAGGCCCTGACTCACCAACAATTTGTAGATGATACCATGCTACAGGGACTCCCCACAGTCCAAGAAGCTTCAAACTACAAAAATATTCTGAATCTTTTTGCCTCAGCTTCAAGTATGGAGGTTAATCTCTCCAAGTCTAAAATCTTCTTCTTCGATACCAATATTGCTATTCAGAAAAACATCTGCAGAATTCTTGGCCTTCAAAGGGATTGCCTTCCTTCAAAATATTTAAGAGTCCCTCTAACTGCAAAACCAATTCTCAAAATTATATGGGAAACTTTGATCAACAAGTTGCAGGACAAAGTCAGTAAATGGACCATCAGATCTTTAAACCTTGCTGGTAGGTTAGTTCTTACAAAAGTAGTGCTTCAAGTAATCCCTATTTTCATGTTATCAGCCCTACAAGCTCCAAAAGAGATCCTTCAGCAATTTAGAAATATTCAAAGAAACTTTCTTTGGGGCAAGGAGGAGACTAAGAGGAAATGGGCCTTGGTGTCTTGGGATAAAATTTGTAAGCCCAAGAACCATGGAGGATTTGGATTGGATGATCAAGAGATTCTTAGTAAGGCTCTAGGGGCTAAACTTTGGTGGCACTGAGTCTAGCATCTAGAGACTCAATGGACAAATATTTGGAAAGAAAAATATGCCAGTTCCTGGCAGAACAATGATCTTATAAGAATGTCAGGAAATATAAAGGGTTCTTATATTTGGAACAAAGCTTGGGAGAATAGAAGACTAGTACAAAAGAATAGCTTCTGGGAAATCAGAGAAGGAAATCTTGCTCTTTTCTAGGAAGACAAGTGGCAGCAAGAATCAATTCTGGTAAAAGAATACTTCCTCGATCTTAAACAGGAGTCAGATTCCCAAGGTTTAATAAAGGTTAAGGATTTCTGGATACATTCTCATCCTACGGATAAGTGGAGAATCTGGAGAAACATAGAGTGCAGAAATAACAATCTCCTGAAAACTAAAGTAGAGGAGCTCAGGAAAATAGTAGAGAAAAGAAAGATCTTAGTGGCAGAGGGACAAGACCAACTGAGATGGGGAAATAACAAAGAGGGCACCTTTATTCTTAAGGAAGTAAAAAGAATTCTCATTGAGCTGGATCCCTGGGTTCCGGACAAAATCTGGCAAAATATTTGGAGGCATCAAGGGTGGATGAAAATCAAACTCTCCATGTGGGTTGTGTATCACAAAAAATTCCTGACTTGGGATAACATAAGGAAGAGAGGTGTACAGGGGTCTTCAAGATGCCTGCTCTATGAAGCACAAGAAGAAACCTTGGAACATTTACTCGACAACTGCATTTTCACATCCTGGTTTTGGGACTTATTTGCTACAATTTTTCAACAATCTGATAGAGATAGAGGTAGCATCATTAATACCCTCATCAACTAGAGGAAAATTTTTTCGGATAATGAAATTCTTAACTCAGCATGGGCTCTTACACCAAGCTTCATCATATGGAATGTGTGGAAGGAGAGGAACAAAAGAATTTTTAAGGAGGAAAAAAAGCCCCCTCAAGACCTGTTGGAGATAATCCTGAAACAGCTCAAGGAGACTGTGAGAACCACTGTTCACAACTTCCCTAAAAACCCCCCCTCAAAATAGAGTTTAATATTCACAGGAAACTAGGGATGAATGGGCTCACCCTTCTTGGCCTTGATAGGAAGATCACTTCGTCGGATACGAAGAAGGACTTTTGGCATCCTCCTCTGGAGGGCTATTTAAAATACAACATTGATGGGGCTTCAAAAGGGAACCCAGGAACTAGAGGGTATGGAGGTGTCCTCAGAAATGCAGAGGGAAGTATTGTTTTCATTTTCCATTGCCACCTTGGTATAGCCACCAATAACATGGCTAAACTAATGGCTATGGAATAATGGCTAGATTCACTGAAGCAGAACAACTGTCTAAACGTCATGATAGAGGCAGATTCGGAGTTAATTATCAACTCAGTGAAAAAAATTCATAACAGAACTTCGCCAGATAAAGTCTCTAAGCATTGGAATCTAATTCGGGTCTTCCAAAGAATTCACAACCATCTTCAGGGCCTGCGCACTATTAGTTTCCACCATGTTCGCAGAAAGGAAAATAAGCTGGCGGATCTTCTGGCCAACTAGGGAGTTGGCTGTATAGAGTTTAATGTGTCGATGAACTGGCAGGAGTTAAGTCCAAGCAGACTGAGAGCTCTATGCTACGAACAGGCAGAAGAAGATAGGGATGTGTTTAGACTCAAAACCATGGAGACTAGTTCGATTTGAATTTCCCTTGAATGTGTCTTCTTTTTGGGCAAATTTTGTCGAAGAGAAGAGAACCATGTCTAATAGCCTAGACTCAAGGTGCAATCATGATGAAGATCTCAGATATTTCCCATACGTATTTACTCGATGGTACACTCTCACCCGTACATTATCCCAACTAGGGTGAGGAAGTTTTATTTTGACAAGTGGATTCAAATCATTCAACAATGGGTGGTTTTAGATTTCGGGGTCCAGTTTGCAAAACCACCTCCCAAGCGGTTTTCGACCGATCATGCTGCCTTCAGAGTGGTAATGGTTTTGGCCTTTTCACAGCGATCCCATACATCCTACGACACGTGGTAGGGTGAGGGTTATGAAAACCGCCCTCTATCACAGTTTAACTTTCCTCCTTATTGTTCTATGTGAAATTTGTCTCAGCTGTGGGATTCCGGTGCTGCAAATCAACGGTTGTCTGGGACAAAGCAAACTAGTGGGGCAGGGTGGTTAAACTTCGAGCTCTTTAGCTAGGCATCTTCCTCCTCCGCCATCGATTTTATCATTTTGATGGGTCGATTCTTTAGTTTTGGGTTTACCAGAGGGAGGCCGCGTGAAAGTTCGCGGGCTTTCCAAGGGTTAGTCTGGAGTCATGTTAGCTTTTTCTTAGGTTTGAATTTAAAGAGGTAAAGCTGTACGGTGTAGCCCTTGGAGGCTAAAGCCTTTATTCCTTTTCAGTTTCTTTGACGTCAGGTGGACGTTTGTTTATAGTGTACACTATTCTTTGATGCAATGATATAGAAGGATCCATACTTGCTTCAGCAAAAAAAAAAAAAAAAAATTAGCCCTAGTGATCGAGACCTATCAATAAGGGGAGATAAACCCTAGATCACAAAAACTTAAAGGGAAAGGAGGAAATGACTTTGGAAAGCGATATTTTTAGTATTTTATTTACTATTTGGTTGGACAACAGAAATAATAATGCCTTGAGGTTCATGGGATCATATTTGCTTCTTTTTTAGGGATAATAAGGTTTAGGATATGGTAGTTTCAATAGGCACCTAGAGGATTCAAGAGCTACTTAGGGAATACTTAAGGATTCTTACTATATTTTTGGAAGGTGATATTATTTAGGATCAAACCCATGTGTGGTGGGGTGATCTCAAAGGAGAAGAGTGGCAAGAGGGAAGAGTCAAAGATATTCGACCTCAATGAATAATTTACTTATGATTAATGGTAAAGGAGAATGAATTGGAGACCTCACTTTAGAATTTCCTTTTAGTGGAACCAAATTCTGTTTTCAGCCTTATATGCACATCTAGAACCTGGGACAATTCTCAAACTTCAACATCTCTTCAATTCTTGTTGGGATCACTTGATGTTTTCAAGGAAAATAACGAATGTGACATCCTTATTGCAATAGTATCTTCCTTTGGAATGAGTGATAAGGATCTCTTTGTGACTTGTTAGGTGGTGTAAACCTAATTGACTTTCTTGAAAAAACATAGTAATTGTTAGTTAATTAGTTTTCTTAAGTATATTATTGAGGATAAAAATATACCAATACACGTGTCAAATACTGTGAAAATTCTTACTTCCTAGGAAACCATAAGGGTATGCTAAGTTGATAAAATGATGTCAAAGGAAATGGAGATGGATCCTTCATGACATGACCCTTAGGATAAATTTAGGCATAGGCCATTTATTATTTGAAGCCTAACTGTGAAACTAGGATTTTTTATTAGCCTTTTCTTAAGAGAGAACTAGAGGCATTGCTTTTCCATTCCTTTGAAATATTTAGAACACCCCCTATTTGATGTAGCTTTTCATTAATTGAACACATCCCTTTCATTTATATATTCTTAGACAAGCAAAGGACTAGGGAAGAGCCAAATAATGCGGTGGTTTTGTTACCCACCCTTTTGTTGGGTATTGAACAATGCTAGGAGATGGTGGTCCTTTGAACATATTAGTGCATATGTGTATCCTCGTGGATTTGCACATGAAACTTTGACCAATAATGCCTTGAAATAATAATAATAATAATAATAATAATAATAATAATAATACTGAAACATAAGAAAGAAAATATATAAATAAATAAAATAGCATATAAGAAATAAAATACAATAATAAATAAATAACAAAGAACAAAGAAAATACAATAATAAATAAATAGAAAAGAAAATACAATAATAAATAAATAGAAAAGAAGGAAGAAGATACAATAATAAATAAAATAGCAATAACCAAAAAAAATAAAATAATAAAATAATAAATAATGAAGAAAAATATAATAGTAAATAAATAAAATAAAAAGAAATAAAAATTGCATGATGACACATGAGATATTTGTTGAAGCTTGTCTAAGGTTGAGTGGAGAGTCATCCCCAACACTTTGTTGAGATTAGCAAGATCCAACTAGCATTACAACCTCAAACCACGAGTGAGATCTATTTTTTGTCTTTCACTTTGCATGTATATTTTCATGTGCCAATGTTAATGTATATTTTAGAAACTCTATGGTAGTCAACTGAAAATTGTATTGATGGCATTACTTGATGCAATTAATTTTGTATATTTTAATTTTGAGTCATTACACATAGTTTCACAGCTAAGTTTAAACTCTAAATAGCTTTGGGAATTAAAAATTTCAGACCTAGTATTATAATGAAAACCATCAAACGCTACACTTTTAAACATGGTTAGAAATGTCGCAAATGAATTCTGATTACAAATTAGATCTAGATCTAGGCGGACGAATGAAACTTGCTTCTTGCTAAGCAAGACTACTTAAATATGGACGGACGGACACACATATTCGTTGGACAGAATTCAAAAACTAGTCTACTTTACTTGCATTCATATCCCTATCCCTTAAAATCCCGCATTGGGCATGTTAATCATTTGATTCGATTCAATTTTTGAAAAAAATCAGAGTCTTATTATTATTATTATTATATCATATAGTACAGTACAGTACAGTTATATCAACTCAACTATTTGATTCTTTAAGAAGATGATTGCTAAGCCGTATGCAAATTCAATTCAAATAATTGAAGGGAATAGATGAATCCTAATTCATACCTATAGAAATAGTTAAGATGAGGAGCATATGCATAATAATTAAAAAACAACAACAACAACCATGCATAAGTACAACATATGGCAGGCATCATTTTGGCAGACTCAAAAACGCTGCCATTTATAAAATTTTAGCGATATCAATAGCTCGCTCAACATTAGATTTGCTACTTCTGGGCACTGGATCTGTAGTGGCTACATCTGGATTTTATGGCATTTTGACATGAAGCAAAGCTTCATATCTTCAATCGTAACTCTAAGTTTTGGCACTTTCCTCTGAAAAAAATAACTCAAGTTTTGGCACTTGTTGGAAAAACCAAAAAACATCACATCAAATTTGCAAATTCTTGATACCAAATTTGTGATTTCCAACATCAGATCTGCAATGTGCCCGCGGTCCTTGATAACAGATTGGAGGTAGTGAAGAGAAATTGCATGTAAATTTTGCATTGTAATTTCAATGGCAGCTTTCTTTAACGTCTTCTTACGAAACTGTCCGCAAGCAATTTTCTAATATAATCCGCGATGCATAGGTTACATGAATTTACTCATGCTGACCCATATTTACCATGCCCTCGATAAATATTTGATCAAATCGATATTTACCATGCCTTCAATAAACATTTGATGAAATCGATATTTACCATGCCCTCAATAAATATTTGATGAGATTACTTTACATCATTGTCTATGAGTCTTCTTGTAACTGTGTACATGATGTACCCGATCAGCCATTCCAAAAGTTTATGGTTATTTTTCTGCCCCCTACCTTTCTCAATATCAATGGCCGGAAATCGACATATTTACCGTGTGTATTAAAGTATTGTTAAAAATAATTTTTTTCAATGGTGAGAATTTTCCTCACAATTATGTTTCTAACCTTGGCCAATCTTGTATTTATGTAATATTTGGTCAAAATCATCCACAACTTGTGAACTTCAAATAATAATAATAAAGAAATAATAATTTATGAGGACATATTTATAATAAAAGGGGTGACTATTCACTTCCCCTTTGTGACTCTTGAACTTCCCTCATAAATCTTCAGCTTCTTTACAAAATGACTTTTCAACTTCATTACATCATGACCCTTCACATTCCACAATTGACACTTGGAATGTCACTTACAAATTACTTACAAAAGAATATTGCAATATACTCATACCCATATAGGACAAAATTAGGTAGAGCCAATTAGACATCCTAATAAGACAAAAAGTCAAGCTTGAGTTTCGGAAAAATTCAACTTAGCAACTTTGACATGTAGGGTATGGGTCACATTACAGTGCCAAGGTTTGTACCATGCCATGACTTCCCCAAACTACTCGAAGGGATCAAGCTGAAAGCGATTCTAGCCTACATGGCATCCGCGTACACTAATTTGGAACCAGTCCGAATTTAAGTCTTTACTAGAAGCATCATAGTATTGATCTCGAGAGGGCCACCAAAGTACTTCTACATATTCTGCTTGTTCACTTCGAGATCTTCCTTAGTAGCGACCTATATGAGCCATTCCAAGTATTCTTCAACCTCCTACCTCAACTCACTCATGTATTTGGATTTAGTGAGTGAGTCAACTGATGGGATCTTGTGTGATTTCACCACGAAATTCACGCTATTGTAAAATCGAGCATATGAGGCCTCAATATTAGTGATGATTGAGGTGAGTTATTTGTTGCTTGAATTATCATATGCGCTTATGCTTTCTCCAACTCTCTCCGTTGCCTTGTTTTCTTCACCAACTTGGACAGTTACCCTTTGTACTGCATTGACCATTCATGCATGTAGTGATGGTTGTATGGATAGCCTGAAGAGCTTTAGCATTATCCTTACACTTCTCTGGCATGTTGTGCAAGTGGAAACCTACTTTATGCACAGTGGCAAGCTCTTCATACAAGCTCCACATAGTTTCTCCCAATATCGATACTTCACCAAGTATGGGTACCTTAAGTTCTTCAAGATAAACTTGTGTGGAAACTACATTTGGAACCTTTTCTCGAAGTTGTTCAACTTCTTGCCTCACAACCTGTAAGTTATTTTCCAACTATTTTTTCTCGACCATTAGATACTCTCTGTTTGACTTTGTAGCACTTGTGAAGCCCAAGTTGGCTACGACAATGACATTCAAATTCCTTCTAGTGTTAGTCATAATCACCCTTTCTCGAATGAATGCAGGAGATGCGAGGTCATCCAAAATATTTTTCTTCCTTGCTTGCACAATTATTTTCTGAATCTCATCTTAGGTCAACTTGTACATGTCCATGACGAGACCATTGTCAAAAGGAACAATTTCCTCTTCCTCGCTTGTAGCTTTCTCTACTGGTGGAGGATGGGAGACTGAATGGTGACCTACCATATGCTTGGCATTAGATTAACATCTTAGTTCTGTGGATTTGGTTCCACCTCCATGTCATGGATATCGATCAACTCCTTAATCTCTTGAGCGATCTCCTTGTCCTACATTTGTTTTCTCTCCTCTTCTAGTTGTTGGTTATGTTCTTATTCTTCAGCTTGTATTCACGCCGCTTCTTCTTCTTCCTACTTCTACCTTTCTTCCTCCAATATCCTCTTATGTTTTTCTTCCCTCTAATTTTTTTCTTCTTCATACATCCTTTGTTTCCTCTTCTTCTCTGTTGTTATGGATGCTTTCAAAATGATTGGATCTTCTTTCATCTTGAAGCTTCACTCTCCCCCTGGATTGTGCACAACTTTCCTATTTCCCTTCTCGCACACTCTGTTGTGCCTACCTCCTAGTACTACCTCTGGAGTGACTTCTTTCTGCGAAGTAACCTTTGGTGTTCCAGCGAAGCTGACTGATTTGCGATACTTGGAGGCATTATAAAAATTCTTCCATGCTTCCTCCTCAAGTCCATCAAAAGTCTCGCTTAGCCACTAAAAATGAATCCTCACACAGTGGTCTTTGCAAACATTCCTTGGATCATATGGATTTAAGTCCAAATGACCGAATGTGAATTTATTTATCTCCTTGCCTTCGGTGTTAGTGACATTCAAGTTCTTGATTTTGTACAATCTTATCTGCATAGGAAGAGTGAGCCAAGGTGATTTCTTCTTCCTATGCAGAAGTACTGATAACCCTGTGGAAAGATGGTATGAAACTTCTTGCATCACTAACTTATCGATAGAATACCTCATTAAAATATGAAGAGATTTCTTTCTGCCAAACACTCTAAGGAAAGTGCCATCTAGTGAGGCAAACCAATCTGCTATCTCTGACACTTATTCCATTTCCCCATGTGACATGCAAGGTGGATCTTGCTCAAAGTTCAACTTATACAACGAAATTGGGAAGTGATCAATCATATTTTCCATTACTCCTATTTGGCTACACTCAGAAAGAAGCTTGTAATGAATGTGCACGACATGATCTTGAGGTGTCCAAGTCCAATTCATGCCAGGGAATGCATTGTAAGTGAAAATTGCATCCAATACGTAGGCAAACATGTAAAATATAGTTTGCTTTCCTTTGGGAGGATTCAGGGCATTAACTACATGGACCTTTAGGTGTTGAGCCAATAGGTCTGACCAGTTCAATGGTATTCCTTTGTTCACAACCTGGTTTAGTAAGAATTCCCACCCTTCAGGGAAGGTCTCCGTACTCTGGTGACCATAGGTTTTGCAACTTACAACTATCAAGAGATGATAGGCCCTCCTGATATATTTTTTCTTGTAGGTGTTGGTGGGTGTCTAAAAAAACTTTTTGCTAGCTATTTCACCCAACTTTTGACAATGTCCTTTGTGCTCAAGTAGCTGTTGGAAACATAGATGTAAGAATCCATGAGCGATTTTGGTTCTGGTAAATGGTACATGACATGGTAATCTGATGCCAGAAAAGAAGCAAGCCTTTGTCTGATGGTATTTTTCAGAGTCATAGTCTTTGGATCTATATGAGACAATATCTAGCTGACAATGTCTGCACATGGGAAATTTGGGTACCTGTATGCAACCTTATGTAACCCTAACCTTTGGACGTTGATATATACTTGTCGGTGTTCAAGGTCTGCTTTGAAGCTTCTTTCTCAGAATGCTTCATTCACTTTTTGACTTGTGATGTCTCATTCTTTCTCTATGAATAATTGAGCATCTGAGTAAACTGGAAATTTCATTAGACTAATATTAATGGCCTCGTTGTTTCTTCTTTCAGTAATATCCTTTGAAGTAGATTTCATTGGTTCCATGATGTCAGTGAATGATGAAGATAAGTTCTCAACTACTACAATCCCTGTAGGAGGGAAAACACTCATGGTGGACATAAATTAGCTTCAGAAAAAATGACTGACAAAGTAAGATCACAACAGAAACCACATGAACGAAGGGAAATATTGCACAATTCTTGAGGTGAAGGGAGAGGAACTGTACGCCTGAACTTCACATTTCACAGTCTTAGCAGCCACGGGAGAAGTTTGAAGCTAGAGACCGCACAATGTGTAGTCTCATCCTGTGCAGACTGAGGTAAGGATTGGGCATTGCGTAGTCTCAGTGGTCAAGGGACAAGCTTAAGCCCTGGAACAACACAATGTGAAATTGGGCTAGCTAGCTACTGTGCATTGCATAGTCTCTAAGGCCAAGCATGAAGCTTGAGCCTTGGATTTGCATAATGCCCAGCTAGACATGGTAACTGTTGGCCAACGGAAGGCAAGATCTACTCTTATGGGAAGCTGACAGATCTGAGTGTTGGTGCAAGTTAGAGTTTATATATGACTAAGGATATATACATAAGTTCAAATCTAGTGCAAAATATCAACATGCAAAAGGAAAAACAAACATGCATGGAGAGTCACCGAAACGACGATCACTAATGGACAGAAATAAGAAAGCTAATGTAACACTTGTAAAAGGAGAACAACAAACCATAAAAACACTTGTACAAGATAATATAAATTAAAACTCCAACAACCATGAAAATAAATGAGAAAAATAATACCCACAAAAGTGAAATGACAAAAAGCAATAAAAGATGACAAAGGCAAAAATCCCCTGGAAAAGTGCCACAAACTCCACCAAAGGCCCCTTGATATCATTAGGAGTTCTAGAGCTCCATGATCAAATGTAAAAATGAGATCTATAGGCATCCATTATATATATCTACACTAATTAGGGTTTATGATGCACATGCCTAAAATCAAGGAAAAAACGACAATTGGCAGAATTCCAAAAATAAAAAGTTTTGTCATCCTTCAGGAAACTAATTATCCACTCCCTATTTTCAAGGGAATTATTTTTGCTTTTATTTTTTTATTTTTTTATTTTTCGATTTTTCAGGACACTGGTGATTCACACTGCCAAGAAGGATTGTGCAATTTTCCAAGGACTAGGCAACTTCTTGAGTTAGTGAATTTTGTAGTTTCTGAGAGCAAGGATGCTTTGCACAATTTATGAATTCAAGGATGGGATACCATCCAAGATTGCATAATTTTGGAGCTCATGGTAGTCCTTCCATTCTGGAGTGTGTAGTTCAAATAATCAAGGTTGCCATGCCTTCAAAGATGGTACGGTGTTTGGAGGCAAGCCCAACAATGCTACAAGGTGAAGTCAAGATATAAATTTTATCTGAAAGATATCAAAACAAGATCAACACATCATATGAAAAGCATGAAAAGATTAGTCTTGATCAAAGCATGAATACTTGATGACAGTGAAAGATAAGATCCTCTACAGAGAAGGGAGGCTCCAAAATCAAAGCATGGGGAAATTTTTGGAGGGTGGTTATAGTAGCTACAACACTTGGTGATAAAATGGTAGAACTCGAGCTCTCTGTATGTATCTTAACTCATGTAAACTAGGTCTAACTCTTTAGGAAGTATTGTTCAGTTCCTTGATCACCATAGCTTCTTTACTTAGCTTAAGTAAAAGATAGTCCCTACCATTCTCTTCATCGGTGGCACACTTTAGAGGCAAGTAAAAATGAGTTGCTTTGATTGGGTATGGGGAGTATATAGATACACAAGTGAAGCATGATTATCAGAGTATTGGTTTTCATATTTGGTGTTTCCCCACTGCCAACAACCATCGATAGTACCTCGACATAGTCACTTCAAGGACACAAACATTGTTTCGTTGCCAGCAAGCCTAGGCAGTACCCTGACAGAGTCACTCCAAGGACACAAACATTTATCTACTGCCAGTGAGCTTAGAAAGTATACCAGTAGAGTTTTTTGCTTCACTTCTCTACTCAGGATACCTTTCTCTTCTTTTGAGTTTTATTATTTTTTCTTTTTGTTCAAAGAACTGTGCATAGGCGATGCAGAAGAGGGATCCAAACTTATTGAGAGCATAAGAGGTTGTCCCCTCGGAGGAGGATGTTTATACACCTCTAAATTACAGTTCACTTGTTAAAGTTTCATCCCCTCCTTACTCTACTTGACAAGAAAAAACCAAACAATTTTAAGACCGATTAGAGTAGGTGGTACTAGTTAAAGATTAAGAATCGTAATTCCACTATGGTTTTCTCTGAAAACAACGTATTTTACATCTGGGTATCATTGAGTAAACGAGCAAGATCCATGAAAGGAGAGGGAATAAACATATAACCAAGCATTGATGGTAGCACAATTTCCTCTCGAAGTTCACCATGCTTGCATTGGAAACCCAAACATAGTCTCATGTAGAAGCTATTCTACAAAAACAAGAAAGGAAAGGGGTAGGATGAAAATTAAATCAAAACCAAAACAAAACCAAAAAAACAAACAAACTACTCCTACTCCTAAACTAATCGATAATAGGCCAGGCTTACATAAAATGAAACTTCCAATGTAACCACCAACACATAGGTTGACCTTTATGGGTGAGGGAATGCATATCAAGAAATATATTCAAGCACAAAAACATATAAGAAAGATAAAATGATACATGTTGCAACATTTGAAGAGTGAAAGTGCATGTAGAAAAGTACGATTGAAAAGCACAGGAAAAGGATTTTGTGGATGCATTGTGGCGTCTACACACATCACAACACGATAACATGCATGAGAATCCTTTCAAACTTCTAAATTCAACAAACATAAAGAAAATGAAAAAGATACATTTGGCGAACAAGCTTTCCAGGTATGATTCCTCCAATGATTGAGAGATATCATCATGCAAAACAGATGGAGGATGCGAAAATTGAGATATATATGGATTTTTGATTTACATGATCGAATGATGACGATCCTTGAAAGATAGAGCACTACCCTAATCATGGTTGGAACTAGCCTCAAGGCTACGAGAAACTAACATAAACATAAGCTCGGGTTGAAGTGCCTCAACAACTTGCAAAAATTCCAAGACATCGAATGATAGATCATCGAAAATTGGTGGCTTAAGAAGATCATTAATAGAAAAAATTGAGTTGTGACCAGATGCGTCAATGAATAGATCAAAACAACCATGATCATATGATTCAACATCGAAAAAAAATACATCCTCACGATCTAATGAATCGTAGAGGGGGGAATATTGAAAACAAGAAATTTCACTCTCCTTTTCTTTAGAATGATCAGATAATGAATTGGAAAGATCAAGAAGAGAAGATTCTTCTTCTCCATGTTTAGATTTAAAATGAACATTCCACGAGTTTTGAGTGTGATCAAAATTAACATCATTAGAAACTCATTCTTCAAAAGATTCAACAGTTGCGATAGAATCACAGAAGAGGTTAGGATAATGAGGGAGATGCGAACAAGGACTTGCAATGCATATTCTTTTTCAAAGATAAAATCCCACACATACTCATCGTAAATGATATCACAAGTTGGTTGGTCAACATTAACTCCATCCTGAGTTTGATACTCATGGACATCATAATACACGATTGATATAGGTGAACACAAAAACTCATAATCAGGAGGACCAAAGGAACCAATGGATGGATGTCAAGGAGAAAGAACGTCACCAGAAAAATTAGACTCGCAGTCCAAACTTGACTCCCTTAAATCCCTTTACGTGAGTTATGAGGACATATTTATAACAAAAGGGGTGATAATTCACTTCCCCTTTGTGACTCTTGGACTTCCATCATGACTCTTCAACTTCTTTACAAAACAACCCTTCAACTTCATTACATCATGACCCTTTGTTGGAAATAATACTGAGAGTGGGGGTGAATCAGTATTTTCAATTCAATAACTTTTCAATTCCTAAATAGATTTATATACACTACCTCAGTGAAGTGAACTTGAGTGTGTGTGCAACTATGATTAAGGAAACCAATGCATACCTAGAGAACTTATGATTTAGTCAGTTTATCATGTGTTGATCTTTAATTAGTGCATCAGTATCTTATTATACAATAACTATGTGCAATAATAACATAATAAACCATCACACATAAACAACACACATGAACACCAAGATTTAAGGTGGAAACCCAATGTGGGAGAAAAACCACCTACTAATGTCATCTATGTCTTCTTTTAATATAAAGAAAATGTGTCTACAATATTGAACTGGTGCAAACTCATACCAGTACGTAGGCACCCACCTGTAGAAGGCTACAACCTTCTCTCGTTTTCAAGCTTCTACTAAAACGGAGCTACAACACCCTAGCTCTTGCACTAGCTAATGTGTTTACTAGTATGTAGGCACCGACCTATAGAAAGGTACGACCTTCTCTCTTCATCCAGGGACCATGTTTCATTAATTTTCAGATTGGGTGCTCCTGATACACAACAATACAATATGAAGGGCTCGTTTCATCAAATTTTCATACTGGACCCATTAGAAACTTTGAAACTCAAACTGCATCAATGAACAATCATTTAATCTTAACAATCAGATCACTGTCACCAGAACATTGTGTTCAACCCAGAAACCTAAATCATCATTCAGAACCAGCTGCAACCTCAAAAATCATATATCAGAATGCATACGCTACTTTACTAAACCCAACCTACATGTATATGCTACTTCCTTTAACAAAACCTACGTATGCCTTCAGAACTACTGGATCATAACAATTTCTTAATCAGATCTGTACCAACCAATAATATTCTGAACATATACAATCAATTTGTATAGATCTAGATAGTTAACATCAAAGATAACCCTTCTCACTTAATCAATCAATTGATCAATTAGACATAAACTCCTTATGCATTCAGTTTTACATTTAGACCTAAGAAGACTTCATTGTTCGACATCAGTAAAATAGCAACAATGATCAGATAGATTAGTCATTTCTAAACAATAGGCTTTTCCTTTGCTTACATTACTTGGAAGAGTCAAACCTGCGTGTACAGAGAATTTACCAAGACAAACCAGTGTATAGATCTGCAAATATTAACTCAAAACTTTGCTACTATTCCATACTTTAGACATACCCAGATTATGACATTTAAAGAATAAAACATGTGTAAGCAATCAGATCTAGCACAACCAATATCAGATCATTCAGTGATAAGTCATTTTAGGACTCATTATCTTGATCGAACATTGAATTGAAGGTGCACAAAATATTTCAGATTATATCATAAGCATAGCCCTTGAGACATCAAATATAGTTGAAATGGAAGTATTCCTGAGGAACCCTTTCACTTTCACACTTGGCCTTTTGATCTTATCCTCCTTATATAGTTTTGGCCTTCCTCAATACTGTTGGGTTGTGTTATATTATTTCCATGACTAGCCCATGTAGTTAACTGGGGGTTAGAGGTGGGGCTGAGACCCCCCTTCGTTGTGCCAATTGCACAGTGGTGGGAACCCCCCTCTATGGGGTTCGGGGAAGCGCCTCAGGGAATTTTTTTTAGACCCTATATTAGGTTGGGAAGACCTACCTATGGTTTTGTGCATGGCTTTCACACATGGTTTTGGACGCGATGGTTTTCTATCCATGGTTTTGGACGTGCTGGTTTTCGGTTCATGGTATTGGATGCTTCGGCATGTATAAATATGTATTGTAAAATTGAAAGGAAAATAATGAAAAATCAAGTTGGTAGTCCCAGTTTTGGGATCCAGGCGAAAATCTCTATGTATATGTGTTTTATGTGTTATGATCTCGCATTGTTTATTTTCTGTGTTTTAGAATTTGTATGCAGGTAATTTCTATACAGAGTTAAAACCTATATTTGGTATCAGAGTTGTTTTGGATTCAAGGGGACGGCTTTGTTGCTGAGGGGTTTCGTTCGAGCCTGTGGTAGACCATGTTTAGTGGGAGATCTGCGGGATCGATTCTAGTGGTGAAAGAAGATGGCGAGTAGTGGAAAGATAGAGATCGAGAAATTAAATGGTTAGAGTTTTGAATTGTGGAAACTCAAGATGGAGGACCTATTGGTGGATAAAGATCAATGGATCGCAGTAGATCCAGGTACTAAACCAACGAGAGTGTCTGATGAAGAATGGAAGTAATTGGATTGGAAGGCAAAGCGCATAATACGATTGTATGTCTCAGATTTAGTATTGCTGAATGTATTAGGTGAAGCTACGACTAAGGCTTTGTGGGACAAGTTAGGGACTTTGTACCAATCTAAGTCTATGGTGAATAATTTGTTCCTATGGAAAAAGCTGTATAACCTGAGGATGAAATATGGAGACTCGGATGCATTTAATACTATAGTAAGTCAGTTATTATTTGTTGATATTAAAATTTCAGATGAAGATAAGTGCATCAATTTTTTGTGTTCTCTACCAGATTCATGGAATAGTCTCGTTATTGCAATAGGTAGAAATGCAACTGCCTTGCAATTTGATGAAATAGTCTCATCCTTGTTGATGGAGGAGATGAGACAAAAAAACATGGAGAGACAGAATGGTGATGCCTTGTCTTTACGAGGACAAACTTAGAACATAAACAAAAATAAGTCATCGAGTGGGAGATCTAAATCTAGAGGGAGATCTAAATCTCTAGGAAAACCTGTAAAGGTAGTTTGTTGGAAATGCGGAAAGGAAGGGCACTACAAAAGGGATTATAAATCTAAATCTCCTGACAAAGAAAAAGGATCTGATGATGCTCCTTTTGCAAAGGTGAAAACCACCTCAAATGAGGGTGGGGATGTGTACTTGGCTTCTTCAAGTACATATGTAGATAATGAGGCATGGTTGATTGACTCAGGTGCATCCTTTCACTTCACTCCCCATAGAGAGTGGTTATGTGAGTATGATAAATACAATGGTGGTGATGTCTTCTTAGGGGATGATAGGAAGGCTAGAATCATTGGTCGTGGAAAAGTAAAGTTGAAGTTGCAAGGTGGAAGGGTTAGAACACTTCTGGCTATTCTGCATATTCCTGCATTGGCGAGAAATCTTATTTCTCTAAGTAAGCTAGATGATGCAGGTGTAAAAACAGTGTTTGAGAAAGATACCTGCAAGATGGTTTGGGGAGCACTGGTATTGATGTGGGGAATTCAGATTGGAACTCTCTACAAGCTACAAGGTAGCATTTTCATTGATGGGTGCAACAATTCTGTGGTTCTTGAAAGTGGAGCAGAAAATCTAGTGGTCTTTGGAGAGAAAGCCATGCTGTGGCATCAAAGACTTGGACATATTGGAGAGAAGGGCCTTCAAAAACTTCATGGTAAAGGTATGGTAGAAGGTATGAGTAATATTTCTTTGGATTTTGATTTCTATGAAAATTTTGTATATGGAAAGCAGAATCGAGTGAGTTTCCCCTCTGGTAGTAAGAGGGCGAAACAGGTATTAGAACTTGTGCACGATGGTGTGTTTGGACCTATGAAGGTTCCATCACTAGGTAATTCTTTGTAGTATGTATCATTTATAGACAACTTCTCAAGGAATACATGGATATATTTTCTTAAGAAGAAATCTGAAGTCTTTGATAGCTTTAAATAATTGAAGGCTCTGGTGGAAAACCAGATAGAGAAGAAGATAAAGGTGTTGAGGACAGATAATGGTGGAGAGTTTTGCAGTAAGGAATTTGAAGAATTCTGTAAGAAGTGTGGTATAGCATGGAAAAAGACTACTCCATACACACTTGAACAAAATGGAGTTACAGAAAGAATGAACAAGACATTGATGGAAAGGGCAAGAAGGATGCTCAATAGTGTAGTGTTAGGACATGAATTCTGGGCAGAGACAGTGGAGACATCATGTTACATGGTCAACATATAACTTTCATCAACGTTGGAGGATAAGACTCAACAAGAGGTATGGAGTGGTAAGAAACCCTCTCTTTCACATCTGAGGGTATTTGGATGTGATGCATATGTACATGTTCCAAAGGAGAAAAAAACCAAGTTGGATAGTAAATCTGAAAGGTGTATCTTTATTGGGTATAAGGATGGTTTAAAGGGTTATAATCTTTGGAACCCAGTAACAAGGAAGGTTGCGTATAGCTGAAATGTGGTGTTTAGAGACATGAAAGATGTTATTAAAGATGAAGTCCAACCAAAGGAACCTAAGAAGATAGAGTTTGAGCTTAAGGAGGAAGAATCAGACTCTATAACAGAGGAGGAATCAAAAGATGAAGAGCCACAAACTCCAGGTGTGAAAAGATCAGTTCAAGAAAGAAGGTAGCGAGAAAGGTATAGCCCATATGCTTTCTATTCAAATTTTACTTTATCTATTAATGATGATGATCCCAGAACTGTAAAGGAAGCAGTAGATTCAGAGGATCGAAAACTTTGGAAAGAGGCCATGGTTGATGAAATGACATCTTTCCACAAAAATGAGGCATGGGATCTGGTGGAGTTGCCGGCTGGAAGGAAACCCATTGGCAGCAAATGGGTGTTCAAGAAGAAGACAAATTCAAAAGGAAAGTGTTATAGACATTTTTGTGCCTAACAGCATGGAGCATGAAATGTCAATAATCTGAGGGATCCAAAGTCCCTAAACATGTTGTTCTTACCCTTAGAGGAACAAGGTCTGCAAACCACAGCACTGAAAATCAGTTCTCCACCTGAAAACACTCAAAAACAGGCTATTTCTGGATCATGTCAGCTGCTCCACTGAGCATCTGCGCTGAATGTCAACTGCTCCTCCTTGTACCTGCGCTGAAGGTAAAAACTAATGAAGGCTACCTGCGCTGGGCGAGATTGGCCAAGTGGCACAGTCATTTTGCAAGGTGTCAACTGCCCAGGAAGCTTCCAAACTGACACTTGGGTCAAGGAATTCGCCTAGTGATGAGTAAGAGGGTCTTGATCTCCAAGTGGAAGCAAGATTCTCCAAGTGGACTCAAGAACTGAAGATTAACTAAAGTGGGAGAGGACACAAGTCAGCTTCAGGCCAGTCTCAAGATGACTCATCCTTTCTCCAAAACCCTATATATAGATCTCTCTCATGAGGTCTAGGGAGGCTGGAATTTTGTGCAAGTAAGGAAGTGCTGTTGGTTTGTGTATAGAGCTATTGGGTGTTCTGCTTGAAGGAGGTGAAGAGGATATTTCTTTCAGCTGGGAGGTGTTGCTGGATTGGGCCCATTGTGGTTGTAACTCTCTCAGAACTTTACTTCTATTATCAATAAAGTATTTGAGGTTCTTCTATATGCATGTGTCTTTATGATGAATAGATGCTTGTATATTTGATTTATGCTAATCCTATAATCGATTATGGATGTATGCTTCTTGTAGTTACCTTTTCTTGTGCTTTTACAGGATCTGTGTGTAGCTGGGCCGGTGAAAGGACAAGGAGCTAGGAGCAAGCGGCAAGGAGTGAAGACTGGATCGACTATTAGCGCAAGATAACGGTTAGTAGATCATCCTTTTCTTCCCTCTCTCATCTCATAAAGAAGAAACTTTGAATAGCTTTGCATTCAGTTGTTGCTGGAGTACTATCACCTTCAGAGTGGGATAGAGGCATTCTGCATTAGATACTTCCCCCCCAACAGAAAGGTGGAGAAATACAAAGCTTAGTTGGTAGCAAAAGGTTATTCCTAGGTGTTGGGAATTGATTTTGGTGATATTTTTTCTCCTATTGCCAAGGTAGCTTCTATTATATTACTTTTATCTGTTGCTACTTCTTTTGATTTTGAGGTAGAATAGATGGATGTGAAGGAAACATTTCTTCACAGGGATCTGGAAGAGGAGATATACATGAAGCAACCTGAAGGCTTTGCGATGAAGGACAAGAAAAAACTAGTATGCAAGTTAAAGAAGTCTTCTTTGTATGGGTTAAAGCAGTCACCAAGGATGTGGTATTAGAAATTTGATACATTTAAGTAGGGACTTGGCTTCACAAGAAGCAAAGAAGATCACTGTGTGTATTTTAAATTAATTGGTGACCGTGTTATTCATCTGGTCTTGTATGTGGATGATATGTTGCTGGTTGGAAATGACAAAGAAATTATCCATGATTTCGAGACCCAATTGTGCTCTAAATTCAAAATGAAAGACCTTGGTGTTGCAAACTATATTTTGGAAATGGAAACTAAAAGAGATTAGGCAAAGAGGAAGCTCTCGTTAAACCAGAGGAAGTATGCTGAGACAATATTGCAGAGGTTTAATATGTAGGATAGTAAACTTGTGAAGGTTCCTATTCCTGTAGGTGTAAATTTATTTGTTGAACCATGTCCCAAGGCACAAGAAGAGGAAGGCAACATGTCTCGTGTTCCATATGCAAGTGTAGTCGGTAGCCTGATGTATGTGATGGTTTGTACTAGACCAAACATTGCACATACAATGGGAGTATTGAGCAAGTTTATGTCAAAACCAGGAAAGGAGCATTGGACAATAGTGAAGTGGGTTTTCAAGGATTTGTGTGGCACTATTGATTATGTTTTGTGTTACAAAGGAAGACGAGGATTGGACAGAGTGTTGGATATTCGTGGCTCTATTGATGCAGACTAGGCTAGAGATCTAGATCACAGAAGATATACAAGCGGGTATGTGTTTAACTTATTTGGAGTTGAAGTCAGTTGGATGAGTAAGAAATAATCTATAGTGGCACTATCAACTACAGAGGCAGAATACATGACAACCACTCATGCAAGCAAGGAAGCAATTTGGTTGCAGAGATTGTGTTCAAGTATGGAGTTAGTACAGGGAGCTTTAAGGATATACTGTGACAGCCAAAGTAAAATTTTCTTGGCAAAGAACCCTGCTTATCATTCAAAGACAAATCACATTGATGTTCAGTATCACTTTGTGAGGGATATGATAGAAGATAAAAAGGTGTTGCTGGTAAAGGTGGACACTTTGAAGAATACTGTAGATGCATTGAAAAAATCTATGAGCTCTGAGAATTTCTCTTGGTGTAGAGAAACAATGGGCGTTGCAGGGTTGGATAAATGACTAAGCTCTCTTGTGGCCCCCTGTGGAAAGAAAACAACAAGTGGGAGAATGTTGGGTTGTGTTATATTATTTCCACAACTAGTCGACGTAGTTAACCGGGGGGTTAGAGGGGTGGCGGAGCCCCCCCTTCATTGTGTCGATTACGCAGCGGGGGAGTCACAAGGGGGGTAGTAGCCCCCCCTGTTCAGGGGGTTTGAGGGGTGCTGGTAGCCCCCCTCTATGAGGTTCGGTGTAGCGCCCCGGGGAAAAATATTTCGGACCCTATATTAGGTTAGGTAGACCTACCTATGGTTTTGTGCATGGATTTCGCACATGGTTTTGGACACGATGGTTTTCGGTCCATGGTTTTGCACGCGCTAGTTTTCGGTCCATGGTATTGGATGCTTCAGCATGTATAAATATGTACTGTAACATTGAACATAAAATAATGAAAAATCAAGATGATAGTCTCAGTTTTGGGATCTAGGGGAAAATCTCTGTATATATGTGTTTTATGTGTTATGCTCTTGCATTGTTTATTTTCCGTGTTTTAGAATTTTTATGCAGGTATTTTCTGTATGGGGTTAAAACCTACAAATACCTCAGACCAAAACCACACTTAGGACTTGTGGTATTCTTGGACGGGATCACATAGTCATTACTCCGCTCAATATTGTGGGCTAATACCATGTTATTGACCTTTGGTATCCTTTACTCTTGAATTTCCTTGATTTTCCAACGCATACATGCTTTTCCTCTTGTGAAAGTGTGTGCATACGTATACTCTCTTTTTGTTATGTGAACCTGCGTGTATACGTTGTTTTTACAAGGTGAACCTCTGTATAAAGCTTAAACTATCTGAAAAAATCCTTTTGCTTCAACTTCTTGATTTTGATAAGTAGACCTTTGTTCCAACTTCCTATTCTTCTATACCAATGCCCTATTACCTCTAGATTGACTTGTTACACTTTGAGTTTCATAAGATATGAGTGGACTTATGAGTGAGTTTCCATCAAGGAAAACACCTGTATCATAATTCCAACAATCTCCCCCTTTGGAATTGATGGAAACCATATCGGTGTTAATTAATGCAAGCTATAGAAACTATTAGAGATATCAAACAACACCAAAATACTCTCCCCCTTTGACATTAAGGGAAAAGGGTGGACCAATATATTCTCCCCCTTTGAGATACATTATGATGTTCATGCTCCTCCTAAGTACATGCAGAGTCTGTAGATATATGTTTCAAAAGAATAACATGGAACTAAGTGAGTATGACCTCCCTAATACCAATGACTCAACATACATCAATCACCCAACCAAGTGGGGATACACCAAATTTGACTCATCTACCCAATCAAGTGGGGATATATGAATTGTTTATACATGACTGAAATAAAACAATTATTACATCATCCATCCGATGCATAGTGGGGATACAAATTACCTCGTATGTCTAATAGGACTCAAAAAATAGACTATGATAGACGGAGACATATAACACCCTAGATCTATACATGACTTATGAAACAATTTATATAAATATCTGAACCATAGCATAAGTCAGTAATCATAATGCCAACAATGCATAATGTTTGTGAAGGCTAATTACCCCCCTGAACCTGTGCTACCTATGCATTGTCAACAAATTATTCATCAAGGCATCTTCATTAGTCAGATAAAAATCAATGAATAAAGCATATCAGCAAACTGTAATCATCAATATCATATTGAGCACCCATATTGGAGTCCAACCCACTTTTTTTCTATCAAAAAAACATATAAGCTCCGACAACCACAAAAACTTGTCTATATACGTGACTATCCTTCATGAAAACCACATATATGAACCTTCCTCTGAAAAGCTGGATTTAACAACAAGGTGATGCAGAAACTATTCCCAGCTTTTGTGTGAGATATTCAAATGTTTCTTTGGGAAGTAGTTTCGTGAATATATCAACAACCTATTCTTTGGAGGGAACGTACTCTAATTTAACCTTTTTTTCAAGCACTTGTTCTCGTAGAAAATTGTACGTAATGGGTATGTGCTTGGTCTTGGAGTGCATGACTAGATTTCTCAAAATACTGATGGCACTTGTATTATGACATAGAATGGAGATGGGTGGAGTACATGTGATTTAAATGTCTTGTAATGTTTGCATCATCCAAAGTAGTTGTGTGCAGCAAGATGCAATAACCACATATTCTGCTTCAACTGTAGATAAGGAAATCGGACTTTGTTTCTTGTTGAAGCAAGGCACTGATCGTGATCCCATATAGAATGCACCTCCACTAGTGCTTTTTCGATCATCAACATTTCCTTCCCAATCTGCATATATATATGGATGAAGAGTAAGATCTGTATCTTTAGGATACCATAGACCAAAGCCTTCAGTTCCTTGAAGATACTTGAATATTGTTTTTTACTTCCTGAAGATGTGATTCCTTTGGATTTGCTTGGGACCTTCCAACAATTCCTACTGCATGCTTTTAGGTCTAGTACCTGTTACATAAAGTAGACTTCCAACCATAGATTTGTATGTTGGTTGGTTCATTGTAGGTGATTCATCGTTAGAACTAAGACTTCATCCTGTTACCATTGGAGTATATACTAGTTTAGAATCTTCCATTCCATACTTCTTCAAAATCTACTTGAGATATTTAGTTTGTGAAAGAAAAATACCATCTTTTGTTTCTTGTACTTGTAGACCAAGAAAATAAGTAAGTTCACCAAGTATGGACATTTCAAATTCTTGCTGCATAACTGAGGCAAAGTTTAGACTCATAGATTCTTCATTGCTACCAAAGATGATATCATCAACATAAACAACAATAATTAGCAGTTTATCATTTCCATTCTTTGTATATAATTTGTTGTGTGCCGAACCTTTTGTGAACCCTTGTTGTTTTAGATATTTTTCAAGGCGATAATACCAAGCCCTTGAAGCTTGTTTTAGTCCATAAAGAGCATTTTTGAGCTTGCATACAAGTTTTGCATCATTTCCTAGAATGAATCCTTCTGGTTGCTCAATATAAACTTATTACTTTAAATCTCCATTAAGAAAAGATGGTTTTACATCGCTTTGATATACATTGAATTTTTGAAAACTAGAAAGAGCAAGAAACATTCTTATGGCTTCAAGTTTGGAAACAGGTGCAAAAGTTTCTTCAAAGTCTATACCTTATTGTTGAGCATACCCTTTACAAACAGGTCTTTCTTTGTTTCTAATAACCTCTCCATTTTCATTCAACTTATTCTTAAATATCCATTTTGTTCCTATAATATTTTTTTCATGACGTCTGGGAACTAATTCTCGAGTATCATTCTTTTCAATTTGGTCAACTTCTTCATCCATGGCCTTAACCCAACATTCATCTTTACTAGCTTCATTTACATTCAATGGTTCTATGGAGGATACTAATGCTAGATAACTGGGGGTACCTGTAAGAGTTCTTCTTGTCTGCACTCCAGACACTTTTTATCCTAGAATTTAAGATTCTAGATGATTCTTTTGAACATCCCTAGATGGAGTCTTTTCCCTATCTATTGTATCTTCTTTTGGTGCTTCATTGGTTTCTTCCTCTATATCACTTTTGTTGGATACAGGAAATCATTCACCATCTTCCTCATTGTCATATTTCTCTATTGATTTCATTTGTTCCGAATTTCTGCATGCTTCATCAATTAGTACATCAATGCATTCAACAATTTTCTAAATTCTTTTATATAAAATTTGTATCCTTTACTTCTGGATGAATAACCAAGAAGAATTCCTTCGTCTTCTGTGGGTTCAAACTTACAAAGTTTTTTATCAGTCCTTTTAATGAAACATTTACTTCCAAAAAATCTAAAGTGTTTTACAGTAGGAGGCTTACCATACTAGATTTCATATGGAATTTGATCACTATTTACCTGAACAGTAGCTTTGTTGAGAATAGTCATGGCAGCAAATGCAGCTTCACCCCAGAAGGTTGCAGGAGTTCTAGATTCATCAAGCATAGCTTAAGCCAGTTGTTGAACTATTCCTTTCATTCTTTCCACTACACCATTTTGTTTACGAGTTCTGGCAACTGAGATCTGCATTTTATTTCATGTTGTTCACATAAATTAAAGAATTCATCTGATATGAATTCTCCCCCTCGATCAGATTTGAGACATTTGATTTTTCAATCTAATTCATTTTAAACTAAAGCTTTGAAGGCTATAAAATTTTCAAGTTCTTCATATTTATGCTTTAGTAGACCTATCCAACACATTCTAGAAAAGTCATCAATGAATAAAATAAAGTATTCTTCTCCACAAGGTGACTTTTTCCTTGTTGGTCCACATAAATCAGTATGGATGAGTTCAAGAGGCTTACCTACTGATCCTTCTTTTTCAATGAAATGAAATTTGGTTTTCTTACCAATTTGAAATGGTTTGGATATGGTATTTTATGGAATGTTGATATCTGGAAGATCACAGACCGCCTTAAGCCCGCATGCTTTTTTTATTTGAGAAAAGCTTAGATGCCCCAATATTCTGTGCCATAACCAATTTTCATCTGTTTTTCTTAGATATCATTATTTTTTTCCTCCTTTGAGTAGGTATAAATGGGTTGGAGTTCTTCTACCTTTGATAATTGTCTTTCCTGTATCAAGCTCATGAACCACACATCCATTTGATCAAAACACAACTTCATTTCCTTGATCACACATTTGACTGACACTTAACAAGCTATGCTTTAAACCATCTACATACATGACATTTCTATCTTTAGTCTTTTATTTCAAATAAACAGAACCTTTACCTTTAATGATAGCTGGTGTGTCATTTCCAAAGGAGACATTCTTTTCCTTTTCTAAAGCATTATATGAAGGAAGTTTCTCTTTATCATAGGTCATGTGTTTGGAGCATCTGCTGTCGATGTACCACTAATTCTCTTGTCCTTCTGCAAACAGAGATATGCCACATATTTCCAATTGAAATTCCTTCTTTCTCAATATCTTGGAATTTGATGATGTTTACTCCATTTGAAGTGTTGGCCAAAATTTGCTCCTACATTCAGATTATTCATGACCAAAGTTATTACAAAACAAACACTCAATTTCATCTTCAAGAGGAGAAAAGTTATTATAGGAACTTTTCTTGATTCCTATTTTTCTCCTTTGATTTCGTGCTTACTAGTCATGATGATTTTGTAAGCAACACATTCAGTAGCCTTTTGCCCAAAGTTATGGTATGAAAAAAATTGTCCATTAAATAAGTTTCTGCGATCATAGAATCTTTTGGCAATTTTTCCGTGTTGGTTGATGCTTCTATTGATGTTTATCCTTGGAGTAAATTGAGCATGATTTACCTAATGATTACTTTTAGGCTTTTTCTGATTATTGACATACTGTTCACTGGTCTTTTTTGCATCAAGATAGCTTCTGGTGGAGGCTAATTGATTTTGTGATTGGGATGATTCTTCAGTATATCCAAGACCTGTCTTTATAAGAGGAGAATTTGCTAAACTTTGATGATTTCATTTAAAGTTTCTAACCCTTTAACAAATCTAAAATTAATAAATTTTTTCTTCTCAAGTTCTTTTCTTAGACCCACAACTTCACATTCTAGTTTTTCATTGTGCTTTTCTCTTTTAATGAGTTGATGTGTCAATGTGTCTATGATAATATTCTTTTCTTATAAACAGATTTTTAGTATTGTGATTTCTTCAAGAAAGTATTCCTCTTCTAAGGCATCCAAAAAATCATCATTGTGATAAGCCATGAGTATTTTATAATCTTTTTCAGTTTCATCTTCATCACTATTAGATAAACCATCACTATCATCATGGGTATAATAACTTCTTCTATTAACAACTTGTTTTCTATTTCCTTTTACATATTCCTTTCCCTTTTCATATTTATCTTTATGAGGACATTTGGCAGCATAGTGGCCAACTCTACCACAAGCAAAGCATTTGAATGATAGCTTACCTCTGAATCTTCTGGAACCACGTTGAAGTTTCTTGACAAAGTTTGTCTCATCTTCTTCTTCTTAAATATATCCTAATTCATTGTGCTCTTCCTTTTATTTTCCCCTTGTTGAAGCTTTGAAAGAGACTTCTCTCATATCTGATGGACCTCCTTTCCTCATTTCAAAGGTAGTTAGAATTCGATGAAGTTGAACCATAGTAATAGATTGAAGATCCTACTTTTCTTCTATGGCAGATACTTTTGACTCAAATTTAGAAGACAAAGATCTCAAAATTTCTCTACTAAAGTAGCCTCCTTTCTCTCTTCACCCATATTCTTCATACAATTACAATCTCATCTACAGCTAAAAAGTAACTAGCAATTCTTTCATCACTATGCATCTTAAGAGTTTCATACTAAATTCTGAGAGTTTGAAGCTTAACACATTTTAACTGGGAGTCTCCTTTGTAGATCTAAATGATTTTGTCCCATACCCCTTTGGTTGTATTGAACTACATTACTTTGACAAATTATAATTCTAACAGACTTCCCAATAAAGTATTAACTGCTTGGGCATTGGTTTCGTATAACTTATTACCTGTTATATCTGTAGGTATTGCTATTAGAAATTGATATCCTCCTTCCACAATTTCCCAAACATTGGCTCCAAGAGTTTGAAGATAATATCTGTTTCTTATTTTCCAATATACCAAGTTCTTTGCATTGAAGATTGGTGGTCTGATAGATCCCATGCCTCCGTGATTGTTCATCTTGAAAGATATCCCTCAAGCGATCAATCTTCTTCTAAAGGACCTGCTCTGATCCCAATTGTTGGAAATAATACTAAGAAGGGGGATGAATCAATATTTTAAATTCAATAAGTTTTCAATTCCCAAACATATTTATATACACTACTCCAGTGAAGTGAATTTGCGTGTGTACGTAACTATGATTAAGAAACCAACGTATACCTAGAGAACTTATGATTTAGTCAATTTATCATGTGTTTATCTTTAATTAGTGCTTCAATATCTTATTATACAAAAATTATGTGTAGTAATAACATAATAAACCATCACACATAAACAACACACATGAACACTAATATTTAAGGTGGAAACCCAATGCGGGAGAAAAACCACCTGCTGCTGTCGTCTCTGTCTTCCTTTAATATAAAGAATTTTTTTTTACAGTATTGTACTAGTGCAGACTCATACTAGTACGCAGGCACCCACCTTTATAAGGATATAACCTTCTCTCATTTTCCAACTTCTACTAGAAGGAAGCTACAACCCGCTACCTCTTACACTAGCCGATGTGTTTACTAGTATGTAGGCACCAGCCAATAGAAGGCTATGACCTTCTCTCTTCCTCCAGTGACCACATTTCATTAATTTTTAGATTGGATGCTCCTGGTACACAACAATAAAATATGAAGGGCTTGTTTCATCAAATTTTCATACTGGACCCATAAAAAAATTTGAAACTCAAACTACATCAACCAACAATCAGTTAATCTGAACAATGAGATCACTGTCACCAGAACACTCTGTTGAACCCATAAACCTACACCATCATTTAGAACCAGCTACAACCTCAAAAATCATACATAAGAATGCATACACTACTTTACTGAACCCATCCTATGTGTATACACTACTTCCTTTAACAAAACCTGCATATACCTTCAAAACTACTGAATCATAACTGCTTCTGAATCAGAATTTGTACCAAACAATAATATTCTGAACATCTCTTGTCAATTTGCAGAGATATAGACAGTTAGCATCAAAGATAACCCTTCTCACTTAATCAACCAATCAACCAGAGACAAACTCCTTATGCATTCAGTTTTACATTCAGATCTAAGAGGACTTCATTGACAAACAACAGTAAAATAGCGGCAGTGATAAGATAGATAAGTCATTTCTGAACAATAGGTTTTTCCTTTTCATACACTACTTGGAAGAGTCGAACCTGTGTGTACACATGCATTTACCAAGGTGAACTAGCATATAGATCTGCAAATATTAACTCACAACTTCACTGTTATTCCAGACTTTAGACATACCGATATCATGAGATTTAAAGAATAAAACATGTGTAAGAAATCAAATCTACCCCAACCAATATCATAACATTCAATGATAAGTCATTTCAAGTCTCAAGATCCTGATCTAACACTGAATTCAAGGTGCACAAAATATTTTAGATTATATCATAATCATAGCCCCTGAAACATCAAATATACTTCAGATAGAAGTATTCCTGAGATACCCTTTCGCTTTCATACTTGGTTGTTTGGTCTTCTCCTCCTTATATATTTTTGGGCTTCCTCAATACCTAAGACCAAAACCACACTTAGGACTTGTGGTATTCTTGGACAAGATCAAATAGTTGTTACTCTGCTCAATGTTATGGGCTAATACCATGGTATGACCCTTGGTATCCTTTACTCTTCAATTTCTTTGATTTTCCAACCCATATGCGCTTTTCCTCTTGTGAAAGTGTGTGTATATGTATACACTCTTTTTGTTATGTGAACCTATGTGTATACGCTATTTTTAGAAGGTGGACTTGTGTATACAGCTTAAACTATCTGAAAACATACTTTTCCTTCAACTTCTTAATTCTGGTCTGTAGACCTTTGTTCCAACTTCCTGTTCTTCTGTACCAATGCCTTGTTACTTATGAATTAACCTGTTACACTATGAGTTTCCTTTTATCAAATCTGAGGGACCCATGAGTGAGTTTCCATCAAGGACAATACCTATATCATAATGCCAATACCCTTCACATTCCATAGTTGACACTTGGAATCTCACTTAAAAATGACTTACAAAAGAATATTACAATATACTCATACCCATATGGGACAAAATTGGGTAGAGCCAACTAGACAATCTCATAAGACAAAAAGTCAAGTTAGAGTTTGGGGAAACTTCAGCTCAACAATTCACCTTGTAGTTTCTAGATCACATGACAGAGGCAAGATTTTTATTACACGATGACTTCCCCGAACTATGTGACTAGATCAGGCATAAAATGAACTCTAGCCTCCATGGCATCCAAGTACATTGATTTGGAACTGGGCTAAATTTCCTTCCTTAGTAGGAGCATCATAGTTTTTATCTAGACAGGGCCACCAATGTAATTCTACATACTTTTCCTTTTCACTTCAAGATATTCCTTGGTAGCAACATCTCTGAACCATTTTAAGTATTCTTCAACCTCTTGCGTGACTTGATTCATGCATTTGGATTTAGTAAGTGAGCCAACTGATGGGATCTTGTGTGATTTCACAATGAAATCCACACTATTGTATAATCATGCATATGAGGGCTAAATATTTATGATGAATGAGGTGAGTTGTTTGTTCCGTTGAATGATCATCGACACTTGTTCTTTCTCCAACTCTGCATGTTGCCTTGTTTTCTTCAACATCTCGAACGATGCCCCTTTGTACTGGATTGATCATCTGTATGAAAATGATGACTATATAGAAAACCTTAAGATATTTAGCAGTATCCTTACCCTTGTGCTACATGTCGTGCAAGTGGACAACTGCTTTATGCATGGTGACAAGTTCTTCATACAAGCTTCGCATAGTTTCTCCCAATGTCAATACTTCACCAAGTATGGATGCCTTAATTTCTTCCAGATAAACTTGTGTGGGAGCTTCTTTATGAACCTCTTCTTGAGGTTGTTCAACTTCTTTCCTCCTGTCCTATAAGTTATTTTCCAACTGTTTTTTCTCGGCCATCAAATACTCCATGTTTGACTTTGTAGCATCTGCGAACGCCTAGTTGGTTGCGGCAATGGAATTCATATTTCTTCTAGTGTTAGTCACAATCACCTTTTTTTTTTATGAATGTAGGATATGCAAGGTCATTTGGAAAATGTTTCTTCCTTCCTTGTACAATACTTTTCTAAATCTTGTCATAAGGCAGATTGTACATGTACATGGCCATACCATCATCAAGAGGAATAATTTCCTCTTCCTCGCTTGGATATTTCTCTACTATTGGAGGATGGGGAGACTGAATGGTGACCTACTATGTGCTTGGAATAAAATCATAATCTTGGTTCTGTGACTCTGGTTCCACCTACATGTCTTGGATCTCGTTCAACTCATCAATATCTTGAGTGAGCTCCTTGTCCTGCATCTATTTGCTCTCCTCTTCTAGTTCTCAGTTCTGTTCTTTTTCTTCGACTTGTCTTTGTTCTACTTCTTCTTCTTCCATTATTCACCTTTAATCTTGGTCATGATTCTGCCTTTCTTCCTCCAATCTCCTCTGCTATTGTTCTTCCCTCTAGTTCCGTTATGATTCCTACATCCCTTTTTTTCTCTTCTTCTCTGCTGCTAGTGGCTATTTTCAGAATGATTGGATATGTTTTTATCTTGTGGCTTCGCTCTCCCCCTTGACTATGCACAACCTTCCTCTTGCCCTTCTTGTGCACTGGATTACACCTCTCTACTGGTACTGCCTATGGAGTGACTTATTTTTGTAGAGTAACCTATGATGTTCCAATGAAGAAGAGTAGTTTGTAGGACTTGGAGGAAATATAACAATTCTTCCACGCTTCCTCCTCAGGTCTTTGAAAAGTCCCACTTGGCCACTGAAAATGAATCATCACACAATGGTCTTTGCAAACATTCCTTTGATCGTATGGATTGAATTCTAAATGAACGATTGTGAATTTCTCTATTGCTTTATATTCAGTGTCTATGACTTTTAAGTTCTTGATTTCCTACAATCTGATATGCATAGGAAGAGTGGGCCAAGATGATTTCTTCTTTATATGAAAAACTACCAATAACCATGTGAAAATATGGTACACAACTTCTTACATGACTAAATTATCAGTGACATACATCAATAAAATATGCAGATATTTCTTCCCTCTGAACACTCTGAGCAAAGTGCCATCTAGTGAGACAAAGCAATTTTCTATCTCTGATATTGCTTCCATTGCCCCACATGACATGCAAGGTGGATATTCCTCAAAGATCAACTTATAAAATGGAATGAGGAAGTGATCAGTAAGATTTTCCATTACTCTTCTATGGTTTCACTCTAAAAATTGCTTGCAATGAATGTGCATGACATGATCTTGTGGTTTCCAAGTCCAATTCATGCCAAGAAATGCATTGTGAGTGAAAATTGCATCCAACAGGTAGGAAGACATGTAAAATCTAGCATGCTTTCCCTTGGGAGGATCATGTCATTAGCTACATGGATGTTCAGTTATTGAGCCAACAAGTATGACCAGTTGAATGGTATTCCTTTGTTCACAACATCATTTAGTAAGAATTCCCACTCATCAGGGAAGGTCTCAATACTATGATGACAATAACTTATGCAAGATAGAACTATCAAGAGTTAATACTCCCTCCTGAGATATTTTATCTTGTAGGTGTTGGTGGGTGTCTGACGAAGCTTTGTAGGATATTACACCCAAATTTTAAGAATTTCCTTTGTGCTCAAGTAACTAGTTGTGGCTTTGAAGTAAGAATCAATGAGAAATTCTGGCTCCAGTAAATGGTACATTAAATGGTAATCTGGTGCCAAAAAATAAGCAAGATTTTGTCTGGTGGCATTTTTTATATTCATAGTCTTTGGATCTATATGAGATAATATCTAGCTAACAATGTCTACACATGGGAAATCCAGATATGTGCATGCAACCTTATGTAACCCCGACCTTTGGACATTGATATATGCTTGCCAATATTCAATATTTTCTTTGAAGCTTCTTGCTGAGAATGCTTCACTCACTTTCTCCCATGTGATGTCTGATTCTTTCTCTATGAACAATTGAGTATGTGAGTAAACTAGAAATTTCATTGGAGTACACTCAATTTCCTCTCCAATGCTACTTTCATTAGTATCCTTTGAAGTAGATCTCTTTAGTGCCATGATTTAGTGACTGGTGAAGAGAAGTGATCAACAACTGCAACACCTGTAGGAGGAAAAACACTCATGGCAGACATAAGTTAGCTTAAGAAAAAATGACTCATAAAGTAAGATCACAACAACAACCATATGACTAAAGGGAAATATTTCACAATTCTTGAGGTCAAGGGAGAGGGACTATCTACCTAAACTATGCATTGCGTAGTCTCAATATCTAGGGGAGAAACTTGAGGCTAGAGACTACGTAATGTGCAGTCACAGCCTGGGAAGACTGACGTAGAGTCTGTGCATTGCACATTATTAGTGGCTAAGGGATAGAATTGAGCCTTAGAAGTACATAATGCACATTTGGTATAGCCAGATACTACATATTGCGTAGTCTCAGAGGCCAAGCATCATGTTTGAGCCTTGGACTTGTCAAATGCCTAGCTAGACAAGGCAACTGTTCACCAAGGGAAGGGTAGATCTGCCCAAAAAGAGTATGGGAAATTACAATAACTCAGTGTTGGTTCAAGTTATATTGTAGAGCTGACTAAGGATATATAGATCATTGCAAATATAGCGTCAAAGATCAACATGAAAAAGGAAAAACAAAGATGCAAGTAGAGTCGCAAAAATGGTGACCACTAATGGGAAGAAACAAGAAAGTTGATGCAACAATTGTAAAAGGTCAATAAAAGACTGAACCAACCCTTATAAAAGCTAATATAAGTTATAACACTAGCAACCATGAAAAGAGAAAATAAAAATAACACTCACATAAATGAAAAAAAGTGACAAAATATGAAAAAAGTAAAAATCACATAGAAAAGCATTGCAAACTCCACCGAAGGCTCCTTGATTTGCTTGGGAAGGATAGTGCTCTAATATAGAATTACAAATGATCTCTATAGGTTTCCATTATATATATCTAGACTGATTAGGGTTGCTTATGCCTAAAATCAAGGAAAAAGTGGCGCTTGGTAGAATTCCAAAAATAAAAAGTTGTGTCATCTGTCGAGAAATTAATTATCCACTCCCTATTTTCTAGGGATTGTTTTTCATTTTTTATTTTTTGTTTTCGGGAAAATGGCAATTCAAACTGCTAAGAAAGATTGAGTAATTTCCTAAGGAGTGGGTAACTTCTTGAATCAATGAATTTTGACAGTTTCTGAGAGCAAGGATGCCTCTCGTAGTTTCTAAGCTCAAGGTTGGGCTGCCATCCAGGATTGTGTAGCTTCTCAACTCAAGGCAATCCTGCCATTCTGGATTGCAGAATTCAAATCATCAAGGATGGCTTGTCTTCAAATATTGCACAATTTCTAGAGGCAAGTGCACCAATGCTGCAAGGTCAAGTCAAGAGATATCTTGTGTCTAAAAGATATCAAACCGGGATCAATACATCACAAGCAAAGCATTAAAACACCAGTCTTGATCACAATATGAATACTTGATGACAATGAAAGATAAGTTCCTGTGGATAGAAGGGAAGCTCCAAAATCAAAGTATGGGAAAAAGATTGGAGGGTGGTTGTAGCAACTACAACACTATCATTCTAATTTATTTTCCCTATCCTACTTACATTTACTTTTACTATATATATTTTAGTTTGTTTGAACTTTTTTATATCTTATTACTTATCTATATATCCTTTCTATTTATTATTTTCACTTTATTTATGCCATTGTTATTTACTTTACTACAACACCTTTTTCTCTTCTTTTAATACTATCTAAATTATTCTTACTTTTATTATTAAGTCCCTGACACCATTGCATTTGCCATACTTACTAAAAGAAAACAAAAAATACCATTATATAATGAAGAATATGAGAACATAGTTGCAGAAAGGTCAATTAAAAATAAGATGAAAAATGTAATAATAATAATATAAGTGGAAATACATAGTAAGTAAATAAGATAGTCAAAATGGTTAAAAAAGAAGAAGTAAGAAATAGAGAAGTGAAAGTAAAAGGATATATGCATACAAATTTAAGATTGAAAAAAGTAAGATTAATCATAGCAGTAAATATATGAGAATAAGAGAGAAATAGTGAAAATAAAAAAGAAAAGTATGGATATTAAAAAGGTGAATATAAAAATATAGATGGTAAACGATGATATAAATAGTGAGAGGGCATTGGACATTTGCTTTTGTTATTGGCTATTTGGTATCTGAGGTTCATGTTAATTTGGGGAGTATTGTTAGGTATAGGATTCTTTCTCATACATGTTGGAAGATTATCATTATTTTTATGATTATGCATTTTAGGGCATGAAATAACGAAACAATTAGTATCAATTATTATATTGTGCTACAAATTCAATGTTATTTTTATTGTAAGTAGTGCAAATAAGTTGTGTTTCTAAAGATAATTATTCTATTGAAGTGATGGAATCATTTGATATGATTTTAATAGCATGTTAGTAATCATAATCAAGTAAGAAGGAAATGCATTTATGTTATACTATTGAGTATGTGAGAAGAATTATGGATAAATAGGGACCTAAAATATTTCAATAACTTATCCTAGTACATGAATATGTTAAATCCATTTTGTGAATGAATAAATCTATGGAAATTAGTTGAGGTTTGAAGACTAATAAGAAAAAAATTAACACGTAGAGTAAGAAGTTGAAATTCCATTGAGGGATTATGTAAATGGGTCAAAGTATCAGTTATAAAAAAATGATTTAAGGAATGATGGTAAGGTCAATAATGGATTAACTAGAGATTAAGGCTCTAGATGATAATACTTGAAAGTAAAGGGATTGTATGAAAATTGTCACATTTTAAGATTGCGACTATGCTTATACTCCGGTGAAATTTCGTATAGAAAGAAAAGGAAATGATTATTAAGAACATTATATTAATATTCGTGAATGGGATAGCTTAGATCCTAGATGGATTTTAAATAATATCATTTCATCGTTGGTATTCATTGTTTATGAAAGCAAATGATTTTTTTTGTAATGGTGAATCGTGATAAGAATGCTTGTAGTGTATTATTGCTCTAGAATTGAGATGATTCTCATGTTCATGATGTTATGGCATGAGGTTATATTGATATGTGGTTCTAATTGTTATGTGATGTCATGATATATATTTAATACAAATATGTTGATGTGAAGCATGTGGTTATTACATGCAAATTTTATGACATGCATAAGCAAACAATTTTACTACTCAAAATATTGTCATAATGATGATGTTATGTTCTCATGATGATATGCAAGAGTTGTCATGTGTATTACATTCTATGTTCTTATTACCAATGCATGGGTTGTATGTTGAAATGAGGTGATTGACAGGAAATTCACAAATGAGCCGAGAAGATCAAAATATTTGATGATATCGTAGGAGCCCATAGCTACGAGGAAAAATGTGTAAATCATATGGGTTGGGGAAAAAATCAATCAACACTACATATGCTAGTGTATTTATTGCCTTGTATAGCTCTTGATGGATAGCTCTTTAAGACTATAGGACCATCATAAGGAGGCCGAGTGCCTGTGACGCAAGAAAGCTTGTGTATACCCACAACATGCATGTAAAATGCATGTATCTGTTTTGCCCCAGGAATTTTAATTCTCTGTCGAGTCAAATCTTCAATCCTTAATGGTTAAGTCCCCATTAATAAATCTTTGTAGAATGATTTATTTAACTAAACACAGTCTACCCTTCATTAATCCTTTCTATCAAGACTTTATACTCCCTCTTCATTCAAAGTCCATTAATATTTATGCCTGCACATATAATAAAACCCCCACTCTATAACTTTGGTTATAATTGGACTTACCACATAAAACCCTCTAATCACTTTTATTTCTATTATAAACCCTTTATAATAGAAATCACACCAAACGTACGTAAACTCACCTTTTATGTTTTTCCTTGCCTTTGCATATTTATCAAGGCCTTCCTTTACCACAATCACAATCGTAAACACAGTATTTGAAGAACTTAAGAACTTGGGATTGGAACTCCCAATATGCGGGATGCTATAACACTTTCCACCATTCCATGACCTTTATACATTCTCCCGATATGCGATTAACAAGCGGATTTTAAATACAATAAAACTGTGTCCATACCTTATTGGGTTCACTCACATCGCATATCACAATACCTTCTCGGCCCGCTCGACATCACTCATCACAATGCCGCATATCGCAACTATTAAGGGCTAAGGTCCATCTCCTATGGAATATTACAGTGCGATCTAATCGCCGATCGCATTAGACATCGCATATTGCACATCGCACTTGCTTGAGGTTGACGTTAATTCACTCAACAATAAAACATTGTGATGCGAGATTTATTAAAGTTTATCCACCTTTGATCAGGGAATACGATCTAATGGTTCACAATGATGTCGCATGTCACAAATCCTTGTGGGCCAAGATTAGTTCCTTACCTTTTAAATGTTATGATGTAGGATTTTAACACGATCCTTCCATGCGATTTGATCCCATCCGTTGATCTAGTAGATCCAACAGTTCCTATGCATCAATGTTTCGCTTCTTCTCACTTCCCTTTTACTTGGGTTTTGTGATATTTCTTCAATGGTTCTCTACGGCTTGGGTTACTTCATGGTTTCGTATCCTTTCGCTATTCCGCTATGTGACTCCCTCCTGAGCTTAGTTCTATGTGTTCTTTAATCACTATCACTCCAAAACATTACTTTGGTTCTTCTAATGGATTCAAAGGTCCATTACAATCCTCTATCACATTCTTCTCCACTGTGTGTTCTGCCGAACTCTACCTGCATACATATATTCTTTTGGATTCTGATTCATTCATAATTCATCATGCCATACTCGAATCACACACTTATACAATTTCAGAATTAATCTTTCTATATATAAACAAACATTTACATGCTCTCACTATATTTGGCATGATCTTCTAATATCAGCGGCTTTTGTTTTATAATCTGCCCGTAGGCTCACAGTCACACTCTAACCAGCTAACCTATCCACCCTCTCTCTCAATTTTTCCTTTTAGGGTTACATTTGTACAAAGGGATTCTAAAACTAATTCTTGTTTTAGATCCATAAACTCCTCAACAAAATCCTAAAATCTCTTCCTCATCCCAAAGGATCCTCTTCAATCCTCAAAATCATGAACTAACTCCTTATCTGAGTTTTACAATTAATTTTCAAATCCCTCAATCTCTCAACTATCCTAAATCTCTCATATTCTCCTACATTCGAAAATATTTACAAATATGTCTCACAATATTCAATTAATTCCTATTCTCATTAAAATCACTAAAAATCCTAAATAATTACATTAATTCATACTTAAGAAACAAAATTCCATAAAACACAAAACCCCTATGTCTTACTAAAATACAATGATATTGTTGAGCTGAATGCTCCTATATTAGACTCCCAAATTAGAAAATATTCATGATCTCTAGGTCATGTGTGTTCATAAGTTGATAGAAAACCTCTAGGGTCCCAAAATTTAGTTTGTAGCCACCCAAATGCCTTGCACCTTTGCTGCTACTATATTTCTATTGTCTTCTATTTCATCTTTGTCTCCTTGTCAATCAGGTTCACCTCCTTGTCAATCAGGTTCATACTCTGATTGATCATGCTTCTAGCTACTGTAAATCTCGTCCATACAAACTATTTCATCATTAGCTACCATAATTATTCAATCTCCATTTCCAACACATCCTTGGACTGGTCCATACTCCACCACTTACTTTTTCAACTTTCTCTTTGTTTCAGATTATTGTTGTTGTCCACTAATGTTGGCACCTTCACATGCTGCATCTCACTACACATTGTCCATTTGTATTTAAACTGTTGATTACTTTCCTCAGTCTCTTCTACTTCAACTTCTACCATTACTCTTGATATTACTTTAGGTACTGCCGTAGATATTGCTTCCACCCAAGCTTCCTGAATATCTTTGAAGATATCTCCCTCTGCAACATCTAATTTTTGCTCATTGTCTGCAACAAGACATGCACTCATAAAACAATTGTTAAAATAAAAATGATAAGGCTTCTGCACCTTTTCTTCCTTTCGTAACAATTCAACTTGTTGCTCTAATTCTTCCTCCTCTATCGGCATATCAGTATACTATTTTGAATTCTTAACAGAATTCTCGAGACTGTCAGCTAGTCTCTCCTCCATGCCATATGTTTCAATGATGTCTTTCTGTCCCTATCCACTATAGTGAACTTCTTCATTCTCATCCAGTTCTGACTTTACAACCTGAACACTTACTTTTTGGTTTTCTAGCCTTTTCTCCAAAATACTAAATTCACGCAACAAATTTTCCATATCACTTGAAATTTCACCTAAAAGTTCTGTACAATCCTCACTATATTCTTCTTTGTCACAAGTATAACTTCTTGTTGACACTACCTCTTCCTTCTTGATTAGAATAAAATCTTGATCCTCCATCTCTGTGATAGTTTGAGATGTCTGCTCATCATTATCCCTTTTATCATTTAAGAAAATCAATTCCTCATTATTCTTTTCAATAGCAAATTTCTTATCATAAGTCACAACTATCTCATTCTTACCGACAATATTTCCTCCACTAAACATGGAATTTATGAACTCCTTCTGTTGCAATAACTCAACTTGATCCTGATTTGAAAGATAGTCATCATAATACTTTGCTTGGAAACTTTCAGCTTCATCCAAGATAGTTCCATAAAATGGTTTGTCTTCTATAATACCTACATTCACGCACACCTTGTCAGTTGTAAAACCACAATACCTCATTTCATGATTCAATCACCAATTCGTCCTACTGTTCCAAGTCCTTTACATAACTTAGAAATACTTCGATGGTCTTCAACTCAATCTCATCAAGTCCTTTACTTGATTGCTTGATACCTACTTCTTCTTTTAGAATAGAATTCAAATTCTTCCTATCTTCTTTCTTCTTTATGTCAATATCAACAAATTGTCGTCCTTCAGATGTTTCACCTGCAAACATACACAAATTTTCAAATTTAAAACCATGTGATCCTTTGGTCTCACTTGAAGTTTTAGCCTTCAAGTCTTCATCTTCACCAAAAAAATTCACCCTGCTCTGGTTCACAAATATACACTTCCATTTCCAACTTAGCTTCTTTGAGTTTTTCCATCATCCACCTTACTTACCTATGTTGTAGCCTTCCCTGCAACTTATTCCACTTCACTGGCTTCTTCTTTAATACCCAACCTAATCTCTAGTTTTCCTCTAGTATCATCATCAATACATCGAGGTGTTCTTTCATCTCAGTAATCTCTTTGTCAATTTCATCTTGACTCATCCTCTTGCCATTTTCCTTGGCATCCTCCTTTTTCATCTTTCTTTTGTTTTGGTCTTTTTTAGAACCTCTGCTATGACTATCAATAGACATTTTATCCTCCATCTCTATCTCATGAGTTCCTCACTCATTCACTATGAGTTGCACTAAAGCCTTTACAACAGCAAGTCATCCTTGTTGCCACTTAACTCACCAAGCTTTCCTCTGTACTCGGTATTTTGGCAAGCACTTGGTTCTCTATCTCTAGAACCTCATTTGAGCACTCTTCTTTACTCCTTCTAGGCTTCAACTCATTTTCATCTCTCAATAACACAACCGTCCTTTTGTATTTCAATCACCATGAAATACTTGGTTTTGACCACCTCTTCTTTCACTTAGAAAGTCTTACTAGCTTCCTTCATTACTTAGAAATTCTACCCACATCCTTTGTGGAATTGTCTTTTTGATATGCAACAATATTTCTGCAATAACAAGTCTCCTTCTTGCTATCTATGCCTCACTAAGCTTCTCTCCTCTGAGCTCAGTCTATTAGCATTTCTATCTTTCTTTCCTCTGGAACCAATTCAAGCACTTCTCACTCTAGATTGTCACAACTTTCTCACCTCCTTATGCTGTCACCTATGTATCAATATAAAAACCACATATTCTCCAATCTTCAAATCAAATGAAAACAAAACATATCATCTCACCTTCAATATCTATGCATGTTCTTGTTCCACCATCTTCTGTACTTTGAATGGATTGTTCTCTATTTCTTGCATCTGCAAGTTCTACCAATATCCTGTCATACCTTACCTTTGTATGCTTACTGTGTGTTAGATTAGAATCTGATCTCCCTTGCCTGCTTACACATCACCATTCACCTATATACACACCTTCAGAATATAACTCTATTCTAAAATATTTTAAATAAATGTTCACACATAATTTCTTTGCGTTGCCTTAATACCAAACATTTCAATCAAAATTCATCTCTGATACCACTTTGATGCAGGAAAACCTGCATATACCCATAGTATGCATGTAAAATGCACATATCTATTTTACCCCAGGAACTTTAACTCTCTGCCAAGTCAAATCTTCAATCCTTAATGGTTAAGGCCCCTTTAATAAATCTCTATAGAATGATTTATTTAACTAAACACAGTCTTCCCTTCATTAATCCTTTCTATTAGCACTTTATACTCCCTCTTCATTCAAAATCCATTAATTATTTATGCCTGCACATATAATCAAACCCCCACTATATAACTTTGGTTATAATTGGACTTACCACATAAAACCCTCTAATCGCTTTTATTTCTATTATAAATCTTTTATAATAGAAATCACATCAAACGTATGTAAACTCACGTTTTCTTCTTTTCCTCGACTTTGCATATTTATCAAGGCCTTCCTTTACCGCAATCGTAATCACAAACGCAGGATTCCAAGAACTTAAGAACTTGGCATTGGAACTCCTGATCTGCGGGAAGCGATAACACTTTCCACCATTCCATGACCTTTATACATTCTCCTGATATGCAATTAACAACCAGATTTTAAATACAATAAAACCATGTCCATACCCTATTAGGTCTACTCACATCGCATATTTCAATACCTTCTCGACCCGCTCGACATCGATCATCACAATGCTGCATATCACAACTGTTAAGGGCTAAGGTCCATCTCCTATGGAATTTTGCGATGTGATCTAATCGCCGATAGCATCAGACATCGCATATCGCACATCACACTTGCTTGAGGCCAAAATTAATTCACTCTCCAATAAAACATTGTGATGCAAGATTTATTAAATCTTCTCCACCGTTGATCAGGGCATACGATCTAACGGTTCACAATGATGTCGCATGTCGCAAATCCTTATGGGAAAATATTAGTTCCTTATCATTTAAATGTTCCGATGCAGGATTTTAATACAATCCTTCCATGCGATTTGATCCCATCCACTGATCTGGTAGATCCAACAGTTCCTGTGCATCAATGGTTCACTTCTTTGCTCTTCCTTTTTACTTGGGTTTTATGATATTTCTTCAACGGTTCTCTGCAGCTCAGGGTACTTCATGGTTTTGTATCCTTTCACTATTCCGTTGCACGACTCCCTCCTGAGCCTAGTTCTATGTGTTTCTTTAATCACGATCACTCTAAAACATTGCTTTGGTTCTTCTCCAGTGTGTGTTCTATTGAACTCTTCTTGCATACATATATTGTATTGGATTCTGATTCATTCATAATTCATCATTCCATACTCAAATCACACACTTATACAATTTTAGAATTAATATTTTTATATATAAACAAACTTTTACACAGTCGCACTATATTTGGCCTAATCTTCTAATACCAGCGGCCTTTGTTTTACAATTTTCCCATAGGCTCACAGTCACACTCTAACCAGCTAACCTATCCAACCTCTCTCTCAATTTTTCCTTTTAGACTTACATTTATACAAAGGGATTCTAAAACTAATTCTTGTTTTAAATCCATAAACTCCTCAACAAAATCCTACAATCTCTTCCTCATCCCTAAGGATCCTCTTCAATCCTCAAAATCATGAACTAACTCCTAATCTAAGTTTTACAATTAATTTTCAAATCCCTCAATCTCTCAACTATCCTAAATCTCTCATATTCTCCTACATTCGAGAATATTTACAAATATGTCTCACAATATTCAATTAATTCCTATTCTCATTAAAATCACTCAAAAGCCTAAATAATTACATTAATTCATACTTAGGAAACCAACTTCCTTAAAAGACAAGACCCCCTATGTCTTACTAAAATATAATGATATTGTTGAGCTGAGTGCTCCTGCATCAGCTTGAAATTGGATTGGGATGTTGAAGTCTAGAAGAGGTGTAAGTACTTTGATGCCTTGGGGTAGATGAGGTCTAAGCCCTAGGGTGAGTCTTGGGGCTACGATATAGACCGAGAAGGCTATATTTTCTATTTCCAAAAGTTAGGAAAGAGGCCATTGATTCCTATAATTTTCCCCCAGTTTTTTGATGTAACTTTTTATGCTTCTCAGTATACTAGTTACAGAGAGGGTGTTGGGCACACATGGGGTAATAAATAAATAAAAATAACAAATATGAAAGAAAATATAAAGATAAATAAAATAACAAATGAATGTATTAACTTCAGGACGAAGTTCCTTAAAGAAAGGAAATATGTAATTCCCTGAAATAATAATAATAATAATAATAATAATAATAATAATGATAATGATAAATAAAATAATAATATATAAAGAAATAAAATAACAAATAAGAAAGAAAATATATAAATAAATAAAATAGAAAATAACAAATAAAATCGAATAATAAACAAATAAAAAATAATGAAGAAAATACAATAATAAATAAATAGTAAATAACAAAGAAGATACAGTAATAAATAAAATAGTAATAACGAAGAAAAATAAAATAAATAATTAATAAATAATGAAGAAAAATATAAAATAAATAAATAAAATAAAAATAAATAAAATTTGGATGATAACACATGGATTATTCACAGGAAAACCCCTTTCCAATCCCCTTGCCATTTTAAAATATTTGGTTTTATTTAATGGCTGAAAAGGGTGGTGAGAGGCATTCATTCATTCACTCATTCTTTGAGGAAGAGAATGTTGTGAGATAAAAGATCTAGTAGTAGTAAGTTGATCGAGGGTTTGGGGGTGACAACTACAAGAGGTATTGGCTTTAGCTTGTCTAAGGTTAGCTGGAGAGTCGTCCCCAACACTTTGTTGTGGTTATCAAGATACAACTAGCATTACAACCAGAAACCACTAGTAAGATTTATTTTTCGTTCTTCACTTTGCAATTATGTTTTTCTTTGCCAATGTTAATTTATATTTTGAAAACTCTATTCTAGTCAGTTAAAGATTGTGTTGATAGCATGACTTGATGTAATTAGTTTTATATATTTTAATTTTGGGTCGTTATATGACCTTATACAAAAATAAAGTACTAGCACTAAGAGGTCATACAAAAATGGATCAATAAGGGTTTCAAGGGTATAAGTGGTGTCAATCTAATATATGTTCATAAATTAGGACATAATATTGATATTGATTCGGGTAATCATAGACTTAGAAGCACATTACAATATGTAAGGAATTCATACTATATTGATTTTCACTTGCAAAAAGGAAATACTAGATTATGACTAACTTTTAAAACCAAGTACTAATTAATTACTTAATATGTAAAATCCTAGATTTAAGAGAATCAAAGGAAGACACTTAGAAAGCATAGTACAAAACTTTAAAGAAAAACCAATTCAAGCACACTTCTTTGGAAAATGAAGTACACACATACCCAAAACCGGTTGAATGACTAGGCATGCATCAGTGTCCCAAATGTTGCAATCTTCTTGATTTCCCAGAATTACAATGGTTGAAACCCAATATTTTGCATTGCCATGTATTATTTATTTTAGAGTATCACATTGAAATCAAGTTTTTTGAAAATTAAATTAATGGCAGAGTAAGTCCAATATGAGGGATTTGCATACATTAAGACCTTTTCAAACTATAGATTTGAGTTGCCACTCTTAGTCTTTTACACCATCCAATAGTAGGATTGTTTTTCCAATAATTATCTAATCTATGAAAACAGTATTTGATCTATAAAAACATGAACTCATATGTTCTTGAGACAATACAACTTTCATGAATTAAGAATGCATCAGGGCGCTTTAGAAGGATGAAGAGATGGCCTCTTCTAATATTTTACTAAACTTGTTAGTGATTTGACTTAATGCACATCACCTAGTCCCTAATATTTTTTATGGACAAAAACTAAAAAAAGTATTATTAGTGAACAAAATAAGTATGGACAACAAAATGAAACAAGTATGGACAACCAACAAAATAAGCATTTATAACAAGCTTTATAAAATATTTATGAACAATTATGAGCTTATCAACATAGAACTATGAGTATATACAAGAAAACTGAGAAAGTATATAAAAAGGAAAGTATGCCAACATCAAAATAACACAAAAATATATACTAGAAGTACAAAGTCTGGACAACAAGAAATTGAGTGCACAAGTTGAGTAGTAGGGGCCCTCCACTTCTTAGCATGCACACATTTTGAAACTGTTAGCTAGAAAAAATCAACCAACATCATATATTTATGAAAATAGACATGTATAAGGTTGCGGAACAACTCTTGAAAGTCTAAAACTAAATCTTCTCAAAATTGGGTTATGAAAAATAAACTTGCTAAAGTCTTCAGAAACTTATGTGTTTACATACAAGATTTAAAACTTGAAAGTGCTATGAAATCTCATGCAATAAATTAAAATAATAATTTATAAAAATATTTGGATTGAATTCCACTCTTTTAGGCCCTAAAATCTAGTCAAAATCCAAAAAAACCAAAACAAATTTGATTTTTAAGCAAAAACAGGGGAATTTCCTCAAAACTGACAAAGTTTACCAACCACTAATAAGGCCTATATGGGTTGATATTTTGGAAAGGAATATGTGTTTTTCCATGTCTGGGTTCTAAGGAATAGCCCATGTGTTGGTGTTTTCCCAATTGTCCTACACATTCAAATGAATGAGCATTAACAAAAAGTTTGGTAATTATTTGGTTATATTTTTTTTTCTTTAATGCAAAATTTTTTGTCAAAAATTTAGAATCTAGAAAAGGACAACTTGGATACATTTTCAATATATTTTGGAGTAAATTTTACACAAAATATTGTCACCATGACTTTTTGCAGTCAGTGTGAGTCTATCGCCACTCATACTTTCCTCCTTTGCAAGTCTCAAACCTCAGCTCTTCATGTCAAGCTTTAAAAATGAGAGAAAGTCTTTGAAAATCTATAAAACTCTGGTTCCGCACTTTCTCTTACCATTCCCTGCGGTTCCGCACCCCTTGGTCATGTTACCTGTAGACCTGCTCGCTCTGTCTCTAAAGGAGTGGGTGCAGACCCCTGTGAAAGTAAAAAATGCACAAGTTTATTCTTAAAAACTCACTTTGGGTTAATTCTGGATGCTTCTAGAAGGAATCTTGACATGGTTGGTTCACTCCTAGGCGGTTCATGCATCCCATAACTAAATGAGCTAACCCCTTGATGAGAGGATCCTATCCCTTTGAAGGAGGGCTCTATCCCTTTGAAGGTGGACCTAGTAACTTCCCTCCTCTGCACTATAAATTGAGGCATTGGGTTGGTTGCTAGGGAGGTTAAAAGCTGAACATTTTTAAGGGTAAATGCTGTTGGAATTGAGACTTCCTAGTTAAGCTTGAGAGGAGAGATTACATACCTTTTGGCTTCTTTGGGAAGAGAGTGAAACTTGTCAAAGTAGAGGAGATTCTTGCTGGACCCTGAGAGGAGCTTGTACATCATCAAGGCACCAAGGTTGTAAAGTTCTTCTTTGATTAAAGTTAATACAATCAGATTCATTTTTCTCAATAAATTGTCTTCTATGGTTTATTTCATGAATTCCTTGATTATCATGATAAGTATGGTTTATTATATTGGCTATGCAGGTGCTATTTAATATGTGTGCTTGTTTGTGTTTGTAGATTCTTTAAAAGGGAGCCCATTTGGATCAACGGAGTGTGGCTTCCACAAACTAGCATTGGACCTGAGGTAGGCCTAAAACACCTGTTGGCCTTTATTTATAAATTGCATATTTAGAGAAAGATAGAATTTTTTGGTTTGCTTGTTGCTAGATATCATTAGATACTAGGGAGATCGGTCTTGTCCCCAAGAACGATTTATCCACCCGACAAAATGGTGACTTCACTGGGGACTTGAATTTTTTGTTTTTGCCTTTGCTTTTACTTTGACTTGAGAAACTGTTTCTCTGTTTCTGGTTTTTGCTTGCTGTGTGGGATTGGGTAGGTTTATAGATTTTGAATTGTTTTCTTTTTTTTCATATTTTTGAGAGTGGACCTCACCTGCTGTTTGTAACACAGTGTGGACATACCCACACTATTCCTTTACTACACAGTGCGGTATCGCGCCTGGTTATACCAGGGGCCTGCGGACCCTGTCAAAATTTTGAAAAACTTAAAATATTTTCATTCAGTTAAGCTTAGGATTTGTTTATATGTTTTAGCCTCTGCCCAGATCCACACGTGTCTTGTCAGAAACTTTTCGTAGGTTAATTCCATTGGCATTTAGGTTTTAGGTGAATTTCTAGAAGCTTTGTGTGCCTGGCTTGATTTTTGTTTCGTCTTTGTAGTAAATCAGAGCTTAGAGGCCTTAGAAACCTCAGATCACCCTAGTTTTTGCTGGTCTTGTTATGAGTCTGACCGATTTGTAAAATCTACCTTTGTTGAGGAATACATCTTGTTTTTCTCTTTGCGAAGCTTCGAAAGAACTTGTTTTAAAAGTTTTGGATTTCATTTTTAAAAAAAGAAAACAAAAGCTGGTTGTTTTTTGATTAATTTGTGATTCTGGACAAATTAGTCCTTAGTTTTCTCATAACTAAGTAAAACATCCTTGAAAAGAAATCTTGTAAGCTTTTACTTCCATTAGTTTTCTATAATTTATAGATCTCAATATTAGATTTTTCAATAGTTTTGAGTGTTTTATTAAAATTAAAATAAAAAAAAATCTCTTTTGAAAAGTTTTCTTTCTATAGTTTTTTATTGTTGAAGGAAAAAGGATTTTTTCGTGAGCATAATTAGCGGTCTCGTTTTTGAGTTAATTGAAAAAGACAAAAAAGTTCTTCTTTTTATTTGTTTGTTAAGGAAAGATTTGTTTTTCAAGCAATTGCATTCTCAACTCTTTCTTCAACTAGAAATTCATTGAAGAAAAAGGATTTTTTATCAACTTAAGTGCATTTTTAGTGTTTTGGAGTCGAGTCTTCACACCATAAAGTTTCATCTCCGCACCTTTTGACTTAAGAAAAAACCAATAAAAATAATGCTTAAAGTAAAATCTATCTAGCAATCTTTTATTTCTAGGACTCTTTATCACCAACATAGCTTAGGCTAGTATCTTGGAGTAGGGAGTAATTAACTCTCCAAGATAGTAAAACAAACAAGTAGCTATATCTTGTGGTAGGAGATAAATTCCAATTGTTACATCTATGCTCTGGGAAGCTCCTCTTAAAGGAGTCAAGCACGAGGTCATATCCGAACCAGTGGGGTAATAAATCCTTCCTCATTGGGAATGATAGCAGATCTACACGTATTAAAAACGGTAAACCTCGGATTAAGCATTGTCGAGGAGCCTTGGGTCACTTGTTGGTAAACCTTAGATTATGTCAAGGAGCCTTCAAGGGGATTGAGCTTGCTACTCTGCCCTTGCATGTGTATCAAATCACAGACTATTCCCCCAGGTATATTTGTTTCCGTTGGTAACCATAGTGACCATAATCTATAGGATTTCTTTCATAAGGTGACGATGGAGGGAAGATCCCACTGTACCTGGAGCAGACGTCGACTAGACTCACTTGGATTTTCTGGGGGGTTCTCTTCACTCGAGAAGGTTTAGTGGAGAAACTTGTGCTAGTCTATTCATTAAGCAGGTTGTCAGGGTAACTGTTCCAACCGCCATTTCTGTATTGAATTCTGCGACGTTGGATTTCATCACCAACTAGTGTTTTCGGTATGGAAAGTTACTGTTTTTGTGTGGTTTGACCTCCTAGATTCTTTAGGCGTGTGATTCAAAATTGTTTGGTTCTTTAGAGACTTTAGGTGGTTTTCATTGAGATTTTTCTTTATTTGCGTGTGAAGTAATTAAAATTTTTAATCGTGGCTGAATTACCAAGGAAGTCGCATAGACTTTGGGGCCAACCTCCTGAGTTTTCACCAAGCCAGCTTGAAGGGTTAAGAGCCCTTGTAACTCCTAGTGACAGTAGAGTTGGGTCACCTAAAGAAGGAGAGTTTTCTTTAGTTGTACATCCTGATTATCAAGTTCAAGCACCAGAGTATATTATTGAACCTGTTTCATTTTCCGAAGTTACTAGTAGTTTTTCTTCTACTAGTGAATTAGCCGAGGAACCTGAAATTTCTGAACCTGAAACTGAACCTGCTGCTACTACATCATCAGGATTTTCCTCTCCAACTTCCAGTGGTCCTGGTTCACCCAGGGTAGAAAGAGTCATTACCCAAAATATTCCTTCTGGACTTATTGCTATTGAAGAACTTGTTACTCCAGAGGAAGGTATACCTATCCCTGAAAATCAACCAGCTATAGAACTTAGGGAGCGTGAATTGATCTTTTACAGTCCACCTAGGAGGGATGCTTGGTATCTTTCATTGAAATTTTTTTTGGAAAACCCGGGACTAAGTTTTTCACCACCTCACATTCCTTTTCATCCAACACCTAAAGGTTATTATCCTCCTTTGAATATGTCGAGACAATCATGAGTCACTTACTGGTACTTTTTCAGGAGCATCTCCTCAACCTGTTAAACAAGGGTTATTAACTGGTAATAATGGAACTAAGTCGTTGAGTGTATAATATATTCTTATGATGTCAGGTACCATTCCTGTTGTGGGGAAAAGTATCCGACTTGGATGACCCTATCCCTACTCTAAAGGTGACAGTCTTTAGCAACAACTGAAAGTAAAGCTTTGATATTTTCCTTTATGAAAGTACAGAGAGAAGGAAGAAAAGATTAACCAACCTGGTGTCTTTCGATTAGTCGATCCTTATCCTCTCTCTTTGTCTCTTGTTCCCAGCTCCTTGCTCTCTTTGCCGGTCCAGCTACACACAGATCCTGCACAAAACAAGAGAGGAAACTACAAGATACATGTACTCATAACTGATGCATGGATTAGAGTGAATCAAATATACAAGTAAATACAATACATCAATGCAATACAAGTATATAGGAGAACATGCAAAACTTTATTGATAGAAGTAACAGGGTTCTGAGAAGGTTACAACCAATGATGGCTCCAATCCAGCAGCACCTCCCCAGCAGCAAGAACTCTCCTCTTCACCTCTAGTAAAACAATCACCCAATAGCTCTAACTATAAACCAACAGCACCTCCTTGCTTTACACAAAATTCCAGCCTCCCTAGACCTCATAGAAGAGCTCTATATATAGGAGAGAAGAAGAGAGGATGAGTCAGCTTGAGACTGACATGAAGCTGCCTTGTGTCCTCTCCCTCTTCAGTTAATCTTCAGTTCTTGAGTCCACTTGGAGATCCTTGCTTACACATGGTGATCAAGTACCTCTCACTCATCACAGGGCGAATCTCATGAACCAAGTGTCAGTTTGGAAGCTTCCTGGGCAGTTGACACCTTGCAGAATGACTGTGCCACTTGGCCAATCTCGCCCAGCGCAGGTAGCCTTCATTAGATTTGACTTCCAGCGCAGGTACAAGGAGGAGCAGTTGCATTCCAGCGCAGATGCTCAGTGGAGCAGCTGACATGATCCAAAATTAGCCTGTTTTGAAGTGTTTTCAGGTGGAGAACTGATTGGAAGTGCTGTTGTTTGATGACCTTGTTCTTTTAGGGGTAAGAACAACATGTTTAGGGACTGAGGATCCCTGTAATTATTGACATTTCATGCTCCATGTCGCGAGGCACAAAAATGTCTATAACAGTTTCCCCTTAAAGTATGAGGCCGTTTATCGGGTGAAATGCTTTATCTAGAGGGTCCGAAGTTCATTCCAGTGCTGAGGAGGCGCCCTGTAATAAAATACAATACAATACATTATTTTTCATTCTATTTTCATGATCTAGCTGAGGCGGGCATTCCCATTCTCAGCTTTTATAAATACATTTTGGTACATATGACAGACGATCGTCTGAAGGTAGACTGATAATTTTCTGCTGAAATTATCATCCTTTGAGTAGGATGATCATCTGCTGCAATGATGTACATGACAAATGCTTTTATATTTCCTGAATATATATCGCAGCCCGGACGGATGAAACTAGATCCGGGGTCTTCAAACTCGTTCGATCTTCACTCTAAGTACAAGTCGATCCATGTGAGAATTTCGCTGAAGTCGAACATGGAAAGACATCGCTTGATTACCGGTCAATAATGAAAACCGTTAACAAGCGCGAGAGGAATCACCAATAATGACGATGACCCTCAAGGTACTGCAGTACAATTCACGTGGCGTGAATAAAGGACTTGGCGTCGAACGCCACGCAAAATCTTCTGGTCGAAGGTCATTGATGTATACCTGTCGCCGGAAGTGAGAAACTTGCCATTGAGGCATGCAAGCTTCAAAGTACTGATGGGGGTTGTTCCTAGATCAACTTCTTGGACAATGAGCTGAAGTCGACAAGAAGCGATCCGTCAAAGGAGGGCCTTAATGAATCCCACATCAATGACACGGAACGGAGCTAATGATTTTAGTGGAGGTGAAAACAAACTGTGACATATGATTCAGGGTGGCGATCATGAATGGATGAAGGATAATGTATGGCAGTGGATGGGACACGGTTGACACTTTCAGAATGACCCCTCTTGAACATATAACGACACTGATGCGATGGATCGGTAGCATTACCCCAAATGTGGATGGTTTGGCGAGGACCATGGTGATGAGACCGGTGAATGAAACAACCCAACCCGATGTGGTACGGAGGAAAAGTGTCATGTTCAAGAGTGACTTGCTACCATTAAACTTTGATGTTCTCCCAATTTTTCCCCAGTCATTTCTGACCAGTACCTCTTTATTTTTGTCAAGCTTGAGGAGGATAGCATATGCTTGTTCTATAACCTGCCCTTCGGGCAAGCCTATCGCTATGATTTAACGAGCTTAGCGATAGGGAAACTCGTTCTCGTCTAAAGACAAGTTTGTCGCTATTTAATCATTTTAACGAGTCTAACGACAAGGAAAACTCGGTCCTTTTCATTTTTAGAGAGTCTGAAAAGGTACAGAAAGTTAACTCCATAATTCCTTTTTCGTCATCTAATCCCTTAAGTCCGAAAAAGTATAAAACAATACAGAAGGGATGAGTGTTCGGTACTTTTAACGAGCCGAACAAGACAAGCGCTCGATCTTTTTGTGTAATAATCCCTCAGGTCCAAAAAGATTAAAGTCTAAATGAGGGATAGCGTTCCGGTCGTTTAACGAGCTGGAAGGCCAAAACTCGGCAAACTTTTCATATTTTACGAGTCAGTGAAAAGAGCTCAAAGAAGACTCGTCTTTTGAGGAACGAGTGATAAACAGGGATAGCAGCAGATTCCAGGTACAAATTGGAATTTTCCAATCACGGCAGTGTCACAAGGATGGCTAGGTGAAATCACTCTACGCAGCTGTTTCTCAAAAGAGGTAAACACACAAATGGAAGTGAATGATCGGCCAAATGAACAGTGGAGGTGATGGATGAAAACACGATCAAGGTTCTTATGGCTGATGAATTTACAATCTCAAAAGGTTATTTACCGGGATAGGTTCATTTTTTCCATGAGCTTGAACTCTGGGGGAAACTTTTGCTCACACTTTTCTATTTTTTAACGAGCATAAATTTAGTCATAAAACTGCTCGAATTTTGCGTTTATTTTTTAACGAGCATGAACTATATGCTAAAACTGCTCGATATACCAGTCATAAAAAGAATGCCTCCTATGAGATAACTATTTTTTAAGGAGCTTTATCTCACAAAGCTATGCTCCAATTTTGACAAATTTTAGTTTTGCCCCACAGGCTTTCTTCATGCAAGGTCGGAAACGGCTAATCCTACGAGTTTAAAGGGTTAGACCTACAGGTTTAAAGGGAGGACCTAAAAATTTAAAAAATAAATAGTCGTCCCTTGCTTGCATTCCAAAAGTTTGCATGCCCCCAGGTATAGGATAGAATCTCGAGGCTGCCCCTCCTCTCTCCTACCTCTGCTTTTCTTTGGGTGTTCACAGTTATTTGTCATCTTGCTAATCTGATGTTAACGATACTTGTCTTCTCGTTATTCTAAGGGGTCTTGCCCACTTTTAATAAACAGCTATTTGTGACAATAGAAGAACACTACTCAAAGACAAAACATTGGTATTATTGAGGGAGGCTTGCCTCTTTCTTATTATCCGAAGAGGGTTCTATTCGCTGCCGCAAATCAATCTCTTTCTTCGGCGGTGTCTATCATTGGGTTGTCCAAAGATGGTTACCCTCTGTCACAACAATATAGTCCCCTACTTTGTAAGCTGCCCCTGCTTATCCTTCAAAACATATGTTCTAATGGGCGAGGCCTGAATTCAAAGATGGTTACTATTCGTCGCAATAAGGGAATTCCTACTTGGGCAGTGCCCACCTCTTTAGACAAAGGTGAATGACTCTTTTGCCAAACACATAACTTTAACAAAAGAACACTATTCTAGAACAACCCCACTTCCTTCCACGGACGGGGTACGGACTAGTCATATTCTTCTACGGAAATTCTTCCTTATACCCGGGGTTTCTTCTGCCCGAAGCAGACCAGGGTGCATGCCCCCTGGGTCCTAGTCTTTCTTTCCGAATCACTCGCACTCATCGGGAAGGAGGACCGGGGGTGGAGGCGAATCTTGAGTGAACAGACCATTTAGGAATGGTATTTGACTATTTGCGATGCGAGATCCCGGAAACGAAAGTTGGTCTACGAGCTTGACCACCCTTCCTTCGTGTGGAAAAAACATTACTCTAAAGAGTGAGGAGACTATCGTTCCCATGCAATAAATATAGTCGCGTCCAAGGAGTAGGTTATAATCCAAGGGTCCTTGGATGACCATCACGTTCATATTAACGGTCTTCCCTTTCAATGTAACAGGCACATTCGGGAGGATTCCTAATGGTCGACTGGTTCCTTTATCAAAACTCGAGAGATTTCTCAACTCAGGTAAAAGCGCCGGGGAACCCAGTGCTTTCCAAGCAACAGAGGAAAGGATACTCACAGACACCCCTTCATCAATGATAGTACTAGCCATAATCATTCTATAGATCTGGACAATGATTCTGAATGGTATACTGGCTGGTAACCGGGGTCTGCCTAGTTGATTCCAATCAAAGGATACAACCAGGTTGCTTGGTGGTGGGACCGAATATACGGCCGGATATGACTCTGATGATGTTCCTTCCTGCGATAAAGGAATGGGCACATTGCCTTGACGCTCATCGGAGTCGGTGCTGATGAAAAGAACCTGGATGGTGTCATCCTTATTCTCTTCAGTGAGGGTGTCGCATGAAGATGACTCTTCGGCGACGGTGTCATTTGAAGACGGGTCTTCAATGACGGAGTCATTGGACGATAGAACCTCTGAAGGAAGAACCGGGTCAACTGCCGTTTCAACCTTTAGACTTTCGTCTGGTCTGGATTCAGTAGGTTCATTCTCAATGACCAACACTTCAGCTGACCACTTGAGCGGGCCAGCTGGATTTTCAACTATTGAGGGATTAGGCACGAGTTTTTGGTATCCAGGAGGAAGTCGTAACGGTGATACCGGACGATCTTCCAAAACTCTTTTTGCCTCATCTAAGAATGGACATTTGTGGATGGCATGATTGCCTTCACACAATAGACAGGGTGATCTTGGTCCCCTTCTTCGTCCTTCACTCTCATTAGTTGACGGATTGCAATCAACATGACAACCAGAGGTTGATGCTACCGGATTGTGCAACCTCGGGGACCAGTCCCTTAGTATCCGGGGAATACAAGGACAATCACGATGGAAGTGGATCCCTTTGCAAATGACACATGGCGATTTAGGCCCGGTCGGTGCAGTGTGTGGGTTTTTGTCAGCTTTCTTCTGCTTGCCCCCAGTCGCCTTCGCCAGAGGCTCCTTCTGCTTCTTTTCTCTCTTCTTCTTTTCCTTCTTCTCCTTGGGAGGCTGACTTTTGCCAGTTCTACCTTGCGAAGATGAAGGATCAGAGGAAGTATCATAAGAAGTGGAGGGTTGGTGGGTAGTTCTAGATTGTTCTGACTGTTGATTCGACTGCTCAGGATTAGTGGCGATCTGGACTACATTGGTTGAAAATAGCCATACAGGTAGGCCAATTGTCAATCTTGGAAGTGACAATGTTGCCATATGAGGCGCACCAACATCTCCCCAAGAGGAGAAGGGATTTGGACTTCCGCCAAGGTTACTTCCTTGGTTGGTGGGCTCCATACTTTTCAACTAAAAGATCAACGTGGGAATAACAGGTGATTATGTTCCGCTTAAAATAAATTTTATTAACGATGCTTTTAGACACAAACTTGCTTTTTCATGTTTTAAGAGTTGAGAAAAAGTTAAAGATGACTCTAGTCGCCTTCGATGTTTTAACGAGCCCGAAGTGACAAATGCTCGGTTGGACTTTTTCAGTTATAGAGTTTGGAAAAGGCCAAAAGAAACTGCTCTGGAGATCTAGGCAGAGGGTGTGCCAAACCTTTCGCGAAACCACAGAATACGTTTTATGGTACGGGTGGTCGATCTTCGTGAATGCTGTGTTCACTGCATCGCGATCAGTGGGGCGGCCGACACGGTTTCCTAAGGATAAAGGATAAAAGCCTATAGGGGTCTCCCAATATACGCGACGGTACGTGGGAGCACAAGTCCGTGTTAGTGCCACCGACTCTCAGGAGGAATCACCCACCTTCGTAGAGATCGACAGTCACTATGTTTAACGACGCCGGAACACGTCTCTACCTAGACCTCTAGATGTTTGCATTATGTTACAAAGCGTTGTTATGTAAATTGGGTTTATTTTAATGTTGATCTTGCTTAACAGTTTGCCTTTCAGGGTCGCCACGAGATGTATATATACAACTTCCTATATGCAATCTAAGATGAGAAGCAAATCTTTTCAATCTTTCAACTTTGAAAACCTTAATCTACTGAGGGAAAAGAAAGACACAACTTTTTCCACAGATCATAGAACACACACTAAAATGCACATTTTCCTAAATCGTCAAACACACAGTCAAATGCAAAATGCACAATGCATGTATTTCTTTTCGTTATCCTTAATGTTGATGTAAGACAGAAAGGAAACTGTTGTATAATTTTGAACCTAATTTCAAGTAGAAATAAACAAGCTTGTCCAATAATCAAAAAGACACCTTATGATCGTCTTGTTTAAACACAGGAAATGTATAGATCCAAACCATAAAATGAAAAACAAACAAACTCAAACAGCCATGAACAGTAATAAAACTAGCTCTTAAGATCACAAAGACACTTTTACAGTTCAGGATCTAAGAGGCCACAGCTATACTGGTTCGCTTTTCACAATGGGAAACTGTAACTGAAACAAGAAATACTGAAAGAACATTCACAGTTTCATCACACAACTGAGGCGGAATAATGTCAAGGAGAAGTGGTTTACAGCAAGTACAATGACCAGCAAGCAATCAACAAAAATCAGTGAAAACAGGGCCAAGACACAATGGGAAAACTGAGCAAGACAATGGCTAACTGGACCAGCGCAGGCTCTGGTCTGTCATTTTGACTCTTAGCGCAGTTCCCGAAGGGAGCACCTGCGCTGTAATGCAGACTGCCTGTGGACAGCCTGCTCTGGGACACGAGAGTTGCGTCTACAAAGTTTTCCGGGTCATAAAAAGCTCAAAAATGCACTGTTTTTGCTGAAATAAAAAGCTATAGGTCAAGTACAGGCTAAGGGATGATCAAGAGGATGAAAAGCTATCACAAAGAGTAAAGAGTCTTTTGTAGATAAGCTGTTCAAATCTTGAATTCGCTCAGCAAATGAGCAAGAGTAACAGTCCCTCTACTTCGCTTTTGATATAGTCAAAAGCTTTTCGATTTGGTACTCTTTTCTTCAAGAAATGAATGGCAAAATACTACAAACACCAACAAGATACTAGGCTCCCCAGCGGAGTCGCCAGTTTGTTGTGGGGAAAAGTATCCGACTTGGATGACCCTATCCCTACTCTAAAGGTGACAGTCTTTAGCAACAACTGAAAGTAAAGCTTTGATATTTTCCTTTATGAAAGTACAGAGAGAAGGAAGAAAAGATTAACCAACCTGGTGTCTTTCGATTAGTCGATCCTTATCCTCTCTCTTTGTCTCTTGTTCCCAGCTCCTTGCTCTCTTTGCCGGTCCAGCTACACACAGATCCTGCACAAAACAAGAGAGGAAACTACAAGATACATGTACTCATAACTGATGCATGGATTAGAGTGAATCAAATATACAAGTAAATACAATACATCAATGCAATACAAGTATATAGGAGAACATGCAAAACTTTATTGATAGAAGTAACAGGGTTTTGAGAAGGTTACAACCAATGATGGCTCCAATCCAGCAGAACCTCCCCAGCAGCAAGAACTCTCCTCTTCACCTCTAGTAAAACAATCACCCAATAGCTCTAACTATAAACCAACAGCACCTCCTTGCTTTACACAAAATTCCAGCCTCCCTAGACCTCATAGAAGAGCTCTATATATAGGAGAGAAGAAGAGAGGATGAGTCAGCTTGAGACTGACATGAAGCTGCCTTGTGTCCTCTCCCTCTTCAGTTAATCTTCAGTTCTTGAGTCCACTTGGAGATCCTTGCTTACACATGGTGATCAAGTACCTCTTACTCATCACAGGGCGAATCTCATGAACCAAGTGTCAGTTTGGAAGCTTCCTGGGCAGTTGACACCTTGCAGAATGACTGTGCCACTTGGCCAATCTCGCCCAGCGCAGGTAGCCTTCATTAGATTTGACTTCCAGCGTAGGTACAAGGAGGATCAGTTGCATTCCAGCGCAGATGCTCAGTGGAGCAGCTGACATGATCCAAAATTAGCCTGTTTTGAAGTGTTTTCAGGTGGAGAACTGATTGGAAGTGCTGTTGTTTGATGACCTTGTTCTTTTAGGGGTAAGAACAACATGTTTAGGGACTGAGGATTCCTGTAATTATTGACATTTCATGCTCCATGTCGCGAGGCACAAAAATGTCTATAAAAATTCCAAATCCACAACCTCAAGGTGGCCAGTTACCGCCTGGGGGGCAGCCTCAAGGTCCTCAATTATCGCCTGGGGGGCAACCTCAAGGTACCCAATTACCACCTGGGGGGCAACCTCAAGGACAGTACATACCTTCGGGACAGTACATTCCTCAAGGTCAACCCCAGACTCAGTATGTACCTCAAGGTCAACCCCAGTACCAATATGTACCTCAAGGTCAACCCCAGTATCAGTACATGCCTCAAGGTTATTAACTTCAAGGTTAGTACCCAATCCAAGGTTTCCAACCACCTTCAGGTCAGTTATTTGTCCAAGGAGCTGGAAATGTACCTTTGAATTATCAACCCTACCCTCAATCTGGTTATGGTCCTCAATATGCTCAACCTTCTATGGGTCCATACCCTGGAATGAACTTAGTGTGGGATCCATCTCAATCTTAATAGATCTTGCAACCGAATGTGCAATTTTCATCTCAATCTGGACAACCCTTGGTTTCTGGTTCAACCCAGCAACCTGTCCAGCCTACTATTCAAACTTCTGCACCTTTTATAGTTTCTCAGCCTGGGCCTAGTTCGCCTTGAACTCCACCTCAAACGACTGTTGCAACTGCTGCAACATCTGTTCCATCTACCCCACCTACTTCTGGAGTATCGACGGCTCCGGTTGCTACTGTTCCTGCATCAGTTCCTCAAGCATCCTTACCTCAGTCTGGACCCACAGTTCAGACTTTGGTTCAAATGCCTGTAGGACAACCTGGTCCAAGTACAGTTGTCACAAGTTGTTGGGTCCCTATAATACTAGTGATTACCCCATCACTATTGTAGTTATACCCCTTATTTATATTGTTGTGCCCCCATTTCCCCCATATTATTATTAATGTGCCCATAGAATCCCTCTATTGTTATTTTTGTGGCTTTATATTATTATTGTTAGGTCAGCTAGATTATATTGTGACTCCTTAGACTCCTATATATAGAAAGGAGGTTTTGTCATTTGTATCATGCAAGAATTGTTCATTTATGTAATGTAAAGGAGGTTTCCCCCTTGAAGAGGCTGAATTCTAAGGCGTGGATCTATCTTTTCTATCTTTTCTTGAGCTGGTTTCATAACATTTGGTATCAGAGCTTTGGATTCTAAGGTTTCGCTGCTCCAAACAGGTCATCGTGGAATTGTCGCTATAACGTTTTTTCTGTGACGTTTCAGAAGTCGCAAAAAAAACCCATTTGAGAAGAAATCGCGTTGAACCTTGGGTCCAAATTTCCGAGATTTTTGCGCAATATTTGCGGAGATATGATCTGAGGAAGTTGGTCTTTTTGCAGACTCCTGAATTACATTCAAAACAGGTGACCTGGGGAAAATCATCATAACTTTATCTCTGGGGATTGGATTGAAATTTTGTCAGAAGGTACAGAAAGAGGACGGACTGTAGTTTCTTGTGTGTGTGTTTCAGATTCAAAGGTTGAAACAGTGACTCGTGGCACGTCGTACAAGTTCGCTCTACTGAATCAGTCTAAAAGAAAGTCACTGTGGGAGATTTCACATAACTCTTCCTCGGAGAATCCAATTTGGCTCAGACTTGTGGCATTGGAAAGAGGACGCAGAAGGCTACTACAGATAGAAATTTCAGAACTGGATGATCCGAAATTACAGAGATACATCAGATTCAATATCAGGCTTCTATAAAGTGAAAAAAGGTGTGTAGTTTTTTTTAAATTTTTGTGTAAGCTTGGTTTAACGAAATTCAAAGGGCATAGTAAAGCATTATTATCGGTAACTGATGCCCCGAGGAAAGAAAATGCAAACACCTAGTAAGGAACCTGAAAGCTCTAGCATGACTCATGAAGAAGAGGAAGAAATGCTACATGATATATCAAAATTACAAGAACAAGTGCAACAAATGTCATGCTCACAAAAGCTAACAGATGCTAAGATAAATGGCATGGAATCTAAGATAAAGGGCATGGAAGCTAAGATGGATGATCTGAAGACAGATTTGAGGACAGACATGGCAGATTTGAAGACAGATTTGACAAATTTTCTACAAGAAATACTTACTAATGGTGAAAAGGTTGTAAAGGAAACTCATGATGTGAACAAAAGAAATGTTAATCATGATTCCATAGACTCTAATGTTGGATTGAAGACCCACCATATTCCAAAAATTGATATGAGGAAGTTTGATGGCAAGGATCCCGCCACATGGATATTACAGATGGAGCAGTTCTTCGATCTCAATAATGTGCAAAACACACAAAAGGTACGCATGGCAACTTTATATTTGGAACCAAATCAGTTTGTATGGTATCAATGGCTTTGCTCTCGTAAACAATTTATCACTTGGGCAATTTTTACGGAAGAATTGATAGCACATTATGAGGATACAAAAAGCAACACTTTTTTTAGCCAATGGATAAGTCTCAAACAAAAGGGTTCAATAATGGAGCACATTGAGGAGTTCCAAAAATTGAACATAAGGGTAAAAGATATTCCAGAGGAGCATAGGATTGATGTGTTCATAGGGCTTTAAAAGATAATATCCAACATGATGTTCGACTTTGGGAACCTGATTCATTAGAGAAGGCATTCAGGTTAGCAAGAAAAATGGAAAGCAAAATTATGGCAACCAGGAAGCATACCACTCACAACTATAAAGACGGAAGTGTTGTTGCCCCTAGTCTTCCACAACCTATAAGGTTGACACCACAAAAATTGGAAGAAAAAAGAGCAAAAGGGCTTTGTTATAGTTGTGATAGCAAATACACTAAAGGTCATAAGTGTGCTGAGAAGAAATTATTCTACATAGATTGTGAAGAGGAAGAAGAAAAGGAGCAAGAAAGGTCAAAAGAAGAGGATATGCTCCAGGAACAAAGCCTAGATGAAGAACAAATAAATCCGACCATATCTTGTAATGCATTGGCAGGAATTACCACTCCTCAAACCATCAAGATAGAAGGACAAATCAAGAAGAAAAAGGTAATAGTGTTGATTGATTCAGGAAGCACCCACAATTTTATTCATTGTAGGGTAGCAAAAGAATTGAATTGCTTCCTATATCCAGCACCAGAGTGTCAAGTGATGATTGCAAATGGAGGAACAATAAATTGCTCTGGAAAGTGCCATAATATCAAGCTATCCATGGGAGAATATGTATTGACTAGCCCAATGCTTTCCATTCCAATGGGAGGTGCTGATGTTGTACTAGGAGTCCAATGGCTACAATCCTTGGGTACAATAGCTTTTAATTTTCAAGAAATTTTCATCAAATTTTCTATGGAAGGAAAGGAAGTTGAATTAAGGGGTATTGTAGGGAAACCAGGAAAGATAATCAGCTCTAATGGTATGACAAAGCTTCTAAAAAAGGAGCAAAGGGGTGTAATTGCACAATTATGTTCGCTAGATGTTTCCACATTAGAATCATCTATTTCTCCAGATCTCCAAAAAGTCCTGGACAATCATCCTAAGGTATTTGAGACTCCCAAAGGTCTCCCACCTATGCGTGATCATGATCATGCTATTCATCTGATTCCAAGAAGTGTTCCTCCAAACATCAGGCCGTACAGATATCCCTATGTCCAAAAAAGTGAAATTGAACGTATGGTTGCAGAAATGCTAGAGGCTGGTATAATTCAACCGAGTCAAAGTTCTTTCTCTGCTCTAGTAGTATTGGTGCACAAGAAGGATGGATCATGGCGCATGTGTCCGGATTATAGGGAGCTCAACAAGCTCACTATTAAAGATAAGTTCCCCATTCTTGTCATTGATGAATTACTGGATGAATTGCATGGATCAATTTACTTCACCAAGTTGGATCTTCGTTCAGGATATCATCAAATCAGAATGAAGATTGAAGACATTCCGAAAATGGCATTTAGAACTCATGAGGGTCATTATGAATTTTTGGTCATGCCTTTTGGCCTTACCAATGCACCTTCAACATTTCAAGGTTTGATGAATTCAATTTTCAAACCATTCCTTAGAAAATTTGTGTTAGTATTTTTTGATGATATACTTATCTACAGCAAGTCTTGGAAGGATCATGTTGAACATGTTGACAGGGTGCTACAACTATTGGAGGAGAAACAATTATATGCAAAAAGATCCAAATGTTTCTTTGGAGTCTAGGAGGTGGAATATTTGGGTCATATTGTATCTCATGAAGGAGTTAAGGTAGACCCTACCAAAATTAAAGCCATTAAGGAATGGAAAATCCCCACATCCATAAAGCATTTGCGCGGATTTCTTGGGTTGACAGGGTATTATCGCAAGTTTGTTAAGAATTATGGGAGAATAGCAGCACCTCTAACAACATTATTGAAGAAAGATGCATTTTCATGGACTCCGGAAGCAACAAAGGCCTTTGAACATCTTAAAGAGGCAATGTGCCAAGCACCGGTCTTAGCTACACCGGACTTCACAAAAACCTTTATTGTGGAATGTGATGCTTCAGGAAATGGAATTGGTGCTGTTCTAATGCAAGATGAAAGACCCATTGCTTTTGAAAGTCGTCCAATCAAGGGAAAGTTTCTAAGAAAAGCTATTTATGAGAAGGAAATGTTGGCAATACTCCATGCATTTAAGAAATGGCGACCCTACCTAATGGGAAGACACTTCAAGGTAAAAACGGATCATGATAGCCTTAAATACTTTTTAGAACAAAGATTATCCTCTGAAGAGCAACAAAAGTGGGTCACAAAGATGTTGGGTTATGACTTTGAAATCATCTACAAAAAAGGGAAGCAAAATGTGGTGGTAGATGCACTCTCAAGGAAGGATGAGGATGTGGAAGCATTGTTGTGCGCTATTTCTATCATCCAACCAAATTGGATAAATGAAGCAAGGGAGGAATGGAAGAATGACGAAGAAGTGTGGGCACTTATTAGAAAGCTACAACAAGATTCCAGTACGTCTGATACATTTAGCTGGAAAAATGATTCGTTATGGTACAAAGATCACTTATACCTCTGTAAGAATTCCCAGCTAAAACAAAAGATTCTTATGGAATTGCACACTTCTCCCTTAGGAGGGCACTCAGGATTTTTAAAAACTTACACAGGGTTAAGAAGGAATTTTTTTGGGATGGCCTTAAATCAGATATTCAAAATTTTGTGGCAGAATGTTTGGTTTTCCAACAAAATAAAGTTGAAACAATTAAGACACCAGGTCTATTACAACCTTTATCCATTCCAAGCCAACGTTGGGAGGAGGTATCAATGGATTTTATCACAGGTTTACCCAAGTCTGAGGGAAAGAGTGTCATCATGGTGGTAGTTGACAGACTTACCAAGTATGCACACTTTTGTGCATTATCACATCCAATTAAAGCCAGTACAGTTTCTACTGCATTTATGGAAACAATTCAAAAGCTACATGGAAACCCAAATATTATTGTAAGTGACAGAGATCCCATTTTCACTGGAAATTTTTGGACAAAATTATTTTCTTGTCTTGGTACTCAGTTAGCTCATAGCTCATCTTATCATCCTCAATCTGATGGGAAAACTGAGATAGTAAACAAATGTTTGGAAGGATATCTTCGTTGCTTTGTATCTGATAAACAGACACAATGGGTCAAATGCTTGCCTCTGGCTGAATGGTGGTATAACACTTCCTTTCATACAGCAACAAAAATGACCCCATTTATGGCACTTTATGGGTATCAACCACCATCCATCACATCATATTTAAGAGAAAATTCTAAGGTTCAGGCAGTGGAACATCACATCGAACATCAAAAACAAGTCCTCCAACTCTTAAAGGATAACCTCGTGTTGGCACAGAATAGAATGAAACAACAGGCAGATCAACATCGCACTGAAAGAAGTTTTGATGTAGGTGATTGGGTATTCCTACGGCTACAACCATATAAGAAAATTTCCCTCAAGCAATCTAAGAAGGATAATAAATTATCACCAAAGTATTATGGTCCGTACAAGGTGTTGCAAAAGATTGGTACTATGGCATACAAATTGGAGCTTCCTGCAGCTTCTCGATTGCACCCAGTTTTCCATGTTTCATGCTTAAAGAAGGTTATAGGCGACAAGCTCCCAGTTCAAACAATATTGCCAGAACTTGATGAGGAAGGAAAAATTATATTGGAACTGGAAGCAGTTATAGAAACAAGAACTCGACAGCTACGAAATCGATCAATTTCAGAGTACCTTATCAAGTGGAAGAACTTATCCACTGAAGATTCCACATGGGAGGATGAGAATTTTATGCAGAAATATCCAGAACTACTCAAGCGTTGAGGACAACACTTTTTTGAAGGAGAGGGGCATGTTGGGTCCCTATAATACTAGTGATTACACCATTACTATTGTAGTTATACCCCTTATTTATATTGTTGTGCCCCCATTGCCCCCATATTATTATTAATGTGCCCATAGAATCCCTCTATTGTTATTTTTGTGGCTTTATATTATTATTGTTAGGTCGGCTGGATTATATTGTGACTCCTTCGACTCCTATATATAGAAAGGAGGTTTTGTCATTTGTATCATCCAAGAATTGTTCATTTATGTAATGTAAAGGAGGTTGCCCCCTCGAAGAGGCTGAATTCTAAGGCGTTGATCTATCTTTTCTATCTTTTCTTGAGTTGGTTTCATAACACAAGTCAACCTCAATTTACTTATCAACCGTACCAGGGATAGTACCAATTCGGTCCTGCTATGCAGAACCCAGTCTATCAGTATCAACCGTACCCTGGATATACTTATTAGCAACCTCAACAACCCCAGTATAGTTCGGTTAATCCTGGTTTTCCAGGAGGATATAATATCCCAAATGAAATTCCAATTCATAGTTATCCTGGATATCATCCTCCTGGGGCTGGTCTCATGACCCAGGGTTTTCGAGACCCTAATCGTCAGTTACCTTTCATTGAAAATTTGGACTTGCCTGATTTGTCGTGCCTTACAAACGATCTGATAAATTATCTTTCGTTTTGGCCGCCAATGCCGAATAAGTTGCCCAGTGACATCCCTAAGTTTGAAGGTAAATCAGGAGAGGATCTGTCGAACCATGTGATGACTTATCACCTCTGGTGTGCATCTGACTCTATTTTAGATGATTCAATTCATTTACGGATTTTTCAGCGCACTCTAATTGGTCTTGCAGCCAAGAGGTACATTGAGTTACTACGAGCCTCTTTTTATAATTTTAGTCAGCTAGCTACTTCGATTTTAAATCATTTTAAGTTTCCAGTCAAATATGACAATGGCAAAGAATTATTAACTTCATTAAAATAGTCAATGCCCACTTATATTTCAGATCACATTCATGAATGGAGACGTCAACGGCATTTAGTGAAAGTTTTTATTCCGGATCAGATCTTAGCGGAATGGTTTGTTAAATATTTATTACCAAAAATCACTGAGGATGTAGCTAAGGTAGGAGTCGTTACTGAAGAGCAAGTAATTGCTTAAGCTCAGTACGTTGACCTCGTTTATACGCAATCGGGTACGTTACACGAGAAAATCCCTGATCTTCCTAAACAAAAGCAAATAACTGCAGCTCCATCAGGGTCTCATGCCGCTGATGGTATGATTGGTACAATTAATACCAAAAGTAAGAAGAAATCTTCTCCTATCATAACTTTACCAGATTCCCCGACAGGAGATTCTTCCGCCAAAATTTCTGCCGATATTCATGTTGTAGAGTCATCTACGGCCAAATCAAAATCCGGTGGTAAGAAGAAAGGGAAGAAGAAAAATAAAACAGATAAAAATTTGAAAGAGAAACCAGAAAAAAATAGAATCTACTGATGAGAAACGCAAACCTCGTCATCCTTCTCTCATTTGTGACAAAGAGCATTTTACAAGAGACTGCCCTCATCGCGCTGAGGTTGAAAAAATCGTCAAAGGTTCTCAAACACCTGCTGTTTTGAAGGATCCTTTTTCTAGTCAAGATAGTAAGATGATAGGTTCTTCCTCAAATGCCTCAGAAGAACCCATAATGATGATGTCCCATGTTAGGATTGCGACACGATCGTAAAATTATGGAAGTAAAAGTCCTGTTGGTGGTAAGGAAGCAAAATATTCTAATTCGAACCCATCAACTTGAACTCCCGGTTCCGATCCACTACAGATCGAGAAATCTAACCCGGACTTTGTAATTAAACCACCCACCAAGGGTATACTTCGAAAGTCAACTTTCAATCCACATTAGAGAGCTACTCAGAACTATAACATTGTTGAAGATTTGGCTATTTGAACTTCAGCAATGTCGGCTTTGGAGGTGCTGCAATCATGTCTAGCACAGCATAAATTACTATTGTCGGCTATAGGAGCTGTCGATATTCAGGAGTCGAACCTTATAATCTTTGATTTAGAAAATAGTACACCTTGCTTACCCCATCAAATGGCTTTCCAGATTCCAATGTTAGTCAAAAACAGACCTTGCTATAGAACTGTGATTGATGAGGGAGCTTCAACGTGTATTATGTCGATCCAGTGTTGGAGATTGCTTGCTTCTCCTACACTTAACCAATCCCCAATGATTCTAAAGGCTTTTTACGGCCATGGGTTCCATCCTTTTGGCATTCTACAGGATTTACCTATAGGGGTTGAAGGCAAAATTGTTAATCTAGATGTGGAAGTGGTTGATGCCCCTCTAGATTACAACCTTCTCTTGGGTCGTAGTTGGTCTTACGCTATGACTGTTGTTGTTTCATCGGTCTTTCTGCTTATAAATTTTCGTCATAAGGGAAAGATCGTAACTATAGACTAGCTAACTTACTTTCATCTGATCCAACCTCTTCTAAAAGTATCTAGCATGTTGGCAAAACAACTATCCCTTATAAGGATGTTGGAGTAGGACTAGTTAAAGATTTTGGTTTACTAGGAACTTTTTCCTTTCCTCCTCCTAACGTATTGCCTTCTACTGCAACCATTCATATGATTTCATCAGACACTATTGTTTATGATGATCCTTGGATCGTACCTTCTGAATCTGAGATAGATTCATTTGGAGATGTTATGCCTTTGAGTCCATATGAAATTGCGTATCAGGTCGTACAATCATTTTCCGACCCTTCTTCGACCGAAATTGACTTAATGAATGTGGTCCACGAAGAATCACTTTCAACATCAAACTCAGATTCAACAACTTTTTCCGAACTTGTTCACACTGATGAGAAAATTTGTGAAATCTTGTCTGTTGATGATTTACCATGGGAAGATCTTCATCATAGATCTTCATTTTTACCCGAGATTGATCACTTTGAAAATGATTTTTCATCTATTTTTACAATGATTATGTCAAGGAACCTCAGAATCCATTGAAAAATCCTGATTCTGAGTTAAATTTGGGAAATATTTCTCAAACTATTCCTATTGACGTTTCGGTTAAGCCTGGAATTGTTGAAAACATTCATATAGGTGCCTCTTGTACGGAAGATGAAATTCAAACATATAAGGCTCTATTTCAAGAATTATGCGATGTGTTTTCCTGGTCATATGAGGAAATTCCAGGAATTGACCCAACAATTGTTGTTCATGAAATCAAAACTTACCCGGATGATAAACTCGTCCTGCAACGTTTGCATTAGATCCACCCACAAAAAGCTACTGCTATTAAAGCAGAAGTTGAAAAATTACTTAAAGCAGGTTTCATTTATCCAATTCCCTTAACGGATTGGGTATCGAATATCGTTCCTATTAACAAAAAGCAAGGAACGATAAGAATATGTATCGATTATAGGGATATTAATCGAGCCTGTCCAAAAGACAATTACCCAACTCCCTATATCAATCAAATCATTGATGATTGTGCCAATAGCGAAATATTCTCCTTTATGGATGGTTTTTCGGGTTATAATCAAATCAACATTCTACCTACTGATCAACCAAAAACGACTTTCATTTGTCCATGGGGAACATTTGCTTATTGCAAATTACCTTTTGGGCTTAATAACGCCGGTGCAACTTTTCAAAGAGCCATTTTTTACGCATTTCATTACATCGAGCCGACCATCTCATCTATTTACGAGCAATATTTATGAGGTGTAGGCATTATCGAATTAGGTTGAATCCACACAAGTGTGTTTCCTGTATAAAAACGGGTCGGTTACTGGGATTTGTTGTTTCGAAAGCCGACATTCGTGTCAATCCCTCGAAGGTTGAATCTATTGTCAAATTGCGTCCTCCTTCGACTCTTCGCCAACTCCAAAGTTTGCAAGGGAAAGCAAACTTTTTACGTTGATTCATTCCTAACTACACCGAGATAACAAAGGGTTTTACCAGGTTGTTGAAACAGAATACTGCATTCTATTGGGATGAGATAGCCGATAAATCTTTTGATGCACTAAAACACGCGTTGACCCATGCACCGTTATTGCATCCTCCCAACTACAACTAGGACTACTTCTTATATCTCGCCGCCTCGCATTCCACCATCAGAATGGTATTAGTTCAGGAAGATGAATTCGGTAGTGAACATGTGATATATTACCTTAGTCGAACCTTAAATCCGACTGAGCTAAAATATTCACATGTGGAGAAATTGGCCCTGGCAGCTGTTTAAGTTGTCCAATGTTTTTGTCATTACATTTTACTATGCAAAACTACTGTAATTTCCGACTGCAACCCTATGATCTATATTTTGACCAAACAATTTCTAGGGGGCAAGTATTCCAAATGGATTGTTATCCTATAGGAATTTGACTTGGAGTTTGAAAAATCTAAGTCAAAGAAATCTTTAGTTTTTACGGAGTTGATGTGTGACTTCCCGCGTGCTAATACTGAAATTGTGGTGGAAGAGCCCATTGTGGACAAATCCTTATTTCTAATCAGCACCCTTGATCCATGGTATGGATATTGTTAGGTTCCCATTTTGTCTATTTTTGATTGTATATTTTGCCAATGTATTACCCTCTTCAACCCTTAAGTGAAAGCCTTTGCTAAGTGTTTTGGCTTAATCACTCCAAAAGGTACAGAAAAACTTTCCTCATTACTACATGTTTAATTATTTAACACGTAATCATGCTATCTTTATAATTATTTCCTGAAGTTTATTAAAGTGTTGACTAACTGTTGAAACTGCCTAACTGGCAGGATCACATTCTGCCGTTGCTGAAACAGCAGAAACAACGCAAACTGTGAAACTGAAACAGCAAGAACAGCATGAACCTCGATGTTGAAACACCATGAACAGCATCCGCACTTTGAGGAACAGTTGGGATTTGCGTAACAAATCTGCATCGGCAAAAGAGTCTAACCGATTACTATATTGGTTGTAATGATCATGATCCTCATGGCTGTAACAATATTTTGTTATCAAGAACTGGCTTTCTTATTTTTGGTACAAAAGGGTTGAAACCGAATGTATGAAAATCTGTTGTAATAGATGTCTCCTCTATAAAGAGGAGACATCTACATTAGAGAGGGGGGTAACAAGTGGTAACACAGAACTTGTAGTGAAGTGATGAGACTGAATCTCTTTCTGTAATATGGTTTATTGGCAGATGAATACAATTCTGCTCTTAGCATTTTATTTTAATTCCTGTGTTCTGGGGAATCTTGTGAGAAGCACAGGGCCCACCTTCATCACAAGATTCACCCACCTTCTTTTTGTTGTGTGGTGTGTGTGTGTGATTTCTATTTAATTTACAGTTACTGCTTCTAATGATATTTACTTTTGCTGAAACTCTGTTTTCCTTTTAGCTGATTAATGTTGCATATGAGTACCTCACTGGTGATTAGGATTCACAGAGTGTATGTGTGAACTAGACAACAGAGGCAGGTGCTGAAAGTCCTTACTCTGATGATAGGGTCTTGATCCTTTGTTGCAGGACAACCATCACTTCCTTTTGCAGATTTGTTTCTTTTAAGTTATTTGTTCTTATTTCATTTTCTGCAATAGGCTGTAACTACTGTAACTGCTGTAACACAGAGTAGGGATTTCATAAGATAATAGACTATTTATGCTACAGATTTTAATGCCATTAAGATTGAGTACATACAGTTCGTAGTCACCTTTGGAATATTCAGACTTTTCTTGGTCGATAATTAATGTGGCACTCGACTGTTTTATGATTAAACAATTAAAGTGACCAGCATTTTGGCGCCGTTGCCAGGGAAGGCAACTGAAGATTTTAAGGGCATTAACATTTTTCTTTAGAAATGCAGGATGCATGAGAGGACACAAGAAGGTTAACCATTCAGGTGGCAAAGGCAAGGGAGGAGGAAGAAAAACTTTTATTGACGATATTATTTCAAAAGCTGAGACATCCTAGAGGTTAAGCTCTCGGAGGCCACAGATCCAACACTCTTCCTAGACAGATTTTCAGACAAAGGAAGTAGTGGGGCCAGAGAGGGTTATAGAATCATTAGAATATACTGTGGAACTGGTGGAGGAAGACGAACGATCAGTGCAAGAACCAATAGAGGAAGTTAAGGTGGAGGAACCAGTGCAGGACATTGAAATTCCAATAGAAAATTCTGAAGACCGGGCAAGCGCATCAGGAAAACAACCAATGGAGGATAACAATGAAGGACTTTTCGGTGGAGGTCGCAGAATAGAGGGAAGGGGAGAAAATTCTCTCTCCACCCTGGAATTCCCCATTGGAGATCTCCCCAGAGGAGCAACTCCTATGAAGAATATCCCACTTTCGGCATTACCCAATTTCCATGGGTTATCCACAGAAGATCTTGATGAATTTCTTTTTGAATTTGATATACTGTGTAGAAGCTATGACTATGTTAATTCTGCTCAGAAATTAAAATTGTTTCCAGCTGCACTAAAAGGGAACGCATTAAGATGGTTCATGAGCTTGGGAGCTCATGTGATTACAACATGGGACTAGATGAAGGAGAAGTTTTTGGCTAAATACCAAGATTATTGTCGAACAAGAGAAAGGAAGGAGGAATTATTCAAGATGACTCAAAAGGAGGACGAAAGTCTAGAAGACTTTGTGGAAAGGCTACAATATAACTTACAGCGATCTGGTCATCCTGATATGAGTAAGGATATTCTCAAATCAATGCTGCTAAGAGGGGTACGAGATGATTTTCTAGATATGTTAAATATGCTTGGAAAAGGAGACATATCTAAGGAATCATATGATGAGATTATCAATCTCTGTAAAATATTTTCAAGAGGAGCAGCAAGCAGACCCAAGAGCAAAGACAATACATACTCAAGAGTCCAGAAATCAACAAGTGGAGGAGCAACACAGGCCGAAATAGGTAACTTACTTGAAGAATTTAAAACTGAAATGTTAAGCTCTTTTGCTTCACAAATTGATACCTTGCAGGTTAAAAAGAAGTAGGCAGAAGCAGAAGCTGCTCTGGCTATTTTCTGCTCTAAATGCAGGGAGAAACACCCACTAAGGGAATGCCCCGTGGACAAGGTACCGCTCTGCACTATCTGTGAAAAGGACCATGAGACTCAACAATGCCCTTCTTTGCCAGGAATAAAGGCAGCACTGCAGCCAACTGAAGAAGAAGCTGAAGCAGTGTACCTCCTCACACAGAGAAGACAATGGCAACCACGAGGACCAAGTACGGATTTTAACATATCGTTTAATCGTTGGAATAATCATCATCCTTTTCAAACAAATTACCCACCCTTCAACCAAATGCAGTACCCACACCTTAATCAAAAGAATTTTTCACCCATGCAGCAACCAAGCCCTCCTTTTGTTGATCCTACGATGTGGAATCCCTGGCCTTTATAGCAACCCTATTTTAATCAATGGAACCCGAATTGGACAGCTCCACAGATCCCATTTCCAAACCAATTACCTCAGTATCAGCGATGTCTCTCCTTACCATCAAATGCCCCACCTAATAATCATACAATAAGACCTCAGCTGCCTGTACAACCTAACCCCAACTCGAATAATAATAAAGCTCTGCAAGTAATTGATGTTCAAAACCAACTAGTTTCCCCTATGCAATGCAATGACATTCATTTACGCTCACAAAGAATACTTGAACCCATTATTGATGACATCACTTTTGATTCTGATAAAGAAGAAATCGGAAAAGAAAAGTCATCTAATGCTGAAACAGTTGGATCATCCTCTAATGACAATGCTGAAACAGTTGAAACATCCTCTAAAAAGACTGCTGAAGCAGCAAAGCCACCATTCCCTAAACGTTTGGCTCTTACCAAAACACTTGAGCCACCTGCTTTTAACCTGTTAGGAGAACTGCAGAATTTATATGTTAAAATTCCACTCTTACAAGCACTAAGAGATGTACCGATTTATGTCAGAACTGTTAGAGATATTTGTATTAAGAAACCTGGGAGAAAAGCTAAAGACCCCCTCACAGTTCATGTGATGGGTGATCTAGCTGCTCTAATGTCAGAAAAAAAATCCCCCTGTGAAATATGGTGACCCTGGTCACCCTACAGTCACAGTTCAGGTTGGTAAAACCTTTGTTTCTAGAGTTCTAGTAGATATGGGTGCTGCAATAAACATCATGACACTTGAAACAACACAGTTACTACAGCTAAAAAACTTTATTAGGGAAACCCCAACCATTCTAGAGCTGGCTGACCACTCCACAATCGAACCTGAAGGAGTCATTGAAGACCTGATAATTTCAGTCGAATCTTGGAACTACCCAGCTGATTTTGTTGTGTTACAGACCAAAAATAAGTTGGTGGGTCATCCATTGATTTTAGGGAGACCTTGGCTGGCTACAACAGATGCCTTCATTAGCTGTAGGTCAGGTTCAATGACAATTTCTAATGGATGTGAAACCAAACAGCTTACTGTACCCTCATGCCGCACCTATGATTAACAATGATAATTCAGTATGGTTAGATTATGAGGATGATGAGACTCAACCCATTTTGACTGTCGTACAAGCCCTAACTTTTAAAGATTCAACCGAAGATGAATTAATTAGTAGTTTTATTTTTGAACCTTCTTCGGTTAATTCTGAAATACATGATCACTTGACTTCAATCTTGGAATCTGAATCACAGCAAAATCTTAAAATTGAAGACTTATCTCAGACATCAGTTGACACCCCCTCCAAAAGTATAGCAGTTGAAATCGAGCCTGGCAAAACATTAAATATAAACCCTAACTTAACAGATGCTGAAACACAATAGTTAATGAAGTTACTCCACGAGAATAAACAAGCATTCGCATGGGATTACACAGATATGAAGGGAATTTCTTCTGAATTATGTACTCACCAAATTTATATTAAAGAAGGATCCCGCCCAGTCTGCCAACCCCAACGATGAATGAATCCCAATTTAAGGGAAATTGTGAAAGAAGAACTTCAAAAACTGTTGAATGCAGGATTCATATACCCTATATCTGATAGTGAATGGGTTTCACCATTAGTAATAGTACCTAAGAAAAATGGAAAATGGAGAGTGTGTGTGGATTATAGAGCTCTGAATAAGGCTTCTCAGAAAGATCATTTTCCCTTACCATTTATTGATCAGGTGCTAGATAATTTGGCAGGTAAGAGATTCTTTTCCTTTTTGGATGGATTTAGTGGTTACAATTAGATCAATATTTCACCCCAAGATCAAGACAAGACCACTTTTACTAGTCCATGGGGGACTTTTGCCTATAAAGTTCTTCCATTTGGACTATGTAATGCCCCAACAACATTTCAAAGGGCGGTGATAGGAATTTTTTCTGATATGCTTAATGATTCCTTAGAAATATTTATGGATGACTTTACTCCTTATGGTGTGACTTTCGAATATGCTTTACAAAATCTTGAAAAAGTACTTAAACGGTGTATAGAAGCAAATCTTGCCTTAAGTACTGAAAAATGTCATATGATGATGAATCAAGGTAATGTTTTGGGACACTTCATTTCATTCCTAGGAATTCAAGTTGATCCAGCTAAGGTACAAGTAATTCAGACTCTGCCTATCTCGAAAACACAAACTGATGTAAGAAGTTTTTTAGGATATGCTGGATATTATAGAAGATTTATCAAGGATTTTTCTAAAATAGATTCTCCTTTGTTTGTGTTACTTATGAAAAATGCTGAATTTAAGTGGACTGATGGTTGTCAAAAAGCATTTAATGAACTTAAACATCAATTGTCTACAGCTCCCATTTTAAGAGGACCTGATTGGGCACTCCCCTTTCATATATCCTCTGATGCTTCAGACACTGCAATAGGAGCTGTCTTGGGTCAAGAAGAAAACAATCTTCCCTATGCTATCTATTTTATTAGTAAAAATATGACCCCTGCTGAACTTAATTGTACAGTCACCAAGAAAGAATTCTTAGCAGCTATTTATGCTATTAACAAGTTTCAACATTATATTACTGGTTACACTACTTTTGTGCATACTGATCACTCGGCCATCAAATATTTAATGAACAAATCAGTTACAAATGCTCGAGTTACCTGATGGTTATTATTATTACAAGAATTTGATATCACAATTGTAGATCGACCAGGTAAAGAAAATGTAGTTGCTGATTTTCTTTCTCGGTTAAAGACTGATGGAAATATTCCAGTAGATGATTCTTGTCCTGATGAATATTTATTTGCAGTATCTGCTCACTCACCTTGGTATGTAGACATTGCCAACTACTTAGTTGCAGGAAAACTACCATCACACCTATCGCACAGAGAGAAAAGAAAGATCGTTCAGCAAAGTACTAGGTACAGCTGGATAAGTGGGTGTATCTTTCACACAGGACTCGATCAGGAAATTTGAAGATGCATCAGAGAAGATGAAGTTTATGATATATTGAAGGCTTGCCACGATGGCCCTTGTGGAGTGCATTTTGCAGATAAAATAACAACACACAAATTTCTCAGAATGGGTTACTATTGGCCCTCACTTTTTAAGGATGCAAAGAAATATGTTAGGGCCTGTGATAGCTATCAGAGAATGGGCCATCCTAATCACAGGGATGAAATGCCACTTAACCCCCAGGTAATACTTGAACCTTTTGAAAGATGGGCACTAGATTTTATAGGTCCCATCAATCCTCCATCCAATCAAAGAGTTTATATACTAGTTTGCACAGATTATATGACTAAGTGGGTAGAAGCTAAGGCACTTATCAAAGCTAATGAAGAATCAGTGTTAACTTTTCTATTTGAAGAAATCTTTGTTAGGTTTGGTTTGCCTAGAGAACTAGTCACCGATGGAGGACCTCCTTCTAATTCTCATGGCTTCATAGATATACTCCAGAAGTACCACATTAAGCATAAGATGACTACAACTTATCACCCCCAAGAAAATGGGCAAGTGGAAAGTACAAATAAAGTCATAGAATCCATTTTAACAAAGACAGTCAAGGAGAATAGAAGGGATTGGTTTCAAAGGTTACCTGAAGCATTATGGGCTTACAGAACTACTTGGAGGAACACTACAGGATTTTCACCTTATGAATTAGTCTATGGTAAAAATGTTGTTTTTCCTGTGGAATTTGAAATCAAAACTTTAAGGACCGCTTTAGCTGTTAACCTTGATTTGACTGATGCACAGACAGCTAGGTTGCAGCAGCTTCAGGAATTGGATGAAAAAAGGTTGGATGCCATCCATCAAACAACCATGATACAATAGCAAAGAACTAGGTGGCATGACAAAACTATTAAGCACAAGCAGTTCCAAAAAGGTAATTGGGCCTTACTGTATGACTCCCGTTTTGAAAATTTTCAAGGGAAATTAAGAACAAGGTGGCTAGGACCTTATGAAGTAGATGCTGTTTTTCCAAATGGAACAGTCAGACTCCTAACGATTGATGATAACAGAACACCATTATTAGTGAATGGGCATCGACTCCGTTTGTATCAACGACCTATTTCTAAAGAGGATTTCAAAGCTACTTGCATGACAAACATACACTATACCTTTTTGGGGGAATCTGTTATCCCTCAATGCACTTAATTTCCTGTTTATGTATTTATTTTTAGATTAGATTTCTTAACTAATAATCCCTGTCAAGGGTTGCCATGTTACAACTAATTATTTTGCAGACCTTAACTTTGGATGGTGGCTGAAAAGAAATAATCCAGGATAGGAGGAATTAATCTGCAGATTGGAAAAGCATTGTCATTTCAGATCATAATCCATTTCCTGTTGCTGATACACCATTTTCCTGTTGCTGATACACCATTTCCCGTTGCTGATACACCATTTTCTTGTTGCTGATACACCATTTTCCTGTTGCTGATACACCATTTTCCTGTTGCTGATACACCATTTCCTGTTGCTAATACACCATTTTCCTGTTCCTGATACATCATTTCCCGTTGCTGATACACCATTTTCCTGTTGCTGATACACCATTTTCCTGTTGCTGATACACAATTTCCTGTTGCTGATACACCATTTTCCTGTTACTGATACATCATTTCCCATTGCTGATACACCATTTTCTTGTTACTGATACATCATTTCCCGTTATTGATACACCATGTTCCTATTACTGATACACCAAATCCCACTGCTTAAACACCAATCTTTTCTATTTTTCCTAAATATCCCCATTCGTACTCCTGAGTATGAACTATTATTTCAAAAAAAAAAATATATATATCATTCTTGATTCAAGGGAATCAACCATTTATCCTGTTAATAATACCCCTTCACTACTGCTTCTCGTGAATAATAAAAACCCTGTGGATAAAAAACCTCACACCTTACAAATCCTTTTTGATCATTAACCTATTAAGGATGAGGTAACACTTTTCGGCGCGGCAACCAAAGGTAATTGTAAAGGTACGCATGTTATGTGTGAATATTAAATTGTAGATAATGAGGAGATAGTTGACATGACCGCTAAAAGCGTCATACCGCCAACCATATCATTCAGCCGTAGTTGGGGGGGATTACCGAAATATTGCAATCATTATAGGACACGCCTATCACCGCCATCCCTATTCCTCCCGGTTGTGTCTAATCCACCTCACTTATGCTTGACCACGTCATAATTCTATTTTGCAACATTCTGCTCTGTTTCGACTTCGGCAACTCGGCTCTGCACTCTATATTCTGCCTAAAACAGTAACCATGGGTGGAGATGCTGTTAGACATGAACTGGGCTCGACGGCATTACTGGAACTTTAACCAGACGCATACCAAATCTTCCTTCAGGCAGGATGGGTGGACTATTTTAGAAGACTTCCGGAATTTGATTTGCAACAAGTTCTTGAATTTGCATGCAACTTGAGGGAGGGGTATTCTACTGTCCAAGGGGTCAGAATCCTAGTAACAGAAGAAGACATAGCACAAGTTTCGGGGCTTCCAACCAACGGCATTCACTGGTTCAGCAGGAAGCATCTTATCCTCAATGCGCAGCAAGATTTCCTGCTACCCGGGGAGCAGGTGGAAGCAAAAGGCAGGGGTGTTGCACTTCGGTCATTACCACCGCCTTGGCCAAAAGTTGCAGAATTCGTCAAGCACTACTTCACTTGCGAGGGCCGCTACCAGGTAGTCTACCAACATGACTTTGTCTTATTAAATCATTTTCATCATGGTCATCTAGTAAATGTGCCTTATTATCTCCTTGGATGTCTAAAAAATATGGCACATTACACTGCGAACGCTAGGCATCAACTCCTCTGTCTCACACACCATCGCTTAGTCCAACTCCTGATAAATAGAGGCTTTGCTCTGCATAACCCACCTCCCCCCATTAACCCTCCCCAGCAAGCTGAGGAAAATCCTCAACAAAATGAAAAAAATTCCCAGCGAGAAGCTGAAACTCAGCAACCAGCAGCAGGAACATCCCAATTAAGCACTGAAAATCCGTTGCACTCCTCATCCCATGATGAAGCTGAGCCGTCCACTCCCATAGTTCACATCCATACCGATGATTCAGACGAGGGTACCCTCATCAATTTCCTAAAAAGGAAAAAGCAACAGAAAACTGCAACCCCATCAAAAAGGAGAACCAGGGCCTTAGTAAAGGCAACCACTATTCCTAATGATTCCCCGAGTAAAAGTCCTCGCAAGAGGAAAACTAATGTCTCTCCTGGTTCCCTACCTCGGCAACGAACAAGGTTGTTTGTAGCAACTGAGGCCGTTCTTACTATTATTTTAAAACCTCGTATTTCCCATAGCCCTTAACCTTCACCTCCTTCACCCTCAAATGCCGAAATTCAAAGTGTTCACGATTTTGTAACATCATTTTTCTCAACAGAGGCAGCTGTTCCACAAGAACCAGCTGCCGACAAATTCAAACCAGACATCCAAGTTGATATAGGACATGTGGCTGTTACACAAGAACCAGCCACAGACCCAATAGGTGAAACACAAGAACCACCTGTTGGGGAGCAAAAAGAAGACGACCTGCATGTGGCTATTACACAAGAACCAGCCACAGACCCAATAGGTGAAACACAAGAACCACCTGTTGGGGAGCAAAAAGAAGACGACCTGCATGTGGCTGTTACACAAGAACCAGCCACAGACCCAATAGGTGAAACACAAGAACCACCTGTTGGGGAGCAAAAAGAAGACGACCTGCATGTGGCTGTTACACAAGAACCAGCCACAGACCCAATAGGTGAAACACAAGAACCACCTGTTGGGGACACATGAGGAAGATAATGCTGAACAACAATTTTCTTTTCCTTTGGGATCTGTAACTATAGAAGCCCCAGTCACTCTAGCCTCCCTACAAGAAGAAAATGAGTTCTTAAAATAAGAAATTAGGGCCTATCAAAAAGAATTAGCAATGGCTAGGGAAACCTATAAAGAATAACTCAACCTGTACATGTTAGCTCAAGTAGCATCTCAAGCTGAAAAGAGTGTAGAGAAAGAACAATACAGTGAATACATGTGCAGTGAAAGTGGGGATATCTATACTCAGGCAGGATATAAAATAATTGCAGTCCCATTGATTGGAACTAGCCCTGTTATATTTAAAAAGGAACACCCTACTATTCCACAAGAACCAGCAGGGTCTTCAAGGATTTCAGAGGAAGAAACCGAACCACTCCGGCCTACCCAAATTGTTGATGAGCAGAAATCTGAAGAAGAAATAGAACCACTTCGGCCTACCCAAATTATTGATGAGTAGAAATTAGAAGAGGAAGCAGAACCACTCCGGCCTACCCAAGTCATTGATGAGCAAAAATTAGAGGAAGAAATGGAACCACCCCGGCCTACCCAAGTTATTGATGAGCAGGAACCAGAATCAAAATCTTTTACAACTATGCATATACAAACTGAACCTCCCTGTGTTAGTGATGCTCATGCACAGACTTCTACTTTTCAAGAATTAAGCTACACATGGAAAGCAGAATATGAGCTTTCCCAAGGAAAGGCATTTCAACAGCAGAAATCATTATGGTTTAACTATGCCTATAGGAATTGGGAAGCAATGGAACAGTCTCGTGCACAGCACAAAGAAAATAAGCAATTAAAAGCCAGACTGTCCCTTATCCTTGATTCGGTTCAGTGCTTACTGGCTTCAAGAAAGCCTTCTTTTAATTACTCTGTATTCTTGAGAGAACGCTTGGAATTCCTCCAATTGAAAGTAATAAAGGATGGCAGACCACACCAGGTCTCTACACCATAGCAATTCATTGAAACTTTTTTCAGAAGCACCAAACAATGATCAAAATTTGCTGTGCAAACTCTATCTTCATAACGAGGCTATGCCTGAAGATAGAAAGATTAATTTACTTCCTATTTGTGGTGATATTCAAATAAGAGCTTTTATTTCCTTTCTGGCCAACCAATTCACTTGGCAGAAAGCTTTCATGTTTGCACAACACAATGAGGAGAACTGTCTTCTCTGAATTCACCCAGAAGAACAGAATGCAACCATCTTCCTCATGGAACATCAACGGAATCTACGAGAGACAGGCATGACCGATCACATTAGGAATATGCAAGCAGCAGTCTTAGAAGACTGCCAACATTATGTCAAAGCTAAAGGACCTTTGGCCATAAAAGCAAATGAATTTTTCTGGGAACAATGTCCCAGAGAAAGAAGGGAATACCATCCCTACAATCCCCTCAATCTGCAGGCAACAATCTCAAGGATACCTGCTTATGTAAAATGCATGAGACAATGTGTTGAACGGTGGATCAGGTACCGTTTCCATTTCCCTCTCTTATGGCTTCCTGGAGAACAATACACAGCTCAATTTTCATTGACTAAAAAGGAAGAACTGGCAGCATGGAAAAGCATTCAGAATGCCCAAGGGTTCAGAGACATGGCTGACAACACTTTCTACACTTACTGTATAAGCAATCTACACTGTTCAACCCAATATTCTGATTCTGATTCAGATTAGGCGTTGCATGCGGACATGCAACATTTTCAGTTGGGGGGGATGTTAGGTTCCCATTTTGTCTATTTTTGACTGTATATTTTGCCATTGTATTACCCTCTTCAACCCTTAAGTGAAAGCCTTTGCTAAGTGTTTTGGCTTAATCACTCCAAAAGGTACAAAATAACTTTCCTCATTACTACATGTTTAATTATTTAACATGTAATCATGCTATCTTTATAATTATTTCCTGAAGTTTATTAAAGTGTTGACTAATTGCTGAAACTGCCTAACTGGCAGGATCACATTCTGTCGTTGCTGAAACAGCGGAAACAACACAAACTGTGAAGCTGAAACAGCAAGAACAACATGAACCTCGATGCTGAAACACCATGAACAACATGCACACTTTGAGGAATAGTTGGGATTTGCGTAACAAATATGCATCGGCAAAAGAGTCTGACCGATTACTATATTGGTCGTAATCATCAAGATCCTCATGGCTGTAACAATATTTTGTTATCAAGAACTGGCTTTCTTATTTTTGGTACAAAAGGGTTGAAACCGAATGTATGAAAATCTGTTGTAATAGATGTCTCCTCTATAAAGAGGAGACATCTACATTAGAGAGGGGGGTAACAACTGGTAACACAGAACTTGTAGTGAAGTGATGAGACTGAATCTCTTTCTGTAATATGGTTTATTGGCAGATGAATACAATTCTGTTCTGAGCATTTTATTTTAATTCCTGTGTTCTGGGGAATCTTGTGAGAAGGACAGGGCCCACCTTCATCACAAGATTCACCCACCTTCTTTCTGTTGTGTGGTGTGTGTGTGTGATTTCTATTTAATTTACAGTTACTGCTTCTAATGATATTTACTTTTGCTGAAACTCTGTTTTCCTTTTAGCTGATTAATGTTGCATATGAGTACCTCACCGGTGATTAGGATTCACAGAGTGTATGTGTGAACTGGACAACAGAGGCAGGTGCTGAAAGTCCTTACTCTGAGGATAGGGTCCTGATCCTTTGTTGCAGGACAACCATCACTTCCTTTTGCAGATTTGTTTCTTTTAAGTTATTTGTTCTTATTTCATTTTCTGCAATAGGCTGTAACTACTGTAACTGCTGTAACACAGAGTAGGGATTTCATAAGATAATAGACTATTTATACTACAGCTTTTAATGCCATTAAGATTGAGTACATACAGTACGTAGTCACCTTTGGAATAATCATACTTTCCCGGGTTGATAATTAATGTGGCACTCGACTGTTTTATCATTAAACAATTAAAGTGACCAACAGATATATCATAGCTTATCTCCAAACCCAATCCTTTCGGCCTGAAATTTCAAGATCTCAGCGTTGAAAAATACAATTCCAATCCCAACAATTCAAAACTATTGGAGATACACTTTATCATCGTGGGGCAGACTCTGTTTTCTGACGTTGTTTAAATCATGAGGAAGCTGAAAGGGTTCTAAATGACTGTCACTCTAGAGCGTGTGGAAGTCATATGTTTGGGTTTTCAACAGCCCAAAAGATATTGTGCGCTGGCTATTTCTGGCCGTCTTTGTTTAAAGACTGTATTAATGCGGTCCGAAAATGCCACAACTACCAAATTTTTTATCGAAAGATGCGCGCTCCACCTGCTCCTCTCCATCCTATAATTTCCGTCAGTCCTTTTGCGAAATGGGGTATCGATTTTATTACAGGTAACCCTCACTCGGCCGGGGGGCATGCGTATATCATCCTTGCGGTAGATTATTTTACCAAGTAGGCCAAGGCGATGCCTACATTTTTGGCAGACAACAAAACTGCTGCGATTTTCATTTTAAATCATATAATTTCTAGGTTCGGTGTTCCACAAGCGATTATCACTGATCATGGGCGTCATTTTCGAAATATTATGATGAGTGAACTAACAGACCAACTTGGCCTGCGTCACAATAGTTCAACTCCATATTATCCACAAGCTAATGGTCTAGTTGAAGCCATCAACAAAGTTCTAGTCATTATGATCCGATGAATCATTGGGATTCATAGGTTGAATTGGCATAACATGTTATTTTCAGCACTTTGGGCGTATCGAACCTCAGTAAAAACATCAACCGGTTTCACTCCTTTCCAACTAGTTTACGATTTGGAAGCTGTGTTACCCATTGAATGCGAAATCCCGTCATTGCAAATGGCCATAGAATTACTTCCAGCCACTTCTGAAGAGGAGAAACGTTTGTTGTACTTGGCTCAGCTAGATAAGAATCGACGTGATGCTGCACTAGCAATCGAAGCTCATGCCAAACGTATTAAAGCTCAGCATGATCGAAATGTTACACCTCGTAATTTTTCGGATGGAGACCTAGTCTTACTGTACGATTAAGAAAATGATAAGTTATGCACTGGAAAATTCGTACCCATGTGGCATGGTCCTTATGTTGTTAAGCAAAAGCTGGCAAAAGGGGCCTATGAATTGGTAGACTTTGACAGAGTCTCTTTAGGTAAACCCAGAAATGGTCTTTACCTGAACAGATATTATGCTTAAATCTCGGTTTGGAGATTTTTAGTTAGGTTAGTTTTCTTTCTAGCTAGTGTGTTTTATATTAGAAAAGTGTGCTTAGCTTAGAGAGTGTTTTTGTCATTATTCCTACTTATCTTGATTTTACTCTTGATATTGCAGATGTTGACGTCTCTACAAACATACATTGGTTTTGCTGATGGTGCTTGTCATAATACAGAGAACATTTCTTCCGCAGCTTGGGTTATCTATTCGCCCTCTAGTGAGTTGGTATCTATGCATGGGGTAAGCCATCTCATTTGGGATTTAGAGTTTGATTGTGAGGTTAGATTATGAACTCGTTGTGTTACAACTTAATAGAGTGTATGCCATTAGAAATCCAGTGTTATTAAGATTATTTTTGAGAGTTCGTCTCTTGGAACGTGAATTGACTATATTAAATATCAGCATATTCCAAGATATTTAAATACATTAGCAGATGCAATTGCTTCAGAATGTTAAGTAGACATTTGCAATAATCAAACAAGTAAATTTAAAAACATTCCATAACATGTTTTACAAGATAGCCAGTAATAGTGATATAGCATAGCATGGATGTGTGTTAAATATACATCGTCTTCGATCGTAGGTTGAAAAACACCTTATGATCAGCAAAAATGATAGTACAAAAAGAAAAAATGTCATACGAGTCTACAACAGGCAATCATCCTATCACTAGTGATGATCACGATAAGAAACCACTGTATGGACCACCCTACAAAGGAACCTCCTGAAAGGTCCTGGGACTCCAATCACATAGCACTGTAGCCTAAGAGGAATGTCATCTATGATTGTCTCTGGAATTTCTGCTGTCAAACGCTCTAGATGGTTTTCCAATTCGGCCAGGGTCTCTGTAGATTCATCCCGTGGGGCTGGTGCTGCTGCAGCTAGCTGTTTCCTCTCATAGGATCGGAGAGTGGCTGTTCGCCGTGGACCTACATCTGCATTTGAAACTTTTTACTATCAATTTTGGGAAGATTTAAAAACAAAAAAAAAATTAAATTAGAAAACGTTGAAAATGACTTTTCCTGAGTCATCCCATTGCTCTCCTGGTGGAAGAGCCATGTCTAGGTCAACACGATAATCCATCCCAGCATAAGGAAAATCCTGAATAGAAAAAGCTTGGTTCTCCAACCAATGAAAATACTCAGGAGGAAATTGAACAACCTCTGTTCCCTCCTCAGGATGACGGGCGATAACTGCAACCCAACGCATCAGTTTGGGATCTCGGGGAAGTCCTGCTTCAACGGAAAGATGTTGTGGGACCAACATTGGGACCCTCTCTAGACCAAAGCTCACAACTAAGAAACTATATCCAAAGTTTTTTAGTTGTCCGTTCTTTTCTCTAGTCAGTTGGCCTTTTACATTAGCCAACACAGCTTCGCACCAGTTGAAGAGGGTGCCTCGAAAGCATTCTACTATCATCTGCGTTTGGGATCTAGTGGCCATATGTAGTGTTGCGCTTCTGCAGAGCTTGGTGAAAGTAAATGCAATCACTTTGAGTTCAGGACCGGAAATGGTTTTGATATCAATGCCTTTGTCCTTGGTTTGTTCGTTGCAAAACTCTAGCCGGAGGCTATCGACAGACTGGCCACCTGGCCTAGTCCTGAATAGAGTCAATTCACCTTTCTTAGGCAAACCAGTCAAAAAGTAAATGTCTTCTGGCTCCATTTCGAGCTGGTAGCCACCAATAATGGAACAATGGTCCTGCACATTCCACCTGTCTACCAGCCACTGCAAAAATTCTACTTGGGCCCTCATGCCAGGTATGGCCCAGAATTTATATAGCCCGCATGCCCTCAATGCATCTATTGAGGGTTGATGATTTAGTGCGGCAGCATCCACATCCTCATGCTCCCATTCCCGCCAACTAAGCATAATGTATACCCTACATTCAAAGAAAAAGCGGATTAGAACATCTTAAATCAAAGTTTTTGGGGAAATATAGGAAAATTTGGAATTTTAAAACATATGCCGCGGGGACCGCACCCTCTAAGTTAGAGACAGTGCGTAGGTCCGCACTCTGCCTAAACAACGGGTGTAGGCCCCTGACTTTTTTTGCATGTGAAAAAGTCGGGGTCCGCATGTTTCGCATGTTGCGCCTACGGACCCCCGCGCCAGGGAAAATTTTAAGAACCCCCCCTAAATTTATAAATATAATAAATGGGCGAATCTCCATGGTATATAGGAAAAATGGAAGGCGATTTTATCAATAATATAATATGTATATATAATTTTTTGGCGAATCTCTCACCAGGCATGGCGAATATTTTACTCAATTATAAAATCTTGTAAGATCTTGGTGAGTCTTTCACTAAATAATAAAACTTTGTAAAGTCCTAGTGAATCTTAGCATAGGCTACATGCTGGTTTAATTCCCCCATTTAAATAGGCTACATTCCAGGTGAATACCATGGGTCAATACCATGTGCCATTTTGGTGAATACCATGGGTCAATACCATGTGCCATTTTTATTTTTATTCATTCCAATATTAGGGTTAATAATGGTTTTTTGCATGGTATTAATAACAATCTAGTCCATGGTATTTGTCCCATAGTATTTTGGCCATAGGTTTCACCTAAATATAACCAATTTTTTGAGTGTTCGTAAATATAAGGTGACTTATGGAGTAAATATAAAAAAAATGTTTTATTTGTTTACCATACCTCTCGTTTATTTATATTTTTATTAATTTACCATACCTCTTTTACAAATATGGTATTTGGCACATAGGATTCACTTAAATAGAACCTCTTTCTTGAGCCTTCATAAATAGAACGAGGGTTATGGACTAAATATAAAAAGAGGTTTTATTTATTTACGATACATGTAGTTTATTTATATTTTTATTTATTTACCATACCTTTGAGTAAGTATAAAAAGATGTTTTATTTATTTACCATACCTCCACTTTACTTATATTTTATTTGTTTACACCCTTACATGTATATAAGGTGACTTATGGAGTAAATATAAAAAATGTTTTATTTATTTACCATACCTCTCATTTATTTATATTTTTATTAATTTACCATACCTCTTTTATAAATATGGTATTTGGCCCATAGGATTCACTTAAATAAAACCTATTCTTGAAAATGGGCGAATGGATTCACTTAAATAAAACCTATTCTTGAAAATGGGCGAATGAAAGGTTGTAAGTCCTAATTTCAAGGGCTAAATTTACCTTTTTTACCCTCTCCCTTAAAATAAGGTGGGCTATTTGAGGTGATTTGTAAAAATGTATTATGATACAAAATATTCGCCCACTAAAAATTTAAAACCCCTTAATTTCGCCAAAAGGCGAACATTCGCCCCTAAAATTATCCTTGCCCCGCGCGCAGACCTTTAAACAAAATTTTTCCAAAAAATCAAAATATAAACCTAAAAACAAAATTTCAAACACTTGAAATGCAAGAGTAAGGTGATGTGGATTACCTGGAGGTGACGATGCTCGATTCCAACGGATGGATTTTCCGCAATCTTCATGGGAAGTTTCTTACCCAAAAGCTCTCTTTCTCACTCTAAAGTCAAACGGTAAAAATGAACTTACAAAAGCCATTTTTATAAGCTTTTTTGATTAAATGAATTTTTAATTTTTTAATTTTTCAATTTAAAGAGGTAACTTTTGAAGCATTTTTATTTATTTTAAATAGGTATGAGTGATGTTTGAGTTTTTGTGCAAGATAATGGATTTTTCAGGCAAAATTGATCAGTTTCGACAAAAAACATTAGAGTCACCTTTAAGCTCTTTTCTGACTCCTAAAATATGAAAAGATTGCCGAGTTTTTCTTTTTAAGCTCGTTAAAACGGAATTAAAAGGACGGTCCACTTACAACTCTCTTATGACCGTAAAAACATGAAAAGATTGCCTGATTTTTGTCATTTCAAATTCGATATTGGTTATAAAACTACGTGTCATTGATTACTTTTTTACTTTTTCGGATCAGAGACACTAATTATGAAAAGTACTCCTTGATCGTAATGGTCAAGCGGTTCTCTAAAGTATTATTTTATACTTTTTCGGGCTTGGGAGACACAAATTTATGAAAAAGGACAACCATGGAGTTTTCTTAAGGTTTTTCATACTCCCTAAAATTGAAAAATGCTGAGTTTCTCCTATATTGGACTCGCTAAAATTTAACAATAAATGACTTGTTCAATTACAAACAAAAACGGACCACTCCTTCTTAGGGTTCGAATTTAAACTAAGTTGGACTCATCCGAAGGATGAGCTTATAATCAAGCAAATGTTATCCTCCTCAAGCTTGTCAAAAATAAAGAGGTACTTGCTAGAAATGGTGGGGGAAAAGAGAGAAAAATGAACCTTCTTGTCATACTTTGTGTCTTAGAAAAACATTTAACCACTCTTGAACACAACACTTTTTGTTCACCTGGGTTGGGAAATCCTTTGCCTCACAGTTAACTAAACCATATTGAAAGTCTTCAACTGGTTTTTGGGTATTATCTTTGGGTCAATTGTCACCAAACCATCTGCAATGTCATTATGTGTTCAAGAGGTCAGTGCAAATAAACCATTCATCTGCAAAATATCTGTCATCCATCTTGACCATCCCTAAGGCAGTCCTTGCAACTATATTTCTTCAAACTTGATCTATGATTTCGTGTTGTAGGCTTGCCTACGACAGATTGCTTTCTATCGAATTCAGCTCATTATCTAGAAATATGATCTAGAAATTATTATTACCTTGGAATCTGCATGCCTCAATGGCAGGTTTCTCGCCTTCGACGATAGGTTGCATCATTGACCTTCGATCAAAGGATTCCATGACATGTTCAACATCAACACATCTATTCACATTTCATGGAATCATTATACTGAGTACTTTGAGAGCCATTGACATTAATGGTGGTTTCTCTCACACTTGTTAACAGTTTACATCATTGATTTCGTAATCAAGTGGTTTCTACCATGTTCGACTTCGACACATTCATTCACATGGATAGAATCGTACTATTTCGCGAAGTAGAAATCAAGACCCTGGATCTAGTTTCCACCATCCAGGCTGCGAGGAATTTTGTATTCATTATACAGTCGACTATTTATAAATAGATGGTTGCGCCCATACTGTGTCTACATGTGTCTATACTTGTGATGTACTACAATATAATTCCTACATCAGAGCAGTTTAGTTAGTTTTCTAGTCAGTTTTGATCTAAGTATGGGAATGCCTACATCAGCGATGATATGATCTCATATATATATTTTGTATTGAATGTTTTTACAGGTTCCATCCAGGCTCTCCACAAGATGATCCTCGGAATGATAAAGTACTTCACTCTTCTTAGATGATAAATGAAATCCTCATCTACTACAGACTTCGCACTTTAGGGGGCAATCTGTTACACAAAATATTGTCACCATGACTTTTTGCAGTCAATGTGAGTCTATCGCCACTCATATTGTCCTCCTTTGCAAGTCTCAAACCTCAGCTCTTCATGTCAATCTTTAAAAGTGAGAGAAAGTCTTTGAAAATCTATAAAACTCTGGTTCCGCACTTTCTCTTACCATTACCTGCGGTCCCGCACCCCTTGGTCATGTTACTTGCGTACCTACCCGCTCTATCTCTAAAGGAGTGGGTGCAGACCCCTGTGAAAGAAAAAAAGGTGCAAGTCTATTCTTAAAAACTCACTTTGGGTTAATTCTGGACGCTTCTAGAAGGAATCTTGACGTGGTTGGTTCGCTCCTAGGTGGTTCATGCATCCCATAACTAAAGGAGCTAACCCCTTGATGAGAGGAGCTTATCCCTTTGAAGGAGGGCTCTATCCCTTTGAAGGTGGACCTAGTAACTTCCCTCCTCTGCACTATAAATTGAGGCATTGGGCTGGTTGCTAGGGAGGTTAAAAGCTGAAAATTTTTAAGGGTAAATTTTGTTGGAATTGAGACTTCCTAGTTAAGCTTGAGAGGAGAGATTACATACCTTTTGGCTACTTTGGGAAGAGAGTGAAACTTGTCAAAGTAGAGGAGATTCTTGCTGGACCCTAGGAGGAGCTTGTACAACATCAAGACACCAAAGTTGTAAAGTTCTTCTTTGATTAAAGTTAATACAATCAGATTCATTTTTCTCAATAAATTGTCTTCTATGGTTTATTTCATAAATTCCTTCATCATCATGATAAGTATGGTTTATTATATTGGCTATGAAGGTGCTATTTAATATGTGTGCTTCTTTGTGTTTGCAGATTATTTAAAGGGAGCTCATTTGGATCAACGGAGCGTGGCTTCCACAAACTAGCACTGGACCTGAGGTAGGCCTAAAACACCTGTTGGCATTTATTTATAAATTGCATATTTAGAGAAAGATAGAATTTGTTTGGTTTGCTTGTCACTAGATATCATTAGATACTAGGGAGATCAGTCTTGTCCGCAAGAACGATTTATCCACCCGACAGTAAAAATAAATATAAATTGGTAAAAATGAAGCATAAGGTATGTGTAGTATGCCAAATCTAGGGTTTAGGCTAAGTAAGAATGGTCATCAAAATTCTACCGAGCACCTCCCCTGAGGTGGAGATGTTGCATGTCCTCATGCAACCAACATTTTTTTATAGATCCCCTGTTTCATGTGTTTGCTTCAAGAGAAAATTCACATTGGACTATGTTGGGATGTGAACCTCTCTCTAATCATGTCATTTTTGCATAAGTAATCTTACCTTCAAACTTTGCTTCTTAGATTTTAATGCTTTGTTTTGTTGAAACCATTTGTATTCCTATTTAGATATCAAAAAATTATCTTTCTTAATATTTTTATTCTATTGTTCTAACCTCTCATTTTCTTCCATGATAATTTTTCTTTATTTTCTAAGAATATATTTTTGATTTTTCATGTACCTTTCCAAAATTTCCATCTCCTCCACTTTTTTTAAAACTTTTTCATTTTCTCATTTTTCTTCGTCTTTGGACTTGTAGGAACTTAACTTAACGTTTCCTATCTCCTCAATAAGTTCTTCCTCTCCAAAGCTTTCCTATTTTCTCACTCAGATTGTACCTATTCCTCAAATTTTCCTTTTCCCTTAATTTTTTCCTTTTCTTTAAACTATACATGTTCTTCCTCAAAATATACCTACTGTTTCTTATCATATCTTTCATAGATTATATCATGCTTTGCATAGCTGGTATCATGTTTTTCATAAAGAGTTCCATAGATCTCTTTATAAATTTCATTATAATGACTCTTGTTAGCTTCCATTTTTATATATTATCTACAAGTTTTTGGTGGTCTTGGTCCACTTGCTAATTGGAGGTATTGGTTGAATAAAGTTTGGTTCTTCGCCAGTTGAGAAATTTAGAAATGGTTTTCTCATCTTCATTTTTCTTTTCTCATTCTGGTTTTCTTTCTCCTTGGCCATTTCCCTTGTCACTCTTAAGATAGAAGGAAAATGTAAAATGGACATAACTTTCAACAAATTTTAAGGACATAATATTGCAGTGGCTAAACAATTTGCATGTACTTTTTATGGGTTTATAGCTAATATTGGGAACCTATAATTGTGTCTTTCATAACATATCAGTTCTAAAGCTACAAGGTTGATACAACAAGGATAAAGGTGGTTGAATAATGCACATCATAAACATTATTTGAACTCATATCTTATTTTATTTTTGGTTGAATATTGTCAATTTTTTACATTGGTATCTTGAACCTTTTCCTTCTAGCTTAAGAGTTTGAGGAGTGGTAATTCTTTCCAATGCTTTACAAGATATGCCCGAATTCATTTCTTCTTTCTCTAGTTTGGGTTCCTAGTGTATATCATCCTCTTTTGATGTTTATTGATCATTTTCATCCTCCTCTTCATAATCTGTGTAAAATAACTTCTTCTCAACACACTTATGACCTTTAGTGTATTTTATATCACAATTATAACAAAGCCCTTTTTATCTCTTTTCTTCCAATTGTTGTGGTGTAAACCTTGTAGGTTGTGGAAGGCTAGGAGAAAAAACTCTTCCATAATTATAGTTGTGAGTGGTGGGATTCCTTGTTTCCCTAATTTTTCTTTCAATTTTTCTTGCCAACCTGAATGCCTTCTCTAGTGAATTAGGTTCCCAAAGATGAACCTCATGTTGAATGTTATCCTTTAAAGTCCCTATGAAGACATCAACCATTTTATTCTCTGGAATATCATTTACCCTTATATCAACTTTTGGAAGTCCTCAATGTGCTCTACCATTGAACCCTTTTGTTTGAGATTTATCAAATGATAAAAGAAGGTGTTGCTCTTTGTATCCTCATAATGTGCTATCATTTTCTCCGTGGAAATTGACCATGTGACAAGTGGATTACGAGAACAAATACCTTTATACCATTAAAAATGATTTGGTTCTAAATAATTAGATGCAATACGTACCTTTTGTAACAGTGATGCAGCATGTAGATCAAAATATTTCACCATCTGTAGTATCCAATTTACCGGATCCTTGCCATCAAACTTCCTCATCTTGCTTTTTCTTGATTTTAGGAGCTCGATCTTGAAACGACCATAACTCTGTAATTTCAGATCTTTAAGTTCTGAAATTTCAACCTGTAATAGTCCTCTGAGTCCTCTGTTTAACTGAACAAGTCTAATTGCAATTGGATTCCTGAAAGAAAGTTGCATTCCCAATCTCCCCTGATGACCTAATTATGGACTAGTTCATTAGAGTGAACTTGTACGACATGCCACGTGTCACTATTTCAACCTTAGGTTCTAAAAGTTATAGCCAAACAAAATAAAGTCTGTCCTCTTTCTGCAACTTCTTATGAAATTTCAATTTGATGCTCAGAGAGAAAGTTATGTCAATTTGTCCAAGGTCATCTATTTAGGATGTAATTCGAGAGTCTGCAAAAACCCTAAATTCCTCAGATCATATATCCGAAAATATAGCGAGACAAGATCTGAAATTCGGACCCGAGGTTCAGATTGATTTCTTCCCAAATGGTTTTTTTGTTTAGTGTCTGAAACTTTGTAGAAAAAACGCTATAGTGAAAATTCCATAATGCCCTATTTTAGATGAAATTATAGAGCTTGCAAAAACCCTAACTTTCTCAGATCATATATCCTTATATATAGCGAGACAAGATCTAAAACTTGGACCCGTGGTTCCGTGAGAGTTCTTCACAACTGGGTTGTTTTATTAGCTTCTGAAATGCTACAGGAAAAAAATTATAGCGCAAATGCCACGATGACTTGTTTCAAGTAGGGAAATCATAGAATCCAAAGATCTAATACCAAATGTTAGGAAACCAGCTCACAAAAAGATATAAAAGATAGATCAACGCCTTAGAATTTAGCCTCTTCTAGGGGGCAACCTCATTTACATTACACAAATGAAAAATTCTTGGATGATACAAATGACGAGGCCTACTTTCTATATATAGGAGTCTAAGGGGTCATAATATAATCAGAGTCGACATAACAATAATAATGTAAGGGCACAATATTAATAATAATAATATGGGGGCTGCATGGGCACAACAATATAATAAGCGAGTTGTACTAATAACAATAAGGGGTTACACTAGTAGTACAGGGACCTAACATTTTGTGATTTTGTATCTCTATTTAATCTTTGTTTCCTTTAAATCCCTACACTATACAATTTTAATCACCCCTTTGTTATTGCAGTGTCTTCAAAAATTACTTTGAAATGGCTTTACATTATTCATGAAAGAAAAATCATTTTCAAATATGTCCAGTTTATACAAAAAATATTGAGGTGTGGGACAATTATGGCAAGAAAATATCAAGGCCTGATTCAATTCTAAAACCCTAACAATTGGAAAATATGACTTGAAATCTTCTTTCTCTGTAATTTGTATGTCTTTCAGCGATACCTAGTTCTTGTATGATTATATCACTAAAACACAATTTGATGCAAATTCTTAGTGTGAAATCATTCAAATATAAACTCTCCTATTTCTTTCGAGTTACGAGTGAAAAATCCTGAATGACCCAATGTTGATTTCGTAGAGGATTAGATAGATGTTGGTTGATTAAATAACAAGTGTGCTAACATTGGTTTATCAAAAATATTACCCAGTTCATCATGTTCGAATCTCACTTCCAATGAATTTATAACATGATCTCCTTCTCTTGCCTGATCATTGGTAAATTTGTTTGCATTTGGTCATGTAATCCCTTGAGTTGAAGTTCACTTATTTAACCCATATTTAAGGAGAAAAATTTGATGCAACCATTATGAGGATAAGAAAAACCTTAAAAAAACATTTACCTTGTAACTTAGATGATGATTAACATAATGAGATTCTATGTAAAACACAAATTATGTGATGCATTTAAATAACCAGTTGTAGAATTTGAGAAGCCTTACCTATAGCTTTGATCAACTTCAAAACTTTCGCTTGTCATTATCCACCCTTGTATCATTGATTAGGAAACTACAAAAGTGATTTCCCTCATTCGAGAAGACATTCTTTACACAAGTTTACATTAAATGAAAATTTGTTTTATGGAAATAATGTTGGATTAAAATCACATTATTTCCATAATTCTTCTCAATGCTTTTATAAATGACACATCATTACTTCTATATGCTTAGACACTAGTTTTCATTTTGAATTTAGTTCAAAGAAGAAAAGAAAAATAATACATTGGAAATCTCTTATCATCCCATTCTCACCATTATTAGTTGATATCATTAATGTAGGTGACAATACTTACTCATTTTCCTCAAAGTAAGAGAATGTTGTTCTCATAAAAATTCCCTTTTATTACCTACAAAATAATCATTTTGTTTTATCATAATTTTGTTCATAAAAATATTCCTTTGTTTCAATACAAATGATTTAATTCATGACAACCCTTTCATCGATTATGCATTCCTGTAGGTCACATTTTTCAAAAAATTCTAGTTCTTGTAGGTTAACATTTCCTTTGAAAATAGAGAAATCCTATAGGGTAACATTTTCACAAAACAAATTAGTGCTTTTCATCGCTCTTATGGATATTTTTGTGAGTACTTTTATCTTCAAATAAAAGCATTATTTTTGGCATCCTATGGAATATTATCCCTCTAAAAAAATGAGGCATTTTCCTTCTAAAAAATGGAGCATCATCCCTCTTGAAATTTAAGCATTCTTTTATGGCCTATATTGGCTCAAAATAGTGAATTGTGTATTATCAATCCAAAAGATTATCAAAACAAAGAAATTTTATGGTCTCTATTTACTGTAAAATAGAGCATTAGTTTTATAAATTTTGGAGACCATCCTTTTCTAAAAAATAGAGTACCTTTATGTTTCAAAACATAGTATATTTGTGTTCTCAAAATAGATTATAATTCTGCTCAAGAATGGAATATGCTTGTGTCTCAAAACATAGCATACTTGTAGTGTATGTTAGCTTCAAACTAGAGTATTCTTGTATTTTTCAAAGAAAAATATTCTTCTAGGCATATTTTCTTAGAAAATGGAGCACTCCTTTAATAACGCCTCAATAATATTTAACTTTGAAAATATTGCTTCTGATATCGAAAAAAAATATTCCATTTCTATGAGCAATCTTGTAGTATCCTTGTGAGACTTACTTTCATATAGGAAAGGATAATGTGAAATTTCTTCTTGGCTATCAAACTTAAGATATGCATGATGCTTTTCCTTCCCACAAATGTGTATGGTATATAAGGGAGACCATGGTTTTGGAGGTGGAATGTTAAATGTTTATACGTCTAGGCTAGAAATGTAAGAGATTTAGGCTAGGATGAGTTTTTAAAGTAAGGGAAAGAAAATGTTATACTAAAATATGATATGATAGTATGAGAGTAGGATGTAGTATTGGAATTTGAAGTTGAAATTTTTTGATATTTCCAACCATAAAACTTTTGGCAATTGTTGGGTGTGTGTTATATATTCTTTCCATGACTAGTCACATGTCCAGGGGGGTCACAATGGGGGCGATAGCCCCCTATGTTTATTGTAGTGGGTGCAACAAGGGGTGGTAGCCCCCTTGCATGAGGTCCAAGGAAGCACCCTTGAGTTTTTTTTTGGACCCTATAATAGGTGGGAAAACCTACCTATGGTTTTGTGCATGGGTTTTCCACATGGTTTTGGACATGATGGTTTTCTGCGCATGGTATTTTGTAGATCTGGTTAACGGAAATACGGTTATGTTCTAATCCAGAGTTAAATGGATTGGGTCTTATGAATGAATTGACATGTATATATACATATTGTAAAATTGAAAGGAAAATAATGAAAAATCAATTTGGTAGTCTTGGTTTTGGGATTCAGGGGAAAATCTTTGTGTATTTGTTTTATGTTCTCACCATTGTATACTTTATGTTTTAAGAATTTTTTTGTAGGTAATTACTGTACAAGGTTGAAACCTACAAAAATAATGACAAAAGGTATTTTGATTATCATCTTCCTAAATAAAAGAAAAACATTAACTAAATTTACAAGAATTAAAAATAAACCTTACCAACTTGTATTTGCCTCCTTTATGTCATGTTTGTACTTATTTGTTTGGCTTCTGTAGGTGAAATTTCACCTTAAGATTCATACTCTTAAATTTGAGTACATTCTTTCTTTGATAAAGTTTCTGATTCTCTTCTTTCAATTGTTCATTTTCTTTCTTCAATTGTTCAACTTATTTTATCAAAGCGAAATTATACTATGAAATTATTTCATTATGAGCTTTGAGATTTGGAGATACATTTCCTATTGTTTCTCTAAAAGTTGTAATATCACTCATCATAGAAGATAGACTCATAGCTCTTTACAAATTCAAGAGAAAAATTATAATGTTGCTACCCATATACCTGAATTTTCTTCTTTCATTTTTGTTGTTTGTATATGGACTAACTTGTTCTTGGTGGTCTTATTTGTTGTTAGAAGATCCCGATCTTGTCATATTTGAATATTTGAAAGAATTTAGCCATCCTGAATAGGCCATTTGTTAAATTCTTCAAATATGAGAGTACTTTCCTTGCAAGTGAATAAATTTTTTATAATACATATGTGTTATAACAATATTATAGGTTCTATAAGTGAAGGTAGTAATGCATACAAATCTTATATATAACATTCTCTTGAACTTATATATAGGCTCTGAAATTAAAGATCTGAAATTATGTACAAAATTTTGAACAACTTTTTTCTGAAGTATTCCCCTCAGATTATCATCTAATTGCTATTAAAGAGTACTTACAACTTTCAAATAGAGATGAAACCATTCGATAATTTTTTTTTTCATAATTTCCATTAGCCAGTTGCCTGGTTTTTAAGATGAAAATTCAAGTTTATATTCTGTGAGATTTACATACTTATAATCAGAACTGTGAATCTACCTTAGCAAAGTCTCAGAATCAATACTTCCTAGGAGTCCCGCCAGTTTAGGTTCACATATACATCCAAGTGCACATGCGCAGGCTTGTCGAACTCAACCTAAGACAGAATGACATAAAGCTTCGAAGCCAGAGAGAGCTACGAAAACACAAACTTGAATGCCTAAATGATGATACATTTTCCTTATTTATAGGATTTCAAGAGAGCATCAGGAATCTTCTCGAAATATGACCTATCTACATAAAGTGTACAAAATGTAGATCTCAAATCTAAACTTTTCTATAGATTCTCTGAAATGTGGGTCAAGTCCCACCAAAAGTCGGAGAAGTGCTCCGAGTTTCAGATATTTGTCTGAAAATTTAATCTAAGATTTTACTTTGGAGGACAGACCCCTCCACTTAGTCCTTTAAATTTTCCTAAAAATTCTTCTAAGATTTACACAATGGATATTTTATCAGAATCCCACAGTACCAGTCACACTCACTGTTAGGTGACTAGGCATGAAATACAACCCACCATGACTTACAGAGATTCTAAGAGTCGCTTGGATATCCATAATTATCGCTGTCACTTGAGTAATATGGATTTTGCGGGCTTGGTGAAAAATGAGCTTCTGCATGAGGTGGCATGATATTATAGCACAGAAATAAAGGAGATCCATACATACTAGGTACCCTATCATCTATAGGATTAAAAATTGATCCATAGAACTGAGATATTTCCTTGTAGAGGAGCTTCTCTGGTGGCTGAATAAGATGTGCTTTAAGTGTGCTGAAAATGTTCTATATAGAAGCAAAACCATGCCTTAGATTGTGTTGTTGTTATGATATCTTCTCGAAGATAATCACTAAATTCATGTCCTATTATACTCCAGAATATACCTTCTCTTGGGTACCAGTCCTGTAGCATTATTTGGAACCAGGGTGACAAATGATTATAAGGCTTACACATAGAACTACATTCGAATGCCAGCCAAACTTTCTTGGCATATTTTGTGTACATCAAGATATTACAATAGTTTGCATAGCTAAGCCATGGTTCGTACAGACAAATATATCTATGTCCTACAAAAGGAGAAAATTTAATGTCCCCTTGAAACATTATGGGTGACTCTATAAAATACATAATATTACTTACATTACTATGGCTACTATTAACCCATTTTTCAAGGATGTAATCATACGCAGGACTGTCCTTGACCCTATCTATGAGACATTGAAAACAAAATGACATATGATAATATTTACATATTAGAACCCACTGAAAACCCCCTGGAGCAGAGGGAGTTGTTGATGAAGTTGAAGCTGATGAACAACTCAACATATTGATTTCTTTCAAAGCTTCTCTTGTAAGAAACACTGCTAAACAATTATCTTTTCCTCTTTTATATTCAATCTCAAAGTCGAATCTATCCAACCATAAGCTCCACCTTAGTACCCTATTATTTCATTTTTCTAACAAACTTTTGCTTCTAAGCATCCCAACCATATGTTTGAGGTTTCTTCTTACATTGAATCTTACTGGCTTCAAGAACACCATGAATCTTTTGATTCCATTTTTGATGGAAAGGATTTCTTTATGAGAAGATTGGTACCTGAGTTCAGTGTCACTAAAACATCTTGATGCATATGATAAAACTTCTTCCCTTCTTTCATGCTTTTGCATCAAAACTCCCACCCATACTTCATTGGATGCATCTATTTCTAAAATATAGGGAAATTCATGTCTTGGAAGAACCAGACTTGGCAGATTTTAGACCTTTTGTTTGATAATTTGAATTGCATTCGTCATGTATGGGGTCCATTCTATTCCTTTTTGACTCTTCTATAGGATCTTGACATCTTTGGCTTGACTTCCATAAAACTACCTAATGTAATTGAGTCTTCCCAAAAACCTCTGCAATTGTTTGCAATCCTAAGTGGAATCTAGAAATTCTGTTAAAGATTTCAACACATGTTCTTGCAATTCAACTTTTCCTTGGAATAGGATTAGTCTTAGCTATTCAATTCTAGTTTTTGCAAACTCAAGCTTAGGCTTGCCGAGGACTAGCCCATGCTTAAAAATCTTATGGTGAACTATCTCCAAGTTCTTTCTATGTTCTTTTAAGTCCAAAGAACAGATTAGTAAGTCATCAATATAAACAATAACAAATTTAAAATATCCAAAAATATCTTCCATTCTTTTATGGAATTTAGAGGGTGCATTCTTCAATCCAAATGGCATTACTCGCCATTGGGACTACCCGTGTGGTACCACAAAACCAATCTTGTATCTATCATATGGTTTGATCACTATATGCCAAAATCCTCTCTTAAGGTCAAATTTTCTAAACATGTTATTATTACTGATTTTCTGAAATAAAGATTCTTTAGATGGAAGAGGATACATCATAGGCAATAAAGAATCATTTAATTCTCTATAGTTAATCACCATTCTAGGTTTACCTCTCTTTTTCTTTGAATTCTTGTTGACATAGAATGTTGGGCAAGCACAAGGGCTTCTACTCGGTTCGATGAACTTTCTATACTTCAACAATCTCATTTTTATAGAGTTTGAGCTCTGGTGGGGACATCTAGTTTGTTTATGGTTTTTCAGGTGTTCCAGAGTAATTTTATTTGTAGAGAAGATCCACAAAGTATTTCTCTCTTTTCCAAAATGCATTAGGTGCATCTGTTGTACATTTTGCTTCAATTTTCTCTTTTATTTCTCTGATGTATTATGGCCCTTGGATCTGAAAATGTTTTATTACTTTGTTGATATTTGCTATCATGTCAAGAGAAAATTCAACTATATTTGGCATAGGGTCTACAATTCTATTTACATAGCTTGACTTGCTCTAGATTTTAATAGTTCTTCCTTGGATGTTGAGGCATATATGGTTTTCTTCTACAATAAGAGGAAGATGTATCCTTACAAAATATTGTCCCAAAAAAATATCACAACCTGTATCAAAACTGTAAAAATTTACAGAAGTAGGAATTCCATTGATAATAATCAGGAAATCAGGAGCCATAGCTCTGATAGTCATTAACATCTTATTTATAGGTCTGAACTGAAAGTGTGTGGGTTTCCAATAATATTCATGAATGGAAATATGTTTTGCATAGGAATTCATAGATCCTATGTCTAGTTATGCATCCAGAGAATATTGATTATAACCAATGAATTTGACATCTACTCTAATAACAATCCTATCTTCAAACCCCTTCATCTGGAGAATATATGTACCTGGCTCTGGTTGGTTATCTTCTGGTATGCATCACAATGCTTGCTACTCTTGGTTATGATATTCTTCTTATTTGAGCACATCTTCAAATTCTTCATTGGTCATTGAATCTTTTAGTTATACAAGCTATTTTTGTTTTTCAACCAATTCCTTTTGGTCAACTCTCATACTGGTTAGAATTCTTTTAACCAAACCTGTTTTTTTTCAATGGTGGTTTCTAGATGTAATATTTATCCTTACAGTTTACTAACCTGATTTGATTCTTCTTCTTCATATGCGAGATTCTCAATAATGGGAGTAGTTTTCTTAAACCCATAGGATTTCCTCTGATGAAGAAAGCTTACTTCTTCTCTGCTTATAGTGGGTTAGCAGGGAAACTACTTCTTTGGTGGAATGGTGGATGAGGGTGTAAAGAAAATCTGGGCAGATGTGGTAGGTGTGTCACTTGGATAGTAGGCACCAAGATTCACCATGATTGGCTACATGATTTTGACAAATTGGTGCTAGAGGGTTGAGAGGTGTTCCATGAGGTGGTGCCGGATGGAGAAATCTCTTGGTGTGAGAGAAGAAATACGAGATTGTATACATGCAATTTCAAAGTGGAGGTCTATGAGAATTTCTAAATGAAACATCTTGACATCAGAAATAAAGTCAAGATCTAAGGTGGATTTAGAGTAGAATGAGTCTTCAGGATGTGGAGATGAAGGGTTTAACTCATCTGAATTTGTGACTGGAAAATATTCTTCATTTTATGGGGGCTAATCTACATGCTCCCATTCAGTCGGATCATAAAGATTAGAAAAAAATGTCAAACAATTTATTTTTAAAACACATTTTACCCTTCAAAGGAAATTTTCTTGCCCAATGACCAAGTTTCTTGCAAATGAAACAAGTTCTTGATTGTGCTATTTGGGTGCCTTCTTTCCTTTTATTGAAATATCCTTTTCTCGGTCTGTGAGACCTTTGTCTCCTAGGGTAAAACCTTCTCAGCTGGATTTTCTTTGCGCACTTTCGACATTGGAAATCACTTCCACATTTTTCTTTTCTAGCATTCTTCTTTTTGATTTTGTAGCCAAAATGATAAGCTTCTGCATAGATATCACAAATACTTGCACTGAAGCTAACTCGTTTCTTTATTGATTTGGTTGTGTTCTTTCGAAGGCTTTCTTTTTGTAGAGTAAATACAATTTGTTCATGGAGTCCTGCAAGAGAAATATTTTCAATATCTATATTTTCAGCTTCAAATATTGCCTTGACAAGGTCTGAGATCCTGCCAGGAACTATAGACAAATATTTTCTCAAATAAGTTGTATTATGTGGGTCTCTTTCCTTATAAAGAAGATCCTGAAATATGCAGAAGAACTCAAGTTATTTTATATCACAAAGTCTTCGGCTCATGAACATATCTGCATAATGATGGCCATCAACCTTAATTTCTCCATAAAAATCATGGAGAACTTCCTTGACAAGTTCAATGACTGGCATATCACTATTCATAATATTGAGCTTGTCAGATTCATGCATTCTAGACCATCGTAATTTAAGTTAGCTTAGAAACCCCAATTTATCGTCAAAGCTAATTCTGACCATGATATTTTGTTTATGTGAATGGATTTTTGCATGCTTTCCCATGCACTCCAAGTATGGATTGACATGAGGATTTCATTTTTAGATTTTCAGTTCAGATTTGTCATTGGAGCTTGATCTATGTTAGCTCGACTAAGAGTAGGGAGCTCATCAATGTTTGAAGGGTCATATGGAGTTTTTCCACGAGAACCATACTTTGAATTACACCACTTTTCCGATGCAGATTCAAAAGGTTGGTTTGGTCTATCGATATCTGCACTTATGGGCCTTTTTCTAGATCCTTCTCCCTCTTCTTTTACCATTTTTATTTCTGATTTGTTCTATGATGCAATATCAAAGACTGGGATTTGTGATTAGACTAGAGCCAATTTTTCTCTAGCAAATGAAATACCATTTTTGAATTGAAAAATTATGGGATTATGTACAGAGAATTGTTTGAGCAACAATAGAGTATTTTTATTTTTAGGGTTCTTTTGTTCTGCAGATGCGCTAGGACTTGATCCCCTACATTAAATTGTACCCCTCGTCTTTTCTCTGGCTTTTTCTTTTTTGATTTCCTATCTACTGCTACCCTTATTGCTTCCAAGGTCCCAGATTAATGCCCCATTTGGCGAACGGCCCAACAGCAACTATTGGCTGCAGAGGTGCGGGTGGTCTTCTTGTTTTGCTATCAAAAATTTGACAAGCATGGCAACTTCTGATTGTGGTTATGCAATCTTTGAACATCGTTGGCCAGAAGTATCATACTCGTAAGATTTTTTGTGTTGTAGCATATCCAGATTGATGCCCCCCACAGGCGCCTGAATGACACTCATTCAGGGCTTTTTCAGCCTCCTCATGGGTGAGGCACCTTCTCAGAACTGTATTGATACCACGACGGTAAAGTGTATCACCGACGATCATGTAGTCTTTTACTTGGTATCGAATACGTTTTTGTTTAGAGTGTGAGGTGTTTGGCCTAAATTTTTTGGTTTGGAGATAAATGATTATATCTCCATACCACTCATTGCTTGTAGATATCAGAAACAAATTCTCATCCACAATTGATTCTTCGGATGTTTCATCGTTGGACGACGATGGGAGATCGCATAAGGGAAATACTTCACACTCAACAAGTTGACTTGCAAATTCGAAGGCATGTGCTTTTTAAGTTTATATATATATATATATATATATATATATATATATATATATATATATATATATATATATATATATATATATATATATATATATATATATATATATATATATATATATATATATATATATATCTATATCTATATCTATATCTATATCTATATATATATATATATATATATATATATATATATATATATATATATATCTATATATATATATATATATATATATATATATATATATATATATATATATATATATATATATATATATATATATATATATATATATAATTTAAGTAATATGTTTGTGTATTTATGAGTTGAATTTTTCATATTTATATTTTTCTTTTATTAGTTTTTGTTATTTGGCAATGACATGGGACTATAATAATCGAAATTTTGGTCGCCCGGGCGCCCTCACCCACCCGCCCGCCCGGCGCCCTCACCCGTCTCACCCGCCCGTGCCCTCGCCCGCCCGGCGGGTGAGGTGGGTGAGGGCGCCGGGCGGGCGAGCGCGTTGGGCGGGCGGGAGAGCGCGCCAGGCGGGCGAGCGCGCCGGGCGGGCGGGCGGGTGAGGTCGCCCGGGCGATTCCGGGAATCGCCCGGGCGCCCTCACCCGCCCGCCCGCCCGGTGCCCTCACCCGCCTGGCGCCCTCACCCGCCCGCCAGCCGGGCGGGTGAGGTGGGTGAGGGCGCCGGGCGGACAAGGGCACGGGCGGGCGGGCAGGTGAGGGCGCCCGGGCGATTCCGGGAATCGCCCGGCGGGTGAGGCGGGTGAGGGCGCCGGGCGGGCGAGGGTGCCGTGCGGGTGGGCGGGTGAGGGCGCCGGGCGGGCGGGCAGGTGAGGGCGCCCGGGCGGGGGCAGGCGGGGTGGGTGGGTGAGGGCGCGGGGCGGGCGGGCGGGCGAGGGCGCCAGGGCGGGTGAGGCGGGTGAGGGCGCCGGGTAGGCGGGCGGGAGAGGGCGCCTGGGCGGGTGAGGGCGCCGGGCGGGCAAGGGCGCCCAGGCGGGTGAGGCGGTGAGGGTGCCGGGCGGGCGGGCATGATGTCGGGCACAAATTGCATCAAGTAGGTACATGAACATATATAATATCACTTGCTCGTCCTTGGGAAGATTTTGGGCATTAGTCACATGCACTTTTAGATTAAGAGAAAACATACCTGAGCAATTGAGTGGCCTTCTATCATTTGCCAACTTGTCCAACACAACCACCCAATTCTGCAGAAAGGTCTCTGTGATCTCTTGACTATACAACCGGCATGCAACGGTGATCAAGGTAGGCCTTTCTGAGTGACTTAGTCTTGTAAACATGATTGGGTGTCAATCTAAAATTTGATGGGTCTTTCACCCAGCACTTTATGATGTCTCTAGTGTTAAAATTGTGGTGGGAACTCTTGTGGGCACGAGACTTCTGATTGGCCACTTCTCTACAAAAGCGACCCAGAATTCGGCCACACATACCTGACACTCTTGGAGGGTCGGCATGTTCCAAATTTTCACCTCCAGGATGCCCTGTTATGCCACCTGGGTCACCTTTGTGTTCCTTCAAGCGAGCGTGCCATCGATTTAGATATAATAGTCACGATGGTATCACAGTTTTTACCTTTACAATCGTGATGAAATTTTTTTCTTCATTATTTGGTCACGCTAAAATCATAACTACTTTTTCTATACAAAGTAGTGATGATGACCCCAACCATTGTGGTTTTGGGTATTCAAAGTACCGATGACAACCTAATGATCATGGGTTTGGGTATATAAAGTAGCGATTATCCTTGAATGTGAGAATTTTCCCACAAAGCTACTCTTCTATGACAACAAAAGCATCAATATTATGTGATTCAACTTCTTCAAATGAAAGAGTAAGACTTTCATCTTCTAGTACTTCATCAACATCCTTATCCAAGTTTTATTTCAAAGGGATAAGAAGGACACTTTTCTTCCAAGTTGTATTGAGGGAACATGTATGCCTTTAAAACCTTGGATAATTTTCCAACCATCTTAGTGTACATATATTAAGGTATGTAAGGATTTCCTCTTCTTGTTATTGGCATATTTATTATTAATTTCTTCGTTACCTTAAAAAAGAGAAAGAAGTCATTCCTCTTATAAGGTTGCCAAAAAATCCTAATAAATATATTCAAAACTCTACAATAATGTGTCCTGGAACTTAAAGAAAATTTCAATGAGAGTTTCCAAAGAGGATATTCTCTTTGGGTTGCAAATGTATCTAACCGAATCCTTATTTGTGTACCGCAAGGAAAACATAAATAATATCATAATAACATCTTCATGTCTTTCCTAATGTTTTGAAATATTTCTCATGAATGCCAAGACATGTGGAATCACAACAAATGAAGTTCCATTTCAAATTGTGGAAGCTTCTCATCAATTTTTAGAGGAGGTATATTTGGGTATGTTGATATATTCTCAATATCTAGTGTATCAAAAAACACATATAAATCCCAGGGTGCCATATTTCATCCATGAAAAATTAAGTTGGATGATACTTTCAATTCCATACCTTTATCATAATGGAGTCACCAAGGTAAGCTATCAAATTCCTTCAGAATGGTGATTATCTCATCTTACAAGAATCAATTCTTCAAAGTCCTCAAAGAACAATATCTTCATTATTCCAATGGATTTGCATATAATATATCCTAGTTTGAATTTTGTTCCAATGCCAAATTTCGAGAAACTGGATTTATCCCTAGTAATGGTACCAAAATGTTACATCAAAATATTGTACTTCTTGAGATAAAGTTATAATGATGAAGTGCAACACCCTATCTAATTCAAGAGGGGGGCCATTATCACCTCACCAACACTCTTACGACTTCTAGCTAGCTCTCCTCTAGCTCAAGGGGGGTTCTCCCCAATAAATATTATGGATAAAATGGATCATTAAAAAAATTCAATAATACCATAAATATTCTCTTTCAATTTCCACCAACAAAATAATTGAACAAATAGATTTCAAGGTGGAAGATATGATTGACAAGGTTTTGAGAGTCATTTCTCTATTTGACTTTAAAGGAAAGATCCTAAAACACATATAATATAAGAGTTACAAAGTTATATTGGAGAGTAAACCATAGCAAAAAATGTAAAATATATTCATTAGAGGAAAGTTCAGCCTAAAAGTGGCCTCCTAAGGAAAAATAATAAAGTAATAGGAAAACAATAAAATAATAGTTATGAATTTTGAAGGGAAACGTAGAAAACTACTTTTTTTCATTGTATTTTTGGTTTATCTTCTTGTAGGATAACTCAAATTTCAAGTGTAGACATCCATTGTATGCAAAATTATTTTGCGTCCAACGAGTACCCATTATGCATGCATTTGAGAATACCAACGTTGATAAAAATTAAATATACATTAAAAAAAATGTGTTGAAGACATTTTTTAATGTATCTTCATTTTTTTTTCGATGTGCGTTTTCTCAAAAGTATGCATAATGGGTACTTTTTGGATGTGGAATTTAATTCCACATCCAATGAGTGTCTGCACTTGAGATTTGAGTAAACCTATAAGGAGATAAGCCGAAAATACAATTAAAATAAATAGTTTTTTATTTTACCTTCAAAATATTTACATGTGCCTCTTTTTAAATTTAAAGTATTTTGATTGGTTTACATATTATGTACATGAAAATTTCATGAGCACTTTTAGGCTAAAATTTTTTATAATGAAAAATAAAAAGGTTATGGAGGATAGAAGATAAATGCCTTAGCTTTCTAATATATCTTTTTGGGGGGTATATGTTGTTAAGGATCAACACAACTGAAGAGAAATAGCATAGATTTAGGCTCAAATACTAAGGGAGACCCACTCATGTACCCTATATGTACCCTATAGGTTTAACTTAGATATCCTGAAATCTGGGATAAGGGAGTGAACTCAACTCAGATAATCTCAAAAGAGATTGATGGAGGGTTTGGTCAAGAGGGAAAATGGAAAAAATACTAGCAACACTTTGGTGATTATTTATTAACTATTATCCATAAACATATTCACTATGAAGAAATAAATCTTATATCATTATGCATCCATTAAAATATCTACCAATATTAATTGATGTAAAGAAACCTTCCACTTCAAAACAACTCCTTCAAGAGTTCACTCTAATTATTCCTCTATAAAATATTAAGAAGCAAGGGTTTCAAAATTCCAAACATGCTAAGAGATTTCTTCCCTAATCCCACCATGAGAAAATGACAAGAAGTTCACCTCTATTTATATGGGAGGTGTTGAACTTCTTTTACATTAAAATATTAATTCCCTATGCTAAAAGCCCATAATCTAGCCTATGGAATGGAAAAGAGACCTATTCACTAATTTAATAATAAAAAAATACAACTAATGTGTGCTACTCATGCCACATGTACAACAACTATGGGGAAAAATACCTCAAAGTGAAATATATCCCTAAAATAAAGCACAAAAGGTCCAAATCTAAGGCATATGGCCTCCAAACACCCTTCAGACCTAGTCTCCTTCAATAACCATCTTCAAGTAATCCTCCTAGTGGAAATTTTTGTTATCAAGTTGTATATCTAACTACTAAGATCCCTCCATTTTGAACACATGGTCTTCTAGAATTCATGATCATTCTTTAAAATATATCAAGGGCTATGTTTGTTCCATAAATTAATCATAACCAAGTTTAAAATGCTCCCTCAGGTTAGTAATTGGAATTCAAAATTGATGATCAACCTTTAATATTGCTAATTAGTGGTTAGCTCCTATAAAAATAACATGTTAAGGCTCCAAAACAAAACATATCTAATAGAATAACTTACTCAAATTACATTATAGGTTAGCCCTCCATGAACGATATTCCAATAAATCTTTTAATATGGCTAAAACCTCATGTAAGTCAACTCCTACTCCTTTAAGAAGCCACTACAAAAGTGTGTGTGTTCAAAAATAAAATAAAAATATGTGTGAACTCATTCCTTTCTTATATTATTTAGGATGATCTTTGTTCCCTCTCTATAGCAAGGAAATTTTTATGACCACCTATATTCTATGGGAATATTTGGTACCAGTGTTTCCTATGAACACTCTACTCCAATTTCTTAGTTTAGTGAGTATTCTATCACAACATTAAGCTATAAAGTAATATGGAACAAAATTATGATCTCCATGTAGATCTACAGGATACCCAAAAGGGGAAGTAATCAAATATGAGCTCTTTTCCATTTGTATCTCAAGTGCATAAAATTGTGTTGGAAATTTTGGAGTTTCAAGTATCGATAACCAAGTGAAATTCATTTCCTGATGATCACCAATATCAATGCTAAAACATCACTATTGTTAAGGTTAATAATCTCTAATTTTCTTAGATATTGGTTAACCTTCTAAAATACCAAGCTTATATATTATATTAACAATATTGGAATCTTGCTCTACAAAAAATTTAAAAATATTTTTCTAGCTTCTTCTTAGACACTCCAATATCTAATGCACCCAATTTTTGATAAAATTTTGAATCAACTTGAAAATAAGGGAACCCTCCATTATTGTCAATCACAATCTCTTCCTCACTGTCACTGAGTTAATAATCCCTTGATCTAGGATGGACTTCTTCATCCATATCAATAATTCTTAATTAATCTTTTTTCAACTATAATGAATAGCCAACTCATATGTGAATCACAAATGCTTCAATTTGTATCCATCCATGTATTGGGTACAATTTTGATGACCATTTTTGCAGCCTAAACCCTAAATTTGGCATAATACACATTCCTTATACTTCATTTTTCTGATTTTATATTTATTTTTTCTCCAAAATATATCAAAATTGCATCCAAGTCATCCTTTTCTAAATTATGAATTTTTGACAAAAATTGGTGCGTTAAAGAAAAAATCTAACTAGAAAATTGCCAAAGTTTTTGCAAATGCTCATTCATTGGAATATGTGTAGGATAGTTGAGGAAAAAACCAAAACATGGGTTGTGTTACTTGAGATGAAAACACGGAAAAACACCTATTCACTTTCCAAAAATGGTCAACACTCGGTCAATTATGCTTTGTTTTTTTGGGAATCTGACCAGATTTCAAAGGCCTCTAACAAAGGAATTCTACCCAAATAGGTTTCTCTACTGGAATTTTAATTTATTGCATGATATTTCATAGCAGTTTAAGTTTTAAAAATTGTATATACACACTTAAGTGTGTGAATACTTTAGCAAGTACATTTTTATAACTTAGTTTTGAGAAGCTTTAGCTCCAAACATTCAAGAGCTATGTTGTATCCTTATACATGTACATTTTCATCAATATATGAAACTAGTTGATTGTTCTAGTTAATAGTTTCAAAGGTGTACATGTTAGGAAGTGGAGGGGCCCCAGAACGCATATTGTGCACTCGGTTTTTGTTTTCCATACTATGTAATTCTGGATATATTTTCATGTTATTTTGATGCTGGCATGCTTTCCTTTTTATGTTATTTATTAGTTATCTTGTATATACTCATAGTTCTATCTTGATATAGTCATAAATGTTCATAACTAGTTTATAAAGCTTGTTGTCCATGCTTATTTGGTTTATTGATCATATTTGTTATATTTGTTTTTCATAATGAAAATATTATAGATTAGAACATGTGAATCGGGTCAATTTATTGATTAGTTTGTTAAAATATTGGGAGGCCATCTCTTCATGATTTGAATAGAAAAGGCCCTGATGCATTCTTAATTCATTAAACTAGTATCGTCTCAAGAACATCTTACTTCATTCATTTATATATCATATTATGTTTTCATAGATTAGATAATGATTGGAAAAACAAGCCTACTACTGGATGGTGTAAAAGACTAAGAGTGACCACCCAAATATTTAGTTCATAAATTCCTTAGAATATGAAAATCCCTCAAATTATACATACTCCACCATTACTTTCATTTCTTGTCAATTTCATTTTCAAAATCCTTTATTTTAGCATGATACTCTAAAATCAACAGTGCATGACAATGTAAAATATCAAGAGTCAACCATTGTAACCTTGAGAAATCAAGAAGATTGCAAGATTTGGGACATTGATGCATGCCTAGTCATTAACTAGTTTTAGATATATCTATGTTTAATTTTCCAAAAAGTGCACTTGAATTGGTTTATATTTAATGTTTTGTCTCATGCTTTCTAAGCTTGTTCCTTTGATTCTTTTAAATATATGATTTTAGATATTAAGTAAATAACTAACACTTAGTTTTAATATTTGGTCATAATTTATTATTTCATTTTAGTAGGTGACAATCAATCTAGTCTCAATTCCTTACATTTTGTAGTGCGCTTATAAGTCTACGATTAATTGGATTGTGTTGGGTCCCTATAATACTAGTGATTACCCCATTACTATTGTAGTTGTACCCATTATTAATATTTTTGTGCCCCTATTATCCCCATATTGTTATTATTGTGCCCCATAGAATCCCTCTATTGTTATTTTTGTGGCTTTAAATTATTACTGTTAGGTCGGCTAGGTTATATTGTGACTCCTTAGACTCCTATATATAGAAAGGAGGTTTTGTCATTTGAATCATCCAAGAATTATTCATTTATGTAATGTAAAGGAGGTTGCCCCCTCGAAGAGGCTGAATTTTAAGGCGTTGATCTATCTTTTCTATCTTTTTCTTGAGCTGGTTTCATAACATTTGGTATCAGAGCTTTGGATTCTAGGGTTTCGCTGCTCCAAACAGGTCATCGTGGCATTTTCGCTATAACTTAGTTTCTGCGATGTTTTAGAAGCTAAGAAAAAAAACCATTTGAGAAGACATCGCGCTGAAGCCCAAATCAAAATGTCAGAGTTTTTTGCGCTATATTTGCGGAGATATGATCTGAGGAAGTTGGTCTTTTTGCAAACTCCTGGATTACATTCAAAACAGGTGACCTAGGGAAAATAATCATAACTTTCTCTTTGAGCATCGGATTGAAATTTTGTAAGAAGGTATAGAAAGAGGACGGATTGTAGTTTCTTGTATATATTGTTTAGAGCCAAAGGTCAAAACAGGGACACGTGGCACGTCATACAAGTTCGCTCTACTGAATTAGTCTATAATCAGGTCACTATGGGAGATTCAGAATAACTCTTCATTGGAGAATCCAATTGGGGTCAGACTGGTGGCATTGGAAAGAGGACACAGAGGGCTACCACAAGTCGCAATTTTAGAATTGGATGATCCGAAATTACAGAGATACATCAGAGGCAATATCGAGCTCCTACAAAGTGAAAAATGGTGTGTAGATTTTTAAAATTTTTGCTTAAGCTTGGTTTGAAAAATTATTTTGAAGGAATTCAAAGGGCATAGTAGAGCATTAATATCGGTAATGATGCCCTGAGGAAAGAAAATGCAAACACCTAGTAAGCAATCTGAAAGCTCTAGCATGACTCATGAAGAAGAGGAAGAAATGCTACATGATATATCAAAATTACAAAACCAAGTGCAACAAATTTCACTCTCACAAAAGCTAACAGAAGCTAAGATAAATGGAGTGGAATCTAAGATAAAGGGAGTGGAAGCCAAGATTGATGATTTGAAGATAGATTTGAAGGTAGATTTGACAAATTTTCTACAAGAAATACTTACTAATGGCGAAAGGGGAGGAAAGGAAACTCATGATGCAAACAAAGGAAATGTTAATCATGATTTCATAGACTCAAATGTTGGATCGAAGACGCACCATATTCCAAAAATCGATATGAGGAAGTTTGATGGCAAGGATCCCGCAACATGGATAGTATAGATGGAGCAATTTTTCGATCTCAATAATGTGCAAAACACACAAAAGGTATGTATTGCAACTTTATATTTGGAACCAAATCAGTTTGTATGGTATCAATGGCTTTGCTCTCATAAACAATTTATCACATGGGAAATTTTTACGGAAGACTTGATAGCACATTATGAGGATACAAAAAGCAACACTTTTTTAGCCAATTGATAAGTCTCAAACAAAAGGGTTCAATAATGAAGCACATTGAGGAGTTCCAAAAATTGAACATATGGGTAAAAAATATTCCAGAGGAGCATAGGATTGATGTGTTCATAGGGTCTTTAAAGGATAATATCCAACATGATGTTCACCTTTGGGAACCTAATTCATTAGAGAAGGCATTCAGGTTAGCAAGAAAAATGGAAAGCAAAATTATGGCAACCAGAAAGCATACCACTCACAACTATAAAGACGGAAGTGTTGTTGCCACTAGTCTTCCACAACCTATAAGGTTGACACCACAACAATTGGAAGAAAAAAGAGAAAAAGGGCTTTGTTACAATTGTGATAGAAAATACACTAAATGTCATAAGTGTGCTGAGAAGAAATTATTCTACATAGATTATGAAGAGGAAGAAGAAAAGGAGCAAGAAAGGTCAAAAGAGGAGGATATACTCCAGGAACAAAGCCTAGATGAAAAACAAATGAATCCTACCATATCTTGTAATGAACTGGCAAGAATTACCACTCCACAAACCATCAAGATAGAAGGACAAATCAAGAAGAAAAAGGTAATAATGTTGATTGATTCAGGAAGTACCCACAATTTTATTCATTGTAAGGTAGCAAAAGAATTGAATTGCTTCTTATGTCCAGCACCAGAGTGTCAAGTGATGGTTGCAAATGGAGGAACAATAAATTGCTCTAGAAAGTGCCATAATATCAAGCTACTCATGGGAGAATATGTATTAACTAGCCCAATGCTTTCCATTCCAATGGGAGGTGTTGATGTTGTATTAGGAGTCCAATGGCTACAATCCTTGAGTACAATAGCTTTTAATTTTGAAGAAATTTTCATGAAATTTTATGTGGAAGGAAAGGAAGTTGAATTAAGGGGTATTGCAGGGAAACCGGAAAAGATAATCAGCTCTAACGGTATGACAAAGCTTCTAAAAAAGGAACGAAAAGGTGTAATTGCACAATTATGTTCGCTAGATGTTTCCACATTGGAATCATCTATTTCTCCAGATCTCCAAAAAGTCTTGGACAATCATTCCAAGGTATTTGAGACTCCCAAAGCTCTCCCACCTATTCGTGATCATGATCATGCTATTCATCTGATTCCAGGAAGTGTTCCTCCAAACATCAGGTCGTACAGATATCCCTATGCCCAAAAGAGTGAAATTGAAAGTATGGTTGCAGAAATGCTAGAGGCTGGTATAATTCAACCGTGTCAAAGTTCTTTCTCTGCTCTAGTAGTATTGGTGCACAAGAAGGATGGATCATGGCACATGTGTCTGGATTATAGGGAGCTCAACAAGCTCACTATTAAAGATAATTTTCCCATTCCTGTCATTGATGAATTACTGGATGAATTGCATGGATCAATTTACTTCACCAAGTTGGATCTTCGTTCAGGATATCATCAAATTAGAATGAAGACTGAAGACATTCCGAAAACAACATTTAGAACTCATGAGGGTTATTATGAATTTTTGGTCATGCCTTTTGGCCTTACCAATGCACCCTCAACATTTCAAGGTTTGATGAATTCAATTTTCAAACCATTCCTTAGAAAATTTTTGTTAGTATTTTTTTATGATATACTAATCTACAGCAAGTCTTGGAAGGATCATGTTGAACATGTTGACAGGGTGCTACAACTATTAGAGGAGAAACAATTATATGCAAAAGATCCAAATGTTTCTTTGGAGTACAGGAGGTTGAATATCTGGGTCATATTGTATCTCATGAAGGAGTTAAGGTAGACCCTAGCAAAATTAAAGCCATTAAGGAATGGAAAATCCCCACATCCATAAAGCATCTGCGAGGATTTCTCGAGTTGACAAGGTATTATCACAAGTTTGTTAAGAATTTTGGGAGAATAGTAGCACCTCTAACAACACTATTGAAGAAAGATGCATTTTCATGGACTCCGGAAGCAACAAAGGCCTTCGAACATCTTAAAGAGGCAATGTGCCAAGCACCTATCTTAGCTACACCGGACTTCACAAAAACCTTTATTGTGGAATGTGATGCTTTAGGAAATGGAATTGGTGTTGTTTTAATGCAAGATGAAAGACCCATTGCTTTTGAAAGTCGTCCAATCAAGGGAAAGGTTTTACACAAAGCTATTTATGAGAAGGAAATGTTGGCAACACTCCATGCACTTAAGAAATGGCGACCCTACCTAATGGGAAGACACTTCAAGGTAAAAACGGATCATGATAGCTTTAAATACTCTTTAGAACAAAGATTATCGTCTGAAGAGAAACAAAAGTGGGTCACAAAGATGTTGGGTTATGACTTTGAAATCATCTACAAAAAAAGGAAGCAAAATGTGGTGGCAGATGCACTCTCAAGAAAGGATGAGGATGTGGAAGCATTGTTGTGCGCCATTTCTATTATCCAACTAGGTTGGATAAACGAAGCAAGGGAGGAATGGAAGAATGACGAAGAAGTGTGGGCACTTATTCGAAAGTTACAAAAAGATTCCAGTACGTCAGATACATTTAGGTTGAAAAATGATTCGTTATGGTACAAAGATCGCTTATACCTCTGTAAGAATTCACAGCTAAAACAAAAGATTCTTATGGAATTGCACACTTCTCCCTTAGGGGGGCACTCAGGATTTTTAAAAACTTACCACAGGGTTAAGAAGGAATTTTTTTTGGATGACCTTAAATTAGATATTCAAAAGTTTGTGGCGGAATGTTTGGTTTTCCAACAAAATAAAGTTGAAACAATTAAGACACCGGGTCTATTACAACCTTTATCCATTCCAAGCCAACGTTGGGAGGAGGTTTCAACGGATTTTATCACAAGTTTACCCAAGTCTGAGGGAAAGAGTGTCATCATGGTGGTAGTTGACATACTTACCAAGTATGCACACTTTTGTGCATTATCACATCCATTTAAAGTTAGTACAGTTTCTACTGCATTTATGGAAACAATTCAAAAGCTACATGGAAACCCAAAGATTATTGTAACTGACAGAGATCCCATTTTCACTGGAAATTTTTGGACAGAATTATTTTATTGTCTTGGTAATCAGTTAGCTCATAGCTCATCTTATCATCCTCAATCTGATGGGAAAACTGAGATAGTAAACAAATGTTTGGAAGGATATCTTCATTGCTTTGTATCTGATAAATAGACACAATGGGTCAAATGGTTGCCTCTAGCTGAATGGTGGTATAACACTTCCTTCCATATAGCAACAAAAATGACCCCATTTATGGCACTTTATGGGTATCAGCCACCATCCATCACATCATATTTAAGAGAAAATTCTAAGGTTCAAGCAGTGGAATATCACATCGAACATCAACAATAAGTCCTCCAACTCTTAAAGGATAACCTAGTGTTGGCACAGAATAGAATGAAACAACAGGCAGATCAACATCACAACGAAAGAAGTTTTGATGTAGGTGATTGGGTATTCCTAAGGCTACAACCATATAAGCAAATGTCCCTCAAGCAAGCTAAGAAGGATAATAAATTATCACCAAAGTATTATGGTCCATACAAGGTGTTGCAAAAGATTGGTAGTATGGCATACAGATTGGAGTTTCCTGCAGCTTCTTGATTGCATCCAGTTTTCCATGTTTCATGTTTAGAGAAGGTTATAGGTGACAAGCTCCTAGTTCAAACAATATTGCCAAAACTTGACGAGGAAGGAAAAATTATATTGGAACCAGAAGCAGTCACAGAAACAAGAACTCGACAGCTACGAAATCGATTAGTTTCAGAGTATCTTATCAAGTGGAAGAACTTATCTGCTGATGATTCCACATGGGAGGATGAGAATTTTATATAGAAGCATCCATAACTACTCAAGCATTGAGGACAACACTTGTTTGAAGGAGAGGGGCATGTTGGGTCCCTATAATACTAGTGATTACCCCTTTACTATTGTAGTTGTACCCCTTATTAATATTTTTGTGCCCCTATTATCCCCATATTATTATAATTGTGCCCCATAGAATCCCTCTATTGTTATTTTTGTGGCTTTATATTATTACGGTTAGGTCGGCTGGGTTATATTGCGACTCCTTAGACTCCTATATATAGAAAGGAGGTTTTGTCATTTGAATCATCCAAGAATTGTTCATTTATGTAATGTAAAGGAGGTTGCCCCTCGAAGAGGCTGAATTTTAAGGCGTTGATCTATCTTTTCTATCTTTTTCTTGAGCTGGTTTCATAATAGATTTATTTGAATATTATGTCCTAATTTATGAACATAGATTAGACAAACATTTTTGGCACCATTTTCGAGGAAGCACATTTAGATTTTGAACTAGATCTATAGCTTTCTTTAAAGCTTTTCATTAATATAAACATTTAATGCTTGGGGGAGTGAATGTGATAAGATGAGAGGTAAGAACATTCACATTCACTTTAGCTAAGTCTTCGCAAGTCCAAGTCATGTCTATATTTATCTATTTAGATTAGATTTAGTTCTAATTATGTTTATTTTTGCATAGACATGGAGATTAAAGAGATAGGTATATAAAACAAAAAACCCCCATTACTAATCAACCTTCAGTGGTACAAAGAAAATAAAAAATTGAAGAAGAATTAGAGGATTAAATCACACCAACTATTGGAAGCATAACTATTGAGAAAATAGAGAAAAAACATTGTGAAGGAAAGGGGTTGGAACTTGTTTAAATACAAGTGCTATTGTTGCATCAAACTAGGAAAAAACAAATACAACAAGAAACCTCCTAGTAGAAAACCCAAGAAAATCAGCTTCTCAACAAATTTTTGAAAAACTAGGAACATCTTAGTAAACAAAATCTCACCTGCATAATAAAACATTATAACTTGATTTTGATTTTATTGAATAATTTCCAAATATTTTTTTAAGGAGGAATCGAAGATAGATAACAAGAACATAGGGAAAGAGAAGAACAAGAAATACATGAAAGAGAAAGAGAATGAAAGAGGCTTCAAAGAGAGAGAAAGAGAAAAATGATAAGAATGGGAAAGAATTGAAGTAGAAAGGGAACTAAAATCGAAGACAAACCATGATGAAAGACAATCAAATGTAAGAGGAAGAAGAGTTAGAGTTGAAGAAGAAAAATACCAAGATGATGAAACTACTTTTGTGTTTCCCATTTTCTATGCACAAACGATCTTGGGAACAAAGGTAAAAATGAAGTACATCCCTCCTTCGGTTCTCCCAATCTTCTATGGTATTCCTTCTAAATACCCTAATGCTTTCTTATTTAAATTTGATATTTTATGTCGTACATATGGATACACAACTTATCCTCAAAAACATAATTTATTCACAACTATTTTGAATGGTTATGCATTGAAATTGTTTATGGGATTAGGAGAATCAGCTATAACATATTGCGATGATATGAGGAAAACATTCTTGACAAAATATCAATCTTATCATAGATCTAGAAACTCTACATAATACAATTTTACAATGAGTCAATAGGAATATGTAAGTTTGAAAGATTTCCTAGAGATATATACATAACTTACAAAAGTAGAAACAAGTATCTAAATCCTAAATTTACTTGAACATTCTTCTTAAAAGGAATCTGGGATATATATATATATATATATATATATATATATATATATATATATATATATATATATATATATATATATATATATATATATATATATATGTGTGTGTGTGTGTGTGTCCTTAACCTTATAAAGGCAAGTGATATTTCTTTATTACCTTTTGATCAATTACTGAATTGTGCAGGAAAAACTCTAGAGGAAGAGTTAACTTAGGTAAAGGATAAGAATATTCCCTTTCAAAGTTGAGTAAGTCAATCGCTGGAGGAGTTAAGAGGGAATAACTTGGAAATATCTTAGAAAAAAATAAAAATGACTTCTTAAATACCCTTAGGTCTCAAATTGATACATAAAAGCTAAAAAGGGGAAAGAAGAAAAAAATGAAGTACCATCTATATTTTTCCCTAGATGTAGGAAGAAGCATCTCTTACATGATTGAACTCTAGAGAATATTGAAATTTGTGGAATTTTTGTAGAGAAACATGCAATGGAGAATTTTCCAACAATAGCAGAGCTAAAGGCAACCCAGACAAGAGAAGGTTAGACTACTTAGTCAATTTACTATGTTGCACCTCCAAGAAGATCTTGGTAGCCTCGACCTATAGTTATGTCTCAAGATATAGGTTCATAATTTCCATATTATCAAAATATTGTTCAAAATACATATAATGCTCCTATGCCATGACAGGCTTAACCTCCAAAGGAAACCTTATCAAAAATGTTGGTGCATACAAGCTTATCGAAATCAACCTGCATATAATTCGCAAAAGCCTTATTAACAGCAACCTTATCAATAGTCTTATTGTCCTTATCAGTCATTATATCCTCAACAGTCATACCCAATAGTTCCAACAACCTCAAAATATATATGTCCAACAACAATTTTTGATACCACATATAACCCATCTATAACAACTTTATTTTCCTTCTAACCAACCTCAACCTATACCTATACAATTACTAACCGAAATAGTGGAAAATCCCAATCTTAAAGTGTAAAACCCCATGTATTGAGTAGGGAACATTTCTCACCTATGCAATTGTTGCTATTGATAATATCCAATTGAGGTTAGGAAAGACATTACAAAAAGAATCTCTTATTATTATAGAAGAACAAAAAGAAGAGATCGAGGAAGTTCCAAAAAAAATTGGCACATCCAAAAGCATATAAAATTCTTTAAATACAAAATCATGTAAAAACCTAGAAGCTCGATATAATTAACCATCAGAAACTAAATCACCTCTCATTCCAGAGAGGTTGATTATTGAAAAGCCAATGATCCCTCTTGAGAATGATTTCTTATATCAGTTGAAGAATTTTTTTTGTTAAATTTCCTTTGTTGTAATCTATTAAAGAAATTCCAATCTATTCGAAGACAATTATGGAATCATGTTTAAGAAATCTAAGAGAAGAAATATTTACCTACAATACATGTCATTGGTCATTTAGCTAGCCTAATGTCAAAGTAAATTGAAACTGAAAATTATGTTGATCCAAGAATTCCTACGGTTGCAGTTACAATTGGAAATATCTCAATACCAAACACTTTGATTGGTTTAGGCACAAAAATTAATATAATGACAATAGACACAATGCAATACTTGAATTTACACAATCTTCGACCAACACCTACAATAATTGAACTAGGTAATTGATCAAGTATTGAGCCAAAAGGTGTAATAAAATATTTAATAGTCTCCTTGGATTCCTTAAAATACCCAATGAAATTGTTAGTTCTGTAGCCTAAATCTAAGTTGGGTGGACATCTCCTCATCCTTAGAAGACCATGGTTGACGAGAACCAATGCATTCATTAATTGAGGATCAAGATAAATGACAATTTCGAAAGGGAACGAAATTAAGGAAATACTATTATATCTTGATGTTAAAGATTACATGAATTAGAGAAATTATAATGGGTTGAACAAACTAACTCAGAAGAGGGAGCAATTCAACTAGTATTTACTATCAATCAAACTATTTCTTTTGGGGATACATCAAACAAAAATTTGTTTGATTATTTCATTTACGATCCTGATATTGCAAAAAAAATGAGAACAACTTAGTATATGGTTAAAAACCATCTTATGATACAAAATTTTCAAGAATATTGTACAATAAATTTTTTATAATATTTACTTCAAACAACTTTTCATGTACAAACTCTATGGCCAATTCAAATACTAAATTTGTTGAAATTGAACGAACAAAAACTTTAAATGTCACTTCCACATTGGAAGTGTTTTAAGAAAACCAATTGATTCAAAATTTGAAGTATTTGAAAGAATTTTCTTGGGATTACACAGACATGTAAGGCATTCATCTTAGCACATGCATTCATCATATTTATATAGAAGAAAATGAAAAACTTATAAGGAAACCTCAATGATGAATGAATCCAATGTTGACAGAGATAGTAAAGGAAGAACTTCACAAATTAAAAAATGTAGACTTCATATACCCTATCTTAATAGTCAATAGGTTTTTCCTTTGTTGTTGTGACCAAGAAAAAATTAAAGGTTGTGTAGATCACAAAGAATTAAACAAAGCTACCCTCAAAGATCAATTTTCTATTACAATTCATAGACCAAGTCCTAGACATCTTGTTGGAAATTGTTTTTCCCTTCCTAAATGGATTTAGTGGCTACAATCAAATAAAAATAGCTTTATAGAATCATAACAAAACTACTTTCACATGTCCTTGGGGAAGATATGCCTAAAATGTTATGAAACCAGCTCAAGGAAAAGATAGAAAAGAGAGACCAACACCTTAAAATTCAGCCTCTTCGAGGGGGCAACCTCCTTAACATTACATAAATGAACAATTCTTGGATGATTCAAATGACAAAACTTCCTTTCTATATATAGGAATCTAAGGAGTCACAATATAACCCAGCCAACCTAACCAGAGAAGCTCCTCTACAAGGAAATATCTCAGTTCTATGGATCAATTTTTAATCCTATAGATGATAGGGTACCTTGTATGTATGGATCTCCTTTCTTTCTGTGCTATAATATCATGCCACCTCATGCAGAAGCTCATTTTTCATCAAGCCCGCAAAATCCATATTACTCAAGTGACAGCGATAATTATGGATATCCAAGCGACTCTTAGAATCTCTGTAAGTCATGGTGGGTTGTATTTCATGCCTAGTCACCTAACAGTGAGTGTGACTGGTACTGTGGGATTCTGATAAAATATCCATTGTGTAAATCTTAGAAGAATTTTTAGGAAAATTTAAAGGACTAAGTGGAGGGGTCTGTCCTCCAAAGTAAAATCTTAGATTAAATTTTCAGACAAATATCTGAAACTCGGAGCACTTCTCCGACTTTTGGTGGGACTTGACCCACATTTCAGAGAATCTATAGAAAAGTTTAGATTTGAGATCTACATTTTGTACACTTTATGTAGATAGGTCAAATTTCGAGAAGATTCCTCATGCTCTCTTGAAATCCTATAAATAAGGAAAATGTATCACCATTTAGGCATTCAAGTTTGTGTTTTCGTAGCTCTCTCTCGCTTCGAAGCTTTATGTCATTCTGTCTTGGGTTGAGTTCGACAAGCCTGCGCATGTGCACTTGGATGTATATGTGAACCTAAACTGGCGGGACTCCTAGGAAGTATTGATTCTGAGACTTTGCTAAGGTAGATTCACACTTCTAATTAGAAGTATGTAAATCTCACAGAATATAAACTTGAATTTTCATCTTAAAAACCAGGCAATTGGCTAATGAAAATTATGAAAAAAAAAATTATCGAATGGTTTCATCTCTATTTGAAAGTTGTAAGTACTCTTTAATAGAAATTAGATGATAATCTGAGGGGAATACTTCAGAAAAAAGTTGTTCAAAATTTTGTACATAATTTCAGATCTTTAATTTCAGAGCCTATATATAAGTTCAAGAGAATGTTATATATAAGATTTGTATGCATTACTACCTTCACTTATAGAACCTATAATATTGTTATAACACATATGTATTATAAAAAATTTATTCACCTGCAAGGAAAGTACTCTCATATTTGAAGAATTTAACAAATGGCCTATTCAAGATGGCTAAATTCTTTCAAATATTCAAATATGACAAGATCAGGATCTTCTAACAACAAATAAGACCACCAAGAACAAGTTAGTCCATATACAAACAACAAAAATGAAAGAAAAAAATTCAGGTATATGGGTAACAACATTATAATTTTTCTCTTGAATTTGTAAAGAGCTATGAGTCTATCTTCTATGATGAGTGATATTACAACTTTTAGAGAAACAATAGGAAATGTATCTCCAAATCTCAAAGCTCATAATGAAATAATTTCATAGTATAATTTCGCTTTGATAAAATAAGTTGAACAATTGAAGAAAGAAAATGAACAATTGAAAGAAGAGAATCAGAAACTTTATCAAAGAAAGAATGTACTCAAATTTAAGAGTATGAATCTTAAGGTGAAATTTCACCTATAGAAGCCAAACAAATAAGTACAAACATGACATAAAGGAGGCAAATACAAGTTGGTAAGGTTTATTTTTAATTCTTTTAAATTTAGTTAATGTTTTTCTTTTATTTAGGAAGATGATAATCAAAATACCTTTTGTCATTATTTTTGTAGGTTTCAACCTTGTACAATAATTACCTACAAAAAAATTCTTAAAACATAAAGTATACAATGATGAGAACATAAAACAAATACACAAAGATTTTCCCCTGAATCCCAAAACCAAGACTACCAAATTGATTTTTCATTATTTTCCTTTCAATGTTACAATATGTATATATACATGTCAATTCATTCATAAACCCCAATCCATTTAACTCTGGATTAGAACATAACCGTATTTCCGTTAACCAGATCTACAAAATACCATGCGCAGAAAACCATCATGTCCAAAACCATGTGGAAAACCCATGCACAAAACCATAGGTAGGTTTGCCCTAGCTGATAATTGTTGTAGTTCTGAATCCTTATAAGGCGCCCTCGTGCAGGCGCCACCCGGGCCACCCGCGCCCTCGCCCGGCAGGCAGGGCGATTCTCAGAATCGCCCCGCCTGCCGGGCGAGGGCGCGGGCGGCCCGGGTGGCGCTTGCACAAGGGGCTCCCTCGTGTAGGCACCACCCGGGCCGCCCGCGCCCTCGCCCGGCAGGCAGGGCGATTCCCAGAATTGCCCTGCCTACTAGGCGAGGGCGCGGGCGGCCCGAGTGGCACCTATTATTGGTTTCACAGCCATATGAGGTCATTTGCAGGTGTTTTAGCTTCGTGGAAGTTCCAGGAGCCACCAAGACCAAATCAGTTTGGGAGCTACATTGGGAATTGTGCAGCCATTGAATGTGGAACGAAGGTCATTCCTAAAAGAAGATTTGATCAAAGGGTTCCCCGCACATTGTGGGGTTTGTCCCTGGCTAGCTGCCACATCTTGTGTCTCTTGTCTTGGCTTGTTTTCTGTCAATTGTTTAATGATCTATATGCACTTTACTTTATGTACGTGTGATTGCTAATCTTTGGAATATAATAAAAAAAAGAAGTAAATTGTTATAATCATAGAACATACCATAACTTAACAGAGAGCCACAAAAGGAGTGGTGGTTGGACCTAGTAATGTCACTCCTATCACAATAGGGTTTTCTCAATTAAAAATCTCTAATACGTGGATTGAAGAATACCATCTATTGTCTGAAAGGTATTTTCCGACTCCAGAATCTAAAATATTGTCTATTTGTGAGTTGAGTAGAGGACCAGTCATTAGAATAAGGAATGAAACTACATTACCCAAAATCCATGTTAGAAGTCACTCTCTCAGATGCCATGATACTTCAGATCTCAGTAGGCATTTGGAAAAAGACAAGTATGAATCATCATCTCAATGCAAATTTTGTATTTCCTCTAGAAGTCCAAGCTCTTATAAAAAAATTCAAGTCTTTCACAGACATCAGTCTAGGTTGAAAGAGGAACATTTGGGCCAGCATACATAATGTCAGGAGATACTAAGTTTATGAGACACACACTACCTAGAGAAAAGGCGAGGGAATATTCAAAAATGATTCTACTCCCAGAAAGGAGGTTTTTTCCTCGCAATTTTGTACAAAAATTCAAAGATGGTAATGTTGTAGTTGATGTGGATTTCCCACATATAGGAAAGTGATAGATGAGAAGCCCCAAGAGATTATAAGGATTCAGAACTACAACAATTATCAGCTAACATGCATAGCACATAATTTAGATGACCTATCACAAGAAGTGTTGAAAGTACAGTCCCATGTGTCAGGACTCCATTCTAGTTTAGATGATTTGACTCAAAAAGCTTCTGAGCATTTTGATAAGTTAAAATATGTAAATATGAAGTTCGAGAAAATTATGGAAGTAGTAGTAGATTTAAAGCTGAGTCTCGAGAAAGAAAATATCGAGTTAGAAGAAGCACTTACTGCAACAGAATTTTATATCCAGACATTCCAATTAGAACAAAAGAACCCTAAAAATAAAAATACTCTATTGTTGCTCAAACAATTCTCTGTACATAATCCCATAATTTTTCAATTCAAAAATGGTATTTCATTTGCTAGAGAAAAATTAGCTCTAGTCTAATCACAAATCCCAGTCTTTGATATTGCATCATAGAACAAATCAGAAATAAAAATGGTAAAAGAAGAGGAAGAAGGATCTAGCAAAAGGCCCATAAGTGCAGATATCGATAGACCAAACCAACCTTTTGAATCTGCATCAGAAAAGTGGTGTAATTCAAAGTATGGTTCTCGTGGAAAAACTCCATATGACCCTTCAAACATTGATGAGTTCCCTACTCTTAGTCGAGCTAACATAGATCAAGCTCCAATGACAAATCTGAACTGAAAATCTAAAAATGAAATCCTCATGTCAATCCATACTTGGAGTGCATGGGAAAGCATGCAAAAATCCATTCACATAAACAAAATATCATGGTTAGAATTAGCTTTGATGATAAATTGGGGTTTCTAAGCTAACTTAAATTACGATGGTCTAGAATGCATGAATCTGACAAGCTCAATATTATGAATAGTGATATGCCAGTCATTGAACTTGTCAAGGAAGTTCTCCATGATTTTTATGGAGAAATTAAGGTTGATGGCCATCATTATGCAGATATGTTCATGAGCCGAAGACTTTGTGATATAAAATAACTTGAGTTCTTCTGCATATTTCAGGATCTTCTTTATAAGGAAAGAGACCCACATAATACAACTTATTTGAGAAAATATTTTTCTATAGTTCCTGGCAGGATCTCAGACCTTGTCAAGGCAATATTTGAAGCTGAAAATATAGATATTGAAAATATTTCTCTTGCAGGACTCCATGAACAAATTGTATTTACTCTACAAAAAGAAAGCCTCCGAAAGAACACAACCAAATTAATAAAGAAACGAGTTAGCTTCAGTGCAAGTATTTGTGATATCTATGCAGAAGCTTATCATTTTGGCTACAAAATCAAAAAGAAGAATGCTATAAAAGAAAAATGTGGAAGTGATTTCCAATGTCGAAAGTGCGCAAAGAAAATCCAGCTGAGAAGGTTTTACCCTAGGAGACAAAGGTCTCACAGACCGAGAAAAGGATATTTCAATAAAAGGAAAGAAGGCACCCAAATAGCACAATCAAGAACTTGTTTCATTTGCAAGAAACTTGGTCATTGGGCAAGAAAATTTCCTTTGAAGGGTAAAATGTGTTTTAAAAATAAATTGTTTGACATTTTTTTCTAATCTTTATGATCCGACTGAATGGGACCATGTAGATTAGCCCCCATAAAATGAAGAATATTTTCCAGTCACAAATTCAGATGAGTTAAACCCTTCATCTCCACATCCTGAAGACTCATTCTACTCTAAATCCACCTTAGATCTTGACTTTATTTCTGATGTCAAGATGTTTCATTTAGAAATTCTCATAGACCTCCACTTTGAAATTGCATGTATACAATATCGTATTTCTTCTCTCACACCAAGAGATTTCTCCATCCGGCACCACCTCATGGAACACCTCTCAACCCTCTAGCACCAATTTGTCAAAATCATGTAGCCAATCATGGTGAATCTTGGTGCCTACTATCCAAGTGACACACCTACCACATCTGCCCAGATTTTCTTTACACCCTCATCCACCATTCCACCAAAGAAGTAGTTTTCCTGCTAACCCACTATAAGGAGAGAAGAAGTAAGCTTTCTTCATCAGAGGAAATCCTATCGGTTTAAGAAAACTACTCCCATTATTGAGAATATCTCATATGAAGAAGAAGAATCAAATCAGGTTAGTAAACTGTAAGGATAAATATTGCATCTAGAAACCACCATTGAAAAAAAACAGGTTTGGTTAAAAGAATTCTAACCAGTATGAGAGTTGACCAAAAGGAATTGGTTGAAAAACAAAAATAGCTTGTATAACTAAAAGATTCAATGACCAATGAAGAATTTGAAGATGTGCTCAAATAAGAAGAATATCATAACCAAGAGTAGCAAGCATTGTGATGCATACCAGAAGATAACCAACCAGAGCCAGGTACATATATTCTCCAGATGAAGGGGTTTGAAGATAGGATTGTTATTAGAGTAGATGTCAAAGTCATTGGTTATAAGCAATATTCTCTGGATGCATAACTAGACATAGGATCTATGAATTCCTATGCAAAACATATTTCCATTCATGAATATTATTGGAAACCCACACACTTTCAGTTCAGACCTATAAATAAGATGTTAATGACTATCAGAGCTATGGCTCCTAATTTCCTGATTATTATCAATGGAATTCCTACTTCTGTAAATTTTTACAGTTTTGATACAGGTTGTGATATTTTTTTGGGACAATATTTTGTAAGGATACATCTTCCTCTTATTGTAGAAGAAAACCATATATGCCTCAACATCCAAGGAAGAACTATTAAAATCTAGAGCAAGTCAAGCTATGTAAATAGAATTGTAGACCCTATGCCAAATATAGTTGAATTTTCTCTTGACATGATAGCAAATATCAACAAAGTAATAAAACATTTTCAGATCCAAGGGCCATAATACATCAGAGAAATAAAAGAGAAAATTGAAGCAAAATGTACAACAGATGCACCTAATGCATTTTGGAAAAGAGAGAAATACTTTGTGGATCTTCTCTACAAATAAAATTACTCTGGAACACCTGAAAAACCATAAACAAACTAGATGTCCCCACCAGAGCTCAAACTCTATAAAAATGAGATTGTTGAAGTATAGAAAGTTCATCGAACTGAGTAGAAGCCCTTGTGCTTGCCCAACATTCTATGTCAACAAGAATTCAAAGCAAAAGAGAGGTAAACCTAGAATGGTGATTAACTATAGAGAATTAAATGATTCTTTATTGCCTATGATGTATCCTCTTCCATCTAAAGAATCTTTATTTCAGAAAATCAGTAATAATAACATGTTTAGAAAATTTGACCTTAAGAGAGGATTTTGGCATATAGTGATCAAACCATATGATAGATACAAGATTGGTTTTGTGGTACCACACAGGTAGTCCCAATGGCGAGTAATGCCATTTGGATTGAAGAATGCACCCTCTAAATTCCATAAAAGAATGGAAGATATTTTTGGATATTTTAAATTTGTTATTGTTTATATTGATGACTTACTAATCTGTTCTTTGGACTTAAAAGAACATAGAAAGAACTTGGAGATAGTTCACCATAAGATTTTTAAGCATGGGCTAGTCCTCGGCAAGCCTAAGCTTGAGTTTGCAAAAACTAGAATTGAATATCTAAGACTAATCCTATTCCAAGGAAAAGTTGAATTGCAACAACATGTGTTGAAATCTTTAACAGAATTTCTAGATTCCACTTAGGATTGCAAACAATTGCAGAGGTTTTTGGGAAGACTCAATTACATTAGTTAGTTTTATGGAAGTCAAGCCAAATATGTCAAGATCCTATAGAAGAGTCAAAAAGAATAGAATGGACCCCATACATGACGAATGCAATTCAAATTATCAAACAAAAGGTCCAAAATCTGCCAAGTCTGGTTCTTCCAAGACATGAATTTCCCTATATTTTAGAAATAGATGCATCCAATGAAGTATGGGTGGGAGTTTTGATGCAAAAGCTTGAAATAAGGGAAGAACTTTTATCATATGCATCAAGATGTTTTAATGACACTGAACTCAGGTACCAATCTTCTCATAAAGAAATCCTTTCCATCAAAAATGGAATCAAAAGATTCATGGTGTTCTTGAAGCCAGCAAGATTCAATGTAAGAAGAAACCTCAAACATATGGTTGGGATGCTTAGAAGCAAAAGATTGTTAGAAAAATGAAATAATAGGGTACTAAGGTGGAGCTTATGGTTGGATAGATTCGACTTTGAGATTGAATATAAAAGAGGAAAAGATAATTGTTTAGCAGAGTTTCTTACAAGAGAAGCTTTGAAAGAAATCAATATGTTGAGTTGTTCATCAGCTTCAACTTCATCAACAACTCCCTCTGCTCCAGGGGGTTTTCAGTGGGTTCTAATATGTAAATATTATCATATGTCATTTTGTTTTCAATGTCTCATAGATAGGGTCAAGGACAGTCCTGCGTATGATTACATCCTTGAAAAATGGGTTAATAGTAGCCATAGTAATGTAAGTAATATTATGTATTTTATAGAGTCACCCATAATGTTTCAAGGGGACATTAAATTTTCTCCTTTTGTAGGACATAGATATATTTTTCTGTACGAACCATGGCTTAGCTATGCAAACTATTGTAATATCTTGATGTACACAAAATATGCCAAGAAAGTTTGGCTGGCATTCGAATGTAGTTCTATGTGTAAACCTTATAATCATTTGTCACCCTGGTTCCAAATAATGCTACATGACTGGTACCCAAGAGAAGGTATATTCTGGAGTATAACAGGACATGAATTTAGTGATTATCTTCGAGAAGATATCATAACAACAACACAATCTAAGGCATGGTTTTGCTTCTATATAGAACATTTTCAGCACATACTATTCAGCCACCAGAGAAGCTCCTCTACAAGGAAATATCTCAGTTCTATGGATCAATTTTTAATCCTATAGATGATAGGGTACCTAGTATGTATGGATCTCCTTTCTTTCTGTGCTATAATATCATGCCACCTCATGCAGAAGCTCATTTTTCACCAAGCCCGCAAAATCCATATTACTCAAGTGACAGCGATAATTATGGATATCCAAGCGACTCTTAGAATCTCTGTAAGTCATGGTGGGTTGTATTTCATGCCTAGTCACCTAACAGTGAGTGTGACTGGTACTGTGGGATTCTGATAAAATATCCATTGTGTAAATCTTAGAAGAATTTTTAGGAAAATTTAAAGGACTAAGTGGAGGGGTCTGTCCTCCAAAGTAAAATTTTAGATTAAATTTTCAGACAAATATCTGAAACTCGAAGCACTTCTCCGACTTTTGGTGGGACTTGACCCACATTTCAGAGAATCTATAGAAAAGTTTAGATTTGAGATCTACATTTTGTACACTTTATGTAGATAGGTCATATTTCGAGAAGATTCCTGATGCTCTCTTGAAATGCTATAAATAAGGAAAATGTATCATCATTTAGGCATTCAAGTTTGTGTTTTCGTAGCTCTCTCTCGCTTCGAAGCTTTATGTCATTCTGTCTTAGGTTGAGTTCGACAAGCCTGCGCATGTGCACTTGGATGTATATGTGAACCTAAACTGGCGGGACTCCTAGGAAGTATTGATTCTGAGACTTTGCTAAGGTAGATTCACACTTCTGATTATAAGTATGTAAATCTCACAGAATATAAACTTGAATTTTCATCTTAAAAACCAGGCAACTGGCTAATGAAAATTATGAAAAAAAAAATTATCGAATGGTTTCATCTCTATTTGAAAGTTGTAAGTACTCTTTAATAGCAATTAGATGATAATCTGAGGGGAATACTTCAGAAAAAAGTTGTTCAAAATTTTGTACATAATTTCAGATCTTTAATTTCAGAGCCTATATATAAGTTCAAGAGAATGTTATATATAAGATTTGTATGCATTACTACCTTCACTTATAGAACCTATAATATTGTTATAACACATATGTATTATAAAAAATTTATTCACCTGCAAGGAAAGTACTCTCATATTTGAAGAATTTAACAAATGGCCTATTCAAGATGGCTAAATTCTTTCAAATATTCAAATATGACAAGATCGGGATCTTCTAACAACAAATAAGACCACCAAGAACAAGTTAGTCCATATACAAACAACAAAAATGAAAGAAGAAAATTCAGGTATATGGGTAGCAACATTATAATTTTTCTCTTGAATTTGTAAAGAGCTATGAGTCTATCTTCTATGATGAGTGATATTACAACTTTTAGAGAAACAATAGGAAATGTATCTCCAAATCTCAAAGCTCATAATGAAATAATTTCATAGTATAATTTCGCTTTGATAAAATAAGTTGAACAATTGAAGAAAGAAAATGAACAATTGAAAGAAGAGAATCAGAAACTTTATCAAAGAAAGAATGTACTCAAATTTAAGAGTATGAATCTTAAGGTGAAATTTCACCTACAGAAGCCAAACAAATAAGTACAAACATGACATAAAGGAGGCAAATACAAGTTGGTAAGGTTTATTTTTAATTCTTGTAAATTTAGTTAATGTTTTTCTTTTATTTAGGAAGATGATAATCAAAATACCTTTTGTCATTATTTTTGTAGGTTTCAACCTTGTACAGTAATTACCGACAAAAAAATTCTTAAAACATAAAGTATACAATGGTGAGAACATAAAACAAATACACAAAGATTTTCCCCTGAATCCCAAAACCAAGACTACCAAATTGATTTTTCATTATTTTCCTTTCAATGTTACAATATGTATATATACATGTCAATTCATTCATAAACACCAATCCATTTAACTCTGGATTAGAACATAACCGTATTTTCGTTAACCAGATCTACAAAATACCATGCGCAGAAAACCATCATGTCCAAAACCATGTGGAAAACCCATGCACAAAACCATAGGTAGGTTTGCCCACCTATTATAGGGTCCAAAAAAAAACTCAAGGGTGCTTCCTTGGACCTCATGCAAGGGGGCTACCACCCCTTGTTGCACCCACTACAATAAACATAGGGGGCTATTGCCCCCATTGTGACCCCCCTGGACATGTGACTAGTCATGGAAAGAATATATAACACACACCCAACAATTGCCAAAAGTTTTATGGTTGGAAATATCAAAAAATTTCAACTTCAAATTCCAATACTACATCCTACTCTCATACTATCATATCATATTTTAGTATAATATTTTCTTTCCCTTACTTTAAAAACTCATCCTAGCCTAAATCTCTTACATTTCTAGCCTAGACGTATAAACATTTAACATTCCACCTCCAAAACCATGGTCTCCCTTATATACCATACACATTTGTGGGAAGGAAAAGCATCATGCATATCTTAAGTTTGATAGCCAAGAAGAAATTTCACATTATCCTTTCCTATATGAAAGTATGTCTCACAAGGATACTACAAGATTGCTCATAGAAATGGAATATTTTTTTTCGATATCAGAAGCAATATTTTCAAAGTTAAATATTATTGAGGCGTTATTAAAGGAGTGCTCAATTTTCTAAGAAAATATGCCTAGAAGAATATTTTTCTTTGAAAAATACAAGAATACTCTAGTTTGAAGCTAACATACACTACAAGTATGCTATGTTTTGAGACACAAGCATATTCCATTCTTGAGCAGAATTATAATCTATTTTGAGAACACAAATATACTATGTTTTGAAACATAAAGGTACCCTATTTTTTAGAAAAGGATGGTCTCCAAAATTTATAAAACTAATGCTCTATTTTACAGTAAATAGAGACCATAAAATTTCTTTGTTTTGATAATATTTTGGATTGATAATACACAATTCTCTATTTTGAGCCAATATAGGCCATAAAAGAATGCTTAAATTTCAAGAGGGATGATGCTCCATTTTTTAGAAGGAAAATGCCTCATTTTTTTAGAGGGATAATATTCCATAGGATGCCAAAAATAATGCTTTTATTTGAAGATAAAAGTACTCACAAAAATATCCATAAGAGCGATGAAAAGCACTAATTTGTTTTGTGAAAATGTTACCCTATAGGATTTCTCTATTTTCAAAGGAAATGTTAACCTACAAGAACTAGAATTTTTTGAAAAATGTGACCTACAGGAATGCATAATCGATGAAAGGGTTGTCATGAAATTAAATCCTTTGTATTGAAACAAAGGAATATTTTTATGAACAAAATTATGATAAAACAAAATGATTATTTTGTAGGTAATAAAAGGGAATTTTTATGAGAACAACATTCTCTTACTTTGAGGAAAATGAGTAAGTATTGTCACCTACATTAATGATATCAACTAATAATGGTGAGAATGGGATGATAAGAGATTTCCAAAGTATTATTTTTCTTTTTATCTTTGAACTAAATTCAAAATGAAAACTAGTGTCTAAGCATATAGAAGTAATGATGTGTCATTTATAAAAGCATTGAGAAGAATTATGGAAATAATGTGATTTTAATCCAACATTATTTCCATAAAACAAATTTTCATTTAATGTAAACTTGTGTAAAGAATGTCTTCTCGAATGAGGGAAATCACTTTTATAGTTTCCTAATCAATGATACAAGGGTGGATAATGACAAGCGAAAGTTTTGAAGCTGATCAAAGCTATAGGTAAGGCTTCTCAAATTCTACAACTGGTTATTTAAATGTATCACATAATTTGTGTTTTACATAGAATCTCATTATGTTAATCATCATCTAAGTTACAAGGTAGCTGTTTTTTTAAGGTTTTTCTTATCCTCATAATGGTTGCATCAAATTTTTCTCCTTAAATATGGGTTAAATAAGTGAACTTCAACTCAAGGGATTACATGACCAAATGCAAACAAATTTACCAATGATCAGGCAAGAGAAGGAGATCATGTTATAAATTCATTGGAAGTGAGATTCGAACTTGATGAACTAGGTAATATTTTTGATAAACCAATGTTAGCACACTTGTTCTTTAATCAACCAACATCTATCTAATCCTCTACGAAATCAACATTGGGTCATTCAGGATTTTTCACTCGTAACTCGAAAGAAATAGGAGAGTTTATATTTGAATGATTTCACACTAAGAATTTGCATCAAATTGTGTTTTAGTGATATAATCATACAAGAACTAGGTATCGCTGAAAGACATACAAATTACAGAGAAAGAAGATTTCAAGTCATATTTTCCAATTGTTAGGGTTTTAGAATTGAATCAGGCCCTGATATTTTCTTGCCATAATTGTCCCACACCTCAATATTTTTTGTATAAACTGGACATATTTGAAAATGATTTTTCTTTCATGAATAATGTAAAGCCATTTCAAAGTAATTTTTGAAGACACTGCAATAACAAAGGGGTGATTAAAATTGTATACTGTAGGGATTTAAAGGAAACAAAGATTACATAGAGATACAAAATCACAAAATGTTAGGTCCCTGTACTACTAGTGTAACCCCTTATTGTTATTAGTACAACTCGCTTATTATATTGTTGTGCCCATGCAGCCCCCATATTATTATTATTGTGCCCCATATAAGCCCACTATTATTACTATTGTGCCCTTACATTATTATTGTTATGTCGACTCTGATTATATTATGACCCCTTAGACTCCTATATATAGAAAGTAGGCCTCGTCATTTGTATCATCCAAGAATTTTTCATTTGTGTAATGTAAATGAGGTTGCCCCCTAGAAGAGGCTAAATTCTAAGGCATTGATCTATTTTTTATATCTTTTTGTGAGCTGGTTTCCTAACATTTGGTATTAGATCTTTGGATTCTATGATTTCCCTACTTGAAACAAGTCATCGTGGCATTTGCACTATAATTTTTTTCCTGTAGCATTTCAGAAGCTAATAAAACAACCCAGTTGTGAAGAACTCTCACGGAACCACGGGTCCAAGTTTTAGATCTTGTCTCGCTATATATTAGGATATATGATCTGAGAAAGTTAGGGTTTTTGCAAGCTCTATAATTTCATCTAAAATAGGGCATTATGGAATTTTCACTATAGCTCCAAGAAAAAGCATCTAGGTGACTGGCCAACAGGCTACACAGCTCCTTTTCCTGGGAAGGAGATAGGGAGGAGCTGATCTTTAACGTTCTCTCAGGGCCAAACGTCAAAGAAGCTCAGAATCCAATGAAACATCCTGATTCAGAGCTGAATTTGGGAAACATTTCTCGAACTATTCCCATTGACATTTCAGTTAAGCTGGCAAAAGGGGCCTATGAATTGGTAGATTTTGACGGAGTCTCTTTAGGTAAACCCAGAAATGGTCTTTACCTATGGTGCTCCTCTCACCTTGAGGGATGTTATGTTTGTGCCCGGAGTGAAGAATAAATTGGTATCTATTTACATGCTTGAGGATAGAGGCTATGATTTGGTCTTCTCAAATGTTGAGGTATAACACTTCCAAACATCTCCTCTTGAGCTCAATGGTATTCATGCGCACTGCCCAACGGGTCGCGTGCCCTCAACGGGTCACGCCTGTGTAATTTTTACACTACTGGAGGTGCTTCTCATCTATCACTTTCCTATATGTGGGAAATCCACATCAACTACAACATTACCATCTTTGAATTTTTGTACAAAATTGCGAGGAAAAAACCTCCTTTCTGGGAGTAGAATCATTTTTGAATATTCCCTCGCCTTTTCTCTAGGTAGTGTGTGTCTCATAAACTTAGTATCTCCTGACATTATGTATGTTGGCCCAAATGTTCCTCTTTCAACCTAGACTGATGTCTGTGAAAGACTTGAATTTTTTTATAAGAGCTTGGAATTCTAGAGGAAATATAAAATTTGCATTGAGATGATGATTCATACTTGTGTTTTTCCAAATGCCTACTAAGATCTGAAGTATCATGGCATCTGAGAGAGTGACTTCTAACATGGATTTTGGGTAATGTAGTTTCATTCCTTATTCTAATGACTGGTCCTCTACTCAACTCACAAATAGACAATATTTTAGATTCTGGAGTCGGAAAATACCTTTCAGACAATAGATGGTATTCTTCAATCCACTTATTAGAGATTTTTAATTGAGAAAACCCTATTGTGATAGGAGTGACATTACTAGGTCTAACCACCACTCCTTCTTTTGTGGCTCTCTGTTAAGTTATGGTATGTTCTATGATTATAACAATTTACTTCTTTTTTTTATTATATTCCAAAGATTAGCAATCACACGTACATAAAGTAAAGTGTAGATAGAACATTAAACGATCGACAGAAAACAAGCCAAGACAAGAGACACAAGATGTGGCGGCTAGCTAGGGACAAACCCCACAATGTGCGGGGAACCCTTTGATCAAATCTTCTTTTATCTTCAATAATTCAGCAGAGAGAAATAGTACAATAAATCTGATTCATATCAGCAGTAGCAAACCCTAGATCAATAGCATCAGCATTAGCGGCTTCATTATCAAACTAGGGCAGACGATATCTTGCAAACCGTTTGTCGGATTGACTTCATTCCACCACCAAAAGTTGCGGCTTTCAGAGGAGGTTCAGATGATCCTACAGCGCAGTTTCAAAGAGGAGATCTTCTAGGCTACGCAAGTCAATCTTTACTTCTGCAGTTGCAGCTTCATTTTTAGCAGTTTCCGGCTTCAAACTAGGGCAGTCGATATCTTGCAAACCGTTCATCGGATTGACTTCATTCCACCACCAAAAGTTGCGGATTTCAGAGGAGGTTCAGATGAACCTACAACGTAGTTCAAAATAGGAGATCGTTTAGGCCACACAAGTCAATATTTACTTCTGCAGTTGCAGCTTCAAATTCAACAGCTTCCGGCTTCACATGTGTGAGAGAGAGACTCATTTCAGCGCAGTAGAGAAGATACTCATTTCTGCGTAGTAGAGAGAGAGAGATATGATGAGATGAGTGAGTCCAAATGAGGAAAAGTCCTCTTATATTTATACACAATGTTGGTGGGTGAATAGATGCGACTGTTGGACTTCTGAGCCTACATGAGTTGTAGGTTGGCTTGATAATAATTCCATAATCAAAATAAATTCATATCTCCACGAATACTTATCGGAATCGGATGATCTTTATATCAATCCTACACCTCTCGACGAGAGGAATCTAATAAAAATATTATTAGCCATGAATAAGATAAACCATATGAAGTTTTGCCCTGGTTGCCAATTTTAACACTCCATCTCAACCATGGAGAACTTCATTTGCAATCTGTCTATCGGTCGTTACTATTCATCCATCAAATTCACATCTCTGTACAGCTTGACCCTTGCCCTGCTCTGCTCTATTATGCCTGTTCTGCTTTGTCTTATTCTTCCCTGCACTGATCTGTACTGTTTTGCTCTCTTCTGCTCTGCTCTTGCATTGTTCTGTTCTGCTCTGCTTTTGTTCGAATTATGAAGAAGAAGAAATGATCGAGGATGTATCATACTAACTCAAAGTCAGTCTCAGAGTATGTACCACTGGTCCTAGACTAGTCTCAACCAACCTGAAGTCAGCGTCATAGTGAGTACAACTCCACTGGTCCTAGAGTAGTATCATCCTCCACTATCTCAAATTCAGTCTCAAAGTGCGTACCAGTAGTCCCAAACCAGTCTCAGCCGACCCGAAGTCAGCTTCATAGTAAGTACCACTCCTACCACTGGTCCCAGACTAGTATCGCAGTCTCAGAGAGTGTACCATTGGTCACAGACTAGTCTCAACTGACCTGAAGTCAGCGTCATAGTATGTACTACTCTCACTGGTCCCAGACCAGTACCGCACTGACACGAAGTCAGTCTCGGAGTATGTACCACTGGTCCCAGACTAGTCTCAACTGACCTGAAGTCAACGTCATAGTATGGTACAACTCCTACCACTGGTCCCAGACCAGTATCGCAGTCTCAGAGAGTGTACCACTGGTCCCAGACCAGTCTCAACCGACCCGAAGTCAGCGTCATAGTATGTACCACTCTCACTGGTCCCAAACTAGTACTGCATTGACACGAAGTCAGTCTCGGAGTATGTACCACTGGTCCCAGACCAGTCTCAACTGACTCGAAGTCAGCATCATAGTATGGTACAACTCCTACCACTGGTCCCAGACCAGTATCGCAGTCTCAGAGAATGTACCACTGGTCCCAGACCAGTCTCAACCAACCCAAAGTCAGCGTCATAGTATGTACCACTCTCACTGGTCCTAGAACAGTACTGCACTGACACGAAGTGAGTCTCGGAGTATGTACCACTAGTCCCAGACTAGTCTGAACCAACCCGAAGACAGCGTCATAGTATGGTAAAACTCCTACCACTGGTCCCAGACCAGTATCATTGATCCTAGATCAATGGAGGTCATCCTAGCGTAGGGAGTATGGTAGATACAACGATGCATCCATCGGTACTACTATGGTCCCTAACTTCATTTCCCTGCTCATTGATCAGATGAGAGGTACTTCGCATGAGTCCCAGCCTGCATGGGTAGGATGCCTCGACAGGAGAACTAATCAATCCTGTCCTCACAGGAGAACACATCAATCCTGCTACAATCGCTGTGGAGAACACATAAATCCAGGCTGCCATGGAGAAGACATCAATCCAGGCCTCACAGGAGAACTAATCATCCTGCTACACAGGAGAGAGAATCATCCTGTTCCACAAGAGAGTGAATCGTCTTGTCCCACAAGAGAACGAATCATCTTGTTCCAGTGTGAACCACCAGGGGAGGGTGAGTCACCCTGTGGTCATATGTTGCTCCAGTAGGAACCGCAAGCCCTCAGAGCTCCCAGAGCTCAATGTATGCAACATGCAGGACCCTTGTACAAGGGTTTCTTGACGACTCCAAGTAGTTTGGGAAAATCACAGATTAGATCTTTCCTCGGGGCTTTGACAAGGTGTATCAACCTGTACATCATCTTAATGTGATGGAGCTTCCTTGCTCATCGACTTACCATATCCTAGATGATGTCTATCTGCTGGAGCAATTGACAAATATGGGATTCCTCAATAATCGAATTCCACCTCTGGTTGTTACAGAGAATCACAGTGGTATCCAATGTAAATCCAAACAGCTCACTGAAGAGCTTTTGCAACCAGACTACCTCACATGAGGTTATGCTAGCAACAATATATCCTGCTTTGACGGTGCTCAAAGCCACCGACTTCTGCTTCCTGCTCATCCAGGATATCGAAGCAGATCCCAAGGTGAAACAGTACCCAGAAGTGCTCTTACGGTCCACCACACTGCCTGCCCAATCAACATCAGTATATCCAAGTAGTCTCACATCTCTGGCAGTGTATCTTAATCCATGAGAGATTCTGTCCTGAAGACATCTTAGAAGATTCCTGGCATCAATCAAGTGAGGCTCAATCAAATATGAGCTCACAATGCTAACTGCAAAACATATGTTCAGATGGAGGTTCACCAAGAACATCAATGCGAATGAGTTTTTGAAACTCAGAGGCATTTCCCAAGTTTGGTCCGACATCACTACCATATAACTTCTAAAAGTTAAGATCCTCGAGGTAGTCACAGGCTTGCAGTCCATCATATCGAATCTTTCCAATATATTTACCACATATTTTCCTTGAGATAGGAAAATTTCCCTTGGCTTCTTCCACACTTCAAGTCCTTGGTCCTTCATTTCAAATTCAGAAGCCATCTCCCTCTTACATTTGTGAATGAGAGGGTTTGCACCTGTTAGAAAGAGGTCATCCACATACAACACCAGTATGAGAGGCTTGTCATCTTCAACCTTAAAGTAAAGGTTAGGATCAGCTTCACTCCTAGTGAATCCCAACTTCATCAAGTAGCTATCGATCCTCTCATACCATGCTCGGGGTGCTTTCTTAAGCCCATAGAGAGCCTTCTTCAACCTGCATACATGAGATTTTCAATCATAAATCTCAAATCCTTCAGGTTGCTTCACATAGGCCTCTTCTTTGATAGAACCATGCAAGAACGCGGTCTTAACATCCATCTGATGTAGGTTCCATCCTTGTGAAGCCACAAGGGTTATGATCAAGCGGATGGTCGTATATCTGGCAACAGGTGCAAATATCATAGTCTATACCTCCCTTCTGGGATAAACCACGAGCAACAAAATGAACCTTATACTTTTCCATACTTCCATTTGTTGAATGCTTTATCTTGTAAAGCCATTTTGAAGTAACAATTGTCTTGTCCAGGGTCTGGGAACTACTTCCCAGACATCATTCTCCATAATAGACTCATATTCTATGGTCATAGCATCCTTCCATAGTTAATTCTTGATGACATCTGAGAATGATGAAGGTTCATTTTGTATGATCGTGCTCATGATGGTCAGGTATCCCTGATACCTGTTAAGTTTCTTACTTTGATGGAAGGTTCCTCAGGGTGCAGCATGTCCTTCAGCATGATCAATTATCCCCCTAAGCCATGAAGGCCTCTTCCTAGAAGAGGAAGGCTCATGTGGATGAGGATCAATCGGATCCACGGGTTCTTCTACATCAAGCATTGATTCATCATCCTTTTCTTTCAGTTCCCTGGTGTCGGCTTCTTGAGAGCTACTCAAAGTCAGCAGATTGTCCACCTTGCTGAGAGCCATATCTTTGTCAAAGGTGACATCATGACTAATCACGACTTCCCTTTGACCAGTGGTGAAAATTTCTTCAGGAGTTTAGGAACCCAATGCTTGATGAGGGCATTGATTTTGTACATATACGGTGGTGATTGTAGTTTTAGCCCATAGAAACTTTTGGAAGCCTTTGATCATGTAGCATGGCCCGGACAGCTTCCACCATCGTGTGGTGCTTCCTTCCCACCACACCATTCTGCTCAGGAGTATGTGGTGTAGTAGTCTCCCTCTTAATGCCAACCTCAGGTATGCCTGAGTAAACCAATTGTAATATATCGAAGGTCTTGCTTTGGCTTGAGGGGAATGGTCCCCTTTTGAGATTTCCTTTGGCACATCCCGGACATACACCTTCTTTCTCTACTTGGAATTCGGTTATCCCTGTTACCATCTATCTTACATCGGGTAGAGCTTTGGAATGAAGGTGGGCAAACCTCTGATGCCAAAGTTCGGACTAAAGAGTTGTGTCACAAGACATGACACCTAGCGGACTTCCATCGACCTGATATAATGAATCAACACTAAACCCAATAGTAAAGGCATCTTTAACATTATTTTTCCATATACATACCTTGCCATTGCTGAAGGTTACCTTGTAGCCTTTGTCTCCCATTGCCAAGATGGACACTAGGTTCCTTTTGAGGTCAGGTGCATTTAATACATCCTAGAATTTCTAGCCTTATTGAATGCTTGTCCTCTTCCTTGATTCCCAGCTCTCCTCTTACCTTTGTTGTTGAATTTGTCATTCCTTTTATTGCCATCAGAGGGATTTCGAGTTGCACCACTGCATACTGTACCATGCTTCTCTAATCATGATTATCATCATGCTGCCCATGTCCATGATTTTATCCCTCATAATGCTGCTCAAACTAGTGTGCAGCATCGTCATGCTATCCTATATGTCCATGATCTCATGTTGCCCTTTATTTCCATGATCTCATTCATCATGATGCTCATGATCTCATACATAGTGACTTGCTTTATCGCAAATGTAACATCGTCATTTTCTTCTAGCCTTAGGTCCAACCTTTCCTTTTGATTTAGTCCTGGAATTATTTCTTTTCTTTGCATGAGAAGAAAAGGCAGGAGGAGGACCTTTAGGCATGGGCATTTCTTGCACTTCTTCCCTTGTTTCTTCTTGAATGCATCTAGCCATTACCTCCTCGAAACCAGGAATTACATTGTAGTTCAAAAGAGTAGTCCTGAACACATACCATTCAAATGGCAATCCTCCAAGAGTTGTGAGTGCCATTTCTCTGTCAGTAATAGTTTCCCCAATAGATAGGAGATCGTTCTTGATCTCGATGATTCTTAAGAAGTATGCTTGCATACTTTCATCTTTACCCTTCTTGATTTCCCTCAGCTTATTTCTAAGAAACAAAACTTGATTTGCATCATTAACTTTAAATAAACTCACCAGTCTATCGTAGATTTCCTTGGAGGTGTCCAGTTCAGAGATGTAGGCCACCAAGTGCTTGTCGATAGAGTCCTGGATGATCTTCTATTGTTTTGACTTCTCCATTTTTTCATTTGTTCCAAGCAGCAGCGCATGCATTTGATGGAGGCTCAAAAATATTGCCTCTCACATGATCCAACACTCATTTATTCTCAAGGGTTAGATCGATAGACATCTTCCATCCGTGATAGTCAGCTTTCTCGCAGAGCTTGTCTTTAGCAGGAAAGAGTGTTGAGGACCCCATAGTTCTTTTAGGATAGCCTTGCCAATATTCTCTTCGATGATTGCTCTTGCTCTTGCTCGGGCTTTGTCTTCACCTCAGCTCTGATACCATGTTAAGTTATGGTATGTTCTATGCTTATAACAGTTTACTTCTTTTCCTTATTATATTCCAACGATTAGAAATCACACGTACATAAAGTAAAGTGCAGATAGAACATTAAACGATTGACAGAAAATAAGCCAAGACAAGAGACACAAGATGTGGTGGCTAGCCAGGGACAAACCCCACAATGTGTGGGGTAACCCTTTGATCAAATCTTCTTTTATCTTCAATAATTCAGCAGAGAGAAAAAGTACAATAAATCTGATTCATATCAGCAGTAGCAAACCCTAGATCAATAGATCAGCATTAGTGGCTTCATTATCAAACTAGGGCAGACGATATCTTGCAAACCGTTCGTCGGATTGACTTCATTCCATCACCAAAAGTTGCGGCTTTCAGAGGAGGTTCAGATGAACCTACAATGCAGTTCCAAAGAGGAGATCTTCTAGGCCACGCAAATCAATCTAGAGATCCCATTTTCACTTGAAATTTTTTGACAGAATTATTTTCTTGTATTGGTACTCAGTTAGCTCATAGCTCATCTTATCATCCTCAATATGATGGGAAAATAAAGATAGTAAACAAATGTTTGGAAGGATATCTTCGTTGCTTTGTATCTGATAAATAGACACAATGGGTAAAATGGTTGCCTCTGGCTGAATGGTGGTATAACACTTCCTTCCATACAACAACAAAAATGACCCCATTTATGGCATTTTATGGATATCAGCCACCATCCATCACATCATATTTAAGAGAAAATTCTAAGGTTCAAGCAATGGAACATCACATCGAACATCAACAACAAGTCCTTCAACTCTTAAAGGATAACCTCGTGTTGGCACATAATAGAATGAAACAACGGGCAGATAAACATCACAGTGAAAGAAGTTTTGATGTAGGTGATTGGGTATTCCTAAGGCTACAACCATATAAGAAAATGTCCCTCAAGCAAGCTAAGAAGGATAATAAATTATCACCAAAGTATTATTGTGCGTACAAGGTGTTGCAAAAGTTTGGTACTATGGCATACAAATTGGAGCTTCCTACAACTTCTCGATTGCACCCAGTTTTCCATGTTTCATGTTTAAAGAAGGTTATAGGCAATATGCTCCCAGTTCAAACAATATTACCAAAACTTGACGATAAAGGAAAAATTATATTGGAACCAGAAGCAGTCACAGAAACAAGAACTCGACAGTTACGAAATTGATCAATTTCAGAGTATCTTATCAAGTGGAAGAACTTATTTGCTGAAGATTCCACATGGGAGGATGAGAATTTTATACAGAAGCATCCAAAACTACTCAAGCATTGAGGACAACACTTTTTTGAAGGAGAGGGGCATGTTGGGTCCCTATAATACTAGTGATTACACCATTACTATTGTAGTTGTACCCCTTATTAATATGTTGTGCCCCTATTGTCCCCATATTGTTATCACTGTGCCCCATAGAATCCCTCTATTTTTATTTTTGTGGCTTTATATTATTATTGTTAGATCGGCTGGATTATATTGTGACTCCTTAGATTCCTATATATAGAAAGGAAGTTTTGTCATTTGAATCATCCAAGAATTGTTCATTTATGTAATGTTAAGGAGGTTGCCCCCTCGAAGAGGCTGAATTTTAAGGTGTTGGTCTCTCTTTTCTATCTTTTCCTTGAGCTGGTTTCATAACATTTTAGGCATATCTTCCCCAAGGACATGTGAAAGTAGTTTTGTTATGATTCTATAAAGCTATTTTTATTTGATTGTAGCCACTAAATCCATTTAGGAAGGGAAAAACAATTTCCAACAAGATGTCTAGGACTTGGTCTATGAATTGTAATAGAAAATTGATCTTTGAGGGTAGCTTTGTTTAATTCTTTGTGATCTACACAACCTTTAATTTTTTCTTGGTCACAACAACAAAGGAAAAACCTATTGACTATTAAGATAGGGTATATGAAGTCTACATTTTTTAATTTGTGAAGTTCTTCCTTTACTATCTCTGTCAACATTGGATTCATTCATCATTGAGGTTTCCTTATAAGTTTTTCATTTTCTTCTATATAAATATGATGAATGCATGTGCTAAGATGAATGCCTTACATGTCTGTGTAATCCCAAGAAAATTCTTTCAAATACTTCAAATTTTGAATCAATTGGTTTTCTTAAAACACTTCCAATGTGGAAGTGACATTTAAAGTTTTTGTTCGTTCAATTTCAACAAATTTAGTATTTGAATTGGCCATAGAGTTTGTACATGAAAAGTTGTTTGAAGTAAATATTATAAAAAATTTATTGTACAATATTCTTGAAAATTTTGTATTATAAGATGGTTTTTAACCATATACTAAGTTGTTCTCATTTTTTTTGCAATATCAGGATCGTAAATGAAATAATCAAACAAATTTTTGTTTGATGTATCCCCAAAAGCAATAGTTTGATTGATAGTAAATACTAGTTGAATTGCTCCCTCTTCTGAGTTAGTTTGTTCAACCCATTATAATTTCTCTAATTCATGTAATCTTTAACATCAAGATATAATAGTATTTCCTTAATTTCGTTCCCTTTCGAAATTGTCATTTATCTTGATCCTCAATTAATGAATGCATTGGTTCTCGTCAACCATGGTCTTCTAAGGATGAGGAGATGTCCACCCAACTTAGATTTAGGCTACAGAACTAACAATTTCATTGGGTATTTTAAGGAATCCAAGGAGACTATTAAATATTTTATTACACCTTTTGGCTCAATACTTGATCTATTACCTAGTTCAATTATTGTAGGTGTTGGTCGAAGATTGTGTAAATTCAAGTATTGCATTGTGTCTATTGTCATTATATTAATTTTTGTGCATAAACCAATCAAAGTGTTTGGTATTGAGATATTTCCAATTGTAACTGCAACCGTAGGAATTCTTGGATCAACATAATTTTCAGTTTCAATTTACTTTGACATTAGGCTAGCTAAATGACCAATGACATGTATTGTAGGTAAATATTTCTTCTCTTATATTTCTTAAACATGATTCCATAATTGTCTTCGAATAGATTGGAATTTCTTTAATAGATTACAACAAAGGAAATTTAACAAAAAAAATTCTTCATATAAGAAATCATTCTCAAGAGGGATCATTGGCTTTTCAATAATCAACCTCTCTGGAATGAGAGGTGATTTAGTTTCTGATGGTTAATTATATCGAGCTTCTAGGTTTTTACATGATTTTGTATTTAAAGAATTTTCTATGCTTTTGGATGTGCCAATTTTTTTTGGAACTTCCTCGATCTCTTCTTTTTGTTCTCCTATAATAATAAGAGATTCTTTTTGTAATGTCTTTCCTAACCTCAATTGGATATTATCAATAGCAACAATTGCATAGGTGAGAAATGTTCCCTACTCAATACATGGGGTTTTACACTTTAAGATTGGGATTTTCCACTATTTCGGTTAGTAATTGTATAGGTATAGGTTGAGGTTGGTTAGAAGGAAAATAAAGTTGTTATAGATGGGTTATATGTGGTATCAAAGATTGTTGTTGGACATATATATTTTGAGGTTGTTGGAACTGTTGGAAAGGAGGTTTTGGTTAGTATGACTGTTGAGGATATAATGACTGATAAGGACAATAAGACTATTGATAAGGTTGTTGTTAATAAGGTTTTTGCGAATTATATGTAGGTTGATTTCGATAAGCTTGTCTGCACCAACATTTTTGATAAGGTTTCCTTTGGAGGTTAAGCCTCTCATGGCATAGGAGCATTATATGTATTTTGAACAATATTTTGATAATATGGAAATTATGAACCTATATCTTGAGACATAACTACAGGTCGAGGCTACCAAGATCTTCTTGGAGGTGCAACATAGTAAATTGACTAAGTAGTCTAACCTTCTCTTGTCTGGGTTGCCTTTAGCTCTGCTATTGTTGGAAAATTCTCCATTGCATGTTTCTCTACAAAAATTCCACAAATTTCAATATTCTCTAGAGTTCAATCATGTAAGAGATTCTTCTTCCTACATCTAGGGAAAAATATAGATGGTACTTCATTTTTTTCTTCTTTCCCCTTTTTAGCTTTTATGTATCAATTTGAGACCTAAGGGTATTTAAGAAGTCATTTTTATTTTTTTCTAAGATATTTCCAAGTTATTCCCTCTTAACTCCTCCAGCGATTGACTTACTCAACTTTGAAAGGGAATATTCTTATCCTTTACCTAAGTTAACTCTTCCTCTAGAGTTTTTCCTGCACAATTCAGTAATTGATCAAAAGGTAATAAAGAAATATAACTTGCCTTTATAAGGTTAAGGACACACACACACACACATACATATATATATATATATATATATATATATATATATATATATATATATATATCCCAGATTCCTTTTAAGAAGAATGTTCAAGTAAATTTAGGATTTAGATACTTGTTTCTACTTTTGTAAGTTATGTATATATCTCTAGGAAATCTTTCAAACTTTCATATTCCTATTGACTCATTTTAAAATTGTATTATGTAGAGTTTCTAGATCTATGATAAGATTGATATTTTTTCAAGAATGTTTTCCTCATATCATCGCAATATATTATAGCTGATTCTCCTAATCCCATAAACAATTTCAATGCATAACCATTCAAAATAGTTGTGAATAAATTATGTTTTTGAGGATAAGTTGTGTATCCATATGTACGACATAAAATATCAAATTTAAATAAGAAAGCATTAGGGTATTTAGAAGGAATACCATAAAATATTGGGAGAACCGAAGGAGGGATGTACTTCATTTTTACCTTTGTTCCCAAGATTGTTTGTGCATAGAAAATGGGAAACACAAAAGTAGTTTCATCATCTTGGTATTTTTCTTCTTCAACTCTAACTCTTCTTCCTCTTACATTTGATTGTCTTTCATCATGGTTTGTCTTCGATTTTAGTTCCCTTTCTACTTCAATTCTTTCCCATTCTTATCATTTTTCTCTTTCTCTCTCTTTGAAGCCTCTTTCATTCTCTTTCTCTTTCATGTATTTCTTGTTCTTCTCTTTCCCTATGTTCTTGTTATCTATCTTCGATTCCTCCTTAAAAAAATATTTGGAAATTATTCAATAAAATCAAAATCAAGTTATAATGTTTTATTATGCAGGTGAGATTTTGTTTACTAAGATGTTCCTAGTTTTTCAAAAATTTGTTGAGAAGCTGATTTTCTTGGGTTTTCTACTAGGAGGTTTCTTGTTGTATTTGTTTTTTCCTAGTTTGATGCAACAATAGCACTTGAATTTAAACAAGTGCCAACCCCTTTCCTTCATAATGTTTTTTCTCTATTTTCTCAATAGTTATGCTTCCAATAGTTGGTGTGATTTAATCCTCTAATTCTTCTTCAATTTTTTATTTTCTTTGTACCACTGAAGGTTGATTAGTAATGGGGGTTTTTTGTTTTATATACCTATCTCTTTAATCTCCATGTCTATGCAAAAATAAACATAATTAGAACTAAATCTAATCTAAATAGATAAATATAGACATGACTTGGACTTGCGAAGACTTAGCTAAAGTGAATGTGAATGTTCTTACCTCTCATCTTATCACATTCACTCCCCCAAGCATTAAATGTTTATATTAATGAAAAGCTTTAAAGAAAGCTATAGATCTAGTTCAAAATCTAAATGTGCTTCCTCGAAAATGGTGCCAAAAATGTTTGTCTAATCTATGTTCATAAATTAGGACATAATATTCATATCAATCTATTATGAAACCAGCTCAAGAAAAAGATAGAAAAGATAGATCAACGCCTTAAAATTCAGCCTCTTCGAGGGGGCAACCTCCTTTACATTACATAAATGAACAATTCATGGATGATTCAAATGACAAAACCTCCTTTCTATATATAGGAGTCTAAGGAGTCACAATATAACCCAGCCGACCTAACCGTAATAATATAAAGCCACAAAAATAACAATAGAGGGATTCTATGGGGCACAATTATAATAATATGGGGATAATAGGGGCACAAAAATATTAATAAGGGGTACAACTACAATAGTAAAGGGGTAATCACTAGTATTATAGGGACCCAACATGCCCCTCTCCTTCAAACAAGTGTTGTCCTTAATGCTTGAGTAGTTATGGATGCTTCTATATAAAATTCTCATCCTCCCATGTGGAATCATCAGCAGATAAGTTCTTCCACTTGATAAGATACTCTGAAACTAATCGATTTCGTAGCTGTCGAGTTCTTGTTTCTGTGACTGCTTCTGGTTCCAATATAATTTTTCCTTCCTCGTCAAGTTTTGGCAATATTGTTTGAACTAGGAGCTTATCACCTATAACCTTCTTTAAACATGAAACATGGAAAACTGGATGCAATCAAGAAGCTGCAGGAAACTCCAATCTGTATGCCATACTACCAATCTTTTGCAACACCTTGTATGGACCATAATACTTTGGTGATAATTTATTATCCTTCTTAGCTTGCTTGAGGGACATTTGCTTATATGGTTGTAGCCTTAGGAATACCCAATCACCTACATCAAAAATTCTTTCGTTGTGATGTTGATCTGCCTGTTGTTTCATTCTATTCTGTGCCAACACTAGGTTATCCTTTAAGAGTTGGAGGACTTATTGTTGATGTTCGATGTGATGTTCCACTGCTTGAACCTTAGAATTTTCTCTTAAATATGATGTGATGGATGGTGGCTGATACCCATAAAGTGCCATAAATGGGTTCATTTTTGTTGCTGTATGGAAGGAAGTGTTATACCACCATTCAGCTAGAGGCAACCATTTGACCCATTGTGTCTGTTTATCAGATACAAAGCAATGAAGATATCCTTCCAAACATTTGTTTACTATCTCAGTTTTCCCATCAGATTGAGGATGATAAGATGAGCTATGAGCTAACTGATTACCAAGACAATAAAATAATTCTGTCCAAAAATTTCCAGTGAAAATGGGATCTCTGTCAGTTACAATAATCTTTGGGTTTCCATGTAGCTTTTGAATTGTTTCCATAAATGCAGTAGAAACTGTACTAACTTTAAATGGATGTGATAATGCACAAAAGTGTGCATACTTGGTAAGTATGTCAACTGCCACCATGATGACACTCTTTCCCTCAGACTTGGGTAAACTTGTGATAAAATCCATTGAAACCTCCTCCCAACGTTGGCTTGGAATGGATAAAGGTTGTAATAGACCCGGTGTCTTAATTGTTTCAACTTTATTTTGTTGGAAAACCAAACATTCCGCCACAAACTTTTGAATATCTAATTTAAGGTCATCCCAAAAAAATTCCTTCTTAACCCTATGGTAAGTTTTTAAAAATCCTGAGTGCCCCCCTAAGGGAGAAGTGTGCAATTCCATAAGAATCTTTTGTTTTAGCTGTGAATTCTTACAGAGGTATAAGCGATCTTTGTACCATAACGAATCATTTTTCAACCTAAATGTATCCGACGTACTGGAATCTTGTTGTAACTTTCGAATAAGTGCCCACACTTCTTCGTCATTCTTCCATTCCTCCCTTGCTTCGTTTATCCAACCTAGTTGGATAATAGAAATGGCGCACAACAATGCTTCCACATCCTCATCCTTTCTTGAGAGTGCATCTGCCACCACATTTTGCTTCCTTTTTTTGTAGATGATTTCAAAGTCATAACCCAACATCTTTGTGACCCACTTTTGTTTCTCTTCAGAGGATAATCTTTGTTCTAAAGAGTATTTAAAGCTATCATGATCCGTTTTTACCTTGAAGTGTCTTCCCATTAGGTAGGGTCGCCATTTCTTAAGTGCATGGAGTGTTGCCAACATTTCCTTCTCATAAATAGCTTTGTGTAAAAACTTTCCCTTGATTGGACGACTTTCAAAAGCAATGGGTCTTTCATCTTGCATTAAAACAACACCAATTCCATTTCCTAAAGCATCACATTCCACAATAAAGGTTTTTGTGAAGTCCGGTGTAGCTAAGATAGGTGCTTGGCACATTGCCTCTTTAAGATGTTCGAAGGCCTTTGTTGCTTCCAGAGTCCATGAAAATGCATCTTTCTTCAATAGTGTTGTTAGAGGTGCTACTATTCTCCCATAATTCTTAACAAACTTGCGATAATACCTTGTCAACTCGAGAAATCCTCGCAGATGCTTTATGGATGTGGGGATTTTCCATTCCTTAATGGCTTTAATTTTGCTAGGGTCTACCTTAACTCCTTCATGAGATACAATATGACCCAGATATTCAACCTCTTGTACTCCAAAGAAACATTTGGATCTTTTGCATATAATTGTTTCTCCTCTAATAGTTGTAGCACCCTGTCAACATGTTCAACATGATCCTTCCAAGACTTGCTGTAGATTAGTATATCATAAAAAAATACTAACAAAAATTTTCTAAGGAATGGTTTGAAAATTGAATTCATCAAACCTTGAAATGTTGAGGGTGCATTGGTAAGGCCAAAAGGCATGACCAAAAATTCATAATAACCCTCATGAGTTCTAAATGCTGTTTTCGGAATGTCTTCAGTCTTCATTCTAATTTGATGATATCCTGAACGAAGATCCAACTTGGTGAAGTAAATTGATGCATGCAATTCATCCAGTAATTCATCAATGACAGGAATGGGAAAATTATCTTTAATAGTGAGCTTGTTGAGCTCCCTATAATCCAGACACATGTGCCATGATCCATCCTTCTTGTGCACCAATACTACTAGAGCAGAGAAAGAACTTTGACACGGTTGAATTATACTAGCCTCTAGCATTTCTGCAACCATACTTTCAATTTCACTCTTTTGGGCATAGGGATATCTGTACGACCTGATGTTTGGAGGAACACTTCCTGGAATCAGATGAATAGCATGATCATGATCACGAATAGGTGGGAGACCTTTGGGAGTCTCAAATACCTTGGAATGATTGTCCAAGACTTTTTGGAGATCTGGAGAAATAGATGATTCCAATGTGGAAACATCTAGTGAACATAATTGTGCAATTACACCTTTTCGTTCCTTTTTTAGAAGCTTTGTCATACCGTTAGAGCTGATTATCTTTTCCGGTTTCCCTGCAATGCCCCTTAATTCAACTTCCTTTCCTTCCACATAAAATTTCATGAAAATTTCTTCAAAATTAAAAGCTATTGTACTCAAGGATTGTAGCCATTGGACTCCTAATACAACATCAGCACCTCCCATTGGAATGGAAAGCATTGGGCTAGTCAATACATATTCTCCCATGAGTAGCTTGATATTATGGCACTTTCTAGAGCAATTTATTGTTCCTCCATTTGCAACCATCACTTGACACTCTGGTGCTGGACATAAGAAGCAATTCAATTCTTTTGCTACCTTACAATGAATAAAATTGTGGGTACTTCCTGAATCAATCAACACTATTACCTTTTTCTTCTTGATTTGTCCTTCTATCTTGATGGTTTGTGGAGTGGTAATTCTTGCCAGTTCATTACAAGATATGGTAGGATTCATTTGTTTTTCATCTAGGCTTTGTTCCTGGAGTATATCCTCCTCTTTTGACCTTTCTTGCTCCTTTTCTTCTTCCTCTTCATAATCTATGTAGAATAATTTCTTCTCAGCACACTTATGACATTTAGTGTATTTTCTATCACAATTGTAACAAAGCCCTTTTTCTCTCTTTTCTTCCAATTGTTGTGGTGTCAACCTTATAGGTTGTGGAAGACTAGTGGCAACAACACTTCCGTCTTTATAGTTGTGAGTGGTATGCTTTCTGGTTGCCATAATTTTGCTTTCCATTTTTCTTGCTAACCTGAATGCCTTCTCTAATGAACTAGGTTCCCAAAGGTGAACATCATGTTGGATATTATCCTTTAAAGACCCTATGAACACATCAATCCTATGCTCCTCTGGAATATTTTTTACCCATATGTTCAATTTTTGGAACTCCTCAATGTGCTCCATTATTGAACCCTTTTGTTTGAGACTTATCAATTGGCTAAAAAAGTGTTGCTTTTTGTATCCTCATAATGTTTTATCAAGTCTTCCGTAAAAATTTCCCATGTGATAAATTGTTTATGAGAGCAAAGCCATTGATACCATACAAACTGATTTGGTTCCAAATATAAAGTTGCAATACATACCTTTTGTGTGTTTTGCACATTATTGAGATCGAAAAATTGCTCCATCTATACTATCCATGTTGCGGGATCCTTGCCATCAAACTTCCTCATATCGATTTTTGGAATATGGTGCGTCTTCGATCAAACATTTGAGTCTATGAAATCATGATTAACATTTCCTTTGTTTGCATCATGAGTTTCCTTTCCTCCCCTTTCGCCATTAGTAAGTATTTCTTGTAGAAAATTTGTCAAATCTACCTTCAAATCTATCTTCAAATCATCAATCTTGGCTTCCACGCCCTTTATCTTAGATTCCACTCCATTTATCTTAGCTTCTGTTAGCTTTTGTGAGAGTGAAATTTGTTGCACTTGGTTTTGTAATTTTGATATATCATGTAGCATTTCTTCCTCTTCTTCATGAGTCATGCTAGAGCTTTCAGATTGCTTACTAGGTGTTTGCATTTTCTTTCCTCAGGGCATCATTACCGATACTAATGCTCTACTATGCCCTTTGAATTCCTTCAAAATAATTTTTCAAACCAAGCTTAAGCAAAAATTTTAAAAATCTACACCTTTTTTCACTTTGTAGGAGCTCGATATTGCCTCTGATGTATCTCTGTAATTTCGGATCATCCAATTCTAAAATTGCGACTTGTGGTAGCCCTCTGTGTCCTCTTTCCAATGCCACCAGTCTGACCCCAATTGGATTCTCCAAGGAAGAGTTATTCCGAATCTCCCATAGTGACCTGATTATAGACTAATTCAGTAGAGCGAACTTGTATGACGTGCCACGTGTCCCTGTTTTGACCTTTGGCTCTAAACAATATATACAAGAAACTACAATCCGTCCTCTTTCTGTACCTTCTTACAAAATTTCAATCCGATGCTCAAAGAGAAAGTTATGATTATTTTCCCTAGGTCACCTGTTTTGAATGTAATCCAGGAGTTTGCAAAAAGACCAACTTCCTCAGATCATATCTCCGCAAATATAGCGCAAAAAACTCTGACATTTTGATTTGGGCTTCAGCGCGATGTCTTCTCAAATGGTTTTTTTTCTTAGCTTCTAAAACATCGCAGAAACAAAGTTATAGCGAAAATGCCACGATGACCTGTTTGGAGCAGCGAAACCCTAGAATCCAAAGCTCTGATACCAAATGTTATGAAACCAGCTCAAGAAAAAGATAGAAAAGATAGATCAACGCCTTAAAATTCAGCCTCTTCGAGGGGGCAACCTCCTTTACATTACATAAATGAATAATTCTTGGATGATTCAAATGACAAAACCTCCTTTCTATATATAGGAGTCTAAGGAGTCACAATATAACCTAGCCGACCTAACAGTAATAATTTAAAGCCACAAAAATAACAATAGAGGGATTCTATGGGGCACAATAATAACAATATGGGGATAATAGGGGCACAAAAATATTAATAACGGGTACAACTACAATAGTAATGGGGTAATCACTAGTATTATAGGGACCCAACACAATCCAATTAATCGTAGACTTATAAGCGCACTACAAAATGTAAGGAATTGAGACTAGATTGATTGTCACCTACTAAAATGAAATAATAAATTATGACCAAATATTAAAACTAATTGTTAGTTATTTACTTAATATCTAAAATCATATATTTAAAAGAATCAAAGGAACAAGCTTAGAAATCATGAGACAAAACATTAAATATAAACCAATTCAAGTGCACTTTTTGGAAAATTAAACATAGATATATCTAAAACTAGTTAATGACTAGGCATGCATCAATGTCCCAAATCTTGCAAACTTCTTGATTTCTCAAGGTTACAATGGTTGACTCTTGATATTTTACATTGTCATGCACTGTTGATTTTAGAGTATCATGCTAAAATAAAGGGTTTTGAAAATGAAATTGACAAGAAATGAAAGTAATGGTGGAGTATGTATAATTTGAGGGATTTGCATATTCTAAGGAATTTATGAACTAAATATTTGGGTGGTCACTCTTAGTCTTTTACACCATCCAGTAGTAGGCTTGTTTTTCCAATCATTATCTAATCTATGAAAACATAATATGATATATAAAAGAATGAAGTAAGATGTTCTTGAGACGATACCAGTTTAATGAATTAAGAATGCATCAGGGCCTTTTCTATTCAAAATCATGAAGAGATGGCCTCCCAATATTTTACTAAACTAATCAATAAGTTGACCTGATTCACATGTTCTAATCTATAATATTTTCATTATGAAAAACAAATATAACAAATATGATCAATGAACCAAATAAGCATGGACAACAAGCTTTATAAACTAGTTATGAACATTTATGACTATATCAAGATAGAACTATGAGTATATACAAGATAACTAATAAATAACATAAAAAGGAAAGCATGCCAGCATCAAAATAACATGAAAATATATCCTGAATTACATAGTATGGAAAACAAAAACCGAGTGCACAATATGCGTTCTGGGCCCCCTCCACTTCCTAACATGTACACCTTTGAAACTATTAACTAGAACAATCAACTAGTTTCATATATTGATGAAAATGTACATGTATAATGATACAACATAGCTCTTGAATGTTTGGAGCTAAAGCTTCTCAAAACTAAGTTATAAAAATGTACTTGCTAAAGTATTCACACACTTAAGTGTGTATATACAGTTTTTAAAACTTAAACTGCTATGAAATATCGTGCAATAAATTAAAATTCCAGTAGAGAAACCTATTTGGGTAGAATTCCTTCGTTAGAGGCCTTTGAAATCTGGTCAGATTCCCAAAAAAACAAAGCATAATTGACCGAGTGTTGACCATTTTTGGAAAGTGAATAGGTGTTTTTCCGTGTTTTCATCTCAAGTAACACAACCCATGTTTTGGTTTTTTCCTCAACTATCCTACACATATTCCAATGAATGAGCATTTGCAAAAACTTTGGCAATTTTCTAGTTAGATTTTTTCTTTAACGCACCAATTTTTGTCAAAAATTCATAATTTAGAAAAGGATGACTTGGATGCAATTTTGATATATTTTGGAGAAAAAATAAATATAAAATCAGAAAAATGAAGTATAAGGAATGTGTATTATGCCAAATTTAGGGTTTAGGCTGCAAAAATGGTCATCAAAATTGTACCCAATACATGGATGGATACAAATTGAAGCATTTGTGATTCACATATGAGTTGGCTATTCATTATAGTTGAAAAAAGATTAATTAAGAATTATTGATATGGATGAAGAAGTCCATCCTAGATCAAGGGATTATTAACTCAGTGACAGTGAGGAAGAGATTGTGATTGACAATAATGGAGGGTTCCCTTATTTTCAAGTTGATTCAAAATTTTATCAAAAATTGGGTGCATTAGATATTGGAGTGTCTAAGAAGAAGCTAGAAAAATATTTTTAAATTTTTTGTAGAGCAAGATTCCAATATTGTTAATATAATATATAAGCTTGGTATTTTAGAAGGTTAACCAATATCTAAGAAAATTAGAGATTATTAACCTTAACAATAGTGATGTTTTAGCATTGATATTGGTGATCATCAGGAAATGAATTTCACTTGGTTATCGATACTTGAAACTCCAAAATTTCCAACACAATTTTATGCACTTGAGATACAAATGGAAAAGAGCTCATATTTGATTACTTCCCCTTTTGGGTATCCTGTAGATCTACATGGAGATCATAATTTTGTTCCATATTACTTTATAGCTTAATGTTGTGATAGAATACTCACTAAACTAAGAAATTGGAGTAGAGTGTTCATAGGAAACACTGGTACCAAATATTCCCATAGAATATAGGTGGTCATAAAAATTTCCTTGTTATAGAGAGGGAACAAAGATCATCCTAAATAATATAAGAAAGGAATGAGTTCACACATATTTTTATTTTATTTTTGAACACACACTCTTTTGTAGTGGCTTCTTAAAGGAGTAGGAGTTGACTTACATGAGGTTTTAGCCATATTAAAAGATTTATTGGAATATCGTTCATGGAGGGCTAACCTATAATGTAATTTGAGTAAGTTATTCTATTAGATATGTTTTGTTTTGGAGCCTTAACATGTTATTTTTATAGGAGCTAACCACTAATTAGCAATATTAAAGGTTGATCATCAATTTTGAATTCCAATTACTAACATGAGGGAGCATTTTAAACTTGGTTATGATTAATTTATGGAACAAACATAGCCCTTGATATATTTTAAAGAATGATCATGAATTCTAGAAGACCATGCGTTCAAAATGGAGGGAACTTAGTAGTTAGATATACAACTTGATAACAAAAATTTCCACTAGGAGGATTACTTGAAGATGGTTATTGAAGGAGACTAGGTCGGAAGGGTGTTTGGAGGCCATATGCCTTAGATTTGGACCTTTTGTGCTTTATTTTAGGGATATATTTCACTTTGAGCTATTTTTCCCCATAGTTGTTGTACATGTGGCATGAGTAGCACACATTAGTTGTATTTTTTTATTATTAAATTAGTGAATAGGTCTCTTTTCCATTCCATAGGCTAGATTATGGGCTTTTAGCATAGGGAATTAATATTTTAATGTAAAAGAAGTTCAATACCTCCCATATAAATAGAGGTGCACTTCTTGTCATTTTCTCATGGTGGGATTAGGGAAGAAATCTCTTAGCATGTTTGGAATTTTGAAACCCTTGCTTCTTAATATTTTATAGAGGAATAATTAGAGTGAACTCTTGAAGGAGTTGTTTTGAAGTGGAAGGTTTCTTTACATCAATTAATATTGGTAGATATTTTAATGGATGCATAATGATATAAGATTTATTTCTTCATAGTGAATATGTTTATGGATAATAGTTAATAAATAATCACCAAAGTGTTGCTAGTATTTTTTCCATTTTCCCTCTTGACCAAACCCTCCATCAATCTCTTTTGAGATTATCTGAGTTGAGTTCACTCCCTTATCCCAGATTTCAGGATATCTAAGTGAAACCTATAGGGTACATATAGGGTACATGAGTGGGTCTCCCTTAGTATTTGAGCCTAAATCTATGCTATTTCTCTTCAGTTGTGTTGATCCTTAACAACATATACCCCCCAAAAAGATATATTAGAAAGCTAAGGCATTTATCTTCTATCCTCCATAACCTTTTTATTTTTCATTATAAAAAAATTTAGCCTAAAAGTGCTCATGAAATTTTCATGTACATAATATGTAAACCAATCAAAATACTTTAAATTTAAAAAGAGGCACATGTAAATATTTTGGAGGTAAAATAAAAAACTATTTATTTTAATTGTATTTTCGGCTTATCTCCTTATAGGTTTACTCAAATCTCAAGTGTAGACACTCATTGGATGTGGAATTAAATTCCACATCCGAAAAGTACCCATTATGCATACTTTTGAGAAGACGCACATCGAAAAAAAAATGAAGATACATTAAAAAATGTCTTCAACACATTTTTTTTAATGTATATTTAATTTTTATCAACGTTGGTATTCTCAAATGCATGCATAATGGGTACTCGTTGGACGCAAAATAATTCTGCATACAATGGGTGTCTACACTTGAAATTTGAGTTATCCTACAAGAAGATAAACCAAAAATACAATGAAAAAAAGTAGTTTTCTACGTTTCCCTTCAAAATTCATAACTATTATTTTATTGTTTTCCTATTACTTTATTACTTTTCCTTAGGAGGCCACTTTTAGGCTGAACTTTCCTCTAATGAATATATTTTACATTTTTTGCTATGGTTTACTCTCCAATATAACTTTGTAACTCTTATATTATATGTGTTTTAGGATCTTTCCTTTAAAGTCAAATAGAGAAATGACTCTCAAAACCTTGTCAATCATATCTTCCACCTTGAAATCTATTTGTTCAATTATTTTATTGGTGGAAATTGAAAGAGAATATTTATGGTATTATTGAATTTTTTTAATGATCCATTTTATCCATAATATTTATTGGGGAGAACCCCCGTTGAGCTAGAGGAGAGCTAGCTAGAAGTCGGAAGAGTGTTGGTGAGGTGATAATGGCCCCCCTCTTGAATTAGATAGGGTGTTGCACTTCATCATTATAACTTTATCTCAAGAAGTACAATATTTTGATGTAACATTTTGGTACCATTACTAGGGATAAATCCAGTTTCTCGAAATTTGGCATTGGAACAAAATTCAAACTAGGATATATTATATGCAAATCCATTGGAATAATGAAGATATTGTTCTTTGAGGACTTTGAAGAATTGATTCTTGTAAGATGAGACAATCACCATTCTGAAGGAATTTGATAGCTTACCTTGGTGACTCCATTATGATAAAGGTATGGAATTGAAAGTATCATCCAACTTAATTTTTCATGGATGAAATATGGCACCCTGGGATTTATATGTGTTTTTTGATACACTAGATATTGAGAATATATCAGCATACCCAAATATACCTCCTCTAAAAATTGATGAGAAGCTTCCACAATTTGAAATGGAACTTCATTTGTTGTGATTCCACATGTCTTGGCATTCATGAGAAATATTTCAAAACATTAGGAAAGACATGAAGATGTTATTATGATATTATTTATGTTTTCCTTGTGGTACACAAATAAGGATTGGGTTAGATACATTTGCAACCCAAAGAGAATATCCTCTTTGGAAACTCTCATTGAAATTTTCTTTAAGTTCCAGGACACATTATTGTAGAGATTTGAATATATTTATTAGGATTTTTTGGCAACCTTATAAGAGGAATGACTTCTTTCTCTTTTTTAAGGTAACGAAGAAATTAATAATAAATATGCCAATAACAAGAAGAGGAAATCCTTGCATACCTTAATATATGTACACTAAGATGGTTGGAAAATTATCCAAGGTTTTAAAGGCATACATGTGCCCTCAATACAACTTGGAAGAAAAGTGTCCTTCTTATCCCTTTGAAATAAAACTTGGATAAGGATGTTGATGAAGTACTAGAAGATGAAAGTCTTACTCTTTCGTTTGAAGAAGTTGAATCACATAATATTGATGCTTTTGTTGTCATAGAAGAGTAGCTTTGTGGTGGAAGTAATGAGACTAAAGGGAATTCTAAAGAAAACTTGGAATGTGGGCAAGGTTGTTTAGCCCCTGTTCATGACAAAGATGTGCTATATATGGAAGAAAATCAATGAAACTTTCCAAACAATAATTTGAAGCATGAATATTAGTTTGTTATGCAATAAAAAGGAGATGATGAAGCTATTATAGAAGATATCTTATATCTAGAGTTTGAATAATACAACTCTATCATCCCTATAGGAATATTATGATCAAATTGCTACATGGAATGTTGGTGATGGTTATAGTATCATTGACTTGAGGATTGATTATTTTGATGATGATTTCATGGGTTACCCCATTGAAGATTATACAATATATTTGAAGAATTGAAAATAATCTAAAGATGGAAACAATGATGACATTCAAGAAGAATATCAACATAATATTAAACTTGATATGCATGTCAATCTAGAACTTTGCTTGGAACAAAATAGAGGAAGATTATATATAATATAACTTAAAAAACCACCAATATTTGTTGATCAACAAAATAAATGAGATGACCTTGGAGAAGAGTAGTTTTACGAAAAATATGATAAATGCATCCCTATTTATGAAAAGTATTATTATATTGAAGAGAAAGAGCCATATTTACTTATAAATTTGTCTTATGAATTGATGGAGACTTCAACCAACTTGCATTTGATCTTTGATGTACCTTTTTTTCTTCGGAAATAAAACACAAAGGAAATGGGCATTGCATGGATGAGATAATTAATTTGATAAATTGGATTAAAAAAATCACTTAAGCGTCTTTATCCATGTCATTGTGAAGTGTCCAAATTATACGAATCTCAAGTTCTCTCAAGAGGAGAACATGTCCCAAAGATGGATCCATATGTTACCTGCACATGTTTGTTTGGTACTAAAGAGTGTTGGAAGATGGTGGACTTATAAACATATAAGTACATACATGGATCCTCATGGCTTTGTTCATGAAAATTTGACCCTCTACAAGACTAAAGAACTATGAGTGAGAAGGAATGCAAAGATTGAGTCGAACTAGTTTTAAGGTTAACATGGATGACTAAAAATTGAGGCATTTGTGATTCATAAATGAGTTGGCTATTCATTGTAGTTAAAGAATGGTTTCTTCCAAGTTATTGTTATGGATGAGGGAATCCATATTGGATCAAGGGATGATTAACATAGCGATACTTATGAAGAGATTATGGCCAGTGAGAGTGGAGGGTTCCCCTATCTCCAAGCTAGAAGAAAATATTATCAAACGATGGGATCATTAAATCTACACTAGAAATATTGTAATGGAATTTGTACCATGAATCTAGAGAAAAAATTTTAAAATTGTTGTAGAGGAAAATTCCAAACTTGTTGATATAATTTTTAAACTTGGTATTCTAAAACATCAAACAATATCCAAGAGACTAGATGTTGCAACCCTTAACAACAGTGATTCTTTAGCATTGATGGTTGGTCAGCATTGGAGGATCAATTTATCTTGGTTATGGATACTTGAGTATCCAAATTTTCTGAAAACTCTTGTGTACTTCAGATCCAAATGGAAAATAATTCATATCTAATTAATTTTCCTTTTGGGTATCTTGTATATTTATATGGAGATAATCCTTTGGTTCTTGTATATTTATAGGTTGATGTTGTAACAAAATGATAAATGAGCCGATGAACTAGAGTAGGGTGTTCATAGGGAAGATTGGCCCCAAATATTACCATAGAGCACAGATGGTCACAAAATTTTCCTTGCTATAAAGAGGAAACAAAGATATTTTCCAAATTATCTAAATAATAAGAAAGGGGTGAGTTTAAACTCTTCCTATTGTATTTTTTAAAATGGAACTTAATATGTATACATATACTTTTGCAACAACATCTTAAAGTATGGGCTGACTTTTATGAGGTTTAACCTACAAGCTTTATTGAAATATTTTTCATGGAGGGCCAACCTATAATATGATTTGAATAAGATATTCTATAAAGTATGAATTTCTTTGGAGCCTTAAAATTGCTATTGTTAGAGTATTGATCTATAATTATCAAGTTTGAAGGATCATCATGAATAGATAAATCCATTCCCTAAACCCGAGGAAAATTTTGATGTTGCTTATAATTAATTTATGGAAAAACTAAAGTTATTGAGAGCCTTCTAAAGGCTGGTCATGAATTTTGGAAGCCCATGTGTCCACATTGGAACACACTTGGTAGTTGGATATAAACCATTGAGGACTATAATCATCATTAGGAGAATTAATTGAAGATGATTGTAAAATGAGACTAGCTTTGAAGGGCCTTTGGAGGCTTGATGCCTCACATTGAAGACCCTTGTCTTTGATTTAGGGAGATATATTAGTTTTGAGGGACTACCCCTTAGTTATTATACATGTAACATGAATAGACCACATCAACAATATTTATAAATAATTAATTAGTGAAGAGATCATTTTGCCTCGACATAAGAATAATTCAATGGAAATTTAGTTTCTCATTAATGGAGAAAAAAATCATAAAATACATTCCTATTAGCATCCATTTCAATTGTTTCTTCAACCACATAATCAACATTAGTTATAGTAATGTCTAGTTTGAGTTGTGTTGAATGAGGTAGAGGTAGCATAATTATGATTTTGCGAATGACAGGAAACCATACTCAAGGCACCAACATGCCTATTTTAGATAATAATTTTAAATTCACAAACACCACATGAAGAATTTTAAATTCGTAGAATAATGTTATTGACCAAACATACATCATTTAATTTTGGGTTTTAATTATAGAGTTCTACTAAGCACATAACTTTGGTAGTGTTTAGCCCAAAAACCATAAAGTAACAAGGCTTACAATTGTGATGCAACATAGTCCCTACCTCTACTGCTATTTAATTGACCCTCTTTTCAAGAATCTTTTCACATAGTGAAAGTAGCGACTTTTGTACTCAATAATTCCATTCAATCAACCTTATTATTATTAATTGATAAATATGTATGCATTAAAGGTTTTTATTACTAATATGTTAGTAAGAAATTGACGTATACGATATTATTGGTATTATTTTAAGTGTAAGTAATTCTTATCTTCATATTTCCAAATATCTCTTTGTTTAGGTTCATTCGAGGAAATGCACAGAAGAAATTTTGCTTGCACAATGAAAGCCCTGACCACTTCTGCAAGTCAGCCATTGACATTGGAAGTTGTTATTAATTGACAAATACATTTGCATTAAAGGATTTTATTGTTAATAATTTAGTAAGAGGTTGATGTATATGGTATTATTGGTAATATTTTAATTGTAAATAATGCTTATATTTGTATTTTCAAATATTTTGAATACCTGTTTTTTTAGGCCCTTGAGAAAAAGTGCTCTTTGTGAAAATATTTGCACTTTGCACTAAACAATTTTATTTCTAATATTATTGGTAATATTTTAGTTATAAATAATTCATATCTCTATATTCCCTCTTGCTCGAAGAGACCTTTAGAGATCTTGGTCTTTTATAGATATCAATAGTCATTTGAATAAAAGTTGCGCGGAGTGCACAAAAGTTCTATACAAAACCACATTTCATTGAGGGAAAGATTTGATGCTTCTTATTTAATGTTTATTAAAGTCATTATTGCAATAAATTAATGTTTCTTATTTAAAATAAAATAATAATGTTTATTAGACTTTCTGTAATCCCAGTGAAACCTTTCCATACACTAAAATATATATGCAGGAAAGTTTATACCTAAGCACAAATGCCAACAAACACCTCTTGTAGACCAAGAGAGGTTTCTGCACTTTAACACAATCAACTTCTTCTACACTAATGAATTTTTTGATAAATTAAATAAAGTTTGTGCTCTCTGCATAGTGAAATATTTGTTTGTGGTTATCTTTGTGTAAATATGCATATGTACAAACCTCAAGCTTTCATTGTGTGGATCTCTGCACTCTGCACAATCACATACCTTCTGCATTATTCATGCATGCTTGCACTCATAAAAAAGTTATTTTTCATTGTGCAGAGCTTTTACTATGTAGAGGATGGGGTTTATGTAGGAGAACTAGTGGTGCATAGGGACATTAATGTTAAACTTTTAATGTTAATATGTCATATTTTTACACGCAATGGATTCACTATGAAATGTCGCATATATGCATTTTTGTTATATTGGAAGTATATGAGTTTTTTATTTATTTGAGTATAGACATCGGGACAATAAAAAATTTGGAAAATGGGGTATGTGTGGGAGAACATAATAGTTAACATTACTATGTTTCATTATGTGGGGATTTTATTGTCTTGAGCACAATAGCTTTCAATATTTCATTGCGTGGATCTTTGCATTATACACTAAAGGCTTTCATTACCAACACTTTAGTATTAAAACATAATCCATATTTTCTATTCGCAATAACATTGTTTATGCTTATATTATTGATAATATTTTAATTGTAAATAATGTACACTACTGTTATTTAATTGATTTTTAGAAAATTACATTTCATTAAGTAGAAGCTTTGTTTATGGGATGTGCAGAAGCGTAGAGAAGGTTCATTGTGCAGAGGAAGCTTTCAAGCTTTTCTTGTGCGGATCTTCGCACTCTTCATTGAAGTATTTCACTGCTAATATTTTAGTATCGAAACATAATTCATATTTTCAATTTGTAATAACATCTTCTATGCTTATAATATTGATAATATTTTAGTATTGAAACATAATCCACATTTTCTGTTCGCAATGAATTGGCTCACTTTGTTTTACCATACTTAGCAGTTTATTTAGCACTCTTGTCTATTCAAAGGAGCCTGTTAGGCCCCTATACTACTAGTGTAACCCCTTATTTTTATTATTACAACCCACTTATTATATTGATGTACCCATGTAGTGCCCATATTGTTACTATTGTGCCCCATAGAAGCCCACTATTGTTATTATTGTGCCCTTACATTATTATTGTTATGTCGGCTCTGATTACGTTATGACCCCTTAGACTCCTATATATAGAAAGGAGGTCTTTTCATTTGTATCATCCAAGAATTGTTCATTTATGTAATGTAAAGGAGGTTGCCCCCTTGAAGAGGCTGAATTCTAAGGCGTTGATCTATCTTTTCTATCTTTTCTTGAGCTGGTTTCATAACATTTGGTATCAGAGCTTTGGATTCTAGGGTTTCGCTGCTCCAAACAGGTCATCGTGGAATTTTCGCTATAACTTTTTTTCTGTGACATTTCAGAAGTTGAAAAAAAAAACCATTTCAGAAGAAATCGTGCTGAACCTTGGGTCCAAATTTCAGAGATTTTCGCGCGATATTTGCGGAGATATGATCTGAGGAAGTTGGTCTTTTTGCAGACTACTAAATTACATTCAAAACAGGTGACCTGGGGAAAATCGTCATAACTTTCTCTCTGGGGATCGGATTGAAATTGCGTAAGAAGGTACAGAAAGAGAATGGACTGTAGTTTCTTGTATGCAGTTTTCAGATCCAAAGGTCAAACAAGTGACTCGTGGAATGTCGTACAAGTTCGCTCTACTGAACTAGTCTATAATCAAGTCACTGTGGGAGATTTCGCATAACTCTTCCTTGGAGAATCCAATTTGGGTCAGACTTGTGGCATTGGAAAGAGGAAAAAGAGGGCTACCATAGATCACAATTTTATAACTTAAAGATCCGAAAGTACAGAGTTACAGTCGTTTCAAGATTGAGCTCCTAAAATCAAGAAAAAGCAAGATGAGGAAGTTTGATGGCAAGGATCCGGTAAATTGGATACTTCAGATGGAGAAATATTTTGATCTACATGGTGTACCAATGTTACAAAAGGTATGTATTGCATCTTCATATTTAGAACCAGATCAATTTTTATGGTATAAAGGGCTTTGTTCTCGTAAACAACTTGTTACATGGTCAATTTTCACGGAGGAATTGATAGCACATTATGAGGATACAAAGAGCAACACCTTCTTTAGAGCAACACCACAACAATTGGAAAGAGTAAAAGGGCTTTGTGACATATTGGAAAGAAAAATTATGGAAACCAGGAAGCATACCCCTCACAACTATAAAGATGGAAGTGTTGTTTCTCCTAGCCTTCCACAACCTACAAGGGTTACACCACAACAATTGGAAGAAAAAAGAGAAAAAGGGCTTTGTTACAACTGTGATAGCAAATGCACTAAAGGTCATAAGTGTGCTGAGAAGAAATTATTTTATATAGAATATGAAGATGAGGAAAAAAGGATCAAGAAACATCAAAAGAAGAAGATATACGCCAGGACCCCACTGCAGAGAAAGAAGAAATGAATCAGACCATATCTTGTAAAGCATTTGCAAGAATTACCACTCAAACCCTCAAGATAGAAGGACATATCAAGAAGAAAAAGGTGAAATAAGTGAAAGATCACATCGAGAAAGAAGAAATGAATCCAACCATATCTTGTAATTCATTGGTCGAAATTACCACTCCTCAAACTATAAAGATAGAAGGACATATCAAGAAGAAAAATGTTCAAGAAGCGAAAGATCACATTGAGCATCAAGAAATGAATCCGACCATATCCTGTAAAGGATTGGAAGAAATTAATACTCCTCAAACTCCAGAGATAGAAGGACATATCAAGAAGAAAAAGGTTCAAGTAGTGAAAGATCACATTGAGCATCAACAACAAGTTCTCCAAATTTTAAAGGATAACGCCACTTTGGTGCAAAATCAAACGATACAACAGGTATATCAACATCATAATGAAAAAAATTTTGATGTAGGTGATTGGGTATTTTTATTGCTACATCTCAAGCAAGCTATTTATGAGAAGGAAATGTTGGCAATACTACTTGCACTTAAAAAATGGTGACCTTACCGAATGGGAAGACTCTTCAAGGATGAGGATGTGGAAGCATTGTTTTGTGCTATTTCTATTATCCAACCAGATTGGATAAACGAAGAAAGGGATGAATGGAAGAAGGACGAAGAAGTATGGCCACTTATTCAAAAGTTGCAAAACGTCCCAATTCAAACAATATTGCCAGAAATTGAAGAGGAAGGAAAAATCATATTGGAACCTGGAGCAGTCACAGAACAAGAACCCGACAGCTACGAAATCAATCAATTTCAGAGTATCTCATCAATTGGAAGAACTTAGCCATTGAAGATTCTACATGGGAGGACAGGAATTTTACACAGAAGCATCAAGAACTACTCAAGCATTGAGGGCAACGCTTTTTGAAGGAGAGGGGCATGTTAGGCCCTTATACTACTATTGTAACCCCTTATTTTTATTAGTACAACCCACTTATTATATTGATGTACCCATGTAGTGCCCATATTGTTACTATTGTGCCCCATAGAAGCCCACTATTGTTATTATTGTGCCCTTACATTATTGTTGTTATGTCGGCTCTGATTATGTTATGACCCCTTAGACTCCTATATATAGAAAGGAGGTCTTTTCATTTGTATCATCCAAGAATTGTTCATTTATGTAATGTAAAGGAGGTTGCCCCCTCGAAGAGGCTGAATTCTAAGGCGTTGATCTATCTTTTCTATCTTTTCTTGAGCTGGTTTCATAACAGAGCCCTAGTTCTTTCCACAGAATGAAAGCCCTAGGAATTTTTGCAGATATCTACTTTCATACTCAATAATGCTTTTGATTTAGCTATTGAGTACGCATTACAATTAAAATATCCCTATGCACTTCCCTCATTACAAACAAATTTCGTACATGCATTTGTTCTTTGCACAACATGCATAACATAGTGCACTATCAGTACTAATTTCACTTTTTTAATGGCATATATTTTTATATTGTTTCATTTACTTTGACATATATGATATTATTGGTAAAATTCCTCCCCACCCCCCCTCTCCTTCTTCGATATTCATATCTCTATAAAATCAAAGCTCTACGCAATTTCTCTCCTGCACATACTCCATCCTCTACACAGTAAAATCTCAGCACAAGGAAATATTTGAACATTAATTTATTCCTTGCCAAATAACATTCCTTATGCACCCTTGTTCTCTTGCACATACCTAGTTCTATGCACAGTAAAATATCTGCATAATGAAACATAATAATATTCCCCACTCTCCTACACATTCCTCGTCCTTCGTAAACATTTATATGATATATGATATGCGACGTGGAAATTTGTAAAAGTAATAGTTATATCCACACATTATGCATCATTTCATTACAAAACGTCTGTGCAATTATGCGTCGTAAATAGGGAACGTCATACTCATTCTTCATTAATTGGCATATTGTGTGGAAAGATTTTAACAATAATTTCATTCCTACTGAATAAAGTTCTTTATGAACCCTCATTCTGCCATACATACTCCATCCCATGCATTATAAAATATCCTCACAATGAAACATAATAATATTAATTCAAAAAGAAATTCATAGTTAAACTAATTAAAGTTTCCTTTGCATCCCCGTAAAAGGATTTCTTTGTGTGGATCTCTCCACATGGCACTAAAGGCTTCTATTGCAATTTTTTTTAATAATATTTTAGTTGTAAATAATGTGTATCTTTGTATTTTTTTTTCCTTGAATAACCTTTTGAATATCTCAGCCTTTTATAGATATCAATAGTCAATTGCATAAAAGTTGTATGGGTTGCAGACAAATCTATGTAGAAAATGACATTTCATCAAGCAGAAGCTTTGTTTATGGTTATGTTTTTGAAATTAGGAAGATGTGTGGAAGTGCAGACAAGGTTCATTGTGCATAATTCTACTAATATTTTAATATTAAAACACAATCCATATTTGTCGTCTGCAATAAGATTGTTTATAATTATATTATTAATGTTATCTTAATTGTAAATAATGCATATATTTGTATTTTCATATATGTTTCAAAGTAGACACATGTACGAAAGTGTAGAGGAATTCCATTGTGCGGAACTTCTCAATTATGCCATCACTAATCGCTCTCCCACTTGAAATAAATGTGGGTGAAAAATCTTATCAGAGGAACTACTAAGTTGATGGGTATACTCTATAATTGTAATTAATATTTTAGTATTAAAAATGCATACTTTATTCTTATATTATTGATAATATTTTAATTGTAAATAATGCATATCTTTGTATCTATGAGTATGTTTCAAATTAGACACGTGCCGAAGTGTGGAGGAAGTCCATTGTACAAAGGAAGGTTTCATTATGCGGATGTCGAGACTTTTCACTAAACGCTTTTATTGCTAGTATTTTAGTGTTAAATAATGCATATTTGTTGTCTGCAATAACACCAAAGGAAGCTCTAGACTTATACAATATTGTTACTAATATTTTAGTCATAAATAATGTGTATTTTTGTATTTTCTTTTGTTGGAAGAGCGCTTTGGATTATTTTTCATAATATGAGATACCGCTTGCTTATCATAGCAAATCAATTTCAAATCTTTGAACAAAAGTTTTATTTATGGAAATTTCTTTGAAATTAGGCATATGTGTGGAAGTGCGGAGAACGACCATTGTGCGGAGGAAGCTTTCATTGTGTGGATCTGCGAACTCCACATTGAAGGATTTTACTGCTATTATTTTAGTATTAAATAATTGTATTTTCTCTTAGAAATATTTTAACTACAAATAATGATTTTGTTACTAATATTTTAGTATTAAATAATCCATATTTGCTCTTGGAAATATTTAATTACAAATAATGATTTTATTGATAATATTTTAGTACTAAATAATCCATATTTTCTCTTTGAAATATTTTAATTATAAATAATATGTATTTTTGTATTCCCAAATATCAATAGTCAATTGAGTAAAGTTTTTGCAGAGTGCAAAGAAAATCGGATCATTGAGTATATTGTCGCTTCAGATCGTACCAGCAGAAAAAGTGCTATCAGAGAGATAGAAAGCCCACTAGAGACAACCTCTGGGTTTATTGTAGACTGGTGCCTAGGACATCTTAAGTAGAGGAGTGCCTTGGAAGATTATGAGTGGGGTTTTAGTTGCACTCCAATTGTCATGTAATTAAAATAATAAATTGGGCTTGGCTCAATAGGCCTTTATTAAGGTAGGCTCAAGCTAATAGATGGATCCAAATGCGAGGGGTATATTGGGGAAATCTCAAAGAGAAATGGCTTCATCCGGTGGCCGACACACAGCATTGAGACAAATCAATACTGAATTTGTAGTGATGGTGGATAGGAGAAAAAGAAGAAGGAAATTAGATGCATAGGGTTGTAACAAATAGAATCCTAAGCAACAATGTTCTAGCAAAAAAACGGAATTCGATGTGTATGGTTGTAAACCATAGAATCCTAAGCAAATATTTTCCAATAGAACTATGGAAGAGGGAGGAGGTGCAATGATAGAATCATAATAGTACTTATTGAGGTTTCATGCCTATAACATGGGTACCTCTATCACTAAACAGTGTGAGAAAGGTTGTGCTCATATAGGTATTGCAAATCAATCTAATAACTGTTGGGTCCCTATAATACTAGTGATTACCCCATTACTATTGTAGTTATACCCATTATTTATATTGTTGTGCCCCTATTACCCCCATATTATTATTTCTGTGCCCCATAGAATCCTTCTATTGTTATTTTTGTGGCTTTATATTATTATTGTTAGGTCGGCTGGATTATATTGTGACTCCTTAGACTCCTATATATAGAAATGAGGTTTTGTCATTTTTATCATCCAAGAATTGTTCATTTATGTAATTTAAAGGAGGTTTCCCCCTCGAAGAGGTTGAATTCTAAGGCGTTGATCTATCTTTTCTATTTTTTCTTGAGCTGGTTTCATAACATTTGGTATCAGAGCTTTGGATTCTAGGGTTTCGCTGCTCCAAACAGGTCATCGTGGCATTTTCGCTATAACTATTTTTTCTGTGATGTTTCAGAAGTCGCAAAAAAAACCCATTTGAGAAGAGTTGGCGCTGAACCTTGGGTCCAAATTTCAGAGCTTTTCGCGCGATATTTTTGGAGATATGATCTGAGGAAGTTGGTCTTTTTGCAGACTCCTGAATTACATTCAAAACAGGTGACCTGGGGAAAATCGTCATAACTTTCTCTCTGAGGATCGGATTGAAATTTCGTAAAAAGGTACAGAAAGAGGATGGACTGTAGTTTCTTGTGGGTGTTTTTTAGATCCAAAGGTCAAAACAGTGACTCGCGGCACGTCGTACAAGTTAGCTCTACAGAACTAGTCTATAATCAAGTCAATGTGGGAGATTTCGCATAACTCTTTCTTGGAGAATCCAATTTGGGTCAGACTTGTGGCATTGGAAAGAGGACATAGAGAGCTACTACAGGTCACAATTTCAGAACTAGATGATTGGAAATTACAGAGATAAATCAGAGGCAATATCGAGCTCCTACAAAGTGAAAAACGGTGTGTAGATTTTTTAAATTTTTTCTTAAGCTTGGTTTGAAAATTTATTTTGAAGGAATTCAAAGGGCATAGTAGAGCATTATTATCAGTAACTGATGCCACGAGGAAAGAAAATGCAAACACCTAGTAAGGAACCTGAAAGCTCTAGCATGACTCATGAAGAAGAGGAGGAAATGCTACATGATATATCAAAATTACAAGAACAAGTGCAACAAATGTCACGCTCACAAAAGTTAACAGATGCTAAGATAAATGGCGTGGAAGCTAAGATAAATGGTGTGGAAGCTAAGATGAATGGCATGGAAGCTAAGATGGACAATTTGAAGATAGATTTGAACACAAATTTGAAGACAGGCATGGCAGATTTGAAGACAGATTTGACTAATTTTCTACAAGAAATACTTACTAATGGTGAAAAGGTAGTAAAGGAAACTCATGATGAGAACAAAAGAAATGTTAATCATGATTCCATAGATGCTAATGTTGGATCGAAGAATCACCACATTCCAAAAATCGATATGAGGAAGTTTGATGGCAAGGATCCCACCACATGGATATTACAGATGGAGCAATTCTTCGATCTCAATAATGTGCAAAACACACAAAAGGTACGTATGGCAACTTTATATTTGGAACCAAATCAGTTTGTATGGTATCAATGGCTTTGTTCTCGTAAACAATTTATCACTTGGGAAATTTTTACGGAAGAATTGATAGCACATTATGAGGATACAAAAAGCAACACTTTTTTTAGCCAATTGATAAGTCTCAAACAAAAGGGTTCAATAATGGAGCACATTGAGGAGTTCCAAAAATTGAACATAAGGGTAAAAGATATTCCAGAGGAGCATAGGATTTATGTGTTCATAGGGTCTTTAAAGGATAATATCCAACATGATGTGCGCCTTTGGGAACCTGATTCATTAGAGAAGGCATTCAGGTTAGCAAGAAAAATGGAAAGCAAAATTATGGCAACTAGGAAGCATACCATTCACAACTATAAAGACGGAAGTGTTGTTGCCCATAGTCTTCCACAACCTACAAGGTTGACACCACAACAATTGGAAGAAAAAAGAGAAAAAGGGCTTTGTTACAATTGTGATAGCAAATACACAAAAGGTCATAAGTGTGCTGAGAAGAAATTATTCTACATAGATTGTGAAGAGGAAGAAGAAAAGGAGCAAGAAAGGTCAAAAGAAGAGAATATATTCCAGGAACAAAGCCTAGATGAAGAACAAATAAATCCGACCATATCTTGTAATGCATTGGCGGGAATTACCACTCCTCAAACCATCAAGATAGAAGGACAAATCAAGAAGAAAAAGGTAATAGTGTTGATTGATTCAGGAAGCACCCACAATTTTATTCATTGTAGGGTAGCAAAAGAATTGAATTGCTTCCTATATCCAGCACCAGAGTGTCAAGTGATGATTGCAAATGGAGGAACAATAAATTGTTCTGGAAAGTGCCATAATATCAAGCTATCCATGGGAGAATATGTATTGACTAGCCCAATGCTTTCCATTCCAATGGGAGGTGCTGATGTTGTACTAGGAGTCCAATGGCTACAATCCTTGGGTACAATAGCTTTTAATTTTCAAGAAATTTTCATGAAATTTTCTGTGGAAGGAAAGGAAGTTGAATTAAGGGGTATTGCAGGGAAACCAGGAAAGATAATCAGCTCTAATGGCATGACAAAGCTTCTAAAAAAGGAGCAAAGAGGTGTAATTGCACAATTATGTTCGCTAGATGTTTCCACATTGGAATCATCTATTTCTCCAGATCTCCAAAAAGTCCTGGACAATCATTCCAAGGTATTTGAGACTCCCAAAGGTCTCCCACCTATGCGTGATCATGATCATGCTATTCATCTGATTCCAGGAAGTGTTCCTCCAAACATCAGGCCGTACAGATATCCATATGTCCAAAAAAGTGAAATTGAACGTATGGTTGCAGAAATGCTAGAGGCTGGTATAATTCAACCGAGTCAAAGTTCTTTCTCAGCTCTAGTAGTATTGGTGCACAAGAAGGATGGATCATGGTGCATGTGTCCAGATTATAGGGAGCTCAACAAGCTCACTATTAAAGATAAGTTCCCCATTCTTGTCATTGATGAATTACTGGATGAATTGCATGGATCAATTTACTTCACCAAGTTGGATCTTCGTTTGGGATATCATCAAATCAGAATGAAGATTGAAGACATTCCGAAAACAGCATTTAGAACTCATGAGGGTCATTATGAATTTTTGGTCATGCCTTTTGGCCTTACCAATGCACCTTCAACATTTCAAGGTTTGATGAATTCAATTTTCAAACCATTCCTTAGAAAATTTGTGTTGGTATTTTTTGATGATATACTAATCTACAACAAGTCTTGGAAGGATCATGTTGAACATGTTGACAAGGTGCTACAACTATTGGAGGAGAAACAATTATATGCAAAAAGATCCAAATGTTTCTTTGGAGTCCAGGAGGTGGAATATTTGGGTCATATTGTATCTCATGAAGGAGTTAAGGTAGACCCTAGCAAAATTAAAGCCATTAAGGAATGGAAAATCCCCACATCCATAAAGCATCTGCGAGGATTTCTTGGGTTGACAGGGTATTATCGCAAGTTCGTTAAGAATTATGGGAGAATAGCAGCACCTCTAACAACATTATTGAAGAAAGATTCATTTTCATGGACTCTGGAAGCAACAAAGGCCTTTAAACATCTTAAAGAGGCAATGTGCCAAGCACCGGTCTTAGCTACACCGGACTTCACAAAAACCTTTATTGTGGAATGTGATGCTTCAGGAAATGGAATTGGTGCTGTTCTAATGCAAGATGAAAGACCCATTGCTTTTGAAAGTCGTCCAATCAAGGGAAAGTTTTTAAGCAAAGCTATTTATGAGAAGGAAATGTTGGCAATACTCCATGCACTTAAGAAATGGCGACCCTACCTAATGGGAAGACACTTCAAGGTAAAAACGGATCATGATAGCCTTAAATACTTTTTAGAACAAAGATTATCCTCTGAAGAGCAACAAAAGTGGGTCACAAAGATGTTGGGTTATGACTTTGAAATCATCTACAAAAAAGGGAAGCAAAATGTGGTGGCAGATGCACTCTCAAGAAAGGATGAGGATATGGAAGCATTGTTGTGTGCCATTTCTATTATCCAACCAGATTGGATAAACGAAGCAAAGGAGGAATGGAAGAATGACGAAGAAGTGTGGGCACTTATTCGAAAGCTACAACAAGATTCCAGTACTTCTGATACATTTAGCTGGCAAAATGATTCGTTATGGTACAAAGATCGCTTATACCTCTGTAAGAATTCCCAGCTAAAACAAAAGATTCTTATGGAATTGCACACTTCTCCTTTAGGAGGGCACTCAGGATTTTTAAAAACTTACCACAGGGTTAAGAAGGAATTTTTTTGGGATGGCCTTAAATCAGATATTCAAAAGTTGTGGCGGAATGTTTGGTTTGCCAACAAAATAAAGTTGAAACAATTAAGACACCGGGTCTATTACAACCTTTATCCATTCCAAGCCAACATTGGGAGGAGGTTTCAATGGATTTTATCACAGGTTTACCCAAGTCTGAGGGAAAGAGTGTCATCATGGTGGTAGTTGACAGACTTACCAAGTATGCACACTTTTGTGCATTATCACATCCATTTAAAGCCAGTACAGTTTCTACTGCATTTATGGAAACAGTTCAAAAGATACATGGAAACCCAAAGATTATTGTAAGTGACAGAGATCCCATTTTCACTAGAAATTTTTGGACAGAATTATTTTCTTGTCTGGGTACTCAGTTAGCTCATAGCTCTTCTTATCATCCTCAATCTGATGGGCAAACTGAGATAGTAAACAAATGTTTGGAAGGATATATTCGTTGCTTTGTATCTGATAAACAGACACAATGGGTCAAATGGTTGCCTCTGGCTGAATGGTGGTATAACACTTCCTTCCATACAGCAACAAAAATGACCCCATTTATGGCACTTTATGGATACCAACCACCATCAATCACATCATATTTAAGAGAAAATTCTGAGGTTCAAGCAGTGGAACATCACATCGAACATCAACAACAAGTCCTCCAACTCTTAAAGGATAACCTCGTGTTGGCACAAAATAGAATGAAACAACAGGCAGATCAACATCGCAGTGAAAGAAGTTTTGATGTAGGTGATTGGGTATTCCTACGGCTACAACCATATAAGCAAATGTCCCTAAAGCAAGCTAAGAAGGATAATAAATTATCACCAAAGTATTATGGTCCGTACAAGGTGTTGGAAAAGATTGGTACTATGGCATACAAATTGGAGCTTCCTGCAGCTTCTCGATTGCACCCAGTTTTCCATGTTTCATGTTTAAAGAAGGTTATAGGCGACAAACTCCTAGTTCAAACAATATTGCCAGAACTTGATGAGGAAGGAAAAATTATATTGGAACCGGAAGAAGTCACAGAAACAAGAACTCGACAGCTACGAAATCGATCAATTTGAGAGTATCTTATCAAGTGGAAGAACTTATCCGCTGAAGATTCCACATGGGAGGATGAGAATTTTATGCAGAAGTATCCAGAACTACTCAAGCGTTGAGGACAACACTTTTTTGAAGGAGAGGGGCATGTTGGGTCCCTATAATACTAGTGATTACCCCATTACTATTGTAGTTATACCCCTTATTTATATTGTTGTGCCCCTATTACCCCCATATTATTATTTCTGTGCCCCATAGAATCCCTCTATTGTTATTTTTGTGGCTTTATATTATTATTGTTAGGTCGGCTGGATTATATTGTGACTCCTTAGACTCCTATATATAGAAAGGAGGTTTTTTCATTTTTATCATCCAAGAATTGTTCATTTATGTAATGTAAAGGAGGTTGCCCCCTCGAAGAGGCTGAATTCTAAGGCGTTGATCTATCTTTTCTATCTTTTCTTGAGCTGGTTTCATAACAATAACACAAGTAAATCTATAGTTGCTACAGGTACTTAATGTTGTCAAATAACACAAGTAAATCTATAATACACAAAGGAAATGTTCTCTATTTAGCAGCTAGGGTGGATCCATGAGTCAGGGAGAAACCAACAATGTCATTACACTATTTTAGAGTAGGAAAAACAACTTATGAAATGAGGTTACAAAAGAGAAAAATACTGCACATAAATCGTGCTTGGAATCACCAGTGAGTTTCATTCATCCAATATGAGTCCAACATACCAGTCCATAACATCCAACACCACATCAGTCAAGTCCCCCATGAAGAAACGAATAGAACCAAAACGACATCTCAGAATTCGTATCACTTGGGTGAGAAATTATGGACCCTTTAATAAGTGTTTATTTCTCCCATTTATAAGAAGATGCGGGAGCTTGGATTATAGTTGCAACAAAATATCTGAGCCAAAGCTCCAGTTGTCTGCTAGAGTATCTACCTCAGCCTGTGTATGGCATTGTTGCATAAAATGATTACAATCAGGATCAGATACCTTCTCGGAAATAAAGAAAATACAGAATCATGAGAAAGGGAAAGAAAAGATAAAGATGATGAAGGAGGTGTCCCTCTGTTGTTCCTACGGAAGCCCCTAGTCAGGCCGAGTCTTTATCATCGTGCACCCTTCTGGCTGTTCAGCTGATTCCCTATCACTTATGCCATTACTTTGTGAGTGACTCAATCTATGGAGTAAGGAGTGGGTTGAATATGAATTCCTTTCACGGAGTGGGAATGGAGTGTATCTAGCCAGTTCTTTGTTGAGTATTAGAGTGGAACTACTTGACATTCCATTAAGTCTTCCTAAGCCCGCCCCATTCTGATCTCTTGCCGCACCATACTTCATTCACTTCTTTAGCTACTGACCCCTCCATAAGAGTCTTGTACCATACTTTAGAGGATGTAGGGTAACGAGCCTTTTACTCTTGAAAGCACTAGAGAATGGTGGACTCTGATGCTCCTTGGCCCCCTTTTGTTTAGCCCCTTTCTTCTTTTCTTATCATATGACCAGAGGTAATAACTAGGGGCTTAGCCCTCAGGCGCTAAGGCCTTCAGGCTCTTGTCTAAGGACCTTCTTCATTTTGTTACATAGAATAGCACATCCTGGCACTTGATACGTTTTTCTTGTGGCCTTTCCCTTTACCCTTGCGATCACCGAGCTACGGGATTAGGCCCGCCAAATATATCACAATCGCAACCCTGGAGTGTTATAGACATTTTTGGGCACTGCAACCCCAATCATAAATGTCCATAAACCAAGGGCTCTTAAGTCCCTAAATGTGTTGTTCCAACCCCTAAAAGAACAAGGTCAGCTGATTACATCATCTCCCAGAAGTTCTCCATGAAAAACTACTCAAAACTGGTCAAAAATGGACCATCTCACCTGCTCCATGGTCAAAGTGCGTTGCATCCCACCTAAATGCACATGGGAGGTGCGATGCATACTGAAAAGCCCTTCTATGGGGTGTGATGTGCGAGAATGGACAAATGGCAGGGTCAATCTGTGAGGTGGAGGATCATGGAATCTTCCAGAAACTTCTCCTATGACACTTGCCTCTCTGCATTCGCCCAGGGATGAGTAAGAGATCATCAATCTCCAAGTGGAATCAAGAACTATCAGAGAGAGGACATTAATCAAATCTCAAAAGCTAACTCACCTGCCTTGCAAACATCTATATATGGATCCCTCATCCCAGAGATCCAGAGGCTGGAATTTTTTATCTTGTAAGGAAGTGCTGCTGGTTTCTTGGGGTAACATCATAGTGTTGGGTGATCTAAGCTTTTCATGAGGTGAAGAAGGGCTTCCTTGTTGAGAGGATGACGTTGGGTCAGAACAATTGGTTGTAATCCTCCTTGCTATTCTTGATTATTAATAAATCTATTCAAGTTTTCCTCCACATTCTTGTATGATTGATGATATATGCATTTGTGTGGCCAATATATATCTGGTCCTATATTGTTTATGATGGTAGATCTATTTCCTTGGATAGTATAATTCTGTTTTGATTCTACATGTGCTCTTTGAAGCTGGGTAGAAAAGGAAGCGAGTGGCAAAGATCTATCAGAAGGGAGAGAAATCAAGCAAGGAGCCAAGCACAAGATAGAGGTTGGTCTCCTTCTTTCCTCTCTCATCTACTTCTCATAAAGAAAAACTAAAGTGGTTTTAGTTTGTTTGTTTCTAAGGTAGCTACCAGCCTTAGTGGGACTAGCAGATCTGCGTAGACACTAGATTTCCCGATAACAAAATGGCGACTCCGCTGGGGAGCGAATAGATTGTTTGTTTGTCTATATTTGTTTGCTTTATAAACTTAAAGACGAAGCCTAAAGTCAAGCCAGCTAGCCTTCGAACTGCATTTGCTATGCAAGTGCAAAGTAGATCAATGCTTCTTCAGTCTATCTCCGGGTTTTGTTTATGAACTGAACAATTGATTTACAAGCTCTCTAATTGCCCTTATGGTGGCTCTAGTAACCTCCTTAGATCTACCCTTGTGATTTATTTACTAATTACCACTTGCTCGGCCTAAATCCATGAACTGTGCTGCAAACTGTGATCAAGAACTAGATCAAAAGTCTCGCACTGTACCATCACACCCTCTCTTCAAGGATCTCAGTATGCATCACACTTCCCATGTGCTGTAGGTGGGATGCATACTAGAATCCTTGTGTAACAGGTGCGCTGATCAGAAAGGGCTAATTTTTCTTGCAGAATTTGGTTTTTTCACTCTTTTCAGCTCTATTAAGGAGTTTCGCTCTCTGTAGTCAGTATACCTTTGTTGGAAACCCCCTTCTTTGCCATCCTTCTACCTCTATTGTGCAAAGAACTGTAAATGTTTTTATGTATTGTGATCCATTTTCAGTTATCTTTTACAAAGAAGTAGCGTAATTGAATTGTCATTTCTTGATTTGGAAGTGTCGCAAGTGTCGTTTTCAGTCATAGAAGAGAATCCGATTGTTCTTGATAGTCAATTAAATTGTTACTCTTGTATTTTATTTGAATTAATAGTTTTTCAAGTGTCAAAAGCAAGTTTTCAATTCCAAATCACAAAGTGTCGTCGTTGTCTTCATTTTTTCTTGAAAAGAAACTTGTTAGTAATGTCGCTTTGAAAAATAATTCAGATTTGCGCTTAGCTTTCTTTTTATCATTCACAAATTAAGAAGGCTGAAAACAAATACATGCATGTGCATTTGCATTTGCACTTAGACTATTTGTTGGTTCGATTTAGGACAATGCATATAGTGTGTGCTCTCTGCTCTATGTTGAAAGAATATCATCTCTCTTTCCTTAGTAGCTAGGATTTTCATTGCAAAAAGAAGATTAAACGATTGTTTATCATTTTAGATTGCATTTTAGGAATTGTATATCTACATCACGCGGTGAACCTGAAAGGCAAATTTCTTAAGCAAGATCAACTGTAAAATAAATTTAATGAATCTAAAAACGCTTTGGAACCTAATGCACAACATTTAGAATTCTAGGCTAGAGACGTATTCCGGCGTCGTAAAGCCTGGTAACTGTTGTTTTCATTGTTGGTTGGGTGATCCTCCACTTTGAGACGATAAGTGCCAGTACGGACTTGTGCTCCCACGTACCGTCGAGTATATATTGGGAGACCACAATAGGCTTTATCCTTTATCCATAGGAAGCCGTGTCTACCGCCCTATCGATCGCAATGCACTGAACACAGCATTTGAGAAGATTGACTGTCGTACCGTAAAAAGTATTATGCAGTTTTGTGATTGGTTTGGTAATCCCTCTGCCTAGATTTCCAGAGTAATCTCTTTCATTCCTTTTCAGTCTCCTTAAAGGAAAAGGTCCATCTGAGCACTTGTCACTTCAAGCTCATTAAAAATAGAAGGCGACTAGAGTCATCTTTTGTTTTTTCTCGACTCTTAAAAATTGAAAAAACAACTTGTGTCAAAACATCTAAAATTCATTTAATTCGGAAACATTTTTCCCCTAGATTTTTAGTTGATCGAGTAATCCGCAATCGTGGAAGAAAGTCAATTGAAACCCCGTCGTTCGCGAAGACTTATGAGTCAACCATCTTTGTATCCAGAATCAAAACTATTACGGACAAAGCGAACTCATTTAACCGGTTCCAAATTCCCTGGTAAAGTTAGAACAAGTGTTCCAACACCATCAGAGACTCCGGTTACTCCAAACATTTCTGGTATACCTGCCTTTATAGAAGAAGTTCCACAGCCACCAAAGGACAGTAGAGTTGATCCTAGTGTGACGGTAAACACTTGTATTACTGAACTAGCCCCATCTACAGCTGATTCAGAAGGTGTTATTCCCAAAACATCGGTCGCTGCAGATTCTATACCTTCTTCGGCACCAAAAATATTTTACGGACTTGGTGGTCTACCTCTTCCACCTGGTCTAATTGTTATAGAAGAGATTTTGGACGATCCTCCATCTAGTACTCCATCGCAATTTGGAGTCAGGATCACCCTATATCCTTCTTCATCAGAAATTAGTCTACCGTTATTGGAAGCCCCTGTAGAATCGCTAGGAAATATTTTGGATAGACTAGAAATGTCTAAACAACCATTGACATCTAGGACTATGTCATCTGACACAGCAACGACAAAACTTCCTGCTGTCACTCCAACAATGTTCGCCGGCATACCATCTGTCCCAACTAGCTCTCAATCGCTAGATGGAGCCCAATCAGGGGCTATTTCGACTGTATGGTCTGTTCCTGTTTGTTCATCCAGAATAATATCCGGGAACTCTTATGTTGAGTCTCAGCAAATTGATCCTTCACGGTGTCAATTTGGGCAGTTCGGTCCTCAAGGACAAACAATTCCTTTGAGTACCGGATTACCGCCGTATGGGTGGCAATATACCCTTTCATTGTCTCCTCTGGGAGGACAGCCATATGAGAGTTCACAACAAAATTCAGGTTATGTTGTTATTACATCTAGCGTTTCGGTTCCAATACTGCCTCAACGACCAAGAGTTGTATACTCAATGGAACAATGTTTACCTATGTCAAATATACCAACTACGTCGGCTATTGTGACGATGTCGCAAGTACAAGTGTTGCCTATTGTATGCCAACCTCAGGTTTCTCAGGTTGTAATGCAACAGCCTCTTGTCCCTGCGACTCAACCACAATCGCCTACTAGTGGAATGACACAGGCCCAAACGAGTACAATTACCCCTCATCTTGGTCAAACAGCTAGTATTGGACAACAACACATGGCTTCACAACCATGGCTGGTGCAATATCAACAACCACAATTCCAACAAGTTTACCAAGGATCTGAGCAACAAATCTTTGCAAATAATGGGCAACCGTATATTCAAAATGGTCAAAATCAACCATTCTACAATGGTTATGCCCATCAACCTTACCAAAGTTACCAACATCAAATGCATTATGCTGGTATGCAAAGACCAACTGCTCAGGAAATTCCATCTTATCATGGGTATGCTTCGCTAAACCTGAATCAACAGTTACCCTTCGTGGCAACTTTAGAGTTACCGGATCTAAATCGGCTAACGAACGATCCAATTTCTTATGCCCCTTGGTGGCCAGCGATTCCACATAAAATTCCGTCAGATATTCCTAAATTTAATGGAAATCTGGGTGAAGACCCGTCGAATCATGTGATGACCTTTCATCTGTGGTGTTCATCAAACACCCTAAACGATGATTCGATTAGGCTTCGCCTTTTTCAGAGAACGTTAACTGGTCTGGTAGAAAAATGGTATATCAAATTACCTAGAGCTTCATTTGATAACTTCAGTGCCCTAGCCACAACCTTTTTAACCCATTTTCAGTTACCCATAAGGTACGAAACGGAAATAGAACTTCTTACCAATTTGAAGCAAACGATGACCACTCACATATCCGATCATATTCCTGAGTGGCGATGTCGTTGTAGAATGGTAAAAACGTATGTTCCTAATTAGCTTTTAGTTGAATGGTTTATTAAGTCATTATTACCTTCCATTATAGAAGATGTGCAAAGGGAGGAGTCGTCACTGAAGAGCAAGTTATTTCTTGTCCATAATATTTAGACTTGATTTATACTCAGTCTGGCACGCTCTACGATAAAATCCTTGACGTTCCCAGGCCAGAATTTTCCGTTCCTTCTCCTCCTAAATCAAACAATGACTCTCATGCCGGCGATGGTGTGATTGGTACGACAGACATAAAATCAACAAAGGCTACATCTAAAAAGGCCCGTAAGATTTCTATTCAAAATGCAAAAGAATAACTTCTCGCCTTAGAAGTAAATGTCGTCTCAACTGACAAAGGCAAAGAAACCAAGCAACCAGGAGGCAAGAAGAAAAACAAAGGGAAGAAGAAGAAACAAGAGGAATCATCACTTGAAAAATCTTCTGCAAACCCTTTTGGAGATAAGAAACCAAATCGTCCATGTCTAATATGTGATGAGGATCATTGGACAAGAGATTTTCCATATAAAGTTGCGCTTAGAAAATTCTTCAAGAATTCAAAAACCTTGGTGGTATTAACTAATCCATTTCCAAATCCAGGAACAAATCTGGTTGCCAGTGATAATGCTTCCCCATCCCAAGTGCTGATGTTGTCGGTTTTGAAACAACAAAATGATGCTTTGATAACGACAGGAATAAAGATTACGAGAATCCACAGCTATCGAACAACAAGGATAAATATCAACGCAGTAGTTCGACAACAACTTCGACAGAAGTTGCGCAGCCCATCATTCCAGAGCTAACAATAAAACCGCCAAGGGGAGCAGTACACAAGTTGACATTTAATCCTCATGCGAGAGCAGCACAACATTATAATATACTGGAAGATCTGGCCCAATCGCCATCCGCTATGTCGACACTTGAGGTACTGCAAAATTTCCCCTCCCAAAAGCAGGCTTTATTATCAGCAATAGGTGGGATAGACCCAAAGGATTCTAATCTTGTGTCCTTTAATCACAAAGGATATGATCCTCAGTTACTAGCTCAACTAGCTTTCCTCATTCAAGTGAAAGCCCTCAACAAAACTATTCATCGAACAATTATTGATGAAGGGGCATATACATGTATTATGTCGATGAGTTGCTGGAAAACTTTAGGATCTCCAACCTTGTCTCGATCCTCGACGACAATAAAAGCATTTGATGGACGAACATATACTCCATATGGGATTCTAAGTAACTTGCAAGTCGAACTGGGGGGAAAAACAGTAGAAATAGATGTCGAAGTAATCGACGGAAACCTCGATTACAACATCCTACTGGGAAGACCCTGGATATATGCTATGGATGCCATTGTGTCGACATACTTTAGGAAGATTGCATTTCCTTTTCAAGGATGAATTACGATCGTCGACCAACAAACATTTCTCCCGAATAGTTCACAAGTTACGGGAAGCATTTTGATGATCCATGGAAGCCCCCATTTGCTTCAAAATATCGGAGTAGGCCTATTAAAAGACCCTATATTAATGGGGACTTTTGCTCTCCCGCCTCCAATCAATCTGGCGGAAGTGGCGACGGTAGGAAACTGCAATATGATATCTTCTATTCAAAATATCTTAGAAAACGATATTAACATGGATCAACTGCAGGTATTGCCTCCAAGCCCAATAGAAATATTGTAGCAATCAATGTTTTTGGCATGGGAGGCAGACCCGAATCAACGCTCATCAAGCATTTGGATAGATAGGTCTAAGGAATATGGCACCCCTTCAGATCCTTGGTCGCAAGTGCATTACACCGACGAAGGAATTGTTTAGTCAATGACAATTGACAGGGCGCCATGGGAAAATTACCACCATCGTTCCCATCTTCCGGACTGTCAAGAAGATACTCCTGATGACCTTCATCATCCTTTAGTTTTTTATTTCCTATCAAATACTGTAAACACGGTGGATTTCGAGTGAAACTTGTCCAATATTGAAGAGACTATCGCCATAAATATCTCGACCAAAACAGATGTTGTAAAGAATATTTTTGTTGGCAAATGTTGTTCTCCTTTAGAACTGGAAATATATAATGTTATTTTTCGCGAATTCAGAGATGTCTTTGCTTGGTCATATGATGAAATGCCAGGCATTGACTTGAATATCGTTGAACACGAAATAAAGATGTATCTGGATGTCAAACCAGTGCAACAACGGCCACGTCAGGTGCACCCCAAGAAAGCCACTGCCATCAAGGCAGAAGTTGAGAAACTTCTCCATGCTGGTTTTATTTACCAGGTTCCTCTAACCGATTGGGTATCAAACATTGTTTCTGTAATGAAAAAAGAAGGAACGATTAGAGTGTGCATCGATTATAGGGATGTAAATCAAGCTTGTCCAAAATAAAACTACCCTACACCCTTTATTGACCATATAATTGATGAATGCACTGGATGTGAAATCTTTTCATTTATGGATGGATTCTCCGGGTATAATCAAATAAATATCCGCCCATAGGACCAGTCAAAGACTGCATTTATTTGTTTGTGGGGCACATTTGCATATCACAAATTACCCTTTGGTTTAAAGAACGCAGGGGAAACATTTCAGAGGGCAATGAATTATGCCTTCCTTGACATCAAAAACATCATTCAACCATATCTTGACGACCTTCCGGCTCATTCGCGAAAGCGGACCGATCATCTGCAACATTTGAGAGCGGTATTTCTACGTTCCTGACACTACAAGATACGACTCAATCCACACAAATGTGTGTTTTGTGTTAGTTCTGGTCATTTGCTTGGCTTTGTAGTCTCGAAGGACGGGATTCGTCTCGACCCCTGTAAGGTTCAGGCAATCATAAATTTTCCTCCACCTTCAAATTTGCTTCAAATTTAGAAACTCCAAGGGAAAACAAACTTTCTGAGGAAGTTCATTCCAAATTACGCCGAAATTTCTAAAGGTTATACGTGTCTATTGAAAAAGGAAGTGCCCTTCGTCTAGGATTAGGTCGTGCAAGCTTCCTTTGATGCTTTAAAAGAATCCCTAATGAAAGCATCATTAATGTACGCTCCTGATTATCAAAAACACTTTAACATGTATCTGGCTGCAGCAGATACAACCATCGCAATGGTTTTAGTTCAAGAAGACAACAGAATCGAACATCCTATATATTATTTTAGTAGAAACTTAAATGATACAGAAAGAAAGTATTCCTATGTTCAAAAAGCTGGCTCTCGCAGCTGTTCAAGCGATACAGAGATTTCGACACTATGTCCTCTTTCAAAAAACTACCATTTTGTCAGATTGCAACCCATGACTTATATATTGTCGCGACAGTTGCTGGGGGGAAAATATTCAAAATGGATAGCAACTCTTCAAGAGTTTGATCTGGAATTTGTAAAATCCAAATCAAAGAAATCCTTGGTTTTCGCGGAATTACTATGCGATCTCCCATCGTCGTCCAACGATGAAACATCCGAAGAAACCATCGTCGATGAATCTTTGTTTCTGATATCTTCAAGCAATCTGTGGTATGGAGATATAATCATCTATCTCCAAACCCAAAAATATAGGTCTAATACCTTTCGCTCGAAACAAAAATGTATTCGATACCAATCAAAAGACTACATGATCGTTGGTGATACACGTTACTGTCATGGTGTCGATACAGTTCTGAGGAGGTGCCTCACCCATGAGGAGGCCGAAAAAGTCCTGAATGATTGATATTCAGGCGCGTGTGGGGGGCATCAATCTGGTTACACTACGGTGCAAAATTTTTACAAGCAGGATACTTCTAGCCAACAATGTTCAAATATTGCATAATCGCAGTCAGAAGTTGCCATGCATGTCAAATTTTCGATAGCAAAACCAAAAAACCACCCGCACCCCTGTAACCGATAGTTGTTGTTGGGCCATTCGCCAAATGGGGCATTTATTTCATGACATGTAACCCCACCTCGACTGGGGGGCATGGGTATATCATAGCCGCAATAGACTATTTTACCAAATGGGGCGAGGCGATGCATACATTAGATAACACCGGTGAAACAGCTGCCCTTTTCCTTTTCAATCATGTAGTCCCCAGATTCGGCGTTCCACAGGCTATAGTCACAGATCATGGATCATATTTTCGCAATCACATGATGGTCGAATTGGCTGCCAAATTGGGGTTGTCTCACGACAGCTCTACTCCATATTACCCGCAGGCCAATGGACAAGTTGAAGCAATCAAAAAAGTCCTGAAACGGATACTGCAAAGGATGATTGGAGTCCACAAAAGTAGTTGGCACTGATCCTGTACTCAGCCTTGTGGGCATATCGAACATCGGTAAGGAATGCAACAGGGTTTACACCTTTTCAACTGGTGTATGGCCTAGAAGCAATCTTACCAGTTCAGTGAGAAATCTCGTCCCTCAAACTCGCAGTCGACCTTCTCCCCGGAACTTCAGAAGAGGAGGCTCGCTTCTTGGAACTAATCCAATTGGATGAAACCTGTCGTGATGCCGCTTGGTTAATGAAGCCCATAAGAAACGAGTCAAGGCGCAGTTCGACAAAAATGTCAAACCTCATGTCTTCTCAGAAGGTGACTTGGTCTTACTTTACGACCAAGAATCCGATAAATTGGGAGTAGGTAAATTCAAGTCTTTGTGGATGGGCCCCTATATTGTTAAGCGTGTATTAGCAAAAGGAGCCTACGAGTTAATGGATTATGATGGGACTCACTGGTGCAACCCCGTAACGGGTTGTACCTTAAGCGTTACTACGCATGATTGAATGTAGTAACCCGTATGCTTTTGTTACATTTTTGTTTTCACTAAGGGTAATTGTTTTGGTCAAATAATCCACTTTTTACATTTGTCACAGATGTTGAACCTATTGGAATAATTTGTTGGATATGCCGATGGATCGAGTCGTATTTCGCAGAACCTATCTTTTGCAGCTTGGGCCATTTTTGATCCAAGCGGCGAATTAGTAAGTTTCAGAGGGCTATGTATTGGTCGGTCAAAAAATAACATCGCTGAATATAGAGCGTTGATAGAACTTCTCTCTGATGCCATCACACATGGCATAAACCGACTTGTCGTCAGGCTAGACTCACAGCTCGTCATCCTACAACTCACTGGTATCTACTCCGTCCGAAATCCAGCTATCTATCACATGTTCCTAAGGGTCAAGATTTTGGAAAGGCAATTTGATTTTATTCAATATCAGCATATTTCTAGAAACTTAAACACATTAACAGACTCATTGGAAAATTATGTGTTAGATAGGCATTTGCAACATTTATAAAAAGAAGCATTTCATCAATATTTGCATCAGGATCATGTAACTTAACCAAAATAAAACTCCGAAAATCAAAAATATATGTAACTATTTATGGTTTACATATAATGTTCTGTAACCAAGACAAAATTGGTCAGATGACCCAAAACTACAAACACTAGGGGGCACCCTAGTCTAATGATGCTGGTGATAACAAGTCACCGCCTGTGCAATCATGCGTAAAAACCTAGTCCATGAACTCGGCCACATCAAGGTCGTGAAGGATAGCCCTTCCCACAGCCTCTCCTGCTAGAGTGGCAGCGGGCACTCTCAGGTGTACTACTGGCCGAACTGGTCCAACATCTGCATGAGCACATGAGTTTTGATTAGTCCTGATAGAAGAAAGCACAAGAACATTATAAAAAAATGATAAACATAGATATGGTCAGAGAATTTACCGATGACACCCCACTGCTCGCCAGCCGGCAGTACCAAATCCAGATCACCTCGGAAATCCATACCAGCATATGGATACTCGGAAAAAACCATCTCCTAACGGTTGAACCACTTGAAAAGGGTATCAGAAAAGGAAACCTAGGACTGACCAGCATGTCTAGCCATAAGGTCAACCCATATCTGCATCTGTGGCTCAGTCAGTGGAGGTAAACCAAGTGAAACATACTGTGGCTGCATTAGCGGGATCTTTTCCAAGGCGAAAGCGGTCAAGATAGAACCATATCCAAAGTTCTTCAATATTCCGTTTTTCACCTTGGTCAGTTTTTCTTTCATCACAGAGATTACTGCATCACACTAGTTGAACACCTTTGGTTCAAGGCATTCCAAGGCGTACTGCATATAAGACCTGTTGGCCACATGAATAGAACGGTCCTCAAGGACCTGTCAGTGACATCTCGGATATTGATCTTGCCGTCCTTACTTGGCTGAGATCCCTCTCTGCAATACCTGCGAATGTAATCTCTCACAGATTCACCCCCACGGGGCGAACCTGATAATGAGATAGGGGCACCTTACCTCGATAAGCTGGTGAAAAAATAGATGTCCACGACAGTCAAGGGGATGGACTTGCCCCTAATCTGGAACACCTGGGTGGTAGGATCCCATGCATCGAGAAAATATTGCAACAAGTTGATCTGTTGCCTCATGCTAGAGATGCAGAAAAACTTGAACAAGCCACAGTTCCACAGTGCATTTACCGTAACAGGATCATGTAAAGCAAGCATGTCCTCTTCCTCATGCTCACGTTCTCGCCATGTAACAGGAATTTTGCTCCAATGAATCTCTGAAACAAACAAGAGAAGAGTCAGGATCCTGATTTGGTGAAAAACAGGCAAAACTTTCCATGAAAAACTGTGCATAAATTTCCCTCTTTTCGCCCATCGCACCCCCAGCAATGTTCTAGGTGGGATGCATGCTGACTGGCCAATGGAAAAGCCAGCATGCATCATACCTTTCGATATAGAAGAAGTGCGATGGTGCCAGGGTGAGTTTTTCAAACCCCAGAGGCTCAGAAAAACCAGAAAACATGTTCAGAATTCAAAAAGGAAAGGATGAAACTGAAGAGCTCAGGTTTAGCTCCTACCTGGTCCAGACGACACCGAGAATCATCCACAGAATCTCCTGGAATCATCTAGTGAAAATCAAAGGGGAAAGCACTTCCAAAGCTCCAACAACCCAAAGTTCAAATGAAATGGTAAAATGAGAGGTAAAAAACCACTTTTAAATTACTTTTCACGTAATTCAAGTAAAATATTAGTGTTTTGACTCATTTTTCAAGCATATATTATTCGTTTCTAACTAGTTTGATGAAGCAATTGAAGAGGCAGTACAACCTTTGAAGGAACAAAAGTTGTCAATGGTAAAATCAAGATAATCAATGACCATTATATCAAGCAGTTTTAACATGGAATTCAAGATCGTTAAAAAATAAACATAAGCAATGAGAAAATGTTCCCCCAGAGTTTAAGCTCATTAAAAATTAACCAATTTCCGGTAAATAACCATCGTGAATGCATTATAATCAGCCTTCTAAGCCTTGGTCGTGTTCTCATCATCACCTCCACTCTATATTGGCCGATCATTCACCTCCATTTGATTGTTTACCCTTTTTGAGGAACCGCTGCGAAGAGTGATCCTGTTAGCCATCCTTGTGACACTACCATGATTGGAAAATTCCAAACCTTACCTGGAATTAGCTGCTACCCAAATTTATCACTCGTTCCTCAAAAAACGAGTCTCCTTTAAGCTCTTTTCAACTGACTCATAAAATATGAAAATATTGCTGAGTCATTGGCCTCCGCAACTCGTTAAAGTGACCAGAAGTGCTATCCCTCCTTTAGATTTTAATCTTTTTGGACTTGAGGGATTATTAGACAAAAAGATCGAGCGCTTGTTTTGTTCGGCTCGTTAAAAGTACCGAAAATTCATCCCTTTTGTATTGTTTTATACTTTTTCGGGCTCAAGGGATTATATGACGAAAAAGGATTATTGGAGTTTTCTTTATGTCCCTTTTAAAACTCTCTAAAATTGAAAAGGATCGAGTTATCTTTGTCGTTAAACTCGTTAAAACCGAATAGCGACAAACTTGTCCATACAGACAAGAACGAGTTTCACTATCGCTAGGCTCCTTAAATCATAGTGATGGGTTTGCTCGAAGGGAAAATTATAGAACAAGCATATTTTATCCTCCTCAAGCTTGAAAAAAATAAAGAGGTACTGGTCAGCGATGACTGGGGAAAAATTGGGAAGAAAACTTGAAGAAACTTTATTGGTAGCAAGTCGCTCTTGAACATGACACTTTCACTCTGCATCCGAGTCGGGTTGGGTTGTTCCGTTCACTGGTCATATCACCATGGGTCCATCACACCATCCATATTTGGGGTTAACGCTACCAATCCATCATGTCAGTGTCGCCGATATGTTCAAGAGAAGTTGCTCAGAGAATTCACCTGTGTCTCATCCACTGCAATACATTTACGCTCCATCCTTTCATGACCGCCACCCTGAACCCTATGTCGTCAGTTCGTTTTCAGCTCCATTAAAATCATTTGCTCCATTTCGTGTCATTGATGTGGGATTCACTAAGGCCCTCCTATGACAGATCACTTCTTGTCGACATCAGCTCATTATCCAGGAAGTCGATCTAGGAACAACCCTTTCAGTACTTTGAAGCTTGCATGCCTCAATGGCAAGTTTCTCACTTCCGGCGACAGGTTTACATCAATGGCCTTCGACTGAAAGATTTTGCGTGGTGTTCGATGCCAAGTCCCTTATTCACACCATGTGAATTGTACTGTAGTACCTTGAGGGTCATCATCATTATCGGTGATTCCTCTCGCGCCTGTTAACAGCTTACATCATTGGCTGGTAATCAGGCGATGTCTTTCCATGTTCGACTCCAGAACATCTCTCACATGGATCGACTTGTACTTTTAGTGAAGATCGAATGAGATTGAAGACCCCGGATCTAGTTTCATCCATCCGGGCTGTGATATATATTCAAGAAAATAAAGACATCAAATGTACATCATTGCTGCACAGATAATCATCCAATCCAAGGGATGATGGCTCTACCAGAATCATCAGTCTGCACTCAGATGATTGTCTATCTTATGTACATGAAAATGAATTTATAAAGCTGAGCATGGGAATGCCCACCTCAGCTAGATCATGAAAATATTATGAAGATAATGTATTGTATTGTATCTTATTACAAGTCGTCTTCCAGCTTGAAAAAACTTCGGATCCTCATGATAAAGTATTTCACTAGACATCAAAAGATTAACGACCTCATGCTTTAGGGGGCAACTGTTATAGAAATTTTTGGGCACAAAAACCCCAATCATAAATGTCCATAAACCAAGGGCTCTTAACTCCCTAAAAGTTTTGTTCCAATCCCTAAAAGAACAAGGTCAGCTGATTACATCATCTCCCAGAAGTTCTCCATGAAAAACTACTCAGAACTGGTCAAAACTGGACCATCTCACTTGCTCCATGGTCAAAGTGCACTGCATCCCACCTAAATGCACACGGGAGGTGCGATACTAAAAATCCCTTCTATGGGGTGCGATGGGTGAGAGTGGACAAATGGCAAGGTCAATCTCTGAGGTGGAGGATCATAAAATTTTCCAGAAACTTCTCTTGTGACACTTGCCTCTCTGCATTCGCCCAGGGATGACTAAGAGATCATCAATCTCCAAGTCGAATCAAGAACTATCAGAGAGAGGACACTAATAAAATCTTAAAATCTGACTCACCCCCCTCGCAAACATCTATATATGGATCCCTCATCCCAGAGATGCAGAGGCTGGAATATTGTATCTTGTAAGGAAGTGCTGCTGGTTTCTTGGGGTAACATCATAGTGTTGGGTGATCTAAGCTTTTCATGAGGTGAAGAAGGGCTTCCTTGCTAAGAGGATGACGCTGGGTTAGAACAATTGGTTGTAATCCTCTTTGCTATTCTTGATTGTTAATAAAGCTATTCAAGTTTCCCTCCACATTCTTGTATGATTGATGATATATGCATTTGTGTGATCAATATATATCTGGTCCTATATTGTTTATGATGGTACATCTATGTTCTTGGATATTATTATGCTACTTTGATTCTACAAGTCCTCTTTGAAGCTGGGTAGATGAGGAAGTGAGTGGCAAAGATCTATCAGAAGGGAGAGGAATCAAGAAAGGAGCCAAGCGCAAGACAGAGGTTGGTCTCCTTCTTTCCCCTCTTATCTACTTCTCATAAAGGAAAACGAAAGTGGTTTTAGTTTGTTTGTTTCTAAGGTAGCTACTAGCCTTAATGGGACTAGCAGCTCTGCATAGACACTAGATTTCCCGATAACATGGAGAGGGGGACCTTTTACCTTCTTTCTCAGTGTGCAGGATGACCTGTCCATATGTGAAACCCTTATAGGGTGGAACACATGAAATATCGCATTCAAGGAAAAATCCCCCCATATCGCAATCGCATGCCCCAGAGACTTTGGTGTAGGAGGACATTAGCCTCTGCAACCACCGATCACTTATCTACGGGGGTGATGTCATCACTATATCATGTCATCTTGTCATTGGTGACACGGGTCACCTGCAAATGACCCCATAGGACCCCTGAAAATTACGAATATATGTGCCACGTGTCACCCATACTACCACGTCACTAATGACGTCAGTTTCCAAGTCATGCATATAGGTCAATGGGGTTGCGCCATGTGGATCCTTGGAGGAGAGAGAAATGGGGCCGCCTGTTCTTTTTTTTGCATGCATTTGCTTTCTTAAATGACTTCGGCCTTCCCTGACGATTTAACAGTAAGGGCCGGAATTATCGACGATTTGTGCTAATGCCTTGTTCCCCTACCCCCCGCAATTCCTTAAGGATGGCCCATCATGGGACTACGGGACTACGAGATCATGGGATAGTAGGACTACGAGATATCAGGACTAGAGGACTGTGGGGCTCTGAGATTGTGGAGCTACTAGACTGCAGGGTTGCGAGACTTCATGTGTTAGGCCCCTATACTACTAGTGTAACCCCTTATTGTTATTAGTATAACCCACTTATTATATTGATGTACCCATGTAGTGCCCATATTGTTATTATTGTGCCCCATAGAAGCCCACTATTGTTATTATTGTGCCCTTACATTATTATTGTTATGTCGGCTCTGATTATGTTATGACTCCTTAGACTCCTATATATAGAAAGGAGGTCTTTTCATTTGTATCATCCAAGAATTGTTAATTTATGTAATGTAAAGGAGGTTGCCCCCTCGAAGAGGCTGAATTCTAAGGCGTTTATCTATCTTTTCTATCTTTTCTTGAGCTGGTTTCATAACATTTGGTATCAGAGCTTTGGATTCTAGGATTTCGCTGCTCCAAACAGGTCATCATGGCATTTTCGCTATAACTTTGTTTCTGTGATGTTTCTGAAGTCAAAAAAAAAACCCATTTGAGAAGAAATCACGCTGAACCTTGGATCAGAATTTCAAAGCTTTTTACGCGATATTTGTGGAGATATGATCTAAGGAAATTGGTCTTTTTCCAGACTCCTGAATTACATTCTAAACAGGTGACCTAGGGAAAATCATCATAACGTTCTCTCTGGGGATCGGATTGAAATTTCGTAAGAAGTTACAAAAAGAGGATGGACTGTAGTTTCTTGTATGCATTTTTTAGATCCAAAGGTTGAAACAGTGACTCGTGGCACGTCGTACAAGTTCGCTCTACTAAACTAGTCTATAATCAGGTCATGTTGGGAGATTGTGCATAACTCTTTCTTGGAGAATCCAATTTGGATCAGACTGGTGGCATTGGAAAGAGGACACAGAGGGCTACTACGGTTCACAATTTCAAAACTTAAAAATCTGAAAGTACAGAGTTATAGTCATTTCAAGGTAGAGATCCTAAAATCAAGAAAAAGCAAGATGAGGAAGTTTGATGGCAAGGATCCGGTAAATTGGATACTTCAGATGGAGCAATATTTTGATATACGTGGCGTACAATTGTTACAAAAGGTATGTATTGCATCTTCATATTTAGAACCAGATCAATTTTTATGGTACAAAGGGCTTTGTTCTCGTAAACAACTTGTTACGTGGTCAATTTTCACGGATGAAATGATAGCACATTATGAGGATACAAAGAGCAACACCTTCTTTAGAGCAACACCACAACAATTGGAAGGAGTAAAAGGGCTTTGTGACATGGTGGAAAGCAAAATTATGGAAACCAGGAAGTGTACCCTTCACAACTATAAAGATGGAAGTGTTGTTTCTCCTAGCCTTCCACAACCTACAAGGGTTACACCACAACAATTGGAAGAAAAAAGAGAAAAGGGGCTTTGTTACAATTGTGATAGCAAATGCACTAAAGGTCATAAGTGTGGTGAGAAGAAATTATTTTACATAGAATATGAAGAGGAGGAAGAAAAGGATCAAGAAACATCAAAAGGAGAAGATATACACCAGGACCCCACACCAGAAAAAGAAGAAATGAATCAGACCATATCTTGTAAAGCATTAGCAAGAATTACCACTCCTCAAACTATCAAGATAGAAGGATGTATCAAGAAGAAAAATGTTCAAGAAGTGAAAGATCACATCGAGCATCAAGAAATGAATCCGACCATATCTTGTAAAGGATTGGAAGAAATTACCACTCCTCAAACTCTAGAGATAGAAGGACATATCAAGAAGAAAAAGGTTCAAGCAGTGAAAGATCACATCAAGCATCAACAACAAGTTCTCCAACTTTTAAAGGATAACACCACTTTGGTGCAAAATCAAACGAAACAACAGGTAGATCAACATCGTAGTGAAAAATGTTTTGATGTAGGTGATTGGGTATTTTTACTGCTACATCTCAAGCAAGCTATTTATGAGAAGGAAATGTTGGCAATACTACATGCACTTAAAAAATGGCGACCTTACCGAATGGGAAGACTCTTCAAGGATGAGGATGTGGAAGCATTGTTTTGTGTTATTTATATTATCCAACCATATTGGATAAATGAAGCAAGGGATGAATGGAAGAAGGACGAAGAAGTATGGCCACTTATTCAAAAGTTGCAAAAGATCCCAATTCAAACAATATTGCCAGAAATTGAAGAGGAAGGAAAAATCATATTGGAACCTGGAGCAGTCACAGAAACAAGAACCCGACAGCTACGAAATCAATCAATTTTAGAGTATCTCATCAAGTGGAAGAACTTACCCGCTGAATATTCCATATGGGAGGACAATAATTTTATACAGAAGCATCAAGAACTACTCAAGCGTTGAGGACAACGCTTTTTGAAGGAGAGGGGAATGTTAGGCCCCTATACTACTAGTGTAACCCCTTATTGTTATTAGTATAACCCACTTATTATATTGATGTACCCATGTAGTGCCCATATTGTTATTATTGTGCCCCATAGAAGCCCACTATTGTTATTATTGTGCCCTTACATTATTATTGTTATGTCGGCTCTGATTATGTTATGACTCCTTAGACTCCTATATATAGAAAGGAGGTCTTTTCATTTGTATCATCCAAGAATTGTTCATTTATGTAATGTAAAGGAGGTTGCCCCCTCGAAGAGGCTGAATTCTAAGGCGTTTATCTATCTTTTCTATCTTTTCTTGAGCTGGTTTCATAACATCATGATTGCGATATAAATGATACGTAGGATGTGGTATGTAGGACTACAAGAATGTGGGATATGGGATAGTGGGATGCCCGATATGCGAGAGTGTGAGATTTACCATATTCCGCCATGTGGAGGAGAGAGAAAGGGTCTTCTTGGCCTTGGCTTTTCCATGAAATTCCTTTATAAACTGATTTTGGCCTCCCCCGACGCTTTTACTTTGGATCGAAAAATTGACAGTTCGTAGGGTTTTTTATGTGGTAGCCCATTTACTTCGCGGATTTTCGATGTCGTGGGACTGCGAGAATGCTAGAATGTGGGACTACGGAAATGTGGGACTACGAGACTGTGGGAATGCGAGAATGCGAGATGTAGGACTGCCTACTTCAGGATTGTGATATGCGATATGGTCGATATGCAATATTGCAGGATTTATTGTGATGTTGTAGGATGTAGGATTATGGGACTACGAGATTTTCCCACTGATAATATGTGGGATTTACTATGCTCAAGGCCCTTGACCTCCAATAAGCGATTTTCCTTTATATTTGGTCATTTTCTTTGTTCTTTAGGCTTTCCAAGGGTAACTTCAATAGTCCATATCTTATAATCCAGAAGTCCATTTTTGGACATCCATATACTGTTGGAAATCTATTTTTGGGCACTATGTAATGGGGAGCATCTGAGTTAGCTTTGAGATATTTTTTAGCCTGGGAAAGTAACTTCAAACTTCACCACTCTTAGGAAACTTTGACCAACTGAAACCCACAATGTAGTGAGTGACAACAGAGCAAAAGCTTTATTTATGGTTATGTTGTTGAAATTAGCCAAATGTGTGGAACTATGAAGGAAGTCCATTATGCGGAGGAAGATTTCAAGATTTGATTCCGCGAACCCCCACATTTCACACCAAATGATTTTGTAGATTTTTCTTGGAATATATGTGTGAGTGCAGAGTCTAACTGCGGAAAATTTCAAAGCTAACGTATAGTATCGATTTTCATTTATCAAATTTAATATCGCATATTATAATTTTTATTTGTGTCGTATAAAATTAGTGTTTATAACATATTTTATTGCGTAATTATTGTATATTCTACCTGTGTAGTTGCAAGGGTCAGTGTGAGATCAATGAGACACAATGGTTGAAATTTTAGGCCCACCTGAAAGGCATTGTTTCTAGTTGAGCTATGTAGACCTATATTGACATAAGTCAGAAATTTTAGACGCAAATATTTAATTCCAAACTTATAAAAATGCACCAGTAGATAACCCGTATGCTAGGTTGTAGGAGAAGTGATAGTTATGTGAACCAATTTGATTCCATTTCTTTGATGCGAAATTCAAATTCTAGTTCAAATGTTATTTTTTGACTACATAGTTTTCGACTTATTTCTATTATGTTGTGCCTATATGAAAATGAAATATGGAAATAGATATTTCTATTCAATAATAGTTTTGTGGTGATGTTTAGAGAAAAATGGTTCTTGACAATGCAATTATCTTGCAAGTTTTCTAAATTCTAAAATTTTGTTAGATTATTGCAGAGTTTACATTCAAAGCTTTTTTTATGCAAATTTTTTTTATAATAGTTATGGCATGCTAGTTTCTAGCTTAACACAAAATGGCAAAAACCGTACAAAGTTATAAACTATTACCTTATTTAATTATTTCAATGAATAAAGTTCATTTGATATTTGGATAATTAGACAAAGGAATAAATGCATTCAATTCAGGAATTGATATCTAGGATCTAAAATTACTTTTGCAAAGTAAAAACTAGCTAATAACAAGGTAAGTATACATAGTAAATGTGTGAAATATGCATTAGTTCACTCAATAACTTTGGAAAAGAAATTTTATTTATTGCAAAAAATATTTAGTTAATGAAAAGAAAATGTGTTTTACAATATTAATAAGATAGTAGCTCGATATCAATTTCGAAAGTGTGTAAGATGGTTTAATCATGAAACATAATAGGGTCAATTGGACTATGTGAAATTGGAGTTTAAGTAAAATGTATATGATTTAAAGTAACATATTTCACAAAATTCTTTTCTAATTAAAGATCATGAACGTCAATGCTAACCACATTGATGATGATTACTGGTTAGTGGATACCATTAAGATTGAGAGTAGTTAAATGTAATTTAAGAATTTAGATGTTAATTCATGATTTACATGACTTATTTCCTTTGACGCATTATATATATGCCTGTTTCCTATAAAAATATTTTGTCAGTGTTCATTTTGTTCTAGACTCGTTAGTAAATTATAGGCAATTCACTTTCTTTGTTTTTCTAAAACTGTCAAGTGTTTTAAGGTTTTGCTTTATAATTTGTCTATTTTTTTTTAATTTGTTATGAACAATGAAGAAATGGCCCAAATTAAAAATGGAAGGAGCACAAAGGAAAAGGTACATCCAGGGAGCTGAGATATATTAATGCTCAACTATTATCACCCAAAAGATGATCACCTATCCATTTCTTACTAGGTGGATCAAAATACACCTTGTAGGATTAATTTTACCATGGTAAATTATTACACTAAATTTTGTCACCGTGACTATCAATTCATATCTCTCACCATCCGGTGAGTGTCTAAGGTGAATCCCCTATGAAGACTGAAGTAAAACAATACTAGTGACAAAAGGAATTTTGGGTTGCACTACTTAAAAACCATTTTTAGTATTTGAACAATTTTATTAGACATTACCTGTGCATGTGTAGTTTTTACCATTGTGGCATGCACAATTATGTGCACTATCTTCCACTATAAACAACACAATCCTGCTCACACAAGTAAAAATAAAAAAATCAAATTCTAGAAGCTTTGATGGAGGAATGTTATCCAAATTAGAATCCTCGAACTACAACATACCTACGACTCACCCCTTGGTTCATGGAACTAATCTCCTCCTCTTAAGCACCATATCCCTTGAAAAGAGGAACTAGAAACCTCCTCGTCTTGCCTATAAATTGACCATAAAACTAGAGGATGGAGAGAGACTTGGATTTGTAATATTATGTTGTCGATTTTGGGTTTGAAAAGCTTGTCATCAAGGGAAGGAACAAATACCATTGGAAGAGGCTTGTGACATCAAGGCAACGAGGTTGTGATCTTGTTCTCCTTTGAATTTAATAAAAAGTTATTATTATTTCCTAACTGCATCTATTCTGATGTTATTTGTGAGATTCCTTGATCACTCGCATGCTTTATAACTGATTATCGATTCAACTATATGTTGTATGTTAAGTTAGGGATTTAATTTACCTTTGATTTCATATGCAAGATGCTTTGATCCCTTTGATTTTTTTTGTCTATGCAGATCTCTTTTGGAGCATGATGGAGAAGCTATGGAAAGCACTGGAAAGCCTCTAAGGAATTGAGGAAAACATGGTTGTGGAAAGCACTAAAAGGAATTCTACAAGCACATCGCTAACACGTATGCGATTCTTCACATAGTACATGTTGTAGAGCTATAAGAAGGGTCTCTTTCACCTCTAATTACCTCACATTAATATGTCAATCCAGGAGCGTTTTGTTATTTCAAAGAGTGTCTCAGTCTGAGGCTATCATTTGCCAGAGTAATGCTAGTAGTACAGTGTTCAGAAATACAAGAGTAGATGGATGCTTGTCTACAGCTTAACCACTTCAAAAGATTAAATCACACATTCAAAAGGCTAATCAACTCATGATTCAAGGGTTCGGTAGCAATAACCCATCCCTTTGGAAACTGATGGAAAAGGAAATCAGAGAACAGATCGTGGATCTGGGAGCCGGACAGTAAATGCCAATGCCCACTACAACTTTGAGATCGTTCTTCAGACCAACACCAATAAATGGAATGGCAAACGATAAATGGAACAACAATTAAGAAATCGAACAACAATTCTACAATGGAACAGCAAATCCAAAATGGAACAGTAATTCTTAAATGGAATAGCAGCTAGGAAATAGAATAGCAACTAAGTCTCACAAGCAGTAACAAACTTAACCTATCAAATGAAATGCATTAATCATAATCAAACAACAATCTTTCACTCTTAAGGGCAGATCGAACAACACACACCAATGGAACAACGTCGATTACTGATAAACTATGGAACAACACTTGAAAACCATATACGCACACAACAAACTTAAATAGTAATCTAATCCAAGTATCAATCTCAGTTAAAAGGAATACGACTGTGTTTCAAAATAGAACATTATTGTTCATAAATCCAACAATCGTAAAGAAAATAACTCCCAAGATGAATTCCGTAACGTGAATGAACAGGTGCACAACACAAAAGCTCTGTAATGGAATAGCAACAGTATTCTGTTAAGACTAGTAATATTAGATAAAATCTTAAAAGAACAGTAATATGATGCAGAGTTAATACAATAGTTCTGTCTGTGGAAACCTTAATGAATTAAACATAACAAAGCATGTGATGCAAACTTATAAAACACATCATATTACCAAATAACGGTGATAGGCAAACCACTCATAAACCAACGTAATAATACAGGAGCAAGTGTCCTCCAGGGCTGGGCCCTTAGCCTCCAGGGTTACACCACTTGAAGTTAATCCAGACTCAGAGATGAAGTAATCACCAAGTTTGTATTAATGCATAAAGCAGAATTACAATAAACCAGTTCTTATCGAGACTCGATGATCAAAGTTTTGATCTTAAAAGAAATTACATAAAAGCATAATCATGTCTAACCCCCCTCCCGAGCTAATAGTGTTGTCACTTTTATAAGGGTAACGACGGAGATGTCTAAGTGCAAAAGTAGATAAAGCAACGATCCCTCAGGATCAAGGATCCTGAGGGATTCACCGAACCGTTAGTCCTCAGTCATTTCTTTTCTCTCCTGCGTCGAGCTGATATCTCTACCTCCTTTTCCGGGCTGATTCTCTTTGATTTGCTTTGCCTTGTTCGCATTCGGTCTCCCGTCAAAGGGACAGCGGTTAACCCGTCCTTGTCCTTTCCTTTGGAACGGTAACTTCTCGTTTTCACTCCTCCCTACGTAAGGAAATCACAATTGTCAGCGTTTTAGTCTTGCATATTAACCTCACATGTTTTATTATAATTCTTTATCATTTTTTGAGTTCATGATGCAAAACGTTTTGCAAGTTCTAATGAAAAGATATTGGAATAATCATAAAAAACATACCTTTTTTAGTACTCCACACACCCCCCTGCTTACCTTGTTTCATTCCCTCATGAAAACATTGTAGTTGAAATGCAAGGCAGTGAGAGAATAGGCTGGAGATGGAATCTCATGTGGAGGCCTACAGACATGATGAGTAACTAGGTAGTCAGAGAAATGGCCTGTCTGACCCTCGGGCATCTCATACAGGGCTTGGTATCTAGGTGCAGGGTGGAAAATAATTGGACTCCGGAACCTATATCCTAACCAGGATAGCCCTGCCCTGAAAATGATTTCACCATAGAGGTGCAAGCAGTTGGCAACTAATTTAAAATTCTCATACTTAAACGGTTCCCTAAGCTGGATATTCGGATTAGAGATTTGATACTGAAATTTAGCTGCATCGATAGAAAGAAAGTATTATAATCCCTGTCGAATGAGTGCCTCATGCATGGGTCCTAAGGTTTCAATTACACCCGGAGTCTTCATGAGGTTTCTATGTGCTTTCCACAACTATACTGGGTTCCTAGGCTTAGCCCTTACCCACAAATCTAAGTCATTTTCTTACCTCTGGAAAGTATTATAGGCTTTAAGCCATTTAATTTGATTAACCCCAAATGAGATGAATGCCTGAAATTGGATGTCTCCAACAAAAGGGCCAGGGTTCAGCTCGGTCTCCTGGTCTAATACAAGGTTATGTAAATAGAACTCACATAGCAGTCTCTGGACGTTTACCCCGTAGTGCTTACAACAGTCTATAAAATCATTGACAATGTTAATTTGTATGGGAGCACCTGCTTTAATAGCTTTTATTTTTAATTACAAATATTGTTCCAGTAGAAACAGGGCATAATTATTGGCAGGGGCTCTACATGCTAAGACGTCATTGTATAAAGAACACAAGGTATCCATCTTCTTGATAATGATATCTAGCCTACGAGTTACCTTTGTGACTTTCTCTTGTTCCTTCCGCCAACCTTCAAAAGCCTAGCTTTCGGATTGATTGACATTCCTAAGCTGCTGCTGTAGCTCTTCATACTTTTCGTGAGGGACCATTTTCTCTCTAAGTTTTTTTGCTTCTTGTTGAGCTTGCTTCAACCCCTTTCACAGGGTTACTGTTTTTGGATCTCTTCTCCATGCAGCAGTGGAGGTCGGGAGTTTTACCTGAACTTTCCTATTGCGTTTCTTTGAGTTCAGAACCCTAATCACTCCTGAAAGTGGTGCCTCCATCTGAATTTCCTTATCACAGGTCATCATTTCATCCATTTCTATTTTAACATGAATATCAGTATGTTGTTGTTCCTTTTCAATTGGAACATCAGTATTTTCCTCAGCATCGTTTGGAATAGCAGCTTGGTTCTCGACAGGGTTTTGAATAGCAGGATGAATTATAGTCCTCCGCCCCTTTTCCTTGCGAGGTTTTGCTGGAGTGGTCACCTTTTTCCTTCCTGAAGTCCTTTTTACCCTTTGCTTTGCTTTCAAGATCCTAATCTGCTGGTGGAACTGGACTATTATATTCAATAATCTCTGTTGTTCCTTTCGCAGTTCTTTAATTTCCAAAATTTCCTTAGAAGGAATAGTAGGTTGTTCACTGCGGCCTGGACTATGATTACTTCCCGGATCTTCCTTCTGGGGCATTTCTTCATTGTTCTGCTCTGGATGTTCTAGGGCGGGAACCCTAACTGGTTATGTCATTTCTTGGGCGACTTCTCTTTCTGCCCCTCCTTCCTTCGGAATTTCTTCTGGTGTCTTCTGGTTAGGAACGGATTGTTCCTGTTCAGCATCTCCTATCGTCTCTTTATCATGAACAGGCAGGTTCTCTTCTTCTGCCTCCTTTGCATGTGATTCTTCAGGTGCATTTTCTTCCTCGGGTTTCTTTTCGTCATGGAGGTCTGATGGACTGGAAGTTTGGCCATATTCGCCCATATTGGCCAAGCCTTCGGCCAATTCATCTTCTTCCACTGGGTCCTGCAATGGGCTTCCTTCCTGGTGTTCCATTTCCTCCTCCTGCTCGAATTGCTCAGCTTCTTCTTTAGAATGCTCAGCTCCTTCTTCATTTTCTTCTTCTTCTTCGGATTGCTCAGCCTCTTCTTCCTCTTCTTCAGATTTCTCGGCCTCTTCTTTTTCTTCTTCTTCAGATTGCTCGGACTCTTCTTTTACTTCTTGAGATTGCTCAGCCTCTTCTTTTTCTCCTTCTTCAGATTGCTCGGCCTCCCCTTCTAGCTGTGAGGGTTGCTCATCTTCAATTTCTACCAACCGGCTGGTGTTTTCCTGGAGCTTCTCCAGCCTCCCTCGTATCCATGCTAGCCGGACCGATTTCCTGCGTTTTTCTAGTCGTTCGGGTGCACCGGTGGTATATTTACGATTTTCCAATTCCTTGTGTTTTTCTGGACGCTCAGATGTACTAATGGCATGTTTCTGTTTTTCTAGTTCCCTTCATTTTTCTATGCTCAGGTGTACTGGTGGCATGTTTCTGTTTTGCTAGTTCCCTGCATTTTTCTGGACGCTCAGGTGTACTAGTGGCATGCTTACATTTTGGGGATGGTGTTGTCAATCCCCCATTTATCATGGGAATTAGCTCTTCCCAGCTGCTCTGCTGCTGGGTGAGGCTATGACTGACAATTAACCAAATCAACCCATGATGACTAACGACTGAATCTACATGTTGTGCCTTTTTTATGCTCCGTGCAACGTCATGAAGTAACAAATTCAAAAATGCAGGTAAATTTACAGAGCATTTATGCTTTAGTACGGCTAAGAGTTTAAGATGTTGTGGTCTTACCATGTCTTTTCTTCCTTCACAGGTGATGTGGCTTTGAACGGTCCTTTCTAATTCTGCCCAGGGCTCTCCTAGCGTTGCTGGCAGAACTCCCTTTCCTTTAATTTCCAAGCTCTGGCCTTCGTCCTGGAAGATTTCTATAATCTTCTGCAATCTCTCCTTTTTTAATGTCCATACAGGTCCGAAGGCTGGTAGTCCTGAGACTTCTGTGATTATGTCATCGGTGACTGCTATATGTCTGCCCCTCACTGTGGAGTAATCCTCTTGCAAATTTTGCAGGAATTCAATTGCCACCGTCTCGTTAGACTCCTGCAAGTGGTTGAGATAAGTCAGCCACGCTGCTCTTGCCAGGATTTCCCGGGTGGCAGCGGAGACTGTCAACACCTGCGGTTCCCTCCGAATCGATATTCCTCCCATGGTTTCACTGTAAACTCTCAATGGAACGGAAGCTCTTCGTGTTGTTGAAACACAGAGAGGTTAATAAACACAAGACTTGTTAAAAAAAATAGAGTATGCAATAGAAATGGCTTATGAACAAAAATTCGTGCAGAAAAAATAAAAATAGTATGCCATTGAGCCATGGCATACCCTAGTACACAACTTTCCCGAATAGTGAGCTGACACGTAATCCAGGGAATAATGAGGTTAACCCCCCCCCCCCGCAATTTGATAGGCTGTCCCAGTGGTCAAATAAAGGAGCGGCGCCCGCTCTGAAACAGAGTTATAAAGGAACAGCGTATGGAAATATGCCATGTTTACAAAAACAACGAATTACCGAAATTGAGGCATAGAGTTAGATCGCTTATTACGTAAGAGGCTGCTGTGATATGATGCGAGGTTGGGAGGATAGGACATCTGTTGTACTTTCCAAATCTCATGCGGTCATTGTCAATTACTCTGCCATGATTGGTGATAATAAATTTACATGTGTTATATAATTCGGGGAATGGTATATGATTAATTACTAAGGTATAAGAAATAGAAGGGTGTTAATAACTCACCTATTGGTGTAAATAATGTGACTTTGATACCATTAACAGTGCTTTGCTGCCGATAGGTGTCCATAACCTTGGCAGAGTTGTTTATTTCACCCATGGAACCATGATCCTTTGTGTATACTTAGGGAATGTTGTGTGATGTCAAAATGTAGGCCATTATGCTAGCTTGGTGACTAGTTAACCATAATGCCATTCACGAGGAAGGAGCGAAAAGTTGGCAGGGCGGCTCGTGATGAGACCTCCTGTTCCAAGGGTTGTTTATTTGATATACCTTTTGGACCATATCCCTGGTGTGGTGGCCATAGTGGGAATGCCACTTTGCTTTCATCCTCATGATCATCGTAGGTTGGCTCTTGATGAGACCCCCTATCCTGCATTTGACAACTTATAAGTCATGTTTACTTTTTTCTTTCTTTTTCATAAAGTACTTTCCCTTATTTATACACAAGGGGTGGTTCAACACTCCTTAAGAGTAGGAATGGTGGAAGAAGTCTTAACAACTCAATAGGAAGATATAAACCCTTTACTCTTATTCCTAAATAATAATAAAAGAGGATTAAAAGGGGTCCTCATGATAAAGATGAATAATCATAGTAGAATTAGTAGAACAATGACAACAAAAGATGATAAATAAGCGTGTCATTCCTTTTGTCCTCTTACCAATGCAGAGCCTTATAAAGATAACGATTTATGATTGGCTGATTTCAGTATGTTGTGATTCTATATCCATTGCATAAGTGCATAGCTGTATTCTAAAAGACTTGAAAGAACAAGAGCAATAAGCATCCTTAATTTAGATTAGCAGAAGGAACAAACTGTTTCACAGGGAGAGAAAAAGCATGCAAGTGGTGTTCCTTTTGGAAAAAGGAACAACAAAAGACCACAAATAGCAGAAAATGTTGTTCTTTTGAAAAAGGAACAGTAGAACACATAAATGTTGTTCCTTTGGAAAAGGAATAGTGGAACATTGCAATGCCATTCCTTTGAAAAAGGAACAACAGAAATAAAAAAAAATGTTGTTCCTTTGGAAAAGGAAACAACAAACACACGGAAATGCCATTCCTTTTGAAAAAGGAACAACAACAACCAAAATGTTGTTCCTTTGAAAAAGGAATAGCAAAAGACGCAAATATGTCGTTCCTTTGGAAAAGGAACAAAAGAAATAAAAAATGTTGTTCCTTTGGAAAAGGAACAACAAAACATGAAAAAATGTCGTTCCTTTGGAAAAGGAACAGCGAAAATAGAAAATGTTGTTCCTTTGGAAAAGGAATAGCAAAACATGCAAAAATGTCATTCCTTTGGAAAAGGAATAGCGGAAATCGAAAAATGTTGTTCCTTTGGAAAAGGAACAACAAAAGATGCAGATATGTCATTCCTTTGAAAAAGGAACAACAAAAATCGAAATGTCGTTTCTTTAGAAAAGGAACAGCAAAACAAGCAAATGTCGTTCCTTTGGAAAAGGAACAGCAAAAATAAGAATGTTGTTCCTTTGGAACAGGAACAACAGAAACACACAAATTCCATTCCTTTAGAAAAGGAACGACAAAAATCGAAAATGTTGTTCCTTTGGAAAAGGAACAACAGAACACACAAAAATAAAGAAAAGATCCAAATTACAATGAGATGACGATTGATCCAAAGGGATTTTCTCTTTTGAAAAAGGAACAGCTGGAAGAAAATGTTGTTCTTTTGAAAAAGGAACAACAAAAAATGACAGCAAAACATTAATTCAAAAATATGTACAAAAATGATTCAAGAAAAGAAATTATGTACAAACTATAAAAAGAAATGAATTCCTTACTGAATTATAGGTGAGGAAGACTTCTCTTCCTCCCCCGAAATCTCCATATCAGTGTCTTCGCGTAGCTGTAGGCAAAAGGACTCCCGAGTGAGTGGTTTGTGATAGAGACAAACTCGGTGCCCATTTGCCTTGAAGGCATATCCAGAACCGTCAATAGTGATTAGAGCAAGGGTCCCATTGTCATGTACCTTTTGGATTTCGTATGGTCCCAACCAACGAGTCTGGAGTTTCCCTGGGAAGTCTTAAAACCTGGAGTCATACAAAAGAGCCCAGTCTCCTTCGTGGAACACTTTATTTTTAATGAGAGCATCATGCCATTTAGCTCGCTGCTATTGGATCAGGGAAGTGTTTTGAAGTGCAGAGAGCCTAATTTCATCCAACTCATTGATCTGCTGCAATCGATTAATCTGTGCCTCGGTTAGATCTAAGCTAACTTCCTGTGCTGTTCGTAATGTTTGGATTTTGAATTCTATGGGGAAAATGGGTTGTTTTCCAAACACTAGTTGATAAGGTGAGTAACCAGTGTTGCTTCTATATGTTGTTATGTAAGCCCACAGTGCTTCAGGTAGTCTAGCAGACCAATCACGTGTATGTGATGCAATGGTTTTCGTTAGAATTGCTTCTATTATTTTATTGTTGCCTTCTACCTGTCCATTCGCCTGTGGGTGGTATGGAGTAGTGATTTTATGCTGGACATGATAGTTGTTGAGTGTTGCAGCTATTCTCTTCCCAGAAAACTGTGGTCCATGGTCTGTAATGATTTCTCTTGGAAGGCCATAACGTACAAATAGATGGAACATGAGCTGTATGAAAGAGTCCTCTGTAGCTCTAGGCAATGCTTCTGCTTCAACCCACTTGGTGACATATTCTGTTGCCACCAAAATAAATGTTTTCTATTTTGATGATGGGTTAATTGGTCCAACAAAATCAAGAGCCCATCGCTCGAATGGTTCAATGACTAACTGTGGTTTCAGAGGCATCTCATCAGACTGACCAGGGCGTCTTGCTCGCTGGCAATTGTCACAGGCTTGGACAAATTTCTTTGCGTCTTTGAAAATCGTGGGCCAATAATACCCTATCTGCAGCACTTTATGTCCAGTTCTGTGTTCAGCGAAATGTCCACCACATGGTCCATCATGACAGGCTTTTAAAATGTCAAAGATTTCATCTTCTCAAATGCATCTCCTAATATGCATGTCTGCTCTTGTGTGAAACAAATAGCCCCCAATCCACAAGAATCGAGCACTCTTCTGAACAATCTGTTTCCGATCATTAGGGGTTAGATGTTTCGGTAGTTTACCTACTGCTAGGTAATTGGCAACATTAGCATACCACAGTGTTTGAACAGCAACAGCAAACAGATGCTCATCTAGAAATTGATCTTCAATTGCTGCTGCATCGATTGGCTTTGGCATTCTTGAGAGAAAATCGGCTACAAGATTTTCTTTGACCGATCGATCCTTGATTGTAATATCAAATTCCTGCAATAAAATCAGCCATCTAGTTATTCTGCCATTTTGTGACAGGCTTATTTGCTAGATATTTTATGGCAGAATGATCTGTATACAAGATAACAGGATATCCAGTAATGTAATGTTTAAACTTATTGACAGCATGTATTACAGCTAGGAATTCTTTTTTAGTAACAGTGTAATTTAATTCAGCAGGGGATAAATTTTTGCTGACGTAATAAATAGCATATGGTTTTTTATCCTCTTCCTACCCAAGGACTGCTCCAATGGCTGTATCTTAGGCATCAGATGATATCTGGAATGGAAAATCCCAATTTGGTCCTCGAAGGACTAGGGCTGTGGACACAAGCTTCTTCAAATCCTTGAAAGCACGTTCACATTTTTCTGTCCAAAGAAAATCAACGTTACCAGTTAGTGCGTATAGAGGTGCAGGAATGTGCGAATAATGTTCTATAAATCGCCTATAATAACCAGAAAATCCAAGAAAACTGTGTACCTCTGTTTGAGTGGTAGGAGTGGAAATAAGCAAAAGTATTTGGATTTTGTCTAGGTCTACCTGAATGCCAGCTACTGAAATATATTGTCCTAGGATAAGTCCTTCAGTCATCATCATATAACATTTTTCGTGGCTTAAACAAAGCCTAGTAGCAATGCAACGTTGGAGGACTTTCTCTAGGGTATCCAATGTTGGATTGAAATCATCTCCATATGGTGTAAAGTCATCCATGTATACTAAAAGTCCATCATTTATTAAATCTGCAAAAATGCTAAGGATAGCCCTTTGGAATGTGGCAGGAGAATTGCATAAGCCAAAAGGTAGAACTCGGTAGGCAAATGTTCCCCAAGGACAAGTAAACACAGTTTTGTCTTGGTCTTTAGGGGCAATCTGAATTTAATTATATCCACTGAAGCCATCCAGGAAAGAAAAGAATTTCTTTCCTGCTAAAGTGGTCTTTTTGTGTTGCTTTATTTAGCTCCCTGTAGTCCACACAGATTCTCCATTTCCCATTCCTTCTTGGTACCACCAAAAGCAGAGAGACCCATTTACTATCAGAGGTAGGATAGATAAAATTGACATCTAAAAGTTTTTGAAGTTCAACTTTTACCACATATTTTAGATGAGGATTAAGTCTCCTTTGAGGTTGATGAACATGTCTGGCATCTTTTTCTATATAAATGTGGTGTGTACATAATTGGGGGTCAATTCCTTTCATATCAGGGTAATCCCATGCAAATGCTTCTTTATATTTCCTTAACAAATGGATGAGCTTCATTTCTTGTTCAGGTGTGAGGTTGGAATTAATATTTAAGGTTTTTCTCAGTTCAATTTCCACAATTTTACTATTTGCAACAGAAATAACAGGTATTGTTTGATCATGTGTATCTTTCAAAGGAGCTTCTTCTAATTCATTATCTAATGCTGCTTCTATCATGTGACACTGTGTGTAGGATCTAGATTCAGTTTGACTGATGAAATTATTAATGGCAGCATCTTATGTTTGGTTTTTGAAATCAAGTTCCTCTTGTATAGTTAATGGAGATCTAATGTTATCAGTAAGGTATGATACATGGTGCTTATTAGTTTTTATTATTGTGACACTTGGCTGCGCTGGAGGATATAGAGCTATGTTCTTGATATTTGGTCCTCTGGTTATGGTCATATTTCCTTGCCGGCAGCCGATATAAGCATCAGCAGTGGAAAGCCAAGGTCTACCTAAAATCAGTGGATGTCCATCAAGTCGGGTTTTAGGATTTATTATCAGGAAATCCGTTGGATATTCCCAGGGATCAACAAAGACCATGACATCATGTAGAGTACCCTCCGACCTAACCATGGATCGGTCAGCCAATTATAGCAAGGTAGAGGTGGGTTCTATAGTTGTAATGCCTAGCTTTTGGCAAGTAGTGGTCGTTAAGATATTAATTGCAGCTCCTAGATCAACTAAGGCATTGGATAGGGTCTGTCCATAAATTTGGACAGTTACAATTGGATTTCCTGGGTCTTCATATTTAATGGGTGTTTCTTTCCCTGATAGCAAGTCAGATAAAGTACCGACTACTTGGACCCTTGGATTATTTGTTATATTCCTCCTTGGTTTCTTTATGCACAATTCTTTGATAGTTTTTGCATATATCGAGATGTCTTGAATGGCTTGGAGGAATGGAATTTTTATGTACAGATTTTGTAATTCTCCCAGAATGTCAAAATCAAGATATTGTATAGGTCGAGGTATGACTAATCATTGTGGGAACGGAGGAGAGGATATGGTTGCTTGATTATGAGTTTACTGTTTATTCACATCCTCTTGTTGTGACAGATGTTCTCTGGGTAACTGATCTTCAATCTAAACTGTCTTATCTCCCTCGGTTTCAATAATACGGCCATATCTTAACTTAATATCATTACACTCCCTCATATCGGTTCCTATCTCAGGTGTTTCTATGATTTGGATAGATTGGAGCGGTCTGTTATTTGGATTGGGGTTGGGTTGGGCTGGGAGTTGCGGTCTCAGATTAGACTGGGGATTTTGTTGCAAGGCTGGTAGTGTTGGTTGAGGGAGCGGAATAGTTCCTACTGGTTGATGCATCGGTCTCTGCTAGTTTGTCTGCCAGACTGAACTTTGCGAGGTAGGGGGAGTCCATTGTGGTGGATATGAGTTACTTTGCCAATATGGTGGGGTATAAGGAAAATTCGGCCAACCATATTGGTTTTCCTGATTCAACCACGGGTTTGAAGAAGGAAACGACTGTGGTGACCAGTTTGGAAACGGGGGTTGCAGTTGACTTTGCCACATACTATATTGTTGAGCATTATACTACGGAGACTAAAAAGAAGAAGTTGGGTCTGGAAACGTACCAGATTGTCTCAGCTACCACTGACGGCGCTGGTTGAGCAAATACATTGATTCTGGTTCTTCTTCCACTTCCTTATATACGCTTTCAATCCAGGAAGTGAGGGGCAGCTCTCCGTAAGGTGATCTTTTGTACAGATGGCGCATGTTTGTATTGTATCCAGTGGACACTCCTTGTGGCTATGCTTTTTCCTACATCGGGGACAGAAGATCGCCAAATTCTGTTCTACCTCCATTTGCTTCTGTTTGGCCTGAATAATATCAAGTTGTGTAGTTAGTGTCCCTAGTATATTAGTTTTAAAATTTTCCAATAAATTTCCAATTTCTACACGTGTTACTCCTTCTGTTTAAATTTTCTTATCTCTTACAAACCGATCATGTTCTGCCCGTTTTACTCTTGTGCTGCCTCTCGAGCTCCTGATACATAAATCAATAATGTCAGCAAAGTTTTCTTGATAAATATCCCCTTTTCCCATAATGTTTAATGTTTCGATCCATTGTTCCTTCATGCCCCTTACCAATGTTGTTTTTAACACATTATCAGGTAAAGGTAGTGATGCATAAGGAGATCTTTGTAGATTATACTGGAAACGTTCCACATACTCCTCTAATGTTTCATTCGGTCTAGCTGTCATCTGGAATATTTCATCCTTCAGTTCTGTAGACCTGCAATAATCCTGATATTTTTTTAGAAAAGATTCTTTCATTTGATCCCAGTTATTTATAACCCCGCCACCTAATCCCATAAACTATCTTAAAGTAGGCCCTTTTAATGTAGAGAGAAATAGTTTCAGTTTCTGGGGGTCGGTGTTGTAATCATATCCCCTGCACAACACATCAAATTCAAATAAAAATGCATCCGGATCTTCTGATCTAAGACCGTGAAATGTAGGGATATGTTGAAGAGGGATTGCTTTCATAGGCGCATTTGCTGCAGAATCCAATATAGGGTATTGTAATTTAGAGGTTTGGGTGTTTGGCTGGTTTTGAGCCATAGGGTCGAATATATGCCAATAACCTTTGGGGATATCTGGGAGGGTATTCCTAGGTTGAGAGGGAATGGCTTTGACAAGAATAGTTTTAATAGCACTTCCTCTATCTAGGATAATGAGAATGCCTGATGTCTAAGGAGATTGAGTTTTTTCAACAATGATTTTTGCAGCACTTCCCTTGTCTAGGCTGTTTAATGGCTGAATTGTTCCAATAGGAGATCTTGGTTCCTTAGTTTCCCCTGTCTCTCCTTCTCCTTCACAAAGATTTCTGAAATTCCCTTCCTACAATAGTTCTAGAGTAGAATTTTCAATTTCTTGAAAGTCCTGCTCTTTAGTTTGACTATGCACCTCAGTAAAGGCTACAGATGGTGATCCTGTGGCCTGAAGGGAACTAGTAGGTTATTTAGAAATGATTTTCCTGGGTCCTACTGATGGTTGAGATTCTTCTTTCTTGTAGATTTCGTCTATGAAGGTTGTTCGCCAAGGGTCACCAACCCCTTAGCTTTTTCTGGCTTGGGTAGAGGTTTGGAATTTTTTTCTGGCGTTTTCTGCTTAGTCATGCACTCAAATTAACTGCTAAATTCTATTCAAACAAAACAACAACAATTCTGTTAGGAAAGCGGACAGAGGAGCAGGGATTTTACCTGCTCTGCACGTAAGTTCTTACCTTCCGTTTTTAAAATCCAACTCTTCCCTAGCAGGTTCGTACACTACTCTGAAAAAAAGAACAAATGGCTACACTTCTTCCCTGGAAACGGTGCCAAAATTTAAAGCTATAAGAAGGGTCTCTTTCACCTCTAATTACCTCACATTAATATTTCAATCCAGGAGCATTTTGTTATTTCAAAGAGTGTCTCGGTCTGAGGCTATCATTTGCCAGAGTAATGCTAGTAGTACAGTGTTCAAAAATACAAGAGTAGATGGATGCTTGTCTACAACGTAACCACTTCAAAAGATTAAATCACACATTCAAAAGACTAAGCAACTCATCAGTCAAGGGTTCGGTAGTGATAACCCATCCCTTTGGAAACTGATGGAAAAGGAAATCAGAGAACAGATCGTGGATCTGGGAGCCGGACAATAAATGCTAATGCTCACTACAACTTTGAGATTGTTCTTCACACCAAGACCAATAAATTGAACGGCAAACGAGAAATGGAACAACAATTAAGAAATCGAACAACAAGTCTGCAATGGAATAGCAAATCCAAAATGGAAAAACAATTCTTAAATGTAATAGTAGCTAGGAAATAGAACAACAACTAAGTCTCACAAGTAGTAACAAACTTAACCTATCAAATCAAATGCATTAATCGTAATCAAATGGAAATCTTTCACTCTTAAGGGCAGATTGAACAACACACACCAATGGAACAGCGCCGATTACTGATAAAATATGGAACAGCGCTTGAAAACCATATACACACACAACACACTTAAATAGTAATCTGATCCAAGTATCAATCTCAGTTAAAAGGAATATGACTGCGTTTCAAAATAGAACAATATTATTCATAAATCCAACAATCGTAAAGAACATAACTCCCAAGATGAATTCTGTAACGTGAATGAACAGGTGCAGAGCACAAAAGCTCTGTAATGGAATAGCAACAGTATTCTATTAAGACTAGTAATATTAGATCAACTCTTAAAAGAACAGTAATATGATGCAGATTTAATACAATAGTTCTGTCTGTGGAAACCTTCATGAATTAAACATAACAAAGCATGTGATGCAAACTTATAAAACACATCAGATTACCAAATAATGACGATAGGCAAAGCACGCATAAACCAACGTAATAATACAAAAGCAAGTGTCCTCCAGGGCCGGGCCCTTAGCCTCTAGGGGTACACCGCTTGAAGTTAATCCAGACTCAGAGATGAAGTAATCACCAAGTTTGTATTAATGCATAAAGTAGAATTACAATAAACCAGTTCTTATAGAGACTCGATGATCAAAGTTTTGATCTTAAAAGAAATTACATAAAAGCATAATCATGTCTAACCCCCCTCCCGAGCTAACAGTGTTGTCCCTTTTATAAGGGTGACGGTGGATATGTCTAAGTGCAAAAATAGATAAAACAACGTCCTCAGTCATTTCTTTTCTCTGCTGCATCGAGCTGATACCTCTACCTCCCTTTCCGGGCTGATTCTCTTTGATTTACTTTGCCTTGTTTGCATTCAGTTTCTTGTCAAAGGGACAATAGTTAACCCGTCCTTGTCCTTTCCTTTGGAACGACAACTTCTCTTTTTCACTCCTCCCCGCATAAGGAAATGACAATTGTCAGCGTTTTAGTCTTGCATATTAATCTCACATGTTTTATTATAATTCTTTATCATTTTCCGAGTTCATGATGCAAAAAGGTTTGAAAGTTCTAATGAAAAGATACTAAAATAATCATCAAAAACATACCTTTTTTAGTACTCCACACATGCTTCATGTTTTAGTTATAAGCTAAGGGAAGGTAGCAATTATTTCGATGTTTGTTACTAGGTTTTGCTGGAAACATAGGGAGATCCATATTGTCCACAAGAAGTGATTTTTGACTTAACAAATTGGCGACCATACTAGGGATCGAGAGTTCTCCATTGTGTCCTATTGTGACTCTTGACACCTTTAGACCCTTTGAAGAAATGAAATTTCTGGTTTGAGCCCTTTGTTTTTTTTCTAAAATTTTATTAGACTGCACATTTTATCTTTAGCGACAGATCACATATTTGCGTGCTTAGTCCTTGGCACCTATGCATACACTAAATTGAACTAGTGACCTGTGCAATCTTGTGATTTTTTAAAAAATCTATGGCTTCTTTGATTTAAGTCTAGGTTTTTTGGTTTTATGATTTCTTAAGTTTTTTTATAGTCTTATAGAGCCTCTGTCAATTTGATTGGGTTTTTTGAACTTTATTTTTGAGAAATTCTTAATTTGATTTCCTTTGGTCATTACTCAGAGGTCTGTCTTAGTTTCTTAACAATTTTTGTGTTTTTTTGCTTTCATTTTTGCAAGAAATTCCCCCCCTCAATCATGGTGGGGGTTGGGGTGGGGTTGAATTATGTATGAGTGTTAATCATCTTTGAGAGTCATCACTTTTGATCTTTGGAATTTTCACCCAATTTCCTTTAATTACATATGATTGGTTCTTTAGTTATGTCGGAGAAGGAAATTAGTATTCTTGTTATTTTCCAATCATTCGAAATCTTGTGTTTGTTTTGAACAATTCTCTTGCATAGATTACATTTACATAGTTAGTATTCACATTTTCATAACATGAATGAAAATTGTGCGTATATTACACTTGCATAGTTTTCAAGAAAATTGTAGATAGATTACATTGCATGGTTTGGCCCTTAGGGCTTTGAATTGCATTGGAAGATTCGAAGTGGTGCATTCTGGGGTTGATATTTTAAAGACCAACCTCTCTCCTTAATTTAGCTAAAATTCATAGAAATGAAAAGATCAAAATATCATGTTAGATTGTATTAGAGTTTTGGGTTAGGTCATAACACCATCGGTTTTACATCCATTTACCCATGAGTAAGTAACAACGTAAAAAAAAAAAACGCTAACAAAATCAATTTGAATTTTTATTATCTTAGGGTTGATTATGCCTACATTAGATCAGGTAGTAAGGCTTTGGAATAGGGAAGTGAGTTAACTTTCCAAAGCTACAAAAAAACACCAAAATCTTGTGATAGGGAGTAAATCCATTTATTACAGTTTGTCTCTGGGAAGTTCCTCTAACAACGGAGTTAAGTATGAAATCATATTATACCCAGTGGAGTGATCTACCCCACTTCATTGGTTATGGTAGAGGGATTTACATGTATTACAAATAGTGTCCAAAGGTGCTTGGGAGTCACTTGAAGGTAAACCTTAGATTAACCATGTTGAGGGACTTTTGAGAAGATTGATCTTCGTTACTCTGACCTTGCATGTACATCTGATTTGTGGTTGTCCCCGTATGTTAAATTGGCGTAAGTGGTAACCTTAGAGACCATAATATTAAGGACATTACCCAAGGTGATGGTGGAGGGGAAGTCTTTGTTGTACCTGGAACAGATGTTGGCTAGACTCACTTGGACCTTTCTGGAGGGAATTATTCACTCAAGATTGAATAAGTAAAGTTACTTGCACCAGATCATATTTATTAAGAAGGTTGTCAGTGTAACTGGTTCCAATTGCTCTATCTTTATTCACTTTTCACATTGATCTCTACGACATTGGATTTCATCATCAACTAGTTATTTCACTATGAAAATTTTTTTTGCATGGTTTGACTCCTTAGATTTACTAGCATGCGTTATTTCCTTGTTTTTAATTCTTTATAAACCTTAGGTGTGGATTGTGAGTATTATTTAAATTCTTGATAAAACTTATTTAAGTTGAATATAATGGCAAAATTTTTGAAATTTACCAATCAAGGAATCCCTTTTAATGGTAATCCTAATACTTTTCCTAAATTTGGAAATGTTGGTCCTCCTTATATGGCTACGTTATCAATTCCTAGATTTACAATACGTTTACCAGTGTGGTCGTTTTCAACTTATTTAGTCCCAAATACCCAAACTATTTCACCTCAACCAGGTTGTCTGCCTCAATAACACCAACATCATGTTGACCCTTTACCTTATTCACCCAACATGTCCTCCTCCCTTTCTTCTTCTTCTCTTGGTAAAAGCCTTGATGCTAGTAACCAGGTGACTAAGAAGAAGAGTAAATGGAAGAAGAAGAAGAAGCAAGATAAGAAAGAAGTCAACCAACCAACCATGGTTGTAAGTATTGGTAATATTGAGAAAACCTCCAACGTGCATCGCAAGCCCAAATACTAGGTCTGAATTACTGACACATGTTTATTCTATAAATGTTATGATCTAGGTATAACTGATGTTTGGAATAGTTGCAAAGTTCTGAGTCAATATTTGCAGATCTGTACGCTGGTTTGCTTTGGTAAAAGTGTATGTACACGCTGGTTCAGCTCACCAGAGTCACGTATACTGTTTGAAGTATGATATTTGAAGTTGTAGTTGGATCTGGTTGTTGTCACGGAGTTCTGGGTTATGATCGGTGTTCTGGTGACTGTGTTATGATGACAGTATTTTGATTAGTTGATTCAGTTGTGGGTGATTCAAAGATTGATTGGTTAATGCAATAGTTGTGTTGCAGTGATGATTGATTGTGAGCTTCAATGTTGTTGATGGGTCCAGTATGAAAATTGGATGAAACGTGGCCTTCAGATTATGGTGTTGTGATATAGGAGTATTTAGTCTGAAAATTTATGAAACGTGGTCCCTAGAGGAAGAGTGAAGGTTGTAGCCTTCAGTAGGCTAGCACCTATGTACTCGTAAACATATTGGCCAGTACAAGAGCTAGGGGGTTGGAGCTCCCTTCTAGTAGTAGCTGGAAAATGAGAGAGGGTTGTAGCCTTTTGTAGGCCAGATCCTATGTACTAGTAAATATATCGGCTAGTACAAGAGCCAGGGGGTTGTAGCTCCCTTCCAGTAGTAGCTGGAGAATGAGAGAAGGTTGTAGCCTTCTGTAGGTGGGTGCCTACATACTGGTGTGATTCTGTGCGAGTATAAGATTGTAAACAGGTTTTTCTTATATTAAAGGAAGACAATAGCAGGTGGCTTTTGTCCCACATTGGGTTTCCACCTTATATCATGGTGTTCATGTGTGTTTCTTATGTGTGATGATCTGTTCTATTTTACTACACTTGGTTACTATTTATATGGTTAATGAAGTTCTGATGCACTGATAAAAGATCAACATATGATGAATTAATTGAATCATAAGTTTGTGTGTACACACAAGTTCCCTTAACTAAAGTCACATATATGAATCTGATTATGGAAATGAAAAAGTTATGGATTTGCTAATACTAATTCACCTCCCCCTTTCAGTATTATTTCCAACAATTGGTATCGGAGTAGGTCCTTTGTTAGAAGCTTGATCACTTGAAGGAGATCCATAGAACAATGGGAAAAATGCTCGCCAGGAGAAGAAGACACCTCAAAGGAACAATGATAGCCTACCATTAGGTGGAAGCAAGTATTCAAATTCTGAATCACCTCAGATTGAAGATGAACAAGCAAATGAAGCATCAGATAAAATCATAGGTCAACAAGATCTATTTAGCAAAAGGGAGAGTACCCTCAAAGAAGAAGTTACCATATTAAAAGCTGAGCTAGAGTGTGCATTCAGAGTACGTCAAATGTTGTAGGAGCATAATTAAGAACAAGAAAATGAGATTCTCAAACTAAGGCAACAAGTGGAAGAAGGAAGAAAGTCTGAAGAAATCTTGAAGAAGCAATACCTGGAAAAGGAAGAACAACATTAGGTTGAGGTAAATATATTGAAAGGTAAATTAGAGGAAAAGGATAAACTATTACGATTTCAAGACAGTACTAAGATTTTAGATGATATTCTTAGTAGTCAAAGGTCGCCTGCTATCAAAACTGGTCTTAGTTTTTATGAATTTGTTGAAGGTGAATCTAGCTCACAAGGTGAGGCAAGGAACTCTAATGCAAAATCTCAAATGTTCAACAAGGAGATGAGAGGTCAACCCCATCAACAACCAAGGAAAGATAGTCTTCAAAGAAAATCTTTTGCTCCTAAATGTGGAAGTGATAGACAGTTATTTCCTCTGATCAATAATGTTGAATGTTATGTATGTCATAATCTTGGACATGTTGCAGCAAGATACAGAAGTAGATTGGTTCAAGACCATCACATAGAAAGAGCATCACATTCCAGGTACTCTAAGGGGTATTGTTTTTATTGCAATATGTTCGGTCACAAATACATTGACTGCTATAGAAAGAATATGAAACATGTAAGATGTTATGCATGTAACAAGCTTGGACATATAGAAAAGGAATGCAGGAGAAGATTTTGGGCACCATACAAAAAGGAGAAAACATCATCTTAGTCAAAGATATGGAAAAGGAAGGAAGTACATTTAGAAAGATGTGGCATAGTAGAGTATACATACATGACAGACTCAAGGGAGCTAAAAGTGTGAAACTTCAATGTTCTAAATCTAGTACACAGGTTTCATGAAGACAAGTCGTGTATATATGCGAGTCCGAAGCTACACAGTCACGTATATGATGGGTTGAGGAAAAGCAGTGGAACAGACTCAAGAAAAAGGGGTTGATATGGTTTAGTCAATAATTTTCTTTGTTTGATGATGGTTAAAATCTGCTGATGATGTATGGAAATGCTTGGTACTCATAAGATGTTGTTTAGAAGTGTTTTTGATCCTAACTTGATGTATATCTGATTGATGATGATGCCTTGATACTTCTTGCTGATATATGCATGATCAGATCTGACAGTGAACAGATGGAATAGGTTCAGGGGGAGCATATGATTCGAATAATGCATTGTTGGCATTATGTTTATAAGTCTTTGGTGATGATGCTTATGTGTCTAAATGATACATATTGCTACTTATTGTTGGTTGGTAAAGAGAATGGTATTGTAGGTTACAGGTCCAGATGCAGTTGACAAATGCTTATAGTGCAGATCATATATGGTGTATGATAGTTGCTGATGAGTATCATGGTCTTTTTTAGATTGTTGGTCTTTGTTATAAAAGTCATGAATATCATTTGGTGTAAAGGTCATGCAAAGATCTAATTTGTAGCCCTACTATGCATGGGAAGGATGATGTAATAATTTCTATTTTTTTTCATGCATAAACATTTGGTATATCCCCACTTGGTTGGGTGGATGAGTCAAAATGGTGTATCCCCACATGGTTGGGAGATTGATGTATGTGTGAGTCATTGGTGATAGGAAGTCCATACTCACTTAGTTGAGTTGTAGAGTCATGTTATTCTTTTGAAAAATATTTTTGCAGACTCTACACGTGCTCAGGGGGAGCATGGACGGATTGGTACATCTTGGCATGTACAAAGGGGGAGTTCGATGAAAGAATTCAACATGTGCTTAGAGGGAGCATTGATGGATTGGTACATCTCAACATGTACAAAGTAGGAGCTTTCAACATGTACTCAGGGGGAGTATGGACAACATAATGTATATCAAAGGGAGAGAATATCTTGGTCTGCCCTTTGCCCTTGATGTCAAAGGGGGAGAGTGACTTGGTGTGGTTGTTGCCATCAAGTCCAAATGGGGGGATTGTTGGCATTATGATACAAGTGTTGTCCTTGATGGCAACTCACTCAGATGACAGATCATAGTGCAACAGGTCAATAACAAAGAATTAATGATTAGAGAGAGGTATATGCAAGTTCACCATGACAAAGAAGCGTACACATGTGGGTTAATAGATCAAAAGGAGTGTATAACTTATACACGTACTTTCACAGAAGGAAAGGTGTGTACATGTTGGAAAACTAAGTTTTGGTCTGTGGTATTTGGTCCATGGTATTTTGATCGATGGTATTGGTCCAAGGTATTTGGTCCAACGTATTGACCCTAGGTATTGGGTTCAAGGTATTGGTCCTACATGGTTTTGGACCATGGTATTGAGAGATGCCTAAACCTATATGAGGAGAAGATAATTAGGCCATAGTGTGCAAGTGGTGCAAGTATTGAATATTTGATGATGTGTGAGATCCAGTATGCTGGTTATGGGTTTGTGATGATTTTGCTTGATCTGAACTAAGGATGCACCTATGTGGATGATGATGAATGATGGATCAGGATCATAAGGCTTGGAATGTATTATCATTATGTGGTTTGATCATGGATAGACTAGATCTGAATTATTGATGCATGTTTATTCTATAAATGTTATGATCTAGGTATAATTGATGTTTAGAATACCTGCAAAGATCTAAGTTAATATATGCAGATTTGTACACTAGTTCGCTTTGGTAAAAGCACGTATACATGCTGGTTCAGCTCATCAGAGTCGCGTACACTATTTGAAGTATGAAATTTCAAGTTGTAGTTGGATCTGATTTTTGTCGCAGTGTTCTGGGTTATGCTCGGTGTTTTGGTGACTGTGTTATGATGACAAATTTCTCATTAGTTGATTCAGTTGTGGGTGATTCAGAGGTTGATTGGCTAATGCAATAGTTTTGTTACAATGATGATTGATTGTGAACCTCAATGTTGTTGATGGGTCCAATATGAAAATTGGATGAAACGTGACCTTCAAATTATGGTGTTGCGATCCAGGAGTATCCAAATTGAAAATTTATGAAACGTGGTCCCTCGAGGAAGAGTGAAGGTTGTAGCCTTTAGTAGGCCAGCGCCTACGTATTGTTAAACACATCAGCCAGTACAAGAGTCAAGGGGTTGGAGCTCTCTTCCAGTAGCAGCTGGAAAACGAGAGAGGATTGTAGCCTTCTGTAGACCAACGCCTACGTACTAGTAAATATATCGGCTAGTACAAGAGACAAGGGGTTGTAGCTCCCTTCCAGTTGTAGCTAGAGAACAAGAGAAGGTTGTAGCCTTCTGCAGGTGGGTGCCTACATACTGGTATGAGTCTATGCCAATACAAGATTGTAAACAAGTTTTTCTTATATTAAAGGAAGACGGTAGCAGGTGGTTTTTGTCCTGCATTGGGTTTCCACCTTATATCATGGTGTTCATGTGTGTTTCTTATGTGTGATGATCTGTTCTATTTTACTACACCTGGTTACTATTTATATGGTTAATGAAGTTTTGATGCACTGATAAAAGATCAACATATGATGAATTAACTGAATCATAAGTTTGTTGGATATATGCTAGTTGCATTAACCACAGTTACGTGTACACGCAAGTTCCCTTAACTGAAGTCACGTATATGAATCTGATTATGGAAATGAAAAAGTTATTAATTTGCTAATATTGATTCACCCCCCCCCCCCCCTCTTAGTATTATTTCCAACATTTAACAAAACCATTAGCGAACCTTTAGGTATCCTTCCTAAGTTACCTATTGCTCTACAAGAAAAAACTCTCTGTATTGATCTTATGGTAGTTCAAGGCCCCTTGGATTTCAATTTTCTCATTGGCTCAGACTATGTATATGCTATTAAAGTTGTCATATCAACACTATTTCACGTGATATCTTTCCCTCACAATGGAAAGATTGTGACTATTGAGAAAATTTTGTTCATTGGTCTTGATTCAACTACCAACCATCTGACACCCATGAATGCTCCTTATATGTAAGTGGTATCCACCCAACCATGGGTTAATTATGTGGTAAACTGTCCCACATTTTTAGTTACCAATGAAAGTGAGCCTCTTACTATTTTATCAACTTCTTTTGATTCGGATCTTGTAATTGACATGGTGGACCCTTCAATGGGGACATTTGAACCTAGTTTTCTTATCCTTATTAATTACCTTGACATGTGTTCCTTCCAGAGGATTATTATTCCTTCTAATGAAGACCTCTTGGAACCCATGATCAAGAAGTGTCCCTTGGAATGTGTTTCTTCCAAATGGAAGCCATGATCAAGGTTCCTATGAGGATAGTTATTTTACTATGTCAACCTCATTAAAAAATTAAACAAGTCATTATGAGGATGGTTCTTTTACTATGTCAGTCTCGTTAAAAAATGAAACAAGTCATTATGAGGATGATTATTTTACTGTGTCAACTTCGTTAAAAAATGAAGCAAGTTCTTATGAGGATAGTTCTTTTACTATGTAAACCTCATTAAAAAATGAAACAACTCCCATGAGCATACTTACTTTGCTTGTGTCAAGCTCGTTGAAAAATGAAACAATGTTCCATGAGCATAATTGTTTTCTTGTGTCGAGCACAATAAAAAATGAAACAAATCCTCCCTAATTGAGTTGAGTATTTTATCTGATATTTTAAATGAACCTTCATTTCATCTGCCTATTAGTAACCAATATTCTACTCAGGTGGATCAAATGAAGATTAGGGTGCATGTACCTTTGTAGGTTATGCTTTGGGGGCATTAAAACTTATCGCAAGCATAGATTTTCTCTGTTTCAAGTTTTTGTAAAAATGAAACCACTCTCAATCATATGTTTTTCTTTTTTTTAAGCTTGTGTAACAATGAAAACACTCTCAAGCAGAATTTCCTCTCTGTTTCAAGCTTGTGTAAAAATGAAACCACTCTCAAGCATTGTTTCTCTCTATTTCAAGCTTATATAAAAATCAAACCTACCTTGAGTCCATTTCGGTTATTATTTTTAAGACTCTTTAAACTCATGAAAGTCCTGAGCATCTTTTGCTATATTTTCATGCTCATAAAACGTAGATGAAAATGTCGAGTTATTTCCATATTTTCTTGACAATTAATTAAATTTAAAGTCAATGATATGAGTAATTTTTTTATCACTTTTTGGGACTCATTAAAAGTTACAAAAAAGAGAAACCTTGGAGTTACCTTTAATATATTTTTTGACCCCTAAAATATGAAAAGATTGTCGAGTATGCTTTTTTATTTTAGATTCATTAAAATAAATGAAAAACCTACTTGATATAAGTTTGCCTCTTTTATGGATCATGTGGAATATTTACAAAAGGGGTATACTTTTACTAATCATGGTCAAAAGAGTTTTATCCTGCATTATTTTACCCTTTTCCAGGCCTGAGAGACTAAATTTATGAAAAAAGACATTTTTGGAGTTTACTTATGTTTTTCTCCGAATTCCCTAAAAATGAAAAACATTGAACTTTACATTGTCCGGGATCGTTAAAATTAACGTTGAAATAGATGAATGAGTTTTATTTTTGTGTTTTTTCAAACTCTTCAAATGTTAAAATGACATCAAGTTACCCCTTCACTAGTCTCATAAAATGTAAGCAGTGCAAGACTCATTAATCATGATGAGACCGAACCAATACTTCCTAGGATTTGTTAAAAATATTCTAAAGGACTCATCTGAGGATAGGCTTATATGACAAGAATATGCTATCCTCCTCAAGCTTATGTAAAAATAAATAGGTACTTGCTGGTAATGGTGGGGGGGAATGGGAAATAAACATTTGTTTTTATATTGTAAGAAGGAAATATGTCGCTCTTGAACATGACACTCTGTCACTCTTGTGTCTAGGTTGGGAAATCTATTTTCCTCTCAATTGAATGTTGGAAATAATACTGAGAAGGGGGGGGGGGGGGGGGCGAATCTGTGTTATTCAATTCAATAATCTTTTTTTTTTCATACTCAAATTTATATATGCTACTTCCATGTGGGTAACCTGCGTGTACACACAACTGTGCTTAAGGAAACCAATGTATATCCAACAAACTAATGATTCAGTTAATTCATCATATGTTGATCTTTAATTTGTGCATCTGTACTTAATTAAACATTAAAAAGTAACCATGTGTAGTTAATAACAGAATGAACCATCACACATAAGAAACACACACGAACACCAAGATTTAAGGTGGAAACCCAATGTGGGTGAAAACCACCTGCTACTGTTGTCTCTGTCTTCTTTTAATAATAATAAAATGTGTTTACAACAATGTACTGGTGCAAACTCATACTAGTACGCATGCTTCTACCTGCAGAAGGCTACAACCTTCTCTCATTCTCTAGCTTCTACTGGAAGGGAGCTCCAACCCCCTAGCTCTTGTACTAACGGATATGTTTAATAGTCAGTAGGCACCGACCTACAAAAGGCTATGACCTTCTTTCTTCCTCCAAGGACCACATTTCATAAATTTTCAGACTGGATTCTCCTGGCACACAAAAATACATGTGAAGGCCTCATTTCATCCAATTTTCATACTGAACCCATCAACATCATTGAAGCTCAAAATCAATCACCACTACAATACACCTATCAAATATATTTGCATCAACCAATCAATGAAACTTAATCATCACTCTTTGAATCAACCACAACTGAATCAATGACTGACAACCTCTGACACAACTAAATCAGCAATTCATTCATACTTAATCAACTTCAACAAATCAACTGGAACAGAGAGATCACTACAACCAATACACAAAACTGAACCTAGAACACTGCGTCACGATTTAGAATCAGCTGCAACCTCAAAACCATGGATTAGAGTATATACACAACTTGGAAGAGCCGAACCAGTGTGTATATGTAACTTCAACAAAGAGAACCAGCGTATAGATTTGCAAATACTTACTTATAACTTCATTACACTTCTTGTCTTTAGACATACCCAAATCATCACATATAAAGGATAAAACATGTGTTAGTAATCCAATCTAGCCCATCAGATTACTTAATGATAAGTCATTATGATCCTCATCCATCATTAGATCTCATCCATCATTACTGAAGCAAATCACAATCAATCAATCCATTTGAAAACTGTCACCAGAATGCAGTCACCGAAACATAAAGCAAAACCCAGAACTTTTCATCAACAACCAGAACCAACTGTAACTTCAAACATCATAGTTCATAAGGTATACGCTAATTCGATGTGTCGAACCTGCGTATACACACGCTTTTAGCAAAGCGAAACAATGTACATATCTGCAAATACTAACTTAAAACTTCATAGACATTCCAAACTGTAGTCATACCTAGACCATATCATTTACAGAATAAAACATGTGTCAGTATTTAGATCTAGACTATCGATGATCAAAACCACATAATGATAATACATTTAAGGCTTTATGATCCCAATCCATCAACCATCATCAACCACATAGGTGCATCCTTAGATTAGATCAAGCAATGCATCAGAAGCTTATAAACTGCATATATGATCTAACACTTCAAAAGATATTCAATACTTGCACACCTTGGCCTAATTATCTTCTCCTCCTTTTATAGCTTTAGGCCTTTCTCAAGACCATGGACCAAAACCACTTAGGACCAAAACCTTGGACCAAATACCTAAGGTCAATACCTCGGACTAGATACCTTGGACCAATACCATGGATCAAAATACCATGGACCAAATACCATGGACAAAAGCTTAGTTTTTCAAGGTATACGTGCTTTTCCTTCTGAGAAAGTGCATGTGTACGTTATATGCTCCTTTTGTTCTGTTAACCTACATGTATACGCTGCTTGGTCAAGGTGAACCTGTGTATACCTCTCTTTCTTCATTATTTGAAGTCTGAGCTATAATTCTTTGTTGTTGTCATGTTGTACTATGATTTTTCATCTGAGAGAGTTTCCTTTTGAACTGATTCTTTGAAACTGCCCTGCATTTCATTACATCTGTAAACACAACTGTCATGCATTCTGTCACATCCGATATCTCTTCTGTAGATTCATCTAGTTACCATATACAAGTGAGTTGTTCTTCTACAAGTGGGTTGCCATTAAGTACAACACATGCATCATATTGCCAACAATATCCCCCTTTGGATTTGATGGCAACAACAACAACACCAAGTCACTCTCCCCCTTTGACATCAAGGGCAAAGGGTGGATCAAGATATTCTCTGCCTTTGATATCAAGAGCAAAGGGTTGACCAAAATGAAGACTTTCATATTTGAATAGCTGAATATTAATCATGCTCCCCCTAGGCACATGTTGGATTCTCTGATTGAACTCCCCTTTTTTCTATGCTGAGATGCACTATATCATCCATGCTCTCCCTGAGCACATGCAGAGTCTGCAAATATTTTCAAAAAATAACATGACTCTATAACTCAACTATGTGAATTTGACCTTCCTATCACCAATGACTCATACATACATCCATTCTCCCAACCAAGTAGGTATATACTAAATTTGACTCGTCCTCCCAACCAAATGGGGATATACATGACTGAAATATATCAATTATTACATCATCCTTCCCATGCATAGTGGGTTACAAATTATATCATGTGATCAAAAAGGGACTCATCAAACAGACAAAGACAAATTATTAGATCATGAACTTTACATTGAATGATATACATGACATTTGTAATAGAGACCAAATATCTAAACAACACCATGATAGTCATTAGTAACTATCATACAACATGTATGATCTGCTTCATAAGCATCTGTCAACAACATCTAGACTAGCAACCTGTATATGTCCATCATTAGTTTCCAGTGTAAATATCATCAACCTATGACAAAGTATGTTTGCATATAGATATCAACTCATCCTCTTGATCTCATCAAGATCAATTTGCTTTGCTTCCTTAGTAGAAAGAGCCTTATCATAACCTTCCATTAATCAACTCAGCATATGTCATATCTCCAAGCAGTAACACAAAATCATTCACACTATATCATATGTGAAACCACCATAGTCATCACATTATGATCTTTCTCATTGTTGAGCGATAAAAGGTGTCTTTTTAACTCCTAATTATATTCACATTAATTGTCATCCTAGGGATGACTTTTTATTTCAAGAGTGTACTTAGTCTAAGGTGGCTATTTACTCAAGAGTAATGTTTTGCAGTATAGTGCTTAAAATCCAAAAGTAAATGAATGTTGGAAACAAAATCTAATTGGAACAGCAAGAAACTGAAATGTTCTAAACTAAATCATCCACTCAAACAACCATCAATCGAGGATACATTAGCAATAACTCATTCCTCTAGAGATTGATGCAATTGAAATCAAACTGGAACAAGACAATCAACTTGGGAACGAGGAAGCAATAACCAATGTTCTCTACAGTTGATAGTCATGCTTTAAAGCAATTAAAAGGAAATAGAAATTGAACTAAAGCTGCTATTGAAATTAAATTAGGAAAACTCTTTAAAAGCAAACTCTTTGCAATTAATAAACAAAAAATGAACAGAAAAGTAAATGGACAACAAAATGTAATTAGAGGAATTAAACAACGAATCCTATTTAATAAATCTAAACAACAAACTCTAATTAATGGAATGAAACTATAATTGAAAAAGGAACATCAAGTGGAATGAAACCATAATTGAAATAGGACAGTGAAGCTCTATTAAGGCATTAACAAGATAAATTATACAGTGTTGAGATTCTTGTTAAATAATAAAAGAACAGCAACACGATTCGTTAATATAACACCCTGATATCAAAGAAATTAAACAACAAACTGATTAATTTGCAAACTGTAATAAAAGAAAGTATGAACTATCCCACAAAAATAATGGAAAGGTAGAGATACAAACAACGGATCGATCCACTAGGGCCAGGCCCTCAACCACTGGTGAAACGCCGCTGAGCTACTGCAGAAGTAAGAAGTTAAATGGCAACACGTTATTGTATTAATCATGCATAACAATGTTTACAAATACTCGATCTCTATTTAATCAATGAGAGTTGATGAGGAATTGTATAAGTAAAAGAAGAAATCTCTCCATCTCTCAACCATCCTCCTTTTTGAATTCATCATTCCCCTTCTCTAATCTCTATTCTGATTTAAATACACAGAGAGTAGAGAGCAGTTACAACTGTGATGATTACAATATGATCATTATTACAAAATTGGATTGTTTCTAACCAATTGATCAAAAAAAATATATTTCCATCCATCTTTCAACAAGAGCAAGGCGAATTTGGCTTTGCAGCTGAGATTTGGAAAACAGCCACACAGCAAATCTGAGAAAATCATGGTCAAGGAATCCTATGTTTCTCTTAATACAAGCTGAATTTCGGCAAACCATTCTTCAATAAAGTTAATTTGGTCCGAAACAAAACCCATGTTCCGGATTTTCTAGATTCTTCTTCATTTGCCTAGAATCTCAACCGTAAAAACTGTCACTTCTTATTCAAGCGAATTTCTGAGTTGGCACATTTAATGATCAAACCTTCAATCTGGAAATTATCTTGGAGGCTAACAATGGTGAGTAATGTTACAATCAATTTATTAATAAACCATCATTGATAAAATTGTTGGACACCAAATCCTAAATGGGTTAGTGTGGAAGCCGAATAGACCAAAGCAGTCCAAGAGACCTTGGGATCTGAAACCCAAGAGTCACATAATGTACTATAAATGTAAATCTCTTGTTAATAAAATTGTATTGCATGTTTTATCTTTCATATCTCTTTTGCTATCCATGTGTGTTTAACATGGTATCAGAGCGGGCGATTATTGGTCCTGCTCATATTTGAGCCACTAATTTTTGTGGTTTTTGATATGAATTGGAATTGATATTTCTTCTGGGGTGTTGGCCATTTTATTTCAATTAATGAATCCTTGTGCACTCTCCATTTGAACGCTGGTCTGAATTTGCTTCTCAAATTATTCCTTGTGTGTATCCCATTTTTGTCCGAAGGAATTAATTTATCTGTCGCTGCTGCTCTTTTAATACATTTACCTGCATTGAACCTGTGTAGAATGATTTGGTTTTTTGTGAAATTGGTCGAGTGTTTTTTGCCTGACAGTGAACGCTGCCCCACATTAAAAAAAATTGTCTCAGAACGTGGCTTTGAAAATGATATCATGGATGGCACGTGTGCTCCTGTGAATTTTGGAAGTTGTGTGATTAAAGAGACCGTAGCATAAGCACATGAATCGTTACATTTTCTGTATGACAATTATGACAGGCAATGGAGAAAGTTGGTCGAATGGTGTCAGGAAATAGCAAAAATAAATAAATAAAATAAAACACCCCTCTGTACATCATATTCGCATTATGTCTCTGCCATTCTGCACTGCTCTTCTGTCAAGAGACCTGTTGCAAACACTGTCTCACTGCGTCAGTATCAGAGGCGTTTTATATTCTCCTATACTCCACTGAAAACACTGTCTCACTGCGTCAGTATCAGAGGCGTTTTATATTCTCACTGAATCCAGCACCTTCGAGTTGGAAAAGAGAACGTCTGCAAGTCCCGCGCAAACGGCGGTTTCCAGCTTTTCGGAGGAACGATCCTGCAAATCCCGTAGGGCTCAACCTCGGCTCTGATCTTCTCGGGATCCCCGAACTCTTCTTCCGTGGGGTGGAAGACCGGTGCCAGCGGTATATTTAGGGCTCCAAACCCCGACGGATTCTCATTTTTCTGGGTGCCGTTGAGTCCATTTTTCTGGATTCTCATTTTGCAAGAACTCTTTCCGCCAACCTTGGACTCATGGTAAATTGTTCGTCCAAGTCAGGATGCGTTCCACTTAGCGTAAGTTGATGGGGTTGTGGACTTTGTTGTGATGCATTCTGGCTAGCACCTTCGGAAAATTCTGTTTCGAAATGCTTTCTTAGCGATAGATTGCTTGGAAATTTCACGGAAACGTTAACCTCTGTTTTCTCTGACACCACTACAACACGAATGGATTTGAGATGAATCGGTGCCTTTGGAGGCAAGTAATTGTGCTCGATCGCGTAAAAACTCCCAATTTTTATCGACGCTGCATATTTTTCAGATCCATTCTCTAAATCCTCAGAAACAAAATCTTGAAGAGGAGGCAGCTCTTCTTTTTGTGATATCGGCAAAATATGGTCACGGTTGTTCTCATGATCCGTCCAACCTCGTTTCCTTTTCTTCAATGTGCCATCAGATCGCAACAGAACATAATTTCTTAGGTGTTCAATATTCTGAAGAAGTGAATCAGGATTCTGATTTCCCCATAGCGCTTTTCTCCAGGCTAAGCGGGACTTGGAGTCGGTTTTGCCGTCAGAAGACAAAAGACACAGTGTAATATGCACATGGGGAAAATCTTAGCGTGGAAGCCGAGGAAAGCAATTTGTATATGACTGTGTTAGTTTGGTCTCAACCTATTCATATCACCCATAAAAATCAGACCAGAGTAAGTGGCTCCTATATGGCATACGTTCAACAAATAGTGCGCATATAATTGTGGCCTCTAATCATGGATCTATTCTTAAGCGGAAGAGTTGTTTTAAATTTTATTATTCATTGTTGTTAACATATTGGATAGATTTGTACGGAAGGTGTTTAGTTCCATGACAACCAATAAAGAATTATCTAGCCCCAAGGCTACAAACTTGTATTTTCTGTGGTTGTTTCAGTTGAGCAGCATATCACTATACCTGTGCTTGAAATCTTAACGAGTATAGACTATTGGAAGTGATGTTTGGTGTTGTACCTCTGCTATAGAGGGTATCAAACTTCCTCATCTCATTGGATGTGTGGCTGTGAATATATTGAAGACACTCCATATTTATTTCTCTGTCTTGGAGCTGAATACGTTAAATATATTATCACTGTGGTGTTTTCTCTGTAATGATGGAGCTTCTTTGATGTTATAACACTTATCTACAGCCACTGTTCTTCCTAACATTTGCTGGTATATTCTACTTCAGATCTCTGTTATTATTAGAGTTGATATATCAGAGGTATATGTAATCCATTCCTGTAGTTGAAGTTCGAATTTCAAAGAAGGAAGAAGTCATTTAGTTGTGCATCCATACAAAGCGTATCTTGGTATACCTGAGCATTTTAAGGGTGAAACATATCTATTGTATCTGTGTTAGAAGGACTTTGAGCCTCTCATTCTTGCTGGACACAAACCTGTTAGTGATTGGCTAAATTCCTAGCTGGAATCTTTGTATTTTGAGGGCAGAATGCATAATAAAGCCCTGCTGAAGTTTTTAACACATTGCATATGGTATTAGTTGAGTGCCTTTTGAATACCTTCGGTGAAGTTTTTTACATCATTGGGGTCATTTCCAATATAAAAAAAAGGGGGTTGAGATTCTTGGGTTTATTATTGAAGGAAGAGGTCGAGCTACCCTTGTGTATATTCGTGGAGTTTGAGCCGTGTCTCCATTGCTGGTATTCGCGGATTTTTTATTCTTTTTGCATTCCTGAGCTTCCAGAAGGGATATAGAGGCAAGTTCTATAAAGTTTGAAGGAATCAGCTACGTAACTTAATTTTAAAAAAAAGGTCTAGTCGGATGTGAAATTTCTACAGAATTTAAAGAACAGAATCTCTGAAAGTCTGGTAGTGGACAATGTACTTTTCAAACTGATATTCTTAATTTTTGAAATCTTCAATAGCTGGGGTTTGTCTAGACTTGCTATAGTCTCCACTAGGATTGTTGAGTGTTCATTTCTTTGTTGAGACAATGGCTAGATTTGATGATGTATTAGAGTTACTAAATACACTAATACACTCCACTATTGGTGGCAAAGTAAATGTTAGCAAAGACACTCTTTGTGACATTTAGACCTGCCTGCATGATGCACAAGAAAAGATTGATTTTTTGCAACTAGAATCTCAGTTCTAGCAAGATGAGCTTCAACAAATTTGTCATTCCAAATTGTTTTCTGCTCAAAACAATATGTTGTTCAAGGTTAAACCAACAAGTGGTGAAATTAGTAAGATTGAGGTTGAATCAGATCCAGAATCCAATAAAGCAGTAATTGTACATGCAGATGCAGAAACTCAGTCTGCACTTCCTAAGCCCATCATCAGACCTTGGGAACAGCTTGTCCACAACAAGCACAAAACTGGTCTTGGATATGACAAGGACTTGTCCTTTCATATTCCAGACTATGCCAAACCCATTTAGTTTCAAAGTGTTGGATTCATTCATGACAGCTCACTTGCTCCTCATGACAGTTCACCTCCAGCTGTTCCAGATTCTGCCCCTCTTCCACAACAACAATAACAACAACAGATCGTGAAATGCCAACACTGTGATCGAGTTGGCCATCTGAAAGATCACTGTTTTGATCTTCATCCATGTAAGCACTGTCATAAAACCAGCCATTCTTCACATAGATGCTTCAAAAACAAACGTCCTGCAAGAACAAAGATTCATCTTGGATGGATCGCTTCTTGGCAATGGGCATCAACAGCCAAGAAGATATTCCAAACACATGTCAGAACTTGTTCCAGAGTATTGAACAGTCTTGCAGTTGAGTTTTCTCCATCTTCTCACCTTGTATCTGATAGGGGGGGAAATGATGGTCATCTACAAGCTTCAAAGTCACATCACGCGAGCCTGAGCCACAACCTGCCACATCAGTTTCAAAGTTGTAGCCAGCGACAAAGATGCCCCTGAACATGCCTTCAGTTGGCAATCTGGGACACTTCCTCTAGCAGAAGACTTCAGCTTCTTGCCATCTTTGGAAGAATTCCAGGAACACAATTGAGAACACTTCCTCTAGCAGAAGACACCAGCTTCTTGCCAGTTTTGGAAGAGTTCTAGGAATTGCATTAATCATTCCAGAGTTGTTGGTCATCCTTAAACCATCACAGGTTGAGACTTCCCTTTTTCAGGTTGAAGTTTTACCTTTCATGTGGGGTGAGACCTCCCTTTTATGGTTGAAGGTTTCCCTGTTTAAAACAATATGATCACTTCCTCTAGCAGAAAACTTCAGTTTCTTGCCAGTTTTGGAAGAGTTCCAGGAACTGCACTAAGCGTTCCAGTGTTGGTGGTCATCCTTAAACGACTGCCCTTTTTACCAACATTTCATAGAGCACATTCAGCCTAGTGCTGCCATGCATTTTTTGCACATTTTGTATTACAGCTCTCTTCTTGGACTCATACATAACCCTTCGGATTAAGGGGGGGAATGTTGGACACCTAATCCTAAATGGGTTAGTGTGGAAGCCGAATAGACCAAAGCAGTCCAAGAGACCTTGGGATCTGAAACCCAAGAGTCACATAATGTACTATAAATGTGAATCTCTTGTTAATAAAATTGTATTGCATGTTTTATCTTTCATATCTCTTTTGCTGTCCATGTGTGTTTAACAAAAATCATGTATAATAATCAATTTATTAAAATTAAAAGAGAATAAATAATATTTATCCATAAGAGCGTAAATCATTATAAAATAGAATTATATGATAAATTATGATAAATGACATGATGAATAATGGTAGAAATGGGTGGAATAAGCATTCAAAAGTGATAATAATAATGGCATATTAATGGCTCAACACACCCCTACACTGAATATATTGCATGTCCTCATGCAACCCAAAGACAACACCCATGTGTTAACCAAGCAATAAAAAATTTGTTCATCCCAGCTCATGAAATGGATAGAACAAATGAATTCTTCCTTCGAAAATAAATATTCAATTTTAGCAATCTTGATTAAGGCATAACAATTTTTACATTGACTTTCAAGTTATGTGTATATGGAAATCAATTTCTGCATTGAAACTGTATGCCTTAAATGAAAAAGAAAGTAGAAAACATCCATCATGCATAGCAATTCCTCCCCCTCTCTAAAGAATTAGCATGCCTTCATGCAATGCTAGAAAAGAAATTGAGGTGGATGCTACCATCTGTTGAAATCTATGCTTGGTGTAAAACAACAGGGAATACGGGAGGTGTTGAGAATGAATAAGAATAGCAATGGATGATAAAAAAATATTAATGACATGGTCATAAGAAAGAAATGGATGAAAGCAACACTCCCTCAAACTGAAAGATGATATGCTATTGAAAAATGGGAAGTAGTAAAGATGTGGAATGAAGGATGTTAAATAATGCTCAAAATGGATTTTCATTAAATCCTCCTAAATTCGTAATAAATTAGAAAATTATGCTATTTTACCTCAAGTTTTACCTCCAGAAAGAAAAATGTGGAATGACATATATGAACTGGCATTTGTTGAAGTGGATGTAGGCAGAGTTGGTGCTGAAAGTGATGCAAAAGGTGGAATCCAGGCAAGCACATCATGTCTGAACAATTGTTCACATTTGCAAGTTGCTCGAGCCTCTTTTGTTAGTTGCAATAGTGTGGCCATGCTACGAATAGAGTTCCCCCCTCATACTTGTTGTTCTCCTGTAAACAAATCACTATTTTGCATACAATGTTCTTGAATCCACAATGTTAGTTTTGAATAGCAACAGATTAAGATGCATGCAAAAATTTCAATCAGAAAAACTTTTGTATACATGCAATTCTAATATTTTGTCAAATCAACAAGTTATGGCAGAGTGCAGTAATCATATCGCATGGTATCCCATAATGCATACATTCCCCCCTCCAATTGGAAAAGAGATCCCATGACCATAAAGCATATGAAAGGTGTTATGTTGACGGTAAGGTAAGGGAATGAAACATACGACATTGAATAAAGCAGAGTATACGTATCAATGATAGGACAACGAGAGTTATGGTTATAATGAAAGCAAAGTGTGTAAAGATAGTTATGAATAAAAGATAGGACGCTTTGGATTGATGATAAGTTATGCGAAAGAGAAAAAGAACAACAACATGCCAAAATGTTGCTTTGCTGATGGTATTCTAGCTGAAAATGATGTTATTGATCATAAAACAATTTCTCATGCATAAAGATTCAAAACAGGGAAAATTAAGGAAATAACTTCTCCGATAAAAATAGAGAATAAGAAAAGGGTATTATAGTAATAATTGACGATAAGATATAACTTCAATACCATAAGCAGAGCCTCTGCTTCCAGTGGACGTCCATAGCCTCGACAGGGTTGCTTTTTAACCCTTATGAGCTAGGATCCTCAATTTATAAATGGAGAGTTCTAATGTTGTTCTACAGAAGAGATCAGTGTGCTGGCATGGTAACCAGATAACCACACTACCATTCACTAGGATGTAGCAAAATTGATCAGTCCAGCTCCTAATGAGACCTCCTATTCCAAGGATAATTTGGCTATGCAATGGATCATAACCCTGGTGTGGTGGCCATAATGGGAATGTCACTTTGTTACAACCTTATGAACATGGTAGGCTGGATTGTAATGAGACCCCCTATCCTCCATCTGCGAACAAAATTTTGTTGTTATTACACATTTTTATGGTAAAAAGAGGGAGGCTCAGTACTCCTTAAGAGTAGGGATGGTGGAAGAAGTTTGAACATGTCAATAGAAAAAATTATACCCATAATCTCATTTATTACAGACAGAGAAGATTATAATCAGGAAGGTGGAACCAAAATGGTATTAAGATGATCAATCAGTATCATGTTCAACCGAAAACAATGCAGTAAAGTAGTATATAAATAATTGTGTCCCTTTTGAAAAGAATCTATCATCAAAGAGTTGTCCTGTTAAAGATCATAACGTGAATGATATTAACTTGTTTCAAAAGAATCCATAATTCTTTTCCTGATAAAAGTAGTGTACTTCATGCCATGAAAGGGAATCAGTGAAATGTGGTTGATATGAACTAGAAATAATCCCACAAGAGGGAGGAAGGGTTGTTCTTGGAAATACTCTCAAAGTGTTGCTCCTTTAAAGGAACAACAAAAACACTCAAAAAAAGTGTTGTTCCTTGTAAGGAACAACAAAGAAAATGCATACCAAAAAGCAAAAATACACATGAAAAGGTGTTGTTCCCTATAGGGAACAACAAAAAAATGCATGTGAAAAAGTGTTGTTCCCTAAGAAGAACAACAAAAAATGTGAAAATGATGTTCCTTTGGAAAGGAACAACAAAAATGTGAAAGTGTTGTTCCTTCGGAAAGGAACAACAAAAATGTGAAAGTGCAAAAGTGTTGTTTCTTTCATAAAGGAACAACAAAAATGTGGAAGTGCAGAAGTGTTGCTCCTTTCGGAAAGGAACAACAAAACGTAAAAGTGTAGAAGTGATGTTCCGTTTGGAAAGGAACAACAAAAACGTGAAAGTGTAGAAGTGTTTTTCCTTTCGGAAAGGAACAACAAAATGTGAAAGTGCAAAAGCGTGAAAATGCAGTAGTGTTGTTCCTTTCAGAAAGAAATAACAAAAACATGAAAGTGCAGAAGTGTTGTTCCTTTAAAAAGGAACATCAACAATGTGAAAGTGCAGAAGTGTTGTTCCTTTGAAAAGGAACAACAAAAACGTGAAAGTGCAGAAGTATTGTTCCTTTGAAAAGGAACAGCAAAAATGTGAAAGTGCAGAAGTGTTGTTTCCTTAAAAAGGAACAACAAAAGTGTAAATGTGCAGAAGTGCTCTTCCTTTCAGAAAGGAACATAAAAAACGTGAAAGTGCAGAAGTGTTGTTCCTTTTTAAAGTAACAATAAAAACGTGAAATTGTAGAAGTGTTGTTCCTTTGAAAATGAACAAAAAAATGCACAATCATAAAATGCAAGCATGCAAAGAATGAATTAGCTGTTCACTGTATTGATACTGAGGATGGGTTACAGTTTGAATGAAGCAACACCTAAAACACAAAATATAAGAGAAATCAGAAAGGAAACAACATTTTATTTAAAAACAGTATGTAAATAAATAAATTAAGTTACAACAGCTATGATGTTATGCAAAAAAATGATCTCTTTGAAAAATGTTTTGGCAGCAGTGACAAGACATGAATCTTCAAATGGAAACCAATTCTTCATTTCTTATTGTTATGAATCTGTTAGGTAATGAACTGGATGAAATGCCCTTGTTTCACTAAAATGTTTCTCAAGAATCGCTCGTCCATAAATTGACCTTCTGTGTTCTGCTAAGACCTGCAAAAAATGAGTGTCTACCTGTAATAAAACATTAAATCATGGAGAAAGAGAGGTGATCAGGCTCCTCTAATCCAAGAATTATGCAAAAAAATAACAAGTAATTACTATGTATAACAAATCCATTGAGAAAATAACAAAGTAAAATTTATTTGTCACTTGAGGGAGAGCAGTGGTCGACCATACTAACCAACAGTGTTTTAATCACAACTTCTTTGTTTTTAGTTCAAATTGAGTGAGTCTAAAACCAAATGAGAGATAATTCAAATTTGTATCTCTAATAGAAACAAGTTTTAAAAATTCAATGATATGATATGTCAATTTTAGTTAGAACAACCTGTAGAACAAAGTCATTCTCGATTACCCTACTTAGAACAATAGTGAATGTTTTAAGCATATATTCTTCGTTTGATGTCAGATTTGGATGATTCAAATTAGAAATGAAAGTAGATTCATTTAATTATCTCCAATAGAAACAAGTTTTGAATACAAGAAGAATTGATAGGTAAAATACTCTAAGGCACAGCCAGAAAGACAGAGTTTTAAGAGTGCTGATTTACAATAGGCAGTCAGTATTTTAATCAGAACTTCTCCATACGATATAAAAAATGAGTGGTTCAAATTTCTTTGTAAACTATATTCATAAGGGAATATATCATAGAAACATGTTTTAAAAATTTGATCATTTAGGCCTCCAAAAATCGAGTGTCACAACTCTGTTCCTGAGCTGCCTGCTAGACACCCTGTCAATGTTTTGGTTCTAACTTTTTCGTTTTAAATCGAAATTGAGTGATTAAAATTGGATTGGAAAGTATAAATCAAAGGCTACTTAGGATAGAAATATTTTTTAAAAATATTCACTTTTGGTCCTCCAAAACATGACTGTCCCAACTGTGTTTTTAGAAATTTCATCAAGCCCGCAAGCCAAAAAAATGATATTCAAGCAATTTTTCCATATTGATGATAAAAAAGAATATAAGTGTTTGTAAAATTGTTATTTTTAATATAATTCATCTACGTACACATAAATTATAATATTTATCATCAATTTTTATTTCACAGCGTGTTGCAACAAAGAAACAACTATTTTTACAAAAATTAAAAAAATGTGTTTGTTTTATTTCTTTATTTATTTTATTTTCTCCACTATCCTACTCTTCTTTGAGAATCGAATATGTTTATGTACAAGAGTATTTCCAGTGGAACCATTTTAGAAATAAGGCCTCTAGTATGTACATACCCAAATTTGAAAAATGCATGTCGATAAAAATTAGGGTATGAGAAGCCAACTTCCCTTGAAAAGATGGTGCCAAAAATTGTTGAAGCATAGAGTGATGTTGCAAATAAATGGAGTGAAACCAATCTTGAAAATATCCTTTACTTTTTTGATTTCCCATATTCATCATATCATGAAGTTCTTGAGCTTTTAAAATGACTTGCTGATGCATACTAAAAGAAGCCTCATTTTCTTCCATTGCTTCTACAATTTTTGAATTTGAAACATTCTGAATATCATTGTAAGTTTTTTCTAATGGCACATGTGAGATAGAATGGGTGGGAAGAGTGGATAAATTTTGCAGTTCAACAATGTAAGCATGTTGTACTAGTTTATTATGGTGAGGGTGTGGAATGAGTTGAGAAGGAACTTGTGTATGAAATGGAGAATTTTGATGATGTGGTTGATTGGGTTGTGTGGATGGTTCTGATGGGCAAGCAAGATGTTGTGGAAGAGCTGGTGGAGAATATGGAGAATGTGTTTGTGCTACACGTTGAGGGAGAGTAGTCATACAATCATAAGATGAACCATGCCAAACTTGTAGACAAGTTTGGTGGTGGTTATATTGAGATTGACATGGCTTCCCTAACACATTAGTATTCCATAATGGATTATGCAAGTAAGAGAATGGAGAAGAAGGATTTTGAACCATACTTGTAGGCCATGATTTCCATGCTTTTGACCTTGTTGCATCTTCCTCATCTCTTTGATATAATACTTCCATCCTAGATAAGGAAGAGTGAGTATCTATTAGATGCTCCTTTCGGTCACGAGGGCAAAACACTTCATCAAATTCTTGATTTTTCTGAACCTGCAAAACATCTAATTTGGAACTTAGAGAGCTAATAAAATCAACTTTAAAATTTTCAAATAAAACATTCATTTCATCTCTTATGTCTCTTATTCTTGTAGCAGATTTGGAAAAGAAAGAGCAAACATCTCTCGAATTCTTACCAGCCTTGGAGATTCCTCTTGAATACCTTATGCACGATTCACAAACATCATCATATGACAACTGAAAAACATCACCTTTTCCTATCATATTGAAGAGTTCTAAAAATTCATCTTTGATTCCTTAAATAAGGAGTGTTTTTAAGTCTCTTTTTCCAAATGCTTATGTTTTGATTTTTGAAGCTTGTATTGAAATCGATCTACATAGTCCTCCAAGCTTTCATCTTCCCCTTGTATCATAGCAAAAATATCTTCATCGGCCTTGCAATAGTCTTGGTACTTCTTCAAGAATATGTTCTTCATGTCCTCCCATGTTTGGATGCAGTTCCCACCTAGGCTCATGAACAATTAGAGAGCTGCTCCTTTTAGAGTAAGAGGAAACACTTTCAGCCTTTCATCATCAGTACAATAATCATATCCTCTACAAAGTATTTTGAACTCAAATAAGAAGGTATTTGGATCTTCATTTGCTAAACCATGATAATTTGGTAGAGAAGATGGGGGAATTATGTGCATTAGTGTCACTCCTCCTAGATCTTTGATAGGGAATTCAAAAGTAGAAATGTGAGCCATTTCTTACCATAATAGAAGATGTTCTTCATGCCTTTTTTTCGAAGCTCCTTCTTCAAATGTTTTTGTCAATTGGTTAGTGAAATGGGTGGTGCTTACATCACCACTTGAGTGAAATCATGGGTTTTGTTTTTTCAAAATTTCTATTTTTTTTCTTAGTCATTCACATAGAAATTCAAACATTTATTTCTACCCTATGTTTAACAATTCTCTTGGAAAGCGGGCGTGGGAGCAGAGCATTTACTTGCTCCATACGCAGGTTCTTACCTTCCGTTTTTAATACCTAATTCTCTCCTAACAGGCACTCATCAGATGCACACTACTCTTTAGAAATGGCCACACTCTCCCTGGCAACGGCGCCAAAATGTTGAGCGATAAAAGGTGTCTTTCTAACTCCTAATTATCTTCACATTAATTGTCAACCCAGGGACGATTTTTTATTTCAAGAGTGTACTCAGTCTGAGGTGGCTATTTACTCAAGAGTAATGTTTTGCAGTATAGTGCTTAAAATCCAAAAGTAAATGAATGTTGGAAACAAAATCTAATTGGAACAGCAAGAAACTGAAATGTTCTAAACTAAATCATCCACTCAAACAACCATCAATCGAGGATACATTAGCAATAACTCATTCCTCTAGAGATTGATGCAATTGAAATCAAACTGGAACAAGACAATCAACTTGGGAATGAGGAAGCAATAACCAATGTTCTCTACAGTTCACAGTCTTGCTTTAAAGAAATTAAAAGGAAATAGAAATTGAACTAAAGCTGTTATTGAAAGTAAATTAGGAAAACTCTTTAAAAGCAAACTCTTTGCAATTAATGAACAAAAATGAACAACAAACTGTAATTAAAGGAATTAAACAACGAATCCTATTTAATAAATCTGAACAACAAACTCTAATTAATGGAATCGAATAACCAATCCTATTGAACAAAAATCTGTAATGAATATCAATCAAACGGAACAACAAGTGGAATGAAACCATAATTGAACAAACTCTAATTAATGGAATTGAATAACCAATCCTATTGAACAACAATCTGTAATGAATATCAATCAAATGAAACAACAAGTGGAATGAAACCATAATTGAAATAGAACAGAGAAGCTCTATTAAGGCATTAACAAGATAAATTATACAGTGTTAAGATTCTTGTTAAATAATAAAAGAACAACAACATGATTCGTTAATATAATACACTGATATCAATGTAATTAAATAGCAAACCGATTAACTTGCAAACTGTAATAAAAGAAAATATGAACTATCCCACAACAATAATGAAAAGGTAGAGATACAAATAATGGATCGATCCACCAGTGTCGGGCCCTCAACCACTGGTGAAACGCCGCTGAGCTACTGTAGAACTAAGAAGTTAAACGACAACACGTTCTTGTATTAATCATGCATAACAACGTTTACAAACAATCGATCTCTGTTTAATCAATGAGAGTCGATGAGGAATTATATAATTACAACAAGAAATCTCTCCATCTCTCAGCCATCCTCCCTTCTGAATTCATCATTCCCCTTCTCTGATCTCTGTTCTGATTTAAATACACAGAAAGCAGAGAGCAGTTACAACTGTGATGATTACAATATGATAATTATTACAAAATTGGATTGTTTCTAACCAATTGATCAACAAGAAAATATATTTCCATCCATCTTTCAACAAGAGCAAGGCGAATTTGGCTTTGCAGCTGAGATTTGGAAAATGGCCACACAACAAATATGAGAAAATCATGCTCAAAGAACCCTGTATTTCTCTCAATAAAAGCTGAATTTTGGCAAACCATTATTTAACAAAGTTAATTTGGCCGTTCTGGACAAAACCCAGATTCTTCTTCATTTTCCCAGAATCTCAACCGCAACACTGTCACTTGTTATTCCAGCGAAGTTCTGAGTTGGCACATTTAATGATCAAATCTTCAATCTGGAAATTATCTTGGAGGCTAACAATGGTGAGTAATGTTACAACCAATTTATTAATAAATCATCATCGATAATATCATGTATAATCATCAATTTATTAAAAATAAAGGAGAATAAATAATATTTATCAATAAGAGCATAAATCATTATAAAATAGAATTATATGATAAATTATGATAAATGACGTGATGAAGAATGGTAGAAATGGGTGGAATAAGCGTTCAAAAGTGATAATAATAATGGCATATTAATGGCTCAACACTCATCATCATCAATAATTGCATGATCTTTCCACAAGAACCTTCAATATATCAACCATGTATCATCACTAGGGAACATCCCAGATCTGATAAGCATCAACCATGATAATCAAGATATCTGGGTATCAACCTATCATCATAAGGTAAGAACTTATCATCATTATGTGATTAAGTAAGCCATGTCTTCATGTGACCTGCAATAACACCATTCTCTTGGCCAACCAATAATATGCAACCTAAGTAATCATCCATGTACCCATCATACTATATATCCATCTAAGAGATATCAACATGTATCTAGAAAACCATGATCTCATGGTCATTTGTCAAGATTCTTGATATCATCAACAACAACAATCCTCAATCATGTGAGAGACAAGAACTATAGTAATCCTGCATCATTTTCACCATATGAAGTTTGAAATAAGTTGCTCCTCATCAAATAATGAAGTTGTGTACTCAAGCTTTGTACTTCTCCTTGTCCTTATGTAGATCACAATGTAAGAAACATATATGCATCATCAAAAATTCATTCACAGTCATATGAATACCATCTATGTGATCCCAAGTATCATCTGAGATTTTATCATGGGAAAATCATAACTGCAGCATAGACATATGTATCATTTAGCCATATAAGCATCATCATTATTGATTAGGTACCAAAGAATTCTAAACATAATGCCAAAAATGCTTTATTAGAAGCATAGCATGTTCTCCCCCTAAACATGTTTCACCTGTTTACTGTCAGATCTGATCATTGCATATATCAGTAAGAAGTATCAAGGCATCATCATCAATCATATATACATCCAGTTATCAACAACTTGTGAGGATAAAAATCCTTCTAAATAACATAAATAGACTGTAGTCATCTATGACAAAAAATATAACTGATAATTGTCTTAATCATATCACATCAGTTTTTTTGAGTCTGTCCCACTACATTTTCCTCAAACCACATATACGTGACTCTGCAGCTTCGATCTTGTGTATATACCTGACTTGTCTTCATGAAACTTGCGTATGAGATTTAGAAAATTGAAGTTTGACACTTTCAGCTCCCCCTGAGTCTGTTATGTCTGTACACTATGCCATGCCACATTTTTCTGACTGTACTTCCTTCTTCTTCCATATCTTTGAGTGTGATGACGTTTTCTCCTTTTGGTATGGTGCCCACAATTTCCTCCTGCATTCCTTTGCTATATGTCAAAACTTGTTACATGCATAACATCTTACATGTTTCACATTTCTTCTATAGCAGTCAATAGCTTTGTGACCAAACATATTGCAAGAAAACAATATCCCTTGAAGTACCTGGAAGCTGATGATCTTTCTATGTGATGGTATTGAACCATTCTATTTTTGCATCTTGCTGCTACATGTCCAAGATTATGACATATAAAACATTCAACATTATTCATTTGAGGAAATAACTAACTATCACTTCCATATTTAGGAGTAAAAGATTTTCTTTGAATATTTTCTTTCCTTGGTTGTTGATGGAGTTGACCTCTAATCTCCTTGTTGAGCATTTTAGGTTTTACATTGGAGCTCCTTGCCTTAGCTTGTGAGCTAGATTCACCTTCAACAGGTTCATGGAAACCAAGACTAGATTTGATGGCAGGAGACCTTTGACTACTAAGAATATCATCCAAAATCTTAGTACTATCTTGAAATAGTAAAAGCTTATCCTTTTCTTCTAATTTACCTTTTAGTATATTTACCTCAACCTGATATTGCTCTTCCTTTTCAAGATACTGTTTCTTCATGATTTCTTCATCTTTTCTTCCTTCTTCCACTTTTTGACTTAATTTGAGAACTTCATTTTCTTGTTCTTCAAGAGCTTGGAGTAGTTCTTTATTCTACTTATTTCAATTTTCAAGATCTTCTTTTAGGGAGAGGATCTTAGCTTCAAGACTTTCATAGTAACTGGATCTATCTTTGAGTTTCTTGATTGTTGTGCTCCTTTTATTTACTTCATTTCTTAATGATGTCACTTCATCCCGCAACTTTTGACATTGATCTTCATTTTCCTTGTTTCCTTCCTCTACTTGAGCTTTTAGATTGGTAGCTTCTTCTTTGAAGGCACATTCCCTTTTGTCCAATAGACCTTGTTGATCTCTAATTTTTTCTATAAGCCTTTTAAATTTTGCCTCCATTTGATATCTTTCTTTTTCACCCATAAGAGAAAATTCAGTTGTTTCACTATCACTTTCATCGTATTCAAATGGATGGAGAAATGTATCACCAAAGGATAAAAAATTCATACCTGATAGTCCTTTTTCTCGTTAATCTTCATTTTGAGGTGATTATGAATCTAAAGAGTTGCTTCCGCATAATCCCCAATCGACTCTCCCACTTTCATAGTTCCTTTGAGATGTCTTCTTCTTCTGAGGTGATTTCTTCTTTATCTTCTTTCCCATTGTTCTACGGATCTCCTTCAAGTGATCAAGCTTCTACCAGAGGGCCTCCTTTGATACCAATTGGTGGAAATAATATTGAGAGGGGGGGTGAATTAGTATTAGTCAAGTCAATAATCTTTTCGTTTTCATACTCAAATTTATATACGCTACTTCCATATGGGTAACTTGCGTGTACACACAATTGTGCTTAAGGAAACCAGCGTATATCCAGTAAACTAATGACTTAGTTAATTCATCATATGTTTATCTTTAATCTATGCATCTGTACTTAATTAAACATTAAATAGTAACCATGTGTAGTTAATAACAAAATTAACCATCACACATAAGCAACACACATGAACACCAATATTTAAGGTGGAAACCCAATGTGGGTGAAAACCACCTGCTACTATCATCTTTGTCTTCTTTTAATAATAAGAAAATTTGTTTACAACATTGTACTGTTGCAGACTCATACTAGTATGTAGGCTTCTACTTATAGAAGGCTACAACCTTCTCTCGTTCCCTAGCTTCTACTGGAAGGGAGCTCCAATCCCCTAGCTCTTATACTAGTTGATATGTTTACTAGTACATAGGTACCAACCTATAAAAGGCTACGACGTTCTTTCTTCCTCCAGAGTCCACGTTTCATAAATTTTCATATTGGATGCTCTTGGTACACAACAATACACATGAAGGCCTCGTTTCATCCAATTTTCATACTGGACCCATCAACATCATTGAAGCTCAAAATCAATCACCACTGCAATACAACTATCAAATATATTTGCATCAACCAATCACTGAAACTCAATCATCACTCTTTGAATCAACCACAGTTGAATCAATCACTGACAACCTCTGACACAACTAAATCAACCATTCATTCATACTTAATCAACTTCAACAAATCAACTGGAACTAAGAGATCATTGTAACTAGTACACAAAATTGAACCTAGAACACTGCATCATGGTTCAAAACCAGTTGTAACCTCAAAACCATGCATCAAAGTGTATACGCAACTTGGAAGAGCCAAACCAGCTTGTATACTCAACTTCACCAAAGCAAACCAGCATATAGATATGCAAATACTTACCTTTAACTTCGTTGCACTTCCCATCTTTAGACATACCGAGATCATCACATATAAAGGATAAAACATGTGTTAGTAAGTAGATCTAGCCCATTAGATCACTTAATGATAAGTCAGTATGATCGTGATCCATCATTAGATCTCATCCATAATTATTGAAGCAAATCGCAGTCAATCAATCAATTTGAACACTGTCACTAGAAGGTAGTCACCAGAACATAAAGCAAAACCCAGAACTCTGCATCAACAACCAGAACCAATTGTAACTTCAAACATCATAGTTCATAAGGTATACGCTACTTCAATGTGTCAAACTTGCATGTACACGCGGTTTTACCAAAGCGAAACGACGTACATATCTACAAATACTAACTTAAAACTTCATAGACATTCCAAACTGCATTCATACCCAGACCATATCATTTATAAAATAAAACATGTGTCAGTATTCAGATCTAGAATGTCCATGACCAAAACCACATAATGATAATACATTTAAGGCTTTATGATCCCGATCCATCAACCATCATCAACCACATAGGTGCATCCTTAGATTAGATCAAGCAACGCATCAGAAACTCATAACCTACATATATGATCTAACACTTTAGAAGATATTCATTACTTGCACACCTTGGCCTAATGATATTCTCGTCCTTTCATAGTTTTAGGCCTTTCTCAATACCATGGACCAAAACCACTTAGGACCAAATCCTTGGACCAAATACCTAGGGTCAATACCTCGGACTAGATACCTTGGACCAAGACCATCGATCAAAATACGATGGACCAAATACCACGGACCAAAAGCTTAGATTTCTAAGGTATACATGTTTTTCCTTCTGAGAAAGTGGATGTGTACATTACATGCTCCTTTTGTTCTATTAACCTGCGTGTATACGCTGCTTGTTCAAGTTGAACTTGTGTATACCTCTCTTTCTTCATTCTTTGAAGTTTGAGTTATAATTCTTTGTTGTTGTCATGTTGTACTGTGATTTTTCATCTGAGAGAGTTGCCTTCTAAATTGATTCCTTGAAACTGCCATGCATTTCATTACATCTCTAAACACAACTGTCATGCATTTTGTCACATCTGATATCTCTTCTGTAGATTCATCTAGTTACCATATACAAGTGAGTTGTTCTGCTACAAGTGTGTTTCCATCAAGTACAACACATGTATCATATTGCCAACATTGACAACACCTTATTGAAAGTTTTCAAATCAGTTATCAGTCTTATGCTTGAGTCAAACTCTACCAAGTCATAATTTTGTGTCACCGATAAGTTCAAGAGAAGTCCAACCTCAGTAAAAATTACCTTGGAAATCATAACCTTCAATCACATCGGTCATCCCTGAGTCAATCCTGAATCACTCCATTTTGTTCTTCAAAACATAATAACAATTTTGTGTGGTTTATGAGGGATACATCAAAGCCCTCCTGTGAAGGGTCGCTTCCTATCAATGTCAACTCATTATCCAGGAAGTTGACTTAGGAACCCCGTTTCAGTTCCTTGGAGTCTGTATGCCTCAATGGGAGGTTTCTAGCTTTCGATGATAGGTTCTCATCATTGGTGATTCTATGACTTTTTTAATTCAAAACATTTAATCATACTTCATAGATCGTACTGGAGCACCTTGAGAGGCGTTTTCATTATTGGTGGTTTCTCTCGCGCCTGTTAACAGTTTACATCATTGACCAATAATCAAGTGGTTTTAATCATGTTTGACTTCAAGACATTTACTCACATGGTTAGATTTGTACATCAAGAGATGGAGATCAAGACCCTACATCTAGTTTCATCCATCGAGGTTGCATGGAGTTACTAAATCATCTTGATTGTAAACATAGATCCATTGATGGTTGTGTCCATAATGTGTCTTCTATTGACATGGATCTTCAAATGTATTTCCATACTAATTCTTTGGGATATTTGCACTCTGAGTATGGGAATGCCTACCTCAGTGATGTTTATATTAAAGCATGATATGGTAATCCTTGATTGTTTGTTTTAGGCTTTCAACCAATTGTTCTCTCATCCCGACCTTTGACATGATAAAGTGATTAAATCATCAAACATATTTTCTAGCTTTGCACTTAAGGGGAAATCCATTACACTGAATTTTGTCACCATGACTATGGATTTAGATCTTTCGCCATCTGATGAGTGTCTCAACTGAATCCCCTATGAAGATTGAAGTAAAACAATACCACAGACAAAAGAAATTTTTGGGCATTGTTTAAAAACTATTTTTGAGTATCTGCCCAGTTTTCTTAGCCATTACGTGCGTATGTACAATTTTTACCATTGTGTTCTGTGTAATTATATGCATTGTCTTCCACTATAAATTGTGAATCCTCTTCATGCAAGTAAAAATAAAAAAGAAAATTCTACAAGCTTTTATAGAGGAATCTTATCCAAAGTAGAAACCTAAAACTAACACATAACTATGTCTCATTCCTTGGTTCATGGAACTAATATCCTCCCCTTAAGCATCATATCCCTTGAGAAGAGGAATTTTAAAGTTCCTCCTCTTGCATATAAAATGAGCAATATACTAGAGAAAGGAGAGAGACTTGGATTTGTAAACTTATGCTGTTGATTTTGGGTCTAAAGAGCTTGTCATCAAGGGTAGGAATGAAGACCATTGGAAGAGGCTTGTGACATCATGCTAACTAGGTTGTAAGCTTTTTCTCCTTTGAATTTAATACAAAGTAAATGTTCATTCCTAATTGTGTCTATTTTGATGTTATTTACGAGATTCCTTGATCACTTGCATGGTTTATAACTGATTATTAATTCAACTATATGTTGTATGTTAAATTATGGATTTCATTTACCTTTGTTTTTATTTGTGAGATGCCTTGATCCCTTTGAATGTTTTCTTATATGCAAATCTCTTTTGGAGCATCATGTAGAAGTTGTGGAAATCATTGGAAAAACCTCTAAGGAATTGAGGAAAAGTTGGTTGTGGAAATCATTGAAAGGACTTCTACAAGCACATCGCTAATAGGTAAGTGATTCTTTGCATGCTACATGTTTCATGTTTTAGTTATAAGCTAAGGAAAGGTAGAAATTATTTTGATGTTTGTTACTAGGTTTTGTTGGAAATCTAGAGAGATCATTCTTATCTGCAAGAAGGGATTTGTCTGCCTAACATAAACCCAATTTCACCATAGGAAATAATTTAGTAAACCATTTTTCTAAATTATTTTTCATTAAAAATCCAAAAAAACTCATTAGAATAATTGAATAAATCATTATTTATTTAGTTTTCTCTATAAATAATTATTTGATAGTTATTTCTTAATAAATTTTGACTTAGTCACTTTTGAATAATTAAATAAACCATTATTTGTTTATTATTCCTTATATTCTTTATGAGATCATTATTAAACCATTATTTGTTTCTTAATTCTCATAGAGTGATTAATAAATCATTTTTATTTGTTAATTACTTCAACCACTTTCTAAATAAATATATTTGACCATTTCGAATATATTTTCCCTATCAAAAAATATAACAAAGTATTCTCAATGGCTAGATTTTGATCTAGTCAATAGTATTTTATTATTTTCTAATTCTTAATCTTAATACCTTGTTATAAGTAGAGGATTTTCTATTCATTCTTCACCATGACCATTTTCATCATCACCACTATCGTCTCATTACATTTGAGCTCCCACTTGAGTTCAAGCCATATTTTTGTTTTCTTCCCAATGAAAGTTGAGAGAGAACCAGTCAGTTGAAGCACAAGGACAAGAAAAGGACCCATCCCATGGAGAGGGAACTATAGAACCACGTTGTAATTTCTCCTCACTAGGTATTTTAATAAAATTATTATTTGATTAAAGTCCTTCATTGGGTTATTGCAATTTCATTGTTGTTGTTATATGTTTATGTTTTCAAGATATTTTGTGTTTCGGGGTTTTATTCAATTGTTATTATAGATCTGAAGCATAGACAACCATATTCTGTTGTTAGGGTCACTAGTCACTAGTGACTTAAGTGAAGCATTTTTGGTACACTTGCTAAGAATTTTCATACTAACATCAGCCAAGATATCTCAATGTTGAACAAATATATTATAATGCTAATGGATAAAATAATAGAACTTCAGCAAATTCTTAGGCATCCTGAAGATGGACTACATGTTGTAAGAAAATTGTCAAAAGAGCTTTTGAAAAACATGAATAGATGAATCAATTCTTAATTCCATCAACACAATAATTAGAAGTGTTAATGTCCAAAAACTATGGTTAATTAGTAAAGAAGTCAATACCAATATTCACTATTTGATTAACCAATTCTGAAATTTAGTATATGTTAAAGGCTATGCATTGTAATATTCTTGACAAAGTTAAAGAAAAACAACATAACGAACTATTTTGGATTACAAATATATTTATAAATGAAATATCTTTTATAAGTTATATCGTAATCTTGGGTATTCGGTTTATAAATTCATTTCAACTATGTTCGAAAATGAATTATTCAGATATTTGTTTAAATATTTATGGAAGATTTGTTTAAATAGAAAAAATATTAGATTGGTCAATAATGTAAACACAAAAAACTGTGATTGTAAAGTAATGTCACCAAAAATTGCAACATAACCAACTTGTAATATTTCCTTAGTAGTTATAGAAATTGTAGGTTTGATAAATAAAAAAAATAATACAAAAAATGAGATTGCAACAAAGAAAAAATGACATAGTATAATACAAAAAATAGAGTCAGAACAAAAATTGTTCATTGGATTACGTTTTTGTACAATGACATACTAGCATTTGCATTGGTAGAAAAATCGTCTTGTTTGCTATGATGATTACAATGTTAATATTGTTCCCATGAGTATAGTATATTGATTGATAATGTGAAATTAGATCTGAAATATGAAGTAAAACAAAAGAGTTGTTTGAAAAAAAATAAAAAAATCCCGAACTAGAAACTTTGAAATGATGTTAGGATGTTGGAAATGCAAGGAGTGAGTATTGTGCCATTATCAAATTTCTTAAAAAACATAGAAAAATAAACTTGTCATTGTATACATACAACTATATTTTGATGGTCTATCATAAATGTGCCATGCATCTCGAAGTTGGTCAATATCTTAATAGCATTTGTTTTTACTGCATAGTATTGGTCGTAGAAAATTTGTCGTAGTGCAGGTAATACTCCTTCCAGTTTGACACCCCTTAGAATACACTATATTTTAGTCTTGTCACTTGCACGTATGATGCAATTTAAATCATGAAAATAAAGAAAGAGAGACTCCTTCTTGCAATCATTGCAATAAAGCATAGTTTTCTTCATAGTTCTATTAGTTGTAATTAGAGTAATACATCTCACACATACAATCTCGAATGGATTCGTATACACACTAATTTCTATAAAGTATCCTTGGAAATACTGTCAAATTGATATAGAAAACAAATGCTTAGTAACATGAAATCAAGTATCTTTTTTATTTCTTGTTCTTTATCTATGTTTATTTAAACAATATGATATAGTTTATCGTGCATATTCCACTTAGTGAGGAAATCAGGTTTCTTAGACTGTCAACTTTCTTTCATGTGTTCAATGCATTTTATGCAACTATCTCATGAAATAGAAGAAAAGATAGATGAACACCTTGAGAAATTGTCTCTTCGAGGGGGAAACCTCCTTTACATCACAAAAATAAAATATTCTTGGATGATACAAATGATAATACCTCCTTGGTATATATAGGAGTCTAAGGGGTCACAATATAATCAAAGCCTACATAAAAATAATAATGTAAGGGCACAACAATAATAATAGTGGGGTTCTATGGGGAACAATAATAACAAGACAGGGGATACATGGGCACAACAATAACAATATGGACTACATTAACAATAACAATAAGGGTAATATACTAGTATTATAGGGACCTAACATGCCACTATCCTTCAAAAATGTGTTTTGCTTAATTCTTGAGTAGTTCCGAGTGCTTCTATATACAATTATCACCCCCCCATGTGGAATATCTAGCGGGTAAATTATTCCACTTAAATAGACACTTTGAAATTAATTGATTTCGTAGTTGTTGGTTTCTTGTTTCTGTGATTGGGCCAAGATGAAATATTATTTTTCCTTCTTTTTTAAGTTTTGGAAACACTATTTGAATTGGGAGCTTGTCATTGATAACCTTCTTTAAGCATGAAACATGGAAAATTGAGTGTACTTGGGAAGATGCCGAAATTTCAAATTTGTATGCCATAGTGAAAATATTTTGCAACACCTTATGAGGACCATATTACTTGGGTGGTAATTTATTATCCTTATTAGTTTGCTTGAGGGACATTTGTTTGTATGGTTGTAGCTATAAAAATACCTAGTCACCTACATACAAAATTATTTCACTGCGATGCTGATATGATTGTTGTTTCATTAAATTTTTCACTAGAGTGAGGTTATCCTTTAAGATTTGGAGAACCTGTTGTTGATGCTCGATGTGATATTCTGCTACTTGAACCTTAGAATTTTCTCTTAAGGATGATGTGCTGGATGGTGGATGATATCTATAAAGTGCCATAAATGGGGCCATTTTTTCTTCAATACAGAAGGAAGTGTTATACCACCATTCAACTAGAGGTAACAACTTGACCTATTGTGTTTTCTTCTCGGATACAAAGAAATGAATATACCCTTCCAAACATTTGTTCACTATCTTAGTTTTTCCATTAGATTAAGGATGATAAGATGATATATGAGCTAATTCAGTACGAAGAGAAGAAAATAATTTCGTCCAAAAATTTCCAGTGAAAATGGGATCTTTTTCACTTACAATAATCTTTGGGTTTCCATGTGTTGTGTAGGTAAATCCTCTCTATGGAAAAATATGATCCTTGGTTGGGGTTTCTCTCTTCAACATAAGTGCGCCACTGGCATAGCCTTCCTTTTTGTAAACTATATTTTATCCTTTTCTATAAAGGAGATTGAGGGCATTTCAATAGAGTGTGTATTATATGAGAGATACATTAAGTTTTGAGCCTATTGATTTGTAATCGTTTTCTTCAGTGAATAGAAGGTGATTGAGTGTTTTTTATTTTGTATTCACTGTCATAATTGAAATAACTCTGATTTTCCTATTGAATGCAGTGTCTACATTTATGGATCTATAGTTCAGATTTTTGAGTATAGGTAGTCATAAGGTTCTTATAGGCATGTTCGAATATTCATATTCATAGTCTAGGATCTTTATTTATTAGTGCAGATATGTGTATTATGTCATAAGCATTTCACATGGCGCAAGAGTTGTGCATCTGAAATCTTCTAGGATCTGTGTATGGAGAAGGTTGCTCCCCGTGAAAAGGAGCTATTGGCGGATTTCAGTAGGTGTGATTCCCAAAAGACTCCAAAGGTTGGAGTTCTATATGCCTGAGACAGGCACACAAACCTTTGAGGGGTTTTGGGTGAGATTCCTATGTAGCTCTAGTGATTGGAGGTAGCCCAATGAGTGGGTCTAACAATAAACGAGACAATCTACAAGACACTTTACTAGATTACAATCGAAATAAAAGACGAGAAAGGAGACCTACCTCACTCTGATGCTATAATGCACTCTTTTATTGAAGATCTTGATCACTTTCTCCTTAGGCTCAATATTTGCTGCTCATAGTGTTTGAATACCTGCATAAGAGGCCAAAGACACAACAAAGAATAAAAATTTAACAAGAATAATCAAAAGTATTCCACTTAACAGATGAAGGAGAATTAAGATAAATGAAGCATTGACACAAGCATTTATGGAAAGCGAACCAACAGTTGTATATATTAATAAAAAAAAGAGGAAGCATAGAACCAAGGTATTCATGTCAGTAGCCCTCCTTAAGTGAATGTCCAAGTCCAACCTCAAGCTCTCCAATCACTCCTTCTCTAAGCCAAATCGAATAGCATGTAGGAACTATCTCAACATAAGGATGCAAATAGTCAAACACCAACCATTTCAGAATGGAGGGGGATGAATTTATAGGTAGGGAGAGGGAGTTAGGATCTCATCAAAGATAGGGGAAGGTCCTCATCTCAAGGAGGAAGCTCATAGGGATAATATCGAAGGGTAATATTGGGACAATTCGACCACATCCACAACAAACATCATTCATCTCACCGTTATTGAAGCCTCTAGATCACGAAGCTTCTCCTGCACTTTGGGAAAAAATTCCTTTTAGGGTTAAGCACAAATATCCAGGAAAAAATTGCACTGGAAACGTGAGGCTCATATGGTGAAACCTTCCATCAGCATGAGAGGACAGTGTCACAGTCACACTGACCCAAAAATTAGGGTTTTGAGCTCATTTTCCTTAATAAAGGCTAAACAAAACTTTTCATTAGTTTTTCAGGGAGGATCTAGACTGCATATCAGGATGGGTACACTACATAGTTGTCAAGGTTTCAACACTCCATGGTATGACATAGGGAAGTGCAAGAGGTGTGACAAAATACTACGTAACAGATGCTCCCTAAAGCATGAAGGCAAAGAAAGGAGTGATGGTTGAAATGATTTAAGGGCTAGTGCAAGGACTAGAAAAAACACCATCAAGAGGCCTGCAAATCAAGGATGCATATACATATACATATCTGATACCTCTGTCATATATATCAAAACATGAATCCATGGTATGGACGCAACCATCTGGATAGAATGGACCATGTGAAAAGATCCATGGTATGGGCACAACCATCTAAACGAAAGCGATCATCTGAAAATATACGATCCTCCATATGGATGTAGCCATCCAAATATAGAAGGATCGTCATCATCATAGATATAAGGTCCCACACTATGGTCACAACCAACAGTATAGGGGAAACATGTGTACAATCATGAATAACTCATAACTCCATGCAACCTGATTTATATCAGAAAAAACTCGGTTCTTGCGCTCCCTCCCAACCCAATCAAAGTAAGAATTCTAACATGCGAATAAATTTGTCGAAGTTGAACATGATAGAAAACTACCTGATTACCGGTTAATGATGTAAAGTGTTAACATGTATAAGAGAAAACATCAGTAATGAAAATGGCTCTCAAGGTACATCAACATAATCCACGAATGTGAATAATGGAACTAAATTCGAAAACCCATGAAGTCATCTAATCAAATCTAAATGATCTAAACCTGCCATCGAATGCGAAGAACTTTCCATTAAGGAATACAGGCTCTAAGGTACTGGAAGGGATTTTCTAGATCATCTTCTTGGATAATGAGCTAAAATCAATGGGAAATGACCCATAGAAGGAGGGCCATAATTATTCCCTCATCATCGACATGAAACAAGGAATAACATGGAATAAATAAGTATGATGCAGGACTCTCGCAAAAGCTCAAGCAATGTATAGGTAATAAAAACTTGTAGATAAGACTTCTCTTGAACATATCAACAACACAACTCTGAAGTGTGGCAACATTTGACTCAACATAGGACTAAGGGTCATGATGACGAAGTGGAATAGTCAGATGAGAGGAAAAATGGATTACCCAAACTTGGAAGGACAAGTGACTAAGTGAAGATATCCCAAAATCGATGTGGGAAACAAATGAGTGTCATGTTCAAGAGCGGCATGCTGCCTATACAAGAGATGTTTCACTTTCACTTTTTTCCCACTATTTCTAAAGAGTAGCCTAATAATTTTTAATTAGAATATTGAAGGGGATATCATATGCTTTCCATATAAGTTAATTCTTGAAATGAATCCATCCTAGTAAGTTTTACGAGTCCTAGGAAGGAGAAACTCAATCTTGTCATGGTAACAAGTATTTTGTCACTTAATTCTGATGAGTATGATGGAAGAGTAACTCGGTTTCTTTTTCATATTTAGAGAGCTTGAAAAAGAGACATAAAAGAAAACTCCATGAGGTCCCTTTTCGTAAATCATCTCTTGAACCCGAAAAGGTAGAAAACAATATCCAAGAGAAACTCTCATCCATGTTCGACTAAGGTGTTCCTTTTTTGTACAATAGTATATCTCAATCTGGAAAATGGTTAAAATTATACTGAGTAGATGTCATTTCATTTCCTTTTACGATTTTGAAATGACAAGTACTCGACAATATTTTCATTTTTTTGAGAGTTAGAAAAGAGCTTAAAGATGACTCTTTTGGAGGAACGAGTGGTATAAAAGGATAGTAGTTGGTTCTAGTCATGATGGAACTGCTCAAAACATGTAAGGGTTAAGAGGTTGGATAATAAGACCACTCATTGTATATGTTCCCCAGGCAAGTGTAAAACAACCAAGTGAAAGTGTATGGTTGGCCGAAGAGATGGTGGCAATGGAATGGACAAACCAAGGCTCATTTAGCAAAAATCGGATGATAAAAACGAAAAACATGAGATGTAAAGTGAGAACGGTTTCATTTTTATAGAAGCTTGAAACATGGGAAACTATGCTTGAGGATACTGGAAAATCGTTTAATTTTTTCACAAGATTGAAGCATGAGAAAAAACTATGCTTGGATTTGGTTTCATTTTTATGCAAGCTTGAAACAGAGACAAACTATGCTTGAGATTTGGTTTCATTTTTACACAAGATTGAAACAAAGATAAACTATGCTTGAGATGAGTTTGCATGCCCCTAGAATAATGACTCAATTTGAGGTACCTTCCCCCCAAGCTTCATTTCATTTACCTAAGCGGACTATTGGTTACGAACAGGTGGATGAAGGTTCACTTGCAATATCAAGTGAAAGAATTTACTAGGATTTTACGAGATCTAATTAAAGACTCGAATTGGAAGGGGATTTGTTTCATTTTTAACGATATTGACACGGGAAAAGAACCATGCTCATGACACATTGTTTCTTTTTTTATTGAGGTTGAGATAGTAAAAGAACTATCCTCATACCCTTGTTTCATTTTTTAAAGAGATTGACACAAGATAAGGAACTTTGTTCCACCTGTTGATCAAAGATCAAAAGAGGTCATGGCTTCCAAGAGATTCTCATCACCTACAAGATCATCAGTATATTCAGGCATGGAACAGGTGGCCACGTAATTAACCTGTGGTGGGGTGATACCACTTGCACATAAGAACCATTTAGGGATGATGGTTGATTAGGAGTTGATTCAAGACCAATGAATGTAAGTTGATCAATGATCACAATGCTTCCTTCATGTGGGAAACAAATCACTCAAAAGAGGGAAGAGACAAGAGCTCCCATGACATAAACATAGTCATGACCAAGGAGTACATTAAAATCCAAAGGGCCTTGAACAACCATCATGTCTATATAGACAGTATTTCCTCCCAAAGTAATAGGTAACTTAGGAAGGATCCCTAATGATTGACTGGTTCCTCTGTTAAAAGCTAACAAGTTCTGGGTGATGGGGACAAGTTGAGGAGAACCTAAAGCTTCCTAAGCAGTTGAGGACAAGATGCTAATAGATGCACCCTCGTCTATGACTATACTAGGTATGGCCATATGGTAAGCTTGTACTATAATCTAGAAAGGCACATAAGACACAAGGCAATATCCTGTTAGTTGACTACAATCAAAAGAATTGACCAAACCACTTCGATGGGGTGTTGTAGAAACAAGAGATTTTTCCTCTTGCTCTATTGGAATGGGAGAGTTGTTCTATGCACCTTAGGAATAGGAGGATTTCCCTCCAGTTCATTCGAAACTAAAGAAACTAGAAGAACCTGAGTAGCATGAGGCTCACTCTCTACCAGAAAGGTACGGTTAACTGAAGGTGGAGCCAAGCCTACCATTTTCTCAACCAATGGTTGGCCAAGAATGGACTCATGAGACTCACTTTTATAGAGAGTGGTATTGACCAAAGATGGCTTTTGATTAATCACTTGATCAACTAGTGAAGGATCAATGGAAAGCTTTTCATAACCAACCGGAAGACAAGTCTAGGAATATGTAATGTTTTCCAACTCTTTGGAAGCTTCGTCCATAAGAGGACAAAGGTGAATGGGATGATTAGTTCCACACAACTTATAGGGAAATTTGATTTTTCCCTTTTACCCATGGACCTTATTATTATTAGTTGAAAGTTTATCACCAGCATGATCTCCATAGGCTAGCAACAAAGGTCAATGTGAACCTATGGAACACACTTCTAAGACCTGGGGAATACCAAGGCAATTTCGAGGAAGGTGGTCAACCTTACATAACATGCAAGGGAATTTTACTTTTAATGGTTAATTGGAAGATTTTTCTACATCAGTTGCATTAGTAGCAATGGCTACATGGTTGCCCCGTTTCTTATTTTTCTTCTTCTTCTTAGCTTCCTAGCTACTATAATCGAGACTTTCACAGGCAAAGATGAATAAAAGGTTGAAGAAATAGGTGAAGAAGGTGAGGGTTACACCTTAGGATCAACATGAGGTTGATGTTGTTTAGGTGGAGAAGAACTCAATTGAAAATCAGTTTTGACACTCGGAATAACCGAGATTGAAAATAACCAAACTGGCAGACTAATGTTCAATCAAGGAAGGGACAATGTTTCCATATAGGGAGCACCAACATTTCCAAAATAAGGAAAAGGACTAGGATTCTCATCAAGGGGGTTTCCTTGGTTGGTATACTCAGGAAATGTTGCCATTGGTATCAACCTAAGATCTACTAAGGAGTATTTCCATAGGAAGGATGTTGTTCTGAAGTTAATTAATTTTAGAAATTAACAACAAAGAAATAAAAAAGGGACAACTAGGAAAAAGGGCTTACCAAGTGTCCATGAACCATTATATACACCTTAGCCGAAACCAAGGACTTAACGTATGGTGGCCAATCTACTCGAATTTTGTGTTCGGTGTATCACGTTTACAAGGTGGCCGACTCAGTTACCTATGGATAAAAGATAGGAACCTAGTGGTGTCTCCAAACATTACTCAATGGTATGGGGAGAAAAAGTTTGTGTTAGCACTGTCTAATGCATAACCGTTCAGTTAGAGTGCTCCCATATACTTGCCATATTGAAGTGCCTCTGATATACCTGAAAGCATTGGAGAACCTTCGATATACTTCCATATTGGAACAAGATTTCACCCTCGAGATACAATGCAGGTAGTTAGTGACAACTACTAAGTTTATAGATGTCCTAACATGTATCTAGCCTAGACCTATAAATATTTTTGTTAAGCTCCAAATGCTCCTTAGGTTGATTGAGTAAATTTTAATGTTTATCTTCAATTATGTTTCAGTTTTGCGCTCAAAATGGTGTCACCTGAATCCCTAAGATGCAGCTATATGAGAAAAGGAAATTTTCCACTTCAATTAAAGCTAAACTAACCAAGGGAAGAAACACAATCAATAATGCATCAAACAACATGCCTTCCACTAACATTCACTTTCATCTTCCAAATGTAATTCCAAAAGTAAAAAATATTTTCTTCCTAAATGCAACTCTTTTGTTTTTGTTTTGAATGATTCGATGCACCTAATACATTTTTTATCTTTCAATCACAAAAAATGTGATCTATTTTCAATGATGAATCTCAAAAAATAACTTTTCAATGCAACTAATCTAATGCATTTTCACGAAAAGTAAATTTTGAAAGACAAGCTAAAACAAATGCAAAACGATGTTTTTAATGATTTCCACAGAAAACAACACTCAATCAATCAGCAAAACCAGGATCACAATGACACCAACAAGTAGCAAGTGATGACCAATTGAATAGAAACCCTAGAACTCAATTAGATTTCACTTCAAAGCCAATGACACAAATTTTGAAAATTAATCAAGGAAATCAATCAAAAACACTCACAAATCCAAGCATACAGGATGGGAAAAGACCTCAGGGGCCAAGACACACTCGATTCTAAGGAAAAAATATTAAAAATTATCACATTCAAGGATCAATGCTACTTTAGATAGAAAAACCCTTGTTGATAGGGTCATTAACACTACTTTTCATGGAAAAACTCAGGTTGGTCGGGGTCATTAGCACTACTTTATATAGAAAAACCCATGTTGATTTTCAGGGCATGTAAACAGTGGAGAAAACCATTTTCAACGTAAATTTAAAAGTAAAAAAGAATGCTTCCAGCATGATTGTCACTAATAAAACTCATGCTAAGCGAGGAATATAGGAAAAAATAAAAAATATTTCACGAATCACTCCAAAATTAGCAATCTAAGGCAATAATTAGGGATTGTGCAGACCTATAGTGATTCACACAAGCTGAGAAATCGATGGTTGGTCAAACTAATCAAAAGATAAGATAGAAGAAATGGATGGAAAGTTTATAGCTTCCCTAATGGAGTCGCCATTTTGCTGTCTAGGTAAAACTTCTTTGCATACATAGATGATCCCTCTAGCCGAATGAGTGGGTCTAGCAACAAACGAGACAATCTACAAGACACTTTCCTAGATTACAACTGAAATAAGAGAAGAGGAAGGAGACATACCTCACTATGATTCTATAATGCATTCCTTTGTTGAAGATATTGATCACTTGATCCTCAAGCTCAGACCTTGTTGCTTATAGCGTTTGAATACCTACACGAAAGGACAAAGACACAATAAAACATGCAAGTGCAATGAGCATATTCAAATGTAATCCACTTAACATATCAAGGAGAGTTAAGATAAATGAAGCATTGGCAGAAGCATTTATGGAAAGTGAACCAGCATTTGTATATATTAATAAACAAAAGAGGAAGCATACAACCCAGGACTTGATGTTAGTATCCCTCCTTTAGTGAATGTCCAATTCCAAGCACAAGATCCCTAAGATGTTAGGTCCCTATAATACTAGTGATTACGCCATTACTATTGTATTTATATCCCTTATTAATATTTTTGTGCCCCTATTGTCCCCATATTGTTATTACTATGCCCCATAGAATCTCTCTATTGTTATTTTTGTGCCTTTATATTATTATTAATAGGTCGGCTGGGTTATATTGCGACTCATTATACTCCTATATATAGAAATGAGGTTTTTTCATTTGATTCATCAAAGAATCATTCATTTTTGTAATGTAAAGGAAGTTTCCCCCTCGAAGAGGCTGAATTATAAGGCATTGATCTATCTTTTCTATCTTTTTGTGAGATGGTTTCATAACATTTGTTATCAGAGCTTTGGATTCTAAGGTTTCACTGCTCCAAATAGGTCATCGTAGCATTTTCATTATAACTTTTTTCTGTAGTGTTTTAGAAGTGAAAAAAAAGAACCCATTTGAGACGAAATCACACTGAAACTTGGGTCCAAATTTCAGAGCTTTTCGTGCTATACTTGAAGAGATATGATTTGAGGAAGGTGGTCTTTTTGCAGACTCCTGAATTACATTCCAAACAGGTGACCTGGGGAAAATCGTCATATATTTCTCTCTGAGCATCGGATTGATGTTTAGTAAGAAGGTATAGAAAGTGGACAGACTGTAGCTTCATGTAGATATTTTTTAGGGCCATAGGTCGAAACAGGGACATGTGGATTGTCATACAAGTCCGCTCTACTGAACTAGTCTATAATTGGGTCACTATGGGAGATTTGGCATAACTCTTCCTTGGAGAATCCAATTTGGATCAAACTAGTGGAATTGGAAAGAGGACACAGAGAGTTACTGTAGATCGTAATTTCGGAACTGGATGAGCCGAAATTATAGAGATACATGAGAGGCAATATCGAGCTCCTACAAAGTGAAAAAGGTGTGTATATTTTTTTAAATTTTTGCTTAAGCTTGGTTTGAAAAATGATTTTGAAGGAATTCAAAGGGCATAGTAGAGCATTATTATCGGTAAGTGATGCCCTGAGGAAAGAAAATGCAAACACCTAGTAAGCAACCTGAAATATCTAGCATGACTCATGAAGAAGAGGAAGAAATGCTACATGATATATCAAAATTACAAGACCAAGCGCAACAAATGCCACTCTCACAAAAGCTAACAGAAACTAAGATAAAGGGCGTGGCAGCTAAGATGAATGGTGTGGAAGCTAAGATGGATGATTTGAAGATAGATTTGAAGATAGACATGGTAAATTTGAAGACATATTTGACAAATTTTCAATAAGAAATACTTACAAATGGTGAAAGGGTAGTAAAGGAAACTCATGATGTGAACAAAAAAAATGTTAATAATGATTTCATAGACTCTAATGTTCGATCGAAGACCCACCATATTCCAAAAATTGATATGAGGAAGTTTGATGGCAAGGATCCCACAACATGGATATTACAGATGGAGCAATTTTTTGATCTCAATAATGTGAAAAACACACAAAAGGTACGTATTGCAACTTTATATTTGGAACCAAATCAGTTTGTATGCTATCAATGACTTTTCTCTCATAAACAAATTATCACTTGGGAAATTTTTACGGAAGAATTGACAGCACATTATGAGGATACAAAAAGCAACAATTTTTTTAGCCAATTGATAAGTCTCAAACAAAAGGGTTCAATAATGGAGCACATTGAAGAGTTCCAAAAATTGAACATAAGGGTAAAAAATATTCGAGAGGAGCATAGGATTGATGTGTTCATAGGGAATTTAAAGAATAATATCCAACATGATGTTCGCCTTTGGGAACCTAATTCATTAGAGAAAGCATTCAAGTTAGCAAGAAAAGTGGAAAGAAAAATTACGACAACCAGGAAGCATACCACTCACAACTATAAAGATGGAAGTGTTGTTGCCCCTAGTCTTCCACAACCTATAAGGTTGACACCATAAAAATTGGAAGAAAAAATAGCAAAAGGGATTTGTTACAGTTGTGATAGCAAATACACTAAAGATCATAAGCGTGCCGAGAAGAAATTATTCTGCATAGATTGTGAAGAGGAAGAAGAAAAGGAGCAAGAGAGGTCAAAAGAGGAGGATATACTCGAGGAAGAAAGCCTAGATAAAGAAGAAATGAATCTGACCATATCTTGTAATGCATTGGTGGGAATTACCACTCCTAAAACCATCAAGATAGAAGGAAAAATCAAGAAGAAAAAGGTAATAGTGTTGATTGATTCAGGAAGTACCCACAATTTTATTCACTGTTAGGTAGCAAAAGAATTGAATTGCTTTCTATATCCAGTACCAGAGTATCAAGTGATGGTTGCAAATGGAGGACCAATAAATTGCTTTAGAAAGTGCCATAATATCAAGCTATCCATGCGAGAATATGTATTGACTAGCTCAATGCTTTCCATTCCAATGGGAGGTGCTGATGTTCTATTAGGAGTCCAATGGCTACAATCCTTAGGTACAATAGATTTTAATTTTCAAGAACTTTTCATGAAATTTTCTGTGGAAGGAAAGGAAGTTGAATTAAGGGGTATTGCAGGGAAACCAGGAAAGATAATCAGCTCTAACAATATGAAAAAGCTTCTAAAAAAGGAACAAAGAGGTGTAATTGCACAATTATGTTTGTTAGATGTTTCCACAATGAAATCATCTATTTCTCCATATCTCCAAAAAAGTCTTGGACAATCATTCCAAGGTCTTTGAGACTCCCAAAGGTCTCCCACCTATTCATGATCATGATCATGCTATTCATCTAATTCCAGGAAGTGCTCCTTCAAACATCAGGGCGTACAGATATCCCTATGCCCAAAAGAGTGAAATTGAACGTATGGTTGCAGAAATGCTAGAGGCTGGTATAATTCAACCTAGTCAAAGTTCTTTATCTGCTCCAGTAGTATTGGTGCACAAGAAGGATGGATCATGGCGCATGTGTCCGGATTATAGGGGGCTCCACAAGCTCACTATTAAAGATAAGTTTCCCATTCTTGTCATTGATGAATTACTGGATGAATTGCATGGATCAATTTACTTCACCAAGTTGGATCTTTATTCAGGATATCATCAAATTAGAATTAAGACTAAAGACATTCTGAAAATAGAATTTAGAACTCATGAGGGTCATTATGAATTTTTGGTCATGCCTTTTGGCCTTACCAATGCACCTTCTACATTTCAAAGTTTGATGAATTCCATTTTCAAACCCTTCCTTAGAAAATTTGTGTTAGTATTTTTTGATGATATACTAATCTACAGCAAGTCTTCTAAGGATCATGTTAAACATGTTGACAGGGTGCTACAACTATTGGAGGAGAAACAGTTATATGCAAAAAGATCCAAATGTTTCTTTGGAGTACAAGAGGTGGAATATCTGGGTCATATTGTATCTCATGAAGGAGTTAAGGTATACCCTATCAAAATTAAAGCCATTAAGGAATGGAAAATGCCCACATCCATAAAGCATATGTGAGGATTTCTCGGGTTGACAGGGTATTATCACAAGTTTGTTAAAAATTATGGGAGAATAGCAGCACCTATAACAACATTATTGAAGAAAGATGCATTTTCATGGACTCCGGAAGCAACAAAGGCTTTCAAACATCTTAAAGAGGCAATGTTCCAAGCACCGGTCTTAGCTACACCGAACTTCACAAAAACCTTTATTGTGGAATGTGATGCTTCTGGAAATGGAATTGGTGTTGTTTTAATGCAAGATGAAAGACCCATTACTTTTGAAAGTCATCCAATCAAGGGAAAGCTTTTACAAAAAGCCATTTATGAGAAGGAAATGTTGGAAATACTACATGCACTTAAGAAATGGCAACCCTACCTAATGGGAAGACACTTCAAGGTAGAAACGGATCATGATAGCCTTAAATACTTTTTAGAACAAAGATTATCCTCTGAAGAGCAAAAAACGTGGGTCACAAAGATGTTTTGTTATGACTTTGAAATCATCTACAAAAAAGGGAAGAAAAATGTGGTGGTAGATGCACTCTTAAGAAAGGATGAGGATGTGGAAGCATTGTTGTGCACCATTTCTATTATCCAACTAGATTGGATAAATGAAGCAAGGGAGGAATGGAAAAATGATGAAGAAGTGTGGGCACTTATTCAAAAGTTACAACAAGATTCCAGTACATCTTATACATTTAGCTGGCAAAATGATTCATTATGGTACAAAGATCGCTTATACCTTTGTAGGAATTCCCAACTCAAACAAAAGATTCTTATGGAATTGCACACTTGTCCCGTAGGAGGGCACTCAGGATTTTTAAAAACTTACCACAGGGTTAAGAAGGAATTTTTTTGGGATGGCCTTAAATTAGATATTTAAAATTTTGTGGCATAATGTTTGGTTTGCCAACAAAATAAAGTTGAAACGATTAAGACCCTGGGTCTATTAAAACCTTGATCCATTCCAAGCCAACGTTGGGAGAAGGTTTCAATGGATTTTATCATAGGTTTACCCAAGTCTGAGGGAAAGAGTGTCATCATGGTGGTAGTTGGCAGACTCACCAAGTATGCACACTTTTGTGCATTATCACATCCATTTAAAGCCAATACAATTTCTACTGCATTTATGGAAACAATTCAAAAGCTACTTGGAAACCCAAAGATTATTGTAAGTGATAGAGATCCCATTTTCACTGGAAATTTTTGGACAGAATTATTTTCTTGTCTCGGTACTCAGTTAGCTCATAGCTCATCTTATCATCCTCAATCTGATGGGAAAACTGAGATAGTACACAAAGGTTTGGAAGGATATATTTGTTGCTTTGTATCTGATAAACAGACACAATGGGTCAAATGGTTGCCTCTGGCTAAATGGTGGTATAACAATTCCTTCCATACAACAACAAAAATGACCCCATTTATGGCACTTTATGGATATAAACCACCATCCATCACAACATATTTAATAGAAAATTCTAAGGTTCAAGAAGTGGAACATCACATAAAGCATCAACAACAAGTCCTCCAACTCTTAAAGGATAACCTCGTGTTGGTGCATAATAGAATGAAATAACAGGGAGATCAACATCGCAGTGAAAGAAGTTTTGATGTAGGTGATTAGGTATTCCTACGGCTACAACCATATAAACAAATGTCCCTCAAGCAAGCTAAGAAGGATAATAAATTATCACCAAAGTATTATGGTTCGTACAAGGTGTTGCAAAAGATTGGTACTATGGCATACAAATTTTATCTTCCTGCAGCTTCTTGAGTGCACCCAGTTTTCCATGTTTCATGTTTAAAGAAGGTTATAGGTGACAAGCTCCCAGTTCAAACAATATTGACAGAACTTGACGAGGAAGGAAAAATTATATTGGAACCTGAAGCAATCACAGAAACAAGAACTCGACAGCTACGAAATCAATCAATTTCAAAGTATCTCATCAAGTGGAAGAACTTATCTGCTGAAGATTCCACATGGGAGGATGAGAATTTTATACAGAAGCATCCAGAGATACTCAAGTGTTGAGGACAACACTTTTTTGAAGGAGAGGGGCATGTTAGGTCCCTATAATACTAGTGATTACCCCATTACTATTGTAGTTATATCCCTTATTAATACTGTTGTGCCCCTATTGTCCCCATATTGTTATTACTGTGCCCCATAGAATCCCTCTATTGTTATTTTTGTGCATTTATATTATTATCGTTAGGTCGGCTGGGTTATATTGTGACTCTTTAGACTCCTATATATAGAAAGGAGGTTTTTTCATTTGAATCATCAAAGAATCATTCATTTGTGTAATGTAAAGGAGGTTTCCCCCTCGAACAGGCTGAATTCTAAGGCGTTGATCTAAATTTTCTATCTTTTTTTGAGTTGGTTTCATAACATAAGAACTCCTTCTCCGAGCCAAATTGAATAGTATGTAGGCACTATCTTAGCATAAGGGTGCCAATAATCAGAGACCAGCCATTTGGGAATGGATGAGGATGAATTTATAGGCAGGGAGAGGGAGTTAGGATCTCACCAAAGATAGGGGAAGATCCTCATTTCAAGGAGGAAGCTCATAGGGAAAATATCAAAGGGTAATATTGGGAGTATTCGATCACATCCATAACGAACAACATCCATCTCATCATTCTGGAAGCCTCTAGACCATGAAGCTTCTCGTCCACTTTTGGAAAGCTTTCCTTTTAGGGTTCAGCAGGAGTATCTAGGAAAAAATCGCACTGAAAGCATGAGGATCATATGGTGCAACATGCCATTAGCATGAAAGGGTAGTGTCACAGTCCTGTTAACCCATAAATTATGGTTTTGAGCTCATTTTCCTTAGGAAAGGCGCAAGGCAATTTTTCATTAGTTCTTCAAGGAGGATCTAGACTACATATCGGGATGGGTACACTGCATAGTTGTCAAGGTTTTGGTACTCCGAGATACAACACAAGGAAGTGTAGGAGGTGTGATAAAATAATGTTTAACACCATTTATCTTTTGAATTGTTTCCATAAATACAGTAGCAACTGTATTGGCTTTAGAAGCATAATATAATGCAGAAAATTTTACATACTTGGTAAGTCTATCAAATACCACCATGATGACACTCTTTCCTTCAAACTTGGGTAAACATGTGATAAAATCCTTTGAGACATACTCCCAACACTAACTTGGAATGTCTAAAGGTTGTAACAGACCCGATGTCATAATTGTCTCAACTTTATTTTTTTGGAAAACCAAACATTCTGCCAGAAAGTTTTGAATATCAAATTTAAGGCCATCCCAAAAAAATTCCTTCTTGACTATGTGGTAATTTTTTAAAAATCCTAAGTTCCCTCCTATGAGGGAGGTGTGAAATTCCAAAATAATCTTTTTCTTGAGTTGGGAATTATTACAAATATATAAGTGATATTTATACCATAATGAATCATTTTTCCGACTAGATGTATTAGATGTATTCAGATCTTGTTGCAACTTTTGAATGAGTGTCCACACCTCTTCATCCTTATTCCATTCATCCCTAGCTTCAGTTAATCCAATCAAGTTGGATAATAGAAATGGAATAAAGAAATGTTTCCACATCCTCATCCTTTCTTGAGAGTGCATATGAAACAACATTTTTCTTCCCTTTTTTGTATATGATTTCAAAGTCTAACCCAACATCTTTGTGACCCAATTTTGCTGCTCTTCTAAAGATAATGTTTGTTCCATAATGTATTCAAGACTATCATGATATTTTTTACCTTGAAGTGTCTTCTCATTAGGTGAGGTTGCCATTGATTTATCACATTTAGTATTTCCAAAATTTCCTTCTCATAAATAGGTTTGCGTAAATACTTTCCTTTGATTGGATGGCTTTCAAAAGAAATGGGTCTTCTTTCTTACATTAAAACAATGGAAATTCCATTTCCTAAGGCATCACATTTCACAATAAAGGTTTTTTTGAAGTCTAGAATAGCTAAGACCAGTGCTTGGCACATTACCTCTTTAAGATGTTCAAAGGCCTTAGTTTCTTCTGGAGTCCATGAAAATGCTTCTTTCTCCAGTAATGTTGTTAGAGGTACCTCTATTCTACCACAATTATTAACCAACTTGTGACAATACCACATCAACTCGAGAAATCCTCGAAGATGCTTTATGGTTTAGGGAATTTTCCATTCCTTAATGGATTAAATTTTGTTAGGGTCTACCTTAACACCCTCATGAGATACAATATGACCTAAATATTCCACCTTATGTAATCCAAAGAAACATTTGGAGATTCTTGCATATAATTGTTTCTCTTCCAATAGTTTGAGCACTGTGTCAACATCTTGAACATGATCCTTCTAAGACTAACTATAGATTAATATATAATAAAAAATACTAATACAAATTTTCTAAGGAAGGGTTGGAAAATGGAATTCATCAAACCATAAAATGTGGAAGGTGCATTAGTAAGGCCAAAAGGCATGACCGAAAATTAATAATGACCCTGATGATTCCTAAATGTTGTTTTCAGAATGTTAGCCTCTCTCATAAAAAAATAATAAATCCAAAAATAAATAAATAAATTGAATATTCCAAGTTAGGAATTTGTGCCTAACTCTTGGGTTGTTCCTCTAAGATAGGAGTTAGTTTAGGTAACTCCTATATTGGTGTGTGTCTGGTGAGAAATTATCTGAACCAAAGGAGAAATTATCTCAACCAAAAGTGTCTAAGATAGCATACACTATCTTGAGAACATTGTCTCTCATATATTTATTTGTAACACTATATTCATTTATTTAAATGAAAATGAGAGAGAATACCTAAGGAAGCGATGAGGTTGAAACCTTTTCCGCCAATATTTTGTGTCTGGTTTATTATGTGTTGTTTATATATTTGTCTAAGTTAATTTCATTTTTCAATATGTGGTATCAGAGTTGGTGAGATCAAAATTCTTCATTTCTAGCATCTAGTTGTGCTTGAAGGTCTGTTATGCGTGCATATTAAAAGGAGTTGCAACTAAATTGCAGCGATGGCTGTTCTTGATTATATATGTATTATTTGGCATAACTATGCAAATTAGTGGAGGTTCGACGAAGGATTTAATTGGTTGACTGCTTGGTCAGCCAAAAGTAAATTTCAAACAAAATGTTGGATACATCATGGTCGATGAGCACGCTAGCCATGCATTGTTTTATTATTTTGTTGTGAATTGTTACAACTAGGACAAATACTCATGGAAGGATTACATCATTGAACAAATTCATTGGAGATATTCCATTGTGGGATCTACTATAGCCATTACTACTGCTTGCTGTCTTGGAGGCAAGACCCTGGTGAATCTACTCCTAGACAACTCAATTGTGTGTCGACGATGGCTCAATTATGTTGATAAGCCATCTGTTTGCTATAATGGCATTGACAAGTTAACCATAGGACCTAACAATGGCATAGAATGCATTTGAGGAGGGCCAGCTACATGAGACCACTCGGTTTGCATTTTACGCTTTAAATCATCAACCTTCGATGTTGGATCTCTCGAGTTTGGTGTGCTCAGCCCCATCCAACAGAGAGAGGGGAAACATTTCAAACGAATTCCATGGATCCCTCTGACCGACTTCGTCTTGGAACAAAGGCCACAGTTGACCTGCATGTCTGCCAAAAAAAGAAGGTTCAATCTCCACCATTTACAGTTAAATTATTTTACAAATCAATTTCATTATCCATCGCATTTTTGTTTCAATTCTATTGTTGTTGTTCTTCACATTCAGTATTTGGCCATTTACAATAACAGCAACGTAGTCTACAGAAACCCAAAATGACTAGAAGTATAGGAATTTTAAAATTGTTGTCTAGTCCATCATTTTAGCTATGTCGGTGGCAGATCTAAATGTTGTTGTGTCGTTTGCTCTTGAAGCGACTCTACCAAATTCGTTTCATAAAAATCACACCATATAATTGGCTCCACAGAAAATCTTACTACAGGGATTATAATATCTTGTGCTTTAGTCTACACATTAGATTTCACTGCAAAATAGAAGCGAAGGTTCAAATCCACGTGGACACTTCTGAATTTTTTGGAGTTTTCTACATATCATATTTAGTGCAACTAAGGTTTAGAATCCTCTCTGTTAGAAGGTTGTCGTTTGTTTCACCTTCACCATATCCTGTCGTATGGAACTTCTAAAAATATTTTTTTTAAAGTGTGCCTTACATTTTTAAATGAGATACGTTCTCTTTTGAAGTGACTCCATTCAATTTTTGACTCACTTTTTAAAAGAATTTCATAAAATTATATTAAATGGGATTATAAAAATTTATTAAAGTTTTTGGAGTGATGAGGTGTGTTTTCATTTTGAGTGATAAGTTAGTGGAATAATAAGATATTTTTTAAGAAAAGGAAATATTCTTTTGGAGATATAAGGAGTGCTTTAAATTTTTGAAATCAATTCACTTATAAAGTGATTTCTTAAAGGTGTTTTAGAAGTAAAGTGAATCTTTTGTAATGGAGTGATAACTTATAATTTGTATTTTGGAGAAATATGGTATATTTTGTAATTTGGAGTGATAAATGAAAGTCATTATTGTCATTCAAAGTAATTTTTTACTTTGAGAGTGATTGAGTCAGTGCAGGCGGTTTTTTAAGACAAAGTTTGCAGTTGTGACATTGAAGATTTTTGTACTCCAATAATTAATAAAAACATATTATTTTTGGTGTTTATGTGTTGTAGATCCACCTGAAATTGAATAAGGGGATCTTAGGTACACATTTGTATGTTTGTGATGGCGAGTATTATACTGCTTCATGTTTTTTGTTATGATTTGTGTCTAGTTTTGACACATAAATGATCTCATTTAAAACACATAAAGTTCAATTCAAGCAAGCACAACACTTGTAACATAATAACTTCAAGGAAGGATAATTAAACTCAACACTTGTATTTGCACAGCTACAACTCATAATCATAGATTTTTAACATCAACATTATACCTCAACAAGCAAATTCACTTAATTAAGTTAAAGAATTTCAAAGCAAAATCTACATCAACATTCTTGCAAACAAATTTAAGAACTTGTAAATCAAATTCCAATTGCATTGAGTTGTAAGGGTGTATTCTCGGTTGAAACTGACACCCATGTTTAGATTTGATTAGAAGTCAAGCACGCCAATTCTCTTCAACTTAGTCAAATTAAGACAAGTGAATTCCTTGTTTTATGTGAGTCATTAAAATCATTAAGCGTTTTTTGGGTGCATTTTCGACAGTGTTCGACACCCTTCCTTTAAGCATAATCAAGTGAACGCATGAATTTTAACTCTAAAGCAAACAAGAAACAAGTTAACATTTCCTTCAAACGAGCGTGAGTATTCATTCAAGAAATTTACATCAAAAAAATACAAAGTTCAAACCTTCAAGTGAGCTAGAGTGAAGTTCATTGCAGCAACCATTAAAGAAACCAAACAAGTTCAACTCTAACACCAATCAAGCAAGTTGAGATCAACATCAAGCGAGTGTAACTATTCCTTCAAGTGAGCATAATGTCATCAAGTAAGGCAAGTGAGCATTCATGCAAACACGATTGTCATCAAGCGAGTGTGAATTCTAGAGTTTAAGCAAGAAACTTCTACAACTCTAGCAAGTGTTCCCAGCAAGTGCAATAAGCAACAAATCAAGTGAGCATGCCATTCAAGTCCCATAGCAAGCGAGCCTATCATTCAAGTAAAAAATCAAGTGAAATAGTTCAAAGCACGACATTTATGAAAAGAGAGCTTGATTTCAAGTGAGCAAGTTTAGATGGTGCAACATATTTAGTTGTTAAACATTCTTCACAGTTTGATCAACTCCAGTGATGAAGACATGGTGCACATCAACAAAGAAACTCTTTCTGATCTTTCATGGCATATACGACAAACACATGAAACCATTGAGTTTCTTCAACTTGAATCGCAACTTCAAAGGAATGAATTGCAAGAAAAGAGTGATACTTTCCAGTCTTTGAACCATCCAGATGATAAGTCATTCATCCCAACAACTTCAAGTGTCGAAGTTGTTCCAGTTAAAATTTCTTCCAAACCCATCATCAAGCCCTGGGAAGAAATTCAAAATAACAAGAATCGACGAGGCTTGGGATATGTCACTGATGACACCAACTTACATATACCAAATTATTCCAAGCCAATTAAGTTCGTTAGTGCAGGATTTCTTGCACAACTCTCCTTAGCAGGTTCTAAGAAAGTTGTAGACAAACAAAATTGCACACATCCTGAAGTTGAGGTCCAACCGAAGTGTTCTCATTGTCAAAGAACCGGTCATATGGAAGATCAGTGTTTTGATCTCCATCCTTTTTTCCATTGTGGCAAGCCTAATCATTCCTCAGAAAAATGTCGCAACCAACAAAAATCAGCCAGATTGAAGATACATTATGAATTGATCAATCCCAAAAGATTGTCTCAGTTCTACAACTGACTACAATCACACATAGGGCAGCTAGCAGTGAACCGATGATGGTACTCTCATGCAGTTGAACTAGGAAGTACAACAGTGAAACTCTCCTACACCTGAAGGGGGGGAGTTCAGATATATTTTGGAGAAGATTTTCTCTCCTTTTAGATGACAAAGGGGGGCAAATGTCAATGAAATTGACAAGTGGTTGTCAGACTGAAAGTCTCAACAACATCAGCGAAGCAACGAGTGGGCATCTTCATCAGCCACTGGGAATTTTTCATCAGCAGTGACCATCAGCAAATTCGCCAGTGGGAAATCGACAACAAAAGCAGCAGTGAGCATCTTTCATCATAGCAAAAGAAACATTGAGTTGTTTTTTGACATCTTCAGCCAGTGGGCGATCATCATCAACAAATACGCAAGTGGGCTTTCATCAAATTGTGTTAGTGGACACCGGATGATGTTTTCAAACAAAGGACAGTTGGATCATTTTGTGGCTTGGCACATGATGGAGTTTTCAAGAATCATTCAGAGATGAATCAGTCATGTAGCTGACTCAGTCTCTTCATATTGCAGTTTCTTCAGCATTCAGATTTGGCGGTTTTTTCAGGGAATATTTTTGAGGATCAACATGAGAACTTGGAAGATGGTTCCTCGTTATTATTTTGGATTTATGATTGAAGGGGGGAAGTTAGCCTTTCTCATAAAACAATGATAAATCCAAAAATAAATAAATAAATTAAATATTCCAATCTAGGAATTTGTTCCTAACTCTTGGGTTGTTCCTCTAAGATAGGAGTTAGTTTAGGTAACTCCTATATTGGTGCATGTCTGGTGAGAAATTATTTCAATCAAAGGAGAAATTATCTCAACCAAAAGTGTCTAAGATAGCACACACTATATTGAGAATATTCTCTCTCATCTATTTATTTGTAACACTATATTCAATTATTTTAATGAAAATGAGAGAGAATACGTGAGGAAGCCATGAGGCTGAAGCCTTTTCTGCCTATATTTTGTGTCTGGTTTATTATGTGTTGTTTATATATTTTTTTGAGTTAATTTCATTTTTCAAGACAAAATATCTTCAGTTCATGCTAATTTGATGATATCCTGAACGAAGATCCATCTTGGTGAAGTAAATTGCTCCATGTAATTCATCCAAAAATTCATCAATGGTAGGAATTGGAAATTTATATTTAATAATGAGCTTGTTTATCTCCCTATAATCTGGACACATACACCATGATCCATCCCTCTTGTGCCCCAATACTAATGGAGAAAAAAAAAAATTTGACTAGGTTGAATGATACCAGCCTCTAGCATTTTTGTGACCATACGTTCAATTTTACTCTTTTGGGCATAGGGACATTTGTAAGGTCTGATGTTTGGAGGAAAACTTTCTGGAATCAAATGAATAGCGTGATCATGATAAAAAATAGGTGGGAGGCCTTTGGGAGTCTCTTATACTTGGAATGATTGTCCAAGACATTTTGGAGATATGGAGAAATAGATGATTTCAATGTTTGAACCTCTATTGAGCATAATTGTGAAATTACGCCTCATTGTTCTTTATTCAAATGCTTTTCCATTCCATTAGAGCTGATTATATTTCCTAGTTCCCTACGATATGCCTTAATTCAACTTCCTTTCCTTCCTAAAGAAATTTTAAGAAAAGTTCTTGAAAATTAAAAGCTAATGTCCCCAAATATTTTAACCATTGAACTCCTAGTACAACATCAGCACCACCCATTGGAATGAAAAGAATTGGAATATTTAATACATATTCTCCCATGGTTAGCTTGATATTATGGAAATTTCCAGAGAAATTTATAGTTCCTCCATTTGCAGCCATTACTTGACACTTTGGTTCTAGATATAGGAAGCAATTCAATTCCTTGGCTACCTTACAATGAATAAAATTATGGGTACTCTGCGGATCAATCAACACTATTAAATTTTTCTTCTTAATATATCCTTCTATCTTGAGAGTTTGAAGAGTGCTAATTCCTGCCAATGCATTACAAGATATGGTTGGATTCACTTCTTCTTTCTCTGAAGTTGATTCCTGGTGTATATCCTTCTCTTTTAATGTTTCTTGTTCCTTTTCTTCCTCCTCTTCACAATCTATGTAGAATAATGTATTCCTAGCACACTTATTACCTTTAGTGTGTTTTCTATCACAACTGTAGAAAATACATTTTTCTCTTTTTTCCTCAATTTTTTGTGGTGTCAACCTTGTAGGTTATGGAAGGCTAGGAGCAACAACACTTCAATGTTTATAGTTGTGAGTGCTAGACTTCTTTCTTGCCATTATTTTTCTTTCAAATTTTCTTTCCACCCTCAATTCCTTCTCCAATGGATTAGGTTCCCAAAGGAAAGCAAAATATTGGATGTTATCCTTCAAAGTCCCTACGAAGACATCAATCCTTTGCTCCTATGTAATATTAGTTACCCTGATATTCAATTTCTGGAAGTCCTTAATGTGCTCTGCCATTGAACCCTGTTTTTTTAGATTTATCAATTGGATAAAGAAGGTGTTACTTTGTGTATCCTCATAATGTGCTATCATTTCCTCCATAAAAATTGACCAAGTGACAAGTGGTTTATGAGAATAAACCCATCAATACCATACAAATTGATTGGGTTCTAAATATAAAGATGAAATGCATACCTTTTGTGTGTGTTGCACATCATGGAGATCAAAATATTGCTCCATTTGTGGTATCCATGTTATTGGATACTTGCCATCAAACTTCCTCATATCAATCTTTGGAATGTTGTGGTCCTTAAACCCAGTATTGACGTCTCTAAAATCATAATTCATATTCCTTTTATCCTCATCATGAGTTTCATGTAATACATTTTCGCCATTGGGAAGAATTTCTTGTAGCGATTTGTCAAACCTTCCTTCAAACCTTCAATGTATGCTTTTAATCCATCCTTCAAACCTTCCATGTCTGCTTTTAAACCATTCTTCAAACCATCCCATGGAAAATTTCAAGGATGGAAAAGTATCTTGAAGTTTAATAACATTGGTGAATCTCAGTAGCCCTAAGATGCAAAATAAAAAAAAATTATTGATATATTTGTAAATTTATTCAAATTTATAATTATTTTATATATTTCCTCTATATAAGGTTGACGACTTTTAAGATAAAATAAGTTTACATTGTAAAATGTGGGAAAATCATTTTTAGAGAAAATGGAAATTAAAAAATCTTTTTTTGGCAAAGTCATGGAAAATTAGCCCACTTGTGGATGTTGGGCACTAAAATTTTCCATGAACTATCCATTTTAGCTTCCATTTCATTTTTGGTTACTCTTGCGAGAGAAAAAATTGTTGCACTTGGTCACATAATTTTGATATATCATGTTGCATTTCTTCCTCTTCTTCATGGGTCATAGAAGATATTTCTGGTTGCTTAATAGGTGCGTCAATTTTTTTGTTTCGAGACATATTGGAATCAAAAAATGATATCTAAATTTTACTATGCCCTTTTAATCACTTCAAATTGATTTTGAAAACAAAAGTTATGCAAATCTTAAAACTAATAAACACTTTTTTCTTGCATTTTTTGGAACTCGATATTGAAAATGGTGTATCTCTGTAATTTCTTATATACATGATCTAAAATTGCTTCCTGTGTTAGCCCTCTGAGTCCTCTTTTCAGCTCAATAATTCATACTAATATTGGATTCTTAAAGAAATAATTATGCCCAATCTTCCACGATGACCTAATTATAGACTGATTTAGTAGAACAAACTTGTACAGAGTGCCACATGTCACTGTTTTAATCTTCGGTCCTGAAAATGATAAAAATAAAATTACATTTCATGAAATTTTAGTAACGTTTTACAAAATTTAAATCCAATTCTTGGAGAGAAAGTTATGATCATTTTATTTAGGTCACCTATTTGAAATTGAATTCTAGACCCAACAATAACCCTAACTTCCTCGGATTATACCTCTAAAAATGTAGCAAAACAAGATCTGAAATTCGTACACAAGTTCACCAATATTTATTCTCCATGTGGTTGAAATTTCATCTTTTGAAGCCTCACATAAAATAGTTATAGCGAAAATTCCAAGATGTCTTATTTGAAAAAGTGAAACCCTAGAATCCAAAGCTCTAATACTAAATGTTATGCAACCAACTCATAAAATAGAAGAAATGATACATGAAAAACTTGAGAAATAACCACTTCTAAGGGGAAAACTCCTTTACATAACATAAATGATAAATTCTTGGATAATACAAATGATGAGACCTCCTAGGTATATATAGGATTCTAAGGGATCACATTATAATTAGAGCCTACATAACGATAATAATGTAAGGGCACAACATTAATAAGATTGGGATTTTATGGGGCACAACAATAACAACATGGTGGATACATGGACACAAAAATAACAATAGGGACTACAATAACAATAACAGTAAGGGGAATACACTAGTATTACAGGGACCTAACAATGCACATATGAATATTGATTGTGAAGTTTGAAAAACTCTTTCTTGTTTTTTAACTATATTTTTTAGCAAGTTCAGTGAAAAAATGTTTTTCTGCAAATATCTTTGAATTGAAACACATGTCAATTTTGTTTTATCATGTACTTTAACCTACTACATATGCGTTAGTTGTAAAACAATACATGAATATTGAAAATATAGCAAGAAATGGCTTCTTTCACTTGTGCCTTAGTCAAATATGCCAATTCAAGTTCAATCTCATATATGCTTGACTTAGCTTTCAATTAACATGTTTTATGTGGCCTATCATTGAGTTATTATCAGTTACTTCAAGTTAGATGGCTAAAATTAGATATCTAGTGGGGTTAACTCTAGTGTCTGTTAGTTAACTGATCTCTAGTTATAGAATAGAGATAGTTTTTAGTCTAGTTGGGTAGTTGACTTTTTCTTAACTCAACTTACTCTTAGTTAACTACAACTGCAAAATTTAGCCTTAGTAGGTCATGCAATTTGAATTTCCTATTGAGATTTTTTTTTTTTTTCTAAGTAAAGACTAATTCTATTAAAATAAGAAGAGTATTGTACAATCAGGCTTGCATGCAAGCGAAGCAGAAAAGCAAGGGAGCCCAAGAAGATAGGCTCCACCTTGCTCCATGGCGAAGAACCAGGAGAGGGATAAAGAGAACATGGAATAACAAAGAACTGGAACTGAGCAGAGAGAACTACCCTGAGGGGGCTGTTACTATTACCCTACTTTTTTTCCCTTTTTTCTTGCTAACTTTGACCCATTCAAAGGAGTTTCGCTGAGCTGAAACAAGTTGGAGACTATTCTGCCCAGGCAGCGGAAAATCCTTCTCAGAGTCTGAGGACGAAGTGAGATGAGAACGTTTCTGGGATATCTGAGAAATGGAAGGGTTTACCGGATTGTCGAAGGGAGATTCCAGCGGAATCTCAACGTTCTGCCCATCTGCAGTAATTTCCTCCTCATCCGAACTGGAGGACTCTGAGTCGTCCACAGGGGGAGGAGGCACACAGTGGTTCCAACTTTTAGACTTGGGCTTGCGCTTCAGATTCTTCTTTTTGTCGAGATACTGGGGACAGGAACTTTGGAGGTGTCCTATCTAATGATAATGGCGGCAACGGAAGGCTTTTTCTCGTAGTCCAAGGTTTGAGTCCAATGGAAATCTCCATACTTGAGATTAATCTGATCCAGCAATCCTCTGCTAATATCTATTTCTGCACAGATTCTACCATAGGTGTAGAGCCCATTTTGCTTCCGAGAAGAATCTACAGCCAGGTAGTGTCCTAAAGTTTCTACAATGGCTATGAAGACCGAGACGTGCCATAGATGCGCTGAAAGGTTCGGGAGCCTGACCCAAATGGGAATCTTGGTGATAACAACTGTAGAAGGGTCGAAGTCTGGAAACCAAGGAGTAAGAAAAAGCCCAGCCGAGCCCCAGAACCAAGGGCCTCCCTTTAAGGCCTTCTGGTAATCTTCATTTAGGTCAAAATCCACAATGAAGAATCCTTTTGAACATAAGTATATCTGGCTTTTTTTAGTCCAGTTGGTATGAATCCATTGGTATAGATCTGATGTGCGAGGCCATAGCCCATTAAATCTACATACAAGTGCGGATTCTGCAAAAAGTTGATATCAATCATCAATTCCAGGATGGGAGAGATTGATGGAAGGAATGTCCTCTGATTTGTCTACCAGAAAAGGCTTTGGAGCCTCAAATGGATGGCCTGTTGTTGAAGAGGGTTGTGTATGTGTAGCATCTTTGCGGACAACCTCTTTATAAGAGAAAGAAGGGGCAGAGGAGGTATGCCTGAAGGAACCCCCTCTCAAACGAAAAGTAGCTGCAATAGAGGCATCCCTCTGAATGCTGTAATAAGAGAGAGGAAGGGTATTCAGAAGTTGCTTACCCTTGTATATTAGTCTGAGGCAAGATGAGGGGATCCCTAGCTGGCCTTCAAGATTTTGCAAGAGGTCCTGCACAAGATCCGTTGCACGTGCCCATTACATTGTTGTCTTGCCCGAGAGGTTGACCTGGATCTGGAAAACATGTAACTCTTTATGCAGATCTGGTTCAGATCTGGCCCTTGCTACTTGGCTCCAACGGGTCTAGGACATCTTAGACCCATGGCAAGGATAGGGAGGGTTAGTCACCAGCGATTTAGGTTCTGTTTCTCCTGCGGACTCCTTTCTGTTGTCCACAGAACTCCGAGGGTAAATGTCAATGCCGCAGTCATTGATGGCGAAATTGCCAGAAAACCTAACAATAGAACCTCGGACGCAGACCGAGGCTCCCTCCAAAATGGGTCTCATATGCATCCCAAAATTCACATTCATATTAGTTTTCTTTTCACAATAAAAAGACGGATCCAAGTTTATCTGTTCAGCCACTGTGAGGATCTTCCCCTGTTGCATGCATGCAGGGAGACGCGTCAGATCCTGGTTCACATATGTTTTCCGAGGTGATTCCCCTGTTCCGGCCTCTAAGTCGGCGCCAGATTTCGCTCCTGCTTCCTCAGTTTTATTCAAAACCTGCTTCCATATTACAGCCTTTACAGACTTCACTTGTACAGAATCCACGTTTGACAATGGCAGCCGCGTCTGTGCGTCTTCAGGGATCTTCGTCGACGAGATAGGGTTTGTTGCAGCGGCGGCCATTCTTCTCCCTCCGTTCGTCTATACCAAGTTTTGAAGTCGGATTGTCGAATTTCCTATTGAGATTGAATGAAGACACAATTTTTATTTATTATGTTACACAGGTTTTTGTGTGAAGATATTGAGAAGAAAGCACATAAATTCTCTTGGGAATTCTGCAAGGAAATAGGAGAAATTCCTATTTTTTAGAAGTAAAATTGTGCTAGGAAACGGTAGCTTATTAGTGGGCCTTATTTACCTAAGTGTTGGGAAAGTCTTATGGAGAGTTAATCAGTATTGTAGGGAGCTTCAGGCTTGAAGCAGACTCTATGTAATAGATCAAATTTCTCAATTTATTTAATACAAGCAAGAGGGGTTTTTCCCAGTTGGGTTCCCCAAATAAATATTATGTTTTATGTGTGATTGTGTTTCTATTCATTGTTTTATTTTCACAAAATTTTGGTAGCAAAATCTTGTGTCTTTTGTAGATCAATTTTCTCTAATTGGCAGTTGCAACATTTCAAATATTTTCTACATGGTATTAGAGCTGAAAACAAGATAGAGATTGAGTTCATTGATCAGATTGAAATCACATGGGAGAGAATATCAGCTAGTGCAAGAATTATACAAGTGCAAAATTCATGTCAGTCTATGGTTTGAGGACATATCATGCACTAGAAGGGACTTTGAATTTTTTTGCATGGAAGGATAGAATGGAGGCTATGTTAGATGATAATGGGGTTTTGGAATACATCAAGATTGATATTCCCAAAATTCCTTAATCAGATGCATAGTAGTTGACTTAATGGACATTGCCAAAACTAGGAGGATGCTCCTAGAAGGAGTTAAAGACCATATTATTCCAAAATTGCATGGGAAGGAAATTCCACTCAAAATGTGGAAGGCCCTTACTGATCTATTTGAAAGAAGTAATGATTCCATAAAACTTGTCATCAATAAAAAAATAAGGAACAATCAAATGGGCAAGGATGAGCCCATTGTTACATATCTATCCAAGTTTTCCCAAGTGAGGGATGAACTTGGAGGCATTGGAGAGAGAGATCCACCAACAAATCTTGTGAGCATTTCTCTTCTTGGGCTTCAAAAATCTTGGAATAGTTTCCAAGATGTAATGAATGGAAGAGACAAGCTCCCTTATTAGGATATATTATGGTCAGATCTTGTGCAATAAGAGATAAGGAGGAACACAAGGGATGGAAGCTCACCTGGGATAGAAGATCCTTTAGTTAGTAAAGGGAAGAAAGCCAAGGGAGAGAAGGCCTAAGGGAAAACCAAGTCTAGTTAGAATGGAAGTAAGGAAACTAAGAATATTAGTAATATCAAGTATTTTCATTGTCATGAGTTTGGACATTATGCCACAAAATGTCCAAATAAGAAATCTAGCAAGCATGTCGCAGCAACAACATGAGGAGAAGAACTCTCTTCTCAGTTAGAATCGGATTTCTCCCCTATAGCTTTCATGTCAAGATCAATACATGGTAATGTGTGGTATATTTACTCAAAGGCTTCATTCCACATGAAAGGGAACAAAGATCTTTTCAGCAGTTTGGAGGAGAAAGAAATGCAGTTCCATATCAAGCTTGGAGATGATGGCAGATGCTTTACCAAAGTTGTTGGTGTAATGAGCTTAAAGAGGGAAACTAGTTCCCTTCTCCATCTTAAGAATGTGATGTATGTTTTAGATTGAAGAAAAACATTGCCTTAGTAGTAGCCATTGAAGAAAATGGGTATGATGTTGTATTCAGTAAAGGGAGGGCCTACCTAAAGCATTCTTCTTTGGCAAAATTCAAGAAAATTGGGGTTAGGATCGAGAAACTCTACAAATTGGAGGTTGATGGATGTGCAACCTTGAGTAGGAAGGTAGATATCTCTCATAGTAGTGGTGTGGTGGTTGAGTGAGAGAAAGATATAGCTCTCAAGATGGAGACTCAATAGATATCTTAGTTTTAATCTAAGTTAGTTGGAAGTTGAGATGACTAGCAGGATGATGATGAAGACCATAGCCCAGGATGATTGGAAGCAACCACTTAGTCAGAGACTTCCAGTATAGGGAAATTTTGAGCTAAGTGGGAAAAATATTTTGTTAAGGGAGCCTAGAAGAGAGATGAGTTTCCCAACACCAAGACGTAGAGACCCAAATACATAGAGTACATGGATATTCATAGTTCAGAGGGAGCAACTGCAGCAACAAAGAACTTGGTAGAGTTGAAGACATCTAGGTGGATGAGGTTATTCCAAGGACCCCTTACTTTCTAAGAGGGAGTGTTGAAAATGTAGCAAGGAATGACCTCTTTGACTTATGCCTTAGTCAAATATGCCAATTCCAATTCAATCTTATAGATGCTTGAGTTAGCTTTCCGTTAACATGTGTGATGTGGCCTATCATTGAATTGGAGTTAGATGGCTTTTAGTGATTTGTGGACTAGTTGATAGCTAAAATTAGCTATCTAGTGGAGTTAACTCTGGTGATTGTCCGTTATTGATTTATAGTTCTAGAATAGATATAGTTTTGAGTTTAGTTAAGTAGCTAACTTTCTGTTAACTCAACTTACACTCAATTAATAGAATAGTTGCTATATTTTTCCTTCATAGGTCACGCATTTTGAATTTAGTATTGATATTGAATGAAGGCATAAATTGTATTTATTATGGTACATAGGTGTTTGTGTGTAGAGCTTGAGAAGCAAGAGAATCAATTCTCTTAGGAATTCTGCAAGATAATAGGAGAAATTCCTATTTTTTAAGGGTATAATTGCACTCGAAAATAAGAGCTTCCTAGAAGGCCTTATTTTCCTCAGTGTTGGTAAATTCTTGTGGAGAGTTGATCATTATTGAAGGGAGCATTAGGATTGAAGGAGATTTTATGTAATAGATTATATTTCTTAGTTGATTTAATACAAGCAAGATGGGTTTTTCCTAGTTGGGTTCCCCCAATAAATGTTGCGTTCTATGTGTGATTGTGTTTCTATTCATTATTTTCTTTCCACAAAATTTTGGTAGAGAAATATTGTGTCTTTTGCAGATCTATTTTCTATCATTAGAAGTTTCAAGGTTTCAAGGATTTCTACAATGAAAACCATACAACAAATGAAGATATTTTTTTCCTTGAAGATTATGGTATACAAACTTATGCATGTGTAACTTCTTTTTTATTTGAATGAAACTTAGGTTTCTTGGTGGTGAACCAAAAAAAATAGATGGACAATAACTTTATAACAATAAAACATTCAAATAGAACAAAGCTTATTGTAGCCATGTCCTATTCTCCATTGTCGCCTTTGATTTCCAGTACATATTGCATTGATGTGTGCATTATCGAAAGTGAAATAGCTGTATTTATGCCCACTGAAAATGTACCATAATTGTGGCAAATTTGCAATCATGTTTGGAAAAAATTAGTACTCCACACAAATAGGACAAATGTTTTCTTCACTAATAAAACTATTTAAACAAATAGTTTTTTCACAATCACTACTATCATATTTATGCTTTGGAATAGTTTCAAAATCTTTAATAGAAACACTAACATTTGCAAAAAAATTTGACTCATGTTGTTTGATTAATTATGTTAGCACAAATAATGTTATTTCTGTTTCTACTTTCTTATATTTTAAATCTACGTAAAGTATTTATTTTTATTTATTTGCTTTGTCCAAAAATGTTTGATATGTAACCAAGACAATGCCATAAAAAATGAAACCCTAGTTATATTGTTACTGATATCTTGAATCAACAATGGCATAAACTCAACCTCCTTTTTCCTAGTCATGAGCATTGAATTGAAATATATTTTCTTTTCTATAAAAAAAGAGAAAGGAATAGAAAGACAAAGCAAAAAACTATAGAGAAAAATAAAGAGAGAAGAAACCCGATACAAAGTTAACTATATGTCCACAAAAGTAACTATTTGTGTTTATTTCTTCGCTAGTTTATATTGGTTTTGTTTTTTCTTTTGCGATATTTGTTTCTATAGTACCACTAATTGCTATCTCTACACTCCCATCCATCTTTGTTGTGACATCATTCGAATTCGATAATTTTTTCTTGGTCACAAATAATACACTGAAATCACTGCTTAAAAGCACATTATAACTGAAACTAACTAAGAATTGTTTAATAAAATATAATAAGATAAGGAAAAGTCATTAGTAGTGTACAAAAGTTATAGATAGATTTTAGTTTTAGAAAATACAAAAGTTTTATAGAAATGTTCAAATTATCTTTTTCCTTTTAATTGTTGTGCTAGATCTAAATCTCGAAGTGTCATTTAAAAAATATGGCCCAAAAGCAGCGGCGGAAAAAAAACACAGTGGGGTTGTGTAATGAAAATTTAATAAATGTACAATAAGTAAAACAAAAATGTGCCTCCTAGAAGAGTTATCATTATTCTTCACAATATCTATTATGCTTGTATTCATTTTTGTTGCTATGATGATGTGAGTTGGATCATTAAATATACAGAAAAAAAATAAAGATAAAAAAAGAAAATAACAATAATAATAATAATAATAAAAAGAGGTTCTAATTCCAAAGCATGGAAGTACTTTAGAAATAAAAACTATATGACAATAATGTGTTTTGTCCAAAAGTGTTTAGTGTTATCAAATTATATAGTATTTGAACTTAGTACATCATTTACACAACACTGTAGCATATATTGTATCAATGTTTTTAGTACTTTCATATAGAACAAGCAATGCATTGTTTACCTATTAATAACGCTACATGTTTTTCACTTTCACTCTAAATGATGAACTCTCATGTCGTGAAACTACCAAAATAATATTGTACATCCCAGACAAGAATTATATTTGTAACCAATTCCTTCAAAAACTAGTTTAGCATGCATTCATAACGTGTATGCTAAAAAAATTGCATGATGAACACTTGGTGAATGCTTATACGAACAACACAATCAAAACTAGTGGTTAGTATTTTCACATTAGCATATAAATATTGAATATATGTATTAGATACATAACAAAGTTGGACTGGTAGATAGAAAAAATTGTAATAATAATAATAATAAAACTAATCGAAATTGAATGGATTTTGACCACAAATGTTTAAGTTTAATTCCTTCCGTTTAAAAATAAATAAAATAATCAATACCACACATTCTTAGATGCTTAAATTTTTTACATGCTTTGAAATAAATGATTGATTGGTAAATATGATTAATTTCATTAATAATAATTAAATAAAATGTTAAAGCTACAGTTTCAATAATTCCATTACCACTATGGAAATTTGTAAAAGTAATAGTCATCTGTTACTTAGCTCCCCAGCCAATGCTAACACATAGACCTTAATTAAAAATATTTCTTAGGCTTGTGTGGATCTTTGCTTATGTGGAGTTTTTAGTGTGTGGAAATCTGTGCACACTGCTTTACATGCAAAGCTCCATACAATGTTCAAAAACTTTAAACACGAGTTGGTAAAAAAAATTTAGATATTTTTAACAATATGTCCACTAGACTAAGGTTATTTTTCTTCTTTTCTCCTTTTATTCTAAGAGCACAATACGCTAAATGGTACTTTAAAGATCTAGAATTTTTTTAGGAAATGTTGTTAGATCGAATCAATGAGATCATCAACTACTTTTCACTGGTTTTGATTAGTGCTATGACAATGTGTTATTTCTTTTCCTAATGGTTCTAGAATTGATGAGTTTGCAATTAATATTATTATTTTTGTTTTTGTGGAGCAGATAAGAATGTATGTGCAAACCAATGGGGATGAAGAGAAAACAATGCTTATCCAAATCCATTTCTCAGACTATTCCTCAACGAAGTAGTTTAAGACTCATTTCCATTACATTGTGCTTATAAGAAGGTGTGACATGAAATGCATAATCGGTTTTCTTGAATTTTGATTTGTGGATTATTATGAAGTGTTAGATTTCTAATAATTTTTGGAGAAAAATGATTTCATCACAATGTGATAATGTTGAGAGTTTTACTAAAATCCTCAAATATTTATTAAGTTCTCATTGAAATTCTACGCTTACTCTTTTTTTTTTGTAGCATACAATGTTTTCTTGTTACGTTCACAAATGCAAGAAAAAAGAGAATATGGAAATATGCATTATTTATAACTAAAATGTTAGCCATAAAAGATTTTAATGCGAAGTGAAGATATCCGCACAAAAAAACTTTTTCTGCACAATGGAATTCTTGCATATGAAATGTGGATCGCACACTGCCTTAATCAATTAATTAATAGTAGAGTCAGGGCCTATGTTTCATCACATATATTGCAGAGGTTATTTTGAATCAATATTATTATGTTTCATTGTCTAGAGCTCTGACTATGCAGAGAGCGAGTTGTGTGGGAGAATAGTGCTACATATGGAACTTCATTCACACAAATGAAATTAATTTTACACTATGTTTTCATTTAAAACTTTTGCAGGTTTAGCTAAAAAGGTCAGTATTTAACGTGTATGTAATGTCATGTTTATGTATCTTTGGTTAGTGTTATCCTGTGTAGAAATATAGCCCACCCACATGCATATTTCAAATCGCACTCTGCAAAATCTATTAATAATAAAATAAACATTGTTCCTTATAATTAAAGCATACCTCTACACTTGCGTCATTCCACGGAAATTCCACAAATCCATTATCCCACACAATAATTTGTTCTTTGCATAGCCTGCATACAGTTACTTTTGTACTCAATAACGCCCTGCGATTAGTAATTGACATTTGCAACTGGTATTAATTGATATGTGTTTCAGATATATTGGGGAGGAAGCAATAATTGTGAAATATGTTCCTAAATTTGAATTAAAGAAATAGAGTTATAAATTTTTTATTTTAATAAACTATGTGCAATGCTTTTGGCATAGTGAAAGTTATGCACACATGCATTTGTTTTGTGCAAACACTTCTTGCAAATAACCAGCTCCACAAAACCACATCCACATAACTATTTCCGTACTTACGAAATACATTACGAAGTAATAATTAAAAAAGAGATTTGTATATTTATTATTTTAAAAAACCTTGTGCATATATTTGCATGAGCAAAACTTTCCCTTTGCATGTAGCTTCACACACTGCTTGCTTTCACAAGAAATGAATCGTAAACTACTTATTCCTCTTGAGAAAACTTGATAATTATGGTAAAGGTACTCAAATTTTGTTTTTAATTCTAAACTAAGCAATTTCATTCACACTGTCAACAAGGTTTCTTTGAGAACCCAATTCATTATATATAAAAAATGGTTATCACTTCACAATGTTGTTTGACTTGGAATTATTTCAAAGAATTAAAATATGAAATCTAAAATCATGATTTCAAAGCATTGACATATTAATACTAACGTATATTTTTAAAATTAATAAAAGTTCAAAGCTTTGAAGCTTTTGTTGTGATTTTGAAAGAATTATAATATTAATATTAACGTAGAAATTGTTACTAATTGACTTAATAGACAAAACAGAAAGGTCCATTCAAATTTGAAACCGCAACATGTCTAATGTTCATTCTTATTAATAGTCTAATGTTCATATTTTTTACTAATAGTGCAATGTTAGTATGATTCTAGTGTGGGGTTTGGACGTAAAGTACAAAGTTTTATTGTACGAAGCATTCATGTGGATTTTCATACCTTTGAACATGGCTTTTATGTGAAAATGCAGAGGCTTAAATTATGTAGCAGAACAACCGTTGGGCGTAAGCACAAATTTTAGTGAACACGTCTTGGAAACCGAGTACGGTTTATACACTCCAACCAAATCAACTTCTTCTGCACTAAAAACTTTTCTAATCAATTGATTAAAGGTTTTTCTCTTCTTACAACGAAAACTTTATTTATGGTTATCTTTATTGAAATAGGTGTTGATCTTATATTGATAATAAACTAAATTGAAGTAGAATTGAATATTTGCCAACAATGAATTGATTGTTAACTTAAGCAATTAATGTGGAAGACTGAAGGAAAACAGTTGATTTAATGACTTAATCCAGAACATAAGCAACATATTTAAACATGAATTTTCAACAAAGAACAAAGATAGAAGACAACAAGAACAGATTACGGAGCTCATCCCTAATGGAATATGTCTTTGGGTCCGCTTTCAAGATAGGAGTTCGTTTTATTAAGGATTGATCCAAATAATTTTCTACATAGAAAAACACTAGACTAAACATGCTCAGAGAAACCTTTGATCTATGTCAACAAAAATTTCCCTCTCTTAGCTTTCCAACACCTGTCTCGGTTCCCAATTCCACCTCCAGATGACCTAAAAAAAAATTGTCTCTCTCTCATATTCTCAGTACAAAGTCTTAAAAATCACTCTAATTACATCCAATATGTTCTCCATGAACTAAACTATGAATTTATAGTGTTTAGGTGTAGATTCGAGTTCTCATGGCCAAACATAGCATGAATGGTTAAAATATAGAGGTGATTGTCTCGGTCTAATACAAAGGTGAAACCTTTACATGGTGGTTTAAAAGACCTAGTGCATAAAACAAATTACAACCCAAAATAAAAATTTATGATATAATTAGCCCACCAACAGTCAACTAATAGTGTAGGGAATGGTTAACTGTCGTATGTGATAGGTTGGATTGTAGGTGGTCGACATCAGGACTGCCACCTAGATGAGTAAGTGTCAACGGTTCCATCAACCATTCCATATGACAACCCATAATTACCGATGTTTTCACCTTTGCTATGGTCAATATCCAATTGTGCGGTGAATTTAAATACATTAACTGAACTTGTTCATATGATATCCACCCGATGGTTAGCCTTCATTGTGGTCAAGTCTGTGGTTAAGGTTGTGAATTAGATTTTTTTTATATTATTTTTATCATATGCTCTGAAAGTGGGTTTGTTTTCATAGGTTTTACACCATAGTGCTACATTATTTACAAACATTTTTCACCACACCATAACTCATTTTCACCAATAAGACTTTCTACACCTTGAAGAGCTAAAGACAATACTAGCGAAACTGATGAAATTAAGGATGCACTAACTTCCCTGTCGAATTGAACTGGCATAAGATACTCTTGGATCAATCCTCTCCACTTGAATATTTTGGACCACAAAAGTTTGATTTAAGCAAATATCAGGTGAGGGTAGAGCTCCCTCACTCTTTTGATCTCCATCCACCTCGCTAGATTCATGCCTTTGAGTCCCACTCGAAGATATTCAACATCGCCATGCCTTGAAGATCGAACCTTCTTGTCCAAGATGGTTTCTTCCTGCAAATCATTCATATATTCAGGTGCCAAATAATCAACAGTAGGAATCTTTGTATCTTCCTCTGGATCCATGATCATTGGAGGTTCATACAACTTCAGATTTTCCACATTTACAACTAAATAAATACACATGTAAGGAGGTAAAGCTAACTAGAATGCATTATTTACAATATTTTCCACAATCTTGAAACAACCATACCTAATGGGTTTCAGTTTCTTACCTTCACCTTTCAACCCTTCTTTACTGATATACAACCATACCTGATTGCCGACCTGAAAATGATAATTGACTTGATGCTTTTCATGGCACTTTTTGTACTTGACCTGACTCTTCTCTAACTGATCCTGCACTACTTCATGTATATGTTGTATCCATTGAATGAACTTAACTACTTTGTTTCAATTGTCATGTCCATCCACTTTATCTTCTTCACTGAACATAAAGTCCATCGGTGACTTTGGTAGATACCCAAAACATGTTTCAAATGGCGATCGATTAGTCAAAGAATGTAAGGCTCGACTATAAGCATGTTGAACATAAGGTAAAGATTCATTCCACAACTTAGGATGTTTACTACAGTAACCTTGGAGCATATGTATGACTGTCCTATTCACCACTTATGTCGGTCTATCGGTCTGTGGATAAAAAGTTGTGCTCTTCTTCACCTTTATGTCCATGAGTCCCCAAAAATTGGACCAAAAATATCCTACAAAACGAGTGTCTTGATCATAAATAATGGAAGTAGTTAACCCAAAATGAACCCATACTCGTTAAAAGAACATTTGTTCAGTCTATTCAGTAGTCACTTTCTTTTTGCATGGAACACGAATGCAAATCTTGTTGAATCTATCAACCACAACATACATGTAATCATGCCCTCTCCTTGACATAGGAATTCATCCAACAAAGTCCATGGAAATGATGTCCCATGGTTGCAAAGGAATTGTAAGTGGCATGTGCAAACCAATCTTTCGATTGTTTGGCTTGCTGGTCAAACACATGACACATCATTTAAAGTAATTAACAATTGTTTCATACATATGATGCCAATAACAATACCTTTGAATTTGTGCCATTGCCTTGCTTACACCAAAATGTCCTAAAATGCAAGAAGAATCTGCTTCCCGAATAACATGTGCCCTTTTTGTCTATGTTATTCACAACTTACCTAGATGATATAACAACATCACATGAATATGATAATTGACTTCTTCCACCTGAGTACCATGAGTTAGTGATTCTTAAATATCTTTGAAATCAACATTTGTACTATATTGTTCTATATAACTTTCATGTTTTAAAGAACTATTCTATAGCACTATTGAAGCATTCAAAGATGGTATAGACAAAATATCAACTACTTTTTCTGTTACACCTTTCTTGTACTTAATTACTAAGTGAAATTGTTGAAGAAATCCCATCCATATGTAATTACGAGATTGTTGCAACTTAGTTTGAGACTGAAGGTACTGAAGGGGCTGATGATCTTTGTGAATCATTGTTACCTTACCCATTAAATAGTGTTTCCATTTATTTACACATTCGACCAAAGAAAATACTTCTTTATCATATGTCAGATAATTTATAACTACCTTAGAAAACGTTCCAGAATGAAAACAAATTTGTTTCCCTTTTTGAAGTAACACTGCGCCCATTGCACAACCACTAGCATCTGTTTCAATTTCGAATGGCTATTGAAGATTAGGTAAAGCTAAGAATGGTGTTGTGACAATTTTTGCTTAAGTGTATCAAAATATTTTTGTTTTTTACCTCCCCACTGAATGGAAACTTTAGAACCTATTAAATCATGTAACGGTGATGAAATCAAAACAAACTGAGCAATAAATTTTCTCGAATATTGAACTGCACCTATAAAACTCCTAACTTCAGTCACATTCTACGGTCTTGGCCATTTAACAATCACATCGATTTTAGATAGATCTATTTTCAAATTACCACCTCCAACTATGTAACCAAGATAATTCAATGAATTTATCCCAAACTCACATTTGGAAAGTTTAAGGTAGAATTTTCCCCTGTGCAATACTCCAAAGACCTACTTAACATGCCTAACATGCTCTTCAATAATGGAACTGAAAATCAGGATATCATCTAAGTAGATTGTGATAAATTTATCAATGTATGGGCAGAATACATCATTCATAACCTGGATGAAAGTTATTGGAGCATCACACAAACCAAAAGGCATTACTAACCATTCAAACAGTCCCAACCTAGTTTTGAATGCAGTTTTCCAGATGTCATTTTCTGTAATGCGAATTTGATGATACCCCCACTTCACAAATCTAACTTAGTGAAATAAACAACAGTTTTTAGTTGATCAAGTAAATCATATATCCTCAGAAGAGGATACCTATTTTTTATTGTGATTTTGTTCAAGGCCTTAAAGTCAACACACATTCTCCATGTATTGTCTTTCTTAGAACAAAAATTATAGGTGAGCCAGATGGAGATGAACTCGATTGAATGAAACCCTTTTCAATCAACTCTTGGATTTGTTTCTTTACTTATTATTTCTCTATGACTGACATGTGATACATTCTGACATTAGGAAGAGGGGCATCATACATCAATTGTATCTCATGTTGTATTTCCCGTTTGGGAGGAAGATGTTTTGTTTCTTTAAATAGGCTTGGAAAATAATCTCCCATTTTAACCAATCTATCTTTAAACTAAGATTCACAACCTGAAAGATCATCATGTTGATCCTTATGTTGTTCTTTTACAACCATGAGTACATATCTCTTACTTGAACTTATTAATTGCTTCATCTGATTAACGGTAACTAAATCCAATTGTTTTTTTAGTTTATGTTCCTTGACAATGTGTTCAATCCCATCTTTCTTAAGGTGATATTTATGCTCTTTCTTATGAAACACTACATCATGATCATAGAGATAAGGACTCCCTAGCACTACTCCACATATGTCTGATGGAATCACATCTAAATCCACTTCATCAATGTAGTTACCTATGATGGAAAATTTTAAATGACACTGCTTTGTGACATTAATGTTAGTCTCTTTATTTATCCAACCTAATTGGTATGGTGTTGGATAATTCTATGTCTCCAAACTCAATTTATTAACTAAATATCAGATATTAAATTTTCCTATGATCCATTGTCAAACAATGTATCTATTTTTTTATTATTAGAAGTTATACTTATATGAAATAATTCAACTCTTTTATACTCATTCAGATGATTTATGTTTGAAGAAGATGCATAAGTACTAGAACTTGAACTAGTGTCAGAATTTTTAACTATCAAAACCATTCCGGTTTTTGTCCTTTCATCACCTGATTCAAAGCCCAAATCTTGTTGGATTGTTTCATTAGCCTTATTTTCACCTTTCTTCTTCTGAAACTTCTTTGGTTTGAGTTCTAGGTGAAGTTTCCAACATTTGGCCTCATCATGTCTGATCCTTTGGCAGTGAGTACAAGTAGGTCTTTCACTTTCCTTCTGAGCTTTCGCTAATCTCCTTCCCTTCGAATTTCTCTTCCTCTTGTTGTCTTTAGAATCCTTGATTTCCAATTGTTTGGATGCTTTCATGAAAACTTAAACTGTCTGCCACCTAATTCAATATGTATGGCTCGAACACACACTTCATCAAAGTCATCAGGGTCAAACATCAATAATGTATGATGTAAATATGAATGTAAACTTCCAGTGTGCTTTAATAAAGCTTCACGTGTATCTAATGGAATACCAAGTGCCAAAGCTTTCTTATTGAACCCCTGAGTAAACTCCTGAACATTCCACCCTTTACCTTGCCTCAAATATTTCCAATCAATAACAACTTGCTACATGTATCCCAAAGGATAGAATTGTTTTCTGAGAGCTTTTAAAAACCTATACCATGAAGAGATGACTTTACCTTTCTGCTTTACATCTATTTAAGTTTTACTTTCCCACCAGATTAAAGTTTTTCCTCCCATTCTAAGTGTAGCTAACTGGATTTTCATTTTTCATCATAAATGTTATGAATTCTACAATACACTTCTAACTTCTTAATCTAGTTATCTAGCTTTTCAGGATTCATTTTTCCATCATAAATAGGTAGTTCAAATTTAACATCAAGTTTCAAAAGAGATGATTTCTTAGGTTTCTTTTTGTTTCAGAATCAGCACTGGAAGAATAAGAATAAGAAGAAGATGATGATGATGGATATGATGGAGGAGAAGGAGGTTTATCAACCTTGCCTTTTCCCTTGTCCTTCTTCGATGTATTTGAAGAAGAAGCTGCATCTCTCACCTTCTTATCTTCATAGAGTTGTCCCAACATATGTTGCATGTTAAAAAACATTTTTTGAAACTATTCACCATCCATGACCTTCCCTTCAGGAGTTTCGCTTACATCAGATCCTATCACTGTCGATCGATGAGTAGATTTTCGCTTTCTAGTTTCCGGATCAAACTCCTTAAGTGTTCCTTCTCTATGTCACGACCTTGACCTGGTTAACATTCATTGGAAAATATTGTACAAAACACAACCTGCTCTGATACCAAATTAGATGATCCAAAATTGAACATAAACTAAACTGAACTAGAATTGAATATTTGCCAACAATGAACTGATTGTTAACTTAAGCACTTAATGTGGAAGACTAAAGGAAAACAACAGATTTAATGACATAATCCAAAACATAAGAAAGATATTTAGAAATGCATTTTCGACAAAGAATAGAGATAGAAGACAACAAACATTGATTACGGAGTTCATCCCTGATGGACTATGTCTCTGAGTCCGCTTTCAAGATGGGCATCCGTTTTATTAAGGATTGATCCAAGGAATTATTTACATAGAAAAAATCTAGAATTAACGTTCTCTCAGGCACCTCTGGTCTATTTCAACATAAATATCTCTCTCATATCTTTCCAAAACCTGTCTTTGTTCCCAATTCCATCTTGAGACGACCAAGAAACACTGAAAACAAAATTGTCTCTCTCTCAGAATCTGAGTACAAAGTATTCAAAATCACTCTAATTACATCCAATATGTTCTCCATGAACTAAAATATGAAATTATAGTGTTGCAGGTGCAAATTTGAGTTCTCATGGCCAAACATAGCATGAAGGGTTCAAATATAGAGGTGATGGTCTCGGTCTAATACAAAGGTGACACCATTACATGGTGGTTTAAACGACCTAGTGCATAAAACAGATTACAACACAAAATAAAACTTTAGGATATAATTAGCCCACTGGCAATCAACTGACAGCACTAAGAATGGTTAACCGTTATATGTGATAGGTTGGATTGCAAGCGGTCGACACTAATATTGCCACCTAGAAGAGTAAGTGCTCATGGTTCCGTCAACCGTTCCATGTGACAACCCATAATTATCGACTGTTGTAGCTTTTCTATGGCCAATCTTCGACTGTGTGGTGACTCTAAATACGTTAACTGCACTTGTTCACATGATCTCTGAATGATGGTTAGCCTCGACTGTGGTCAAGACCGTGGTTAAGGTTGATATTACATTTGTTTTATATTATTTTTATCATATGCTCCGAAAGTGGGTTTGCTGGCATAGGTTTTACATGATAGTGCTAGGTTCTTTACAAACATTTTTCATCACACCATAACTCATTTTCACCAAGAAGACTTTCTACACCATGAAGAACTGAAGGCAATACTGGCCGAATTGACGAAACTGAAGATGCACTGAATTGCTTGTCGAACAAAACTGACATAAGATCCTCCTCGATTAAGCATATGCAAAGAACTGTAGATGAATTCAATTGTGTGGAGAAATATTTCAAGCTTTTTTCATGCATATCTTCACCCTCTTCACAATGAAATCTTCCCGCACAAAGAAATTCATTTCTGGAAACCTCCACCAGTAATTAACTCGTTAAAGGTTACGTAGAGTAGCACAAAACCAATCGAAATCAAAATCACGTAAAATTTATATATCACTTTCATTTCAAAATAAATCAAAAAACTTTGATTATGACGTACAATAGACAGATACAAAGAAAACATAATAAACCCCTTCTTAGAGTATTATACTTCAAAAAATTTAAAAATATGAAGACAAACAACATTATTCATGTTTCATAGCAAACATAACTATTTTCATGTTTCATGTTATTGGTGTATATGTATCGATGACATAATATAGGTGCTCAAAGCATAATTCTATAACATTAAGCAATACATTCACAACAACAAGAACAATATCAAGTTTTAAATTTCAATCATCATAACTATGCATGAAATAAATAAACATAATACAAATGCATAGAAGATCAAATGAAAAACATTAAAAACTTCGATTCTCAGCAAGGATCGCTTGTATCATTAATGAAAATTCTCAATGACTAAGTTTATTGGTTCATTCACAATGCCATTATGCCACATCTTCTCTCTAACTACTTTCTCCCGCATCCATGAAAAGTAAATGCGTGAACCGTAATATGGAAAGGGGGAACTGCAAAACAAAACAAGGAAATGCATTTAGAAACTGAACTATATGACATTAATACAATTAACAAATCACAATGACTAAATACTAGTAAACAAAAAATAAATATGCAAAGATTTAAGGACAGTTACAATTTATGAAAGCATGTGCACTAACTATTTCGCTATTAGTTGTCCTTGGGATGGATGGCATGTTGAACCACTGTATTCAAATTAGCTTGAATGAATTCTTTCATTCTTCCCATTGTCACTATCTAGCCTCACATGTTGATTGAACAATTTATTTTTTATCTCCATTATCTCTTCTTGTAAATGAGTGGTGAACACAAATTTCTTGTCATTAATACGAACAAAGCCAACTAGCCATTTGCTAATTTCTTGTAAAGTAAAATCAATTATATCATCAAACTATTTTTCCATTGAAATTTTTCTCTTTTCTAATGAAAATGTTAATGTGTCTTTTGTAATCAATTTAGAATTCCATATAATGCATGGGTTGTCTAGATATTGAACAATTTGGATCACCTTTAGAAACACATCACTTCTCCTATTTTTTATGCTCTCACATTCATAAATAATGTTTTCTAATGTACCGATTACTTTGGACCATCCAACTTTGATTTTCCTCATTCGATTAGCATTTGGAAGTTCTCTATTTTTCTTTTCCAGATCATACAACAATTTAAGCCTTTGACTAAAAGCAATTAATTCATTCTTCATTAACATTACTTCTCACCAAATCAACAAATGAGTTTATTTTATGTGCTAAGCGTAACATAACAAATACCACCTTCCATGCATGTTCAATTATTTCTAGCCTCTGGAATATACTACCAACAATATGACATTTGACTACATTAACCACTTGGACAGCTCTAATATACCCATGAGAGATGTTAACAGTGGGAATTGTAGATCGTTGAGTCTATATTGCAGCTGGAGACATTAACAAAGGACCTAGATTTAAAGCATTTTCTATCATTTATATTGTTTATTTTAGTACCAGGTTCTCTATTTGTCCTTTCTCAATAGACACTGCAAGCACATTCTTGGTAGCTTCATGCAATGTCAAAACACCCATCGCTGTAATTCCAGGCATATGAACTTTCATTTTTTCATTATCAATAATTTTTGTATCATTCATCCTTACTCTTTAATTTTGAATATTTTATCATGCTTGTTATAGTTTGCATCTTGAAAAGTAGAAAACTAATAATCGAAAATAGAAAATTGACTGTCAATTTTCTCTGTTATTTCTTGTTTTTTTGTTCAAAGCAGTACTGACCCAGTTAGGTAGTTGAGTTTCAATCTCCTCGTTCACAACTTCTTAACTAATTCTTGTTTTTAAAGGACTTTTGCGTTTTTCCAATTCAACCATGTGCATTTTATCTGGATTAAAAATTCGACAAGACTCTTTATCATATTTTGCAGCTGATACCTGACTATGAATTAGTTGTGCATCTTCAATATCTTTTCATTTTCTTTCACTTGAATATGAAGCCAAAGCGGTTTCAAATATGTAAACAAAATATTACATAGGTTTTTTGATTCTTTGTTTGCACTTTGTTTCAGTGATAATACTTGCTTCATCAATAATTTCTCTAATACTCATTGTTCCTTATTTATTATTGTTTGTAGAACTGTTACTCTTTTCACTTTCACTTCCAACATTTGTTTAAAATCCCTCACATTTGATGGCACCTAGATGTGTGATCAATATTCCTTCCGTATCACGTCTCACCAACCTTCAACTTCTTTTAAATTAAAATAATGCAAATACTTTAGAAACTATACAAGTTGGCTTCCATTCTTCATGGTTACTCATCCAATGGTAAATGGAAAACAAATAAATTATTTCTTCTGTTTCCAATTAAATTTAACTTTTTAATTATAGTATTTCTTGTATACTTTGGCAACGAAATACTTGTCCATAACAATTTTTGGAAACAATAATGGTTTACCTCGAAACCCATAAACTCAAATAATTGTATTATTTCCTCTTTCTTCATGTATCCCTTTCCCCAAGAGGAAAACTTGTGCTTCATGAAAATATTCAATGGGGCTCTTTTTTAGTTATCATGCAAATCAATTTCTTTACAAAAATATCTTGAATTAGACAAAAAATTGAAATATCCTCCTGCTTCCACAATAGTAGATAATAGAGCTGCATCAGTTATTTGTCAAAATTGAAATTAGGGTTAACTGAAAACTCATCAAAAGTATGAATCGACATGAACATTTTTATCAGATATACCATCACGAAGAACCTACCAATATTGAAAAAATTTACTAATTGAAAACATAGTTCATTTGAAATGAGATCAGCCCAGACAAATACATAATTTCTTTTATATGAATAATGGAGCACATATAGAATTGATATTGGGACACTGGCCATAGTTTCTTGGCCCATTAAATGCACATATAGTGAGTAAAACTCTTTAAACAGTTATCTAAACAAAGTAATATCCAGAGAGGAAAGATCAGAAGGAACCTCAGAAGATGGAAAAACAAACTCTTGTATGATTTTCAAGCTATCTACCTATGATACAAAAACACTTTTTACTTTTGAAAAATATAAGCACATATCCAGAATCAATAGCTTCAATATCTGCCTGAATGTCTCTGAAGTAAAAGAAATACGAGTATACTTGGTTGATAGTCTAATTATTTTTGTTGTTAAACCAATTTTCTCTTTGCATAAATAAATAATTTCTCTAAAATAAAATAGTTTTGGAACACATGCAACATTCTCTCATATAGTAGACCAAATATTATCATTACTCTTCTCATGCGTAGATAGATTCACATATCACTGATACACATCCAAACACTAAAAGCTTTGATCGATGAGTGCAAGTGAGTTAATAATATCAATATACATAGCTTCTTTCCTTCCCCTTGAAGCCATTTATGCTTTGTACTTTTAAAATATTTTGACAACCAACAATGTTTTCAATGCACTTTAGGTATAGATCATCAATATGATAAAAAACGACCACATGTTACTACTCTTCCTCTTAAATTCCTTCTATAGGATACTTTTGATGTATAGTATTCAATATAGCAAATTATGCATTTACAATAAATAGTAAAAATAATTCGCATAATCTAAAGACACTACAATTCTAGCCAGAAAATAGTAGAAGTTATAACATGTTTTTTAGAAATCAGGCAAGTTCTTTGGAAAATCATATTATAATTGTCAAGCTATAGGATTTTTGGTATCAGAGTAATTATTGATAGTATTAATGTGTATGATTTTTCTGTTTCCACTATATGTTACTATTCTATGTCTGAAATCTATTTGACGATCTTTTTTTAATAAATAACAATTCAAAAACAACAAAGCGGAAGTTTTCGAGAAATAGTAGAAACAATTTAAAACAAATCTTAAAAATTAGAAACTAGTTACTCCATGTACAAAAAAAATTAAATGTGAATATTTTATAATAATGATAGCTAGCTTACTGGCTATCAACAATCACATCCACTACTATATCAATGTTAGTTTATAGGTAATATCATTTACCTTCCCGATTACGTGTTGATCTATTCATTCACCAAAAGGATATTGAACCGTTAATCTCAATATGCCATGTACGAAAATGAGGAACCCACACTTTGCACAATGAAAGTGTTTTATTTTTATTTTTTCTTCTTCTTCTTTCTTCCTCTTCTAGATAACGTGATTTTGTAATTCCAAGTCTTTTCCATATGCAACACGCACCTCCTGCATTGATTACAATCACTAGTAAAACTTCAGCCACAACATTATTTTAATTGTTTCGTGCAACTAATAAAATTTATTATGAAATAATGTTATTTAATCAACTTTATGACTTTTAGGTTTATTCTTGTTTATTAAAAGATTTCATTGTATAGAAATAACTTCATGCACACACTGTAAGCTTTATTATGGGCTTGAGGTAAGAAAAGATCCACACATTAAACATGTTTCCATATAGTGCATGATTTATATAAATACTTACTTTCACATATGAATTTTTTCTTTGCATAGCCTTCACACATGCACAACTAGTTCCACACAGCTACTTTCGTACTCATTAACTCTCTACAAATACACATTTACAATTGACTACTACAACTTTTATGTTTTATAATACAATATTTAAGATGAGTTTTGGAAAATAAAAGCTCTGCACATATAAAAAAAGTGTATATGTCTATAACCAAATTACTTACAAATATTGGATTATAATGACTATTGAAAAATGAAATATGGCATATTTTCACAATGCCTCAAAATTATAGATCCCATAGTTCAATGTATTACTATTATTATTATTATTATTATCATCATCATATGTTGTTGTGTAGAGGGTTTACTCCAGGAAAGAAGCTTCATCTGCACAATGAAAAATCTGATTCTAATATCCACAAAATAAAAATTTTGTACAATAGAACACTATTGTGTGCAATTTTTTCTTTTGTACATACATTCATAAATAAAGAGAATTGGAACATACTAAAAATTATTTGTACTTCACAAGCCTCGCACAGTAACCAACACAGTTACATTAATAAAATTGTATTCAAATTCAAATCCTAATCACTATAGCTATAATTCAGTTAAACATCACAAATACAATAGGTATCTCTCAACCAAAACTCATGTTAAACATTTATTTTCATTGCCAACAATTTTCATACCATTACATAGAATATAAAAGCTAAAAAGCATAGTCTCATGAACTTATATTCAATCAATGATGCTCAAAAAGGACAAAAAATCCATATTAATTCAATTTCACATGTAAAACCCTTCTAAGAATTAATGATATAACTCGTAAAGAGATTCAATATTAGAACATAGTAAATAAAAATACATTTTAATTATCATTCATTATAGAACATTAGCTAATATGTAAAATTTCAAAGAAAATACTGGAAAACAAGTATTCAATTAATGTTTTCTATATAATGATCAAGAACCTAGCTCCATACAACATCCCATGTGAAACAGTATCTCATAATCGTTTACATAATTAGTAAACATACTGAGAGATAGAAAAGATAGTAATCAAAATTCAAGTAAGTTATGATTATAGATACATGGTCTAGAAAATAGCGCTTGTTGCATAAATAACTTATGAAAATGTTAATACTTCACTCACAAATATAAATGCATTCATCACAATGGGGACTGCAATTGGAATCTCATTGACTGTAATCTCTAAAATTCATCTACAACAAATAACAAGGAACTACATTTAGGAATTATATCATTCCACTTAGATCATTCCACCATAATGCACACTTAATATTTCAATAGTAAGGTGGTTTTATGTCAAAAACAAGTGTTACAATGTATTAAAGCACTTAAAATATGCAAAAGCACAACCTGATATTCTTTAGCCCTCAACTATCTCTCAGAATTAGGCTTCTTGCAATGAATTCCTTTACTTTAGCTTCAATGAATTCTTTCATCAGAGAAATGGTAATTTCCTACTTAACGCATTCATTGAATACAACTGCCTCAATTTATTTTTCTTCTTCTTACAATTGGAAAACGAAGGCATAGTACTCTTCGTAAACACTAACAAAAGTAATTATCCATTTTCTAATTTCCTCTGTAGTGAAATGTGTTATATCATTGAACTTCATTGCTTGTGATTGTTTCAGTTTATCCAAATCAACCATAAGATTGCCCTTCACAATTAATCTAGAATCATACGTAATACACAAACTATTTGAATCCTAAATAATTGCTACCACCTTGAGATATGCATCTACTCTTTGATTTTATATATCTCCACACTCAAACAATGTCCTCTAATGTTTTTATTTTCTTAGACTAAGTAAATGGTATGCCTCATCTGATCAACATCAGGAAACTCTTGTCTATTTTTATCTAGTTTAGATAGTGAATAAACCTTCCAACTAAAAGTTAATAGGTCATTGTCTATGAATTCCCTGTCACCCTCTCGCTTAGTTTTGACCAATTCGATAGAAGAACTAGTTCTCTAGTTTAAATGTTGCATATCAAAAGAAACTTGTCATGCAAATTCAATAATCCACAATCTTTTGCATATATTTCCAATTATATACAATTTTATTGCACTAAGAATATTGAATAGTTTCTCAAATCTATTAAATCTTCGAGGACTATAAATTACCAATGGTAGTTCACGTATCACTAGTGGGTCTTCAGGAAAGGACTCAAGCTTAGGGTATCTTCTATCTCCTTTATGTTTTCCTTCAGCTTTAGATTTTATTCTTATTGTCAACGAACATAATTCACAAACACTTCACCACCATCTGGATGCCATTTCATCTACCCTCGCATTGCAAGATAAGACATATCAACATTCAATTATGTCTGATCAACAACCTTTCTATCAAAAAGTTTTATCCTTTTAATCTTCAATCTCTTACTACCCCTATCATACTTTGCATCGTGCAATGTGAAAAAATGGTCATTGAAAGTAATGTCCTCTTCAACAATTTCCTCCATTATTTTCTTATTTTCTTGCAAACAAGTACTAACCCAATCAGGTAGTACAACTCTATCAACTTCCATGTCCATGGATTCTTCAATTCTTTCCATTTTAGGCACACCCTTGGATCTAAATGATTCAACTGTGTGCACTCTTTCTAGAGTTACTCTATGAGAAGGATCTTTATCATCCTCACCACCTGATAGTCTATGGGTAACCAATTTTTTGCTACCAGTAGTTATTTTCCTTCTTTTGCTGGAAGATAAAGTTGCACCAATACTATTTGTGCATGATTGAGATTGTCCTATAGGAATTGTGCCTCTTTTTTTAAATATTTCTCCCGTCTTGATGATCTCTTTTTCAGTGATCTATTTAGCATCTAATAACATTTTCTAATATTTATCTCATAAATTATGAATTACCTCACTTTTCTCCCTACTTCTCAGAAACAAGTTAACATATTCCATAGACTCAAGGTGTTACATGGAAATTCTTCCTGTATCAAAACCGTTAATAGCTTCAGCTTCACTTACATTAAAAGCATCTAAAGACTTTGCAAAAATGTTAGCATTAGTTGTATTCTTTACAGTCACTTTTCCAATGGTAAACATAAAAGAAATAAATTGTCTTTTCTTTTTATGTTCAAATATAGATAGGAAAAGATGATATTGCATGCAGACTTCAACAAAAAAATACCTATCTATAACAAACAATGGAAAAACCAATGGAATATCTTCAAAACCATAAGTTCATATAACCATATTGCTTTCTTTTTCCTCATATTACTCTTTTCAAGATAGGAAAGCCTCAACATTTGTAGATATTCCTGAAGGATCTTGTTCAATTACTGTGCAATACACATTCATTACAAAAACATCTTGAATTAAACACAAATTTAAAGAAGCTTCGTGCTTCCACAATATAGGATACCAGAATTGCATTAGTTCCTCGTGAAAGTTGAATCTAGGATTACAGGGTAAACCATCAAACACATGCCTTGACATGAGAAGTGTTATTAGATATGGCATCATAAAGAAGCCATTTTTCTTTGGTAATCTATGTAACTGAACAACCAATTCATTTGAAATCATGTTAGCCCATCTAAAAAAAAACAAAATTTTGTATGTCTCATAAAACACATAGAAAATGCATTTCAGAACATGTGATGTACCTTTTAGCCCTACTAGACAGGCAAAGAGCCAGCATAAATCCCTACACAATTTCCTAAACAAATAAATATCTACAAGAGAAATATTTGAAGGAACCTCCGAAGTTGTAGAAAGAAATTCCCACACAATGTCAATTTCACGTCCTTTTGACTCTAGGAAGCTATTCACAACAGACAATTCTAAATTCTTGTTTAGTTCTGGTAACTTGAATAACCATTTGAATGCATTGGGATCTAAAGGATCCTTTATTGCTCCTAGCATAATTTCCTTCTTTCTTAAATAAAAATTACTTGCACAGAGATAAACAATTTCTCTAAAATGAAAGACCTCTTGAACACACCTAGCATTCACTAATCCAGTACTCCAAACCTTATTACTTGTTTTCTCTTCCATTGATAGATTCACATATCATTCATAAATTCTTAACCAATCAAAGTTATCATCGATCTCAATAAGTGAGTTAACTGTATCACTACAAAAAACTTATTCCCCTCACTTGCTACTCATTTTTTGTTTGCAGAAAAAAATGATTTGTTAATGAATAACGCACAAATCCCGTTCCACTTTAAAATTCTCCATTTTCTTCACAAACATTAGCTATTACTATTACTCATGTGAAAACCATTACACACAACACTTTGAATAAATAGCAATTAAAGATACGAAATATAACTTTTATGGACAATAATAAGAAGCAAAATTGAAATTCCAAAGGCATCTTGTCCATTTACTTTGCACTTTTCTCCTGCTTCATGATCATTGATATATGTGTCATAAGAAACATAAATTTAAGATATACAGTAATAAATGTTGTCTGCCAAAGCGGTGGATTCGCCGAGAGCACAATTGTTTGACCCATTTTTTGTAATAAGGGAAATGGATTGAAAATCATCGAAAACCCCATCGACAAATTTTCCCATACCACCAAAAATCACTGTAAACCAATTTTTTTTATTATACATATGGTTTTTTTTATTTTCCAATAAAAATCCAATAGCATGACTGTTGACACCTGATTGAAAACCAAAATCATGAAAGTTGACAACTATAACCTTGAGTTACAAAAAAATACCACCATATTTTATTAGCAACGTGCTAGAATTTCCCTTGTTTTTCCGGTCAAATTTTAAGACTCGTAAAATTATCAATAATACCTACAAATAGTAAAAATCGTTTGAATCCGACAATTTTTTTCTCAACAAATCTAACAAGAGTCCTCAAATCTTATTTTTCATGGTGGAAATAGATTCAGCAACATCAAAAACCCCTAGGGCACCCAAAACCTTGAAACTTGACGGTTGTAGACTAGATTTCCCAAAATTTTCATCGGATTTGGTCAAAATCTTTTTGGAAATTCCATTATTTTCTAGGAAAATTTGAAGCCTCATTAGACTAGACAATAGTAAATTGTGCAAGGAAATTTACAAAAAAATACCATGCCAACACGTATTTTGCTATTTTCTATGACTAATCGACTTGACAACTGGTCCCACTAATTTGTAAAATCGAACCAAATTTGATTTACAAATAACTTATCACAACCATTTCTTGCAAAACTTGACATGTAGTTATGATAGAGTGGGAACCTTTTTCCAAACAAATAGATTTAGTTTTAAACTCTTTGGTTTTTGCAGACATGAAAATAATTAAATTACTGAAAATTGGTTGATGTAACTTCAAGTTACGTTCGATCAAATTGGAAGACATAAAACTATAAATAATGATGCCTGGAAAAGCCAACAATACCCACATTATGCAAATAAAATTGCATATCACTGGTCCCAGGCCTTAATCACCTGATGCATGGTGAAAACCTTCTCAAATAAAGGGTTAATTTTCTTAATTAAGTTTTATGCGGAAACGTTATATTTAACTAACCACAGTTTGACCCTTAATTAATCCTTTCCATTGGGAATTTATACACCCTCATAAAATTTAGTTAATCTTTATGCCCTGCTCATATTAACCAAACCCCACTCTTTAAATTTGGTTATATTCGAACTTAACCCATAAAACCTTTATCTTCTTTATTTCTATTATAATTCTTACATAATATAAATACACATAAAACACAAGTAAGCCTTACCTTTTCACCAATCCACGGCCTTTGTACATTTTCCAACGCTCTACTTTTATCGGGTTCAACCTCCACCGCTGATTTCACTCCATTAGATCAACGGTTGTCATGCCATATCTCATTCACCCTTCGGAACTCAAACAAACTTAACCCATGTTGATAAACTTCTCGGGTCCACTCTTTCCCAAGCCTTATCGACTTCAATCTCCGTTGTTGATCTTACCATTCAATCTTATGGTTTTTGATACACCCGAGCATCGCACATCGCAAATCACATTTTCTTAACGCCAAGATTCATCCACTCAGAAAATATTGTGATGCGAAACTAATCGGTGATCCCCCACCGTTGATCAAAGAACACTTGATACAATGATTAATAGAGATATTAGACGAGGATCATGCATGACGTTTAACCACCCTTACGAAACCGATAAGGAATATAAATATTTGATCTATAAATGTTCGGGTCCATTTTTGGAATTAAATTCCAATAATTATATGACCCGATATCCATTGGATATATGAGGCCATAAAATCTATGGCTTGCGGGTCTTCAACTAGAACAATGATTAAAAATAGCTTAACCCCCACAGTTGACTGTGATGTAAGGTGTTGAATATGAGATCGACGGCTAGGAGCAAGTGCAGGACTTCAACCATGATCAAGAAAATCCGTACTCTCCTACCCCCGTAGTTTTTGTTCACCTTCGATCTAACAGATTTGTTGATTTGATGATCTAGATCTATTCCTTCGCCATTCTTCTTCTACTAACACTTAAGTTAATCTCCGCCATTCATTTCTTTTATTTTATGTTGCATGACCTAATCTTGATTGCCTATCTCCTTCAACCTCATTCATTGATCTCATAGATCCAACGACTCTTATGCATGTTTATTGCTTCCTTTGTGCCTTTACTTTCTTTGGTTTTATGCCATTGCTTCAGTGTTCTTCTATGGTTCTGGGTTTCTCCAGGGTTTCTAGTTTTTTGGTTGTTCTACAACACAACTCCCTCCTGAGCTTAACTCCGCATACTTTAATCACTGTCACTCCTGAATCTCAACTATGATCCTTCAAATAGATTCAAGTGATCCAACACAATCCTTCATATCACTTCTTCTCTATGTTCTACTCGAACTCCACTAGCAACCTCTGTTTCATAGAACTTACTCTAGTTCACACACATATTATAACTAAATTACTCCATACACACATATAAACTCAGAAACAAGTTCATTGTATTAATAAATAGGTATTTACACAAGAACTCTCTCCTTAGGATGATCTTCTGTATCAGTGGCCTCTATTTTCCTACCTTCCCGTAGGCTTACAATCAAACCTCTAACTCACAACCTCTAACTATCTGACTTGACTAACTATTTTTATACCTTTTAGGCTTACATTTATACAAAAGGAGTCTATAACCAATTTCTGGTACAGATCCTTAATAATTTCAACTAAAACCTAAGAATCCTCTCAATCCTATAAATCATGAACTAATTCCTAATTCAAGATCTATAATTAATTCCCAAAGATATCAATCCCTATGAACTCTTAACTATCCCGATTCTCTCATGTTCCCCTTAATTCGATAACATTTACAATATGCCTCACAATACTTAATTAATTCCTATTTTCATTAGAATCACTCAAAATCCTAAATAATTACATTAAGGTAATGCTTAGAAAGCTAGCTTCCTTAAAATACAAGACCCCCTATGTATACTAAAATACAATGATTTTTGTTGAGCTAAATGCTCTTGCATCAGGCTCCAAAGGTAGAAAACATTCATGATCCCCTAATCATGTGTCTTCATATGTTGATAGAAAACCTCTAGGGTCCCAAACTTAATTTTGTAACTGCCCAAATGCCTTGCGCAATTGTTGTTGTTGTATATTTGTTGTCTTCTGATTCATTTTCCTCTCCTTGTCAATCAAGTTCAAGTTCTGATTGATCATCGTTCTTGCTGTCATTTTCCCCAGCCTGGATTGTTTCATCATCAACTACCATAGTTCTTCAATCTCCATTTCCAGCACATCCTTGGGCTAGTCCATACTCTGCCATTTACTACTATCTCTTCCTCTCTGCTTCAAGTCATTGTTGCTATCCACTAACTTTGGCACCCTCACATTCTGCATCTCACTGCACATTGTCCATTCATACTCAAACTATTGATTACTTTCCTCAGCCTTTTCTACTTTAGCTTCTGCTATTACTCTTGGTATTTATCTAGGTGTTGTTGTAGATATTTCTTCCACCCAAGCTTCTTGAATATCCTTGAAAATATCTTCCTCTGCAACATCTAATTTCTGCTCCTTGTTTGCAACAAAACCTATAATCATAAAACAATTGTTAAAATAAAAATCATAAGGCTTTTGTGCCTTTTCTTCCTTTGGCAACAATTCAACTTGCTGCTCTAATAATTCCTCCTCTGTTAACACATCAATATGCTGATTTGAATTCTTGAAATAATTCATGAGATTGTCACCTAATCTCTCCTCCACACCATCTGTTTCAATGATGTCTTCTTGTCCTTGTCCATTATAGTGAACTTCTTCGTTCTCATTTAGTTCTGATTTTTCAATCTAAACACTTACTTTTTCGTTTTCTAGCCTTTTCTCCAAAATACTTAACTCATGCCATAAATTTGCCATCTCACATGGAATTTCTCCTAAAAACTCTATACAATCCTCAGTGTCTTCTTCTTGTCACAAGTATAACTTCTTGTTGAAACTACTTCTTCCTTCTTGATTAGAGTAAAATTCTGATCCTCCATCTCTATGATAGTATTAGATGTCTGTCCATCACTCTCCCTTTGGCCATTTAAGAAAATCAATTCCTCATTGTTCTTACCAATAGAAAATTTCTTATTATAAGACATAAATGTCTCCTCTCTACTGAAGATATTTCCTCCACTAAGCAAGGAATTTATGAAATCCTTCTGCTGTAATAACTCAACTTGATCTTCATTTGAAATATAGTCATCATCATACTTTACTTGGTAACTTTCAGGTTCATTCAAGATAGTTCCATAAGATGGTTTGTCTTCTACAATACCTGCATTCACACACAACTTGTCAGTTGTAAAACCACAAGACCTCATGATCTCATTTGATGACTCAATCACCAAGTCCTCCTATTGTTCCAAATCCTTTACATGACTCAGAAATATTTCAATGGTCTTCTGTACAATCTCATCAAGTTCTTCAGCTGATTGCTTGATATCCTTCTCTGCTTCTTCTTTTAGAATAGAATTTAGAGTCTATCTCTCTTCTTCCTCCTTTACGACAATATCAGCAAATTTTCCTTCTTCACATATTTCACCTGCAAACATACACAAATTATCAAATTTAAAATCATATAACCCTTTGGTCTCACTTGAAGTTTCAATCTTCAAGTCTTCATCTTCACCTTGTTCTTCTTCACAAATGGAAACTTCCATTTCCAACTTAGCTTCTCTGAGTTCTTCCACCAAGCTCTTCACTTGCCTTTGTTGTAGCCTTTTCTATAACTTATGCCACTCCATTAGCTTTTCTTCAAGACCCAACCTAGTCTTTGGCTTTCCTCAAGTATCATCATGAATACGTTGACTTGTTCTTTCATCTCAGCAATCTCTTTGTTAATTTCCTCTTGACTCATTCTCTTGCCATTTTCCTTGGCATCCTCTTTCTTCACTTTTCTTCTATTGTGGTTTTCCTCAAAACCTCCACTATGACTATCAGTAGTCATCTTCTTCTCCATCTCTATGAGTTCTTCACTCACTCACGATGAGCTTCATTAAAGCCTCTGCAATAGCAAGTCCGCCCTACAGCCACTTACCTCACCAAGCTTTCATCTATGCTTGGTCTTTTGGCAAGCACTTGGTTCTCTATCTCTGGTACCTCTTTCAAGCACTTCTCTTTACTCCTTCTAGGCTTCAACTCATCTGCACCTTCTAAGAACACAAATGTCCTTTTGTATTTCAATCACAATGAAATACTTGGTTCTAACCACCTCTTCTTTCACTTAGGAAGTCTTATCAGATTCCTTCATTACTTGGAAATTCTACCCACATCCTCAGTGGAATTGCCTTTGTGAGCTGCAACAATACCTCTGCAGTAACAAGTCTCCTTATTGCTACATACACCTCACTAAGCTTCAATCTTCTGAGCTCATTCTTTTGACATCTCTCTGTTTCTTTCCTCTAGAACCAATTCAGCACTCCTTTCCCTAGGTTGTTGCAATCTTCTCACCTTCTTATGTCGCTACCTTCAAGATCTCTCACGATATTTTTCTACCATTCTCCCGCACTTTGAATGGATTTTCCTATGTTTCTTTTGCATCTACAACTTTTTCTACACATTATCTTTGTGTGCCTATTGTTTTTCAGATTAAACTCGGATCTCTTCTTGCCTGCATACACATCTTAACACATAACTCTGTTCTAAATTTTCTCAAAGATATTTTACACAGAATTCCCTTATTCTATTCCGAGATCAATTGTTTCAACCATAATTCTACTCTGATACCAAATGATGCCTGGCAAAGCTGACAATACCCACATTATGCAAATAAAATTACATATCATTGGTCCCAAGCCTTAATCACCTGATCCATGGGGAAAACCTTGTCAAATAAAGGGTTAATGTTCTTAATTAATTTTTATATGGAAATGTTATATTTGACTAACCACATTTTTACCCTTAATTAATCATTTCCATCGAGACTTTATACACCCTCATAAACTTTAGTTAATCTTTATGCTCCACACATATTAGCCAAACCCCACTTTTTAACTTTGGTTATATTTGAACTTAACCCATAAAACATTTATCTATTTTATTTCTATTATAAATCTTATATAATAGAAATACACATAAAACGGACGTAAGCATTACCTTTCTGCCAATCCACGGCCTTTGCACATTTTTTGACGCTCTACTTTTATCGAGTTCAACCTCCACCATTGATTTCACTCCATCAGATCAACAGCTCTCATTTCGTATCTCATTCACCCTCCGAAACTCAAACAAAATTAACCTGCATTGATAAACTTCTCGGGTATGCTCTTTCCCAAGCCTTATTGGCTTCAATCTCCGTCGTCGATCTTACCATTCAATCCGATGGTTGTTGATAAAACCAAGCATCACACATCACAAATCACATTTTCTTAAGGCCAAGGTTCATCCACTCATGAAATATTGTGATGCGAAACTAATATACGATCCCCCACCATTGATGAAAGCACACATGATCCAAAAATTAACATCAATATCGAACAGGGATCATGCACGATGTTTAACTGCCCTTACGAAGCCGATAAGGAATATAAATCCTTGATCTATAAATGTTTGGGTCCGTTTTTGGAATTAGATTCCAATCATTTTATGACCCAATATCCATTGGATATATGTGGCCATCAATTATATGGCTTGTAGGTCTTCAACTAGCATTATGATTAAAAAACATCTGAACCCCCGTAGTTGACTGTGACGTAAGAAGTTGAGTATGAGATCAATGGCTAGGAGTGAGTGCGGGACTTCACCCATGATCAAGAAAATCCGTACTCTCCTACCCCCGCAGTTTCTCATCACCATCAATCTAACAGTTCTATCGATCAAACGATCTAGATCTATTCCTATGCCATTCTTCTTCTGCTAACACTTGAGTTAATTTTCATCGTTCATTTTTTTTACTTTATGCTACATGAGTTAATATTGATCTCCCATGTGCTTCAACCTCATTCATTGATCTCATAGATCCAAGGACTCCTGCGCATGTTTACTACCTTCCTTCATGCCTTTATTCTTCGGTTTTATGCCATTGCTTCAGTGCTCTTCTGTGGTTTCGGGTTTCTCTAGGGTTTCTGGTTTTTTGGTTTTTCTACAACACAACTCCCTCCTGAGCTTAACTCCGCATGCTTTAATCACTGTCACTCCTTAATCTCAACTATGATCCTTCGAATGGATTCAAGATATCCAACACGATCCTTCATATCACTTCTTCTCTGTGTTCTGGTTGAACTACACCCGCAACCTTTCTTCCATAGAACTTACTCTAGTTCACACACAAATTATAACTAAATTACTCCATAAAGACATATAAACTCAGAATCGAGTTGTTTGTATTAATAAATAGGTATTTACACAAGAACTCTCTCCTTGGACTATTCTTCTGTATTAGTGGCCTCTGTTTTCCTACCTTCCTGTAGGCTTACAATCAAACCTCTAACTCACAACCTCTAACTATCTAACTTGACTAACTCTTTTTATCCCTTTTAGGCTTACGTTTATACAAAAGGAGTCTATAACCAATTTCTGGTACAGATCCTTAATAATTTCAACTAAAACCTAAGAATCCTCTCAATCTTATGAATCATGAACTAATTCCTAATTCAAGATCTACAATTAATTCCCAAAGATATCAATCCCTATGAACTCTTAACTATCCCGATTCTCTCATGTTCCCCTCCATTCGAGAACATTTACAATATGCCTCACAATACTTAATTAATTACTATTTTCATTAGAATCACTCAAAATCCTAAATAATTACATTAATTTAACACTTAGGAAACCAACTTCCTTAAAATAAAAGACCCCCTATGTCTACTAAAATACAATGATTTTTCTTGAGCTAAATGCTCTTGCATCAAATAATATCTAAAAATAGTAAAGTTACTTTCTATGATGAATCAACATGACAGCTACTCCCCACTACTTTGTAAAAATGAACCAAATTTAATTTACTAATGACTTGACACACCTATTTATTGCAAATTCAATACACAGTCACAAACAAATTTAATTTTAAACTCTTTTATTTTTTCTTATGCAAAACTAATTTAATTATTCAAAACAAAAAACTTTAATTTGTAATGTAATATGCACAACTACAGAAAGAAATTTGTAAGCTAGAAATAATGAATATTTTCTCGATTAAATACTTATTTCTATGATGCAATATTATATTAAGTCTCCTTTAATGAAGCCCAACAAGTACTACTCTACAATAAAACATATGTGTGGAACAAAGACAAGAAATATTGATACCTTGTGTGTATCGGTATACACGATGAATTGAGTGTTTTATATTAATAAGAGAATAAACATCGAAAGAATTAAAAGTAAATAAATAAACCAATGAATTTGACTACACAAGTCAAGCAACAAAAACTAACACTATATCATATACTTTCAACATAACACAAAGGCATATACTATAACCTGATTCAAAACTACTATGCATGACATTAAATAATTAGTAATAGAATAAAATAATTCTAATTGCAATCCACTAATTTAATATCAACGTTATGTGTGTCATAAGAAACAAAAATTTACCATAATAACTATAATCATGATAATCAACTAAGGAACTACAAAATGTGAATAAGAAACTGACAAAGGTGAATTGATTTAATACTTGAATTATTGTAGAGTTGTCGTATTTCTACATTACTGCTATCATCCATGATTTAATAGAAATTCCATTGAGACACAATTGAATATGCAAGCTCATTTTCAAAGGTAATAGTTTATGTAAGGTAACAGAAGATCGGACAATACTCCAAGCTCTAAAATGCAATTTTCAAAGAGAAAACCCTACACAATCCACTACTCGAAATATGTAAACCATTAGAAAACTCTCCTATTGATATAATAAAATAAATTCCTTCCTTCCTCCATCGACGATTTTGATATGCTTGTCAAATCATTTTACTATAAATCACTTCCTTTATAATGTGAAATATTTGTACCAGAGATAAAGATGATATCGAGATCTCTCTATTTTTCCAATATTTATCCCTTTATTATTATTATTATTATTTAATTCACAAATTTAACATTCATAACAAAGTGATTTATCAGTCTTTTCATTGTTTTTTCAATCACTGCAGATAGCATTTTTCCCTTAGTATACTAGATATTTCAAATGTTTGCAAACTCGTTTCCCTAGGAATCACCACTTGCCACTATTTTTTTTCTTAAACACATTATAAAGATAATGTTGCCATCCAATTTTTTTATTGCGTTGATGTTTGTCCTCTAATTAATATAAAACAAAGATGCGAGTAATCAAAAGTCATATCAGTATTCAATTCACCAACTACACACCTTCCCTCGCATTTAGAGAATCGCATAAGCACTAAAACACCAAATCTAGAAACACAATTTTCGTATTCTTTCAGCATAACACAAATGCATATGTGCAGAATTGTAGAGAAATTCTATTTGTGTGCAAAACTATCTCAATATTTCATTGTATGAACCTATGCACTTCACACAATTTATTAGAAACATGGTTTTCAAATAATTAAAATATTGGTACTATAAAGCTAAATAAGAAATTAAAAGATCCCTCTACACTTCCATCATTCCGAACAAATCTCAAACATCTCTTATTCTGCATATGAATTTTTTCTTTACGTAACAATCGCACATGCACAACCACCTCCGCATAGCTTTGCCCAAACTCAACAATGCCCTTCTGCTAGTCATTGACATTTGAACATGATATTAATAAATATGGGTCCCAAATATTACGAGCAAGAAGCATTCATTGTGAAGTACATTCCTAAATAAGAATCAAAGAAGAGATTTGTATATTTATTATTTTAATAAACATTGAACAAATCGTTTTGTTCTCCACACACACCACCTCCGAAAAATACAATCTCTCAACCACCTCAAGCTTGTACCGTATGAACTTCCACACTTCCTTCATTCTGCAAACATTCTGCACATGCATTTTTATCTGCATACCCTCCACACAACTTCGTTCGCACAACTACTACAACACTTAATAATTCCCTCATCTATTGACATTAGAAACTGATATTAATTAATGAGAATATATTGTGAAATACATCCCTAAATAATAATTAAGAAATATATTTTTATATTTATTATTTTAATAAACTTCTCTAGGTGCATGCATTTGTACTCTACACATGCTACATCTGAACAACCAGCTCCACACAACCACCCTCCATCGACTCCTTCCACACATCTACCTTCGTAGTTGAGAAAAGTGTTCCTAAATAATAATTAAAAAAGAGACTTGTATATTTATTGTTTTAATAAACCTTCCACAAATATTTCCACACATTTGTTTTACCACTCAACACTTCTTCTTCACATAGATTGAAAACACAATTTATTTAGCAACCCCATACGTGCAAAAGATTCATAGCTCTCCCACACATACTCAATAATATTAATTGGATAATTTTTTCAACATCCCCTCCCCTCACTGGGACCTATGCAAAAAACCTGCAACCGAATCAATTCTTGAATCATTGAGAAAAGCACTAGCATAACGATGCCCTGAAACCACATCTCACATAAATTGAACACATGGTTTATTTAATATTTCATAATAAGAGTAGCTTTTATAGTCCAATTATTATTATAATTGTTAAAAAAAACAACACTATCTCCCTCTACACCCTCATTAGTGTCAGAGCACCCCAATCTATGAAAAGGACCCCAGTTATCCTACACATACTCTTCACTTTGCATAGTAAAAAAAAATTCACAATGAAACCATACTAACTACCACATTGTTCATCAGTGTCACAACACTCACTATGTAAAGGAAACTAGTTATCTAGCACATACTCCTTCGGGCCGCACAAGGAAACAATAATATTAATTTGACATTTGTTCAATCCCCCTTGTTTTCTATGCAAACAATAGTATCCCAGAACCACATCAATTCTCACATCATTAGGCCAACCGTTAACATAATAGTGTTAGTGTCAGAGCACTCACCAACACACTAACGACTCATATACTTTTTTTTTAAATGAATTATGAGGCACTAGAAAAAAATGAAAATAAAATGCCCTCCACTAAGGGTATTATGTCTAATCAGAGCTTGACCATCCAATGGGAAATTAGAAATAAAATTTGATTAAAATTCGAAAATTAATTTTGAATTTATGTAAAAATAGAAATATTAAGTATTTTCCCAAAACTTTGGTTAAAATTGCAAAAACACTGTCAACATAACTTAACCGTGAAGAAAATGTTATAGTCCTTAGCGAGGCAGGGACTAATAATGGCTAACTATTATCCAATATTTTATGTGGCGAGCTTAGTCTAAGAGTATTTTTCGTTTTGAAATATGAAATATGAAATTAGGAACACATAATTTTTTCTAAATTATTAGATATGTCCTTATTTAATCCCATATCCACAATTTGGATTTGATATCTTTAATAGTTATGAAACATTAAAAAAAATGCATCAAAACAAACAAAACAAAAAAATGTCAAGCTACTATGGATAATTTACTGTAAGGTATCCTAACAAATTATCTATGCATTTTGCATGTCAGTCCTAGGTCAATGGAAATAAGGGTTAGGGTTAATGTGGTCTTTGTAGCCTTCATTTTTGACATGGTGCATAAGACATGGTTGTAGAAGGATTAAACGACACTATTTTTTCAGTCCAAGAGTAACTCCACAAATTAAATTTTTTATTTTACATTAAGATAGAATATGACTATATACAAGGAGAGGGAGACTGTTGGGTTTCATCTCCCAATGTCTCTTCGTCTTCCAATTTCTCTTATTTTTCTATTTACAATATTTACATAGGATTCCTAATCACAATGATGAGGTGTTGAATGTTCTACCCTTTAATATAAAGGGATGTTGGTGAGTCCGAGGATCATTTTGAATGTTTCAAACTTTTCCCTTCCAAGCACTTTGGTGAAGATGTCTGCAATCTGCTCATTTGTAGAACAATGTCATACGTGGATTATTTTGGCCTCAACATGATGTCGAATCAGATGGTATTTTGTATTGATGTGCTTCGTTCGAACATGGAACTTTGGGTTCTTGGCTAAATTGATTGTAGAAGTGTTGTCAATCAAAAGAGGATTTGAATGCACTTGTTTATTGTGCAAATCTTCCAAATTTTTCCTAAGGCACACAATTTCCTTCATTGCTTCAGTTTCTATCACATATTTTGCCTCAATTGTAGAATCTGCTAGAACTGATAGTTTTCATAGATACCCTGGTTTCTTTATCTCCATTGAAATTTGAATCAAAGCATCCTATCAAGATGAAGTCGCCCACTTGTGTATACTTGAGTCCAAAGTATTGAGTTCCCTTCAAGTACCTTAGGACACTTTTTATAGTAGACCAATGACCCTCACAAGGCTTTTGCATAAACCTAGAGAATATTCCAACAACAAATGAAATGTTCAGTCTCGTAGTAGTAAGGTAGTTGAAACTTCCTACGAGTTGTCTATATTGTGTTCCATTCTAAAATTATTTTCTTTTAGTGGATGTGAGCTTTAAGTTTTGTTCCATTGGAGTAGTCAAAGGATTGTGTATAATTTCCTGTAGATTCACAAGCTCATGCAATGTACTAAAGAAAAATACAAGAATCTACTTCTATTTTAAACCAGCAGAGGCCAATATATTAATGAAAACAATAATCGATAAGAGGAAGATAATCAAAGACATATAATGCAATAAATATCTAGAGAAATCCTTAGCTAAAAACCCCACTATCTGTATTACATATATAGAAATCTGAGATGATAATACAATGCATGTTCTCACAAGAACAATCCCAACACTCAATATAATCAATCCTCATTTCACAAGAAAGCTCTTGGCCAACACTTAGCCAATTTTGCATCTCTCTGAGCCCCTATTTCCTTGCGCAATTCCTATGGCTGATTAGCCCATTTTAATGGGAAACTAGTGCATCCACAAATGCACAATCCACACTAAGTTTAGTTCCTAATTGAACGAATAGTTTATACAACTCAGTAAATCATAAATTGATAGTACATTATCCCTACACCCTAGTCTCAACTGGGTCTTTCTCAGAATCAACATGCATGAGTTTCTGATGAGGGAATCTTCAGTTAAATGGAGTAGCATTAGTGGATGCATTAGTGCATCGATTGATTGTTAACTCACTATTAATCCCTCAAACGGTTTGGAACTAACTTAAGTGAACTTAACTCAGTAATCTAAGTTATCTAATTACAACTCACAATTAAGTCATACTGGACCCCTAAAATATAGGGAGAACATATACATGACTTCAGAAAGACTTCCAACTTGAAATTACTAAGCTAATTAAGTTAATTAAACTTAATTAACTATTTACAAGTTGATATCAGAATAGAATTCAATTTTAATTCTTAATTTAATTCAAGAACAAATTGGAATAGAAAAAAACTACCTTCTGAGTAACCTAAACTAGGGTTCAGCTTGGCATTCAAACTACTGCCACGAACTCGGGCAGAGGGCAGTGCCCTTTTCATAGAGCTCCAAACGCGCAGCCTTGGCTTATCCCAAAAGATTAGGAGAGCGGGGTCTGATGGGGCCCCTTCATACAAGCAAGCAATGATGGATAAAGGAAAGGCCCCACTGGAAGGGGTGCAGATATCTGGCTCTGAGAATGCAAGAAAGGATGAGCTAAGCAAGAAGAAAAAGGTGGGTGGGAAAACCAAGGAATCCCAAAGTCAAAAATGAACCAATGATATAAGGATTCTAGAAGGAAAAACCAATGGGAATCCCAATCCCGAGAAGGTACCACAAGAAGCAAAAGGAAGAAACAAAAAAATTGTGGATACTGAAGCCCTGCATTAGTACAACACAAATCTAGAGGGATCAGCCACTACGACCAGAAAACAAGAGAACCTGGGGCACTACAAGCCCAAAATGAGAGAGAGTCTATGAGTTGTTATCACCAACCCTGAAATGGAAGCTTACAGAGACCATATGTCAATACATGTGGTGATCTATAAGTTCATGGGCTTCTGGCCTACGAAAAAAGCCCTTTTCTTATGGATCAAACAACAGTGGAAGCCAAAAGGGGATGTTAGGCTACACCTGGGTGCCAAAGGTTTCTTTACTATAGTCTTCGCGAACCTAGAAGATAGGGACCACATTTTTTATGGTGGACCATACTTTTATGCCTCAGCAGGCCTATATATGAGACCATGGAAACCCAACTTTGAACCAGAACAGGAGATTTTCAAGGATGTACCTATTTGGATTCACCTATTCTCTCCCCCCATTGATTAATGGAGACCTGCAACACTGGAGAAAATAGGAAACAAATTGGGAACCTTCATCAAAGCCTCAAAGGCTACCCTACAAAAAAGGTACACATCTTGTGCAAGAATATATGTTGAAATGGATGTTTCAGGTGCCCTACATGAAGGTATATGGTTAGAATTTAGAGATGAAGTCTTCTTTCAAGCCATAGATTATGAAAAAATCCCATTTTGGTGCTGGAAGTGCCACGAACATGATCACTTGTTTAGGGAATGTCCAATGAACAAGCCAAACGAGAAAGCCAAAGAAAACATAGGCAAGCATCAGGAAGGTTTCACCCGTCCAAATGGAAGACATCGGGCCAATAGGAAATACCAACCCAAAACCAGCACCTCCATCATAAGAACAGTCAATGCCTTTGAATTTCTTGGGTCTAACATTGAGGTAGCCAAAGCCCCCTAGGTACCAGACCTAATGCAGGAAATCTAGGAAGATCTAGCACAGAAAGCACAAGATCCTAATCCAAACCAGACAATCGAAACCATACGATTTCAGGAGTTGACAGAGGACATAAAAGGAGATGTGGAAATGTTAGTCAATGAAATAGGAAAAGAGCATATGGAACTCAGTGATATTGTAGAAAGGGAGGGCATGGATCTCATCACCATGGTAGAGCAATGGAAACAAAAAGGAATGGAACATATCCCAGAGGAGGAAGTAGCCATAGTGAATTCTCTATTCCTAGCAAGGCAAGATGCAAAACTAACAGTGTAGAAAAGAGGCTCTGGTGCAACAAAGGGTTTGGGAGTTAAAGCCCTAGGATTACATCAATCAAATACCAATTTCAAACATACCAATTATAAATGCAGAGGCTTCTAGATCATTCATCCCCCTAGAAATGCAAATCATAGGGGATTCTAATACATACCTATGTACTAATATTTACAGCCCCCAAAGACTAGAGGAAAAACTGATAATGCTAGATCGCCTCTCCAAATTGCAGCATAGATATCCCATTGCTAAAGCTATCTTTGGAGGAGATTTTAACATGATAACCTCGCTGATAGAAAATAAAGGATGAATAATAATTCTAAATCGAGATGTAGAGGAATTCAATAGCTTCATCAGAAAAGAAAATCTTGTGGATATCCTCCTCAAAAATGGATTATATACCTGGAATAACAAAAGAGGAGGAGATAGGTAGATTGCCTCCAGACTTGACCACTTTCTCATAATAGAAGCCACCCTCCTTAAGGGTGTAACTGTAGAATCAGACATTATACCCCATGGAGGCTCTGGTCATTGGCCCATCACCATGGATGTAGCCATCCTTGGCACTCCGAAAAATAGACCTTTTAGGTTTGAGAAATTTTGGTTAAGTCACCCGTAATTCACTTCCAAAATCAAACACTGGTGGCATGAGCTGCTGGACACTAGAGGCACCAAAATGTACAGGTTCTAAGACAAATTAAAGCACCTCAAAGCATGACTCAGATCTTGGGACAAATAGGTCTTCGAAAACATCTTCAAAGACAAACAGGGCCTGGAGGAACAGTTGGAACAAATCCACACAGACTGGCTCCAAGGGGACATCACCCAGGATGCCATTAACATAGAGAAAATCCTCATGCAAAAGTGGAATGAAAGATTCCACCAGGAGCAAATACTCTAGAGACAAAAGTCTCACATTCAATGGCTCAAAGAAGGGGAAAAAACACCAACTTCTTCCATCGTTCGACTATAGATTACAGGTGTGCCAACAAAATCACATGGCTGAAGGATGAACATGGCACCCCCCCTCCAATCTCATCAAGATATCTCCTCCCTCATCACTAATCACTTTAGCCACATAGCAACGGAACCAGATATAGATAGGGAAGAGGCTACAAGGGAAGCCATGACCTCCATTCCAAGGTTAATAATTGAAGATCAGAATAAATCTTTAGACCACCCTGTTACAATGGAGGAGGTGGAAGAAGCAGTGAAAGAGATGCCTAGTGGAAAATCACTAGGGCCAGAGGGTTTAACCATTGATTTTTATAAAGCATGTTGGGAAATTGTGCATATGGAAGTGTGGGAGGTGGTGGAAGACTCCCAAAAATCTTCATCCATCTTCAAATCCATTAACTCCACCTTCATCGCCCTTATCCCAAAAGAGGAGGTTTCAAGTACCCCTTCAAAATTTCAGTCAATTGCTCTATGCATTGTTATTTATAAGATCATCTCCAAAGTAATGGCCAACAGACTGAAGCCAATTCTTCCTTGGATAATATTAGAGGAGCAATCTCTCTATGCGGAGGGCAGACAGATCATGCATAATGTCCTGCTAGCTTAGGAAATGGTTCACACTCTTCAATCCCAGAAAAAGGTAGGCATGATCATCCAATTGGACCTCTCAAAAGCCTATGATAAGGTTAGTTAGGGGTATTTGGAAACCATTCTCGAAGCCTTTGGATTTGGTCAATGCTGGATCAATTGGATTCTAGCCCTAATCAAATCTCCCAGATTTTCTATCCTAATCAATGGATATCCCACCTTCCCCTTTGCCCCCTATAGAGGTATTCGTCAGGGGGATCCCATTTCCCCTTTCCTTTTTGTCATTTTGATGGAAGGTATGAATCATATCATTGAAACTGCAAAGCAGAAAAACCTTATACAAGGCCTCCAACCCCTGCCACCCTGCCCAGCCACTACTCATCAACAATTTGTGGACGACACCATGCTCCATGGGAGCCCAATGATTTGAGAAGCCGAAGGCTTCAAAGCTATTCTTAATCTCTTTAGTAAAGCTACAGGAATGGACCTTAATCTGGACAAATCCTCCATTTTCTTTTCAATACTCACTTAGCGATCCAAAAAAATCTCATTGTTATCCTTAGGTTTAGAAGGCAAAACCTTCCATCTAAATATCTAGGAATCCGTCTGACTGATAAACCCTAGCAAAAGATCCATTGGGAGAAACTGCTTTCTAACCTCGAAGATCAATGTAAACATTGGACTAATAGGGTCCTTAACTTTACTAGCCTGCTTGTCCTAACTAAGGTTGTCCCACAAGCCATCCCTTATTATATGCTATCCATCCCTCCAGCCCCCAAAGGAGTTCTCTAGAAGATTAGAAACATTCAAAGAACCTTCCTATGGACTAGAAATTCTAATAAACAGAAATGTCCTCTAGTAGTCTAGGAAAAACTCTGTAAACCCAGGATCCTGGGTGATTGGGACTTTAAGACCTGGACATAGTAAACAAAGCCTGTGGGGAAAAACTCTGGTGGAGGTGGGTTAAAGAACCACAGACACCATGGTCCAGGTTATGGAAAGCTAGGTATGTTGAAAATTGGAGCCCTCAGGATCTCATTCGAATGACCGACCCTCCAGTAGGATTCCCCATTTCGAACATGGCTAAGGCCAATCGAAACATCATACAACAGCACTGCTTCTGGGAAATATGTAATGGTAACACAACTCTCTTTTGGGAAGATGCTTGGCAACAACTTCCCAAGATTGAAAGTCCTAACTTTCTTCCCTTGTAGCACAGGTACCAAGTACAAGGAAAACTAACCGTGAACCAGTAATGGAGAGATAATATTGCGGACCAACACTGGAGACATTGGGACACAAACACTACCCCACAGGCAGATGGAATGGATAACCTTGTCTTATCCTTTCACTCTTGTCTGGATAAAAGGAAGATTCATTATTCTCAGGATGAGGATCAACTGATATGGGGAAAACTTGATGGTGGCTCTTTCAACCTAAAGGAAGCCAGACTTTATTTAGAAAATAGGGATCAGGAAGAGAAAGTGAATTGGCACAACAATGTATGGGACACCACCATCTAGCCGAAGATAAAAACCTTCTTATGGCTCTTAATGAATCATAAGATCCTCACTTGGGAGAACGTGTGCAAAAAAGGCTTTATCGGTCAATCTTGATGCCCCCTCTATGAAAAAGAAGAGGAATCGATGAATCATCTCCTCAACAATTGCGCATGGACCAATAAACTTTGGGTTAGGGTGGAGGAAATATTTAATCAAATAGACAAAATTAGAGAATCTATACAAGATAGAATAGCCAACTGGAGAACCAATTATTCCAGCTGCGACGCTGTAAACATCCTATGGAAGCTAAGCCCTGGGTTTATAGTCTGGTCCACATGGAAAGAAAGAAACAAAAGGATTTTTCAAAAGGACTTCAGGCTGCTAGATACAATTAAAACTAATATCATGCAAAATATGAATGAGACTACCCTTACCAGGTGTAAAGTAGAACGGGAGATCAAGCCATCTGCAAATGATAGGTGAATTTTGCAGATTTTTTGGGTTAATTGCTGCAACTAAACCCATTTCTCTGGTGCAGTGACCTCAAGCCGGTTCATCTCCACTCTCCTGGCAACCTCCTCTACCGAGATTTCACAAGTTAAATTTTGATGGGGCCTCTCAGGGGAACCCTGGCCCTGCTAGCCTTGGACGTGTAATACGCAACAACAAAGGCGAAATTCTTCACATCCTCAGTAATTCTATGGGGGAAGCCACCAACAACGAAGTCGAATTTGCAGCTCTAGAGCAAGGTTTACAAATCCTAATCCACTTGGGGAAAGGGGCAACAATAGTAGAAGGAGACTCACTCTTAGCCATTAATGCAGCGAGGAAATTACAAACTAATCCACGGGCTGAGAAGGTAACAAAGAACTGGCGACTAGCCATAGTCACCGAGCTTATAGCTAGACATCTCTCCATTTTAGATGGGGCAGTTCTGTAGGCAATCAGGTGAAGTACGAATGCTTTGGTGGATAGCCTAGAAAACCACATGGTCAACCATCGAAATGATAGCATGGACACCTGTTTGTAGAACATCGCGTGTGAAAATCTTCCAGACAAATGCTTACAAATCTCCATGCAAGACATCACAGGTGTGTCAGGAGAGAGGGATGGCATACATGGAACCGCTCCTCAATGAATTATGTAGCTAGCTATAAATGATCACTCCCCAATCCATCATGCCTGGAAATGGCACCACGGGTGGGAGTCCTATGGTTCACTTCGGGAAAGGTGGAAGATCCACCACAGAGATAGAGGTCAGTTCACATATCACGAATCAAAGTACACATGGCCTCAGCTCCTTAGTAACAAGCACGAAGTTTGAATGTAATTGACTATAATAATGAGAAGGTAGTTAGTCACCTGTTGGGGACGTAGACTATCAGGTACATGGAAAATATGGAGGCTTCAGTAATGATCGCGGACCCTTACATTGTGCCTACAACTATTAATACACAAACCACCGAGATTGATTTCACCTACCTTAGTTATTTCTCAGAGCTCATCCCTGTGCATACTTTGTGGTGTTTAGGGTCTTGATTATCAATTGCTAGCACCTGAAATAGTGTTATGGCAAAGAGAAATAGCCGTAGCGCTAAAGCAACCAGGGATTTTAAAAGAGCCCGGGAGATTTACAAGTCCTCTGCCTCTACGAAAGGTAAACATTATATTGAAGAAATCCAAGCCGAGTTAAATGAAGCCCAGGAAGGGATGGACATTAATGCTATCAGTGAGGAGATTGGCTGGCTCTTAGACTCGGGCACCCCAACAACCAGGGCCGCCTAATTCCTCAGAACACAGAGTGAGGCTTGGTGAATGAAGACAATGCTAAGTAAAGCCTTAAGCTTGCAAGGGGCAGCTCTGAAGGATGCCTACCAAGCGAATTCTATCGCCTTGGCCAAGAATTCTATGAGGCTGGATAAGCTGGAAATCACCATGAACTCCCTCACAGAGGAACTGAGAATGCTGGCTCAGAGCTTGGAAGCTTTCATTTGGCTCTTCAAGCTTTCTATTCACTAGGGGCTTAATGTTGTTATTGATATCCTTGAGGATGACTCCAAAACCACCACCATCAAATGCCACAAATCTCGCAGTGCTTCCAAGGAAGATGATGGAGCTGGTCCAAGTGTTGTTGCTCCTGACCAGTAAATCTTCAAGGAGGCGGTTCTCTAAAACATGTTATAGTCTACCCTCTACTATTTAGTTTTTCATTTTTGTTGTCTGTTGTTCATACAATGTGGCAGGCCATTCAGATGCCTTCTCTATTAGTTTTGGCTTTAGTTATGTCTGGAAGCCCTGTGTGGTTGGTCGTTATCTGGTTCAATCCATGTCTTACCAAGTTTCTGTTATGGTAGTTCAGTTTAAGCGCAGCATGTTTACTACTCCATAAGGCCTTTGTAAGCAGTCTTTTGTTTTGACTAGCCTACCTTTCTCTATTCTCTCTGGCAATGGTAGACCCCTTTTGTAACCATATGTATTTTTGTGATATAATATATCAAATGATTTACACAAAAAAAAAAAAAAATTCAAGGACAAATTAAACTAGAATTTCTTGTTTCCATTTCTCAACAGGTTTCACTCAACCATGCTAAACATGTTCAACATATCTCCAGTGCACTTCTTCTAAGAGAGGAATATAAAATTCAGATGTTGGGTTACTTCAGTACCAGGATAATAGTGAACATAGCTCAAATATGTCATTTCAAAACCTTTCCTCACTTCTTTATTTATGGATGCAATGTAGCTTTCATTGTTCCCTGTCATGAGAATACACAAAAAGATATAAAAATATTTTTCCAAATTTCTTGACAAACAAAGTTACATCTTCAAGATCATAATGTTTGAAATTTAGTTTCAAAGGATGCTTAGTTAATTTCTCATACTAGGTTTGTGGTGCTTTCTTGAGGCCATACAAAGATTTTAGAAGCTTGCATACTTTATGTTCCTAAACCTTAACAAATCTTTCTGGTTGGGACATAAGATATTATTTTTCATATCTCCATTCAATCAAGCAATATTTACATCCATTTGATGGACTTTCCAACTGTTATGAGATTCCAAGGCAAAGAGTGTCTGGATGGTAGACCATTTTACTATGGGGGAAACAATTTCCTTATAACTGACCCCTTCCTTTTGTGTAAAACCTTCTGCCACAAGCTTAGCTTTATGCTTGTCAAGTGAGCCATAAGCTTTATACTTGCTTTTGAAAACCCACTTGCAGCCAATTGGTTTGGTTCCCAATGGAAGATCAACCAGCTTCCAAGTGCCATTCTTGATCAAAGAATCATATTCATTCTACATCACTTATTTCCATGTATCATGACAAGAAACTTCTTTGAAGGAAGCTGGTTCGAAATTTGTAGACAAATTCAGTTCACAATCATATGAAACATCCATGTCAATCGGTGAATCGGGATTGTCTACATCATCTCCATTCTATTTGGTTGAGATTCTTGTTCCTATCTTTCCAACCTCATCTGGACAAACAATTTCATGTGTCTTTTTCACCCATTTTGTGGGACATTTCTAAGATTTCTTAGGCTACTCAATTGACTGAGATGGCGCTAAATCAAGATTTAGTCTCACAATTCTGTCAATCACATAACTCAAAATTTCATCAGTGGTTGGACCTTCATGTGGGGGAGAGAGTGCTTAAGAAGAATATTCCACAAATTGATCCAGTATAGGCATCCCCCCTTCAATATGTTGAATCTCATTATCAAACTATTGAAAAGACTTTGCATGTCTAAATGCTGCTCAACAACATTGTCAGTCTTGGAAGATTCAAGAGAGATGAAAGTTATAGATATTATAAACTTCTTAGTCACTTCATCATAGAGACGATATTCTTTGGAGGTATTTGAGTACCCAAAGAAGATACTTTTGCGACTCCTTGCACTGAGTTTTTTATTTTTTCCTTAGGTATTAAGGCATAACATTTGGAACCAAAAACCCTAAGATGCCTCATCGAAGGAATGTGGCCATACTACATTTTATAGGGATTCTTGTTTTTTATAGCATTAAATGGACACCTATTATTTATATACACAACACAAAGAACTGCATCATCCCAAAACATCAGCTTAATATTCTTGAAAAACATCATGGAACATACCATATTTAAGGTTGTCATGTTCATTCTTTCAGCTACTCCGTTTTGTTGGGGATTATAAGGCATAGTTGTTTGATGCTTGATCCCATGTTGGCGAAGATATTTTTCAACTTCATTTGATATATATTCTTTTCCATTTTTAGTATGGATAGATCCAATATGATATTGTGCATCATTTTCAATCCATGCATGAAAGTTCCTGAATGTTTCGAAAGATTCAAATTTTTTCTTCAATAAATAAACCCAACACATTCTGTTATAGTCTTTTTTTTGCTAAAGCAAGAGTCGTACCTTCTATTTCATTCAAACATAAAATATTTTACACAAAATAAAAAGTCCACAAGGAACTGTGGACCAAGGAAAATCGGATCCCTAAAAACCCCCAACCTTACAAACATAACCTCAAAACACTCAAAAAGCTGAAAATACAAAGGCCATGAAACCAGAAGAATGTGCGAAAATCATTGATTCCGACCACGAAAATGAACAACCGAACTTGCATATTTAATCACAACCGTTCATTTTCCTTACCAGATCCAACATGCATGATCGATCCTGACATAGATCATCCATGCATAATTTGACGGCTAAGGATCATATCACACGGGTCTAAAGCCCCGAACATTAGCGCACGATGAAGGCAGTATTTAGTCCCTCCTCTATGCCATGTGTTGGTTGATGAGTGGAATCGCTACCAATTTGGAAATACCACTTCCCAATTGAGAGGCCCGCGATAAACCGAATACCACCAAGGGAGTGATTTTGCTTCCAGAGAGAGAAAATTGGGGGTATTACGGCCCCGAGAAAGCCAGGATTCCGACCCCTCTTATCATCTCTTCTATGCTTGTACATGAACCCATGAGAGTTACTACTCCTTCCCTCCAGTTGACCATCCGCTGAACTGAGACAGCCACACAGCATCCACCGATAGTCATTGACTTTGTGTTTACCAGGGTTTCTGAGGCCGACAGCGGCCTGCATCCCACCCAAAACCAGACTGTGAAAAGAATAGCCAATCATAAAGAAACCAAATTATCTAGAACTCGCCTCCATGGCTCTGTATCGAAACACCTCCTTGTCTTCATCCGCCTAGTCGTGACAATGTGCCTTTAATCTATTCTGAGGCATCTCTTACCAACCCATTGAGACCCTGTTTTCGTTGCAGATCACTCCTTGATTGGCTAGAATATCAGCCAGTTTATTGGTTGTTCTTCGTACATGGGTAAAACTTATTGTGTGAAGGCCTTGGAGGTGACTTTGGATTCTTTGGAAAACCTGGATCAGCCTCCAGTGTTTTGAGACTTTTTTTGGCGTCGTGCCATAGGTCATTCTCTTAACCGAGTTAATGATTAACTCTGAATCAGCTTCGACAATCACATTTTGGCAATTATCTTGCTTCAAAAAATCTAAACATTGCTCCAGTGCCATGTGTTGTTAATGGCTTTTCCTAAATGGCAATGGAAGATGAAAATAATATTTCCATCTTCATCCCTTAATGCCCCTCCAAAGCCAGTTATTCCTGGATTTCCTTTTGAAGCACCATCAATATTTTATTTCAGAAAACCATGAGGGGGAGGATGGAAGAAATCCTTCTCAGTATCCATTCTAATTACCTTCCTATCTAGGCCTTGAGGAATAAGCCCCTGCATACCCAACAGACTGAGAATCTTCATTTTAGCTTCTGAGGGTGGATTATTAGGGGGATTTTGCACAGTAGGGAGGGATTCTTTCATTTTTGAAGATTCTCTTGTTCCTTTCTTGTTCCTTTCTTTCCAGACATTCCATATAATGAAGCTTGGTGTAAGATCCCAAGCTAAGATCAGAAATTCATGCTTATAAAAGTTTCTTGTCCAATTGTTTAGGGTATTGATAATACTCCCTTTGTCCCTGTTGATCTGTTCGAAAATGATGGCGAATATATCCCACAACCTAGAGGTGAAAATACAACTATTAAGAAGATGTTCCATAGTCTCCTCTTGGGCTTCACAGAGCTAGCATCTAGAAGGCCCCAAAACACCCCTCTTCCTAATGTTATCCCAAGTCAAAATTTTCTTATGATAAACTAGCCACATGAAGAGTTTAATCTTCATCCAACCTTGATGCCTCCATAGGTACTACCAAATCCTATCCAGAACAGAGGAATCCAGCTCAAGGAGAATGTGTTCTTCCTCCTTAAGATTAAAGGTACCCTCATTATTTTTGCCCCATCTAAGCTTATCCTACCCCATTGTCACTAAAATCTTCCTTTGTTCCAACATTTTCCTAAGTGCCTCTTCTTTTTCTTTCAAGGGGTTGTCATCCCTGTAATCAATGTTCCTTCAGGTTCTTCGTTTTCCTACACTATTAGTATGGTCCCAAAAATCTTTTACTTTAGATAACCCTTGGGTGTCTGTCTCATTCTTGAGGTCCAAAAGGTCCTTTTTTAACAGTATAGGTTCTTTTTTCCATTTATCCTCCCAAAGTAAAGCTATATCTCCCTCTCTGACTTCCCAGAAGTTGTTTTTTTGTACTAAGCCTCTGTTCTCCCAGGCCTTATTCCAGATGTTTGAGCCCTTTATACTTCCAGACATCCTTATGTGATAATTATTTTGCCAAGAGCTAGCATACTTTTCTTTCCAGATACTAGCCCACTATGCCCTTGGATCTTTTACCCAATGCCACCATAGTTTAGCCCCTAAAATGTTGCTAAGAATCTTCAGATCATCCAATCCATGACCCCCATGGTTTTTGGGTTTACATATTTTTTCCTAGGATACTAAGGCTCATTTCTTTTTTTTCCTCCCCCTTACCCCAAAGAAAGTCTCTTTGGATGGTTCTGAATTGATGCAAGACTCCTTTTGGTGATTGGAGTGTTGAAAGCATGAAAACTGGGACTGATTGAAGAACAGCTTTTGTTAGCACCAAACTACCAGCCATGTTTAATGATTTGATAGTCCATTTCTTGATTTTATCCTGCATCTTATTAATCACTGGCTCCCATATGCTCTTGTGCAGAGGTTTAGTAGTGAGAGAAACTCCCAAATATTTAGAAGGGAGGACATCCCTTTGAAGGCCTAGAATTCTAGAGATATTCATCTGAATAGCAATATTGGTGTTAAAGAAAAAAAAATAGATTTGGAGAGATTAACTTGCATACCTGTAGCCATGGTGAAGTCATTCAGGATTTGTTTATACACTTGAGCTTCTCTGACCGTGGGGATTCCCTACAGCATGGTATCATCAACGAATTGTTGATGAGTCAAGGCCTATCCATTCTCAGATAATTGAAGGCCCTTAATCTTACCAACTTCTTTAGCATGCTTGATAGACCGACCAAGTCCTTCCATCATGAGGATGAAGAGAAAGGGAGAGAGTCGGTCTCCCTACCTGAGGCCTCTCAAAGGAATAAAATTCTCAGAAGGAGAACCATTAACCAATATTGAAAAGTTGGAGGAAGTTACCAGGGCCATGACCCATCTGACCCAGTTATGGTCAAACCCAAAGGCAATAAGAACTTTCCTGATGTAGGTCCAATTCAACTTATCATAAGCTTTGGCTAGATCCAATTGCATGATCATTCTAGCCTTCCTATTGCTAGTCAATGAGTGCACCACCTCATGTGCTTGAATGATGTTATTGAGAATTTTTCTTCCTTCCACGTAACCAGATTGCTCCACAGAGACTAGTGTAGGAAGAAGAGGTTTGAGTTTATTGGCCACAACCTTGGATATAATTTTGTAAACCACATTATATAAAGCTATGGGTCTAAACCTGTCAAGAGTTTGAGCATTGTCCTATTTAGGGATCAGGGAGATGAAGGAGGTGTTGAGCACCTTCAAAATAGTTTTATTCATCCTGGAATCTTCCACTACATTCAAAATGTCCCATTTAACAATATTCCAGCAAGCTTTTAAGAAATCAACATTGAAACCATCAAGGGCTGGTGCTTTTCTATTCTGCATTTCTTTGAGGACATCACTAACTTCCTCTTTAGTCACTAGCCTATTAAGGTTTAAATTATCTTCTCTAGACACCAACCTAGGTATATGTCTTGTTAGGTCCCTGACAAAATGCTCTTTATCTGAAATGGTTTCCTTTGCTATACCACAAAAATGTTGAACTAACACAACCTCTATATCCTCATGGGAGTTCATAATATTTCCTTCCTTGTTCTTGATCAATGAGATCCTATTGTGAGCTTTATTTGCCATAGTGGATCTGTGGAAAAATCTCATGTTTCGCTTTCCTTCTTTTAGCCATTGAACTCTAGATTTTTGTCTCCAAAATATTTCCTCTTGTTTACACAAATTCTCCCAATCTTGATGATGTTTGTCCACTTGATCACTTCTAACTTTGTCAAAGCCATCCATGATAAGGGCTTGATTGAGTTCCTACATTTTATCTTCAATTGATTTTTTTACTACGAAAATATTGCCAAATTCATTCTTGTTCCATTCTTTGAGCCTGAGCTTGATGTGCTTGAGTCTTTTATGTAGAAGGAACATTATAGTACCCTGAATTTGCAAATATTATGACCACCGATTTTCAAATTTGCTGATGAAATCTGGGTGGGTGAGCCAGATATTCTCAAATCTGAAAGGTCTATTCCTGGGGGTACCAATACCCTGAACCTCCAGTTGAACTAGCCAGTGATCTAAGCCTCCAAAGGGTAGAACTCTAGATATCATTTCCCTGTCAATGAGCATAAGGTCCTTTGAGATGATGAATCTATCTAACTTTGAGGCTACATGAGACTCTCCTCCTCTTTTATTGTTCCAAGTAAAAATACCATTGCTTGTATCAGTGTCAACTAGCTTCATATTATCTATAGAAGTCTGAAATGCTAAAGAGTCTTTGTTTAGAGTTCTAGTTACCCCTTCTTTTTTCCGAAAGTGATCTTATCATGTTGAAGTCTCCCCCCCCCATAATCCAAGGTATTCCTGCATGTCTATCTCTAAGATCCATAAGAGAATATAGAAACCTGATTTTATCATCCATTCTTTGAGGGCCATATACATTCGTGACCAGATAGGTATCCTTATCACCCACAGGCTAAATAACCACTGATAAATAATTCCTAGATGCTTCAACATCTATTATGCCAATCTTTTGGGGATTCTAAAGAGTGAGTATGCCTCCTACTGTATTCTCTTCTTTGACTTCTAGAAACTCAAATCGATTGAGCCATTTGCTATGTATTTGTTTTATCTTTTGAATGGAACATTTAGTTTCCTGGATAAAGATCATATCCGGAGCTGCTTGTTTCATTCTATTGCTAAGTAGTCTTTGTTTTCGTTTACTACCTTTACCCCTGATATTCCAAGATTTAAACTTCATTATTAAAGATTTGTAAAGGATTAGATGGTTGGATCTTTCATCTTAGCTGAGTCTATCATTAGCTTTCCATATTCCATCAATAGCTCGTTCTACCTTTTCCTGCCTCTTTTTTTTCCTGGGTTTCTAGGTGCTAATCCTGGTGTGGTTTTCATAGTTTTCACACCTTGATTACCCTGCCTTTCAATGTTATTTTTCCTCTCCAGACCATTAGCCTAAGTTTTCCATATGAACAGCTATTGTACTCTATTGAAATCTTCTTGAGGTAATGAGTCTACCCCTCCCATGGTTCCCTGTTTCAATAACCCTTCCAGATATAGGTGTTCTCTGTCAAGAATCTCCTGTAGCTCGTGGTCCTCCATTTCCATCTCACTCTGGGTCATATCCTAGTCCATCTCAAGTTCTACATCACTCATCATAGTCTCTTTTTGTTTATTACTTTCCTGTGTTTGTTCACGATCTTCTTCCTTCTCTTTCTCCCCTGGATTTCCTCCCATTGCCTGATCTGCTTTTGTTATCACTTCATCTTCTTCAAGTACTTGGAACCTGTTCTAACTAGCCTTTTTACCTTTGTGTTGTTGTTTCTTTGGCCCCCTTTTACCCCCTTTTCCTCTATGTGCCACTTTATGAAAGATTTTAGTGTCTTTCATTGTATTATCTTTAGTTTTATCCTCTATTTTACTGAGAGGGAAATATTTGAATAGGTGCCCATGCTCATGGAATTTTCAACATCTAAATGGAATATGCTCATAATCTACTGTTTGCACCCATTCTTCATCGAAAACTTCTAATATTACCTCATCCAGAAGAGATCCAAAGAGATCCATCTCCACACATATTATTGCAAAGGAAGTATATTTTCCCCTTCTGGTGGCCTTAGAAGCTTTAACAAAACGCCCTAATTTATTACCAATGCCAGCTAATGATTCAGTTTGCCAATAATCAAGAGGTAAATAGTAGAGTCTTACTGTTGTGGGGAAAAGTATCCGATGCGGATGACCCTATCCCTACTCTAAAGGTGACAGTCTTTAGCAACAACTGAAAGTAAAGCTTTGATGTTTTCCTTTATGAAAGTACAGAGAGGGGGAAGAAATGATCAACCAACCTGGTATCCTTCGCTTAGTCGATCTTGATCCTCTCTCTTTGTCTCTTGTTCCCAGCTCCTTGCTCTCTTTGCCGGTCCAGCTACACACAAGCCCTGCACAAAATGAGAGAGGAAACTACAAGATACAAGTACTCATAACTGATGCATGGATTAGAGTGAATCAAATATACATGTAAATACAATACATCAATGCAATACAAGTATATAGGAGAACATGCAAAACTTTATTGATAGAAGTAACAGGGTTCTGAGAAGGTTACAACCAATGATGGCTCCAATCCAGCAGCACCTCCCCAGCAGCAAGAACTCTCCTCTTCACCTCTAGTAAAACAATCACCCAATAGCTCTAACTGTAATCCAACAGCACCTCCTTGCTTTACACAAAATTCCAGCCTCCTTAGACCTCATAGAAGAGCTCTATATATAGGAGAGAAGAAGAGAGGATGAGTCAGCTTGAGGCTGGCATAGAGCTGACTAGTGTCCTCTCCCTCTTCAGTTAATCTTCAGTTCTTGAGTCCACTTGGAGATCCTTGGTTACACATGGTGATCAAGTACCTCTTACTCATCACAGGGCGAATCTTATGAACCAAGTGTCAGTTTGGAAGCTTCCTGGGCAGTTGACACCTTGCAGGATGACTGTGCCACTTGGCCAATCTCGCCCAGCGCAGGTAGCCTTCATTACTTTTGACTTCCAGCGCAGGTACAAAGAGGGACAGTTGCATTCCAGCGCAGAAGCTCAGTGGAGCAGCTGACATGATCCAAAATAAGCCTGTTTTGAAGTTTTTTCAGGTGGAGAACTGATTGGAAGTGTTGTTGTTTGATGACCTTGTTCTTTTAGGGGTAAGAACAACATGTTTAGGGACTGAGGATCCCTGTAATTATTGACATTTCATGCTCCATGCTGCGAGGCACAAAAATGTCTATAACAGTTGCCCCCTAAAGTATGAGGCCGTTTATCGGGTGAAATGCTTTATCTAGAGGATCCGAAGTTCGTTCCAGTGCTGAGGAGAGTGCCCTGTAATACAATACAATACAATACATTATTTTTCATTCTATTTTCATGATCTAGCTGAGGCGGGCATTCCCATGCTCAGCTTTTATAAATACATTTTGGTACATATGACAGACGATCGTCTGAAGATAGACTCATAATTTTCTGCTGGAATTATCATCCTTTGAATAGGATGATCATCTGCTGCAATGATGTACATGGCAAATGCTTTCATATTTCCTGAATATATATCGCAGCCCGGATGGATGAAACTAGATCCAGGGTCTTCAAACTCGTTCGATATTCACTCTAAGTACAAGTTGATCCATGTGAGAATTTCGCTGAAGTCGAACATGGAAAGACATCGCTTGATTACCGGTCAATAATGAAAATCGTTAACAAGCGCGAGAGGAATCACCAATAATGACGATGACCCTCAAGGTACTGCAGTACAATTCACGTGGCGTGAATAGAGGACTTGGCGTCGAATGCCACGCAAAATCTTCTGGTCGAAGGTCATTGATGTATACCTGTCGCCGGAAGTGAGAAACTTGCCATTGAGGTATGCAAGCTTCAAAGTACTGATGGGGGGTGTTCCTAGATCAACTTCTTGGATAATGAGCTGAAGTCGACAAGAAGCGATCCGTCAAAGGAGGGCCTTAATGAATCCCACATCAATGACACGGAACGGAGCTAATGATTTTAGTGGAGGTGAAAACAAACTGTGACATATGATTCAGGGTGGCGATCATGAATGGATGAAGGATAATGTATGGCAGTGGATGGGACACGGTTGACACTTTCAGAATGACCTCTCTTGAACATATAACGACACTGATGCGATGGATCGGTAGCATTACCCCAAAATGTGGATGGTTTGGCGAAGACCATGGTGATGAGACCGGTGAATGAAACAACCCAACCTGATGTGGTACGGAAGAAAAGTGTCATGTTCAAGAGCGACTTGCTACCATTAAACTTTGATGTTCTCCCAATTTTTCCCCAGTCATTTCTGACCAGTACCTCTTTATTTTTATCAAGCTTGAGGAGGATAACATATGCTTGTTCTATAACCTGCCCTTCGGGCAAGCCCATCGCTATGATTTAACGAGCCTAGCGATAGGGAAACTCGTTCTCGTCTAAAGACAAGTTTGTCGCTATTTAATCATTTTAACGAGTCTAACGACAAGGAAAACTCGGTCCTTTTCATTTTTAGAGAGTCTGAAAAGGTACAGAAAGTTAACTCCATAATTCCTTTTTCGTCATCTAATCCCTTAAGTCCGAAAAAGTATAAAACAATACAGAAGGGATGAATTTTCGGTTGCTTTAACGAGCCGAACAAAACAAGCGCTCGATCTTTTTGTGCAATAATCCCTCAGGTCCAAAAAGATTAAAATCTAGAGGAGGGATAGCTTTCCTGTCGCTTTAACGAGCTGGAAGGCCAAAACTCGGCAAACTTTTCATATTTTACGAGTCAGTGAAAAGAGCTCAAAGAAGACTCGTCTTTTGAGGAACGAGTGATAAACAGGGATAGCAGCAGATTCCAGGTACAGGTTGGAATTTTCCAATCACGGCAGTGTCACAAGGATGGCTAGGTGAAATCACTCTTCGCAGCTGTTTCTCAAAAGAGGTAAACACACAAATGGAGGTGAATGATCGGCCAAATGAAAAGTGGAGGTGACGGTGCACAAACACGACCAAGGCTTTTATGGCTGATGAATTTACGATCTCAAAAGGTTATTTACCGGTTCATTTTTTCTGAATGAGCTTGAACTCTAAAGGAAAGCCTGCTCATAACTTATGTTTATTTTTTTTTTAACGAGCATGAACTATGTGCTAAAACTGCTCGGATCTTGCGTTTATTTTTTAACGAGCATGAACTATGTGCTAAAACTGCTCGAATTCTGCATGCCCCCAGCATTATAATAACGCATGTCAAAGGAGGGTGCCCCCCAAGCTTCATTGCATTCAACTTGTTGATTGGAATGAAGGTTTACCTTTGAATTTTGAAAAGGGGATTTGTTTCATTTTTTAATGAGGTTGACATAGTAAAAGAACTATCCTCATAACTCCTTGTTTCATTTTTTAACGAGGTTGACACGAGATAAGAACTGTCCTCGGATCTTCATTTTTTAACGAGGTTGACCTGAGATAGGAACTATCCTCGGAGCCGACAAAATATCTAGGAATCTTCCGAATCCAACCAGAAGATTGGATTAGATTTCATTTTGTAGGTTTCCACTGTGGCCACTTCTGCCAGATTGCTTGTAGGCGGTAGGGCGAAAGTACCCATTAAGACAGGGTCTTTTAGGAAACCTACTCCGATATTTTTGAAAAAATAATTCCTTGCATGGATCATTGGAATGCTTCCTATAACTTGTGAACTGTTGGGGAGAAAAGTTTGTTGGTCGACGATTGTAATTCCTTCTTGGGAGGGAAATGCAATCCTCCTGAAATAGGTCGACACAACCGCGGCCATGGCATAGATCCAGGGCCTTCCTAGTAGGATGTTGTAATCGAGGTTTCCATCAATTACTTCAACATCAATTCCTACTGTTTTTCCCCCCAGTTCAACTTGCAAGTTACTTAAAATCCCGTATGGAATGTATGATCGTCCATCGAATGCTTTTAACGTCGTTGACGATTTCGACAAGGGTGGTGAGCCTAATTCTTTCCAGCAACTCATCGACATAAGACATGTAGATGCCCCCTCATCAATGATTGTTCGATGAACAGTTTTGTTGAGGGCTTTCACTTGAATAAGGAAAGCTAGTTGAGCTGGTAACTGAGGGTCATATCCTTTATGGTCAAAGGCCACAAGATTGGAATCCATTGGGCCAATCCCACCTATTGCTGATAATAAAGCTTGCTCTTGGGAGGGGTGATTTTGTGGTACCTCAAGTGTCGACATAGTGGACGGCGATTGGGCCAGGTCCTTTACTATATTGTAATTCTGTGCTCCTTTGTCACGAGGATTAAATGTCGATTTGTGTACTACTCCCTTTGGTGACTTTATCATTGGCTCAGGAACGATGGGTGGTACAACTTCGTTCAAAGTTGTTGTTGAACTACTAGGTCGTTCATTAACCTTGTTGTTCGACATCTTTGGATTCCTGTAATCTTTACTCCTTGTCAAAGCATTATTCTGTTGCTTAGAGGTAGACAACATAAGCACTTGGGATCTGGAAGCATTTTGATTAGCAACCAGATTTTGACTTGGATTAGGAAACGGATCAGTCAGCACTGCTGGGGTTTTTGAACTCTTGAAGAGTTTCTTAACTTCAGCTATATGTGGACAATCTTTCGTCCAATGATCCTCATCGCATATATGACACCCTGTCGGGGGTTTCCTTTTTCTTCCTGTCTTTTTCTTCTTGCCCCCTGGTTGCTTCAGTTGTTTGCCTTTGTCGGTCGACATGGCATTTACTTCTGAGGTAAGAAGTTCTTCATTTGCATTAGAAATTTTGCGTTTTCCAGTCACGCCATTACTGGCGTGAGAGTTAGTATTCGATCCAGGAGGGGGAGGAATTGAAAATTCAGGTCTAGGGGCGTCAGGTATTTTGTCGTAGAGCGTGCCCGACTGAGTATATACTAAGTCTAAATATTGAGCACGAGCAATGACTTGCTCCTCTGTTACGACTCCTCCCTTGGCCACATCTTCCGTTATAGCCGAAAGTAATGACTTTATAAACCATTCAGCTAACAATTGATCGGGAACGTAAGTTTTCACCATCCTACGACGACGTCGCCACTCATGTATATGATCAGATATGTGAGTGGCCGTTGTCTGTTTAAAGTTGGTGAGGAGTTCTGTCCCTGTTTCATACCTTATTGGTAATTGAAAATGGGTTAAGAAAGTCGTGGCTAAGGAGCTGAAATTGTCGAAAGAGGCTCTTGGCAATTCAATGTACCATTTAGCCGCTGGACCTGTCAATGTCCTCTGGAAGAGGCGAAGTCTTATCGAATCATCATTCAGGGTGTTTGATGAACACCATAGATGGAATGTCATCACATGATTCGACGGGTCTTCACCCGGATTTCCATTAAATTTAGGAATATCTGACGGAAGTTTATGTGGAATCGCTGGCCACCAAGGGGCATAAGAAATTGGATCATTCGTCAGCCGGTTTAGATCTGGTAGTTCTAGAGTTGCTACAAAGGGCAACTGTTGATTCAGGTTAGGCGAAGCATATCCAGGATAAGATGGTATCGCCTGAGCAATGGGTCTTTGCAGACCAGCATTATGCTGACAACTTTGACAAGGTTGATGGGCGTAACCATTATAGTATGGTTGCCCATTACTTACAAAGACTTGTTGCTCAGGTCCTTGATATGATTGCTGGAAAGGCGGTTGTTGAGATTGAAGCAGCTTTGGTTGTTGGACCATTTGTTGTTGACCAATACTGGATGATTGACCAGGATGAGAAGTCACAATACTTGTTTGAGCCTGAGTCGCTCCAGATAAGGAGGCACTACCCTGAGCTTGCGATTGAGTCGCTAAGCCAAGAGGTTGTTGTATTACAACAGGTAACGCTGGTACTTGCGACACATTCGCCATAGCAGGTGTGGTGGTAATATTTGACACAGGGTGGACTGGTTGCATAGAATATACAACTCCTGGTTGTTGAGGCAGTATTGGTACCCAACTGCTGGATGAAATTCCAGTTTGGCCTGAACTTTGTTGTGAACTCACGGATGGGCATCCTCCCGGAGGAGGTAATGAAAAGGCATACTGCCCCCCATATGGTATCAATCCGGAACTTAAGGGGATTGATTGCCCAGGTTGACCTCCAAATGGATCAATTTTGCGAGTTTCAACATAAGAAATACCAGATGATAATCCGGACGAAGAAATAGGAACTAACCATGTCATCATCCCTGATGGGACTCCGGCTTGTTGTTGACAACTTGCCGTGACAGATGGTATACCAGCGAACATCGTTGGAGTAGCAGTAGGAGCCTCTGCTGCTGCTGTGTCGGACGACACAGTCCCGGATGTCGACGGTTGTTCAGACATATCTAGTCTATCCAAAAGATTTCTTAGAGATTCTACAGGAACTTCCACTCGTGGTGGACTAACTTCGAAGATCAACGTGGGAAGGGTGATGATTATTCCGCTTAAAATAAATTTTATTAACGACGCTTTTAGACACAAACTTGCTTTTTCATGTTTTAAGAGTCGAGAAAAAGCTAAAGATGACTCTAGTCGCCTTCGATGTATTAACGAGCCCGAAGTGACAAATGCTCGGTTGGACTTTTTCAGTTATAGAGTTTGAAAAAGGCCAAAAGAAACTGCTCTGGAGATCTAGGCAGAGGGTGTGCCAAACCTTTCGCGAAACCACAGAATACGTTTTACGGTACGGGTGGTCGATCTTCGTGAATGCTGTGTTCACTGCATCGCGATCAGTAGGGCGGCCGACACGGTTTCCTAAGGATAAAGGATAAAAGCCTATAGGGGTCTCCCAATATACGCGACGGTACGCGGGAGCACAAGTCCGTGTTAGCGCCACCGACTCTCAGGAGGAATCACCCACCTTCGTAGAGATCGACAGTCACTATGTTTAACGACGCCGGAACACGTCTCTACCTAGACCTCTAGATGTTTGCGTTATGTTACAAAGCGTTGTTATGTAAATTGGGTCTATTTTAATGTTGATCTTGCTTAACAGTTTGTCTTTCAGGATCACCACGAGTTGTATTGGTACAAATTCCTAAATGCAGCTAAAATGATAAGCAAGCTTTTACAATCTTTTTAGCTTTGAAAATCCTAGCTACTGAGGGGAGAGAAAAACAATATCTTTCCACACAGAGCACAAAGCACAAAATAATGCACTTTCTCCTAGATCAGACACGCAAACTTATCAAAAATGCAAATGCAAGATGCATGTATTTCTTTTCTTTTCCTTTAATGTTGATGTAGACAAAAGGAAATTGGTGTGTAATTTTCGAATTCAATTTGAAGCGTAAACAAACAAGTTTCGTCTAAATGAAAAGACACCTTACAGGTACTTGTTTCAATACTAAAAATATATGAATTCAAACCATAAGATGGAAAACAAACAAACTCAAACGGCCATGAACAGTAATAAAACTAGCTCTTAAGATCACACAGACACTTTTACAGTCCAGGATCTAAGAGGTCACAGCTATACTGGTTCGCTTTTCACAATGGGAAACTGTAACTGAAACAAGAAATACTGAAAGAACATTCACAGTTTCATCACACAACTGAGGCGGAATAATGTCAAGGAGAAGTGGCTTACAGCAAGTACAATAACCAGCAAGCAATCAGCCAAAAACAAGTGCAAACAGGGCCAAGACACAATAGGAAGACTGAGCAAGACAAGGGCTAACTGGACCAGTGCAGGTTCTAGTCTGCCAATTCCACTCTCAGCGCAGTTCCCGAAGGGAGTACCTGCGCTGTAATGCAGGCTGCCTGTGTACAGCCTGCACTGACTCACGAGAGTTTCGTCTACAAAGTTTTCCGGGTCATAAAAAGCTCAAAAATGCACTGTTTTTGATGAAATAAAAAGCTATAGGTCAAGTACAGGCTAAGGTATGATCAAGAGGATGAAGATCTATCACAAAGAGTAAAGAGTCTTTTGTAGATAAGCTCTTCAAATCTTGAATTTTCTCAGCAAATGAGCAAGAGTAGCAGTCCCTCTACTTCGCTTTTGATATAGTCAAAAGCTTTTCGATTTGGTACTCTTTTCTTCAAGAAATGAATAGCAAAATACTACAAACACCAACAAGATACTAGGCTCCCCAGCGGAGTCGCCAGTTTGTTGTGGGGAAAAGTATCCGATGCGGATGACCCTATCCCTACTCTAAAGGTGACAGTCTTTAGCAACAACTGAAAGTAAAGCTTTGATGTTTTCCTTTATGAAAGTACAGAGAGGGGGAAGAAATGATCAACCAACCTAGTATCCTTCGCTTAGTCGATCTTGATCCTCTCTCTTTGTCTCTTGTTCCCAGCTCCTTGCTCTCTTTGCCGGTCCAGCTACACACAAGCCCTGCACAAAACGAGAGAGGAAACTACAAGATACAAGTACTCATAACTGATGCATGGATTAGAGTGAATCAAATATACATGTAAATACAATACATCAATGCAATACAAGTATATAGGAGAACATGCAAAACTTTATTGATAGAAGTAACAGGGTTCTGAGAAGGTTACAACCAATGATGGCTCCAATCCAGCAGCACCTCCCCAGCAGCAAGAACTCTCCTCTTCACCTCTAGTAAAACAATCACCCAATAGCTCTAACTGTAATCCAACAGCACCTCCTTGCTTTACACAAAATTCCAGCCTCCTTAGACCTCATAGAAGAGCTCTATATATAGGAGAGAAGAAGAGAGGATGAGTCAGCTTGAGGCTAGCATAGAGCTGACTAGTGTCCTCTCCCTCTTCAGTTAATCTTCAGTTCTTGAGTCCACTTGGAGATCCTTGGTTACACATGGTGATCAAGTACCTATTACTCATCACAGGGCGAATCTTATGAACCAAGTGTCAGTTTGGAAGCTTCCTGGGCAGTTGACACCTTGCAGGATGACTGTGCCACTTGGCCAATCTCGCCCAGCACAGGTAGCCTTCATTACTTTTGACTTCCAGCGCAGGTACAAAGAGGGACAGTTGCATTCCAGCGCAGAAGCTCAGTGGAGCAGCTGACATGATCCAAAATAAGCCTGTTTTGAAGTGTTTTCAGGTGGAGAACTGATTGGAAGTGTTGTTGTTTGATGACCTTGTTCTTTTAGGGGTAAGAACAACATGTTTAGGGACTGAGGATCCCTGTAATTATTGACATTTCATGCTCCATGCTGCGAGGCACAAAAATGTCTATAACACTTACCCAAACCAGGACTGAAGTAAAAGTCTCACGCTCCATGACAAAATTCATAATCCATGGCCACATATAGAGGCCTGTTGTTGCATAGAAGTAGGGCCCTCCTTCAAACACTTTGTCTTTATCTTCAATATTTGTGAAGACCACAGTAAAGAATCCCTTTGACCCAAGATGTAGGTCTATACTTCCTTTTGGTTTCCAGTGGTATTTAATCCATATCTGCAAAGATTTTTCAGTGGGCCATAATTCCATGAATTTACAAATGATTGCATATGTCCGCATGTGGTCCCTGTGCGCCTGCAGAGCAGGATCATTTAATACTACTCTGGGAGTGATCTCAGCTTTGGGTTTACATGATCCCTTTTGAGTTTTTTCTTTTTTTCCCTTTTCCTTGTCTTCTTCCTCCTTATCTTTTGTACTATTATTCTCCCTAGTTTTGGTGTAGTCTAGCTCCTTTTCAATGTTCCTTTTCCCTTCTTTTGAAGGACCTCTGACATTCTCTATTGGTTTCTTCCCTTTGCTAGCCACAACCTACTTGTAGGAGGGAGTGGAGCTCCCTCCTTTGCATCTTTCCATGGAGATCAACCTCTGTAAAAATCTAGGAAACCCTAGTTGTTCGCCCGCTGCCCATCGTTTCAGTCTTTTGTTGGATCCAACCAATCTTCATTTTGGTATAGTCACCAATAAATGTTCTCATATATTTATTACCATTTGCAGAAGGAACAAGCACCACATAAATCAGAATGAATCAGTTCAAGTTTTCTATGTTCTCTGGAATGAGAATTAGGAAAATACTCTTTGTTGTGCTTTCCTAAGATATATGCATCACATTGCTTAAGTTTCCTATGAATTGTAGGAATTCCAGTAACACCATTTTTCTGCAACAAACAGAGTTTGTCATAGTTCAAGTGCCCAAATCTAGCACTGCATAAAAAACTTGATGAAAATGTACTTTCATCGTAGTGGGAAATGTATAAAATGTTTTGTGAATGAGAAGAGGTTCCTTACAGCTTCAGAAAGACTCTATCCCATTCATAGCAAGTGAGTGATATGATTCTTTTCTGACCTCAACCTTTCCATCAAATATGTGAATGGAGTGTCCTTGCTAGCGGATGTGGACCAAAAATAATAAGCTTCTCATCAACTCTGGGAGGTATATTATGTCATTTAGAAGAAAGTATCAAAAACCGGGCCATTTGAGCCTAATGGTTCCAACCCTTGATGGATTGAGTTTTTACTTGTCTGATAAGCATAATGCTTCATTAACATTATTAGTGAATTCTTCAAATAAATCTCTTCTGAAAGTCATGTGGCAAGTTGCTCCTGAATCAAGAAACCAAGCATATTTTCGTGAATCAAGTCAAGAATTGAATAAGTCTTTAGTTACTCCAATATTGCAATGTGCCACAATATAATGAGTAGAATCAAGTGCTTTACCTTTCCTTTTGTCAAGTGTTTTACCTTTTCCTTCATTTATTTCCTGCTTGATTTTGTCCCAAGGTAGCTTACATGTGCAAGCATCATGTCCATATCTATTGCATCGTATGCAATGAAAATAAGACATTTATCCTTGGAAATGTCCCCCCCCCCTGCCTCTAAAATTATTGCTTCCTCTTCCTCTTCGGCCATATATTCCTCTAGAAGTGTTGAAAATGTAGTAAGAAAATCTTAGTTTCACTTTGTCTTGGTCAAACTAGAGAATATTTGAATTTCTATTTTAGTAGAAATCTTGAAGGTAGTTAACTGAGTTGACATGGAATTTCTCACTCAGTTAACTCGGATAATTTGAGTTGGGGAAGCTTGAGTTCAGTTCAGTATGATTGATTGCTAATTTGTAGAAATCTATTTCAGTTAAATTGAGTTATGGTTAGTTAAACTAGTTCTAACTGTTAGAAGAACTAGTGGAGATCAAGTTGTGGAAGTGGAAATTCAACCACACTCAGTGATCAATTTTTTAACTAATCAATCGACCTAAAATAACTAATGCATGTAGAGAATTTGAGTTACCTAATTGAGATAGAGATTCCAAGGTAGTGTACTATTAGTTATAGACTATTCCCATGTGTACAAGTGGTGCATGTAGTCAGAGCAAGGACCTAAAGGAATTTCACAATCCAATTGAGGGAATTTCATCAATAATAGGGGTTAATTTGCTCAAGGAACAGTGCAAGGAAATAGGAGCTTGGATGGCTTGAAAATTGGCTAAGTGTTAGTGAGAGTTAGTCAGTTAGGTAGAGGGATAGAATATACACTTGCAGGTTGTTCTTGAGCTTGAGAAAGCATATGTATTCATATATATTATTTGATTAATGCAATACAGATAAGAAGGGGTTTTGAGTAGTTGCTTTACCCTAGATAAATCATTGTGCATGTGTGATTTTTCCTTTTTCATGTCTATGATTTTTGTTCCATATTGTGAATTAACTTTTGTAGATCAGTAGAGTATCGTCAAGTCTTGTGATTTAGTAAATTTCATGAGCAGTTTCGAATGTACACATTAATTTATACATGGTATCAGTGCAGGATTCACAGTAGAGCATAAATTTCGAAGTTGTCATAGTAGGAGGATCGGATTTGCAGGATCAATTCTTCATAGCTATAAGGATGGATATCTATGGACTAACACTCAAGTACGCCCTTAAAGGAAGCTCGAACAATGTTGCTTGGAAGGACCACATGGAGGTAGTGCTAGAAGATAATGGATTTTATGAATTCATTAATAATGATATCTTGAAACCAGCAGCAACTAATTCTCAAGATCTAGAAGAATGGAATAAGTGTGTAACAAAGGTGAAGAGAATCATATTGGAGGTAGTAAAAGACCATATTTTCTCAAATATCCACCAGAAAGAGACTTCGTATGCAATGTTGCAAACACTACCAGGTTGTTTCCAAAATAGTAGTGACCACAGGAAGCTGATGCTCAAGGATAAACTTCGAAATATCAAGATGCGGAAGAACAAGACTATTCAATAGTACCCGATGAGGTTCACACAATGTCATGATGAACTTGGTCAAGTTGGTTTTATGGTTGTAGAAAATGATTTGGTAAGCCTAGCTATTCTAGGTCTTCCCAAGAGCTGGCACAACTATAAATATTTAGTGGATGGGAGAGAGAAACTACAAAATTGTGAACACCTATGGTCTGATTTCATACAGGAGGAAATAAGGCAAAATACCAGAGATGGGACTTCATCCGGGGGTGATGAGGAAGAAAATTGTTCCTTTTTGGAAAGGCAAAGAAGGGGAAAGGGAATAAATCCCAATCCAAAGAAGATCTATTTAAGGGGGCAAGAATAAATACTTTTCCAGAATCAAGTGCTTTCACTACAATGAATTTGGGAATTATGCCATGAAGTGTCCATACAAGAAGACAAGCAAGAAGACCTCAAAAGGAGAAGAAGGTGAAGATTTGGCTTCAAAATTTGAGCTTGAATTTACTCTCATTGCATGCATGGCCAACATAGTGATGGGGAGCATCTGTTACTTGGATCATGGTGCCTCATTCCACATGATGGGGAATAGAGAATTTTTCAATGATTTGGAGGAGAAATATCTCTATATGCATTTCGAGATGGGATTTGATCGAAGGTATAGGGCCACCATGATTGGTACAATCACCTTTCAAAGGGAGTCAAGCTCCCCTCTCAGACTTAAGGATTTTATGTCTTTTCCAGGTCTAAAGAAAAATCTCATCTCCATTGCAGTTCTAGAAGACTGTGGTTATGATGTGATCTTCAGCAAATGGAAATAATTCCTGAGACACATAGCCATGGGACAAGTGAGGTATCGGGGTTTTTCTGAAGAACCTATAAAATATATATGTGGAGGATGCACAAAGGCAGAGAAGGTGCATAGTCATGATTTTAGTGAACTTTGGCATATAATACTTGGCCATTTACATCATGGCACTTTGAAGATCATGCAATAGATAACCACAAGCCTCCCTAAAGAAGCACTAGAGTAGTAGGATACATGCAAAGGGTGTACCTTGGGGAAGTATACAAAATCCACTTTCCATGATTGGGATAGAAAAGCACATGCAGACCTTGAAAGGATCCACTTTGATGTCTATGGACCTTTCTCGATAGCGTCCACTATCAAGCACAAATATTTTTTCATTTTTATTAATGACTTCTCATGAATGTTTTGGATCTTCTTCATGTAGAAGAAGGATGAAACATTTTCCAAGTTCGTATAATTCAAAGCACTTGTTGAGAAAGAAGTGGACAAGAAGGTGAAGACTTTTAGGGAAGATAATGGAGGTGAGTACGTGTCGAATGAGTTTAAATTATTTTGTGAAAAATAAGGCATTCGACGAGAGTTGAAAACACCCCAAAACTCACAATAGAATGGGGTGGCTGAGAGGAAGAATCATATCATTGTGGGAGAAACAAGGGCATTGTTGCATGACCAAGGCCTACCTCTACACTTGTGGGATAAAGCATGCAACAAAATAATCTATTTGAAGAACAAGAGTCCTCATTGCATTCTTCACATGATTACACCAAATGAGGCTTTCTTGGGAATGAATTCAAGTGTGTTACACTTTATGATCTTGGAGCCTCTGTTTACTGCCATGTCTCTAAAGAACAAAGGAAGAAGTTAGATTTGATAGATGAATTAGGGGTATTTATGGGTTACAAATAAACTCCCGACAACTACTGTGTGTACTTGGCATCCCTCGGAATTACAATTGTGTGAAGGGATGAAAAATTTGATGAAGACAAAGCCATGTGGTGATTTCTTGAGAGGGAACTTCAAATCGCACAAGAAGAGGAGATTTTAGCTCCAAAGGAGGAACCTCAATAATTGGTGGAGCAACCACAAGTTGAGGAGCAGAGAGTGGAGACAACCACTCAAGCAGAACCATCCAGAGAAGGAAATAAAATAACTAGGAAACTTGAGATACTTATGCAGGATGAAAGGGAGAATTTGGGTGCTCCTTCAAATAAGTGTAGGAAAAAAAGGTCACCATATTGGTACACTGGCTACATGGATCTAATTAATGAGCTAGTAGATACTGGGCCATCTTCTTTTGGAAAATCAGTAGAGAAATTTGTATGGGTTGATGTAATGGTGGAGGAATATGCATCCATTGTAAACATTAGTGTTTGGGAAGTGGCCCCAAGAAAATCAGACAAATCAAATGCGGGTTTGAGATGGATCTTCAAGGTAAATCATGAAGCAAATGGAAGTATAGAAAATGACAAGGACAGATTCATGGCCAAGGGGTACTCTCAAGTTGATGGGATTGACTATGAGGAGACCTTTCATCTTGTAGCAAGGTACTAATCCATCAAATCAATCCTTTCTCTGGTTGTATGGATGGGTTGGAATATCCACCAGATGGATGTGAAAACAACATTCTTCAATGGAGTTATTGAGGAGGAGGTGTATATTGGGAAACCATAAGACTTTGAGACTTTTGATCGGGAATCTCATGTGTATAAACCCAAGTGAGTGTTGTATGGACTCAAGTAGGCACCCCGTGCTTTGTACACCATGATAAATAACCATCTCACTGGTTTGGGCTTCATCAAAAGTGAAGCGGATGCAAACCTATATCATATTTTCGTAGAACCTCAATTGTTGATTATTGCATTATATATTGATGACTTGATTCTAACTGGTGATGAGCAGCTGATCAGACCTTGCAAGGAGGACCTTTCAAGAGAGTTTAAAATGAAGGACATGTGTTGCATGCACTACTTCCTCAGACTCGAAGTATGGAAAGGTGACGAAGAATTGTTTATCCCTCAAGGAATGTATGCCAATGAGGTACTTCAAAGTTTTCACATGGACATATGAAAACCAATGGAGACACCTCTAGTGACCAACTGGAGAAAAGAGGATGCACCTCCAGGTGAGGAAGTGGATGTTACTATCTATCGACATTCAGTGGGTTCACTACTGTATCTATTGAACACATGAACAAATATGTGCTATGCAATCAAATAGTTGAGCTATGATATGATTAGGCCAAGCAAACTATTTTGGAGCGAAGCTAGGCATGTTCTATCGTACCTTAGAGGCACTACTCAGTTTGGACTATGGTACAGATAGATAAAGGGAGTGAAGTTGTGTGGATTCATAGATGCAGATTGGGCAGGGATTCCGTTAGGCTGGAAGACTACATCACGTTGAATTTTCAATGTTGGATTCGTAACAATTTCTTGGTATAGCAAGAAGCAAAGATTTATGGCACTCAACTTAACATAAGTAGAGTACATGGTTGTCGATCAAGCACCATGTGATGTGATCTCGATGAGAAAGATACTTGTTGGATTGTTTTTTCAGATGACAGATCCAATTGTGATTTACTGTGATAATCAGAGTTACATCAAGCTCTCTAAAATCCTACTTTTCAAGATCGATCCAAGGATATAGATATCTAGTATCACCATTTACAAGACTATGTGCGAAGGCAGATAATGTTGTTGCAATACATTCTAATAGAGGAACAAGATGTTCACATTTTGACAAAGGCCTTATTAAGAGGGAAGTTTGACTTCAACATGTACAGGATAATGGTGGTTGATAATCCCTTTCTTGCTAAGAGGGAGTGTTGAAAATGCAGCAAGAAAATCTTAGTTTGACTTTGCCTTGGTCATACTAGAGAAAATTTTAATTTCTATTTCAGTAGAAATCTTGAAGGTAGTTAACTGAGGTGACATGGCACTTGTCATTCTGTTAATTTGAGTTGGAGAAGCTTGAGTTCAGTTCAGTATGATTAATTTCTATTTTGTAGCAATATATTTCAATTAAATTTAGTTATGGCCAATTAAATTAGTTATAAATATTCGAAGAACTAGTGGAGTTCAAGTTGTGGAAGTGGAACTTCAACCACAATCAGTGATCAACCAATTAACTAATCAATCAACCCAAAATAACTGGTGCATTCATGGAGTTAGAGTTACCTATTTGAGATGGAGATTCCAAGGCAGTGTACTATTAGTTGTAAACTATTCCCATGTGTACAGGTGGTGCATGTAGATAGAGGAAGGACCTAGAGGAATTGCACCATCCAATTGAGGGAATTTCCTTAATAATATGGTCTAATTTCATCAAGAAAAATCACAATGAAATAGGATCTGGAGGTCTTGAAAATGGCTAAGTGTTGGAAAGATTTAGTCAGTTAGGGAGAGGGATAGACTATACACTTGCAAGCTGTGCTTAGTCTTGAGCAAGAAATGTATTCATCTCTATTCTCTAATTAATGAAATACATATAGGAAAGGGTTTTAAGAAGTTGATTTCCCCTAGATAAATATTTTTGCATGTGTGATGTTTCCTTTTTCATGTCTATGATTTATGTTCCATATTGTGAATTAACTTCCACAGATCATTAAAGTAGTTTCAAGTCATGTGATTTAGTAAATTTGACAAGCAGTTTTGAATCTACATATTAATTTGTACAAGAAGAATCCCATGCATGATTCTTCTCTTTTTTTTCAAGGAACACAACTTCTTCAGTAAACTGAGGAGTTTTCTTCTCCCCAAAATATTTCTCTCTCTCAGAAAACATCTTCTCAAGGGAGTCAAAGGTAATATCATTAAGGTTGCCACTTTCTTGTAATGACTCACGATGATGTGAATAGGAGGGATATGGTTCACATAAGGTATGAGAGGAATATCTATCTCAAAACCAATGGCTTTTATTTTATGCATAATGGATCTTACTTATGATGTTAAGGAAAGAGGGTCATCATTTTTCAATTCAATATTGAATAAATTAATCATCAATTAAACAACTTCAAGTTCAGAGTGTGAGTCATACAATTCCTTGAACTTGTTTAAGGCTTCAAAGGAATTTGAAAATGGTGAAATATTTGAATCGCCTCTTCATTTACAAATGTTGCAATCAAGGAAGAGGCCTTGTCATTCTTTTTTTCCCAGATGACAAGTTCCTTATCAGAAGTGAGCTTCTCAGGTGCATTATCTCCTTCTCCTTCACAAATTCCTTTCCACAACTCATTGCAAATAAGGGCATGTTTTATCTTCCTAGACCACTCAATGTAGTTCTTTTTTCCAGATAGAACTACCCCCCACAATGCAGATGATTGAATGCATCATATGATCTGATCTCGTCTCAAAATAATTACAATAATTGCAATAAAACCTCGATGTCTTTGTAATCAATATGACTAGTTATGTCTTCAAAAGGATATCAAATAAACTCTTCAACATACACTTTATATATACCATGTAATTGGATTCCATATGCCATTATTCATATCAATTCATACCATACATATGCACTTTATAAAGAGATTTCAATGTAAGAATTATGGCTCTAAAAAATATGGTCTTTGTAATTGATTCATAAGCGATTATATTATGTCATATGTGTATATCATCCTTTTCAAAACATGTATCGAGTTTTTTTTAAGAATCGTATCATTCACCATTCAACATATACCATCATAACATATGGTCAATGGAACTAACAATAATAAAAAATGTTTTAACCATCATGTATTCGGGGTACACACACTAGTCAAAGTGCACTTGATTTAGCAGTCGACACCATGGATTTCAAGATAAATGTTTTATGAACTATGCCAACACATCCTTCATAAAGAGATTCGACTCATAATCTTGCACCATACACGACCTTCATAAAAAAATTGAACACACACATGAATACTTCAACATACAGGTATATTGGCCTTCCAAGAAGTAGCTTTACCATGCAATATATATTGGCCTTTTCAAAAAAATTCACCCAACATAATGCATACCTGAATGTTAGGCAGAGAGATTTCACCATGGCAGGGGTTTAGACCTCCAGAAAATTCTACACCGACTTTGTATGCAGAGATTAACACACAAATCGACCAAAACGACCAATGCATATGCTAGTCAACTCTTCAACGAAAAACATATCAAATATTCAACATAGTGTTAATCACCATCTATAGCATGAACGTAGAATCCATAATGTGTTTTTTGATCTCAGTCAAGGCCTTTCTCCGGCTGTTTGGCTGAGAAAACCAAAAACATTATAACTTTTTCTTTAACCTGTGCAATCCAGCATTGTCAGTGGCAGAGAGGTAGCAAAATTAAAAATAGTACATAGAGAAATGGAAAAAATGGTAAATTACAGAGTTGAAAATTTTCATAATGGAGTTACAAGGCAGAAGGTGCTAAGAAAAGGAGGTTGCCTATGATACCATATCAAGCTAGAAGTAAATCCATGAATGAAATTTTTTCTTTTGCATTAAGATAGAATCTTACTATATAAAAGGAGAGAGATACTATTGGTTTTCATCTCCTAATGTCTCTTCATCTTCCAACTTCTCTTATTTTTCTATTTATAGTATTTACATAGGACTCCTAATCCCAAATGTTAGGTGTTCAACATATTTGAAGTGGGGAGTATGCATTATTTTTTTGTTTTTATTCATATGTTAAAATAAATAAGTATTAAAAATATATATATATATATATATATATATATATATATATATATATATATATACAGAGAGAGAGAGATTTGATTTTTTTAAACATTTTGAATATTTGTTTCCTTTTTTTCCTTCATGAAATGATCTATGATGGTAATAACGATGATAAGGATACCAAATAACGATGATGATAACAATATTGTTAATGATCATAATGTTAACAATGACAATGAAGAGTAAAATGATAATGAGGTTGATGATGATGATGAGTGTGAAGGCAATACCAATGATGATGATGATAAGTATGATTATGACAACAACAACAATGTTTTTGTTGATGATGAGGAGAATGGTGAAGAAGAGTATGATAATGTGGCTAATGACAATGACAATGATGATGAGTATCATGAAAATGAAAATGACGACGATCACGAGTGTGATGACAATAATGATGAGGATAATACAATGATAATGGTGATGATGAAAATAATTTCATTGATGATGAAGAATATGATGCTAATGGAAATGATGAGGATTATTTTCATCATCGTCACACTCTTCATTTTCCTTAGATATGTTAAAACTCTATTCATCATTTGATGGTAGTTTTAACATGTTAAAGGAGGGAGTCCCGAAGGGGCAGCTCAATTGGTAAGTTCCATGAAAATGAAGTGTTATTTTGCAAGAGATTTTAGGTTCAAATCCCCTCAAGTTATTTTTGGTATAGAAGGGGCATACATAGGCACTTAGATATTATAGTGGTGGTGGTCGGAATCGACCCCATGTCATGCGAGTACAAAACTGTTTTAGTTTTTGATTCCTATAGTCACAGAAAAGAAACATATTAAATGATGGACATGGATTTTTCAAGGGTGTAAATCAAAAGGATAACTCTATTATAGTTTCGACAAGAAGTCTCAGTGTTTATGAGAAAAATTTTAAACATCAATGAAAGATGTTCTTGATTTTTTTTAATGAGTCTTGAACCAAGGAATAAGGTCACAATGGAGGTGATTTTGATAGAGGAGGTTGGTATCTTACATGAGTAGGGGGGTCAAGAGAAGGTTTATTTGGTTTTAGTGCATCCTTTCTCTAATACTTGGTAATTTCCCTCACTAGAGGAACTAGAAAATATCCATTTGAATTAGTAAGGTTGAGGGGTTCTAGAGGTAGCCTAACCATCTTGCATAAGACATTATGTTGGATGGGTAACTCAATGAAGGGATCAATCATGTGTGTGTGTGTGTGTGTGTGTGTGTGTGTGTGTGTGTGTGTGTGTGTGTGTGTGTCTATATATATATATATATATGCTTGATTAGTAATATTACATAGGTTTGTACCATGTCCCCCAGTGGGTTAGGTTATTCAATTTGAGGTCAATGTGTGCACTTTGATTTAAATTTCCTACTATCTACCATGTTATGAGAGGGTATTTTGTGATATTTACACCTTTTTCTGTTTTTGATGGAGGGGTGTGTTCATATTTAGATCTATGCATTACTTAATATATATGGTTAAGGTGAAGACTCTTGTTAGGTGAAGGGATCCAACATTTAGGAGATGTTGTGATGAGATATTAACTTTTACAAGGAGGTGTTATTGCATGAATACTCAGATTGTGGTGGCTACCTCTATGCCTTTTTCTCAAGAAATAGGATTGTTGGGTTTGGTCATCATCTAATATGGGGTGAAATAGGAAAGTAGGGGGTCTCATGGGCCACAAGAGAAGGAGGAGGAAACATAGTAATATGAGGGAGCCTCACTCAAAGGAGAGAAGGTTTAATGGGAACTTCCTAGTGGAGGAACCAAAATGTATCATGTGAATACATTAATGCTACCACATTCAACATGAGGTTAAGGATGGAAGATGACACACACCCACACACACACTGTTAGGGTCCCACCCTAACCCCCTTATTTATGTAGTAGGATCGAGGCATATTTATAGTTAAGTAAAGAGTCAATAAAGCCCATATTAATAATTGTAAGTGGTTAACCCACAATTAATGATGGGACCACAGTTAGTTGCAAATGGGCCATGGTATTAGATAGATGGTATTAATAAGAACCATGGTATTGATCCATGGTATGGCATGTATGATTCGTATATAAAGGATAGAGACTCCCTGCAGGGAGTATGGTGTCTTATTTTGTAATCGAGCTCTGCTCTATTGGAGGTCGCCCCCTCAAAGAGGCAAGTGAGCATTGCTTTCTCAATAATAAAATACTTGTTGTTTATTATCACTATTCTATGATCTGGGTATATTTCTTCGCATATTCTGTATTCTGGTATCGTCTTGCAGGTTAAGAGCATAACAAGTGGTATCAGAGCTCTTTCCAGGGCCGGTGGGATCTCCATTTCTTAGCAATTTTTTTTTTTTTTGGCTAGAGACATGTTCTGGTGTCTTTAAACCATGGGATCTATTGTTGAGCACATAAACCTGTGGATTTGGGGAGGCATGCACGTAGGAAATATAAGAGGTGGTCACGCTTGTTGGACTCCCTTGTAACCCGTGTGGGTACCCCTTCGAGTAGTAGGACATTCGACAGAACTATGCATGGACTATCTTCCAAGTACCCTCTAGGTATATCAGAAGCCCCCTAGCCCCCTTGAAACCTTGCCATAGATAAACCATCGGTCGTCTTGCTGCTACAATACACCGAGAATAGCACTCGGAGAGATTACTCGCCCGTACGATAGGGTAGTCGGGTTGTACGGCTAAGGGTACAATTGATCCTCCTTAGTTAGAGCCCTGAAACATTGGACCGAGTACTACTGTTAGACCCTTATTTATATTACGATCTATAGCACCTGACACTCCTCGAGACCATAGTTCCCTTTTCTATCTCAGGATCACACATAATCTCTGCTAGATCAGATCTCGCAAGTGGGGTTGCAGCAACAACAGACATCAGTCCCGAAGTTCTGAGTTAGCAGACCAGCCTTTGTGATCTATTAGATCCATCAGATCCACAACAGCAATCTGTGCCGCCGCTCAGAGCTATCTGATCAGCCATTCATATCTCTCAGATCTGGTAGTTGTGTGGGGTTCCTATACCGGGGCGTGATTTTCGCAGGACTTTTAGCAACATTGCCATTTTGGGGATTCGGCTACTGTAGTATTCCTAAGCAAGGAGTAAAACTTCGTTAGGATTTTTAAGAAAAATAAAATAAATAAATAAATAAAATGAAATAAAAATGTCTGAGACCCCCTGGGCGCGTATTGGTGATCTAGCCCATAAGAATCAGGACGACGAGCTGAGCAAGGTGGTACCATTCAATTTTTAGTGAAAAAAAAGTTGGGCGGTCCCAAATTTCAAGTACATCGGATCAGTGCATGGTAGAAACTAGAGCTCAAGCTATGGCCAATGAGAAGATCGACAAACTTGAACAATCCTTGCAAGCCATCCAAGCTCAGCTTGACAAACTAACTGACACACTCTCTAAGGGCAAGGAGGAAGCCCACGAGGAGGCGTATATTGGAAATGGACACAGTCAGGGTGAGCCTAGCCACTCTCTTCACCTTGGGGGCACCCACCAACAATCTCGTATGCAACCTCCCAAGCTGGATATGCATAAATTTGGTAGTTCGCACATGGCCGCATGGGTAACAGAAATGGACCAGTATTTCAATCTGAATAACATCTTAGGTAATGAGACTCAGCTTATGGTGGGGAGCATGTACTTAGACAATGAAAGATGGAAATGGTGGGAATGGCATCAACGTTGCAATGGAATTTTTATGACTTGGTCCACCTTCAAAAAAGCTCTTACAGAACGCTTTGACCAGGAATCTTCTTTTTTGGGTCGTCTCACTAAGCTCCGACAGATTGACACAGTGGATGAATATGTTACAGCCTTTGAAGCCTTAGCTTTCCGCACTAGGGATCTCACAGATGTGTTCTAGACAGAATGTTTTATCAGCGGTCTTAAAGAGGCCATACAAGCCCACGTCTGACTACACCACCCTCCCACATGGTCGGAGGCTTGCAAGGTAGCTCGTAACGTGGAACGTGCGTTAGCAGCCCAGTCTATTTGCCCAAATTTCACCACCAAGGGTCACCCCCCATAGGCTCACATCATGACTCAAACACTTAAGGTTCAAAAGGTGTCACCTGCAGAAATGGCCGAAAGAAGAAAGCAGGGATTATGTTACTACTGTCATGAAAAATAATCCCTAGGTCATAAATGCAAGCAACCTAAATTTTTTCAAATTGATGCCATTGATTACAGCTCATCGGAGGAAGCCCCACCACTTGAGGAACCGGAGGAGGTAGAAGAGGACAACCATAAGGACAATGTCCCTGACGAACCAGTTATTTCGCTGCATGCTTTGGTAGGGATTTCTTCACCTCAAACTCTCAAAATCAGAAGTTTTATTAAACATCGCCCAGTAGTAGTCTTGATTGATAGTGGAAGTACACATAATTTCATCCATCAAAAAGTTGCGAAAGCAGTGTATTTTTTTGTACGAGCAGTTTCTAACTTCCAAGTCCAAATTGCGGATGGGGGAACAATGAAATGTGAAGCCCGCTGTAAAAATGTCAAACTTCAAATGGGGGATTATCAGTTGAAGACCCACATGTTTTCCATACACATGGGAGGGTGCGACATTGTCCTCGGTGTTGAATGGCTTCGCACTCTTGGGCCAATCACAATGGATTTCCAGGAGTTATATATGAGCTTTAAGCAAAACAACTCCACACATACCCTCTGTGGACTCCAAGCGGGAGCTCCCTCTATCATCAGCTCACATAGGATGGAAAAATTGCTAAAAAGGGTCCATCATGGAGTTATAGCTCAATTTAAAGCCATCCAGACCGTCGAACCCAATTCTCTACCGATTCATCCTGAGATGCAAGAGATTTTAAAAACCATCTGCCAGTCTTTGACAAGCCTCATGAGCTTCCACCCTCGCGAGGGGAACATGATCATAGCATCACCTTGGTTCCAGGGGCCCAGCCACCAAATTTGCACCCATACAGATATCCATTCACTCAAAAGAATGAAATAGAAAAAATAATCAAGGAACTTTTGGAAGTAGGTGTCATTCATCCCAGCATTAGTCCTTATTCATCACCGGTGGTCATGGTGCTGAAGAAAGATGGGGAATGGTGGATGTGTCCAAACTTCAGGGCCCTTAATAAGTTGATAGTCAAAGATAAATTTCCCATCCCGATTGTTGATGATTTGCTGGATGAACTCAATGGGGCTCAATTCTTCACTAAGTTGGATCTTCGTTGAGGCTACCACCAAATTCGCATGAAGGAAGTTGACATTCCAAAGACTGCTTGCAGAACTCATGAAGGCCATTATGCATTCTTGATCATGCCATTCAGTCTTTGTAATGCCCCATCTACTTTTCAGAGCCTTATGAACCACCTTCTCAAACCATATCTTAGGAAATTTGTCCTTGTCTTCTTCGATGACATCCTCATCTATAGTTGCACTTGGGCCGCACATCTTCAGCATGTAGATCTGCTCTTGCAACTGCTCCACAAGCATAAATTATTTGTTAAGATGTCCAAATGTTCTTTTGGCATGGAAGAAGTTGAGTACTTGGGCCACATTGTGGGGCGTGAAGGTGTCAAGGTGGACCCCAAAAAGATCCAAGAAATGCAGGATTGGCCTCAACCTAAGACCTTTAAGAGCCTGAGAGGATTTTTGGGTCTCACATGATATTATCGCAAATTTGTCTGCAATTATGGTCGCATTGCGAAGACCCTCACTCAAATCCTCAAGAAAAATTCATTCTTCTGGAATGTTGATGCACAACAGGCATTTACAGCTCTCAAAATGCCATGTGTTCCACTCCAGTCTTAGCACTACCTGATTTCACCAAATCTTTTGTCATTGAATGTGATGCTTTGGGTACGGGTATTGGGGTGGTCTTAATGCAGGAAGGTCGAACCTTGGCCTTCACAAGCCAACAACTAAGTGGGAGGAATCTGTGACAATCTACCTATGAGAAGGAAATAATGGCCATCTTACATGCAGTAGATACCTGGCGACCTTACTTATTGGGGCGATGTTTCCAAATCCACACAAACCATCACAATCTTAAATATTTTTTGGAGCAACACCTATCCTCCCCACAACAAAATAAATGGCTCTCCAAAATGCTAGGATATGATTATGAGATCATTTACAAGCAAGGGCGTGAAAATAGTGTAGCAGATGCATTATCTCGCCAATTTGAGGAGGAAAGTACCCTGCTCGCAATTTCCCTTCCCATTCCAGAATGGATTGAAGAGGCTCGCAGGGAATGGTTTTCACATCCCTGGCTCTCCCAACTCATTACACAATTGCAGGTGGATCCAAATTCCACCAAGGGCTACTCGTGGCAGGATGAGATTCTTCGCTACAAGGACAGAGTCGTAATATCACCAACATCCACCCTCAAAAACCACATTTTGGCAGAATTGCACTCATCCCCAATTGCAGGACATTCAGGCTTTAAAAATACATATGCTCTCACTAGAAGATCATTTTTTTGGACAGGCATGAAAAAGGACATCCTTACTTTTGTAGTAGAATGCGATGTTTGTCAACGCCACAAAGGGGAGACAGTCAAAGCACGAGGCACATTACAACCATTGCCCATCTCGACATCTATATGGACGGAGGTCTCCATGGATTTCATTATAGGCCTTCCAAAGTCAGGAAACAAGTCAGTCATCATGGTGGTTGTGGACCGAATTTCTAAGTATGCTCATTTCTGCGCCCTACCCCACCAGTTTACACCGACTTTCGTCGCTCAATCTTTCATGGATCAAATCTTCAAATTGCATGGCATGCCCACTTCTATTATGTCTTATCGTGACCCAATCTTCACCTATAATTTTTGGCAGGAACTCTTCAGGCTACAAGGCACCCAACTAAAACTCATTACTTCCTATCATCCACAAATGGATGGTCAAAATGAAGCCGTCAAAAAATGTCTGGAAACCTACCTTAGGTGCTTCACTTCAGAAAAGCAACATCTATGGGTACAGTGGTTGCCTCTAGCTGAATGGTGGTATAACACCAATTATCATGCCACCACCAAAGTGACTCCCTATGAAGCAGTTTATGGTCAACTCCCTCCTTCACCTACTTCTTATATCAAGGGGTGCTCAAAGGTACAAGTAGTGGATCAACTCCTACAAAACCGCACAACCATGCTCGCCCATCTTAGAGAGAATCTTCATCAATCTCAAAACCACATGAAGAAACAAGTAGATCATCATCACTCAGATCACCAATTTCAAGAAGGGGATCAGGTATTTTTGAGGCTGCAACCATATAAGCAAACTTCACTCAAAGACAAGGGTTGTCATAAACTATCTCCAAAATTCTACGGACCATATCAAGTACTTTGGCGCATTGGAGAAGTGGCCTACAAGCTAGATTTGCCACCCACTGCAAAAATCCATCCAGTTTTCCAGGTCTCATGCCTCAAGAAAGTGATTGGGAACAATTGCAAAATTCAAACCAGTCTACCTAAATTGGATGAAGAAGGGTCAATCTGGCTCCAACCTGAATAGGTCCTAGACAGATGAGAACGACACCTGCATGGCCGCATGATCAAGGAAGTCCTCGTCAAGTGGAAAGACACCTCTCCGGAAGATGCAACCTGGGAACTAGCCACTATTCTTTAGTAGTTTCCGCAGCTTCAGCCTTGAGGACAAGGCTATTCTTAAGGGGGATGGCATGTTAGGGTCCCACCCTAACCCCCTTATTTATGTAGTAGGATCGAGTCATAATTATAGTTAAGTAAGGAGTCAATAAAGCCCATATTAATAATTGTAAGTGGTTAACCCGCAATTAATGACAGGACCATAGTTAGTTGCAAATGGGCCATGGTATTAGATAGATGGTATTAATAAGAACCATGGTATTGATCCATGGTATTGCATGTATGAGTCATATATAAAGGATAGAGACTCCCTGCGAGGAGTATGGTGTCTTATTTTCGTAATCGAGCTCTGCTCTATTGGAGGTTGCCCCTTCGAAGAGGCAAGTGAACATTGCTATCTGAATAATAAAATACTTGCTTTTGATTCTCACTATTCTATGATCTGGGTATATTTCTTCGCATATTCTGTATTTTGGTATTGTCTTGCAGGTTAAGAGCACAATGCACACCACAAAAAGTGGGGAAGAGACGACCATATTTTCCACTTGGTTTTATAGCTTAACCAAAAAACACCAATCTAAGCTAAAAGAGGATGAAAATAGGAGGAAAAGCATTAGATTAATGAGGACCTTAAAATATTATTAATGATAAAATAGGCTTGTAAGAGATTAGGGAAATTTATTAGATTTCACATTAGGCTTTTCTAAGAATTTAAATTATGAAGGAGAGCCAACTAGCTAGGATTACTTGATTAGCACTTGCTAAATCAGTTAGAAACTGTTATGAAACTAGCTCACAAAAGGATAGAAAAGATAGATCAACGCCTTATAATTTAGCCTCTTCCACGGGGCAACCTCCTTTACATTACACAAATGAAAAATTATTGGATGATTCAAATGACAAAACCTCCTTTATATATAGGAATCTAAGGGGTCCCAATATAACCAAGCCGACCTAACAATAATAATATAAAGGTAGAAAAATAACAATAGGGGGATTCTATGGGGCACAACAATATTAATAAGGGATACAATGACAATAGTAATGGGGGAATCACTAGTATTATAGGGACCTAACATGCCCCTCTCCTTCAAAAAAGTGTTGTCGTCAACACTTGAGTAGTTTTGGATGTTTTTGTATAAAATTATCATCCTCCCATGTTGAATATTCAGCAGATAAGTTCTTCGACTTGAGGAGATACTCTGAAATTGATCGATTTCTTATTTGTTGAGTTCTTATTTCTGTGACTGCTTCCGGTTCCAATATAATTTTTCCTTCCTTGTCAAGTTCTGGCAATATTGTTTGAACTGGGAGCTTGTCCCTATAACCTTCTTTAAACATGAAACATGGAAAACTAGGTGCACTCGAGAAGCTGCAGGAAGCTCCAATTTGTATGCCATAGTACCAATATTTTGCAACACCTTGTATGGACCATAATACTTTGGTGATAATTTATTATCCTTCTTAGCTTGCTTGAGGGAAATTTGTTTATATGGTTGTAATCATAGGAATACCGAGTCACCTACATCAAAACTTCTTTCGTTGCGATGTTGATCTACCTATTGTTCATTCTATTTTGTGCCAACGTGAGGTTATCCTTTAAGAGTAGGAGAACTTGTTATTGATGCTCGATGTGATGTTCCATTGCTTGAACCTTAGAATTTTCTCTTAAATATGATGTGATGGATGGTGGCTAATATCCATAAAGTGTCATACATGGGGTCGTTTTTGCTGCGGTATGGAGGAAGTGTTATACCACCATTCATCCAGCGGCAACCATTTTACCCATTGTGTCTATTTATCATATACAAAGCAACGAAGATATCCTTCCAAATATTTGTTTACTATCCCAGTTTTCCCATCAGATTGAGGATGATAAGATGAGCTATGAGCTAACTGAGTACCAAGACAAGAAAATAATTTTGTCCAAAATTTTCCGGTGAAAATGGGATCTCTGTCACTTACAATAATCTTTGGGTTTCCATATAGTTTTTGAATTGTTTCCATAAATGTAGTAGAAACTGTACTGGATTTAAATGGATGTGATAATGCACAAAAGTGTGCATACCTAGTAAGTCTGTCAACTACCACCATGATGACACTCTTTCCTTCAGACTTGGGTAAACCTGTGATAAAATCCATTGAAACCTCCTCCCAACATTAGCTTGGAATGGATAAAGGTTGTAATAGACCTGGGGTCTTAATTGTTTCAACTTTATTTTGTTGGCAAACCAAACATTCTGCCACAAACTTTTGAATATCCAATTTAAGGCCATCCCAAAAAATTTCCTTCTTAACCCTGTGGTAAGTTTTCAAAAATCCTGAGTGCCCTCCTAAGGGAGAAGTGTGCAATTCCATAAGAATCTTTTGTTTGAGTTGGGAATTCTTACAAATGTATAAGTAATATTTGTGCCATAACGAACCATTTTTCCAGTTAAATGTATTAGATGTACTTCAATCTTATTGTTGCTTTCAAATAAGTGACCACACTTCTTCATCATTCTTCCATTCCTCCCTTGCTTTGTTTATCCAATCTAGTTGGATAATAGAAATGGCGCACAATAATGCTTCCACATCCTCATCCTTTCTTGAGAGTGCATTTGCTACAACATTTTGCTTCCCTTTTTTGTAGATGATTTCAAAGTCATAACCCAACATCTTTGTGACCCATTTTTGTTGCTCTTCAAACGATAATCTTTGTTCTAAAAAGTGTTTAAGACTATCATGATCCATTTTTACCTTGAAGTTTCTTCCCATTAGGTAGGGTCGCCATTTCTTAAGTGCATGTAGTATTGCCAACATTTCCTTCTCATAAATAGCTTTTTGTAAATACTTTCCCTTGATTGGATGACTTTCGAAAGCAATGGGTCTTTCGTCTTGCATTAAAATAGCACCAATTCCATTTCCTGAAGCATCACATTCCACAATAATTTTTTTTGTGAAGTCTGGTGTAGCTAAGACCAATGCTTGTCGCATTGCCTCTTTAAGATGTTCGAAGGCCTTTGTTGATTCTAGAGTCCATGAAAATGCATCTTTCTTCAATAATGTTGTTAGAGGTGTTGTTATTCTCCCATAATTCTTAACAAAACTTGCGATAATACCCTGTCAACCCGAAAAATCCTCACAGATTCTTTATGGATGTGGGGATTTTCCATTCCTTAATGGCTTTAATTTTTCTAGGGTCTACCTTAACACCTTCATGAGATACAATATGACCCAGATATTCCACCTCTTATACTCCAAAGAAACATTTGGAGCTTTTTGCATATAATTGTTTCTCCTTCAATAGTTTGAGCACCCTATCAACATGTTCAACATGATCCTTCCAAGGCTTGCTATACATTAGTATATCATCAAAAAATACTAACACAAATTTTCTAAGGAAGGGTTTGAAAATGGAATTCAGCAAACCTTTAAATGTAGAAGATGAATTGATAAGGCCAAAAGTCATGACCAAAATTTCATAATGACCCTCATGAGTTCTAAATGCTTTTTCCAGAATGTCTTTAGTCTTTGTTCTGATTTGATGATATCCTAAACGAAGATCCAACTTGGTGAAGTAAATTGATCCATGCAATTCATCCAATAATTCATCAATGACAGGAATGGGAAATTTATCTTTAATAGTGAGCTTGTTGAGATCCATATAATCTGGACACATGCACCAAGATCCATCCTTCTTGGGCTCCAATACTACTGGAGAAGAGAAAGAACTTTGACTAGGTTGAATTATATTAGCCTCTACCATTTCTGCAACCATACATTCAATTTCACTCTTTTGGGCATAGGAATATTTGTACGGCCGATGTTTGGAGGAACACTTCCTAGAATCAAATGAATAGCATGATCATGATCATGAATAGGTGGGAGACCTTTGGGAGTCTAAAAGGCCTTGGAATGATTGTCCAAGATTTTTTGGAGATATGTATAAATAGGTGATTTCGATGTGGAAACATCTAGTGAACATAATTGTGTAATTACACCTCATTTTTCCTTCTTTAGAAGCTTTGTAATACCATTAGAGCTGATTATCTTTCCTGGTTTCCTTGCAATACCCCTTAATTCAACTTCCTTTCCTTCCACAGAAAATTTCATGAAAAGTTCTTGAAAATTAAAAGCTATTGTGCCCAAGGATTATGGTTCCTCCACTTGCAACCATCACTTGAAACACTGGTGCTGGATATAAGAAGCAATTCAATTCTTTGGCTATCCTACAATGAATAAAACTGTGGGTACTTCCTGAATCAATCAACACTATTACCTTTTTCTTCTTGATATGTCCTTCTATCTTGATAGTTTGAGGAGTGGTAATTCCAGCCAATGCATTAAAAAATATGGTCGAATTCATTTCTTCTTTATCTAGGGTTTGTTCCTAGAGTATATCCTCTTCTTTTGAAATTTTGTGTTCCTTTACTTCCTCCTCTTCACAATCTATGTAGAATAATTTCATCTCAACACACTTATGACCTTTAGTGTATTTGCTATCACAATTGTAACAAAGCCCTTTTGCTCTTTTTTCTTCCAATTGTTGTTGTGTCAACCTTGTAGGTTATGGAAGGCTAGGGGTAGCAACACTTCCATCTTCAAGATTGTGAGTGGTAGGATTCCTTGCTGCTATAATTTTTCTTTCCATTTTTCTTGCCAACCTGAATGCCTTCTCCAATGAATCTAGTTCCCAAAGGCGAACCTCATGTTGGATGTTATCTTTTAAAGTCCCTATGAACACATCAATCCTATGCTCCTCTTGAATATCTTTTACCCTTATGTTCAATTTTTGGAAGTCCTCAATGTGCTCCATCATTGAACCCTTTTGTTTGAGATTTATCAATTGGCTAAAAAAAGTGTTGCTTTTTGTATCCTCATAATGTACTATCATTTCTTTCATAAAAACTGCCCAAGTGACAATTTGTTTATGAGAGAAAATCCATCGATACCATATAAACTTATTTGCTTCCAAATATAACATTGCAATACGCACCTTTTGTGTGTTTTGCACATTATGGAGATTGAAAAATTGCTCCATCTGTAGTATCCATGTTCCAGGACCCTTGCCATCAAACTTACTCATATCGATCTTTGGAACATGGTGGTTCTTTGATCCAACATTAGAGTCTATGAAATCATGATTAACCTTATTTTTGTTTTCATCATGACTTTCCTTTACTACCCTTTCCTCATTAGTAAGCATTTCTTGTAGAAAATTTGTCAAACCTATCTTCAAATCTTCCATGTCTGTCTTCAAATCTTCCATGTCTATCTTCAAATCTATCTTCAAATCATCCATCTTAGCTTCCATGTCATTCATCTTAGCTTCTACGCCTTTATTTAAACCATCCATATTAGCTTCGATGCCTTTCTATAAACCATTCATCTTAGCTTCTACATCTTTCTTTAAACCATCCATCTTAGATTCTGTTACTTTTTGTGCGAGTGACATTTGTTGCACTTGGTCTCGTAATTTTGATATATATAATGTTGCATTTCTTCATCTTCCTCATGAGTCATGCTAGATATTTTAGGTTGCTTACTAGGTGTTTCCATTTTATTTTTTTGGGGCATCAATTACTGATAATAATGCTTCACTATGCCCTTTGAATTCCTTCAAACTAATTTTTCAAACCAAGCTTATGCAAAAATTTAAAAAAATATACACACCTTTTTTTCACTTTCTAGGAGCTCGATCTTGCATCTTATGTATCTCTACAATTTCAGATCTTCTAGTTTAGAAATTGCGACCTACAATATAAGTCCGCGTTCTCTTTCCAATGCCTCTAGTCTGATCGAATTTAGATTCTCCAAGAAAGAGTTATGCACAATCTCCTAGGATGACCTGATTATATACCTTTTTAGAAGAGCAAACTTATATGAAGTGTCGCGTGTCACTATTTTGACCTTAGGATCTGAAAAATATACATAGGAAACTAAATTCCATCCTCTTTCCGTAACTTCTTACGGAATTTCAACCTTATGCTCAAAACAAAAGTTATGACTATTTTCCCCATGTCAACTGTTTGGAATGTAATTTGGGAGTTTGCAAAAAGGAAAACTTCCTTAGATCATATCTCCACAAATGTAGCGTGAAAAGATCTGAAATTTGGATCCAAGGTTTAGAACGATTTCAGCCCAAATGGGTTTTTTTTTATTGTCTAAAACGTCACAGAAAAAAAGGTTATAGCAAAAATTCCATGATGACCTATTTGGAGCAGCGAAACCCTAGAATCCAAAGCTCTGATACCAAATGTTATGAAACCAGATCACAAAAACATATAAAATATAGATCAACACCTTAGTATTCAGCCTCTTCGAGGGGGAAACCTCCTTTACATTACACAGATGAACAATTCTTGGATGATTCAAATGAAAAAACCTCCTTTCTATATATAGGATTCTAAGGGGTCACAATATAACCAAGCCGACCTAACAATAATAATATAAAGGCACAAAAATAACAATAGAGGGATTCTATGTTGCACAATAATAACAATATGGGGACAATAGAGGCACAAAAATATTAATAAGGGATACAGCGACAATAGTAATGGGGGAATCACTAGTATTATAGGGACCTAACAGAAACCATAATGTTATAAATGAAAGAGAAAAAAGACTTACTTGGAATTTGTTTCTATAAAAGGTGAAACCCATCATTCTAAAGTGAATAATCATGACAATCCTTTAAGAGTGATACATGCCCCAGAATTACCTACACACTTATCTCCAAATTCTTGGAAGAATTTTTTTTACCCAATCTCCAATAGAAAGATGTGTGTGTGTGTGTGTAATAAAACGAATAAACATTAGATCTACAATTGTAGAGATAAATCAATGAAATATGTAAAGTATTGAGATCTAGTGCACTCAAAGTGGATGATACCTACCTTTCCCTAGCTGTGATGGAACTTTCTTGAGTTGGAACGGTTGAAAATTCCAATATATGAATAAAATTGTTGGTATGTGCTATATTCTTTCCATGATTAGCTCCACGTGTTATTATGCTGCATCGAGTGCAATGAGGGGGTTGTTGTAGGGGGTGGTAGCCCTCCCCGCCCCCCACAAAGGGTCTAAGGTAGCATGCCAAAAAAAAAAAAAAACGTTATGCAGACCCAATAATGGTTGGGTGAACCCAAGGATGGTGGGTAGACCTACCCATGGTTTTGTGCATGGTTTTTGTGCATGGTTTTAGGCATGATGGTTTTTCCTGTGGTATTTTTTAGATCCAATCAAAGGATATATGGCTATGTTCTAATCTAAGGTTAATGGATTGGGTTTTATGAATGTTTCAACATGTATATAATGTTTTGTAACATTGAAAGTGATATAATAAAAAACAATCTAGTTTTCCTAGTTTTGGGTTCCAGGAGAAAATATATGTGTATATATTTATGTTCTCTCCATTGTATATTTTTATTTTTTAAGAATTCATTTGCAGGAAATTTATGTGCAAGGTTAAAAACTACATCTTTTATTAAAGTTGTTTCAACTTCAATATGATGCTTTTGCGAATGAGGGTTTTGTTGATTGGGCCTATGGTAGACCCTGTTACAGTGGGAGATTTGCGGTATTAATTCTTGCGGTGAAAGGAGATGGAAAAATTGCAAAGATAGAGATCAAGAAATTCAATGGATAGAGTTTTGAGTTCTGGAAGCTCAATATGTAGGATCTATTGGTGGACATAGATCAATGGATTGTTGTAGATACAGGTACAACACCAACAAGAATGTTGATAGAAGACTTGGTGAATTTAGATTGGAAGGAAAAGAGAACAATATGATTATGTCTCTTAGATTAAATATTAATGAATGTATCAAACGAATATATGATGAAGGCTTTGTGTGATAAGTTTCAGAATTTGTATCAATCTAAGTCCTTGGTGAACAAATTGTTCCCACGAAAAAGGCTATAAAACCTGAGGATGAAGTATGGAGATTAAATGCCTTCAATACTATGATAATTCAGTTTTTATCTATTGGTATTAAAATTTTAGATGAATATAAGTGCATTACTTTGTTGTGTTCTCTTCCAAACTTGTGGGATAGTCTAGTTGTTTCTATAGGTACAATATAGCTATATTGAAGTTTGATGAAATAGTATCAACCTTGTTATCGGAGGAGATGAGATAGAAAAGCATGGAGATCCAGAATGGAGATGCCTTGTTTGTAAGAGGATGTTCCCATAACAGAAATAGAAATAAGTCCTCGTGTGGGAGACCTAAATCTAGAAGGAAATCTAAATCTCTAGGAAAATCTATAAATGGAAATGCAGAAAAGAAGGGCACTACAAAAAGCACTATAGATCTAAAACTTCTGAGAAAGGAATGGGATCTAATGATGCTACTTTTGCATAAGCGAAAACCACCTCAGATGAATGTGGGGATGTGTAATTGTATTCTTCTTCAAGTAACCATGTAGATCATGAGCCATGGTTGATTGAGTCAGGTGTATCCTTTCATATGAATCCCCATAGGGAGTGGTTTACAAGTATAAGAAATATGATGGTGGTGATGTCTTCCAAGGGGATGATAGGAATATTAGAATCATAGGACATTGAAAAGTTAAGATGGAGTTGCAAGATAGAATGATTTTATCCAAACATAAATAGGAACACAAAAAATTACACATATAACCATAAATACATAAATGTAGTAGAAATAACACTTCATTTCATTAATACCAGAATACTAAAATATGCTTACAAACATAATGGAAATAAAATAGCTCGGGTGATGGTAGATTATCTCTGAGAAAATGTGTGGTCACTACATGCCTATGAACTGTGTTACAAAGAGGCTCGAAAGCCTATTTATTATTGAGAAACAATGGAAAACCCTAAACATCCAAAAACCTAAACCTAGGAGATGAAGCGCCAAAATTATGGGCCCCGTTTGGTTAAATTGGTACATCAGCTTCCCAGGGTCGTAACTTTGGCATATCGTAATACCTCGTTTCGAAGATCTCGAGGAGGCGGCTAAAAAAGAATTAGCAATTTGGTTTGGGACCTCTTCAATCTCTCCATTTTCCCTAAAAACGTTGTTTAGGGTCTCAAAACAACTCTAGAAGCTCAAGACCCAAAAAAATGCCAAAAATACTAAATTGTGCTACAATTAAGGAAAACGAAAAATTGAAAGAGATAGTGTTTGGAGTCCAAGTGGAATAGGCAGGTGGCCAACAATATCCACCTAGATCATTCCTCCCCCCTTAGGAAGAAATGGCCCCCATTGTGTTGAGTGCCTCCATGAGATGAGGAAACTTTTGCTGAACTTGGTCCCTAGTGAGCCACTTCCCTTGGTGAAGGAGTTGGAAAACTTTGACAACTCGATATAGTTAGATCTTGTATTGGTGAATGTTTTTTTTCTGTGTGTCCATTACCTGATCGGTTGTGGCCTGTTCCCTATAGTATGGGTTTAGCTCTCTTGGTGTTAGTTTTTCTACAACTTCTCTTGTGTCTGTATGAACTATAGGTATTGGTGCTCTGTGTGGATGACCATTTCCTTCCCTAGAATGCAATGCTTCCATTGACAACATGCCTGCATAATGGAATACATTTATTTTTCATAAGTGGGATACTTTAAGACTGTGTCTATAAGTGTCTCACTGTGATAAGCCACTGGATGCCCCTGCTGAGTAAGAATTGCACCAATAGCATTGTCGGAGACGTCTATCTCAATCTAAAATGGTTGTTGTGGGTTTGATAATGTGAGAACAGGTGTAGAGCAAAGGTGATGCTTCAACTCGGAAAATGCCTTCTGTTAGAATTCAGACCAAAAAATATTTGCTTTCGCTCCACCCTTGGTGACTTGACTTAAAGGCCAAGTGATATGAGAGAACCCCAACACGAACCTACATAGAAATTTGCAAGACCCGGAAAGATGCAGAGCTTTGTTAGAGTGGTTGGGGTTGGCAAATCAAGAATTAATTGTATCTTGGCTGGGTCCAGAGGCACAACGTTCTCATTAATGATGTGCCCTAGATATTGAACGTAGGTCATGCCAAAAGTGCATTTCTCCAAATTGGCACATATCTTTTGTTGTTGAGGGGTTTGAAGGACCTGTCAAATATCACGGAGGTCTCTTCCCAAATCTGGTTGAAGATCAAGATGTCATCTAAATACACCACCATGAATGCATTGGTGAAGGGTTGCAAGATGTCATCCATCAACTCATGAAGGCTACAGGGGCACTCGTTAACCCAAAAGGCATGACCAACCATTCGAAAAATCCCTCCTTTGATTTGAAGGATGTCTTCCACACATCGGAAGGTTTGATAGGCACCTGGTGATAACCAGAATTCAAGTCAATCTTGCTTAAATATTTGGCCCCCTTGAGCTTGTCCAGAAGGTCATCCATTTGTGGGATTGAGTACCTATTATAGATAGTGATCTTTTTCAGTGCCTGATAGTCAATATAGAGCCTCTAGGTCCTGTCCTTCTTTTGTACCAATACAATCAAGCTCACACAGGGTGGTGATCTTGGCATGATGTGCCCTTTTAGCAACAACCCTTGAATATTCCTCTTGATCTCATCATTCTCCTGAACGGAGCATCGATATATCAGTCCATTGGGTGGCAACACACCTGGGGTTGGATCGATGGAGTGCTTGACCTTATAGTGCAGAGGTACCCCTGTAGGTGACACAAAAATGTCTCTATACTCCTCCATGACCTTCTCCATCTGTTGTTGTTATGTGCAGGAGCCCTATCTGGAATTCATCACGACAACCTTCTTCTTTCCCTGAGGGAAAATTATAAGTAAAAAAATTCTTGGTCTATAAAATGATCGCACTGCATTACTTTGTAGTGACCAAAGAGATGGTAGTAGGTGCGGCTACCTTTGATATCCTGTACAACATATTTCCCAAAGTAATAATCATGGAGTGAGGTATAGGCTCATATACATCATGTCGCTTCCACAAGTATGGGTGTCCTAATAATACATTACAAACTCCAAGAGGAGAAACATCACACAATACCTCATCTATGAATGGCTTGATTTTGTAGGGAAGGAGACACTACTAGCTGATGCAGAGATCTCGTCCTTGGCAAAGCCACCCGATGGTGTACAACTATTAATGTGTTGTCATCGGTAGTGTTACACTAAAAAATGTCACCTTGACTACTTACAGTTAGTATGGCTCAAATCAACAGTCATGCTACCCTCTTAGGCAAGTCTCATGCCTCTGTTATCCATCTCAAACTCAAAGAAGAGAGAAAGTCTTGTAAAAACTATGTTTATCTCTGGGGTCGCAGGTTCTCTCTAGCCTTACCTGCGGGGACGCTGACCATGTTCACAAAATCTGCGTCCATGGACGCTCTGTATGTTAAGGGACAGGTGCGTCCCTCTGTAAAAGGAAAAATGCGCGAGTTTTATCTTGAAAAAGTTACTTGTGGTTACTTCTAGAACATTCTAGAGGTCGGTTTGATGAAATGGATGCGCCTCCAGTTGGTTCATGTATCTCTATTAAGGGGGAACTTATCCCATCAATAAGGGAGCTATCCCACCCAAAGAGGGGGATGATCCCATTGATAGTGGACCTGAATAACCTCTTTACAGCACTATAAATAAAGGCATTGAGCCAGAAGGAGAGGAGGTTGGAGCTATACATTTTCTTTGGGTAAATGCTGCAGGATTTAGGTCTTCCATTAGAGCCTTTGTGAGGAGAGATTGTCTTCACTTGATTCTACTTGGGAGAGGGTGAGCTTTGTCAAAGTAGAGGAAAACCCTTGATGGACCCTGGGAGGAACTTGCACAACACCAGGCCAGGTTGTAAGAGTTTCTTTGTTTCGTTATTAATACAAACTGGTTTATTTTTCTCAATAGCTTGTGTTAATGAGTTATTTCATGTGTTCCTTGGTCTGCATGTTGAATATATGTTTTATTATATGAAATGCAAGTGCTTGGTAATTGGTTGATTGTTTGTGGTTGCAGGAATTGACTTGAAGGAGGAGCTCATCCGGATCGTCAAGAACGGACTTCAACAACAGCGTTTTGGAATAAGGTAAGCCTAAACACTTGTAGTTTTCATGTTGTAAAAGGTGTATTTAGAGAAAGATCACTCCATTTTGTCTTGTTTGTCATTAGAACGTCTTAGACTTCTAGGAAGGTCAGTCGTGTCCGCACCCTTGACAAATTCCGTGTGACAGGTAGGCCCAACCTCTTCATGACCTCTACTGAAATGAGGTTCTTTTGGCTCTCGCTATCGACAATGAATAGCAGCAGAGAACCTTTCACCCACATATGTGAGTGGAAGAGGCATTCCCCCTCCCCTGGATCTTCGAGCGCATTCTTCTGGATCTTGGTTATGGCCATAGTGGAACTGGGCTCTGCATCAAGGATCTACTTCCCTTTTTCATTTCCCTTGTCAGGTTCTGACGTAGATTTGGAACATTCGTCTGATTCGAAAGCCTTCAGCTCGACCACCAGTGACTGCTTGGCCCAACACTCACTTGTGTTGTGAGTGGAGCTCTTATGGAACTCACACCATTTTCCCATGTCCTTCTTTATCTTCGTGGTGTTGTTCTTTGCTTGAATCTTGTTGGGTTTCCCTGGGTTGCCCCGCCTTGGCTTTGGCATTTGTTCTATGGTTTGGAGGTGCATTTTCCTTACTTTGGATTCACATATCCAAAGTATCACTTCTTCTGTTTAAACTTATCCTCAATATTGATAGCATATTAGTATGCCATGTTGAGCAAGGAGATTTCTAAGAACTTCATCTCGTCCTTGTTGTACTTGTGTAGACATCCACCGTACTTGAGTCAAAAATTCTGCTAAGAATATTTGATACCTAACTTCATGTGGAGGGTATGGGAAACATTTGTCAATTCTGGCACATCTTGGTCCCTTCCCTATCGTAGCATGGTCCACTTTATGTATTTATCTGCATAGCTCTAGAAAGGGTAATACTGTTCCTTGCTAGTGTCTCAAAAATAATCCCACATGGGTGTGGCTTAAAACAATGAGGATTCCCTCTCATTCTTTTGTTCAGAGTAGGTTTCCAAACAATCCTTGACATGTGGGGCGGCTTTGAGAAGTGCAAAAGTAATATTTTCCCGATTGGAAAAGTCATGAACTGAAAAATATCCTTCCAATAGATTCAACCATTTATCTACAATGTCTGTACCTATCTGGCCCTCAAATACAAGAATATCAAAGTTAATTTGTACCTTAAAAGGAGTGGTGCCTCCAGAGTGGCTGCTGAATAAAGATGCATCTCTTGTGGATAGTCATTGAAGGATCTGGGAAAATTTATCCATCATCACGTTCCTCTATTTATCGAGGGCTTCCTTGAGCAATATTTTGAAAGGATCTCCTACACCCTCATCTTTATTTTCTTCCGCCATGGAAGGCAACCGGATTTTGTGAGCCTGGTCTTGCAAAGGTTCAACTAGATTGAGCCCTAACTCCTTATTGTTGGGTTGTGTTATATTCTTTCCATGACTAACCTACATAGTTAACCAGGGAGTTGGGGGGGTTCAAAGGCCCCCCTTCATTGTGTCGATTGTGCAGCGGATGGGCTGCAGCCCCCCTATTCGGGGGGTTTGAGGGGGGCGGGTAGCCCCCTCTACGGGGTCTGGGGCAGTGCCCCGGGAATTTTTTTTTTAAACCCTATATTAGGTTGGGTGGACCTCCCTATGGTTTTCGTTCCATTGTTTTGGACGCGATGGTTTTTGGTCCATGGTATTGGATTCTTCAGCATGTATAAATTGTAACATTGAAAGGAATATAACGAAAAATCAAGTTGGTAGTCCCAATTTTGGGATCCAAGGGAAAATCTCTTTATATATGTGTTTTATGTGTTATTCTCTCACATTATTTATTTTCTGTGTTTTAGAATTTGTATGTAGGTAATTTCTGTATGGGGTTCAAACCTACCTTTGGTATCAGAGTTGTTTTGGCTTCAAAGGGACGCCTTTATTGTTGAGGCGTTTCGCTCAGGCCTATGGTAGACCCTGTTTAGTGGGAGATCTACGGGATCGATTCTGGCGGTGAAAGAATATAGCAAGAAGTCGAAAGCTAGAGATCGATAAATTTAATGGTCAGAGTTTTGAGTTATGGAAACTCAAGATGGAGGATCTGTTGGTGGATAAATATCAGTGGATCATGGTAGATCCAGGTACTAGACCATCAGGAGTGTCCGTTGAAGAATGGAAGAAGTTGGACCAGAAGGCAAAGAGCACAATACAATTGTGTGTCTCAGATTCAGTATTGTTGAATGTATCAGGGGAAGCTACAGTGAAGGCTTTGTTGGACAAGTTAGGGACTTTGTACCAATCTAAGTCTCTGTTGAATAAACTGTTCCTATAGCAAAAGTTGTGTAACCTGAGGATGAAAGATGGAGACTTGGTGACAGAGCATCTGAAGGCATTTAATATAGTGGTAAGTCATTTATTATCTATTGATATTAAAATTTCAGATGAAGATAAGTGCATCAGTTTGTTGTGTTCTATACCAGATTCATTGGATAGTCTGGTTATTGCAATAGGTAGTAATACAACTACCTTGCAGTTTGATGAAATAATCTCATCCTTGCTGACAGAGGAGTTGAGACAGAAAAATTTGGAGATCCAGAATGGTGATGCCTTATCTGTATGAGGACGGTCCTAGAACAGAAACAAAAATAAGTCATCGAGTGGGAGATCTAAATCTAGAGGGATATCTAAATCTCTAGGAAAACCTGTAAAGGTGGTGTGCTAGAAATGCGGAAAGGACGGGCACTACAAAAGGGACTGTAAATCTAAAGTTCCTAACAAAGGAAACAGATCTGCTGATGCTTCTTCTACAGAGGTGAAAACCACCTTAGATGAAGGTGGGGATGTGTACTTGGCTTCTTCAAGTACACATGTGGATCATGAGGCATGGTTGAATGACTCAAGTGCATCCTTTCACTTCACTCCCCATATAGAGTGGTTCTACAAGTATGATAAATAAAATGGTGTGGAGATATCTTATTAGGGTGATAGGAAGGCTAGAATCGTTGGTCGTGGAAAAGTAAAGTTGAAGTTGTAAAGTGGAAGGGTTAGAACACTTTCGGGTGTTCTTCATATTCCTGCATTAGCCAGAAATCTGATTTTTGTAAGCAAGCTAGATGATGCAGGTGTAAGAACAGTGTTCAAGAAGGATACCTGCAAGATGGTTCGAGGAGCACTGGGGTTGATGTGGGGAGTTCAAACTGGAACTCTGTATAAGCTGCAAGGTAGAATTGTTTTTTATGGGTGCAACAATTTTGTGCTTCCTGAAAGTGGAGCAGAAAATCTAGTGGTCTCTGTAGAGAAGACCATGCAATGGCATCAAAGGCTTGGACATATTGGAGAGAAGGGCCTTCGAATACTTCATGGTAAAGGTATGGTAGAAGGTATGAGGAATAGCTCTCTGGATTTTGATTTCTGTGAAAATTATGTATATGGGAAGCAGAATTAGGTGAGTTTCCCCTCTGGTGGGAAGAGGGTGAAACAGATATTAGAGCTTGTGCACAGTGATGTGTTTGGACCTGTGAAGGTTCTGGTGGGCTCCAGTATTGTAGCAATAATTCTACAACTCCTGGAGCTTCCTGTCTCTTAATTTTATCAACCCGGTAGTTCGTACAAACTTGGAAGCGACGGTGCTGTATGCACAAGTACTAGCTCTTGTCGCAGCTGTCACTTGGTCAGCTGGCACAAGTCCGCTAGGGCTCAAGCCAACTTCTATAGGCTCACAGAAGAAGCTTTATCAATGATGGATGAAAGCTAACTCAAAGGAGACTAGTCTAATTGCAGAAGGAAACTGAAAACCAATAAAGCATGGAAACCCTAGGAAACCCTAATTTGACTAACTAGACCCTAACTATGCAAAACTGTGAATGAAACAACTACCAATAATGCCATTACTTGCAGTGAACTGAAATACATGCATCTAAGCTACTTGCATCTGAAAAGACATGTTTTTGTATTTTTTCATTAAGTGGTTGGATTTGTTGTGATGATGCTTTTGATTAGGGTTTGGTTGTGCAGGAGTGATTGGAATGGAAGGAAAGCATGGGCAAGGTCAGGATGGCTAAGGGAGATCCCAGAGGGTCTCCAGCATCAGTCCCCAGAAGCCTACCACGTTGGATGCTCAGCAACCGAGTTTGCAGGTTTCTACAGGAAGTCTGCAAGGGATCCTACAGGAAACTCAGGGGTTTCTACAGGAAGTCTGTGCAATTCTACAGGATGTTTGGCCGTGGAGGTTTTGGAGGATGGTGAAGTGTTGGAGTGGTGTGGAAGGATAGGTGAGATGGAGATGGAGCTGGTGATGGCTCAGGAGCAGAGAAATCAGATGGAGGAAGAGTGCATGCATAGGTTTGATGATTGGAAGGATGGGATCAACGAAAGTGTAATTAGATGGAGCTAAGTGAATAATGGATGAGTTGGAGGGTAAATGAGTTGGTCAGAGGCTGAGTAGGGCTTGAGGAGAGATCAAGATGAAGAAGAAGAAAGTGGAGTGATAAGGAGCAGCGTAAATGAAACAAATGACTTATGCACCAACGAGAAATTCAAAATGATAACTGTGCATGAAACCACAAAGGAAGTGAAATGTAGAAGTATGGTTCGATGTCAAAAATGCATGGATGGATCTTCAACGAAAATGTCTATGTTGCAGCTTGCATGGAAGTGAGAAGAACTGCGTTTCTTTTTGGTGGTTGGTTATGGACTGCACCCCAATCCCTAAGAGAGATGGTAGTGAGCCTTTACAACCTTTTTGTTGGAGCTCCAATGATTTATAACTATCCTCCTATCGAACTTAAGCAACTGAAAGCAAATCACCATAAACTAATCCTATCTAAGCTCATGAAAAAGACTAAATTATCAAACTGTAAATTCGAATTGCATGTGAAAGTAAACAAACTCAAAGTGCTGGAACGAAATGCAAACACATTACAACACCGAGGAGATCTATTGCTCTCAGGTTGGGCCCTAACCTGAGAGCTATAGCTCCCTTAGAAACTCAGAATGAGACCAAAATCTGACTGCCTTTATTCATAAACGAAAGTCTGATGACATGCCAAAATGGCTTACAAAAGGAACAAAAACCGAGCTGTAGCTCGTACTTCCCAATTACAAAAGTAATGCCAAGGTTCAAAAAGCCTCCATCCAAGGCTACGGCCTCAGTGTTTATGCAAAAACGATCATCCAACAGGTGTCCTTGATTTTAGGAGCTCGACTGTCCAGCTGAAGTTTAACTGCTGATCCTGTAGGACAGTCATAACTACTGTTCCTGTAGAACAGTTATAACTGTTGTTCCTGTAGAACAGCTGGTTGCTTCTAAGCTCGGTGGGGAGATGGATTGGAGCTCGGAGCTATGGTGGGAATCACGAGGAAGGTCCCCAAGACCGTGGACATCCTCTCCTAAAAACCAGTAGTGCCACCTCATTGTCTCTTTGGCTCCTTTTCGTAGTCTTTGCTCCCTTTTTAATGCCAAAACCTGAAATCATCATGCATTAGTCACGTAGATAGAATGTCTACCCTTCTTCCTACAAACAACACGAATAAACCAAGAAATGAATGCATAAGCACTAAAAAATGAATGGTTTGAGCAGAGCAAGTAGGCCAAATGAGCCCAAATTGTACCAAAAATTGGGGCTCATCATCACCCCCCAGCTAAACTATTTGCTCATCCTTGAGCAACTTAGTCCAAATCTTCATCCTTCATTGCTTTCACTGCTTCCCTTGTATCCCAAGGCTCTGTGGTGGTGTCTTCTCTGTGGATATGAAACCCTGCTTTCCTGTCCACCTCTTCCCATTGTTGACTATTATCTTCCTCTGTATTGCCTTCAGTCAGTCCTAGCAGTAGTGGTGGGCTGAGCTTAAGGCCAATCCAGCTGGCCTGGAGGCTTTGCATGGATTTCTTGTAAAGTTCAACCCTTGCCAAAGCTTCCATCGATCGATGGGGGTATGGTTCGCTCTGATTTCAAGCTGTGTGCCAGGGTATTCCATCTGCGTGCACATGCTTGGGCAGCACTTTCTCCCAACAACCTTTCCATGTCTTCAAAGTGGGCTATGGCTTGGGCCTGTTGGTCCATAAATCTCAAGGAAGCTGTGGGATCTGTAGCCAATTGTTGGTGGGTTGAGATGAGTGCCACCGGGTCCTCTACTTCTGGTCGAATGAACAGGGGTTCATTCACTTCTCGGTTCATGACCGATTTTGCTTCAGCTGCTCTCTGATCCTCATGGTTTAACCATGAGGCGAACGCCATCAATTGCATATCACCCAAAGCAACATTGGGATCCCAGGAGACTTCATTAGGCAAAGCCAAATTGTGGAGGTAAAACTCTGCTAATTTGGCTTTGTCCTCAGATGAACTAGTACTGCACAATTCAGAAAATTGTTGTGGGCTTTGGATATGTGAAATACCTCTTTGTGCCAAGGTGTTTATTTGGAACTGCAGCCATTGATCTTTTAAGAACAATCCATATGCTTTTGCAGGTGTTCTGCACTGAATTGCCTCCATGGCCCAACTGGCCATGCAGGCCAATTGTGCTTCCTTTTGTTGCAGCTGTTCTCTTAGGGCTTGCACTTCAATTTTTGTTTGCTGCTCTGCTTCCTGTAGAAGTGTCATTGGCCCTTCAAGGCTGGTGGTCAGCTCCTTGTTGCCTTGTTGTTCATTTGTGATGTCCTTGGAGGATGTTCCTGCCCCTGCCTTTAGTTCCTGTAGCTGCAATCTTAGCTTCTGATTTTCTTCCTGTAGAAGCACACGTTGGCAATTAGCCACATGTTTAGCCATGGTGAATTCACTCCTGACCTCTCTGAGTTGATCTTGTAAAGGGCCTATGTCCGCCACACCCTTTGATTTGGCGATCTGCATCCATGTGTGGGAACAGACTCTTTCCTTCTCTAGTTCAAAAAATAGAGGCACAGTAAATTTCTGCGGTATGATTTTGCCCGCCTCTAAAAAGGTGTAGTATGAATTCAGATTAGGTGAAGGGCTAGGTTCTGGTATATGTTCTCTTTCTATCTCTTCAGGTGGTTCTACCTCACCCTCCCTTGGTGGTGATGAGAGTCCTTCTCCTTCCTTCTTTTCTGTTTCCTGTAGCCGGGCCAGAGTATCCTGTAGAACATTTTCAGCTTCCTGTAGCCGCGTTTGTTCAGTCAACAAGTCTAACCTTTCTTGCCACGTATTTTTCTTTGGACTCCCCTTCTCGTAGGTGACTGTGATCCTGGAGGGTGACTTTTCTCTGGGAGAAACAGATGTATCTTCGATGACAATCGGGCTGCTGGATTGGGCCTGTGGCTTGCCCGTTTTTATCCTAACACTTCTTCGAGCCTTAAAGTATAGAGGGGTCTCCCTCTTCCTTTTTCCTTTTGGCTTAGGTGGCGTGCTGAGGCCAGCTAATACAGCTGCTGCCTCCCGTGCCAGAATATCCACCTTTCTCTCCTTGGATTTCACCTTTTCGGGGCTTCCTGTAGAAGCCTGTTTCTGCAATTTCAGGCTTCCTGTAGAAGCCTTTGTCTCCGTTTTCGGGCTTCCTGTAGAAGCCTTGGTCTTTGCTTTTGGGCTTCCTGTAGAAGCCTGCTTCTCACTGATCTTCGGGCTTCCTGTAGAAGCCTTTGTTTTTGTTTTTGGGCTTCCTGTAGAAGCCTGTTTTTCAATGATTCTCGGGCTTCCTGTAGAAGCCTGAGTTTGTGTTTTCGGGCTTCCTGTAGAAGCCTGTTTTTGCTTTCCTGTAGACACAGGTGTCTCCACTTCCGCTTGCTTGCCTGCTTGAGTTTTGCTTTTTGCTTTGGGTGCAGGTGTTGTTGAGGTACTTGGGCTGACGTGGACCACCTCTGCTTTGTCCATTCTGCTCTTCATCCTCTTTTCCCTTGCTGACAGGATAGGTGTGCCACCCTTTTCTTTGTCCTCCTTTCCCTCATGCTTCTTCCTCTGTTCTCCCTTCTGTACTGTTGTTGGGGTTTCTTGGCCTTCTTCCCTCTGTTCCTCGGCCACTGCTTCGTGTTCCTCACTGCTGGAGGAACCCGTTTCTTCGATCAACATTTTAATGTCCCCATCTTTTGTTAAATTCCGGAAGGATTCCCATGAGAGGGGGACCTTATATGAGTGCAATGCATCCTCCACAAGAAGCTTGATCAGCCCATGGTGGGCTATCTGATCTGGTATTCCCTCTCTCAGCTTTGTAGCACACTCCATTAGAGACTGCAGGAGGTAATAAGGGATGCTCAGTTTTTGTTCTACAGGAAGGTCAATTCGGTGCCTCAACTCAGTGAGGAGCCGAAAGTGATATGCATATACGATGCTGAAACGGCCTTCACAAGTAATATATTTCATGATTTTCAAACTGACTTCATTCCAAGGTGGTGACAGGCTCGTTCTTCGCACCCCATTTTTGTCCTCCGAGAATTCTTCCTCAGGTGGGAAGAATTCCTTCTTTGCCTGCTGACTCAACTTTCTCTCCTCTTTATCCCACGGCAGACCCATAGGAAGTTCTATGATCTGACTGATATGTTCTGGGGTGAGTTTGAGGCTTAGACCTCTGAAGTTTACCGTGGCCAGTGTCTGAGATTTAGGCTTCAGAGCCTGCAAGAATTCTTCGGCCACTTCATCATCGTAACCCTGCAGCTTATCACAAAAACGCATCCATTGTGCTCTGGTGAAGAGCTCTACCACTGCCGGGTTTCTCCTTAGTTTAGTTGAATCAGTGGGCTCCCGTCTTATAAACCCACCCAGCATGATGAACACGGTCGTTTTAATTAAAGGTGGCAGATGCAAAAGAGATTTGGTCTATGAAGACAGAGCATGCACATAAAAAATTTCAACACTGTCTACTTATACCAACATCCTGTAGAACGGTAGCAAAGGCACAGCAAACAACAATTCCACCAATATCTTTATGACCCGACTGTGGACGATGGTCTTGCCACTTCTAATAACCAGTTACATTAAAAGTTTAGGGTTACGTCTTTAATTGGCCACCTTTTTCGTGAGGCACCCGCTTTCCTGTAGATGACTGTGTTCCTGTAGACTGCGTTCCTGTAGATTGCGTTCCTGTAGAACTGCGCTCCTGTAGAACTGCGTTCCTGTAGAACTGCGCTCCTGTAGAACTGCGTTCCTATAGAACTACGTTCCTGTAGAAGCCATGCGCAATTCTTGGGGAGGACTGTAGTTGGCCGCGCTCGAGGTGTGCTTTACCGACGTTCTGGTAGCCAAAAACTCAGCGTATCAAAGTGCAGAGGAGATCATAATAGCCACCCGAGTTTGAAGTGTTGGATTATAAATGTAGGCGCATGATCTAGCTGATTAGATTTTGAATCGGCACAATCCGTGGGACGGGGGATGAGCTGTCCCCGCCGGACTGTTGGGCAACGTCATCCATCATTCGCCTGCGTATTTACTTGCTGCCGCATTCATTCCCACGATTTGTCGCCGCCTTTTCCTCTTAAACTCATGCTCTGACGACAGTGTTCTCACGTGCGTGCAGTTCATTCTCTTTGTCGTGGCCGCCACCCACACATCCAATTACACTTTAACTAGCCGACGTGGCCAGTCGACTGGCCATACGACCGCTCAACCATTCAATTTTACGCCATGCAAACAATTTCAAAGTAAGATTCATGCGATTTGATGGAAGGAAGGGTTGAGACACTTACCTGCGTGGCTGCACACGATTTTTAGTTCCTGGACGATGGTGAGCGGATCTACCTACTGCATGCGACTTACACAGACCCGGAGGCTCATGGTTACAGGCTGCCGACGATGGAGTGGATGTTTTGCTTGCATGCGCCCGCGTTTCATTACAGATGGTGGTGCTGTGAATGGTATCCACTCGAGCAGGTTGAACTGTTACAGGATCCCCGCGAGGGGTCTCGTAACAGTCCTTTCTCCTTGGGTGCATGCTGCACGATGGCGGTTCTGGCCTTTCAATCACGTTCCCGGATCTCTTTGATGCCTGCGGTATGAGATCCAGCATTTGTTTAGCTTTGAAAATGGCTTTTCCCGCGAGAACTCATCGATCTTCTTTGTTGGTGTAGGGAACTTGGCCGCATGTCGACAAGGATGGTGGAGCAAGGTGACAGCAATGTGCAAGGGTGCCAACAGAGGCTTGCATGCATCCAAACCCATCCATAGTTGCGAAATCTCTTTTTAAGATGAATTCTGGCCGTCCAAAACTCCTATAGGAAGTTTCCTGTAGAACACAGAGCTTCCTGTAGACAGTTCAGCCTTCCTGTAGAAAGTCTGTACTTTCATGTAGAAAATCCGCCTTCCTGTAGAAAGACTGCATCTTCCTGTAGAAAGACAACATCTTCCTGTAAAAGATTCAAACCATGATAAAATTGCACGTACCTTGAAAAAAACATGGGTACTCTTGGAGGAGGTGCTGGTGAGGTTCCTTGACAGTATGATAAGGACCCTTGGCTCTGAGTTGAAGGGCTTCCTCTCCTCCATAGAACATCTGCAACCTGCATGCAATTTTACCATATTTTGCTTATTGTTTTTTTTTCTTTTTTCTTTTTTTTTCTTCCTTTTTTTTTGAAAGATGACAGGGGCACCTCAAAGAGGTTTTCACCCGTGCCATCTGCCCTGAGCGCCTCAGAGAGGTTTTCACTCAAGGATCTTTTCACCTTTTCTCCTTTTTTTTTTTTTGAAAGACAATAGGGGCGCCTCAATGAGGTTTTCACCCCTACTACCTGCCTTGGGCGCCTCAGAGAGGTTTTCACCCAAGGATCATTATTTATCTTTCTTTTTTTTCTCTTTTTTTTTTCTTTTTTCTCTTTTTCTTTTTTTCAGATATTTTTCTTCAGGGTATGCCAGAGGCAGAGGCAGAACCCTTCTCTATGACCAATACAGATTTCTCTATAGTCTTGATGAACTCTTGTCTTGAGAGAGGTCTCCTGTAGATCTTCAAACGATGCCCATTGACAAGCATGGGAATGGCTTCCTCATCAATGGTTCGAATGAGGACAGATCCATTGTCATGGCATTTCTCCACTGCATATGGTCCTAGCCATCTGGTTCTCAGCTTGCCCTTGAAATCTTTGTATCTGGAATCATACAACAAAGCCCAATCTCCCGGCTGAAATTGCTTGTCATGGAGATGTTGGTCATGCCACACCTTTCTCTGAAGTTGAACCACTTCTGAGTGAAGGAGGGCCTGCATTCGGTGCTCATCCAGGCCATTCAGCTGCAGCAGCCTTTCTTGTTGTGCATGGCTGAGATCTAGGTCCAGCTGAGCTGCCATCCTCAAGGTGTTGTATTCAAACTCAATGGACAGCAAAGCTCTCTTCCCATAGACCAGCTCATATGGTGTGAAGCCGGTGGTGGTCTTCCAAGTGGTGTTGTAAGCCCATGTGGCTTCAACCAGGCGATCTGCCCAGTCCTTTATGCTACTGCTCACCACTTTAGTCAAGATCCCCTCTAATGCTCTATTGGTGACTTCCACCTGCCCATTTGCTTGACGGTGATAAGGGGTGGAAGTCCTATGCTTGATCTTGTGATGAGCTAGGAGATCTTCAACCAGGTTGGAGGTGAACTGGCTCCCTTGATCGGTGACCAGCTCTCTTGGATAGCCAAACTTATAGAAGATGTTCTCTCTTAGGAACTCGGCCACCTTTTCTTCTGTTGCTGCTTTGATTTCTTTGGTCTCAGCCCACTTTGTCAAATAGTCATTACACACAATGATGTAAGTCCTTTGCCTCGAAGAGGGGTTGATTGGGCCCACAAAGTCCATGCCCCACTTCTCAAATGGCTCAAGAGTCACTTGAGGTTGGAGAGGCATCTCATCCCTTTGGGTCGGTTTCCCCATTCTTTGGCATTGGTCACACTGACTGACATATCTTCTGACATCTTGATGAAGTGTGGGCCAATAGTAGCCTGCCTGCAGGATCTTGAAGGCAGTTCTCTTTGCTGCAAAATGCCCTCCACAAGGCCCATCATGACAAGTGAGGAGGATATCAAAGACTTCCTCCTCCCTTACACAACGCCTTAAGATCTGATCGGGGCCAAGCTTGAACAGATTGCCCCCGATCCAAGTGAATGAGGTACTTTTTCTGATGATTCTGCTCTTCTCTCTGGAAGATAGGTGTGGAGGGAACTGTGTTGAAACAAGATAGTTTGCTATATCAGCAAACCATGGAGAGAGTACTGAAATAGCAAACAGATGTTCATCAGGCATCTGATCGTCCACTGTTCCATCCTCATCTGCAGACAAATCCAATCTAGATAAAAAGTCAGCAACAACATTTTCTCTACCTGGTTTATCAACAATGGTTAAATCAAACTGCTGCAATAAAAGTAACCATCTAATAATACGAGCATTCACATCTGGTTTATTCATTAAATATCTAATAGCAGCATGGTCAGTATGTACAAAGGTCTGGTAACCAGTAATATAATGTCGGAACTTGTTCAATGCATGGACCACAGCCAAGAATTCTTTCTCGGTTACAGTGTAATTCAGCTCAGCTTTGGACAAGTTTTTGCTAACAAAGTAAATGGCATATGGAAGTCTCTGCTCAACTTGTCCTAAAGCTGCACCTATGGCTTTGTTCGAGGCATCAGTGTGGATGTGGAAAGGTAGGGCCCAGTTTGGACCTCTCAGGATTGGGGCTGACACCAACTTGTCCTTTAATTCATTTAAAGCCCTCTGACAATCGTCAGTCCAATTAAACTCCACATCTTTTGCCAACAGGCCAAACAATGGCGAGGCTAGCTTGCTGAAATCTTTAATGAATCTCTGGTAGTATCATGCTAATCCCAAGAAAACCGGACATCCCTGACCTTTTGAGGAGGTGGAACCCTCTTGATGAGAGCAATTTTGTTAGGATCCACCTGCAATCCTTGGCAAGAAATGGTATGGCCTAGCACGGTCCCTTCAGTCATTAGGAATTCACATTTTTCAGGACTAAGGGACAAGTTCATCTCGGTGCATTTGGTTAGGACTTTCCCCAGGTTGGACAATGCTTCCTGGAAGTTGGCCCCATAAGGAGTAAAGTCATCCATATAGATTTCTACTGCATCATGGACCAGCTCCGAGAATATGCTCAAGACAGCTCTCTGAAATGTAGCAGGAGCATTGCATAGCCCAAAGGGAAGGACTCGATAGGCAAAGGTACCCCAAGGACAAGTGAAGGTGGTCTTATCTTGGTCTTCCAGGCTGATTTGGATTTGATTGTACCCGCTAAACCCATCCAGGAAAGAGAAGAACTTCTTTCCTGCCAGTCCATCCAACACTTGATCTATGAAAGGTAGAGGGAAATGGTCCTTCTTGGTAGCTTTGTTCAGTTCTCGGTAGTCCACACAGATTCTCCATTTCCCATTTTTCTTGGGAACCAACACTAGAGGGGACACCCATTCACTATCTGAGATGGGGTAGATGAATCCGGCATCCAACAGTTTTTTCAATTCTTCCTTGACAATGTCCTTAAGGGCTGGATTCATTCTCCTCTGAGGTTGCCTAACCGGTTTACAATCCTCTTTGATGTATATATGGTGGGTACAGACCGAAGGATGGACTCCTTTCATTTCCTTATAGCTCCAAGCGAAAGCATCAAGGTGGTTGGCCAACAGACTACACAGCTCCTTTTCCTGGGAAGGAGATAGGGAGGAGCTGATCTTCAATGCTTTCTCAGGGCCGAACTCCACATTCTTGACTCTGGGAGTAACAGGGTTGGTTGTACAAAGATCCACTAAGGTGCTAGCTTGGGCATCCTCCACCAACTTCTCTAAGGGTAGTGCACTGGAAGGTGGATTCTGGATCAGGGCCTCGATCAAGTCATCCTCGGTTGGGGGGTCTTTTCTAGTGGTATCTAAGGTGCACAGAGGTGCTGAGTACACCTCATCTTCCTCTCCTTCTTCCAACCAGAGTGGTAAGTCATGCTCTAAGGAGGGTTGGGCAGGAGGGTATAGGACTAGCTGCTTGGACATGGGACCATTTTTGATGGTCATGTTTCCTGCACGACAACTTATGTAAGCATCTGCAGTAGCTAACCAAGGCCTTCCCAAAATGAGAGGATATCCAGTAAGTTTGGCCTTTGGTTGCAGAACCAGGAAGTCTGCAGGGTATTCCCAAGAGTCAATAGAGACCAAGACATCCTCCACAATCCCTTCGGGCATCACGGTGGAGCGATCTGCTAATTGTAGTACTGTCGAGGTCTTCCTCAAGGAACCCTGAAGATTAAGCTTAAGCATGGTATCCCTGGTCATCACATTAATGGCAGCCCCCAGATCAATCAAGGTGTGAGGTATAATGGTGCCATTGATGTGAACATCTACTACAGGACTTCCAGGATCTAGGTACTTTGGGCAGATGACTTGTCCTAGCATAAGGTCAGACAATTGTCCTATGACATTGATAGTTGAGGCATCTTTCTTCCGTCTGCCTGGGTGTTTGAAACACTTCTCCTTAACCAGCTTGTTGTATATTGGCACATCCTTGATGGCTTGGAGAAGTGGTATTTTTACACACAACTGCTTGAGCTCACCCAAAAGCTCTTCCTCCTCTGGGTTGGGTTGTGTGGTGGCTGTTAGTCTCTCAGGAAAGGGTGGAATAGCCTTTGGTTCACTTTCCTGTTTATCTTCCTCATCCTCTGGGGGAGGAGGTTGGCAATCTGGTAGAGTCTTTCCAGATCGAAGATTGATCTTCTGGATCTCCACAGCATAGGTAGGGCATGAGGTTTCCCCAGTGTATACCTGCTGGGCCTGTCTATTGTTGGGGTTCGGGTTCGGTTGAGCAGGCATTTGAGGCTGCCTTGGAGGAGCAGGAGGCAATGGCTGAGGTTGAACTGGTGGTGGAGGCAAGATGGCAGGAGGAGTGTTGTATTGGGGCCTCCACCCCGACCGAGGCGCATTCCATTGAGGCTGTGGCTGGGCATGTGAGTGATATGAATGAGAAGTAGGTTGAGTGGGGTACTGAGGTGGATAAGACCATGGAGGAGGCATGGACCATGAAGGATGAGCAGGGGGACCCCAGGAAGGCATAGGAGTCGATTGGTTGGGGCTGTAATAACCTTGAGATGCCCCTTGCATCCCCTGCTGATAAGGTCTAGATCCCTGTGGCCTCCTTTGGTTGAGGTAATAGAGAGGCTCTATGGGAGCTTCTGTCCCTTGGTACATGGCTTTAAACCCAGGTAAGGTTGGACACTGATTTGTGGGATGGTCCTCCTCACAAACGAAACACACTTCAACCGAATGCAATGGACATTCGTTCTTAGGGTGCCTCCTTGTGCACCTAGGGCAGAAGACAGCCAAGGCTCTCTCAGCCTCTTCTTTCTTTTGCTGAATCCTGAATGTGTCAAGCTGCATGGCAATGGTTTGTCTCACCTCACTCTTAAGATCTTCTAATTGATTTGCGAGTTCATGTTTGGAGAAAGGGACACTAGTTGAGAGGTGGTTTCCTCTACCTCGTTTCCGAGCTGCCCTGGAGTGGTTTCTAAACACTGTCTTGATGTCCTCATAAGACAATTGGTAAATGTCCCCCCCAGCTAACATGTGAAGGGTATCTAACGGGTCTTCAGGGACTCCTCGGAGCAGGACCAACTTGAGGGATTCAGGGTCAAGTGTGCACCTGGCCCGCTTATAGCTTAGTTGGAACCTCTCCTCATAATCCTCTAAGGACTCATCATTTCCCATGGACATCCGAAAGATTTCCCCCTTTGTTTCCTTGGACCTACAGTAATCCCGGTACTTGGTGTTGAAAGCTTGCTGCATCTGAGCCCAAGTGGTGATACTATTCCCAGGTAAACCCATGAACCAGCGTAGTGCTGCATCCTTGAGAGTGGAAGGGAAAAGTTTCAACTTTTTCTCATCTTCAGTATAGTCATAGGTTCTACAAAGGACAACAAACTCAAACAGGAAGGTATCTGGATCTTCAGTGGTCAGCCCATGGAAGTGAGGTAAGGCGGAGGGGCTAATGTTCTTCATTTTCATCTCTCCATTGGTCTCTCGGATGGGGAAGGCACCTTCTATTCTCTCATCTTCTCTTCTATTGTCAGCCATAGCTTCAGATGGATTGGTCTCTAACTCTTCTTCTACTATAGGGTCTTTGGATATCTCAGGTTTTTCACCTATAGGTTCTTCTGGGTCACTGTCACCGAAGAAGAGAGAAGGGTGACTCAGTGATGTGGTGGGGGTGTTTGGTAGGAATTTGCCTGATCTATCTCGGTTCCTACGAGGCATGAAATGGAAAAGACTTTCTTTTTCTTTTTGATTGCTTTTGCTTTGCTTTTCTTTAGGTACCTGCAAAACTGAGACAGATTGATCTACAACTAACTATGAACGATGCAAAATTAACTGAAAGCAGGAAAGAACTAATCTACGTTGCTCAAAGGAAATTGCAAGAATGGAAATGCTAGTCTACGCTTGCAGAAAGGAAATGTTAATCTAGGAAAGCAGGAAATGCTAATCTATGAAAGCAGGAAATGCTAATCTATGAAAGCAAGAAATGTCTATGCTACTTTTGCAGAATGGAAATGAAGTAAACTACTTAGCAGAAGGCAAGAGTAAGGAAGTAGAAGAAAAGCAACAATTACTAATACTCTGACACTTCCCCGGCAATGGCGCCAAAAAGATGGTGGGCTCCAGTATTGTAGCAATAATGCTACAACTCCTGGAGCTTCCTGTCTCTTAATTTTATCAACCCGGTAGTTCGTACAAACTTGGAAGCGACGGTGCTGTATGCACAAGTACTAGCTCTTGTCGCAGCTGTCACTTGGTCAGCTAGCACAAGTCCGCTAGGGCTCAAGCCAACTTCTATAGGCTCACAGAAGAAGCTTTATCAATGATGGATGAAAGCTAACTCAAAGGAGACTAGTCTAATTGCAGAAGGAAACTGAAAACCAATAAAGCATGGAAACCCTAGGAAACCCTAATTTCACTAGCTAGACCCTAACTATGCAAAACTGTGAATGAAACAACTACCAATAATGCCATTACTTGCAGTGAACTGAAATACATGCATCTAAGCTACTTGCATCTGAAAAGACATGTTTTATTTTTTCATTAAGTGGTTGGATTTGTTGTGATGATGATTTTGATTAGGGTTTGGTTGTGCAGGAGCGATTGGAATGGAAGGAAAGCATGGGAAAGGTCAGGATGGCTAAGGGAGGTCCCAGAGGGTCTCCAGCATTAGTCCCAGAAGCCTACCACGTTCGGATGCTCAGCAACCGAGTTTGCAGGTTTCTACAGGAAGTCTGCAGGGGCTACAGGAAACTCAGGGGTTTCTACAGGAAGTCTGTGCAATTCTACAGGATGTTTGGCCGTGGAGGTTTTGGAGGATGGTGAAGTGTTGGAGTGGTTGTGGTGTGGAAGGATAGGTGAGATGGAGATGGAGCTGGTGATGGTAGGAGCAGAGAAATCAGATGGAGAAGAGTGCATGCAGAGGTTTGATGATTGGAAGGATGGGATCAACGAAAGTGTAAGTAGATGGAGCTAAGTGAGTAATGGATGAGTTGGAGGGTAAATGAGTTGGTCAGAGGCCGAGTAGGGCTTGAGGAGAAGATCAGAAGAAGAAGAAGAAAGTGGAT